>CM039677.1:439136853-441536853 GCA_022496015.1 Hordeum marinum
GGCGTGTAGAACGCTCGTGATGAGGGGATCTGCCTCTACGAGGTGATCGGCCCGAGTGGCTGTAGAACGCTCGTGATGAGGGGATCTGTCCTCTACGAGGTGATCGGCCCGAGTGGCGTGTAGAACGCTCGTGATGAGGGATCTGCCTCTACGAGGTGATCGGCCCGAGTGGCTGTAGAACGCTCGTGATGAGATCTGCCTCTACGAGGTGATCGGCCCGAGTGGCCGTGTAGAACGCTCTGATGAGGGATCTGCCTATACGAGGTGATCGGCCCGAGTGGCCTGTAGAACGCTCGTGATGAGGGGATCTGCCTCTACGAGTGATCGGCCCGAGTGGCCTATAGAACGCTCGTGATGAGGGATCCTCCTCTACGAGGTGACCGGCCCGAGTGGCCGTAGAACGCTCGTGATGAGGGGATCTGCCTCTACGAGGTGATCGGCCCGAGTGGGTGTAGAACGCTTTGATGGGGATCTGCCTCTATCGAGGTGATCGGCCCAGTGGCGTGTTAGAACGCTCGTGATGAGGGGATCTGCCTTACGAGGTGATCGCCCGAGTGGCCTGTAGAACGCTCGTGATGAGGGGATCCGCCTCTACGAGGTGACCGACCCTGGCCTATAGAACGCTCGTGATGAGGGATCTGCCTCTACGAGGTGACCGGCCGAGTGCCTGTAGAACGCTCGTGATGAGGGGATCTGCCTCTACGAGGTGACGGCCCGAGTGGCCTGTAGAACGCTCGTGATGAGGGATCTGCCTCTACGAGGTGATCGGCCCGAGTGGCTGTAGAACGCTCGTGATGAGGGGATCGCCTCTACTAGGGTTATCGATGGCCCGAGTGGCTGTAGAACGCTCGTGATGAGGGATCTGCCTCTACGAGGTACCGCCGAGTGGCGTGTAGAACGCTCGTGATGAGGGATCTGCCTCTACGAGGTGATCGACCCCGAGTGGCCTGTAGAACGCTCGTGATGAGGGATCTGCCTCTACGAGGTGATCGGCCCCGAGTGGCGTGTAGAACGCTCGTGATGGGGGATCTGCCTCTACGAGGTGATCGGCCCGAGTGACCTGTAGAACGCTCGTGATGAGGGGATCCGCCTCTACGAGGTGACCGCCCGAGTGGCGTGTAGAACGCTCGTGATGAGGGGATCCTGCCTCTACGAGGTGATCGACCCGGAGTGGCGCGTAGAACGCTCGTGATGAGGGGATCCGCCTACGAGGTGCGACACCCCGAGTGGCCTGTAGAACGCTCGTGATGAGGGATCTGCCTCTACGAGGTGATCGGCCCGAGTGGCCTGTAGAATGCTCGTGATGAGGGATCTGCCTCTACGAGGTGACCGGCCCGAGTGGCCTGTAGAACGCTCGTGGCCCTGAGAACGCTCGATGAGGGATCTGCCTCTACGAGGTGGACCGGGCTCGGCGTGTGGCGTGTAGAAACGATCGTGTGATGAGGGGATCGGCCTCTACGAGGGTGATCGGCCCGAAGTGCGTGTAGAACGCTCGTGATGAGGTGGTATCTGATCTCTACGAGGTGATCGGCCTGTGAGTGGCGTGTAGAACGCTCGTGATGAGGGAGATCTGCCTCTACGAGGTGACGGCCCGAGTGGCAGTGTAGAAGCGCTCGTGATGAGGGATCTGCCTCTACGAGGTGATCGGCCCGAGAGGGGTGTAGAACGCTTGTGATGCGGGGATCTGCCTATACGAGGTGATCGGGCCCGAGTGGCCTGTAGAACGCTCGTGATGAGGGGATCTGCTCTTACGAGGTGATCGGACTCGATTGGCCTGTAGAGCGCTCGTGATGAGCGGATCCGCCTCTACGAGGTGACCGACCCGAGTGGCCTATAGAATGCTCGTGATGAGGGGATCCGCCTCTACGAGGTGACCGACCCGAGTGGCCTGTAGAACGCTCGTGATGAGGGGATCTGCCTCTACGAGGTGATCGGGCCCGAGTGGCCTGTAGAACGCTCGTGATGAGGGGATCTGCCTCTACGAGGTGATCGGCCCGAGTGGCCTGTAGAACGCTCGTGATGAGGGGATCTGCCTCTACGAGGTTATCGACCCGAGTGGCATGTAGAACGCTCGTGATGAGGGGATCTGCCTCTACGAGGTGACCTGCACGAGTGGCGTGTAGAACGCTCGTGATGACGGGATCTGCCTCTACGAGGTGATCGACCCGAGTGGCCTGTAGAACGCTCGTGATGAGGGGATCTGCCTCTGCGAGGTGATCGACCCGGGTGGTGTGTAGAACGCTCGTGATGAGGGGATCTGCCTCTACGAGGTGATCGGCCCGAGTGACCTGTGGAACGCTCGTGATGAGGGGATCCGCCTCTACGAGGTGACCGCCCGAGTGGCGTGTAGAATGCTCGTGATGAGGGGATCTGCCTCTACGAGGTGACCGGCCCGAGTGGCGTGTAGAACGCTCGTGATGAGGGGATCTGCCTCTACGAGGTGATCGGCCCGAGTGGCCTGTAGAACGCTCGTGGTGAGGGGATCTGCCTCTACGAGGTGATCGGCCCGATTGGCCTGTTGAACGGTCGTGATGAGGGGATCTGCCTCTACGAGGTGACCGGCCCGAGTGGCGTGTAGAACGCTCGTGATGAGGGGATCTGCCTCTACAAGGTGATCGGCCCGAGTGGCGTGTAGAACGCTCGTGATGAGGGGATCTGCCTCTACGAGGTGATCGGCCCGAGTGGCGTGTAGAACGCTCGTGATGAGGGGATCTATGTCTACTAGCTGATCGGCCCGAGTGATCGACCCGAGTGGCCTGTAGAACGATCGAGATGAGGGGATCTGCCTCTACGAGGTGATTGACCCGAGTGGCCTGTAGAACGCTCGTGATGAGGGGATCTGCCTCTACGAGGTGATCGGCCCGAGTGGCCTGTAGAACGCTCGTGATGAGGGGATCCGCCTGTACGAGGTGATCGACCCGAGTGGCCTGTAGAACGCTCGTGATGAGGGGATCCGCCTCTACGAGGTGATCGACCCGAGTGGCCTGTAGAACGCTCGTGATGAGGGGATCTGCCTCTGCGAGGTGATCGACCCGAGTGGCGTGTAGAACGCTCGTGATGAGGGGATCTGCCTCTACGAGGTGACCGGCCCGAGTGGCGTGTAGAACGCTCGTGATGAGGGGATCGGCCTCTACGAGGTGATCGGCCCGAGTGGCGTGTAGAACGCTCGTGATGAGGGGATCTGTCTCTACGAGGTGATCGGCCTGAGTGGCGTGTAGAACGCTCGTGATGAGGGGATCTGCCTCTATGAGGTGACCGGCCTGAGTGGCGTGTAGAACGCTCGTGATGAGGGGATCCGCCTCTACGAGGTGACCGCCCGAGTGGCGTGTAGAATGCTCGTGATGAGGGGATCTGCCTCTACGAGGTGACCGGCCCGAGTGGCGTGTAGAACGCTCGTGATGAGGGGATCTGCATCAACGAGGTGATCGGCCCGAGTGGCCTATAGAACGCTCGTGGTGAGGGGATCTGCCTCTACGAGGTGATCGGCCCGATTGGCCTGTAGAACGGTCGTGATGAGGGGATCTGCCTCTACGAGGTGACCGGCCCGAGTGGCGTGTAGAACGCTCGTGATGAGGGGATCTGCCTCTACGAGGTGATCGGCCCGAGTGGCGTGTAGAACGCTCGTGATGAGGGGATCCGCCTCTACGAGGTGATCGGCCCGAGTGGCGTGTAGAACGCTCGTGATGAGGGGATCCGCCTCTACGAGGTGATCGACCCGAGTGGCCTGTAGAACGCTCGTGATGAGGGGATCCGCCTCTACGAGGTGATCGACCCGAGTGGCCTGTAGAACGCTCGTGATGAGGGGATCTGCCTCTGCGAGGTGATCGACCCGAGTGGCGTGTAGAACGCTCGTGATGAGGGGATCTGCCTCTACGAGGTGACCGGCCCGAGTGGCGTGTAGAACGCTCGTGATGAGGGGATCGGCCTCTACGAGGTGATCGGCCCGAGTGGCGTGTAGAACGCTCGTGATGAGGGGATCTGTCTCTACGAGGTGATCGGCCTGAGTGGCGGGTAGAACGCTCGTGATGAGGGGATCTGCCTCTATGAGGTGACCGGCCTGAGTGGCGTGTAGAACGCTCGTGATGAGGGGATCCGCCTCTACGAGGTGACCGCCCGAGTGGCGTGCAGAATGCTCGTGATGAGGGGATCTGCCTCTACGAGGTGACCGGCCCGAGTGGCGTGTAGAACGCTCGTGATGAGGGGATCTGCATCTATGAGGTGATCGGCCCGAGTGGCCTGTAGAACGCTTGTGGTGAGGGGATCTGCCTCTACGAGGTGATCGGCCCGATTGGCCTGTAGAACGATCGTGATGAGGGGATCTGCCTCTACGAGGTGACCGGCCCGAGTGGCGTGTAGAACGCTCGTGATGAGGGGATCTGCCTCTACGAGGTGATCGGCCCGAGTGGCGTGTAGAACGCTCGTGATGAGGGGATCTGCCTCTACGAGGTGATCGGCCCGAGTTGCGTGTAGAACGCTCGTGATGAGGGGATCTGTGTCTACTAGCTGATCGGCCCGAGTGATCGACCCGAGTGGCCTGTAGAACGCTCGAGATGAGGGGATCTGCCTCTACGAGGTGATTGACCCGAGTGTCCTGTAGAACGCTCGTGATGAGGGGATCTGCCTCTACGAGGTTATCGACCCGAGTGGCATGTAGAACGCTCATGATGAGGGGATCTCCCTCTACGAGGTGACCTGCCCGAGTGGCGTGTAGAACGCTCGTGTTGAGGGGATCTGCCTCTACGAGGTGACTGGCCCGAGTGGCGTGTAGAACGCTCGTGATGACGGCATCTGCCTCTACGAGGTGACCGGACCGAGTGGCGGGTAGAACGCTCGTGATGAGGGGATCTGCCTCTACGAGGTGATCGGCCCGAGTGACGCGTAGAACGCTCGTGATGAGGGGATCTGCCTCCACGAGGCGATCAACCCGAGTGGCCTGTAGAACGCTCGTGATGAGGGGATCTGCCTCTACGAGGTGATCGGCCCGAGTGACCTGTAGAACGCTCGTGATGAGGGGATCCGCCTCTACGAGGTGACCGCCCGAGTGGCCTGTAGAACGCTCGTGATGAGGGGATCTGCCTCTACGAGGTGACCGGCCCGAGTGGCGTGTAGAACGCTCGTGATGAGGGGATCGGCCTCTACGAGGTGATCGGCCCGAGTGGCGTGTAGAACGCTCGTGATGAGGGGATCTGTCTCTACGAGGTGATCGGCCTGAGTGGCGTGTAGAACGCTCGTGATGAGGGGATCTGCCTCTACGAGGTGACCGGCCCGAGTGGCGTGTAGAACGCTCGTGATGAGGGGATCTGCCTCTACGAGTTGATCGGCCCGAGAGGGGTGTAGAATGCTTGTGATGCGGGGATCTGCCTATATGAGGTGATCGGCCCGAGTGGCGTGTAGAACGCTCGTGATGAGGGGATCTGCCTTTACGAGGTGATCGGCTCGAGTGGCCTGTAGAACGCTCGTGATGAGCGGATCCGCCTCTACGAGGTGACCGACCCGAGTGGCCTATAGAATGCTCGTGATGAGGGGATCCGCCTCTACGAGGTGACCGACCCGAGTGGCCTGTAGAACGCTCGTGATGAGGGGATCTGCCTCTACGAGGTGATCGGCCCGAGAGGGGTGTAGAACGCTTGTGATGCGGGGATCTGCCTATACGAGGTGATCGGCCCGAGTGGCGTGTAGAACGCTCGTGATGAGGGGATCTGCCTTTACGAGGTGATCGGCTCGAGTGGCCTGTAGAACGCTCGTGATGAGCGGATCCGCCTCTACGAGGTGACCGACCCGAGTGGCCTATAGAATGCTCGTGATGAGGGGATCCGCCTCTACGAGGTGACCGACCCGAGTGGCCTGTAGAACGCTCGTGATGAGGGGATCTGCCTCTACGAGGTGATCGGGCCCGAGTGGCCTGTAGAACGCTCGTGATGAGGGGATCTGCCTCTACGAGGTGATCGGCCCGAGTGGCCTGTAGAACGCTCATGATGAGGGGATCTGCCTCTACGAGGTTATCGACCCGAGTAGCATGTAGAACGCTCGTGATGAGGGGATCTGCCTCTACGAGGTGACCTGCACGAGTGGCGTGTAGAACGCTCGTGATGACGGGATCTGCCTCTACGAGGTGATCGACCAGAGTGGCCTGTAGAACGCTCGTGATGAGGGGATCTGCCTCTGCGAGGTGATCGACCCGAGTGGCGTGTAGAACGCTCGTGATGAGGGGATCTGCCTCTACGAGGTGATCGGCCCGAGTGACCTGTAGAACGCTCGTGATGAGGGGATCCGCCTCTACGAGGTGACCGGCCCGAGTGGCGTGTAGAACGCTCGTGATGAGGGGATCTGCCTCTACGAGGTGATCGGCCCGAGTGGCGCGTAGAACGCTCGTGATGAGGGGATCCGCCTCCACGAGGCGATCAACCCGAGTGGCCTGTAGAACGCTCGTGATGAGGGGATCTGCCTCTACGAGGTGATCGGCCCGAGTGACCTGTAGAATGCTCGTGATGAGGGGATCCGCTTCTACGAGGTGACCACCCGAGTGGCCTGTAGAACGCTCGTGATGAGGGGATCTGCCTCTACGAGGTGACCGGCCCGAGTGGCGTGTAGAACGCTCGTGATGAGGGGATCGGCCTCTACAAGGTGATCGGCCCGAGTGGCGTGTAGAACGCTCGTGATGAGGGGATCTGTCTCTACGAGGTGATCGGCCTGAGTGGCGTGTAGAACGCTCGTGATGAGGGGATCTGCCTCTACGAGGTGACCGGCCCGAGTGGCGTGTAGAACGCTCGTGATGAGGGGATCTGCCTCTACGAGGTGATCGGCCCGAGAGGGGTGTAGAACGCTTGTGATGCGGGGATCTGCCTATACGAGGTGATCGGCCCGAGTGGCGTGTAGAACGCTCGTGATGAGGGGATCTGTCTTTACGAGATGATCGGCTCGAGTGGCCTGTAGAACGCTCGTGATGAGCGGATCCGCCTCTACGAGGTGACCGACCCGAGTGGCCTATAGAATGCTCGTGATGAGGGGATCCGCCTCTACGAGGTGACCGACCCGAGTGGCCTGTAGAACGCTCGTGATGAGGGGATCTGCCTCTACGAGGTGATCGGGCCCGAGTGGCCTGTAGAACGCTCGTGATGAGGGGATCTGCCTCTACGAGGTGATCGGCCCGAGTGGCCTGTAGAACGCTCGTGATGAGGGGATCTGCCTCTACGAGGTTATCGACCCGAGTGGCATGTAGAACGCTCCTGATGAGGGGATCTGCCTCTACGAGGTGACCTGCACGAGTGGCGTGTAGAACGCTCGTGATGACGGGATCTGCCTCTACGAGGTGATCGACCCGAGTGGCCTGTAGAACGCTCGTGATGAGGGGATCTGCCTCTGCGAGGTGATCGACCCGGGTGGCGTGTAGAACGCTCGTGATGAGGGGATCTGCCTCTACGAGGTGATCGGCCCGAGTGACCTGTAGAACGCTCGTGATGAGGGGATCCGCCTCTACGAGGTGACCGCCCGAGTGGCGTGTAGAATGCTCGTGATGAGGGGATCTGCCTCTACGAGGTGACCGGCCCGAGTGGCGTGTAGAACGCTCGTGATGAGGGGATCTGCCTCTACGAGGTGATCGGCCCGAGTGGCCTGTAGAACGCTCGTGGTGAGGGGATCTGCCTCTACGAGGTGATCGGCCCGATTGGGCTGTTGAACGGTCGTGATGAGGGGATCTGCCTCTACGAGGTGACCGGCCCGAGTGGCGTGTAGAACGCTCGTGATGAGGGGATCTGCCTCTACAAGGTGATCGGCCCGAGTGGCGTGTAGAACGCTCGTGATGAGGGGATCTGCCTCTACGAGGTGATCGGCCCGAGTGGCGTGTAGAACGCTCGTGATGAGGGGATCTGTGTCTACTAGCTGATCGGCCCGAGTGATCGACCCGAGTGGCCTGTAGAACGATCGAGATGAGGGGATCTGCCTCTACGAGGTGATTGACCCGAGTGGCCTGTAGAACGCTCGTGATGAGGGGATCTGCCTCTACGAGGTTATCGACCCGAGTGGCATGTAGAACGCTCATGATGAGGGGATCTCCCTCTACGAGGTGACCTGCCCGAGTGGCGTGTAGAACGCTCGTGATGAGGGGATCTGCCTCTACGAGGTGACTGGCCCGAGTGGCATGTAGAACGCTCGTGATGACGGGATCTGCCTCTACGAGGTGACCGGACCGAGTGGCGGGTAGAACGCTCGTGATGAGGGGATCTGCCTCTACGAGGTGATCGGCCCGAGTGGCGCGTAGAACGCTCGTGAAGAGGGGATCTGCCTCCACGAGGCGATCAACCCGAGTGGCCTGTAGAACGCTCGTGATGAGGGGATCTGCCTCTACGAGGTGATCGGCCCGAGTGACCTGTAGAACGCTCGTGATGAGGGGATCCGCCTCTACGAGGTGACCGCCCGAGTGGCCTGTAGAACGCTCGTGATGAGGGGATCTGCCTCTACGAGGTGACCGGCCCGAGTGGCGTGTAGAACGCTCGTGATGAGGGGATCGGCCTCTACGAGGTGATTGGCCCGAGTGGCGTGTAGAACGCTCGTGATGAGGGGATCTGTCTCTACAAGGTGATTGGCCTGAGTGGCGTGTAGAACGCTCGTGATGAGGGGATCTGCCTCTACGAGGTGACCGGCCCGAGTGGCGTGTAGAACGCTCGTGATGAGGGGATCTGCCTCTACGAGGTGATCGGCCCGAGAGGGGTGTAGAACGCTTGTGATGCGGGGATCTGCCTATACGAGGTGATCGGCCCGAGTGGCGTGTAGAACGCTCGTGATGAGGGGATCTGCCTTTACGAGGTGATCGGCTCGAGTGGCCTGTAGAACGCTCGTGATGAGCGGATCCGCCTCTACGAGGTGACCGACCCGAGTGGCCTGTAGAACGCTCGTGATGAGGGGATCTGCCTCTACGAGGTGATCGGGCCCGAGTGGCCTGTAGAACGCTCGTGATGAGGGGATCTGCCTCTACGAGGTGATCGGCCCGAGTGGCCTGTAGAACGCTCGTGATGAGGGGATCTGCCTCTACGAGGTTATCGACCCGAGTGGCATGTAGAACGCTCGTGATGAGGGGATCTGCCTCTACGAGGTGACCTGCACGAGTGGCGTGTAGAACGCTCGTGATGACGGGATCTGCCTCTACGAGGTGACCGGCCCGAGTGGCGTGTGGAACGCTTGTGATGACAGGATCTGCCTCTACGAGGTGACCGGCCCGAGTGGTGGGTAGAACGCTCGTGATGGAGGGATCTGCCTCTACGAGGTGATCGGCCCGAGTGGCGCGTAGAACGCTCGTGATGAGGGGCTCTGCCTCTACGAGGTGATCGGCCCGAGTGGCGGGTAGAACGCTCGTGATGAGGGGATCTGCCTCTACGAGGTGATCGGCCCGAGTGGCGCGTAGAACGCTCGTGATGAGGGGATCTGCCTCTACGAGGTGATCGACCCGAGTGGCCTGTAGAACGCTCGTGATGAGGGGATGCGCCTCTACGAGGTGACTGACCCGAGTGGCCTGTAGAACGCTCGTGATGAAGGGATCTGCCTCTACGAGGTGATCGGCCCGAGTGGCGCGTAGAACGCTCGTGATGAGGGGATCTGCCTCTACGAGGTGATCGGCCCGAGTGGCGTGTAGAACGCTCGTGATGAGGGGATCCGCCTCTACGAGGTGATCGGCCCGAGTGGCGTCTAGAACGCTCGTGATGAGGGGATCTGCCTCTACAAGGTGACCGGCCCGAGTGGCGTGTAGAACGCTCGTGATGAGGGGATCTGCCTCTACGATGTGATCGGCCCGAGTGGCCTGTAGAACGCTCGTGGTGAGGGGATCTGTCTCTACGAGGTGATCGGCCCGAGTGGCCTGTAGAACGCTCGTGATGAGGGGATCCGCCTCTACGAGGTGATCGACCCGAGTGGCCTGTAGAACGCTCGTGATGAGGGGATCCGCCTCTACGAGGTGATCGACCCGAGTGGCCTGTAGAACGCTCGTGATGAGGGGATCTGCCTCTGCGAGGTGATCGACCCGAGTGGCGTGTAGAACGCTCGTGATGAGGGGATCTGCCTCTACGAGGTGATCGGCCCGAGTGACCTGTAGAACGCTCGTGATGAGGGGATCCGCCTCTACGAGGTGACCGCCCGAGTGGCGTGTAGAATGCTCGTGATGAGGGGATCTTCCTCTACGAGGTGACCGGCCCGAGTGGCGTGTAGAACGCTCGTGATGAGGGGATCTGCCTCTACGAGGTGATCGGCCCGAGTGGCCTGTAGAACGCTCGTGGTGAGGGGATCTGCCTCTACGAGGTGATCGGCCCGATTGGCCTGTAGAACGGTTGTGATGAGGGGATCTGCCTCTACGAGGTGACCGGCCCGAGTGGCGTGTAGAACGCTCGTGATGAGGGGATCTGCCTTTACGAGGTGATCGGCCCGAGTGGCGTGTAGAACGCTCGTGATGAGGGGATCTGCCTCTACGAGGTGATCGGCCCGAGTGGCGTGTAGAACGCTCGTGATGACGGGATCTGCCTCTACGAGGTGATCGCCCCGAGTGGCGTGTAGAGCGCTCGTGATGAGGGGATCTGCCTCTACGACGTGATCGGCCCGAGGGGCTTGTAGAACGCTCGTGATGAGGGGATCTGCCTCTACGAGGTGATCGGCCCGAGTGGCGTGTAGAACGCTCATGATGAGGGGATCTGTGTCTACTAGCTGATCGGCCCGAGTGGCGTGTAGAACGCTCGTGATGAGGGGATCTGCCTCTACGAGGTGATCGGCCCGAGTGGCGTGTAGAATGCTCGTGATGAGGGGATCTGTGTCTACTAGCTGATCGGCCCGAGTGGCGTGTAGAATGCTCGTGATGAGGGGATCTGCCTCCACGAGGTGATCGGCCCGAGTGGCGTGTAGAACGCTCGTGATGCGGGGATCTGTGTCTACTAGCTGATCGGCCCGAGTGGCGTGTAGAACGCTCGTGATGAGGGGATCTGTGTCTACTAGCTGATCGGCCCGAGTGGCATGTAGAACGCTCATGATGACGGGATCTGCCTCTACGAGGTGATCGGCCCGAGTGGCGTGTAGAACGCTCGTGATGACGGGATCTGCCTCTACGAGGTGATCGCCCCGAGTGGCGTGTAGAGCGCTCGTGATGAGGGGATCTGCCTCTACGACGTGATCGGCCCGAGGGGCTTGTAGAACGCTCGTGATGAGGGGATCTGCCTCTACGAGATGATCGGCCCGAGTGGCGTGTAGAACGCTCGTGTTGAGGGGATCTGCCTCTACGAGGTGATCGACCCGAGTGGCGTGTAGAACGCTCGTGATGAGGGGATCTGCCTCTACGAGGTGATCGGCCCGAGTGGCGTGTAGAACGCTCGTGTTGAGGGGATCTGCCTCTACGAGGTGATCGACCCGAGTGGCGTGTAGAACGCTCGTGATGAGGGGATCTGCCTCTACGAGGTGATCGGCCCGAGTGGCCTGTAGAACGCTCGTGGTGAGGGGATCTGTCTCTACGAGGTGATCGGCCCGAGTGGCCTGTAGAACGCTCGTGATGAGGGGATCCGCCTCTACGAAGTGATCGACCCGAGTGGCCTGTAGAACGCTCGTGATGAGGGGATCCGCCTCTACGAGGAGATCGACCCGAGTGGCCTGTAGAACGCTCGTGATGAGGGGATCTGCCTCTGCGAGGTGATCGACCCGAGTGGCCTGTAGAACGCTCGTGATGAGGGGATCTGCCTCTACGAGGTGATTGACCCGAGTGGCCTGTAGAACGCTCATGATGAGGGGATCTGCCTCTACGAGGTTATCGACCCGAGTGGCATGTAGAACGCTCATGATGAGGGGATCTGCCTCTACGAGGTGACCTGCCCGAGTGGCGTGTAGAACGCTCGTGATGAGGGGATCTGCCTCTACGAGGTGACCGGCCCGAGTGGCGTGCAGAACGCTCGTGATGACGGGATCTGCCTCTACGAGGTGACCGGACCGAGTGGCGGGTAGAACGCTCGTGATGAGGGGATCTGCCTCTACGAAGTGATCGGCCTGAGTGGCGCGTAGAACGCTCGTGATGAGGGGATCTGCCTCCACGAGGCGATCAACCCGAGTGGCCTGTAGAACGCTCGTGATGAGGGGATCTGCCTCTACGAGGTGATCGGCCCGAGTGACCTGTAGAACGCTCATGATGAGGGGATCCGCCTCTACGAGGTGACCGCCCGAGTGGCCTGTAGAACGCTCGTGATGAGGGGATCTGCCTCTACGAGGTGACCGGCCCGAGTGGCGTGTAGAACGCTCGTGATGAGGGGATCTGCCTCTACGAGGTGATCGGCCCGAGTGGCCTGTAGAACGCTCGTGATGAGGGGATCTGCCTCTACGAGGTGATCGCCCCGAGTGGCCTGTAGAACGCTCGTGATGAGGGCATCTCCATCTACGAGGTGATCGCCCCGAGTGGCCTGTAGAACGCCCGTGATGTGGGGATCCACCTCTACGAGGTGATCGGCCCGAGTGGCATTTAGAACGCTCGTGATGAGGGGATCTGCCTCTATGAGGTGACCGGCCCGAGTGGCGTGTAGAACGATCGTGATGAGGGGATCTGCCTCTACGAGGTGATCGGCCCGAGTGGCGTGTAGAACGCTCGGGATGAGGGGATCTGCCTCTACGAGGTGATCGGCCCGAGTGGCGTGTAGAACGCTCATGATGAGGGGATCTGTGTCTACTAGCTGATCGGCCCGAGTGGCGTGTAGAACGCTCGTGATGAGGGGATCTGCCTCTACGAGGTGATCGGCCCGAGTGGCGTGTAGAACGCTCGTGATGACGGGATCTGCCTCTACGAGTTGATCGACCCGAGTGGCGTGTAGAACGCTCGTGATGACGGGATCTGCCTCTACGAGGTGATCGCCCCGAGTGGCGTGTAGAACGCTCGTGATGAGGGGATCTACCTCTACGAGGTGATCCGCCCGAGTGGCGTGTAGAACGCTCGTGATGAGGGGAATTGCCTCTACGAGGTGATCGGCCCGAGTGGCGTGTAGAACGCTCGTGTTGAGGGGATCTGCCTCTACGAGGTGATCGACCCGAGTGGCGTGTAGAACGCTCGTGATGAGGGGATCTGCCTCTACGAGGTTATCGGCCCGAGTGGCCTGTAGAACGCTCGTGGTGAGGGGATCTGTCTCTACGAGGTGATCGGCCCGAGTGGCCTGTAGAACGCTCGTGATGAGGGGATCCGCCTCTACGAAGTGATCGACCCGAGTGGCCTGTAGAACGCTCGTGATGAGGGGATCCGCCTCTACGAGGTGATCGACCCGAGTGGCCTGTAGAACGCTCGTGATGAGGGGATCTGCCTCTGCGAGGTGATCGACCCGAGTGGCCTGTAGAACGCTCGAGATGAGGGGATCTGCCTCTACGAGGTGATTGACCCGAGTGGCCTGTAGAACGCTCGTGATGAGGGGATCTGCCTCTACGAGGTTATCGACCCGAGTGGCATGTAGAACGCTCATGATGAGGGGATCTGCCTCTACGAGGTGACCTGCCCGAGTGGCGTGTAGAACGCTCGTGATGAGGGGATCTGCCTCTACGAGGTGACCGGCCCGTGTGGCGTGCAGAACGCTCGTGATGACGGGATCTGCCTCTACGAGGTGACCGGACCGAGTGGCGGGTAGAACGCTCGTGATGAGGGGATCTGCCTCTACGAAGTGATCGGCCTGAGTGGCGCGTAGAACGCTCGTGATGAGGGGATCTGCCTCCACGAGGCGATCTACCCGAGTGGCCTGTAGAACGCTCGTGATGAGGGGATCTGCCTCTACGAGGTGATCGGCCCGAGTGACCTGTAGAACGCTCATGATGAGGGGATCCGCCTCTACGAGGTGACCTCCCGAGTGGCCTGTAGAACGCTCGTGATGAGGGGATCTGCCTCTACGAGGTGACCGGCCCGAGTGGCGTGTAGAACGCTCGTGATGAGGGGATCGGCCTCTACGAGGTGATCGGCCTGAGTGGCGTGTAGAACGCTCGTGATGAGGGGATCTGTCTCTACGAAGTGATCGGCCTGAGTGGCGTGTAGAATGCTCGTGATGAAGGGATCTGCCTCTACGAGGTGACCGGCCCGAGTGGCGTGTAGAACGCTCGTGATGAGGGGATCTGCCTCTACGAGGTGATCGGCCCGAGAGGGGTGTAGAACGCTTGTGATGAGGGGATCTGCCTATACGAGGTGATCGGCCCGAGTGGCGTGTAGAACGCTCGTGATGAGGGGATCTGCCTTTACGAGGTGATCGGCTCGAGTGGCCTGTAGAAGGCTCGTGATGAGCGGATCCGCCTCTACGAGGTGACCGACCCGAGTGGCCTGTAGAACGCTCGTGATGAGGGGATCCGCCTCTACGAGGTGACCGACCCGAGTGGCCTGTAGAACGCTCGTGATGAGGGGATCTGCCTCTACGAGGTGATCGGGCCCGAGTGGCCTGTAGAACGCTCGTGATGAGGGGATCTGCCTCTATGAGGTGACCGGCCCGAGTGGCGTGTAGAACGATCGTGATGAGGGGATCTGCCTCTACGAGGTGATCGGCCCGAGTGGCGTGTAGAACGCTCGGGATGAGGGGATCTGCCTCTACGAGGTGATCGGCCCGAGTGGCGCGTAGAACGCTCGTGATGAGGGGATCTGCCTCTACGAGGTGATCGGCCCGAGTGGCGTGTAGAACGCTCGTGATGAGGGGATCCGCCTCTACGAGGTGATCGGCCCGAGTGGCGTCTAGAACGCTCGTGATGAGGGGATCTGCCTCTACAAGGTGACCGGCCCGAGTGGCGTGTAGAACGCTCGTGATGAGGGGATCTGCCTCTACGATGTGATCGGCCCGAGTGGCCTGTAGAACGCTCGTGGTGAGGGGATCTGTCTCTACGAGGTGATCGGCCCGAGTGGCCTGTAGAACGCTCGTGATGAGGGGATCCGCCTCTACGAGGTGATCGACCCGAGTGGCCTGTAGAACGCTCGTGATGAGGGGATCCGCCTCTACGAGGTGATCGACCCGAGTGGCCTGTAGAACGCTCGTGATGAGGGGATCTGCCTCTGCGAGGTGATCGACCCGAGTGGCGTGTAGAACGCTCGTGATGAGGGGATCTGCCTCTACGAGGTGATCGGACCGAGTGACCTGTAGAACGCTCGTGATGAGGGGATCCGCCTCTACGAGGTGACCGCCCGAGTGGCATGTAGAATGCTCGTGATGAGGGGATCTTCCTCTACGAGGTGACCGGCCCGAGTGGCGTGTAGAACGCTCGTGATGAGGGGATCTGCCTCTACGAGGTGATCGGCCCGAGTGGCCTGTAGAACGCTCGTGGTGAGGGGATCTGCCTCTACGAGGTGACCGGCCCGATTGGCCTGTAGAACGGTTGTGATGAGGGGATCTGCCTCTACGAGGTGACCGGCCCGAGTGGCGTGTAGAACGCTCGTGATGAGGGGATCTGCCTTTACGAGGTGATCGGCCCGAGTGGCGTGTAGAACGCTCGTGATGCGGGGATCTGCCTCTACGAGGTGATCGGCCCGAGTGGCGTGTAGAACGCTCGTGATGCGGGGATCTGTGTCTACTAGCTGATCGGCCCGAGTGGCGTGTAGAACGCTCGTGATGACGGGATCTGCCTCTACGAGGTGATCGGCCCGAGTGGCGTGTAGAACGCTCGTGATGACGGGATCTGCCTCTACGAGGTGATCGCCCCGAGTGGTGTGTAGAGCGCTCGTGATGAGGGGATCTGCCTCTACGACGTGATCGGCCCGAGGGGCTTGTAGAACGCTCGTGATGAGGGGATCTGCCTCTACGAGATGATCGGCCCGAGTGGCGTGTAGAACGCTCGTGTTGAGGGGATCTGCCTCTACGAGGTGATCGACCCGAGTGGCGTGTAGAACGCTCGTGATGAGGGGATCTGCCTCTACGAGGTGATCGGCCCGAGTGGCGTGTAGAACCCTCGTGATAAGGGGATCTTCCTCTAGGCGGTCATCGGCCCGAGTGGCATGTAGAACGCTCGTGATGAGGGGATCTGCCTCTACGAGGTGATCGGTCCGAGTGGCGTGTAGAACGTTGGTGATGAGGGGATCAGCCTCTACGAGGTGATCGGCCCGAGTGGCGTGTAGAACGCTCGTGATGAGGGGATCTGCCTCTAAGAGGTGATCGTCCGGAGTGGCGTGTAGAACGCTCGTGATGAGGGGATCTGCCTCTAAGAGGTGATCGGCCCGAGTGGCCTGTAGAACGCTCGTGATGAGGGGATCTGCCTCTACGAGGTGATCGGCCCGAGTGGCCTGTAGAACGCTCGTGATGATGTGATCTGCCTCTACGAGGTGACCGCCCCGAGTGGCCTATAGAACGCTCGTGATGAGGCGATCTGCCTCTACGAGGTGATCGGCCCGAGTGGCCTGTAGAACGCTCGTGATGAGGGGATCTGCCTCTACGAGGTGATCGGCCCGAGTGGCCTGTAGAACGCTCGTGATGAGGGGATCTGCCTCTACGAGGTGATCGCCCCGAGTGGCCTGTAGAACGCTCGTGATGAGGGCATCTCCATCTACGAGGTGATCGCCCCGAGTGGCCTGTAGAACGCTCGTGATGTGGGGATCCACCTCTACGAGGTGATCGGCCCGAGTGGCATTTAGAACGCTCGTGATGAGGGGATCTGCCTCTATGAGGTGACCGGCCCGAGTGGCGTGTAGAACGATCGTGATGAGGGGATCTGCCTCTACGAGGTGATCGGCCCGAGTGGCGTGTAGAACGCTCGGGATGAGGGGATCTGCCTCTACGAGGTGATCGGCCCGAGTGGCGTGTAGAACGCTCGTGATGAGGGGATCTGTGTCTACTAGCTGATCGGCCCGAGTGGCGTGTAGAACGCTCGTGATGAGGGGATCTGCCTCTACGAGGTGATCGGCCCGAGTGGCGTGTAGAACGCTCGTGATGACGGGATCTGCCTCTACGAGGTGATCGACCCGAGTGGCCTGTAGAACGCTCGTGATGACGGGATCTGCCTCTACGAGGTGATCGCCCCGAGTGGCGTGTAGAACGCTCGTGATGAGGGGATCTACCTCTACGAGGTGATCCGCCCGAGTGGCGTGTAAAACGCTCGTGATGAGGGGATCTGCCTCTACGAGGTGATCGGCCCGAGTGGCGTGTAGAACGCTCATGTTGAGGGGATCTGCCTCTACGAGGTGATCGACCCGAGTGGCGTGTAGAACGCTCGTGATGAGGGGATCTGCCTCTACGAGGTGATCGGCCCGAGTGGCCTGTAGAACGCTCGTGGTGAGGGGATCTGTCTCTACGAGGTGATCGGCCCGAGTGGCCTGTAGAACGCTCGTGATGAGGGGATCCGCCTCTACGAAGTGATCGACCCGAGTGGCCTGTAGAACGCTCGTGATGAGGGGATCCGCGTCTACGAGGTGATCGACCCGAGTGGCCTGTAGAACGCTCGTGATGAGGGGATCTGCCTCTGCGAGGTGATCGACCCGAGTGGCCTGTAGAACGCTCGAGATGAGGGGATCTGCCTCTACGAGGTGATTGACCCGAGTGGCCTGTAGAACGCTCATGATGAGGGGATCTGCCTCTACGAGGTTATCGACCCGAGTGGCATATAGAACGCTCATGATGAGGGGATCTGCCTCTACGAGGTGACCTGCCCGAGTGGCGTGTAGAACGCTCGTGATGAGGGGATCTGCCTCTACGAGGTGACCGGCCCGAGTGGCGTGCAGAACGCTCGTGATGACGGGATCTGCCTCTACGAGGTGACCGGACCGAGTGGCGGGTAGAACGCTCGTGATGAGGGGATCTGCCTCTACGAAGTGATCGGCCTGAGTGGCGCGTAGAACGCTCGTGATGAGGGGATCTGCCTCCACGAGGCGATCAACCCGAGTGGCCTGTAGAACGCTCGTGATGAGGGGATCTGCCTCTACGAGGTGATCGGCCCGAGTGACCTGTAGAACGCTCATGATGAGGGGATCCGCCTCTACGAGGTGACCGCCCGAGTGGCCTGTAGAACGCTCGTGATGAGGGGATCTGCCTCTACGAGGTGACCGGCCCGAGTGGCGTGTAGAACGCTCGTGATGAGGGGATCGGCCTCTACGAGGTGATCGGCCTGAGTGGCGTGTAGAACGCTCGTGATGAGGGGATCTGTCTCTACGAAGTGATCGGCCTGAGTGGCGTGTAGAACGCTCGTGATGAAGGGATCTGCCTCTATGAGGTGACCGGCCCGAGTGGCGTGTAGAACGCTCGTGATGAGGGGATCTGCCTCTACGAGGTGATCGGCCCGAGAGGGGTGTAGAACGCTTGTGATGAGGGGATCTGCCTATACGAGGTGATCGGCCCGAGTGGCGTGTAGAACGCTCGTGATGAGGGGATCTGCCTTTACGAGGTGATCGGCTCGAGTGGCCTGTAGAAGGCTCGTGATGAGCGGATCCGCCTCTACGAGGTGACCGACCCGAGTGGCCTGTAGAACGCTCGTGATGAGGGGATCCGCCTCTACGAGGTGACCGACCCGAGTGGCCTGTAGAACGCTCATGATGAGGGGATCTGCCTCTACGAGGTGATCGGGCCCGAGTGGCCTGTAGAACGCTCGTGATGAGGGGATCTGCCTCTATGAGGTGACCGGCCCGAGTGGCGTGTAGAACGATCGTGATGAGGGGATCTGCCTCTACGAGGTGATCGGCCCGAGTGGCGTGTAGAACGCTCGGGATGAGGGGATCTGCCTCTACGAGGTGATCGGGCCGAGTGGCGTGTAGAACGCTCATGATGAGGGGATCTGTGTCTACTAGCTGATCGGCCCGACTGGCGTGTAGAACGCTCGTGATGAGGGGATCTGCCTCTACGAGGTGATCGGCCCGAGTGGCGTGTAGAACGCTCGTGATGACGGGATCTGCCTCTACGAGGTGATCGACCCGAGTGGCGTGTAGAACGCTCGTGATGACGGGATCTGCCTCTACGAGGTGATCGCCCCGAGTGGCGTGTAGAACGCTCGTGATGAGGGGATCTACCTCTACGAGGTGATCCGCCCGAGTGGCGTGTAGAACGCTCGTGATGAGGGGATCTGCCTCTACGAGGTGATCGGCCCGAGTGGCGTGTAGAACGCTCGTGTTGAGGGGATCTGCCTCTACGAGGTGATCGACCCGAGTGGCGTGTAGAACGCTCGTGATGAGGGGATCTGCCTCTACGAGGTGATCGGCCCGAGTGGCCTGTAGAACGCTCGTGGTGAGGGGATCTGTCTCTACGAGGTGATCGGCCCGAGTGGCCTGTAGAACGCTCGTGATGAGGGGATCCGCCTCTACGAAGTGATCGACCCGAGTGGCCTGTAGAACGCTCGTGATGAGGGGATCCGCCTCTACGAGGTCATCGACCCGAGTGGCCTGTAGAACGCTCGTGATGAGGGGATCTGCCTCTGCGAGGTGATCGACCCGAGTGGCCTGTAGAACGCTCGAGATGAGGGGATCTGCCTCTACGAGGTGATTGACCCGAGTGGCCTGTAGAACGCTCATGATGAGGGGATCTGCCTCTACGAGGTTATCGACCCGAGTGGCATATAGAACGCTCATGATGAGGGGATCTGCCTCTACGAGGTGACCTGCCCGAGTGGCGTGTAGAACGCTCGTGATGAGGGGATCTGCCTCTACGAGGTGACCGGCCCGAGTGGCGTGCAGAACGCTCGTGATGACGGGATCTGCCTCTACGAGGTGACCGGACCGAGTGGCGGGTAGAACGCTCGTGATGAGGGGATCTGCCTCTACGAAGTGATCAGCCTGAGTGGCGCGTAGAACGCTCGTGATGAGGGGATCTGCCTCCACGAGGCGATCAACCCGAGTGGCCTGTAGAACGCTCGTGATGAGGGGATCTGCCTCTACGAGGTGATCGGCCCGAGTGACCTGTAGAACGCTCATGATGAGGGGATCCGCCTCTACGAGGTGACCGCCCGAGTGGCCTGTAGAACGCTCGTGATGAGGGGATCTGCCTCTACGAGGTGACCGGCCCGAGTGGCGTGTAGAACGCTCGTGATGAGGGGATCGGCCTCTACGAGGTGATCGGCCTGAGTGGCGTGTAGAACGCTCGTGATGAGGGGATCTGTCTCTACGAAGTGATCGGCCTGAGTGGCGTGTAGAACGCTCGTGATGAAGGGATCTGCCTCTATGAGGTGACCGGCCCGAGTGGCGTGTAGAACGCTCGTGATGCGGGGATCTGTGTCTACTAGCTGATCGGCCCGAGTGGCGTGTAGAATGCTCGTGATGAGGGGATCTGTGTCTACTAGCTGATCGGCCCGAGTGGCGTGTAGAACGCTCGTGATGAGGGGATCGGCCTCTACGAGGTGATCGGCCTGAGTGGCGTGTAGAACGCTCGTGATGAGGTGATCTGTCTCTACGAAGTGATCGGCCTGAGTGGCGTGTAGAACGCTCGTGATGAAGGGATCTGCCTCTACGAGGTGACCGGCCCGAGTGGCGTGTAGAACGCTCGTGATGAGGGGATCTGCCTCTACGAGGTGATCGTCCCGAGAGGGGTGTAGAACGCTTGTGATGAGGGGATCTGCCTATACGAGGTGATCGGCCCGAGTGGCGTGTAGAACGCTCGTGATGAGGGGATCTGCCTTTACGAGGTGATCGGCTCGAGTGGCCTGTAGAAGGCTCGTGATGAGCGGATCCGCCTCTACGAGGTGACCGACCCGAGTGGCCTGTAGAACGCTCGTGATGAGGGGATCCGCCTCTACGAGGTGACCGACCCGAGTGGCCTGTAGAACGCTCATGATGAGGGGATCTGCCTCTACGAGGTGATCGGGCCCGAGTGGCCTGTAGAACGCTCGTGATGAGGGGATCTGCCTCTACGAGGTGATCGGCCCGAGTGGCCTGTAGAACGCTCATGATGAGGGGATCTGCCCCTACGAGGTTATCGACCCGAGTGGCATGTAGAACGCTCGTGATGAGGGGATCTGCCTCTACGAGGTGACCTGCACGAGTGGCGTGTAGAACGCTCGTGATGACGGGATCTGCCTCTACGAGGTGACCGGCCCGAGTGGCGTGTGGAACGCTTGTGATGACGGGACTTGCCTCTACGAGGTGACCGGCCCGAGTGGTGGGTAGAACGCTCGTGATGAAGGGATCTGCCTCTACGAGGTGATCGGCCCGAGTGGCGCGTAGAACGCTCGTGATGAGGGGATCTGCCTCTATGAGGTGATCGGCCCGAGTGGCGGGTAGAACGCTCGTGATGAGGGGATCTGCCTCTACGAGGTGATCGGCCCGAGTGGCGCGTAGAACGCTCGTGATGAGGGGATCTTCCTCCACGAGGCGATCAACCCGAGTGGCCTGTAGAACGCTCGTGATGAGGGGATCTGCCTCTACGAGGTGATCGACCCGAGTGACCTGTAGAACGCTCGTGATGAGGGGATCCGCCTCTACGAGGTGACCACCCGAGTGGCGTGTAGAATGCTCGTGATGCGGGGATCTGCCTCTACGAGGTGACCGGCCCGAGTGGCGTGTAGAACGCTCGTGATGAGGGGATCTGCCTCTACGAGGTGATCGGCCCAAGTGGCCTGTAGAACGCTTGTGGTGATGGGATCTGCCTCTACGAGGTGATCGGCCCGATTGGCCTGTAGAACGGTCGTGATGAGGGGATCTGCCTCTACGAGGTGACCGGCCCGAGTGGCGTGTAGAACGCTCGTGATGAGGGGATCTGCCTCTACGAGGTGATCGGCCCGAGTGGCGTGTAGAACGCTCGTGATGAGAGGATCTGCCTCTACGAGGTGATCGGCCCGAGTGGCGTGTAGAACGCTCGTGATGAGGGGATCTGTGTCTACTAGCTGATCGGCCCGAGTGGCGCGTAGAACGCTCGTGATGAGGGGATCTGCCTCCACGAGGTGATCGGCCCGAGTGGCGTGTAGAACGCTCGTGATGCGGGGATCTGTGTCTACTAGCTGATCGGCCCGAGTGGCGTGTAGAATGCTCGTGATGAGGGGATCTGTGTCTACTAGCTGATCGGCCCGAGTGGCGTGTAGAACGCTCGTGATGACGGGATCTGCCTCTACGAGGGGATCGGCCCGAGTGGCGTGTAGAACGCTCGTGATGACGGGATCTGCCTCTACGAGGCGATCGCCCCGAGTGGCGTGTAGAGCACTCGTGATGAGGGGATCTGCCTCTACGAGGTGATCGGCCCGAGTGGCGTGTAGAACGCTCGTGATGAGGGGATCTGCCTCTACGAGATGATCGGCCCGAGTGGCGTGTAGAACGCTCGTGTTGAGGGGATCTGCCTCTACGAGGTGATCGACCCGAGTGGCGTGTAGAACGCTTGTGATGAGGGGATCTGCCTCTACGAGGTGATCGGCCCGAGTGGCATGTAGAACCCTCGTGATGAGGGGATCTTCCTCTAGGCGGTCATCGGCCCGAGTGGCGTGTAGAACGCTCGTGATGAGGGTATCTGCCTCTACGAGGTGATCGGTCCGAGTGGCATGTAGAACGTTGGTGATGAGGGGATCAGCCTCTACGAGGTGATCGGCCCGAGTGGCGTGTAGAACGCTCGTGATGAGGGGATCTGCCTCTAAGAGGTGATCGTCCCGAGTGGCGTGTAGAACGCTCGTGATGAGGGGATCTTCCTCTAAGAGGTGATCGGCCCGAGTAGCCTGTAGAACGCTCGTGATGAGGGGATCTGCCTCTACAAGGTGATCGGCCCGAGTGGCCTGTAGAACGCTCGTGATGAGGGGATCTGCCTCTATGAGGTGATCGGCCCGATTGGCGTGTAGAACGCTCGTGATGAGGGGATCTGCCTCTACGAGGTGATCGGGCCCGAGTGGCCTGTAGAACGCTCGTGATGAGGGGATCCGCCTCTACGAAGTGATCGACGCGAGTGGCCTGTAGAACGCTCGTGATGAGGGGATCCGCCTCTACGAGGTGATCGACCCGAGTGGCCTGTAGAACGCTCGTGATGAGGGGATCTGCCTCTGCGAGGTGATCGACCCGAGTGGCCTGTAGAACGCTCGAGATGAGGGGATCTGCCTCTACGAGGTGATTGACCCGAGTGGCCTGTAGAACGCTCATGATGAGGGGATCTGCCTCTACGAGGTTATCGACCCGAGTGGCATATAGAACGCTCATGATGAGGGGATCTGCCTCTACGAGGTGTCCTGCCCGAGTCGCGTGTAGAACGCTCGTGATGAGGGGATCTGCCTCTACGAGGTGACCGGCCCGAGTGGCGTGCAGAACGCTCGTGATGACGGGATCTGCCTCTACGAGGTGACCGGACCGAGTGGCGGGTAGAACGCTCGTGATGAGGGGATCTGCCTCTACGAGGTGATCGGCCTGAGTGGCGCGTAGAACGCTCGTGATGAGGGGATCTGCCTCCACGAGGCGATCAACCCGAGTGGCCTGTAGAACGCTCGTGATGAGGGGATCTACCTCTACGAGGTGATCGGCCCGAGTGACCTGTAGAACGCTCATGATGAGGGGATCCGCCTCTACGAGGTGACCGCCCGAGTGGCCTGTAGAACGCTCGTGATGAGGGGATCTGCCTCTACGAGGTGACCGGCCCGAGTGGCGTGTAGAACGCTCGTGATGAGGGGATCGGCCTCTACGAGGTGATCGGCCTGAGTGGCGTGTAGAACGCTCGTGATGAGGGGATCTGTCTCTACGAAGTGATCGGCCTGAGTGGCGTGTAGAACGCTCATGATGAAGGGATCTGCCTCTACGAGGTGACCGGCCCGAGTGGCGTGTAGAACGCTCGTGATGAGGGGATCTGCCTCTACGAGGTGATCGGCCCGAGAGGGGTGTAGAACGCTTGTGATGAGGGGATCTGCCTATACGAGGTGATCGGCCCGAGTGGCGTGTAGAACGCTCGTGATGAGGGGATCTGCCTTTACGAGGTGATCGGCTCGAGTGGCCTGTAGAACGCTCGTGATGAGCGGATCCGCCTCTACGAGGTGACCGACCCGAGTGGCCTGTAGAACGCTCGTGATGAGGGGATCCGCCTCTACGAGGTGACCGACCCGAGTGGCCTGTAGAATGCTCATGATGAGGGGATCTGCCTCTACGAGGTGATCGGGCCCGAGTGGCCTGTAGAACGCTCGTGATGAGGGGATCTGCCTCTACGAGGTGATCGGCCCGAGTGGCCTGTAGAACGCTCATGATGAGGGGATCTGCCCCTACGAGGTTATCGACCCGAGTGGCATGTAGAACGCTCGTGATGAGGGGATCTGCCTCTACGAGGTGACCTGCACGAGTGGCGTGTAGAACGCTCGTGATGACGGGATCTGCCTCTACGAGGTGACCGGCCCGAGTGGCGTGTGGAACGCTTGTGATGACGGGACCTGCCTCTACGAGGTGACCGGCCCGAGTGGTGGGTAGAACGCTCGTGATGAAGGGATCTGCCTCTACGAGGTGATCGGCCCGAGTGGCGCGTAGAACGCTCGTGATGAGGGGATCTGCCTCTGTGAGGTGATCGGCCCGAGTGGCGGGTAGAACGCTCGTGATGAGGGGATCTGCCTCTACGAGGTGATCGGCCCGAGTGGCGCGTAGAACGCTCGTGATGAGGGGATCTTCCTCCACGAGGCGATCAACCCGAGTGGCCTGTAGAACGCTCGTGATGAGGGGATCTGCCTCTACGAGGTGATCGGCCCGAGTGACCTGTAGAACGCTCGTGATGAGGGGATCCGCCTCTACGAGGTGACCGCCCGAGTGGCGTGTAGAATGCTCGTGATGCGGGGATCTACCTCTACGAGGTGACCGGCCCGAGTGGCGTGTAGAACGCTCGTGATGAGGGGATCTGCCTCTACGAGGTGATCGGCCCGAGTGGCCTGTAGAACGCTTGTGGTGATGGGATCTGCCTCTACGAGGTGATCGGCCCGATTGGCCTGTAGAACGGTCGTGATGAGGGGATCTGCCTCTACAAGGTGACCGGCCCGAGTGGCGTGTAGAACGCTCGTGATGAGGGGATCTGCCTCTACGAGGTGATCGGCCCGAGTGGCGTGTAGAACGCTCGTGATGAGGGGATCTGCCTCTACGAGGTGATCGGCCCGAGTGGCGTGTAGAACGCTCGTGATGAGGGGATCTGTGTCTACTAGCTGATCGGCCCGAGTGGCGTGTAGAACGCTCGTGATGAGGGGATCTGCCTCTACTAGCTGATCGGCCCGAGTGGCGTGTAGAACGCTCGTGATGAGGGGATCTGCCTCTACGAGGTGATCGGCCCGAGTGGCCTGTAGAACGCTTGTGGTGATGGGATCTGCCTCTACGAGGTGATCGGCCCGATTGGCCTGTAGAACGGTCGTGATGAGGGGATCTGCCTCTACGAGGTGACCGGCCCGAGTGGCGTGTAGAACGCTCGTGATGAGGGGATCTGCCTCTACGAGGTGATCGGCCCGAGTGGCGTGTAGAACGCTCGTGATGAGAGGATCTGCCTCTACGAGGTGATCGGCCCGAGTGGCGTGTAGAACGCTCGTGATGAGGGGATCTGTGTCTACTAGCTGATCGGCCCGAGTGGCGTGTAGAACGCTCGTGATGAGGGGATCTGCCTCCACGAGGTGATCGGCCCGAGTGGCGTGTAGAACGCTCGTGATGCAGGGATCTGTGTCTACTAGCTGATCGGCCCGAGTGGCGTGTAGAATGCTCGTGATGAGGGGATCTGTGTCTACTAGCTGATCGGCCCGAGTGGCGTGTAGAACGCTCGTGATGACGGGATCTGCCTCTACGAGGTGATCGGCCCGAGTGGCGTGTAGAACGCTCGTGATGACGGGATCTGCCTCTACGAGGCGATCGCCCCGAGTGGCGTGTAGAGCGCTCGTGATGAGGGGATCTGCCTCTACGAGGTGATCGGCCCGAGTGGCGTGTAGAACGCTCGTGATGAGGGGATCTGCCTCTACGAGATGATCGGCCCGAGTGGCGTGTAGAACGCTCGTGTTGAGGGGATCTGCCTCTACGAGGTGATCGACCCGAGTGGCGTGTAGAACGCTTGTGATGAGGGGATCTGCCTCTACGAGGTGACCGGCCCGAGTGGCGTGTAGAACCCTCGTGATGAGGGGATCTTCCTCTAGGCGGTCATCGGCCCGAGTGGCGTGTAGAACGCTCGTGATGAGGGGATCTGCCTCTACGAGGTGATCGGTCCGAGTGGCGTGTAGAACGTTGGTGATGAGGGGATCAGCCTCTACGAGGTGATCGGCCCGAGTGGCGTGTAGAACGCTCGTAATGAGGGGATCTGCCTCTAAGAGGTGATCGTCCCGAGTGGCGTGTAGAACGCTCGTGATGAGGGGATCTTCCTCTAAGAGGTGATCGGCCCGAGTAGCCTGTAGAACGCTCGTGATGAGGGGATCTGCCTCTACAAGGTGATCGGCCCGAGTGGACTGTAGAACGCTCGTGATGAGGGGATCTGCCTCTACGAGGTGACCGCCCCGAGTGGCCTATAGAACGCTCGTGATGAGGGGATCTGCCTCTATGAGGTGATCGGCCCGAGTGGCGTGTAGAACGCTCGTGATGAGGGGATCTGCCTCTACGAGGTGATCGGGCCCGAGTGGCCTGTAGAACGCTCGTGATGAGGGGATCCGCCTCTACGAAGTGATCGACGCGAGTGGCCTGTAGAACGCTCGTGATGAGGGGATCCGCCTCTACGAGGTGATCGACCCGAGTGGCCTGTAGAACGCTCGTGATGAGGGGATCTCCCTCTGCAAGGTGATCGACCCGAGTGGCCTGTAGAACGCTCGAGATGAGGGGATCTGCCTCTACGAGGTGATTGACCCGAGTGGCCTGTAGAACGCTCATGATGAGGGGATCTGCCTCTACGAGGTTATCGACCCGAGTGGCATATAGAACGCTCATGATGAGGGGATCTGCCTCTACGAGGTGACCTGCCCGAGTGGCGTGTAGAACGCTCGTGATGAGGGGATCTGCCTCTACGAGGTGACCGGCCCGAGTGGCGTGCAGAACGCTCGTGATGACGGGATCTGCCTCTACGAGGTGACCGGACCGAGTGGCGGGTAGAACGCTCGTGATGAGGGGATCTGCCTCTACGAGGTGATCGGCCTGAGTGGCGCGTAGAACGCTCGTGCTGAGGGGATCTGCCTCCACGAGGCGATCAACCCGAGTGGCATGTAGAACGCTCGTGATGAGGGGATCTACCTCTACGAGGTGATCGGCCCGAGTGACCTGTAGAACGCTCATGATGAGGGGATCCGCCTCTACGAGGTGACCGCCCGAGTGGCCTGTAGAACGCTCGTGATGAGGGGATATGCCTCTACGAGGTGACCGGCCCGAGTGGCGTGTAGAACGCTCGTGATGAGGGGATCGGCCTCTACGAGGTGATCGGCCTGAGTGGCGTGTAGAACGCTCGTGATGAGGGGATCTGTCTCCACGAAGTGATCGGCCTGAGTGGCGTGTAGAACGCTCGTGATGAAGGGATCTGCCTCTACGAGGTGACCGGCCCGAGTGGCGTGTAGAACGCTCGTGATGAGGGGATCTGCCTCTACGAGGTGATCGGCCCGAGAGGGGTGTAGAACGCTTGTGATGAGGGGATCTGCCTATACGAGGTGATCGGCCCGAGTGGCGTGTAGAACGCTCGTGATGAGGGGATCTGCCTCTACGAGGTGATCGGCCCGAGTGGCCTGTAGAACGCTCGTGATGAGCGGATCCGCCTCTACGAGGTGACCGACCCGAGTGGCGTGTAGAACGCTCGTGATGAGGGGATCCGCCTCTACGAGGTGACCGACCCGAGTGGCCTGTAGAACGCTCGTGATGAGGGGATCTGCCTCTACGAGGTGATCGGGCCCGAGTGGCCTGTAGAACGCTCGTGATGAGGGGATCTGCCTCTACGAGGTGATCGGCCCGAGTGGCCTGTAGAACGCTCATGATGAGGGGATCTGCCCCTACGAGGTTATCGACCCGAGTGGCATGTAGAACGCTCGTGATGAGGGGATCTGCCTCTACGAGGTGACCTGCACGAGTGGCGTGTAGAACGCTCGTGATGACGGGATCTGCCTCTACGAGGTGACCGGCCCGAGTGGCGTGTGGAACGCTTGTGATGACGGGACCTGCCTCTACGAGGTGACCGGCCCGAGTGGTGGGTAGAACGCTCGTGATGAAGGGATCTGCCTCTACGAGGTGATCGGCCCGAGTGGCGCGTAGAACGCTCGTGATGAGGGGATCTGCCTCTATGAGGTGATCGGCCCGAGTGGCGGGTAGAACGCTCGTGATGAGGGGATCTGCCTCTACGAGGTGATCGGCCCGAGTGGCGCGTAGAACGCTCGTGATGAGGGGATCTTCCTCCATGAGGCGATCAACCCGAGTGGCCTGTAGAACGCTCGTGATGAGGGGATCTGCCTCTACGAGGTGATCGGCACGAGTGACCTGTAGAACGCTCGTGATGAGGGGATCCGCCTCTACGAGGTGACCGCCCGAGTGGCGTGTAGAATGCTCGTGATGCGGGGATCTGCCTCTACGAGGTGACCGGCCCGAGTGGCGTGTAGAACGCTCGTGATGAGGGGATCTGCCTCTACGAGGTGATCGGCCCGAGTGGCCTGTAGAACGCTTGTGGTGATGGGATCTGCCTCTACGAGGTGATCGGCCCGATTGGCCTGTAGAACGGTCGTGATGAGGGGATCTGCCTCTACAAGGTGACCGGCCCGAGTGGCGTGTAGAACGCTCGTGATGAGGGGATCTGCCTCTACGAGGTGATCGGCCCGAGTGGCGTGTAGAACGCTCGTGATGAGGGGATCTGCCTCTACGAGGTGATCGGCCCGAGTGGCGTGTAGAACGCTCGTGATGAGGGGATCTGTGTCTACTAGCTGATCGGCCCGAGTGGCGTGTAGAACGCTCGTGATGAGGGGATCTGCCTCTACTAGCTGATCGGCCCGAGTGGCGTGTAGAACGCTCGTGATGAGGGGATCTGCCTCCACGAGGTGATCGGCCCGAGTGGCGTGTAGAACGCTCGTGATGCGGGGATCTGTGTCTACTAGCTGATCGGCCCGAGTGGCGTGTAGAATGCTCGTGATGAGGGGATCTGTGTCTACTAGCTGATCGGCCCGAGTGGCGTGTAGAACGCTCGTGATGACGGGATCTGCCTCTACGAGGTGATCGGCCCGAGTGGCGTGTAGAACGCTCGTGATGACGGGATCTGCCTCTACGAGGCGATCGCCCCGAGTGGCGTGTAGAGCGCTCGTGATGAGGGGATCTGCCTCTACGAGGTGATCGGCCCGAGTGGCGTGTAGAACGCTCGTGATGAGGGGATCTGCCTCTACGAGATGATCGGCCCGAGTGGCGTGTAGAACGCTGGTGTTGAGGGGATCTGCCTCTACGAGGTGATCGACCCGAGTGGCGTGTAGAACGCTTGTGATGAGGGGATCTGCCTCTACGAGGTGATCGGCCCGAGTGGCGTGTAGAACCCTCGTGATGAGGGGATCTTCCTCTAGGCGGTCATCGGCCCGAGTGGCGTGTAGAACGCTCGTGATGAGGGGATCTGCCTCTACGAGGTGATCGGTCCGAGTGGCGTGTAGAACGTTGGTGATGAGGGGATCAGCCTCTACGAGGTGATCGGCCCGAGTGGCGTGTAGAACGCTCGTGATGAGGGGATCTGCCTCTAAGAGGTGATCGTCCCGAGTGGCGTGTAGAACGCTCGTGATGAGGGGATCTGCCTCTAAGAGGTGATCGGCCCGAGTAGCCTGTAGAACGCTCGTGATGAGGGGATCTGCCTCTACAAGGTGATCGGCCTGAGTGGCCTGTAGAACGCTCGTGATGAGGGGATCTGCCTCTACGAGGTGACCGCCCCGAGTGGCCTATAGAACGCTCGTGATGAGGGGATCTGCCTCTATGAGGTGATCGGCCCGAGTGGCGTGTAGAACGCTCGTGATGAGGGGATCTGCCTCTACGACGTGATCGGCCCGAGTGGCCTGTAGAACGCTCGTGATGAGGGGATCTGCCTGTACGAGGTGATCGCCCCGAGTGGCCTGTAGAACGCTCGTGATGAGGGCATCTCCATCTACGAGGTGATCGCCCCGAGTGGCCTGTAGAACGCTCGTGATGTGGGGATCCACCTCTACGAGGTGATCGGCCCGAGTGGCCTTTAGAACGCTCGTGATGAGGGGATCTGCCTCTACGAGGTGACCGGCCCGAGTGGCGTGTAGAACGCTCGTGATGAGGGGATCTGCCTCTACAAGGTGATCGGCCCGAGTGGCGTGTAGAACGCTCGGGATGAGGGGAGCTGCCTCTACGAGGTGATCGGCCCGAGTGGCGCGTAGAACGGTCATGATGAGGGGATCTGTGTCTACTAGCTGATCGGCCCGAGTGGCGTGTAGAACGCTCGTGATGAGGGGATCTGCCTCTACGAGGTGATCGGCCCGAGTGGCGTGTAGAACGTTCGTGATGACAGGATCTGCCTCTACGAGGTGATCGACCCGAGTGGCGTGTAGAACGCTCGTGATGACGGGATCTGCCTCTACGAGGTGATCGCCCCGAGTGGCGTGTAGAACGCTCGTGATTAGGGGATCTGCCTCTACGAGGTGATCCGCCCGAGTGGCGTGTAGAACGCTCGTGATGAGGGGATCTGCCTCTACGAGGTGATCGGTCCGAGTGGCGTGTAGAACGTTGGTGATGAGGGGATCAGCCTCTACGAGGTGATCGGCCCGAGTGGCGTGTAGAACGCTCGTGATGAGGGGATCTGCCTCTAAGAGGTGATCGTCCCGAGTGGCGTGTAGAACGCTCGTGATGAGGGGATCTGCCTCTAAGAGGTGATCGGCCCGAGTAGCCTGTAGAACGCTCGTGATGAGGGGATCTGCCTCTACAAGGTGATCGGCCCGAGTGGCCTGTAGAACGCTCGTGATGAGGGGATCTGCCTCTACGAGGTGACCGCCCCGAGTGGCCTATAGAACGCTCGTGATGAGGGGATCTGCCTCTATGAGGTGATCGGCCCGAGTGGCGTGTAGAACGCTCGTGATGAGGGGATCTGCCTCTACGACGTGATCGGCCCGAGTGGCCTGTAGAACGCTCGTGATGAGGGGATCTGCCTCTACGAGGTGATCGCCCCGAGTGGCCTGTAGAACGCTCGTGATGAGGGCATCTCCATCTACGAGGTGATCGCCCCGAGTGGCCTGTAGAACGCTCGTGATGTGGGGATCCACCTCTACGAGGTGATCGACCCGAGTGGCCTTTAGAACGCTCGTGATGAGGGGATCTGCCTCTACGAGGTGACCGGCCCGAGTGGCGTGTAGAACGCTCGTGATGAGGGGATCTGCCTCTACAAGGTGATCGGCCCGAGTGGCGTGTAGAACGCTCGGGATGAGGGGAGCTGCCTCTACGAGGTGATCGGCCCGAGTGGCGCGTACAACGGTCATGATGAGGGGATCTGTGTCTACTAGCTGATCGGCCCGAGTGGCGTGTAGAACGCTCGTGATGAGGGGATCTGCCTCTACGAGGTGATCAGCCCGAGTGGCGTGTAGAACGTTCGTGATGACGGGATCTGCCTCTACGAGGTGATCGTCCCGAGTGGCGTGTAGAACGCTCGTGATGACGGGATCTGCCTCTACGAGGTGATCGCCCCGAGTGGCGTGTAGAACGCTCGTGATTAGGGGATCTGCCTCTACGAGGTGATCCGCCCGAGTGGCGTGTAGAACGCTCGTGATGAGGGGATCTGCCTGTACGAGGTGAGTGGCCCGAGTGGCGTGTAGAACGCTCGTGTTGAGGCGATCTGCCTCTACGAGGTGATCGACCCGAGTGGCGTGTAGAACGCTCGTGATGAGGGGATCTGCCTCGACGAGGTGATCGGCCTGAGTGGCGTGTAGAACCCTCGTGATGAGGGGATCTGCCTCTAGGAGGTGATCGGCCCGAGTGGCGTGTAGAACGCTTGTGATGAGGGGATCTGCCTCTACGAGGTGATCGGTCCGAGTGGCGTGTAGAACATTGGTGATGAGGGGATCTGCCTCTACGAGGTGATCGGCCCGAGTGGCGTGTAGAACGCTCGTGATGAGGGGATCTGCTTCTAAGAGGTGATCGTCCCGAGTGGCGTGTAGAACGCTCGTGATGAGGGGATCTGCCTCTAAGAGGTGATCAGCCCGAGTGGCCTGTAGAACACTCGTGATGAGGGGATCTGCCTCTACAAGGTGATCGGCCCGAGTGGCCTGTAGAGCGCTCGTGATGAGGGGATCTGCCTCTACGAGGTGATCGCCCCGAGTGGCCTATAGAACGCTCGTGATGAGGGGATCTGCCTCTGTGAGGTGATCGGCCCGAGTGGCCTGTAGAACGCTCGTGATGTGGGGATCTGCCTCTACGAGGTAATCGGCCCGAGTGGCCTGTAGAACGCTCGTGATGAGGGGATCTGCCTCTACGAGGTGATCGCCCTGAGTGGCCTGTAGAACGCTCGTGATGAGGGCATCTGCATCTACGAGGTGATCGCCCCGAGTGGCCTGTAGAACGCTCGTGATGAGGGGATCCACCTCTACGAGGTGATCGGCCCGAGTGGCCTGTAGAATGCTCGTGATGAGGGTATCCGCCTCTACGAGGTGATCGACCCGAATGGCCTGTAGAACGCTCGTGATGAGGGGATCCGCCTCTACGAGGTGATCGACTCGAGTGTCATGTAGAACGCTCGTGATGAGGGGATCTGCCTCTACAGGTGATCGACCCGAGTGGCGTGTAGAACTCTTGTGATGAGGGGATCTGCCTCTACGAGGTGATCTACCCGAATGGCGTGTCGAACGCTCGTGATGAGGGGATCTGCCTCTACGAGGTGATCGACCCGAGTGTTGGAAATATTCCCTAGAGGCAATAATAAATTAGTTATTATCATATTTCCTTGTTCATGATAATCGTTTATTATCCATGCTAGAATTGTATTGATCGGAGACTTAAATGCATGTGTGGATACATAGACAAAACCATGTCCCTAGTATGCCTCTAATGGACTAGCTGGTTGATCAAAGGATGGTTAAGGTTTCCTAGACATGGACATGATATGCCATTTGATAACGGGATCACATCATTAGGAGAATGATGTGATGGATAAGACCCAAACTACAAACATAGCATATGATCGTGTCAGTTTATTGCTACTGTTTTCTGCATGTCAAGTATATGTTCCTATGACCATGAGATCATGCAACTCACGGATATCGGAGGAGTGCCTTGTGTGTATCAAACGTCGCAATGTAACTGGGTGACTATAAAGGTGCTCTACAGGTATCTCCGATGGTGTCTGTTGAGTTGGCATGGATCGAGACTGGGATTTGTTACTCCGTGTGACGGAGAGGTATCTCAGGGCCCACTCGGTAATACAACATCACAACAAGCCTTGCAAGCAATGTGGCTAAGTGTTAGTCACGGGATCTTGTATTACGGAACGAGTAAAGAGACTTTCCAGTAACGAGGTTGAACTAGGTATGGAGATACCGACGATCGAATCTCGGGCAAGTAACATACCGAAGAACAAAGGGAACATTATACGGGATTAACTGAATCCTTGACATAGGGGTTCGAACGATAAAGATCTTCGTAGAATATGTAGGAACCAATGTGGACGTCCAGGTCCCGCCATTGGTTATTGACCGTAGAGGTGTCTCGGTCATGTCTACATAGTTCTCAAACCCGCAGGGTCTGCACACTTAAGGTTCGGTGACGTTTCGGTAGTGTAGAGTTATGTATGGTGGTGACCGAAGTTTGTTCGGAGTCCCTGATGAGATACCGGACGTCACAAGGAGCTCCGGAATGGTCCGGAGGTAAAGATTCATATATAGGAAGTCCCAGTTTGGTTTCCGGAAAAGTTTCGGGCTCGTCGGTAGTGTACCGGGAGTGCCAGTAGTGTATCGGGAGGCCTCCGGGAGGGGTATTTCGACCCCAAGAGGTCCATGGGCTGTGGGAGAATAATAACCAGCCCTTAGTGGGCTGGGAAAACAGCCACAAAGGCCCATGGCGCAGGAGAGAAAGTCCTAAAGCAAAAAGTGGAAAATCAGCCAATAGGAGGCAATCCTACTCCAACTAGGATTGGAGCTGAAGTAGGATTGCTTCCCACCTCCTATTTCGGCCGACCCAAAGGCCTTGTCTGCCTCTCCTCTCCTCTCCTCCTATATATACTAGTGGATTGGGTGGTTTTTGGACAGAATTTCCGGCCACGTGCTACCCGTTACACCGGTGCATAGTTTCTCCTCTAGATCGGTTTTTTGCAGCGCTTAGGCGAAGCCCTGCCGGAATTGCTCCACCACCATCACCGGAGCGTCGTCATGCTGCCGGTGAACTCTCTCGCCTCTCCACCTCCTCTCGCTGGATCGAGACGGTGGAGATCGTCATCAAGCTGCACGTGTGCTGAACGCGGAGGTGCCGTCCGTTCGGCGCTAGATCGGAAGGACCGTGATCGAGATCGCGAGACGGTTCGTGATGTGATCACGGAACGGATCGTGATGAGTTCGCGGGACAGATCGTGATCAAGATCGTGAGACGGATCATGATGAGTTCGCGGGACGGATCATGATGTGTTCGCGGGACGGTTCGTGATTGGATCACGGGACGCTCGGCGATTTGGATCGCGAAGAAGTTCGACTACACCAACCGCGTTTCTTAACGCTTCCCGATTAGCAATCTACAAGGGTACGTAGATCCACTCTCTCTCTCGTAGATGCTCATCACCATGGATAGGTTTGCGTGTGCGTAGGAAAATTCTTGTGATGAGGGGATCTGCCTCTACGAGTTGATCGACCCGAATGGCGTGTAGAACGCTCGTGATGAGGAGATCTGCCTCTACGAGGTGATCGACCCGAGTGGCGCGTTGAACGCTCGTGATGAGGGGATCTGCCTCTACGAGGTGATCGACCCGACTGGCGCGTTGAACGCTCGTGATGAGGGGATCCGCCTCTACGAGGTGATCGACCCGAGTGGCGTGTAGAACGCTCGTGATGAGGGGATCTGCCTTTACGAGGTGATCGACCCGAGTGACGCATAGAACGCTCGTGATGAGGGGATTTGCCTCTACGAGGTGATCGACCCGAGTGGCGCGTAGAATGCTCGTGATGAGGGGATCTGCCTCTACGAGGTGATCGATCCGAGTGGCGCGTAGAACGCTCGTGATGAGGGGATCTGCCTCTACGAGGTGATCGACCCGAGTGGCGCGTAGAACGCTCGTGATGAGGGGATCTACCTCTACGAGGTGATCGACCCGAGTGGCGTGTAGAACGCTCGTGATGGGTGGGCTGCGGACGCTTTTCCGGTTTCAAGCGCAAAGACTATCAATAACCCGATTCCCGCGATAGTTGAATTGTGCAACTTGGCTCGCGGATCTCCCTCCGATGGCTGGATAGACTGCAAATAGATATGGGCAGCAACAACTGCAGTTTGGGTTTTTTTTGCTACAAGGTTACCTACCGAGTCCGTCGTCAGTTGGGACGTGTCCATGTCCAGCTTCTTCTTAGTTCCACCTTGCTCGGCGTCAGTTAGTTGAGCCATGCGAGATTTGGTTTTGGTAGCAGCATGTGGCCTGAGGCAGAGTGGTTTGGTGAAGCAGTGCTGCGACGACTCGACTCCGTGGCACGCCGTGCACTCGACGCATCAGCCATAGCTTTTCGCACGTCAAGTTGCTCCTCCAAGGCTATGAGCTTGTTGTGGCCACGATGTAGGAGAGTTTGGTACGCCAGCAGCTGTTCTCGTGTCGCGTTAATTAGGACTCCCGCTGCCGTTGTAGCTCTCGGAGTCTCCGTAGTCGTCGTTGGTTTGGTGGACCATGCCCACAAAGTGCGGCGTACTGCAGCCGATGAAGGGCACAGAGTCAAAGGTCGACTCCGGATCCATATGGGGATCTAAAGTGGGTGACTCAGGAGTCGCCAAGGTTGATGGAGTATTCGACTCAGCCACTTGGGGGCGAATCGCATCTTGAAGTCGAAGGACTCCCACGTGGGTGACATGGAAGTTCATGATGCCGAAAGCGACGGTGAGGCCCTCAACGAAATCGTCGAAGGCAAGGCGTAACACCGGTAGGTGAGGGACGACATCTGTGGATCCGAAGCGGATCATGCTTGCAGGAGTCGACGAGTTGTTACCCGCCGAGATCGGGACCGTCAGACTTGCTTTTCCAGCACCAGTGCTTCCCACAGACGGCGCCAATTGTCGTGGGGTCACCACGGCAAATCCCATGCTTGAGTAGCTAGGGTTTTCTGAATAGGGGAGCGAACGTACGGTGTCGGTGGACTCGACGGTTATCAGGCAAGGCAGGGAGCGAGATTTACCCAGGTTTGGCCCCTCGTGTTGAGGTAAAGACCTACTCCTGCTTGTCTGATCTATATTGATGCAGATGGTTACAATGGCGAGAGAGGTGGCTTGCGTGATGTCAATGATGGCTAGGGTGCTACGGTGGTGGTGTGATTGTAAGTTGTCTAGAGAGGCCCCTCCTCCTGTGCCTTTATATAATAGGCCAGGTCCCGGGTGCCCTATATCTGTTTACAAGAGTTCGAGTCTATCTCTACTTCTTCTTGTCTTGTACGGTAAGTTGCCTTGATCGGGTCAGAGTCCTTGCTTTCCTTGTTCGTAAACTGTTCCGTGTGGGCTTCGTGTATGGCTCCTGGATGGGCCCTGTCTTGGCACTTGGGCTTACATTGATTGATGGGCTGTAGTCTAGCATAACCCGGGGTACCTAGAGCCGGTACCCGAGTAAGTGTGCCCACGTCACCCTGCTTTACGAAAGTTCATCGGTGTGTGTGGCTTGAGCTCTGCTCATATGTCTTCACGGCAGCAGCATCGTCACCAAGCATCCACCAAGCCCTTGACACAACGAATATTCTTTGTTAAAAACAGCAAACAAAGCTAATAAACAGAGCCAATAAGCAGTAAACAAAGCAAAATGTAGTGGGATAAGCAGCTAACAGAGCAAACGGAGCTAAATAAGTAGCTAACATAGCAAATACTTAGCTGAACAGAGCTAACTAACAGAGCAAACAGATCGAAATAATTAAGTAGCTAACAGAGCAAATACATAGCTAGAGCAAATACATAGCTAAACAGAGCAAACGGAGCTAAATAAATACTCTAACAGAGCAAATACATAGCTAAACAGAGCTAACTAACATAGCAAACCGATCTAAATAATTAAGTAGCTAATCAGAGCAAATACATAGCTAAACAGAGCTAACTAACACAGCAAACCGATCTAAATAATTAAGTAGCTAACAGAGCAAATACATAGCTAAACAGAGCTACATAACAGAGCAAACCAAGCTAAATAAATACTCTAACAGAGCAAATACATAGTAAAAAGAGCTGTCATTTACCTTAGGCGAGGCGGGGTTGCTTTCCGATGCGGATTGCGTCCCAGGCGTCGGCGTCGGAGCCACTGCCAGAGGAGGCGTCAGAGGAGACCTCATCCTCCTCGAACACCGGAGCGTCCTCCTCCTCCTCATCCTCCTCCTCCATCGCCTCCACCGCTGCCGCCGCCGCATCTGGCCCAGGGCCCTGTCTAGGGAGAAGAGAGCAGTCTATGGCCGCCCGGAGCTGTGTCTGGAACAACGCCTCCTCGACGGCTTCTATCGCGTGCTCGGCGACGGAGATGCGGATAGCTCTCTGCATCGCAGGTGCCCGAATGACACCATCGACGCACTCGCGCTCAAAGGCGGCGTGAGAGAGGAGGAGACCGACCTCCAGATCGGAGTCCTCATCGTCCGAGGAGGACGAGATCCGGGCGTCGGTGGCCGCCACCGCCGTGGATCCGGATGGGATTTGACGGCTCCGAATGAACTCGCGACCGCAGTCGCCGGGGATCTCGCCCCAGTTGTAGGGGAGATCCGGATTGCGCCTCAGAGGGTGGGAGGAGGAAGATGCTCCATCCTGACTTCCGTCGGCGCCGGAGGGGACCGCCATCGATGGGTGAAGTAGGAGGAGAGCGTGTGCGGCTAGGGTTAGGAATTGGGAAGAGTGAGAGTGAGAGTGAGATACACTGGGGTGGAAGATATTAATACCGGCACCGCTTAATGGGCCTTCACATGGGAAACGGAGATAGACCGATCTCCGTTTCTGATGTGGTCATATAAGCAACGGAGATATTATTTCCTCCGTTGCCCATATATGAGCAACAGAGCTGTTTTCCGCCTGCATTACCATTGTGTCGGGCCCATCGACCGACTAGTGCGCGCGCACTCGCGGAAGCGCGCAGACCTCATTCTTCCGTCGCCTGACTCTTGCCGTTGCCATATAGGGGTATCCGATGTGTCGTTCTGTACTAGTGTGCAGCCATGAGCTGAAACCGTCGCCCACTAATGTCCATAGCCATGTTGAGGAATACACTGAAGAATGACGCATCTGTAACAGAATCAAGAAATACACCACTCATCTCAGAAAGTTATACACCTCTCGATACTTGATTGTAAACTACTTATTTAAATTATCTAGCAAACTACAAAGGTGCGCATGAAGTCTGAACTCTGAATAGCCTTGTTTTTACACATCTTGTAATCAACTAAGACTGCACCTCTTATCTCAATCCCCATTTACGTGCCCCGGTAGCATTGTACTCAGTCCTACAACTCACCTAATATACCAAACAAAAAAAGTAATTAATAATTGTTTGTCACCTTTGACTTGTGCTAGCTGCCTAGCTCTATAGGGTGGAAAAACGTATGAAGCAATTGAAGCAATACTGACCTTTTCTTAGTTAGGACCTCAACGGTACAAAGCAATATGTTGGTTATTCGTTAACTTTTTACGTGCTAGATTCAGAAAAGAAATGCATAAGGACCAACAAGAGCTTAAAATTCACAAAGAAGTGCATGAAATTATGTTGAGGCTGACATAATTATCTTGCAAGATGTGCACTGAGACAACATTTTATAGTGTTCAGGTAACATGTCAGTCTCGTGGAAAGGAGTGCAACAATGAGGCAGTAGGAGGTTGGCATAAGCTGGTGTAATATGATTCAGAATGCACCTAGGCCTGCAGGGTGCCCGAGCAGATCAGCAACATAAGAAATCTTCACATACTGATGAAATGGGTGTAAGCCTTCCATTACTTAATTCATATTTATAGGACCAATTATTTATTTTCTTGCCAGTCTTGTGGTAGTGATCACCAAATTAGCCAAGATTGGAAGGAAAAGGGCATATGTTAGGATAAAGAAAGAGGGTGAATATCTGTTGACAAATAAGGAAAGAAAATAGTTACCCACCATTGAGGTACCTCGTCATGTATATATCTCGCGTCGAACTCTTTTGGTGTGTTAATTCTTTCGAGGGGACAGCCTTCTTCGTTCAGTAGATCCGGTCGAGGTGGTTTTTATTTACCGGCGCGTCGGTGGTCTAAGTTCCTATGATTGAGTCTTCTTTCACTCATGAAGCTAACTTTAGAACAAAAAGGAAAAATCAGAGATCATAAAAAGATTAATAACCAAAGAAGACAGACCAATGTCCAGGGTAAAGAGTAAAGAATGAGACCAAGAGTAGTTGGTTATCAATCAGACCGTAAGGCTAAATAACTGAATATGAATATTTTTATCTCTACACATCGACAGTATCTGGCGTACTGCTCCGGATTTGCTGACTTTGTGTGGTGAAGGCAGCAAATGAACAGTACCGCTGACTTTGCCACGTTTTTAGCCATTGGATTCTGAATTGACGGGGCCAGATCGGTGATACAGTGATCTGTAAACAGTGTTCGCGAATAGTGACTTCTGAACAGGATTATGTGAACAGTGTTTTTGTAACAGTGTTGCTTAAATCCTCTCTTTTGATTTACGATCTAACGGCCGTGAGTGGTCAAGTCAGCGTAATGTAGCTGTGCCTTGGCCACACAACGTCAGCCAAGCTGCGCCCCTGGCGCACAGATCCCCATTTTCTTGTTCGATGCTATAGGGAAACTTTGCATCGCTCTGGTCTCTTGGAGAGGTATACTTGAAGAATCCAAAACAGATACTCCCTCCGTACACAAAAGGATGTCTCAACTTTCTCTAAATCAAGATGTATCTAGATATGATTTAGTGTATAGATACATGCAAATTTTGACAAAGTTAAGACATCTTTTTGTGGAGGGAGGGAATAGTATAATTTTTATATTGAATGCATATCATCAATTATAGCAAATGGTGCATGTGAAACAATTTAGACCATAGAGCGATTGTAAATTATGAAATTCATATGGTTTTAGAGCTATACTACCATAACTATATTTTTGTTCTAAAGATCACAAGTATCTTGCGCAGAGATCTTCATTTTTGGTGTATTGCAATTGGATCCTCATTTCTATCTGGCATACATCTAGAAGAGCGTTACTTGCGTACCTGCTACTTGGTCGAGGATTCAGCTGGAGCGCGGGGGCGGGGGCAAGCGGAGAGAGTGGCCTGTAGGTGCGGCGAGGGCACACCCGCGTCGACCATGCCCACGCGTCCAGGTCGGCGACATTGAGCGGCTGCTGATTAACGCAACCATGTAGCCGCTAGCACCTCCCCTACCTCGACTCTCCCACCACCGGCGACCGCTGCGGCTGCGGCGGACCCCTGCCCCAAAGGTGGTGAGGATGTGGTGCAGCGGTGGCAACTGCAGCAGGCTATCCGAGGCGCAGAGATCTGAAGCGCACCCAATAGATCCATAGCCAATGACTCCTCATTAATCTCCAACCCAGCCACCATAGCCATGAATAGAAGGGAAATTAGAGAAGATCGATCGCCCCGATCTTGGGAGGAAGACGACCACGGGGTCAAACGCCACAATGCAGCGAACGGGAGCGCAAGCTTGGACAATGCGCTAGGTACAAGATTTCTCTGTCGACAGCCACGCGTGAGGATGGAATGACAGCAGGTGAGGTGGAGCAGCCTAGATCGGCGGCCGGGCGTGAGGAAGGTGGAAGCGGCCACGCGTGAGGTCTGGCGTAGATACGGAGGAGAAGGAACTGTGGGTTGATATGTCTGTATGTAAAGGGCTAAATTGCAAAACATGCGTCGGAGGTGTGACGAAAAGAAGGCTCGACGAAGGAATAAAATTTTCTTTTTAGATAGTAGAGATAACATATGAACCAAGCCACCACATGGAATATGTGGTAAGCAACCCAACATACGAACCAAGCCAGAGGAAAGAGAGGAGAACTTGCTTTTGTTTTTGTTAAAACATAATCATTCCTCAGAAATACTTTGGCCTTACAACTATGGGTGAGTGTTACCGTCTTATACACATTCTATTTTTCTTACTCGATGTTTACTGTAGTCGATGAGTTATGCATGCCTGAATATATAAACGTGCACAATTTTCATTGGATTCTGCTAATCATTAGAGTTGACGTTGAAATCGTTGATATCATGGACTCATTAAGGAAAGATCCTGCCGATTACATGAGCGTACATATTCTTCAGAAGTAATTTCAATCATTATCGCTCTATATCAGCTTCTTTCCTTCATTTACTAATATCAACTAATTAATATATTTTTTATTCATTTTCTTTGTCGGGCAGGGTTTGACAATGCTTCATCAAGGAGGTTAGAGGTGAATGGAAACCGGAGCTGCGTTTTATTCCTATTTAAGTAAGTAGTACTTATAGCTAGGTCCACACATCTCTTTAGTTCGAGTTTCAATACCATTATCATGCTTGATTATTATTTTTGATTAAATTATATTCTCGTACAATGGATCTCGAGGCAGCCACAGGGGACAAATTTATGCACATACGACGTTTGTGAGTTCCTTCGCCAGACGATGAGTGAGCGGCGAAGAGATAATAGAGTTTCTGAGGTTGGGAAACACTATATACAATTTATTTTATTACCATCAATGGTGTTCTATTCAGAACTCATATATTCATACTGATCTCACGCGGGACTAGCTCCTACCACATAACCGCATAAAAGCAATTCAAGAGGAATTATCGGGATTTTTGCTTAACGAGGTCATAAATCCAAAGGGAGAATTACATTATGGCTAATGCCTCCATGTAATTTGATTACCTTCATGTAATTAAAATAGATATATATGTATGTGATCTCCATGTAGTATGAACTTTATGTATACGAAAACTTGTTTTGGCGTGTCAACATGATCTCCATACGATGGAAAACATAAAATCCGAAACACTAAAATGCCCAAATCCGAAACAGGCGGGCTGTGATGTGGCTGCCGCGGCAACGATTTTGACGTTTTTCGGCCGTGACACGGTGTAGAAGGGAAAGGGGCAGTGAAAAATGAATAAATAAAAAAGCAGAAACATTTAGTTTCGGTTGGTGTTACCAACCGGGACTAAAAGTCCTTCACTCCACTCTGACCACATGAGGGGCCTTTAGTCCCGTTTCGTAACAAATCGGAACTAAACTATGAGGGGTGGAGGGTTAGTCCCGATTTGCTAGTCCCGATTTTCCAATCAGGACTAAAGGTCCTTCTCAACCGGGACACTTGCCCTGTTTTTTTTTAGTTGGTGTACAAAGGAGGCCGCGGTGTACGACGGGCTGAAGGAATCGCCGCGGCGGCGGCTGCCCTATTGCGGCTCGACTAGACTGAATGTCAATGGGCGGTGGATTTGGCAGAGAATCGTGGGTACCTGATATACTTTGGTATGTTATAATCAATGGCTAGAAAAAGTCACGTCATAATCAACGGCTAAAAAAATTATACTCTACGGTACCGGAGGGTACCACGAGTACCGTCTGAATCATCGTAAAAGAGCTCGAAAACCAAATCTAAAAGACCATATATTACCATTGAGATAAACAATAGCATTAAAATTGAGAAAGAAAACGAGAAAAAAATATATGAATATATAGCCTATGGTAGATACTTGCTTGATTGGTGCTTTGTAATTTTAGCACTCTTTGAACTCTATTCTTACCAGGAGAACGCTCGTGCGTTGCCACGGGTCAACAAATGGAATTTTTATGATATTTTTCATTTTAGCTCTTTGACCATTGTGTTATTATTTCCTTCGGTCCTGTTTAGTCTTCATATAAATTTTGTCTGAAATCAATGTATCTTTAATATGTCCAAACTTATAGGACAAAGTATTGACATTCATAATACCAAATCAATATCATTAAATTTATTAATCAAATAACCAACACGGATCGAAGCAATTGCTACGAGCACCTTTTTGGTTGGATCAGTTATACATTAGGATCCCAGCATTATAAGATGACGGGACAAGAAAAAAACAGTCAATAATTTTAGATTTGATGTTTCTTGCAAGATGCACTCTTGCGCCGATTTTGCTCGCTGCATCTTACATACGTGCAGTACTATGCTATTGTCAAAGAAAGCATGCTGCCATTGGCGGAGCTCCTGCAGGTTAAAAGGAACCTCGTTCTCCTTGTAACGGTCTAACAGCAGAACCCACAAGTCAAAGGGTCTGCCCCATTGTTCAAACATGTCAGCTTGTCCACTGCAAAACCTCATGATCTTTGAAAAAGGAAGGATAACCTGCGAAGAGTTTTACATCGATAAAACAAAGGATACATAACACAAATGGAAACGACCCTCAAACCTGCTCCAGCTTCCTCGCCGATGATGTGTCCTTCGATGAGCTCAGATCTGAGTAGCCAGCATGAAGTAGTAGTTCTGCTGCCCTGGTACAGGGGCATGGCAATGCGACAGGGGGCGTCGTCGTGGTGGCGAGGTGAGAAGTCAACGAAGTACTTGCCACCGCTGCACACCTCGACCTCATCAGCGTCAGAGGACTCTGTCCATGTCGCCCGTCGACGGCGCCCAACGACACGATGCATGCAGCAGGTGGCCGCTACTGAACATCTCTGCAGCAGCATGCCGAGGCCACTCCTGAACACAGCCTGCCCGCCTCACTGCAGGCTCCACCCAAGTGACTCCATCCGCGAGCATGCTTTCTTTGTGGAGTGTGACAAGCACGTGGGCGGACATCACCGCTGCTTGTTCCTTAATGTTGTCGTAGATCACGCGCATGTCACCTCTGCGGTCGCTAGTCATGGTTGAACACGAGCCATCCGCATGTAGATGTGCATCTATGGTGGCGGCTTGATTAGAAACCCTAGCCAGGGGGAGGAGGAATTGGCGACGACGATGTAGGTGACCTGCTTGGATGAGTCACCGGTGCTAATGGAATGGTGCTCACATCGACGGTAGTCCTCCATGCCTCCACATTCGACGTGTAGTTGATGTTGCGCCCGTCCCCTCCTCCACCTCCATGTAATTCTTTGTACACCACCATCTCCTCCTCCCTACGGCTCACTGTCGGTGCCTCGGGCATTGCGGCGAGCCCCGGATCTGAGTGCCGGGAGAGGTGATGGCGCACGGGTCGACATTGCGGGGACGCGTGAAGAGGCTGGGAGGAGGGCGCGACAGGTGAGGGGGAAATTGATTTAATCAAAATCTGTTATTTTGTTTCCTTAAAATTCATTATTTATTTATTTTTAATTTGTTATTTGTTTCCTAAAGTAAATTGTACCGATGAAAAGAATCAATTAATTTGGGTATGTTAGGAAAGTTGAATCCATGACCTTTTATACGTTAAGAAAAGTACGGATTTGCAAGAAAAATTTAAGAGAAAAATAAATCAGTGAATAAGAATCAACATGAAGGTGTGGTGGGAGAGGAGACGCAAAAAACATCTATTTTGTTCTGTAATCCAGATGATGTGCGTAACTAACTAGTCACACCTAGAATTTTTTAGCGTTTCTGGGTATTGAATTAATGTGGTGATCAATGTTAGTAATTTTGTGTTTCCTATGCACGCATGCATACAAACGCTGTTTAACCGAACACTGTCATCTTTTCATCAGTTGACCGGTGATGTTTTTGAAACTGACACGTACGTACACTTGCTCAGCTAACCCGTTTTGTTCATCTATCTTTCTTACCCTTTTCTCTTTGCATGCGACGTAAACTTTCTATTATACATATGACACGCGTGCGCGTGTGTCAGGGCAAAACACGCGTGTCCGGCCACATCATGCACCACGGCCGGCGGGCCGGGATAGAGGAGCTGCTAAATTCTAAATGGTCCCTTTCTGCAAAAATTGTTGCCACCTTTTGGTCTTTACATCCAATCAAGCAGCTCGGATTTATATTTTTGCTTAGAAGCTACACATGCATGTTGTTTGGTATATCCACCGTGCACACAATGAAAATCAATCTTACTTAAAAGGTATATGTATGCACATATTGTATAGCACGTTTAAAGTCCAACGTGCTCAACGGGCACGGACATGTAAATCTCTACTGCTGCTTTTTTTCCATTACAAATCTTTGTTGCCAGCTGAAGGGCTTGAACCTACAAAACATAACTTTTATGGCCTTAAGTGCACATGCCATTAGATGGAGTACTTTTTGACCACATTAGAAAGAATACTTGTAGACCAAACATTGGTGGGGTATTTGAGACATGTTTCTTTTATTAGCATATTTATTTTGATGTGTCCAACGATTCGTGGGGATCTGTTAGATCCGCGTCAGCGACGGCGATGTCCGTGGGGATCCTAAAGAAAAGATCAAAGCTAAGAGGAGTGGTGAATTTTTTTTCCTTTTTTGGTTATTTGTAAAAAGATAAATCAGTGAAAAGAGGTGGTGGAAGGTGGGTCATAAAAGGAGCAAAAATAAACCAGTGTACCAGGCTACAACTCGGATTTTATTTTGGGATGTTATCAAGAAAAATCCTATATTTGTTTTCTCGAAAGGTGATATCACATATATGGCATGATTTTCAAATTCTGAATTACCTATTATTAATATGATTAAATCAAATCATCACCTTCCAAAGCAAGTACAAAACAAAATCTTCTGCTTTAATGATGGATTTGGTTTCTCAGAAGGTGATCTCACATATATGATATGATTTTGGAATTATTAATTACCTACTATTAATGTGATTAAATCAAATCATCACCTGCCAAAGCAAGCACAAAACAAAATCTTTCAATTTAATGATGGATTCGGATTTTCGAAAGGTGATCTCACATATATGGTATGCTTTTAGAATTCTTAATTACCTATAATTAATGTGGTTAAATCGAATCATCACCTGGCAAAGAAAGCACAAAACAAAATCTTTCGCTTTAATGGTGGATTTGGTTTTTAATGAGAAGAAAAAAATAAACCAATAGGAGGAAATGATGGGAGGCGGGATAAAATAATAGACGAAAATAAACAGACGAAAATAAACCGAGAAAGAAGCTAGCAACTCCCCCTTTAGGAGTAAAGATCCTGATGCAAATTTTAAGATTTCATATACTAATTAAGGAAAGAAATAAATTAGGCCTAAATATCTATGGAAGGCATTAAATTAAAACTAGCCAATATGATGCCCAAAATTATTTTTCCCACAAAAGACAACCATGCATGTTAATACTATTGGACTATAAGTGCAGATCCCCACGATGTTGATCTAGGAAGAACATCATACACACACATTAGCTTATCGATATGGCATGGCACACGAAGAGCAATAAGGTGTTGATATGCTTGTGGTTTGTGATGATGCTTCTCTTGTCATCCGGTAGAAAATACGATCAACCCACACATGATCTCTCGAACAGAGTGAAGCGTGTTAATTTCAGCTGATTTTTCTTGTTTGCTATTGTATGCAGAAGAGATTGGATCAGATGGATGCGACAAACAGGATAGCAAGATGCAGAAGAGACATGGCCGAAATACTTACCATGTGTTGTGAACGGCAGATGCAATGACCCCTGCAAGATCGAGGGGTTCGACAGCGGCCGGTGCACGAAATTTACGACATGCTTATGCTATAGGAACTGCACCGGCGTACGGCGATTGCTGTAGCGATATATATTTTATTGAATAAATAAATAAGGAAGCTCCTTGGCCAGATTTGCATGCTTTTAATTTTTAAGAAAAGAAATAAAGAAACCCGACACCGGTTGAAAAGGCAGGACTCCAAGCGGTCGCCTCCAACTTTTCTTATTCGTTTTCCTACTATCTCGTATTCACGCATGCATGACCAGGGCTTCAAACAAACAATGGATCTCCTATTTTATTTTTAACCAAGAACTAGTAAAATGCTAGTACGGAAGCGTGAATATTTTAGTAGGTCGCTCCTATTAAAATACTTCTTTCGTCCGAAAATACTTGCCTATAAAGTCGATGTATCTAGATTTATTTTAGTTATAGATACATCCATTTTATTTATTTCTAAGACAAGTATTTCCGGACGGAGGGAGTAGGTTGTTAGGAGTAACGTGTGAGATTTTTAACATGAGGAGGTGTTGGAATGTAAATGAATTGGACCGGATTTTGTATCTACCATATTCTTTACCATATTTTTTTCTCGAGTTCAGGTCAGATCGGATAAGGAACAGTTTCGGATTCGGCGGCGGATATAAATGATCATGGATTTGAAACGGAAACGTAGCGGATTCGGGGCGGAAATAAAATTAATCGGATCGGTACGTGCAATGTACATCATCAACCCACAAAACCAAAAATAAATGGCTCAACAACTTAATAAACTAACAAAGTTTTATTTCATAGCAGAAACTGCCTTTTACTCCCCGGCACCAGTGCTCCTGTCACTAAACAAATTCGAAAATAATATTTATTAGTTTCAAAAAATTCTGAAAACAAATATGGACGTTGCCAATGTTATATCCCACGAACGTGTAAATTTTCAATCTGATATACCTTATACTTTGGGCTACACAAAAATAACAAATCTGATAGAATTTAGAGATTTGAAAATATGCATACTTAGAGCTACACTTTTGTGATTTTTGTGTAGCTCAAAATACAACGTATTTGAAGTTGATATCCTACACGTTCATGGGATATATCATTGACTCTCTCCAATTTTATTTTCAGAATTTTCTAAAAATTATAAATATGTTTTTTGATTTTTTTATGTAGGAGGGAGCACTGGAGCCCGGGAGCCAAAAATCTTCACTCTATTTCATAGTCTGTACAATGACCATGTAAATGAGTTGTTGTTGAACGCATGAACTTCACAACTCACTAACTATAAATTATGCTCTATTAGTTTTGAAATTTCGGTAGAAAATCAGACTATTCGGATTATAAACATCGGATAATCCTAACTAATTTTCGGATAATCCATATTCGGATGTTGTTTTACATATCATATCCTATACCATATCTGGGTGTTCAGTTTGGAATCGTATATCCTTATCCGTCGAAGGGAGGGGAGGATCACAGGATGAAGGGAGGGGAGGATCAAAAAGAAGGGAAGTAGAAGATGGTTGTGAGAGAAGTGGATGTGATCTGTAATGATTTGGACAAACTGTTAGCATCTTCTGCTATGTGTTCTCGTTATGTTCCAGGTTTGCGATGTAAGAAAAAGATAGTTGGTTAGAGGTGGTAGGGAGAGAGTGTGTTCCGGTAGGGCTAATTTGAAATGAGTTTGTGGGTGGCGTGCCTGAGAACCTTAGATCCAATCTTGTGTTATTGGTTTTCTTTCTATGAAATGAAATTGAGAGCATGGAGCTCCTTCAATCGAAAAAACAGGTTACTACACGATAGTTCAGGCCAGTGAAAGCTTTGAGAGAGTGGCAACTACGATCTCTAATGCGGAAGTCAGCGGTTTTTCTTTGCCAAACTCCTCTAGGAAAAAAAAAACAGACTTAATCAAATAAGAGTGTTTAATTGTGCATGGAATTGGAAATACCACCATTTATTGCTAACTCAGCAGTTAACACGAATAAAAGCCCTAAAAATCGTGATCCTACATCACTACATTTGCATCACTTCTTGATCCTATAATTATTTCTTAAACATGAATGCTCATAATTAATTTTATACCGCCCAACCTCATCAAACTTGATGGAAGTAGATCATTTTTATTGTTCTTCCCGGCCCTTCGTATTACATTGGCCTCCATGTGCGGACGCACACGGATGGGGTTATTATAAGCACAATTTCCAAAGAGAAACCGATGTCCTTAAGTAGAAAATAAGTACCAAACTGAATCATATTGAAAGGATACATCCGAGGGTTCGGCGTGCCGGGGCGCCGGACTCTCCTGAAAGAGTGCCTTCGGAACCACAAGATTGATGTAGTGTGTCTTCAAGAAACTATCAAGACAGACTTCTCGGACCAGGATCTGAGAGGTATTGAAGTGGGAGAGCTCTTCTACTAGAGTTGGCTGCCGCCCGCAAGTCACTCTGGTGGCGTGTTGCTGGGGGTGAGAGATAGTGTGTTCGAAGTAGGGAGAGATGACAGGGGTCAGTTCTTTCTTAGCCTAACGGTCCTCAACCGCCTATATAACAGCAAGTTTGAACTCATTGCGGGTGTATGGGCCTGCCGATCACTCCAGATCGAAGGCTGTCCTTGATGAAATTTCGGAGAAAATTGCGCGGACCACCTTACCGATTGTGATGGGGGGATGACTTCAACCTCATTCGTAGTAGCCTAGACAAGAACAACGACAGAATAAATTGGAGTAGGATTCACCTGTTAATTTCACACATTGCCAACTGGGGCATGTCCGATATACCTCGCTCGGGAGCAAGGTATACTTGGTCTAATAAACGCCTCAATCATGTTCGGTATGTGTTAGATAGGGTCTTCATCTCTGCTGCGCTTGTGGTGGCTTGGCCGCTTTGCTCCCTGGAGCACATTTATTCCTTCTACCGGGAGCTGATGGGCAGCTCCTCGGTTAGGCACCGTGGGCTCACCGTTAACACTTGGAATAGCCAGCAACAAGTCTCGGATAAGGAAAATGTCGACCTCTCTCACACTTTCTCGAAAGAGGAGTTGTATGCCCTAGTTAAGGAGATGAAAACGGATACGGCGCCGGGGCCGGATGGGTTTGCGGTCCTGTTCTTCAAGACTGTTGGGCCCTTGTCAAGCACGGGGTCTTGCACATCCTAAATGACTTCATCCTTGGGAGGATTGATATTTCCCGCCTCAACTTTGGGGTGTTGTCTCTGATTCCGAAAGTTCCCGGGGTGGACAAAATCACCCAATTTAGGCCTATAGCATTAATCAACGTTATCTTCAAGATCATTTCCAAAGCTTTTGCCTCAAGACTCGACCCGATTGCAGATAGGATCATCAGCCCGAATCAACCTGCCTTTATCAAAGGCCGTTTCATCTTGGATGGGGCGTTGGCGTTTCATGAAATCATGCATGAACTCAAGAGTAAGAAGCTAGGGGGTATCTTACTCAAATTAGACTTCGAAAAAGCTTACGACCGTGTGAACTAGGACTTCTTGGTCGAGGTCCTGAGAAGAAAGGGTTTTGACGCGGGTGTGGTTCATAGGATTTATCAACTTGTGGCAGGGGGACAAACTGCAAAATCAATTAATGGCTAAATGGGCCCGTTTTTTGGAATAAGCGAGGACTGTGTCAAGGGGACCCACTCTCTTCTTTGCTGTTTAACTTCATCGCTGAAGGGTTGTCAGCGATGCTCTCGGCAGCCAATAGGGCCGACCACATTCAGAGGGTGGTCCCCCACCTTGTGCCTGGGGCATTACGCACCTCCAGTGTGCAGACGACACAATTATTCTGATCCAAAATAGTGAGTTGGGGGTAACTAATCTCAAGTTCCTCCTCATGTGCTTTGATAATATGTCAGGGCTAAAAATCAACTATCACAAAAGTGAAGTCTTTGTTCTGGGGGAGCACGAAGACAACACTAGGATTGCTAACCAGCAAACTGTAAACTGGGTTCTTTCCCTTTCATCTACCTAGGGCTTCCCATCTCGGACAAAAACATTACCGTGGAGCCGTGGTTTTTCCTGGTTCAAAAGCTTGTTGCTAGAGTGGAACCCTGGATTGGAAGGTTCCTCTCCTCGGGTGGCAGCTTGATTTTGTCGAACTCCGGTCTTGTTAGTCTGCCGATGTTTGCTATGGGACTTTTCCTTCTTCGGGAAGGAGTTCACGAACAACTTGACTCCCATAGAGGGAGATTCTTTTGGAAAGGGGCAGGACCGAACAGAAAATATCACATGCTCAATTGGCCGGCGGTGTGTCGTCCTAAGGAATGTGGAGGGTTGGGCATAACTAATTCACGTCATATGAACAAGGCTCTCCTCCTTAAATGGATTTGGAAAATGTATCAGATGGACGACTCTATTTGGGCTAGGTTGATTAGGTCTAAGTACACTTGGAACAGGGTATTTTCTCTAGCTCGAGTCGGGGGGGGGGGGGGGGCTCGCAGTTCTGGAAGAACCTTCATAAGATCAAACAACTGCTTACGCTAGGAGCCAAGTTCTCCTTGGGCAGTGGTCACAAGGTGCTGTTTTGGACGGATTGGTGGTGGGGGTAGGTCCGCTGAGTGTTCAGTTCCCTACCCTATTTAGTACTCCCCCGTTTCAAAATAAATGTCGCGCATTTAACATTAAGTTAATACAAATTTTATACTAAAGCACCGACATTTATTTTGAAACGGAGGGAGTATTTGTGAGGACCCTGCGATCTCGGTAAGCCAAGTTGTGGAGGAGGGCTGCAGACTTGGGCGGTCTTTGGACCGGGCAGGGGCCAACCAATGGGCAAGGCTTGAAGAGATTATTGACGGAGTGGTTCTCTCCACGGATCATGACAAGGAGTCGTGGACGCTTGACCCCTCCGGGGGGGCATGTATTCTGAGAACTCGATGTACAAAAATTGTCGCCCACTTTAGAGATGTTTGGAAAGCAAAGCTTCCCCTCAAAATTAAGATCTTCACCCGGCGGCTTATTATTGATCGCTTGCCCTTGGGTCTACACCTTGCAACCCGGAGAGGCTCTTCGGACGGTAATTGTGTGCTTTGCAGTGCTGCGGAAGACGCGAACCACATCTTCTATAGTTGCTCCTTGGCCCGCTTCACTTGGGGGGGGGGGGCTTCGCCGGGCTTTAGGGAGAGCCTGGTGCCCCTCCAACTTTGCGCAATTCTTCTCCATCCTTTCTAGCCTTGTCAAGGCTAAGAGGCGCTTAACTTGCGTGCTATTTGTCGTGCAGTCTTGGGCGCTATGGCAAGTTCGTAATAAGAGCGCGATCGAAGCTAAATTCATCAAGCAACCCGCTGACATGATCTATAAAACTATCACCTTCTTGCAGGCATGGAGTCCCACCCTAAAGTCGCAGGACGTGGAGGGCGCAACCCGGCTGTCTAGTGAGCTGCGGAAGATCCATGCGAAGTTCATGCCTAGTACTTCATAGTGTCGGTCCTTGCTAGCGTGTTGTGTCGCTTTGCTTTGTGCTAGATCTTGTGTCGTGTTTCCCTTGGCTAAGCTGTATGCCGCAGCAATGTGTTCTACTTTGGCTAAGTTGTATGCCTGTCGTCGTTTTCTCACAACAGATGTCATGGGGTGGTTTATCGTAGGTGGTTGGGGTCAAAGGACGCCGACGGACTCCGGGAGCGAGCTTGGTCACAAGAGGTGATGACAGGTGATGTACCTAGGTTCAGGGCCCTCCGTGGGAGGTAATACCCATAGTCCTGCTTGGTTTAGTTAGATGCATGGGTAGGAATACAATGGTGCTCCTGGAGCTGTATTTGGAGGAGGAAGAAGGGGCAGCCGGCTCCTCTTCCGCCTCTGCTAGAAGGTGTTGCCTAGGTTTGTCTCTCTCTCTCTATATATATATATCTTTCTGCACGTGTGCGTGTCATCCGTCCCCGTTGCATAGGGGGCTCGGGGGATTTTATAGGCCAAACCCCGGCTCATATAAAATGTCCTAAGTACAAAGGTGGGGGGACCCGGCTGGCAGTCTCTCCGGCTAGCCAGAGGGTCCCGCTATCCGCATTGTCTCGTCGTTGGTGGGGTCCGCCGGCCGAGCAATCCCATCTCCCGCTGGGGCCCGCCAGCCGGCCCTGTGATTGGCCCTCGCTCACCTGCCCCAGCACGGGCCGTCGGGTCAGCGTCGCCTAGTGCCAGCCGGCCGAAGTCGCCGGTACGGCCGGCGACACTGTAGCCATGCCGGGGCAGGTAATCAAGTGGCGAGGGTGTGCCGGCACTGTTCCCACGTCCAGTCCCACTCACCCGGGTCAGCGACCGGGACAGTTGGACTGTAGCCACGCGCCGCAGGGCGTCAGCGGCCATTGTAGCCATAGGACCACCCGTCGTGCCGGTCATGTCGTGTGGTCGTACCCGCGCGCAGAAGGGCGGGGAGGGGCGTATCCGTCCCGGGGTCAATGGAAGAGCCGGCCCATGGGCAGCCGGCCATGCGGAGCCGGCCAAGGGTCCAACCGGCTCCTTGATCAGTCGGCCGGGACGCCATCCGGCACTGGCTCGTGCCGGACATCCTCCAGCCGGCCACATCTAGCCGGCCGCATAGTTTCTCTTCAAAGTGAAAGGGGGAAGACCCGGTTGCTTTGGCCTACCTAGGGGTAATTGTTGGGGAACATCGCATGGGAAACAAAAAAATTCCTACGCACACGCAGATCTATCCATGATGATGAGCATCTACGAGAGGGAGAGTGGATCTACATACCCTTGTAGATCGCTAAGAGGGAAGCGTTAAGAAACACGGTTGGTGTAGTCGAACATCTTCGTGATCCAAATCGCCGAGTGTCCCGCGATCTCATCACGATCCGTCCCGCGATCCAATCACGATCCGTCCCGTGAACTCATCACGATCCGTCCCGCGATCTCATCACGATCCGTCTCACGATCTTGATCACGATCTGTCCCGCGAACTCATCACGATCCGTTCCGCGATCTCATCACGAACCGTCTCGCGATCTCGATCACGGTCCTTCCGATCTAGCACCGAACGGATGGCACCTCCGCGTTCAGCACAGGTGCAGCTTGATGACAATATCCACCGTCTTGGTTCAGCAAGAGGAAGTGGAGAGGAGGAATAGTTCACCGGCAGCGTGACGGCGCTTCGGCGATGGTGGTTGAGCAATTCCGGCAGGGCTTCGCCTAAGCACCACAGAAAACCGATCTAGAGGAGAAACTATGCACTAGAGGAACGGGTAGCACGTGGCTGAAAATTCTGTATCAAAACCCTAAAATCCTCCAGTATATATAGGAGGAGAGGAGGAGGAGTCTTGGCTGCTAAAAAACCAGCCCTTGGGTCGACCAAAGTGGGGAGGAGAGGACTCCTCCTCCTCCAATCCTAGTAGGACTAGGATTCCTCCCTTTTTTGGCCTTTTTCCACCTTTTTCCCTTTGGGCCTTTTCTCCTAGCCGCATGGGCCTTGTGTGGGACTTCCACCAGCCTACAAAAGGCTGGTATTTACTTTACCACAGCCCATGAAGCCTCTTGGGTCGAAATACCCCTTCCGGAGGTCTCCCGGTACACTACCGGCACTCCCGGTACACTACCGATGAGCCCGAAACTTTTCCGACGACCAAACTGGGACTTCCTATATATGAATCTTTACCTCCGGACCATTCCGGAGATCCTCATGACGTCCGGGATCTCATCCGGGACTCCAAACAACCTTTGGTCACCACCACACATAACTCTATACTACCGAAACGTCACCAAACCTTAAGTGTGCAGACCCTGCGGGTTCGAGAACTATGTAGACATGACCGAGACACCTCTATGGTGAATAACCAATGGCTGGACCTGGATGTCTACATTGGTTCCTACATATTCTACGAAGATCTTTATCGGTCGAACCTCTATGTCAAGGATTCAGTTAATCCCGTATGATGTTCCCTTTGTTCTTCGGTATGTTACTTGCCCGAGATTCGATCGTAGGTATCTCCATACCTAGTTCAACCTCGTTACCAGCAAGTCTCTTTACTCGTTCCGTAATACAAGATCCCGTGACTAACACTTAGTCACATTGCTTGCAAGGCTTATTGTGATGTTGCATTACCGAGTGGGCCCTGAGATACCTCTCCGTCACACGGAGTAACAAATCCCAGTCTTCATCCATGCCAACTCAACAGACACCCTCGGAGACACCTGTAGAGCATCTTTATAGTCACCCAGTTACGTTGCGACGTTTGATACACACCAGGTACTATTCCGATGTCCGTGAGTTGCATGATCTCATGGTCATAGGAACACATACTTAACATGCAGAAAACAGTAGCAATAAACTGACATGATCATATGCTACGTTTGTAGTTTGGGTCTTGTCCATCACATCATTCTCCTAATGATGTGATCCCGTTATCAAATGACATCTCGTGTCCATGGCTAGGAAACCTTTACCATCTTTTGATCAGCGAGCTAGTCTATTAGAGGCATACTAGGGACACGGTGTTGTCTATGTATCCACACATGTATCTATGTTTCCATTCAATACATATATAGCATGGATAATAAACGATTATCATGAACAAGGAAATATGATAATAACTAATTTATTATTACCTCTAGGGCATATTTCCAACACCCGGGACCGGCCCGCCTCGGACGCCGACGGCTCGATCGGAGCCGGCTGAGCGACCGACGGTTCGGGAGCCAGTGGTGAAGGTGCCGAAGAGGCGGCCGGGACCGTCGATGGGCCGGCGGCGCCCGCCGGCATGAAGATTGACTTTGATTTTGGGGAAGGTTTGATTGACGGCTTGAGCAACCGTTCGAGAGAGACGCCGGCTGGGATGGCCTACCGGGTGGAGCCGATCTTTGCTAACACATCCACCGTCTCATTGTCTGCCCGGGGGACGTGGTGAAACCCACTGCCCTCGAAGGAGCCGGTGAGCTGTTGCACAAGGAAACGGTAGCTGGCCATGTTGGCGTCCCTGGCGTCCCATTCACCAGCGACTTGCTGCACCACGAGGTTGGAGTCGTTGAAGCAGAGGATGCGCGTGATGCCGATCTCCTTGGCGAGCCGGAGGCCATGGACGATGGCCTCGTACTCCGCCATGTTGTTGGAGGCGGCGAAGTGGATCTGGAGGGCGTATTTGAGCTGATCACCTTTCGGGGAGGAGAGGACTATGCCGGCACCCAGTCCGGTCCTCATTTTCGAGCCGTCGAAATGCATGCGCCAATGCGTGGAGTCTGGGGGAAGCGGGACAAACTCCGTCTCCGCCCAGTCGACGAGGAAGTCCGCCAACGCCTGCGACTTGATGGCGGTTCTTGGCTCGTACCGAATCTCATGATCGGCAAGGGCGATGACTCACTTGGTGATCTGGCTGGTGGAGTCCCGGCCGCTCATGATCTCGCCAAGTGGGGCCGTGCTCACAATGATAATGGTGTGCTCTTGGAAATACTGCTTGACCTTCTTGGCGGAAAAGTACATGCCATAGCACATCTTCTCATAGTGAGGGTAGTTTTGCTTGGACGCGGAGAGAACCTCGCTGAGGTAGTAGACAGGTCGTTGGACCAGCAGGGTTTTGCCCTCCTCCGGCCGCTCTACCCCCAGGACGATGCTGATGACGCGGGTGGTCACCGTGATGTAGGCGAGTAACGGCTCCTTCTCAGCCGGTGTGGCCAAGATGGGCGCGCGGGTGAGAGCTTCTTGAGGCCATGGAAGGCCTCGTCCGCCTCCTCCGGCTAGTCGAAGATGCCTGGTTTCTTGGGGGAGCCTGGCTCGATTAGAGCCGTCTTGCGGAGGAGCCCGTAAAGGGGCAGGGCCTTCTCCCCCAGCCTGCTGATGAACCGACTGAGCGAGGCAAGACAACCGGTGAATTTCTAGAAGTCCCGGAGCCGGGTCGGCTTCGGCATGCGCTCGATTGCGCTGATCTTCTCGGGCTTTGCTTCAATGCCGCGGGCGGACACGAAGAAACCCAAGAGTTACCCGGCGGGAACGCCGAAGACACACTTCTTCGGGTTGAGCTTGATCTTGTACTCGCGCAAGTTTGCGAAGGTCTCCCAGAGATCATCGAGGAGGCTGAAATGCTTCTTGGTCTTGACGACGATGTCGTCAATGTAGACGTGAACGTTCCTGCCTATCTGAGGCAGGAGACACTTTTGCATACACCGTTGGAAGGTGGCGCCTGCGTTCTTCAGGCCGAAGGACATGGTGATGTAGCAGTAGGCCCCAAAGGGCGTGATGAAGGAGGTCTTGATCCGGTCTTCTGGATCCAACTTGATCTGGTGGTAGCCTGAGTAGGCGTCCAGGAAGGACAGCAAGTCGCAGCCGGCCGTGGAGTCGATGACTTGATCGATCCGTGACTAGGCGAAAGGGTCCTTGGGACATGCCTTGTTCAGGCTCGTGTAGTCGATGCACATGCGCCAGGTCTTGTTTTTCTTCAGCACCGGGACTGGGTTGGCCAGCTAGTCCGGGTGGAAAACTTCCATGATGAACCCGGCTACGAGCAGTCGGGCGATCTCCTCGCCTATGGTACGTCCCTTCTCCTCGGAGAAATGGCGCAAGGGTTGCTTGACTGGCTTGACATCCGGCCGGACGTGTAACTTGTACTCGGCGAACATCCTTGGAACACCCGACATGTCCTTGAGGGACCATGCGAAGATCTCTCGATTCTCACGGAGGAAGTTGACGAGCTCGCCTTCCTATTTGCTGTTGAGGCCGGAGCCAATGGTGACGCATTGAGCCGGGTTGGTTGGGTCGAGCGGAATCTACTTAGTGTCTTTGGATGGCTGGAAGGAGGCCTCGCCGACAGATTGCGAGGGAGGATCTGGCATGGCCGGCTGGCTCGCGGCAAGGGCCTTGAGCCGGTCGAGCTGTCATTTCTCCTTGGCAATCTCCAGGGCCTCCGCCATCCCGCTGCCGTCTCGAGCGCACTCGAGCGACATTTTGTAGTCGACTGTGATGTTGATGATCCCCTTGCGACCCGACATCTTGAGCTTGACGTAGGCATAATGGGGGACCGCCATAAAACTGACGAGGGCCAGCTGGCCCAGCAGCGCGTGATAGGGGCTTGCGAGGTCCACGACCTTGAACAGCACTGGCTCGTGTCAGAAATGGCTGGGTCCACCGAAGAGAACATCGAGCGTGATCTTGCCGACAGGGGAGCAGGATTTCCCAGGCATGATGCCGTGGAAAACTGTTCGGCTCGCCTGTAGGTCTTCCATTTTCAGGCCCAGCTTGTGCATTGTGTCGAGGTAGAGAATGTTGATGCTGCTGCCGCCATCTATCAGAAGGCTTATGTCCTTAATGCACCGCTCGGTGTGCCAACCCCTCTAGCATTGTTTGTAGATGTTGTGAGCATCTGACAGACACGTTCTGATAACTACTTGATAGTTTAGTGCGTCATGCATTACAACTTAGAATTGAGGCTCCGAAACGTTTTGAACGTCATGGAACATATGAGATGTTCTAAGAGCTGAAATTAGGATCTCAGGCTCGTGCCCATGTTGCGAGATATGAGATCTCCAACAAGATTCTTTGCCTGTAAGATGAAAGAGAATAGCTCAATCGTTGAGCATGTGCTCAGATTGTCTGGGTGCTACAATCACTTGAATCGAGTGGGAGTTGATCTTCCAGATAAGATAGTGATTAATATAGTTCTCGAAGTCACTGTCACTAAAGCTACTAGAACTTAGTGATGAACTATAAAATGCCAGGGATAGAAATATTGATCCCTGAGCTGTTCGCGATGTTTGACACCGCGAAGGTAGAAATCAAGAAGGAGCTTCAAGTGTTGATGGTTAATCAAACCACTAGTTTCGAGAAGGGCAAGAGCAAGGAGGGAAACTTCATGGATAGCAAGTCAGTTGCTGCTCTAGTGAAGCAACCCAAAGTTGAACTCAAACCCGAGACTAAGTGCTTCTGTTATGAGGTGAGCAGGTCGCTGAAGCGGAACGATCCTAGATACTTGGTAGACAAGAAGGCTGGCAACATCGACAGAAGTATATTTGATATATGAGTTATTGATGTGTACCTTGCTAGTACTCCTAGTAGCACCTGGGTATTGGATACCGGTTCGGTTGCTAAATGTTAGTAACTCGAAATAAAAGCTACGGAATAAACGGAGAACTAGCTAAGTGTGAGGGGACGATGTGTGTTGGAAATGTTTCCAAGGTTGATGTGATCAACATCGCATGCTCTCTCTACCTTCGAGATTAGTGACGAACCTAAATAAATGTTATTTGGTGTTTTTGCGTTGAGCATGAACGTGATTAGATCATGTTCATTGCAACATGGTTATTCATTTAAGTTAGAGAATAATGGTTATTCTGTTTACATGAATAATACCTTCAATGGTCATGCACCCAGTGAGAATGGTTTGTTGAAATCTTGATCGTAGTAATACACATGTTCTAACTCCGCCTATGTTGTCTCAACATAGCCGGTCCCAAGCCCGGGTAAAGGAGGAGGGTTGTGATAGGCTTGGCGAGCCAACGTGAAACCCAGCCACTCTTATGGAGATGAAACCCAAAAGATTTTCGTTGGGGCGTAACCCTCTCAGCGACGCGCCACATCGGAACCCGGGTGTGGTGGAAAATGGGCAAGGGCCGGGCCGTCACCCCCCAGGTGGCGCGCCGTATCGTGATCTGGATACGGTCGCAAGTGAGCGAGGATCGGGTCGTCGCATCCTTAGTGGCGCGCTACATCAGCGCCCGGGTGTAGTGGAAAATGAGCGAGGGTCTTCGCATTTGACTCGACGAGTGCGAAGGGTAAGGAAGCTAGCCGAGCCTAGGAGGATTCGATTAGGTAGCTGGAACGTAGGGTCTTTGACAGGTAAGCTTCGGGAGGTAGTTGATTCAGCGGTGAGGAGAGGCATCGGTATCCTTTGCGTCCAAGAGACCAAATGGAGGGGACAGAAGGCGAAGGAGGTGGAGGGTACCGGCTTCAAGCTGTGGTACACGGGAACGGTTGCAAACAGAAATGGAGTAGGCATCTTGATCAGCAAGAGCCTCAAGGATGGAGTGGTAGACGTTAAGAGACGTGGGGACCGGATTATCCTGGTCAAGCTGGTAGTTGGGGACTTAGTCCTCAACGTTATCAGCGCATATGCCCCACAAGTAGGCCACAATGAGAACACCAAGAGGGAGTTCTGGGAAGGCCTGGAGGACTTGGTTAGGAGTGTACCGATCGGCGAGAGGCTCTTCATAGGAGGAGACCTCAATGGCCACGTGGGCACAACTAACACATGTTTTGAAGGGGTGCATGGGGGATTTGGCTATGGCATCAGGAATCAAGAAGGAGAAGATGTCTTAAGCTTTGCGTTAGCCTATGACATGATCGTAGCTAACACCTTCTTTAAGAAGAGAGAATCACATCTAGTGACTTACAGTAGTGGGCAGCACTCTAGCCAGATTGATTTCATCCTCTTGAGAAGAGAAGACAGGCGTGCATGCCTAGACTGTAAGGTGATACCTGGAGAGAGTGTTGTCCCCCAGCATAAGCTTGTGGTTGCTGACCTCCGTTTTCGGATTCGTGTCCAGCGGGACAAGCGTGCCAAAGTCGCTAGAACTAAGTGGTGGAAGCTCAAGGGGGAGGTAGCTCAGGTGTTCAAGGAGAGGGTCATTAAGGAGGGCCCTTGGGAGGAAGGAGGTGATGCAGACAACATGTGGATGAAGATGGCGACTTGCATTCGTAAGGTGGCCTCAGAGGAGTTTGGAGTGTCCAGGGGAAGTAGAAGAGAAGCTAAAGATACCTGGTGGTGGAGTGATGTTGTCCAGAAGGCAATCAAGGAGAAGAAAGATTGTTTCAAACGCCTATATCTGGATAGGAGTGCAGACAACATAGAGAAGTACCAGATGGCAAAGAAGGCCGCAAAGCGAGCTGTGAGTGAAGCAAGGGGTCGGGCGTATGAGGACCTCTACCAAAGGTTAGACACGAAGGAAGGCGAAAGGGACATCTATAAGATGGCCAAGAGCCGAGAGAGGAAGACGAGGGATGTTGACCAAATCAAGTGCATCAAGGACGAAGCAGATCAACTCCTGGTGAAGAACGAGGAGATTAAGCATAGATGGCGGGAGTACTTTGACAAGTTGTTCAATGGGGAGAGTGAGAGCTCTACCATTGATCTGGATGACTCCTTTGATGATACTAGCAGGCGTTTTGTGAGGCGAATCCAGGAGTCGGAGGTCAAGGAGGCTTTAAAGAGGATGAAAGGAGGCAAGGCGATGGGCCCTGATTGTATCCCCATTGAGGTGTGGAGAGGCCTCGGGGACATAGCGATAGTATGGCTAACCAAACTTTTCAACCTCATTTTTCGGGCAAACAAGATGCCAGAAGAATGGAGACGGAGTATATTAGTACCAATCTTCAAGAACAAGGGGAATGTTCAGAGTTGTACTAATTACCGTGGAATTAAGCTGATGAGTCATACAATGAAGCTATGGGAGAGAGTCATTGAGCACCGTGTAAGAAGAATGACAAGCGTGACCAAAAATCAGTTTGGTTTCATGCCTGGGAGATCGACCATGGAAGCCATTTTCTTGGTACGACAACTTATGGAGAGATATAGGGAGCAAAAGAAGGACCTGCATATGGTGTTCATTGACTTGGAGAAGGCCTATGATAAGATTCCACGGAATGTTATGTGGTGGGCCTTGGAGAAACACAAAGTCCCAACAAAGTACATTACCCTCATCAAGGACATGTATGATAATGTTGTGACAAGTGTTCGAACAAGTGATGGCGACACTAACGACTTCCCAATTAAGATAGGACTGCATCAAGGGTCAGCTTTGAGCCCCTACCTTTTTGCCTTGGTGATGGATGAGGTCACAAGGGATATACAAGGAGATATCCCATGGTGTATGCTCTTTGCGGACGATGTGGTGCTAGTCGATGAGAGCCGGACGGGGGTTAACAGGAAGTTGGAGTTGTGGAGGCAAACCTTGGAATCAAAAGGTTTTAGACTTAGTAGGACTAAAACCGAGTACATGAGGTGCGCTTTCAGTACTACTAGGAACGAGGAGGGGGAGGATGTTAGCCTTGATGGGCAAGTGGTGCCTCAGAAGGACACCTTTCGATATTTGGGGTCAATGTTGCAGAAGGATGGGGATATCGATGAAGATGTGAACCATCGAATTAAAGCCGGATGGATGAAGTGGCGCCAAGCTTCTGGCATTCTTTGTGACAAGAGGGTGCCACAAAAGCTAAAAGGCAAGTTCTATAGGACGGCAGTTCGACCCGCAATGTTGTATGGCGCTGAGTGTTGGCCGACTAAAAGGCGACATGTGCAACAGTTAGGTGTGGCGGAGATGCGCATGTTGAGATGGATGTGTGGCCACACAAGGAAGGACCGCATCCGGAATGATGATATACGAGATAAAGTTGGGGTAGCGCCAATTGAAGAGAAGCTTGTTCAACATCGTCTGAGATGGTTTGGGCATATTCAGCGCAGACCTCCAGAAGCCCCAGTGCACAGCGGCCGGCTTAAGCATGCTGATAATGTCAAAAGAGGCCGGGGTAGACCGAACTTGACATGGGAAGAGTCCGTAAAGAGAGATCTGAAGGACTGGAGCATCACCAAAGAACTAGCCATGGACAGGGGTGCGTGGAAGCTTGCTATCCATGTGCCAGAACCATGAGTTGGTCGCGAGATCTTATGGGTTTCACCTCTAGCCTACCCCAACTTGTTTGGGACTAAAGGCTTTGTTGTTGTTGTAGTAATACACATGTTCATAACACTAATGTCAAAAGATACAAAGTTAATAATGATAGTAGCACATACTTGTGGCACTGCCGCTAAATGTCATATTGGTATAAAGCGCATGAAGAAACTCCATGTTGATGGATCTTTGGACTCATTCGATTTCGAATCGGTTGAGACATGCGAACCATGCCTCTTGGGCAAGATGACTAGAAAACCCCGTTGGATGGAGTGGGCAAGTGATTCATTGGAAATGATACATGTTGATGTATGCAATCCAGTGAGTTTTGTAGCGTGCAGTGGATATCGTTATTTTCTTACCTTCACTAATGATTTAAGTAGATATAGTTTATATTTACTTAATGAAACACAAGTCTGAATTGTTTGAAAGGTTCAAGCAAATTCAGAGTGAAGTTTAAGATCATCGTGACAAGAAGATAAAAATGACTACGATATGATAGTGGAGGTGAATATCTGAGTTATGAGTTTGGTATACAACTTAAGACAATGTGAAATTTGTTTCACAACTAACGCCACCTGGAACACCATAGTGTAATGGTGTGTGCGAACATCATAGTCATGCTCTATTGGATATGGTGCGTGCTATGATGTCTCTTATCATTTTACTACTATAATTTGGGGTTATGCATTAGAGACAACTACATTCACTTTAAATAGGGCACCATCTAAATCCGTTGAGTTGACACTGTGTGAATTATGGTTTGATAGAAACCTAAGCTTTCATTTCTTAATGTTTGGGGCTGCGACACTTATGTGGAAAATGTTTTCACCTAATCAGGTCGAACCCAAGGCGGACAAATGCATCTTCATAGAATACCCTAAGAACAGTTGGGTGAAACCTTCTATCTCAGATCCAAGTGCAAAGTGTTTGTTGCTAAAACGGATCCTTTCTCGAGGAAAAGTTTCTCTCGAAAGAATTGAGTGGGAGGAAGATAGAACTTGATGAGGTTTTTAAACCTTTGTTCAACCAGAGAGTAGCGCAGCGCAGAAAGATGTTTCTGTGAAGCCTACGTTAGTTGAAAAGGAAGTTAATGATGATGATTATGAAGCTTCAGGATCAAGTTACTATCGAACTTCGTAGGTTGACAAGGATGTGTACTGCTCCTAAGCGATACGACAACCCTGTCTTTGAGGTCATGTTGTTGGACAACAATGAACCTACGAGCTGTGGAGAACCGATGACGGGCCCGGATTCCGACAAATGGTTGGAGGCCATGAAATCTGAGATAGGATCCATGTATGAAACCCAAGTATAGACTTTGGTAGACTTGCTCGTTGGACGGCAGGTCGTTGAGTACAAATGGATCTTTAAAATGAAGACAGACGCTGATGGTAATTATCACCATTTGTAAAGCTCGACTTGTTGCAAAGATGTTTGTGACAAATTCAAGGAGTTGACTGCGATGAGACTTTCTCACTCGTAGCGATGCTAAAGTTTGTTGGAATTATGTTAGCAATTGCTGCATTTCCAATTATGAAATCTAGCAGATGGATGCTAAAGTTTTGTCAGTCCTAAGGATGCTAAAAGGTGTGCAAGCTTCAGTGATCCTTCTATGGATTGAAGCAAGCATCTCGGAGTTGGAATATACGCTTTGATGAGGTGATCAAAGTTTTGAAGTTTATCCAAAGTTTACTAGAAACTTGTATTTACAATAAAGTGAGTGGGAGCACTATAGAATTTCTGATAAGTATATGTGGATGACATATTGTTGATCGGAAATAATGTAGGATTTCTGGAAAGCATAAGTGGTTGTTTGAAAAGTGATTTTCAAAGGAAGACCTGGATAAAGCTACCTAATTGTTGAGCATCAAGATCTATAGAGATAGATCAAGATGCTTGATGAGACTTTCAATGAGTACATACCTTGACAAGATTTTGAAAGAGTTCAAAATGGATCAGTCAGAGAAAGAGTTCTTGCCTGATTTGTAAGGTGTGAAGTTCAGTGAGACTCAAAGCTCGACCATGGTAGAAGAAAGAGAAAGGACGAACGTCGTCCCCTGTGCCTTAGCCATAGGCTCTGTATAGTATGACATGCTGTGTACCGCACCTGTGTGTGCCTTGCCATGAGTTTGTCAAGGGGTACAAGAAGTGATCCAGGAGTAGGATCACTGGACAACGGTCAAAATTATCCTTAGTAACCAGAGGACTAAGGAGATGTTTCTCGATTATGGAGGTGATAAAGAGTTCGTCGTAAAGAGTTACGTCGATGCAAGCTTTAAACACCAATCCGGATGACTCATAATAGCAATGTGGATACATATTGTGGAGTAGCCATTTGGAATAGTACCAAGTGGAGTGTGGTAGCAGTGTTTACAGTTAGACATAGAGATTTGCAAAGTACACACGGATCTGAATATTGCAGACCCGTTGACTATAAGACCTCTCTCACATTCAAAGCATGATCGAGCCCCAGAACTCATTGGGTGTTAGATTCATAACAATGCGAATCACATAGTGATGTGAACTAGATTATTGACTCTAATGCAAGTGGGAGACTGTTGGAAATATGCCCTAGAGGCAATAAAAAATTAGTTATTATCATATTTCTTTGTTCATGATAATCCTTTATTATCCATGCTATAATTGTATTGATCGGAAACTCAGATACATATGTGGATACATAGACGACACCATTTCCCTAGTATGCCTCTAGTAGACTAGCTCGTTGATCAAAAGATGGTTAAGGTTTCCTAGCCATGGGCATGAGATGTCATTTGATAACGGGATCACATAGTTAGGAGAATGATGTGATGGACAAGACCCAAACTACAGACATAGCATATGATCGTGTCATTTTATTGCTACTGTTTTCTGCATGTCAAGTATATGTTCCAATGACCATGAGATCATGCAAATCACGGACATCGGAGGAGTGCCTTGTGTGTATCAAACGTCGCAACGTAACTGGGTGACTATAAAGGTGCTCTACAGGTATCTCCGAGGGTTTCTGTTGAGCTGGCATGGATCGAGACTGGGATTTGTTACTCCGTGTGACGGAGAGCTATCCCGGGGCCCACTCGGTAATACAACATCACAATGAGCCTTGCAAGCAATGTGACTAATTGTTGTTGCGGGATCTTGTATTACGGAATGAGTAAATAGACTTGCCGGTAACGAGGTGGAACTAGGTATGGAGATACCGACGATCGAATCTCGGGCAAGTACCATACCGAAGAACAAAGGGAACATCATACGGGATTAACTGAATCCTTGACATAGACGTTCGACCGATAAAGATCTTCGTAGAATATGTAGGAACCAATGTGGACATCCAAGTCCCGCCATTGGTTATTGACCGTAGAGGTGTCTCGGTCATGTCTACATAGTTCTCGAACCCGTAGGGTCTGCACACTTAAGGTTTGGTGATGTTTTGGTAGTATAGAGTTATGTATGGTGGTGACCGAAGTTTGTTTAGAGTCCCGGATAAGATACTAGATGTCATGAGGAGCTCCGGAATGGTCCGGAGGTAAAGATTCATATATAGGAAGTCCTGTTTTGGTCGCCGGAAAAGTTTTGGGCTTATCGGTAGTGTACCTGGAGTGCCGGTAGTGTACCGGGAGACCTCCGGGAGGGGTATTTCGACCCAAGAGGCTTCATGGGCTGTGGGAAAGTAATAACCATCCCTTAGTGGGCTGGTGTAACAACCACAATAGGCCCATGTGGCTGGAAGAAAGAAACCCAAAGGAAAAAGGTGGGAAAAAAGGCAAAAAGGAAGAGTCCTAGTCCTACTAGGAGTGGAGGAGGAGAGTCCTCCTCCACCTCCCACTTTGGCCGACCCAAGGGCTGTATTTTTGGCAGCCAAGCCTCCTCCTCCTCTCTTCCTATATATACTATAGGATTTTAGGGTTTTGGCACAGAATTTTCAGCCACGTGCTACCCGTTCCTCTAGTGCATAGTTTCTCCTCTAGATCGGTTTTCTGCAGTGCTTAGGCGAAGCCCTGCCGGAATTGCTCCACCATCATCGCCGGAGCGCCGTTAGGCTGCCGGAGAACTCTTCTTCCTCTCCACTCCTTCTTGGTAGATCAAGACAGTAGAGATCATCATCAAGCTGTACGTGTGCTAAACGCGGAGGTGCCACCCGTTCGGCGCTAGATCGGAAGGACCGTGATCAAGATCGCGAGACGGATCGTGATGAGTTCGCGGGACGGATCGTGATGAGATCGCGAGATGGATCGTGATGAGTTTGCGGGACGGATCGTGATTGGATCGCAGGACGGATCGTGATGTGATCGTGGGACGCTCGGCAATTTGGATCGCGAAGACGTTCAACTACACCAACCGCGTTTCTTAACGCTTCCCGCTTAGCGATCTACAAGGGTACGTAGATCCACTCTCCCTCTCATAGATGCTCATCACCATGGATAGATCTTCGTGTGCGTAGGAAATTTTTTGTTTCCCATGCAACGTTCCCCAACAGTGGTATCAGAGCTAGGTTGATGGTTCGATGATATCTCGAGTAGAACACAAAAGGTTTGTGGGCGTTGATGCCTAGATTGGTTCCTCCCTTGGTCGGATTTTGATTTAGCGGTATTGTGAGATGAAGCTGCCCGGACCAACATTACTCGTACGCTTACGAGAGAGCCGTTCCCTCAACCGCAACTTGTTGCATAGATGGCTTGCGGGTGAAAGTTTCTCTCACTTTAGTTGGATCGGATCCGACAAAGGCGATCCTTGAGAAGGTTGAAAAGCAACTAGTGTATCACCGTTGTGGTTTGTGTGTAGGTTAGAATTGTTCTTGCTAGATACCCGTAGCAGCCACGTAAAACATGCAACAACAATTAGAGGACGTCTAACTTGTTTTTGCAGGGTATGTTGTGATATGATATGGCCAATTACATGATGTGATATATGTGATGTATGAGATGATCATGTGATGTATAGATTATCACGACTTGCATGTCGATGAGTAGGACAACCGGCAGGAGCCATAGGGTTGTCTTTAAATTATTGTATGACCTTCGTGTCAATCATTAAGCGCTATGTAATGCTTTACTTTATCCCTACGGTAGCAATAGTAGTAGAAGCATGTTGGGCGCAACAACCCCGATAGTGACACGTTGATGGAGATCATGGTGTCATGCCGGTGACGATGGAGATCATGCCGGTGCTTTCATGACGTAGATCAAAAGCACAAGTTCATGGCCATATCATGTCACTTATGATTTGCATGTGATGTTAATCCTTTCATGCACCTTGTTTTGCTTAGGACGACGGTAGCATTATAAGGTGATCCCTCACTTAATTTCAAGATAAATTGTGTTCTCCCCGAGTGTGCACCGTTGTGAAAGTTTATCGTGTTGAGACACCACGTGATGATCGGGTGCGAACGTAGAGTCTATCACACCTGATCATCCATGGTTTCTCGAAACGACAAACTTTTGCAATGGTGCACACTTGGGGAGAACACAATTTATATTGAAATTTAAATGAGGAATCACCTTATAATGCTACCGTCGTCCTAAGCAAAATAAGATGCATAAAAGGATTAACATCACATGCAAATCATAAGTGACATGATATGGCCATGAACTTGTGCTTTTGATCTCACTTTGCAAAGCATCGGCATGATCTCCATCGTCACTGGCATGACACCATGATCTCCATCATCTTGATCTCCATCAATGTGTTGCCATGATGTTGTCGTGCCGACTGTGGCTTCCACGACTATTTTGCTAACTCATAGCGATAAAGTAAAGCAAAACGGAAAAAATAATTAAGTACAACCCTATGGCTGCTGCCGGTTGCCATACTCATCGACATGAAAGTCATGATATTCTATCCAATACATGATCATCTCATACATCACATATATCTCATCATGAAATTGGCCATATCACATCACAACATACCCTGCAAAATCAAGTTAGACATCCTCTAATTGTTGTTGCAAGTTTTATGTGGCTCCTACGGGTATCTAGCGAGAACAAATCTTACCTACGCAAAAAACATAATGGTGATACAAAAATTGCTATTCCACCTTCTCAAGGACCGCCTTTGTCAAATTCGATCCGATGAAAGAGGGAGAAACAGACATCCGCCAGCCATTTTTATTTAACAAAGTTACATGTCGTGGATGGAACTGGTCTCTCGTAAGCGTATGAGCAATGATGGTTCGGGCCGCTACATCCCACAATACCGCCGAAACAAGAAAAGACCAAGGGAGGAAGCAATCTGAATATCAACGCCCACAAACTCCTTTGTGTTCTACTCGAGATCTCATCTACACATAGACCTAGCTCTGATGCCAATTTTGGGGAACGTTGCATGGGAAACAAAACAAATTCTTACGCACACACAAGATCTATCAATGGTGATGAGCATCTACGAGAGGGAGAGTGTATTTACATATCCTTGTAGATCGCTAAGCGGGAAGCGTTAAGAAATGCGGTTGATGTAGTCGAACGTCTTTGCGATCCAAATCTCTAAGAGTCCCATGATACCATCATGATCCATCTCTCAATCCAATCACAAACCATCCCGAAATCCCATATCGATCCGTCCCGTGATCAAATCACGAATCATCTCGCGATCCAGATCACGGTCCTTCCGATCTAGCGCCGAACGGATGGCACCTCCGCGTTCAGCACACGTGCAGCTCGATGACGATCTCCGCCTTCTTGATCCAGCAAGAGGGGGCAGAGATATTGAAGAGTTCTCCAGCAGCGTGACGGTGCAGCAGCGGTGGTGGTGGAAATATTCCGGCAGGGCTTCGCCTAAGCACCGCCGAAACTAGACTAAAGGAGAAAACGATCTAGAGGAAGTAGAGGGTGTTGGAAATATGCCCTAGAGGCAATAAATAAAGTGTTTATATTTCCTTGTGCATGATAATCGTTTATTATCCATGCTATAATTGTATTGATTGGAAACACATTACATCTATGGTAAATAGACAACACTATGTCCCTAGTATGCCTCTAGTGAACTAGCTCATTGATCAAAGATGGTCAAGGTTTCCTAGCCATGGACATGAGATGTCATTTGATAATGGGATCACATCATTAGGAGAATGATGTGATGGACAAGACCCAAACTACAAACGTAGCATATGATCATGTCGGTTTATTGCTACTGTTTTATGCATGTCAAGTATATGTTCCTATGACCACGAGATCATGCAAATCACGGACACCGGAGGAGTGCCTTGTGTGAATCAAACATCGCAACGTAACTGGGTGACTATAAAGGTGCTCTATAGGTATCTCCGAGGGTGTCTATTGAGTTGGCATGGATCAAGACTGGGATTTGTTACTCCGTGTGACAGAGAGGTATTTCAGGGCCCACTCGGTAATACAACATCACATTGAGCCTTGCAAGCAATGTGACTAAGTGTTAGTCACGAGATCTTGTATTACGGCACGAGTAAAGAGACTTGTCGGTAACGAGATTGAACTAGGTATGGAGATACCGACGATCGAATCTCGGGCAAGTAACATAACGAAGATCAAGTACCCGTTCGGTACTTGATCGGGACGGAACGTGGACGCTCGACGATTTGGATTGCGAAGACGTTCGACTACACCAACCACGTTTGTTAACGCTTCTGCTTAGCGATCTACAAGGGTACATAGATCCACTCCCCCTGTCGTAGATGCTCATCACCATGGATAGATCTGCGTGTGCGTAGGAAATTTTTTGTTTCCCATGCGACGTTCCGCAACAGAGGGGGCACGTAGCAATTAGGGTTAGCCCTCACCTCTAAACCTCTAGTATATATAGGAGGGAGGGGGAGCTGCTGGCCGGCCAAGACCTCCTCCAAGGTGTCAGCCAAAGTGGGAGGTGGAGTCCTACTCTAATCCTACTAGGAGTAGGATTCCTCCTCTCCACTTGGAAACCTTTTCTACCTTTTCCTCCCTTTGGGTTTTTCCCAACTCCAGTTGCATGGGCCTTGTTGGGTAGTTCGGACAGCCCACCAAGGGGTGGTTCACCTCCTCCTACAGACCATGAGGCCCCTTGGGTCGAAAGGCCCCTCCCGATGGTCCCTGTACCCTCCCGGCACTCCCGATACACTACCGAAGTACCCAAAACTTTTTCGGTGACCAAAACGTGACTACCTATATATCAATATTTACCTCCGGACCATTCTGGAGCTCCTCGTGATGTCCAGGATCTCATCCGGGACTCCGAACAATCTTCGGCCACCACCATACATAACTCTATAATATCGAAACGTCGCCAAACCGTAAGTGTGCAGACCCTACAGGTTCGAGAACTATGTAGACATGACTGAGACACCTCTACGGTCAATAACCAATAGTGGCACCTCTATGTCAAGGATTCATTTTCTCCTGTACACTGTTCCCTTTGTTCTTCGGTATGTTACTTGCCCGAGATTCCATCGTCGGTATCTCTATACCTAGTTCAATCTTGTTATTGGCAAGTATCTTTACTCGTTCCATAAGACAAGATCCCGTGGCTAACACTTTAGTCACATTGCTTGCAAGGCTTGTTGTGATGTTGTATTACCGAGTGGGTCTTGAGATAACTCTTCGTCACACGGAGTAACAAATTCCAGTCTTGATCCATGCCAACTCAACAGACACCCTCGGAGATACCTGTAGAGCATCTTTATAGTCACCCAGTTACATTGCGATGTTTGATAGACATAAGGTATTCCTCCAGTGCCAGTGAGTTGCATGATCTCATGGTCATAGGAACAAATACTTGACATGCAGAAAACAATAGCAATAAACTGACACGATCATATGCTACTTCATAGTTTGGGTCTTGTCCATCACATCCTTCTCCTAATGATGTCATCTTGTTATCAAATGACATCTCATGTATATGGCTAGGAAACCTTGACCATCTTTGATCAATGAGCTAGTCTACTAGAGGCATACTAGGGACACAGTGTTGTCTATGTATCCACACATGTATTTGAGTTTCCAATCAATACAATTATAGCATGGATAATAAACGATTATCACAAAAAAGGAAATATAATAATAACCAATTTATTATTGCCTCTGGGAATATTTCCAATATCGTCATCACCAACACCCCTCTCATCTTTGGGAGGTCAATCTTCATCAACATCTTCAACAACACCATGTCCTCTCAAATACTAGTTCCTCTCTTGTGTTCAATCTTTGTATCGGAACCTCAGATTGGTACCTGTGGGTGACTAGTAATGTTGATTACATTGCGTAGTTAATTACTATATGCTTTACTTGGTGGAACATTATGTGTCTAGATCCATTATGTTATTCAATACACCTCTGATCTTGAGCATGATTATTATTTGTGAGTAGTTACCTTTGTTCTTGAGGTCAAGGAAGAAGTCATGTTGTGAGTAATCATGTGAATTTGATATGTGTTCGATATTTTGACGATGTGTATGTTTTGATTCGCTTAGTGGTATCATGTGAACATCGACTACATGACACTTCACCATTCATGGGCCTAAGGGAATGCACTGTGTAGTAGTTATTAGATGATGGATAGCTAGAATGATATAATCTTAAATCCTAATTTATACGCTACTTCGTAAGGGGCTGATTTGGATTCACATGTTTAATGCTATGGTTAGACTTTGTCTCAATACTTTTCTCATAGTTGTGGATGCCTGCGAGGTGGTTAATCATAAGTAGGTTGTTAGTTCAAGTAAGAACAGTACCTTAGCACCGGTCCACCCACAGATCAAATCATCAAAGTAGCGAACACAAATCAAACCAACATGATAAAAGTGACTAGAGGAAATTCCCGTGTACCCTCAAGAATACTTTGCCTATTACTAGTGCTTGTTCTGGCCTGTCCTTTGACACAAAAGGATTGGGATACCTTGGTGCACCTTGTTTACCGTTACCTTTACTTGCTTTTTACCAATTATCTTGCTATCAAAATATCTGTTACCTACAATTTCAGTGCTTGCAGAAATCACCTTGCTGAAAACCGCTTGTCATTTCCTTCTGCTCCTCGTTGGGTTCGACACTCTTACTTATCGAAAGGACTATGATTGATCCCCTATACTTGTGGGACATCAATACTATTTTCTAGCACCGTTGTTGGTGAGTGAAGCGCTCTTGGTAAGTGGAAATTGGTAAGGAAAAACTTATACTACATGCTGAAATTTATCGCTACTTGCAATTATGGAGAACAATCCACTGAGGGGTTTGTTCGGGGTATCTTCACCTCGACCGAAACACAATTATTTGCACCTCAACCTACAACACCTACTGAAAATGTTACTTGTGAAATTCCTTTGGGTATGTTAGAACAACTTCCTTCTAAACCTTTTGCAGGAGATGGAATTGAATATCCTGATATGCACCTTTTGTATGTGAACAAAATTTGTGGATTATTTAAGCTTGCGGGTTTACCCGGAGATGAAGTTAAGAATAAGGTTTTCCCTTTATATTTGGAGGGAAAAGCATTGACATGGTATAGGATATGTGATGATCTTGGATCGTGGAACTAGAACTGTTTGCAATTGGAATTTCACCAAAAGTTTTATCCCATGCATCTAGTTCATTGTGATCGGAATTATATATATAATTTTTGGCCTCATGAATTTGAAATTATCGCTCTAGCTCGGGGGAGGGTCAAGTCAATGTTATATTCATGCCTCAATCATGACATTTCGAGAGAAGTTATCATTCAGAATTTTTATGCTTGGCTTTCTCATAATGATCAATTCATACTCGATACTTCTTGTGATGGTTCTTATGTGAAGAAGATTATTGGATTCAAGTGGCATCTCTTCGAAAGAATTAAACACAACTCTGAAGATTGGGAACTCGACGACTATTATGAGTGAGGTATAAATCTCAAATTTGATTGTGTTAAATCTTTTATGAATACCGATACTTTTCACAAGTTTAGCACTAAATATGGAGTTGACTCTGAGATAGTAGCCTCTTTCTGCGAAGTATTTTCTACTCACGTCAACCTCCCTAAGGAGAAGTGGTTTAAATATAATCCCCCTATTAAATAAGAAATTAAAGAAACGTTCATAGCTAAAGAAGAAACCATCTTTTACAATGTTGATCCAGTTGTGCATACCGCTTATATTGAAAACCCACCTTTCCCTGTTAGGATAAAGGAACATGCAAAGGTATCAACCGTGGTTCGTAAAAGTAATATAAGAGAACCTAAACCCCCTAAGAAAATTATAATAGAACCTAGTGTTTCTATGGTTAAAGATCTCTTGGTAGAAAATATTGATGGGCATGTTATCTACTTTTATGATGAAGCTGCTAGAATTGCTAAACCCGATGAAAAAGATAAACATAGACCCATAGAAGGCATGCATGTTGTCTCAGTCAAAATAGGAGATCATTGTTATCATGGTTTATGTAATTTGGGTGCTAGTGTGAGTGCTATCCCTTTTACCTTATACCAAGAAATTATGGATGAAATAGTGCCTGCTGAAATGGAAGACATTGATGTCACTATTAAACTTGCTAATAGAGACACTATCACACCACTTGGGATTGTTAGATATGTTGAAGTCTTGTGCCGGAAAGTAAAATACCCTACTGATTTTCTAGTCCTTGGTTCCCCACAAGATGACTTTTGTCCCTTATCTTTGGTAGACCTTTCTTGAGCACCGTCAATGCTAAGATAGATTATGAAAAACAAACTGTCGATGTCAGTTTTGGTAAAGTGTCTCATGAGTTTAATTTTTCCAATTTTAGTAGACAACCTCACAATAAAGCGTTATCTACCAAAGATGAAATAATTGGTCTTGCTTCTATTGTTGTGCCTCCTATTGGTCGATTAGAACAATATTTGCTCGACCATGAAAATGATATGCACTTGCGCGAAAGAAATGAGATAGATCAAATTTTCTTCGAACAACAACCTCTCTTGAAACACAATTTTCCTATTGAAACTCTTGGAGGTCCTACTCCAACTAAAGGTGATCCTGTGTTTGAATTGAAACAATTGCCTGACACTTTGAAGTATGCTTATCTTGATTAGAAAAATATATATCATGTTATTATTAGTGCTAACCTTTCAGAACATGAAGAAGAAAGATTATTAAAAGTGTTGTAAATATGCCCTAGATGCAATAATAAAATGGTTATTATTGTATTTCCTTGTTCATGATAATTCTCCATTATTCATGCTACAATTGTGTTGACCAGAAACCGTACTACATGTGTGAATACATAGACCACAACAAGTCCCTAGTGGGCCTCTAGTTGGCTAGCTCGTTGATCAATAGATTGTCACGGTTTCATGACCATGGACATTGGATGTCGTTGATAACGGGATCACATCATTAGGAGAATGACGTGATGGACAAGACCAAATCCTAAGCATAGCACAAGATCGTGTAGTTCGTTTGCTAAAGCTTTTCAATGTCAAGTATCTTTTCCTTAGACCATGAGATTGTGCAACTCCCGGATACGTAGGAATGCTTTGGGTGTGCCAACCGTCACAACATAACTGGGTGGCTATAAAGGTTCACTACGGGTATCTCCGAAAGTGTCTGTTGGGTTGGCACGAATCGAGACTGGGATTTGTCACTCCTTGTGACGGAGAGGTATCTCTGGGCCCACTCGGTAAGACATCATCATAATGAGCTCAAAGTGACTAAGGAGTTAGCCACGGGATGATATGTTACGGAACGAGTAAAGAGGCTTGCCGGTAACGAGATTGAACAAGGTATGGGGATACCGACGATCGAATCTCGGGCAAGTATCATACCGATAGACAAAGGGAATTGTATATGGGATTGATTGAATCCCCGACATCGTGGTTCATCCGATGAGATCATCATGGAGCATATGGGAACTAACATGGGTATCCAGATCGCGTTGTTGGTTATTGATCAGAGAGGTGTCTCGGTCATGTCTACGTGCCTCCCGAACCCGTAGGGTCTACACACTTAAGGTTCGATGGCGCTAGCGTTATAGGGAAATGGTATACGTGATTACCGAAGGTTATTCGGAGTCCCGAATGAGATCCCGGACGTCACGAGGAGCTCCGAAATGGTCTGGAGGTAAAGATTGATATATAGGAAGTCCAGTTTTGGTCACCGGAAAGTTTTCGGGCTCATCAATAGTGTACCGGGAGTGCCGGGAGGGTGCCGGAGGACCCCCGGGAGGGGTGTGACGACCATAGAACTTCGTGGGCCCTTAGAGGAGGTGTACCAGACCTTATTAGGCTGGCCAAGACCTTCTAGAAAGGCCCATGTGGCTAGAGATCTAGAGATAAAGGGCAAATAGAGTTTAAAAGAGGAGATTCACCTCCCTTGTGGGAGGTGAATTCCTCCCCACCTTCGGCCGAAGCTCTCCTCCTTGGAGGAGGGGCCAAGGTAGCCCTCCCTCTCCCTCCTCCTATATATACTTGAGGTTTTGGCCTTTTGGGAACAATATCTGATCTCTCTCTCATGGCGAAGCCCTACCTCTCTTCTTCCTCCTCCGCAGTGCTTAGGCGAAGCCCTGCCGGAATACCTTGCTACTCCACCACCACCATGTTGTCGTGCTGCTGTTGGAGCCCTTCCCCAACCTATCCTTCCTCCTTGCTGGATCAAGGTGTAGGAGACGTCACCGGGCTGCACGTGTGTTGAATGCGGATGCGTTGTTGTTCAGCGCTAAGATCGGAGTCCACCGCGATCTGAATCGCTGCGAGTACGACTCCACCAACCACGTTCTTTTAACGCTTCCGCTTAGCAATATTCAAAGGTATGAAGATGCAATCTCTCCCCACTCGTTGCTGGTTTATCCATGGATAGATCTTGGTGATCGTAGGAGATTTTTTGATTTACTACTACGTCTCCCAACAGTGGTATCAGAGCTAGGTCTATGCGTTGAATCTATGCCCGAGTAGAACATAAAGCAGTTGTGGGCATCGATCTTGTTAATTTCCTTACCACTACTAGTCTTATCTTGATTCGTCGGTATTGTGGGATGAAGCGGCCCGGACCAACTTTACACGTACGCTTACGTGAGACCGGTTCCACCGCCTGATATGCACTTGTTGCATAAGGTGGCTAGCGGGTGTCTATCTCTCCCACCTTAGTCGGATTGGATTCGATGAAAAGGGTCCTTATGAAGGGTAAATAGCAATTGGCATATCACGTTGTGGTTTTGGCGTAGGTAAGAAACGTTCTTGCTAGAAACCTATAGCAGCCACGTAAAACTTGCAACTACAAATTAGAGGATGTCTAACTTGTTTTTGTAGCATGTGCCTTGTGATGTGATATGGCCAAAGGATGTGATGTGATGCATTGTGATGTATGAGATTGATCATGTTCTTGTAGTAGGATTCACGACTTGCATGTCGATGAGTATGACAACCGGCAGGAGCCATAGGAGTTGTCTTATTTTATTGTATGACCTGCGTGTCAATCATAAACGCCATGTAATTACTTTAGTTTATTGCTAAACATTAGCCATAGTAGTAGAAGTAATAGTTGGCGAGACAACTTCATGAATACACAATGATGGAGATCATGGTGTCATGCCGGTGACAGTGATGATCATGGTGCCCCGAAGATGGAGATCAAAGGAGCAAGATGATATTGGCCATATCATGTCACTATATTGATTGCATGTGATGTTTATCATGTTTACATCTTATTTGCTTAGAATGACGGTAGTAAATAAGATGATCTCTCAATAAAATTTCAAGTAAAGTGTTCACCCTAACTTTGCACCATTGCTAAGGATCGTTGTTCCGAAGCACCACGTGATGATCGGGTGTGATAGGTTCTAACGTTCACATACAACGGGTGTAAGCCAGATTTACACATGTGAAACACTTAGGTTGACTTGACGAGCCTAGCATGTACAGACATGGCCTTGGAACACGGAAGACCGAAAGGTCAAACATGAGTCGTATAGAAGATACGATCAACATGGAGATGTTGACCATGGATGACTAGTCCGTCTCACGTGATGATCGGACACGGGCTAGTTGACATGGATCCTGTGTCACTTGGATGACTAGAGAGATGTCTATCTAAGTGGGAGTTCATTAAATAATTTGATTATGTGAACTTAATTATCATGAACTTAGTCTAAAATTGTCTTTACAATCTATATTGTAGATCCAATGGCCAGCGCAAATGTCACCCTCAATTTCAATGCGTTCCTAGAGAAAACCAAGCTGAAAGATGATGGAAGCAACTATGCGGACTGGGTCCGTGGCTTGAGGATCATCCTCATAGCTTCCAAGAGATTGTATGTCCTTGATGCACCGCTAGGTGACCCACCCATTTTCCCAGCGAACCAAGACGTTACGAACGCTTGGCAGTCGCACTGCGATGATTACTCCCTTGTTCAGTGCGGCATGCTTTACAGTTTAGAACCGGGGCTCCAAAAGCGTTTTGAGCAACACGGAGCATATGAGATGTTCCAAGAGCTGAAACTGGTTTTCCAAGCTCATGCCCAGGTCGAGAGATATGACGTCTCCGACAAGTTCTTCAGCTGTAAGATGGAGGAGAATAGTTCTGTCAGTGAGCATATACTCAAGATGTCTGGGTTGCACAACCGCTTGACTTAGCTGGGAGTTAATCTCCCGGATGACTCGGTTATTGACAAAATCCTCCAGTCGCTTCCACCTAGCTAGAAGAGCTTTGTGATGAACTACAACATGCAGGGCATGGAGAAGTCCATTCCTGAGTTGTACTCGATGCTGAAATCAGCGGAGGTCGAGATCAAAAAGGAGCATCAAGTGTTGATGGTGAATAAGACCACCAGTTTCAAGAAAGGCAAGGGTAAGAAGTGTTGGGGAATGTTGCATGGGAAACACAAAATTTCCTACGCACACGCAAGCTCTATCCATGGTGATGAGCATCTACGAGAGGGAGAGTGGATCTATATACCCTTGTAGATCGCTAAGCGGGAAGCGTTAAGTAACGCGGTTGGTGTAGTCGAACGTCTTCGCGATCCAAATCGCCGAGCATCCCGCGATCTCATCACGATTCGTTCCGCAATCCAATCATGATCCGTCCCGCAAACTCATCATGATCCATCCCACGATCTCATCACGATCCGTCCCGCGAATTCATCACGATCCGTCCCGCGATCTCATCACGATTGTCTCGTGGCCTTGATCACGGTCCTTCCGATCTAGTACCGAACGGACGGCACCTCCGCGTTCAGCACACATGCAGCTTGATGATGATATCCACCATCTTGATCCAGCAAGATAGAGTGGAGAGGTAGAAGAGTTCTCTGGCAGCGTGACGGCGCTCCGGAGATGTTGGTGGAGCTATTCCGGCAGGGCTTCGCCTAAGCGTTGCAGAAATCCAATCTAGAGGAGCACCGGTGGAACGGGTAGCACGTGGCCGTAAAATCATGTGCAAAACATCCAATACCTCTAGTATATATGAGTGGGAGGGAGGAGGAGGGTTGGCGCACAAGGCAGCCCTCTTTTCCTCTTGCGCCAAGGAGGAGAGGGGGAATCCTAGTAGGACTAGGATTCACCTTTTTTCCCACTTGGAAACTCTTTCCACCTTGGTTTTTTTTCTTTCTCAAGTCCAGCCGCATGGGCCTCTTAGAGGAATTCCACCAGCCCATTAAGGGCTGGTTTTCACCCTCCCACAGCCCATGTAGCCTCTTGGGTCGAAATACCTCTCCCGATGGTCCCCCGGTACACTATCGGCACTCCCGGTACACTACCGATGAGCCCGAAACTTTTCCGACGACCAAAATAGGACTTCTTATATATGAATATTTACCTCCGGACCATTTCCGAGCTCCTCATGACGTCCGGAATCTTATCCGGGACTCCGAACAACCCTCGGTCACCACCATACATAACTCTATACTACCGAAACGTCACCAAACCTTAAGTGTGCAGACCCTGCTGGTTCGAGAACTATGTAGACATGACCGAGACACCTCTACGGTCAATAACCAATGGCAGGACCTGGATGTCCACATTGGTTCCTACATATTCTACAAAGATCTTTATCGGTCGAACCTCTATGTCAAGGATTCAGTTAATCCCGTATAACGTTCCCTTTGTTCTTCGGTATGTTACTTGCCCGAGATTCGATCGTCGGTATCTCCATACCTAGTTCAACCTCGTTACCGGCAAGTCTCTTTACTCGTTTCGTAATACAAGATCCCGTGACTAACACTTAGTCACATTGCTTGCAAGGCTTATTGTGATGTTGTATTACCGAGTGGGCCCTGAGATACCTCTCCGTCACACGGAGTAACAAATCCCAGTCTTGATCCATGCCAACCCAATAGACACCCTCGGAGATACCTGTAGAGCACCTTTATAGTCACCCAGTTACGTTGCGACGTTTGATACACACAAGGTACTCCTCCGGTGTCAGTGAGTTGCGTGATCTCATGGTCATAGGAACATATACTCGACATGCAGAAAACAGGAGCAATAAACTGACACGATCATATGCTATGTTTGTAGTTTGGGTCTTGTCCATCACATCATTCTCCTAATGATGTGATCCCGTTATCAAATGACATCTCATCTCCATGGCTAGGAAACCTTAACCATCCTTTGAGCAACGAGCTAGTTCACTAGAGGCATACTAGGGACACGGTGTTGTCTATGTATCCACACATGTATCTAAGTTTCCGATCAATAAAATTATAGCATGGATAATAAACGATTATCGTGAACAAGGAAATATGATAATAACTAATTTATTATTGCCTCTAGGGCATATTTCCAACAGTCTCCCACTTGCACTAGAGTCAATAATCTAGTTCACATCACCATGTGATTCGCATTGTTATGAATCTAACACCCAATGAGTTCTGGGGCTCAATCATTCTTTGCAAGTGAGAGAGGTCTTATAGTCAACGGGTCTGCAACATTCAGATCCGTGTGTACTTTGCAAATCTCTATGTCATACTGTAAATGCTGCTACCACACTCCACTTGGAGCTATTCCAAATGGCTGCTCCACTATACGTATCCAGATTGCTACTCCGAGTCATCCGGATTGGTGTTAAAGCTTGCATCGACGTAACCCTTTACGACGAACTCTTTATCACCTCCATAATCGAGAAACATTTGCTTAGTCTTTTAGTTACTAAGGATAATCTTGACCGTTGTCCAGTGATCAACTCCTGGATCACTCTTGTACCCCTTGACGGTACTCATGGCAAGGCACACATAGGTGCGGTACACAGCATGGCATACTATACAGAGCCTATGGCTAAGGCATAGGGGACGATGTTCATCCTTTCTCTTTCTTCTGCCGTGGTCGAGCTTTGAGTCTCACTCAACTTCACACCTTACAAATCAGGCGAGAACTCTTTCTCTGACTGATCCATTTTGAACTCTTTCAAAAATCTTTGTCAAGGTATGTACTCATTGAAAGTCTCGTCAAGCATATTGATCTATCTCTATAGATCTTGATGCTCAACGATTAGGTAGCTTTATCCAGGTCTTCCTTTGAAAAACTCTTTTCAAGCAACCCTTCATGCTTTCCAGAAATTCTATACCATTTCCGATCAACAATATGTCATCCACATATACTTATCAGAAATTCTATAGTGCTCCCACTCACTTTTATTGTAAATACAAGTTTCTCGTAAACTTTGTATAAACTACAAAAACTTTGATCACCTCATCAAAGTGTATATTCCAACTCCGAGATGCTTGCTTCAGTCCATAGAAGGATCACTGAAGCTTGCACACCTTTTAGCATCCTTTAGGATTGACAAAACCTTCTCATTGTATCACATACACCCTTTCCTAGAGTAAACCATTTAAGGAAACGATGTTTTGACATCCATCTGCTAGATTTCATAATTGAAAAATGCAGCAACTGCTAACATAATTCCAACAGACTTTAGCATCGCTACGAGTGAGAAAGTCTCATTGCAGTCAACTCCTTGAACTTGTCGTAAACTTCTTTGTAACAAGTCGAGCTTTATAAATGGTGACATTCACCATCAGCGTCTGTCTTCATCTCAAAAAGCCCATTTGTACTTGATGACCTGCCGTCCAACGAGCAAGTCTACCAAAGTCTATACTTGGTTTTCATACATGGATCCTTTCTCGGATTTCATGGCCTCTAACCATTTGTCGGAATCCGGGCCTATCATCGCTTCTCCATAGTTCGTAGGTTCATCGTTGTCCAACAACATGTCCTTTAAGACAAGGTTGTCGTACCACTCGGGAGCAGTACACGTCGTATACGTCCTTGTCGACCTACGAGGCTCGATAGTAACTTGATCCGAAGCTTCATGATCATCATCATTAACTTCCTCTTCAACCAATGTAGGTTTCATAGAAACAACTTCCTGCGCTGCACTACTCTCTGGTTGAAACAAAGGTTCAACAACCTCATCAAGTTCCATCTTCCTCCCACTCAATTCTTTCAAGAGAAACTTTTTCTCGAGAAAGGACCCAGTTTTAGCAACAAACACTTTATGCTTGGATCTGAGATAGAAGGTTCACCCAACTATTCTTAGGGTATTCTATGAAGATGCATTTTTCCGCTTTGGGTTCGAGATCATTAGATGAAAACATTTTCCACACAAGCGTCGCAGCCCCAAACATCAAGAAATGACAGCTTAGGTTTCTATCAAACCATAATTCATACGGTGTCATCTCAACGGATTTAGATGGTGCCCTATTTAAAGTGAATGTAGTTGTCTCTAACGCATAACCCCAAAACTATAGAAGCAAAACGATAAGAGACATCATAGTATGCACCATATCCAATAGAGCATGACTATGACGTTCGGACACACCATCACACTATGGTGTTCCTAGTGGCGTGAGTTGTGAAATGACTTTCACATTGTCTAAAGTTTTATGCCAAACTCGTAACTCAGATATTCACCTCCACGATCATATCGCAGACATTTTTGTCTTCTTGTCACGATGATCTTAAACTTCACTCTGAATTTGCTTGAATTTTTCAACCGATTCAAACTTTGTGTTTCATTAAGTAAACATACACTATATCTACTTAAATCATCAGTGAAGGTAAGAAAATAACGATATCCACCGCACACTACAAGACACATTGGATTGCATACATCACTCATGTATCATTTCCAATAAATCACTTGCCCGCTCCATCAAACCGGAAAATGGGGTTTTAGTCATCTTATCCAAGAGGCATGGTTCGCATGTCTCAACCGATTCGAAATCGAATGAGTCCAAAGATCCATCAGCATGGAGTTTCTTCATGCGCCTTATACCAATATGACATTTAGCAGCAGTGCCACAAGTATGTGGTACTATCATTATTAACTTTGTATCTTTTGGCATCAATATTATGAACATGTGTATTACTACGATCAAGATTTCAACAAATCATTCACTCGGTGCATGACCATTGAAGGTATTATTCATGTAAACAGAATAACCATTATTCTCTAACTTAAATGAATAACCGTATTGCAATAAACACGATCTAATCACGTTCATACTCAACGCAAAACACCAAATAACATTTATTTAGGTTCGTCACTAATCCCGAAGGCAGAGAGAGTGTGCGATGTTTGATCACATCAACCTTGAAAACATTTCGAACACACATCGTCACCTTACCCTTAGCTAGTTCTCCGTTCATTCTGTAGCTTTTATTTCGAGTTACTAATATTTAGCAACCGAACCGATATCCAATAACCAGGTGCTACTAGGAGTACTAGCAAGGTACACATCAATAACACGTATATCAAATATACTTCTATCGATGTTGCCAGCCTTCTTATCTACCAAGTATCTAGGGTTGTTCCGCTTCAGCGACCGCTCTCCTCATAATCGAAGCACTTAGTCTCGGGTTTGGGTTCAACTTTGGGTTGCTTCACTGGAGCAGCAACTGACTTGCTATCCATGAAGTTTCCCTCCTTGCCCTTGCCCTTCTCAAAACTAGTCGTTTTACTAAACATCAATACTTGATGCTCCTTCTTGGTTTCCACCTTCGCGGTGTCAAAGATCGAAAACAGCTCAGGGATCCATTATTTCTATCCATGGCATTTTATAGTTCATCGCCAAGTTCTAGTAGCTTAGTGAAAGTGACTTTGGAGAACTGTATCAATCACTATTTTATCTGGAAGATCAACTCCCACTTGATTCAAGCGATTGTAGCACCCAGACAATCTGAGCACATGCTCAATGATTAAGCTATTCTCTTTCATCTTGTAAGCAAAGAACCTTGTTGGAGATGTCATATCTCGCAACACGGGCACGAGCCTGAGATCCTAATTTCAGCTTTTAGAACATCTCATATGTTCCGTGACGTTCAAAACATTTCGGAGCTTCAATTCTAAGCCGTAATGCATGACGCACTAAACTATCAACTAGTCATCAGAACGTGCCTGTCAAATATTCACAACATCTACAGACGATGCTAGAGGGATTGGCGCACCGAGCGGTGCATTAAGGACATAAGCCTTTTGTGCAGCAATGAGGACAATCCTCAGATTACAGACCCAGTCCGCAATATTTGCTACCATCATCTTTCAACTCTATTACTCTAGGAACATATAAAAATTCAAGGGAGCTACAACACGAGCTAGTAATCTACAACATAATTTGCGAAGACACTACTTGACTAAGTTCATGATAATGAGTTCAATTAATCATATTACTTAAGAACTCCCACTCAAATTGACATCACTCCGGTCATTCGAGTGATACATGATCCAAATTCACCAACTCAAGTCCGATCATCACGTGAGTTGAGGTGGATCCAATGGTGAACATCATCATGTTGATCATATCTACTATATGACTCATGTTCGACCTTTCGGTCTCTTGTGTTCCGAGGCCATGTCTGTACATGCTAGGCTCGTCAAGTTTAACCTGAGTGTTCTGCATGTGCAACATTGTCTTGCACCCGTTGTATGTGAACGTAGAGTCTATCACACCCGATCATCACATGGTGTCCCGAAACGACAAACTTTCGCAACGATGCACACTCGGGGAGAACACAATTTATCTTGAAATTAAGTGAGGGATCACCTTATAATGCTACCGTCCTCCTAAGCAAAACAAGGTGCATAAAAGGATTTACATCACATGCAAATCATAAGTGACATGATATGGCCATGAACTTGTGCTCTTGATCTCCATCTAGAAAGCACCGACATGATCTTCATCGTCACCGGCACGACACCATGATCTCCATCATCTTGATCTCCATCAACGTGTTGCCATCGGGGTTGTCACGCCCTGCATGCTTCTACTACTATTGCTACCGTTTAGCGATAAAGTAAAGCATTACATAGCGCTTTAATGATTGACACGCAGGTCATACAATAATTAAAGACAACCCTATGGCTCCTGCTGGTTGCCGTACTCATCTACATGCAAGTAGTGATAATCTATACATCACATGATCATCTCATACATCACATGTATAACATCATGTAATTGGCCATATCACATCACAACATACCCTGCAAAAACAAGTTAGACGTCCTCTAATTGTTGTTGCATGTTTTACGTGGCTGCTACGGGTATTATATCAAGAACAATTCTCATCTACACAAAAACCACAATGGTGATACACTGGTTGCTTTTCAACCTTCTCAAGGACCGCCTTTGTCGAATCCGATCCAACTAAAGTGAGAGAAACTGACACCCGCAAGCCATCTATGCAACAAGTTGCGGTCGAGGGAACCAGTCTCTCGTAAGCGTACGAGTAATGTTGGTCCGGGCCGCTTCATCTCACAATACCGCTGAACCAAAATCCGACCAAGGGAGGAAGCAATCTAAGCATCAACGCCCACAAACCTTTTGTGTTCTACTCGAGATCTCATCTACACATAGACCTAGCTCATGATGCCACTATTGGGGAACGTTGCATGGGAAACAAAAAAATTCTACGCACACGCAAGATCTATCCATGGTGATGAGCATCTACGAGAGGGAGAGTGGATCTACATACCCTTGTAGATCGCTAAGCGGGAAGCGTTAAGTAACGCGGTTGGTGTAGTCGAACGCCTTCGCGATCCAAATCGCCGAGCATCCCGCGATCTCATCACGATCCATTCCACGATCCAATCACGATCCGTCCCGCAAACTCATCATGATACGTCCCGCAATCTCATCATGATCCGTCCCGCGAATTCATCACGATGCGTCCCGTGATTTCATCATGATTGTCTCGTGGCCTTGATCACGGTCTTTTCGATCTAGTACCGAATGGACGGCACCTCCGCGTTCAGCACACGTGCAGCTTGATGACGATCTCCACCGTCTTGATCCAGCAAGAGAGAGTGGAGAGTTAAAAGAGTTCTCCAGCAGCGTGACGGCGCTCCGGAGATGGTGGTGGAGCTATTTCGGCAGGGCTTCGCCTAAGCGCTGCAGAAATCCAATCTAGAGGAGCACCGGTGGAACGGGTAGCACGTGGCCGTAAAATCATGTGCAAAACACCCAATACCTCCAGTATACATAAGTGGGAGGGAGGAGGAGGGCTGGCGCACAAGGCAGCCTTCTTTTCCTCTTGCTCCAAGGAGGAGAGGGGGAATCCTAGTAGGACTAGGATTCACCTCTTTTCCCACTTGGAAACTCTTTCCACCTTGGTTTTTTTTCTTTCTCAAGTCCAGCCGCATGGGCCTCTTAGAGGACTTCCACCAGCCCACTAAGGTCTAGTTTTCACCCTCCCACAGCCCATGTAGCCTCTTGGGTCGAAATACCTCTCCCAATGGTCCCCCGGTACACTACCTTAAGTGTGCAGACCCTGCGGGTTCGAGAACTATGTAGACATGACCGAGACACCTCTACGGTCAATAACGAATGGCGGGACCTGGATGTCCACATTGGTTCCTACATATTCTACGAAGATCTTTATCGGTCGAACCTCTATGTCAAGGATTCAGTTAATCCCGTATAACGTTCCCTTTGTTCTTCGTTATGTTACTTGCCCGAGATTCGATCGTCGGTATCTCCATACCTAGTTCAACCTCGTTACCGGCAAGTCTCTTTACTCGTTCCGTAATACAAGATCCCGTGACTAACACTTAGTCACATTGCTTGCAAGGCTTATTGTGATGTTGTATTACCGAGTGGGCCCTGAGATACCTCTCCATCACACGGAGTAACAAATCCCAGTCTTGATCCATGCCAACCCAACAGACACCCTCGGAGATACCTGTAGAGCACCTTTATAGTCACCCAGTTACGTTGCGACGTTTGATACACACAAGGTACTCCTCCGGTGTCAGTGAGTTGCGTGATCTCATGGTCATAGTAACATATACTTGACATGCAGAAAACAGTAGCAATAAACTGACACGATCATATGCTACGTTTGTTGTTTGGGTCTTGTCCATCACATCATTCTCCTAATGATGTGATCCCGTTATCAAATGACATCTCATGTCCATGGCTGGGAAACCTTAACCATCCTTTGAGCAACGAGCTAGTTCACTAGAGGCATACTAGGGACACGGTGTTGTCTATGTATCCACACATGTATCTAAGTTTCCGATAGATACAATTATTGCATGGATAATAAACGATTATCATGAACAAGGAAATATGATAATAACTAATTTATTATTGCCTCTAGGGCATATTTCCAATAATAAGAACTTTAAGAAGGACGGCAAAGCTGTTGCCGCGCCCGGTAAGCCAGTTGCCGGGAAGAAGAAGAACAAGAATGGACCCAAGCCTGAGACTGAGTGCTTTTATTGCAAGGGTACCGGTCACTGGAAGCGGAACTGCCCCAAGTACTTAGCGGATAAGAAGGACGGAAACGTTAAAGGTATATGTGATATACTTGTTATTTATGTGTACCTAACCAACGCTCGTAGTAGCTCCTGGGTATTTGATACCGGTGCAGTTGCTCACATTTGTAACTCCAAGCAGGAGCTGCGGAATAAGTGGAGATTGGCAAAGGACGAGGTGACGATGCGCATCGAGAATGGTTCCAAGGTCGATGTGATCACCGTCGGCACGCTACCTCTACATCTACCTTCGGGGTTAGTGTTAAAACTCAATAATTGTTATTTAGTACCAGCTTTGAGCATGAACATTGTATCTGGATCTCGCTTGATGCGAGATGGCTACTCATTTAAATCTGAGAATAATGGTTGTTCTATTTATATGAGAGAAATGTTTTATGGTCATGCCCCGCTGGTCAATGGTTTATTTTTTATGAATCTGGAATGTGATGTTACCCATGTTAATAGTGTGAGTACCAAAAAGTGTAAGGTTGAGAACGACAGTCCCACTTATATGTGGCACTGCCGCCTTGGTCATATTGGTGTCAAATGCATGAAGAAGCTCCATGCTGATGGAATTTTGGAGTCTCTTGATTTCGAATCATTTGACACGTGCAAACCATGCCTCATGGGCAAGATGACCAAGACTCCGTTCTCCGGAACAATGGAGCGAGCAACTGACTTATTGGAGATAATACATACCGATGTATGCGGTCCAATGAGCCCTACCTCTCTTCTTCCTCCTCCGCAGTGCTTAGGCAAAGCCCTGTCAGAATACCTTGCTACTCCACCACCACCACGCCGTCGTGCTGCTGCTGGAGCCCTTCCCCAACCTCTCCTTCCTCCTTGCTGGATCAAGGCATAAGAGACGTCACCGGGCTGCACGTGTGTTGAACGCGGAGGCGCCATTGTTCGGCACTAAGATCGGAGTCCACCGCGATCTGAATCGCTGCGAGTACGACTCCACCAACCGCGTTCTTGTAATGCTTCCTCTTAGCGATCTTCGAAGGTATGAAGATGCAATCTCTCCCCACTCGTTGCTGGTTTGTTCATGGATAAATCTTGGTGATCGTAGGAAAAATTTTGATTTACTACTACGTCTCCCAACAAAAAGTTCTAAGGAAGCACCGGGCTGCTATTAGATATACTCTTGATGATCTTAAGGGCATTAGTCCCACTCTATGTCAGCACAAGATTAATATGGAACTTGGTGCTAAACCCGTTGTTGATCACCAACGGCAACTGAATTCTAAGATGAAAGAAGTGGTAAGAAATGAAATATTAAAGCTTCTGGAAGCAAGTATAATCTATCCCATAACTGATAGTAGATGGGTAAGTTCCGTTCATTGCGTCCCTAAGAAAGGAGGTATTATTGTTGTTCCTAATGATAAGAATGAACTCATTCCACAAAGAATTGAAACTCGCTATAGAATTGTAATTGATTTTAGAAAATTAAATAAAGCTACTAGGAAAGATCATTACCCTGTATTGTTCATTGATCAAATGCTTGAAAGACTATCTAAGCACACACATTTTTGTTTCTTAGATGGATATTCTGGTTTCTCTAAAATACTTGTGTCACAATCTGATCAAGAAAAACTACCTTCACTTGCCCTTTCAGAACCTATGCTTATAGATGTATGCCTTTTGGTTTATGCAATGCACCTGATACCTTTCAAAGTTGTATGACTACTATATTCTCTGATTTTTGTGAAAATATTGTGGAGGTTTTCATGGATGATTTTTCCGTTTACGGAACTTCTTTTGATGATTGCTCAAGCAACCTTGATCGAGTTTTTCAAAGATGAGAACAAATTAATCTCGTCTTTAACTGGGAGAAGTGCCACTTTATGGTTAATGAAGGCATTGTCTTGGGGCATAAAATATCTGAATGAGGTATTGAGGTGGATAAAGCTAAAGTTGATGCAATTGAGAAAATGCCATGTCCTAAAGATATTAAAGGTATTCAAAGTTTCCGTGGTCATGCTGGTTTTTATAGGAGGTTCATTAAAGACTTATCTAAAATTTCTAGTCCTCTTACTAATCTTTTGAAAAAGGATATTCCTTTTGTTTTTGATGATGATTGTGTGGAAGCCTTTGAAACACTCAAGAAGGCCTTAACCTCTGCACCTATCGTTCAAACACCAGATTGGAACTTGCCATTTGAAATTATGTGTGATGTTAGTGATTATACTATTGGTGTTGTCCTAGGACAAATAGTTTATAAGAAATTGAATGTTATCCATTATGCTAGTAAAACTCTAGACAGTGCATAATGAAACTATGCTACTACTGAAAAAGAAATTTTAGCAGTTGTGTTTGCTTGTGATAAATTTTGATCCTATATTTTTGACTCCAAAGTTATTGTTCACACTGATCATGCTGCTATAAAATACCTTATGGAAAAGAAAGATGCTAAACATAGACTCATTAGGTGGGTTCTCTTGCTTCAAGAATTTGACTTACACATGGTTGATAGGAAGGGGACTGAGAACCCCGTAGCTGATAACTTGTCTAGGTTAGAGAATATTCTTGATGACCCACTACCTATTTATGATAGTTTCCCTGACGAACAGTTAGTTGCAATAAGTGTCTCACAAAACACACCTTGGTATGCTGATTATGCTAACTACATTGTCACAAAACGTATACCACCTAGCTTCACTTATCAGCAAAAGAGAAAATATATCTATGACTTGAGACATTACTTTTGGGATGACCCACACCTTTATAAAGAACGAGTAGATGGTATTATTAGACGTTGTGTACCTGAGCATGAACAGGAACAAATCCTATGGAAATGTCATTCTGAAGCTTATGGAGGACATCATGCGGGAGATAGAACTGCTCATAAGGTATTACAATCTGGTTTTTATTAGCCTACTCTCTTCAAGGATGCCCGTAAGTTTGTCTTATCTTGTGACAAATGTCAAAGAATTGGTAATATTAGTAAGCGTCGGGAAATGTCTATGAATTATTCACTTGTTGTTGAACCATTTGACGTTTGGGGTTTTGATTATATGGGGCTTTTTTCCTTCCTCCAATGGGTACACTCATATTTTAGTTGCAGTTGATTATGTCACAAGGTGGGTAGAAGCTATTCCATTTAGTAGTGTTGATCACCACACCTCCATTAAAATGCTTAAAGAGGTTATCTTCCCGAGGTTTGGAGTCCCTAGATATTTAAGGACCGATGGTGGTTCACACTTTATCCACGGTATTTTCCTTAAGATGCTTGCTAAATATGATGTTAACCATAGAATTGCATTAACCTATCATCCTCAATCTAGTGGTCAAGTTGAACTTAGCAATATAGAAATAAAATTAATATTACAGAAAACTATCAATAGGTCTCGTAAGAATTGGTCTAAGAAATTAGATGGTGCACTTTGGGCCTATAGAACAGCTTATAAAAATCCTATTGGTATGTCTTCATATAAAATGGTGTATGGCAAAGCTTGTCATTTTCCTCTAGAATTAGAACACAAAGCATTTTGGGCAATTAAAGAACTCAACTGTGATTTCAAACTTGCCAGTGAGAAGAGGTTATTTGATATTAGCTCACTAGATGAATGGAGAACCCCGAGCGTATGAAAATGCCAAGCTATTCAAAGAACAAGTAAAAAGATGGCATGACAAAAGAATCCAAAAGCGGGAATTCAAAATACAAGATTATGTTCTTTTGTTCAACTCTCATTTAAGATTTTTTGCAGGAAAGCTTCTCTCCAACTGGAAAGGATCATCTATTATTGAAAAGGTTTACCGTTCTGGAGCTATCAAGATTAATAATGTCGAAGGTACTAACCTGAAGGTGGTTAATGGACAAAGAATTAAGCATTATATCTCAAGTATTCCTATTAACATTGAAAGTAATGTTATCCAAACCATGACACCAGAGGAACACATAAAAGAACCTTTCGGAACGCTCCAGAATTCTTAAAATAGGAGGTACATGATATGGTAAGTAAACGGACTCCGAAAAATCCGCAAAAATATTTTTTGTCAGTTTTGCAATATTTTGGAATTTTAGAAATAAAGAAATAAACCGAAAGGTGATCGAGGTGCGCATGATACACCAGGGCGCACCTTGGTGGGTTGTGCCCACCTCGGATGCCTTCCCGACTCCATTTTCCTTCCATATACTTGTTTTCCAAGAATAAAAATTCTCTATATAAACCCATGACTGTTTTGATGACTGCATCACAAAAAAATCCTCTGTTCTTGTTTTGTGTTGTTTCCCTGACAGATCTAAAAATATTTCTCAACATTCAGAGGGGGGAGCCATGTTGATCCCTATGTTTCAGACCCAAAGTTCTTTAGGGAAATTTACCCCTATCTATGGACCTTGGAGGAGGAAGAAGATGCTACCATGCAGGAAATAAAAGATGCTAGCTCTGAGGAAGAGGATGATCAATTGCCTCAACCCGGAGACATGCATGTTGAATTCAATAAGTCAAGCCTCCCTAGAAGATACAAACCTAAGGTCCAATTCATCCCGTCTCGTTTTTTGCAGGAAAGCAAGGAGTCCTTATGCCAAAGGATATTAAAGCTTGAGTTGGAGAATGATGACCTAAGGGAGGAAAACTTTATTCTTAAATATAAGTTGAAGAAGAAGGCTTCCTCTACTCCACCACCCTCTTCATCATCACCACCATAGGAGATTTAAGCACACGGGTGTGGGCACTCCCCTTGGCTTGAGCCAAGATTGCGGGAGGTGCCCCAATATCGTATCACCACCACTTCTATTCACCTTTACCTACTTTCAGTTTGATATTTAGTTTCCCTTTTATTTAGTTGAATAAACATTTAACATGATCTATTTTTGTGTGTTAGTTCTGTGGCCTACCTATCTATGTAATCTACTGGGAGTTATATAATAAACTTTAGTTTGAGTTATTTGCCTCTCTAATTTCTTGTTGCAATCAAAATAAAGAAAATAAAGACAAATGAAAAGAATCATATGTTAATCTTATGGTGAGTAATGACATTGCATAAGGAAAAGTATAAAGTAAAATTTATTGGAGATTGACAAACATAGCATTGGTCAATGATGCAATTCATGAAAGAAATAATAAGGGAAGAGAAGATTCACATGCAAATACATTATCTTGGACATCTTTTATGATTGTGAGCCCCCATAAAATGTTATATGTCAAAATTATTGACGTTGGACAAGGAAGATAACGTAATGATTTATGTTTGTTCATATCCACATAGAAGTTAGATTGTCATAGATCCTTTAATATGTGGTGCTTGCTCAATATCTCTGCTAGCCAAAAATTCGGCACTAAGTAGAGATACTACTTGTGCATCCAAAAACCCAAACACAAATTCTTTCTTTAAGTGTCCACCATACCTACCTATGGATCGAGAAAGATCCTTCAAGTAAGTTGTCATTAGTGCAATAAGGCAAAAAAAATTGCTTCTAAAAGTGTTTTAATCAATTAGTGCAAGATAAAATTGAGCGTTATACAAACTTATGATGGCAAAGTAATAAAAGCGATAGACTGCGTAATTGTTTGAAATATGCCCTAGAGGCAATAATAAATTATTTCTTATCATATTTCCTTGTTCATGATAATCGTTTATTATCCATGCTATAATTGTATTGATCGGAAACTTAGATACATGTGTGGATGCATAGACAACACCGTGTCCCTAGTATGCCTCTAGTGAACTAGCTCATTGATCAAAGGATGGTTAAGGTTTCGTAGCCATGGACATGACATGTCATTTGATAACGGGATCACATCATTAGGAGAATGATGTCATGGACAAGACACAAACTACAAACATAGCATATGATCGTGTCAGTTTATTGCTACTGTTTTCTGCATGTCAAGTATATGTTCCTATGACCATGAGATCATGCAACTCACTGACACAGGAGGAGTACCTTGTGTGTATCAAACGTCGCAACGTAACTGGGTGACTATGAAGGTGCTCTACAGGTATCTCCGAGGATGGTTGTTGGGCTGGCATGGATCAAGACTGGGATTTGTTACTCTGTGTGACGGAGAGGTATCTCAGGGCCCACTCGGTAATACAACATCACAATGAGCCTTGCAAGCAATGTGACTAAGTGTTAGTCACGGGATCTTGTATTACAGAACGAGTAAAGAGACTTGCCGGTAACGAGGTTGAACTACGGTAACGAGGTTGAACTAGGTATGGAGATACAATCTCGAGCAAGTAACATACCGAAGAACAAGGGGAACATCATACGGGATTAACTGGCTCCTTGACATAGAGGTTCGACCGATAAAGATCTTCATAGAATATGTAGGAACCAATATGGGCATCCAGGTTCCGCTATTGGTTATTGACCATAGAGGTGTCTCGGTCATGTCTACATAGTTCTCGAACCCGCAGGGTCTGCACACTTAAGGTTCGGTGACGTTTCGGTAGTATAGAGTTATGCATGGTGGTGACCAAAGGTTGTTAGGAGTCCCAGATGAGATCCCGGACATCATGAGGAGCTCCGGAATGGTCCGGAGGTAAAGATTTATATATAGGAAGTCCTATTTTGGTCGTCGGAAAAGTTTCGGGCTAATCGATAGTGTACCGAGAGTGCCGGTAGTGTACCGAGAGACCATCGGGAGGGGTATTTCGACCCAAGAGGCTACATGAGCTGTGGGAGAGTGAATACCAGCCCTTTGTGGTCTGGTGGAAGTTCTACACAAGGCCCATGCGGCTGGGAGAGAAAAGCCCAAAGAGAATCCTAGTCCTAGTAGGATTGGAGGTGGAATCCACCTCTCCCACTTGTTTTGGCCGAACCAAGGGCTGTCTCCTTGACAGACAAACCTCCTCCTCTCTTCCTCTTATATATACTAGAGGTTTTAGGGTTTTTGGCACCGGATTTTCAGCAACGTGCTACCCGTTCCTCTAGTGCATAGTTTCGCCTCTAGATCGGTTTTCTGCAGTGCTTAGGCGAAGCCCTGCCGGAATAGCTCCACCACCATCGCCGGAGCTCCGTCGTGCTGCCAGAGAACTCTTCTACCTCTCCGCTCCCTCTTGCTGGATCAAGAAGGCGGAGATCGTCATCAAGCTGTACGTGTGCTGAACGCGGAGGTGACATCCGTTCGACGCTAGATCGGAAGGACGTGATCAAGATCGCGGGATGGATCGTGATGAGTTCGCGGGACGGATCGTGATGAGTTCGTGGGACGGATCGTGATGAGATCCTGGGACGCTCGGCGGTTTGGATCGCGAAGATGTTCGACTACACCAACCGCGTTTCTTAACGCTTCCCGCTTAGCGATCTACAAAGGTATGTAGATCCACTCTCCTTCTCGTAGATGCTCATCACCATGGATAGATCTTGCGTGTGCGTAGGAAAATTTTTGTTTCCCATGCAACATTCCCCAACAGTGGCATCATGAGCTAGGTCTATGTGTAGATGAGATCTCGAGTAGAACACAAAGAGTTTGTGGGCGTTGATGCTTAGATTGCTTCCTCCCTTGGTCGTGTTTTGGTTCAGCGGTATTGGGGGATGAAGCGGCTCGGACCAACCTTACTCGTAGGCTTATGAGAGACCGGTTTCCTCAACTGCACTTGTTGCAAAAGATGGCTAGTGGGTGTCAGTTTCTCCTACTTTAGTTGGATCGGATTCGACAAAGGCGGTCCTTGAGAAGGTTGAAAAGCAACAAGTGTATCACCGTTGTGATTTTTGCATAGATGAGAATTGTTCTTGCTAGATACCCGTAGTAGCCACGTAAAACATGCAACAACAATTAGAGGATGTCTAACTTGTTTTTGCAAGTTATGTTGTGATGTGATATGGCCAATTACATGATGTGATATATGTGATGTATGAGATGATCATGTGATGTATAGATTATCATGACTTGCATGTCGTTGAGTATGGCAACTGGCAGGAGCCATAGGGTTGTCTTTAATTATTGTATGACCTGCGTGTCAATCATTAAGCTCTATGTAATGCTTTACTTTATCGCTAAGTGGTAGCAATAGTAGTAGAAGCATGTTGGGCGCGACAACCCCGATGGCGACACGTTGATGGAGATCAAGATGATGGAGATCATGGTGTCATGCCGGTGATGATGAAGATCATGCCGGTGCTTTCTAGATGGAGATCAAAATCACAAGTTCATGGCCATATCATGTCACTTATGATTTGCATGTGATGTTAATCCTTTTATGCACCTTGTTTTGCTTAGGACGACGGTACCATTATAAGGTGATCCCTCACTTAATTTCAAGATAAACTGTGTTCTCCCTGAGTGTGCACCGTTGCGAAAGTTCGTCGTGTTGAGCCACCACGTGATGATCGGGTGTGATAGAGTCTACGTTCACATACAACGGGTGCAAGCCAGTGTTGCACATGCAGAACACTCGGGTTAAACTTGACGAGCCTAGCATGTACATACATGGCCTCGGAACACATGAGACCGAAAGGTCGAACATGAGTCATATAGTAGATATGATCAACATGATGATGTTCACCATTGAAACCACCTCAACTCACGTGATGATCAGACTTGAGTTGGTGAATTTGCATCATGTATCACTCGAATGACCAGAGGGATGTCAACTTGAGTGGGAGTTCTTCAGTAATATTATTAATTGAACTCATTATCATGAACATAGTCAGTAGTGTCTTTGCAAATTATGTTGTAGACTACTTGCTCGTGTTGTAGCTCCCTTGATTTTTTATATGTTCCTAGAGAAATAGAGTTGAAATATGATGGTAGCAATATTGTGGACTGGGTCCGTGATCTGAGGATTGTCCTCATTGCTGCACAGAAGGCTTATGTCCTTAATGCACCGCTCGGTGCGCCAACCCCTCTAGCATCGTCTGTAGATGTTGTGAACATTTGACAGGCACGTTCTGATGACTACTTGATAGTTTAGTGCGTCATGCATTATGGCTTAGAATTAAGGCTCCAAAACGTTTTGAACGTCACGGAACATATGAGATGTTCTAAGAGCTGAAATAGGGCTCTCAGGCTCGTGCCCGTGTTGCGAGATATGAGATCTCCAACAATATTCTTTGCCTCCAAGATGAAAGAGAATAGCTCGATCGTTGAGCATGTGCCCAGATTGTCTAGGTGCTACAATCACTTGAATCAAGTGGGAGTTGATCTTCGAGATAAGATAGTGATTGATATGGTTCTCCAAGTCACTGTCACTAAGCTGCTAGAACTTGGTGATGAACTATAAGATGCCAGGGATGGAAATGATGATCCCTGAGCTGTTCGCAATGTTTGACACCGCGAAGGTAGAAATCAAGAAGGAGCGTCAAGTGTTGATGGTTAGTAAAACCATTAGTTTTGAGAAGGGCAAGGGCAAGGAGGGAAACGTCATGGATGGCAAGTCAGTTGCTGCTTCAGTGAAACAACCCAAAGTTGAACCCAAACCCGAGACTAAGTGCTTCAATTATGAGGAGAGCGGTCGCTAAAGCGGAACAACCCTAGATACTTGGTAGCTAAGAAGGCTGGCAACATTGACAGAAGTATATTTGATATACATGTTATTGATGTGTACCTTGCTAGTACTCCTAGTAGCACCTGGGTATTGGATACTAGTTCGGTTGCTAAATGTTAGTAACTCTAAGTAAAAGCTACGGAATAAACGGAGACTAGCTAAGTGTGAGGTGACGATGTGTGTTGGAAATGTTTCCAAAGTTGATGTGACCGACATCGCACGCTCTCTCTACCTTCGGGATTAGTGACGAACCTAAATAAATGTTATTTGGTGATTCCATTGAGCATGAACGTGATTAGATCGTGTTTATTGCAACACAGTTATTCATTTAAGTTAGAGAATAATGGTTATTCTGCTTACATGAATAATACCTTCAATGGTCATGCACCCAGTGAGAATGGTTTGTTGAATCTTGATCATAGTAATACACATGTTCATAACGTTGATGCCAAAAGATACAAAGTTAATAATGATAGTACCACATACTTGTGGCACTGCCGCTAAATGTCATATTGGTATAAATCGCATGAAGAAACTCCATGCTGATGGATCTTTGGACTCACTCGATTTTGAATCGGTTGAGACATGCGGACCATGCCTCTTAGACAAGATGATTATAACCCCGTTTTCCGAAACGGGCAATTGATTGATTAGAAATGATACATGTTGATGTATACGGTCCAATGAGTGTTACAGCGTGCAGTGGATATCATTATTTTCTTACCTTCATTGATGATTTGAGTAGATATAGTGTATATTTACTTAATGAAACACAAGTGAAGCGTTTGAAAAGTTCAAGCAGAATCAGAGTGAAGTTTGAGATCATCGTAACGAGAAGATAAAATGTCTACGATGTGATCGTGGAGGTGAATATCTGAGTTACGAGTTTGGTATACAACTTAAGACAATGTGAAAGTTGTATCACAACTCACGCCACCTGGAACACCATACTGTGATGGTGTGTCCGAACGTCATAGTCATGCTCTATTGGATATGGTGCGAACTATGATGTCTCTTATCGATTTGCCACTATAGTTTTGGGGTTATGCATTAGAGACAACAACATTCACTTTAAATAGGGCACCATCTAAATCCGTTGAGATGACACCGTCTAAATTATGGTTTGATAGAAACCTAAGCTGTCATTTCTTAATGTTTGGGGCTGCGACGCTTGTGTGGAATTATTATTTTTACCTAATGAGCTCGAACCCAAAGCGGACAAGTGCATATTAATAGAATACCCTAAAAACAGTTGGGTGAACCTTCTATCTCAGATCCGAGCATAAAATGTTTGTTGCTAAAACTGGGTCCTTTCTCGAGGAAAAGTTTCTCTCGAAATAATGGAGTGGGAGGAAGATATAATTTGATGAGGTTATTGAACCTTTGTTCAACCAGAGAGTAGCACAACGCAGGAAGATGCTTTCTGTGAAGCCTACGTTAGTTGAAGAGGAAGTTAATGATGATGATCATGAAGCTTCGGATCAAGTTACTATCGAACCTCGTAGGTCGACAAGGACGTGTACTGCTCCTGAGTGGTATGACGACCTTGTCTTAGAGGTCATGTTGTTGGACAATGATGAACCTACGAGCTATGGAGAAGCGATGATGGGCCCGGATTCCGACAAATGGTTAGAGGCCATGAAATCCGAGAAAGGGTCCATGTATGAAAACCAAGTATAGACTTTGGTAGAGTTGCTCATTAGACGGCAGGTCGTCAAGTACAAATGGACTTTTGAGATGAAGACAGACACTGATGATAAATGTCACCATTTATAAAGCTCGACTTGTCGCAAAGAAGTTTCTGGCAAGTTCAAGGAGTTGACTATGATGAGACTTTCTCACTCATAGCGATGCTAAAGTCTGTTGGAATTATGTTAGCAGTTGCTGCATTTTTCAATTATGAAATCTGGCAGATGGATGTCAAAACATTGTTTCCTTAACGGTTTACTTAAGGAAAGGTTGTATGTGATACAACCAGAAGGTTTTGTTAGTCCTAAGGATGCGGAAAGGTGTGCAAGCTTCAGTGATCCTTCTATGGACTGAAGCAAGCATCTCAGAGTTGGAATATACACCTTGATGAGGTGATCAAAGTTTTGTAGTTTATACAAAGTTTACGAGAAACTTGTATTTACAATAAATTGAGTGGGAGCACTATAGAATTTCTGATAAGTATATGTGGATGACATATTGTTGATCGGAAATAATGTAGAATTTATGGAAAGATTAAATGGTTGTTTGAAAAGTGATTTTCAAAGGAAGACCTGGATAAAAGCTACTTAATTGTTGGGCATCGCGATCTATAGAGATAGATCAAGACGCCTGATGAGACTTTTGAATGAGTACATACCTTGACAAAGATTTTGAAAGAGTTCAAAATGGATCAGTCAGAGAAAGAGTTCTCGCCTGATTTGTAAGGTGTGAAGTTGAGTGAGACTCAAAGCTCGACAAAATGGCAGAAAAAAAAGAGAAAGGACGAACGTCATCCCCTATGCCTTAGCCATAGGCTCTGTATAGTATGCCATGCTATGTACCGCACCTGTGTGTGCCTTGCCATGAGTCTGTCAAGGGGTACAAGAGTGATCCAGGCGTGGATCACTAGACAGTGGTCAAGATTATCCTTAGTAACTAAAAGACTAAGGAGATGTTTCTCGATTATGGAGGTGATAAAGAGTTCATCGTAAAGAGTTACGTCGTAAAGAGTTACGTTGATGCAAGCTTTAACACCAATCCGGATGACTCGGAGTAGCAATCTGGATACGTATAGTGGAGCAGCCATTTGGAATAGCTCCAAGTGGAGTGTGGTAGCAGTGTTTACAGTATGACATAGAGATTTGCAAAGTACACACGAATCTGAATGTTGCAGACCCGTTGACTATAAGACCTCTCTCACATGCAAAGCATGATCGAGCCCCAGAACTCATTGGGTGTTGGATTCATAACAATGCGAATCACATGGTGATGTGAACTAGATTATTGACTCTAGTGCAAGTGGGAGACTGTTGGAAATATGCCCTAGAGGCAATAATAAATTAGTTATTATCATATTTCCTTGTTCATGATAATCGTTTATTATCCATGCTGTAATTGTATTGATCGGAAACTTAGATACATGTGCGGATGCATAGACAACACCGTGTCCCTAGTATGCCCCTAGTGAACTAGCTCATTGACCAAAGGATGGTTAAGGTTTCCTGGCCATGGACATGAGATGTCATTTGATAATGGGATCACATCATTAGGAGAGTGATGTGATGGACAAGACCCAAACTACAAACATAGCATATGATCGTGTCAGTTTATTGCTACTGTTTTCTGCATGTAAAGTATATGTTCCTATGACCATGAGATCATGCAACTCACTGACACCGGAGGAGTACCTTGTGTGAATCAAACGTCGCAATGTAACTGGGTGACTATAAAGGTGCTTTACAGGTATCTCCGAGGATGTTTGTTGGGTTGGCATGGATCTAGACTGGGATTTGTTACTCCGTGTGACGGAGAGGTATCTCAGGGCCCACTCGGTAATACAACATCACAATGAGCCTTGCCAGCAATGTGACTAAGTTTTAGTCACGGGATCTTATATTACAGAACGAGTAAAGAGACTTGCCGGTAACGAGGTTGAACTAGGTATGGAGATACCAACGATCGAATCTCGGGCAAGTAACATATCGAAGAACAAAGGGAACATCATACGAGATTAACTGAATCCTTGACATAGAGGTTCGACCGATAAAGATCTTAGTAGAATAAGTAGGAACCAATATGGGTATCCAGGTTCCGCTATTGGTTATTGACCGTAGAGGTGTCTCGGTCATGTCTACATAGTTCTCGAACCCACAGGGTCTGCACACTTAAGGTTTGGTGACGTTTCGGTAGTATAGAGTTATGCATGTTGGTGACCGAAGGTTGTTCGGAGTCCCGGATGAGATCCCGGACGTCACGAGGAGCTCCGGAATGGTCCGGAGGTAAATATTTATATATAGGAAGTCCTATTTTGGTCGTCGGAAAAGTTTCGGGCTAACCGGTAGTGTATCGGGAGTGCCGGTAGTGTACCGGGAGACCATCGGGAGGGGTATTTCTACCCAAGAGGCTACATGGGCTGTGGGAGAGTGAATACCGGCCCTTTGTGGTCTGGTGGAAGTTCCACACAAGGCCCATGCGGCTGGGAGAGAAAAGCCCAAAGAGAAAAGGTGGAAAAAGGCAAAAAAAAAGGCAAAAATAGGGAGGAATCCTAGTCCTAGTAGGATTGGAGGTGGAATCCACCTCTCCCACTTGTTTTGGCTGACCCAAGGGCTGTCTCCTTGATAGACAAACCTCCTCCTCTCTTCCTCTTATATATACTAGAGGTTTTAGGGTTTTTCGCACCGGATTTTCAGCCACGTGCTACCTGTTCCTCTAGTACATAGTTTCTCCTCTATATCGGTTTTCTACAGTGCTTAGGCGAAGCCCTGCTGGAATAGCTCCACCACCATCGCCGGAGCGCCGTCATGCTGCCAGAGAACTCTTCTACCTCTCCGCTCCCTCTTGCTGGATCAAGAAGGCGGAGATCGTCATCAAGCTGTACGTGTGCTGAACGCGGAGGTGTCGTCCGTTCGGCGCTAGATCGGAAGGACGTGATCAAGATCGCGGGATGGATCATGATGAGTTCGCGGGATGGATTGTGATGAGTTCGCGGGACGGATCGTGATTGGATTGCGGGATGGATCGTGATGAGATCGCGGGACGCTCGGCGATTTGGATCGCGAAGACGTTCGACTACACCAACCGCGTTTCTTAACGCTTCCCGCTTAGTGATCTACAAGGGTATGTAGATCCACTCTCCTTCTCGTAGATGCTCATCACCATGGATAGATCTTGCGTGTGCGTAGGAAAATTTTTGTTTCCCATGCAACGTTCCCCATCAATAATAAAGGTTGCTATCATAGGGGGCAATATAGCGTGATGTTCTTTTACATTAAGGGATTGGGCATACAAACCAATAAGTGCATGACAACCTCTGCTTCCCTCCGCAAAGGGCCTATCTTTTACTTTTATGTATTTACTTTTATGCAAGAGTCAAAGTATTCCTCCCTATTCCTTTTTTTACGCTTTCTTTTGCAAGCATCATGTGGTGAGGAAAGATCTAGGCACATATATCCAGTTGGATATGGGTGGGCATGAGTTATTATTTTTGACATCACCCTTGAGGTGAGTAAGTTGGGAGGCGAAACTATAAGCCCCTATCTTCCTACGTGTTCGGTTGAAACTTTTTGTTCATGGGTATGTTGTGAGTGTTAGCAATCATAGAAGACTAAATGATGGTTGAGTATGTGGACTGGCCAAAAGGCTCCGACATGAGACCCTTCCTGAAAATATGATGAATTGTAGTTTCAAAGTTGACTTAGAATATAGTTTGTTGGTTCCCAATAAGGTTTATGCTTCATACTTCTATGTTGTGATGAATTGTTACTTGTTCATGAGAAGCTATATGATAAAAATGTATTGAAATAAGTTCTTATGTTAGCGTTTGTTGCTGTTATGTTAATAAGGATGATGCTTATATGTCTGTATTTTGTTTTTATCGAATCCTCTCTCTCAAACCATGTGAACATGCTTTTCAATATCGGCTTTCGCTTAAGGACAAGCGAGGTCTAAGCTTGGGGGAGTTGATACATCCATTTTGCATCATGATTTCCTACTATTATTACTTTGTTTTGTTGAATAATAATGCTTTGGGGAGTGATTCTAATGCCTTTTCTATCATAACATGCAAGGTTTACACAAAGAAGGAGAATACCGGCAACTAGAATTCTGGACCCAAGAAAAGCATGTTAGAGATATCTATTCTGCACAGCTCCAATGAAGCTGAAATTTTACGGAGAATATTTTTGCATTTAATAAAAAATACTGGAGCAGAAAACTACCGGAGGGGGCCTCCCAGGTGGGCTCAACCCACCAAGGCGTGTCAGCCCCCCTGGGCGCGCCCTGATGAATTGTGGCCACCTCGGCCCACCTCTGGTGCCCATCTTCTGGTATATGGTCGCTCTTGACCTAGAAACAATCAGAGAGGACTTTGAGGCGTCGCCGCCTCAAGACGGAACTTGGGAAGGAGCACGTTTGCCCTCCAGCGGAGCGATTCCGTCGGGGAACTTCCCTCCTGAAGGGGGAAATCAAAGCTATCGTCATCACCAACACCCCTCTCATCTTTGGGAGGCCAATCTTCATCAACATCTTCAACAACACCTTCTCCTCTCAAATCCTAGTTCATCTCTTGTGTTCAATCTTTATACCGGAACCTTAGATTGGTACGTGTGGGTGACTAGTAGTGTTGATTACCTTGCGTAGTTGATTACTATATGGTTTATTTGGCGAAAGATTATATGTTCAGATCCATTATGCTATTCAATACCCCTCTGATCTTGAGCATTATTATTATTATTTGTGAGTAGTTACCTTTGTTCTTGAGGTCACGGGAGAAGTCATGTTGCGAGTAATCATGTGAATTTGATATGTCTTCGATATTTTGATGATATGTATGTTGTGATGCCCTTAGTGGTATCATGTGAACGTCTACTACATGACACTTCACCATTCATGGGCCTAAGGGGATGCATTGTGGAGTAGTTATTAGATGATCGGTTGCTAGAGTGACAGAAGCTTAAACCCTAGTTTATCCGCTACCTCGTAAGGGGATGATATGGATCCACGTGTTTAATGTTATGGTTAGACTTTGTCTTAATACTTTTCTCGTAGTTGCGGATGCTTGCAAGGGGGTTAATCATAAGTAGGTTGTTAGTTCAAGTAAGAACAACACCTTAACACCGGTCCACCCACATATCAAATTATTAAAGTAGCCAACACGAATCAAACCAACATGATAAAAGTGACTAGATGAAATTCCCATGTACCCTCAAGAACACTTTGCCTATTGCTAGTGATTGTTCTGGCTTGTCCTTTGCCATAAAAGGATTGGGCTACCTTGCTACACCTGGTTTACCGTTACCGTTACTTGCTTGTTACCAATTATCTTGCTATCAAACTATCTATTACCTATAATTTCAGTGCTTGCAGAAATTACCTTGCTGAAAACCGCTTGTCATTTCCTTCTGCTCCTCGTTGGGTTCGACACTCTTACTTATCGAAAGGACTACGATTGATCCCCTATACTTGTGGGTCATCATTGAACGCAGTCTATTTACTTGAACTTAAGAAGCCCATAATAGCCCCTAGGCTATTCGTGAGAACTTTAGTGAAAACATTAAAGATGCAATCAAGCAAACTAATGGGTCTAATTTTTTTTTCATATTAGTGGCATCTTTGTCTTTCGGGGTCATGGTTAGGATGGAAAAATTAAGTCTATAAATGTCTAGGTTCCCTTCATGAAAATCATGAAAGAGAGCAATGATGTCACCCTTGATAACATCCCAAAATTTCTAAAGGAAGAGGAAAGTCAGTCCATCGACCCTGGAGCTCCTTCAACATAGGAGCTAAAAACAGCTAGCTTAATCTCTTCCTCAGAGAAAGGTTCAGAGAGGGCCATATTATCCTAGTCTGAAACTTTCTCATTATGAGAAAAGAAGTTGTCACTAAGGCGAAATCCTTTTCTATCCTCTTTCTTGAAGAGGTTTTTATAGAAGTCTATAGCAATATTGAGCATGCCATCTAGATCAGTCACACTACCATTAGGACCATCTAGGGAGTTGACAAGGTTCTTTCGTCTCCTCTGATTAGCCAAAGCATGAAAATATTTAGTGTTTTTGTCCCCTTACAGAATATTCCTATCTCTAGATCTCTGCTTGGCTTTAGTTTCCTTTTTGAGCCAGATACTATTAAGCTCCTTGAGTATTTGACATCCGTTTGTTTATATCGCCTTAATAGTATAATAGAAGATTGCAAATGAGTAGCAAAATGAGGGCCCTTAAGCACTTACGAATAGAACGCAAGCACACATACAACTAATTGGCTCTTGGCCAATCAAAACGTAAATAGTATCATTAACTACTCGACGAGGACATAAGTTTGTAGGTTGCGTGCTGCTGTAATGATTCTTGTAGTCTCTTGAGTTAAACCTTCTTCATTAATACCACTTATTCATAGCAATAAGCTGACGACTTTAACGGAGCGACGCTCACGGCTTCAGTGCGAGAAGATCCAATTCATAAAAAGACTCGTTACCCCGTAGGCACAGAATGCTGCAGAAAAGTGAGCGCGGCTCATCTCTCCATCGGCGCTGCCCCACGCGCCGGTGATGTAGGCCATCCCAAAGCTCATATAACAAATCACCAGAATGCTTGAGAACAATACTCTCCCAACGCCTGTGAGCTCCTTGTTTCTTATGCTTTGGGCGAGCAGCAGAATGATAATCGAGGAGGAGAAGAAGGCCGCGTTGTTGTTGGTCTGAAAGAACCAATACCTGTCGTAAGATTTGGCACGCATAACTGAGGTGCCAGCGACGTACCCGTTGGTCTTGTCGTCCGCGGCCCAGAAACCACCTGGTGGGGTGAGCCCCGCGGTAAAAGTGACATTGGCAACTAGAGACGTCACCAACAACAGCCAGGAACGGGTAAACTCCAGCTTCATTTCAGCAGGCCCATCGTTGTCGCGGTTGGCAGACACCAGATTCTTAAGGCCGTCAACGGATACCGCCACCAGTCGCCCGTCGCTGGAGGGGACGAACATCACCGGCATGCCATTGGCTCCTTTTATTACCTCTAGCAGCTCATCAATCGACATGCGCGGACGATGATTGTCAACAGTGATTTCTTGATGTTGAGACTGCGGCGATTCTCCTAACAGACGATGATTGTTCACGGCGCTATCTTGCTGCTGAGACTGTGACGATTCTCCTAACGATATTTCCATTTTGTTTGCTTTGCCAGCTTCTAACATATTTTCTGCAACAAACATCAATCAGCTCAATCATATTTCAACTTTGTTTGCTCATACATCAAACATCAATCAGCTCAATCATATTTCAACTGTGTTTGCGTTTGAGGACAAGATTTCCAAGTCCGACTATAGATGCTCTTACACATATCATGGATTGTACAAAGGTCAGAGTGACAAAGTTCGTGGGCCTTGGTCATGTCCCCGCCCTTGTTGCAAATAAGGGCTGAGTCTAAAAAGTTGTAAAAACAAGTGATAGCAAGCTATCTAGATGAAATGCTTAATAATAAAATATCCCGGAAAATGTAAACACGATTAGATGGAATGTGTAGGCACGTGCAGAATTTGCATAAGCAATATACTAGCAAATGAGTCCGTGCACCGCAACGGGTGAAAAAAAAACACTCATTAATCTAATAATCATGAGTTCATAGGTCGATGTTTTTTATTTCAACACATGACATCTCATTTGTGTTTATATTTATTCTTCTTTCCAATCTCGCGTTGACGCTGGCCTCGGTGTTCACCAATGTTTTAAATAACGGACTATGACAAATAGCGACAGACTTTCAAAAGGCTATAGCTAAGCGGAGCTATAGCGGACTATAACATGCATTTTGTACATGGGACCATTTAGTGGCACCCTGCTGAAAAGGCTATAGCGGGGCTAGCGAGCGCCAGGGCGCTAGTTCGCGTGCGCGAGCGCACTCCCGTAAATGGAAAGAACAACCACGTGCGTACGAGGACAGCTCAGAAAAGAAAGGAGCAAACCCACACACGACCAGGACAATCCAAAAAGAAACCTGCGTGTCTCTTTCAGGTCAATTAATTACTTTCCTTATTTTTTTTAAAAGTTATATCTTTTGAACCAAGTGTCAAAATTGAGATCCGTTTTCATGGTTGGGTTTCTCGTGACGAATGCTTCAAAACTAGATCTCATATGGGTAGGTTTCGACAAAAAAAAATTTGGGCAACTTTGTGTGTAATGGAAACAACTCCGGTGTTATGGAAAGCAACTCCTCTTTTTAGCCTAGTAGGGCTGCCAGTTATGTTTGTTTGTGTAAAAATAAAAAAATCACATGAAACATGAGGCACCTTTAATACTACATGCAATCAACTTTATTGGGCTGTTTGTACCCGTGAATTTTTGCTAACATTAATTATACCAATTTGCCTATCACGGTTGCTCAATTTTTTTACCGTTGTTCGTCAGTTGCCTACGATTAAGTCTCAGTTGCCCACAAAGACTTTAAAGTTGCCTAGTATGAATGCATGGTTGCTTGCTATTGGTAATTAGTTGCCTAACTTTGTACATTAGTTACCTGAAGTTTTGTATCATTATTTTTCTAACTTGCTTACAAACATTATGAAGTTGCCTACTAGTGACGCTTAGTTGCCTAGCATTACTATTTCAGTTGCCTACTATACATTGAAAAGCTAGGATAATGTTAGTAAACTTAACAAATACACATAGTATAGTGAAGTTGCTGGTATCTAACACTCAGTCGCTTCATATTTTGTGTGATTTTCTTGTTTTTATACAAATCAACCAAATATGCGGTCCTACTCGGAAAAAAAGAAGTTGCTTCTCAATAACAGTAAAGTTGCCACAATTGCATCCAAAGTTGCCCAAAAGAAACCTATCCATACAGGAACTAGTTTTGAAAAACTCGACGTGAGAAACCTAACGGTAAAAATGGTTCTGAATTTCGATACTCGAATCAAAAGTTATGACTTTCAAGTTTTTCAAACCCCACATTAATGCACATGCAGTGATGGTCGTGCGTGCAGTGAGTCAGTGGATGGCAGCGTGTCCGCTCGATAGGTCCAATTAGTGCAGCCGCACTAATAAGTGTTTGGGTTAAAACTATGGTGTTCACACCATCACAACACGTTTGAATGTTGTCAATCTTAAGACGTCTCCTTTTCGGCATTGGCTGGTAAATCTATTTTTTTGTCAGGTTTTGACGAGGTGTACATGCGTGGTTATGGACATTGTTTTTGTTTCCCATCCTGATTTTGCTGAAGTGTTCATTTTCAAGTCGAATCGGCACCGGTATTAAGAAAAGACTAATCATGCGTTATTGATTAAGGTTTCATCAAAATAGCTCTTTATAAATAGTTAATGGGTAAAATTATGTCATATTCAGATTTTACATATTTTCTAATCAAAATTCATATATAACATGTTAAATTTAAAGTTATGGTTAAAAATATATGGATTTAAAAAAATCGATCAATATGTACAATGGGTTGATAATCAAAAACTTAAAAGGATTTTCTGTAAAATAACATGACGAACCAAAAATACATATTTTCTTTGTTAGTATTAACAGATATCCTAAGAACATCCACTTCCACTATACAATTACTATATAGACGGACGAAGACGAGTCCGTGAATCTTTTTGAAAATATATATAATACTCCTAAGTCGTTCCAAAAGGGTTTGCATATCAATGACACAACTGGGGTTTGCACATCAATGACGCATATGTTTTGTTTTCTTTGTTTTTATCTATTGTTGCTTTGCCATGTTGAACTTGTGGTTCAGTGGTTGCTTTATACTACCTCTGTATCAAAATACTTGTAGCCGGGGAAGCCTAACATAAGTTCCCTCAAATGTAAGTATTTTGATAGAGAAGGAGTAATATAAAGTGGGAAAAAAATCCTTTTCGTCAATTATATGCTGGTGCTTACAGAAGTGGAGCTAAGGGGAGATGAGCAGGGGCGTGAGGCCTCCTCTATTTGGCTTCTTGCATAGTTGAATATATATTCTAGACTAATCGCCGCCACCAAAGTCTCGTCAGCGATTCCAGCCAACACGTCGAAGAGGGTCTTCAGCTTGAGGCGGTGCTCGGCGATACTGGAGTTACCTTGCACGAGACGAATGAACTCTGTTTCGAGCAACACGACATGATGCTTCTAGCTAGTTGTCACATTGCGTCGCTCATAGTGGCGGCTCGGGGGAACCCTAGTCCCGCTAGCCGCTGGCCCTCCCCTCTGGCACCTCTCCCTCGCCGTCGCCAAGGGTCTCTATCGGGCGAAGCCCAGGCAGTGCCGCCGGCAGAGTCGCCTTTCATGGGCATGACTCCTCTCCCTCCCTGGTGAAGGCATGGCTCCAATCTAGCGGCGACGCACCTTCGATCTGGTGGCGGCGAGGCTTCGATCTGGCGGTGGCGGGGCCACTCGTGACAGGTGTGGTGGGGTGCTCCGCCCGGTGGTGTGCCCCGACTTGCGGCAATGGCTTGGGTTGCCAATCCCTCCGATCTGATCTGGGTGGGTTGGTGGAGCTCGGTCCAAAGCTACAGTCGGTCATGTGCCTCATCGGCTGACACGGGTTCGGGCTCTGGTCGGCAGGCTTCGGGCCATAGATGTTGACAGGCAGGCGACGATAGGCTGGATCGGGGCGGCGTAGGGGGCTGCTGCTATGAAAATAATGGTGGATGTCCTCGTGCTCTTTTCACATCATGGCAACATCCTACATGATCGGTTCTCCTTGATTTGGTCATCGACGTGGTCCAAAACTATTGCCAAAGATCCTGCCCAAGATATCTAGATCGGATAGAATTCAGTCGTGCATGTCATATCAACCTAGGAGGTTCCATGATGGCGTGGCGCGAAGCTCTACTGTTTGTTGAGACCATGGGATATGTCAGCTTCTCGATTTGTATGGTGTAGGCAGCTATGGAGAAGGCCATGGTGGCTGATATCGGACGATCAGTTAGATGGACAAAGCCTTAGAGGTGATGGAGTTAGCCAGGTGTTTGGCAACTCTTAGGAGCAGCGGTGTCAAGTGGGGGTGGCAGCACTGGAGGACTTCATTTTTGGTGGTGCTTCTCGGGTGCCGAGCCATGAATTTCAGGGTGAAAACCAAAGGCCTCGCCTCATTGGTTGTGCCTGGCAATTGCCTTGTTGAAGGAATTGTTTTGAGATCTCGGACTTCTCCAGGATGAAAACCTAATATCTTGGATCGGGCAAGGATGGTGCTTGTGCACTGTTTCCTTTTTGGAGTCGTTGCTTTTGAAGACCTTTTATGTTTCCTGGATGTTGTATTTGGTGGTGGTTTGTGTGCGGCTGCTGAGAGAAGTCGATCGATGTGGTGGGACATTTGTTTTTTCCTTTCTTTTCTATTTTTTTCTTTGGTCGTGTGCATCTTGGATGTCGTTGCGACATCTGGTAGGTGCAGAGGTTGGGTATAATTGGTATCTGGACGATACTAATATATTTCCTTTTAAAAAAAATACTAGTTGTCACGAAACAGTCAGTTGATTGACGCCACAACAAACATAACGGTGTCGAGAGAAATGGAACCGTAAATCCAATCACCTGGGCATGCAAACCAGAGATGGCCATGCTGCTAGTGTGGGGAGCACGACAGAAGATGCTGCCGCCGAGTCCATGTGTGGGAACGTAGGGGAGGGTAGCAGGGCGACGATGATGGGAGGGAACGGAAGTGCTTTAGCTCGTGCGGCCTCTGAACCTCCTGCTCGAGCGCGTTGGACCACAACAGCATCGTCGGTCGTCATCGCCATGGTTCTTGAGACCGGAGGCAGCATCAGAGAGATTAGATGGGGTAAAAAAGAATGCAAGCAGCTAGCAATGGAAAACTTTTTTTGACAAATGATGAATTTTATTGGCTCAAAATGAAGTATCACAAAGATACACATATATTAAGCAATCATCGTCTCTGCATAGTTAAGATGCATACAGCCAACACCAACCCACATACAAAAATACGCCGGAAAAAGTAAAGTCATATAAGACCAAAGCTATGCGGGGGGGTGGGGGGGAGGGAATAGCAACGGAAAACTAGCTGGGTATCGCTACCATAATCTACTCCTTCCATTCCAAAATATTTAAAATTTCACATCTATCCTAAATCATTTTTTAAAAGTTTAGTCTAGTTGATAAAAAAAATATGAACATCTACAACATCAAATTGGTATGATTATATTCTTTGTAGAAGGTATTTCCTTGTTAAATGGTTGGTGCGGGTTCTCAAGAAGGATTCTATCCAACATGACTGGTGATATAATCTCCAGATCAGTTCATCACCTTTTTCAACATAGGCTTAGTGTCGATCTTTATGACTCTATTGTCACCGATATATCGGTTTCTCTTATTCTTTTTGTCGGAATTTTGGTGTTTGGTTGTGTGCATCTTCGTTATGTAGAGGACGGGTGTTACTCATAATGCTTTGTATTTACTTGATGACATTTTAAGTTAAGAACTTTGACTCAAAATAGATCTAAAACTTCAAATATTGTAAAACGGAGGGTGTACATCACAGAAAGAGATATATAGGATATGGAATACATAATGGATATATTGACACAAACTAAGTAACCGGCCAACCAAAAAAAATTGAACGGGGTTTGGTTTCCATTTGTTGAACGAGGCTCAATCTTAATAGGGTGGACGAGAGCAGTAAAGAGCACGGAAGGGGATTAAACTTAGGTTGGGTGAGTTGCTACATGGCCCATTAACCAAGTCAACCAATGTTGGTTGTTCTCCACTCTAGACAATGTTGGTTGTTTTTTTATTCTGTTGAATTTTTCTTAGGGTTACCAGGCCTTTCATGTGTAGTTATTTTTGTGTGGGAAAACCAGGCCATGTTGTTCACTATATTTAATCCGGCCGAAAAAGCTGTACAAACATGAGAACATATCCTATGCACCGAGCAAATCTGTGCTCTCAATGCATCAATAGGTTTTGGACCAATAGATGAGAAAGGAGTGGCCCAGATTTGGTCACAAATCATAGTATGTCATTTTGCAGAGAAAACCTTTCACTTGGTAAAAATCAACCCATATTGCACATTTGTCCTTCCTAAAATCTTGTACGTTCAGATTTTTTTTGCTCAAACACAAAAAGGGTATTATATTTTAAACCGAATGTCTGATTTTGGATTGGTTTTGACTGTTGTATTCATCTTGGCGAGACCTTTGAGAGAATATCAACGCTGAATATATTACTTTTTTGCTTTTAAAACTGTACTCAAAACTTGATGTATGGTCAAAGATCTCATTAAAACAACGATGTCAGTCAAAACAATTCTGAAATCAGACATCCCATTCAAAAATATAGTACCCTGGTTTATTTGGACAGAAAATAAATAAGCAAACAGCTTTACTGATGGAAGACTGAAAATGTGAGAAATGGAGTGCGGGTTGATTTCCAAACAATAGAAGGACTACTTTGCAAATATACAAGCCATCCATCTCTCTAGCCAGCTCATCTTCCTCTATTTTCTATCCAATGGCTCATCTAGCATCGGTGCATTGGGTGCACGAATTAGTCCGGTGCACTGGATACGTCCTCATATAAACATACCCAATAACTTTTTTGTAATTAGGATGATAATTTACACATCACGGACCTAAAACTTATGTACAAACATCATTGTAAATTCTAACCCGAGGAAAAATTATTTAAAAATACGCAACAACATTTGTGTAGTTAGTATAGTAATTTATGTATCGTAGATCTGATAACTTGCACATGAATATCATTATGACTTTTTAACCTGGTGACATGGGTTGTTCAAACATAGTCCAATATTTTTTGTGTAATAACAAGGTAATTTATACACCGCAAAGGCCTAAACCTCATATGGCTTACGTAAAAAACTATGTCGAACGTAGTTGATCGTTGGGTTGAATACTCTCTGGAGACCAGAGTTCGAATCCTACATGATGTGACCTGGTTGATCCGATCTGTACTTAACTGACAGTACAGTCTATTTCCTCAGTTCACGAATATAAATCTGGACATGTAAACGAATTGTACATGTATAAGCTACTTCCTCCGTTCCTAAATACAAAAATTTTAAGAGATTTCATTATGAACTACATACAAAACAAAATAAATGTATTTATATTCTAAAATATATTTATATACATCTGTATGTAGTTTGTAGTGAAATTTTTCAAAAGACTTATAATTAGGAACGGAGCGAGTATAAGAATTAGCATAGGCTGATCGATCAAAACCTGATGTGCCCCGACGGAGCATAGAAGAGCCGCTTGCCACAGCACGGTCACTCTCGTTCTGGGTGAGCTAGCTTCACTATCTTCCTCATCCTACTGTCGTCGTTGCACCTCCCAGCCCCAGGTGCTTTAAATTTGCTCCCGCTCAGATGCCTCCAGGTCTCAACGGTCGACAAGAACAAGATGGCCACTACCAGCGACGGATGGCAACACCGAGGTTAGAGCAGCTTTGAAAAGTAGCCCAACGTCGATCGATTCGATCGGATGTATCTGTCTGGAGTGGAGTATATTATACTAATATACTCTATCGGTCCACTCAAGACAACAGCTTGCCGTAAAATCTTTGCACCGCCATGTTCGTCAAGCTGGACGGTGCAAAGTCGTTTGATTCAGTGGCATGGCAGTTTTTGCTGGAGGTCTAGAACGCAGGGGCTTTGGGCCTCGATGGAGGTACTTGGTAACGTCAATTTAACCTCCTCCTCTACACAATTTCTGATCAATGGTCTCCCCAGCAACAACATATGGCATGCTAGAGGTCTCCGGCAGGGTGATCCAATCTTACTTATGTTGTTTATTGTTAGAATAAATCTGAGGTACCTAGTATATTATTTGAGGACCAAGCAATCATACAAATATGACATCGAGATTTGTTAACGAGGTTCATTAATATGGCTACATTTAAGGGCATAATTATCGACGCTCCTTTCCTTGATATCGTTACAATATCGCACCTTGGCCGTCCAGGCACCGACGCATTGCCGCGGGTTCCCTCAGGGAATGGATCCTCTAATATAGAGAAGGAATGTCACGCTGCTACAGTGTTTGACTAGTGTAAAGTTTAGAAGGAAAGTTGGGAAATATTAACAGATTATTTACTGTTGTTATTTATTGTAGATATAAATAATTCAAAATTAATTTTAGTTCATCATAAATTTGTTTGTATATAATTACTATGAATGTACATCGTAGATCTATAATTTGCAAACTAATTTAAACCATTTTAACCTTAATCGTATGAGTTGAAAGAAGGGATGTTAGGGTATTGTAGCTTCTCTAACATCCCTTCTTAATGTTAGAGGATCCAGTTCCATTCCTTCTACGTGCATGTGCTATTATGTTCGCATAGGTTACATCATGTGTCTACCCCCTCATTATATAAGAGGTCAAGGGTACAAGTGTTTCATTAGGACACGACTTCATATTCTGTCTAAACATAATATAACTCAGAGTCCAACTATAGCTTACCTTGTACACAATATTCAACACAACTCTAAAAAACTTCACCTTGACGAATATTCTTCACCACTTTGAAGGGGATTGGCAACCCTTTTGCCCGCGTTGGGTACAAGTGTGTGCTCTTTTATGTATAGGCGCTGAAGACGGGAATTTGCGTGGTTCTCCTATTAATTCCATAATCTTGGTTCTCACCGAGGTTAATAATTACCTCTAATGTGTTGCATCTCCTCTCCTCTTCAAGAAAAATCCCAACGCGGTTACAAGTATCAATACTTATGGTGCCATTGGAGTGTCTAGGTGACACTAGGGTTGATTGATGCGTATCATATGGTGTTATTTTAGTACAAACTCTAAGGTTGTTTGTGACACTTATAGGAATGGCTCAATAGATTGATCGAAAAAGATAATTTTGAGGTGGTTTGCTACCTACAACAATTTCATGGTATGTTCTTCGGTAGATATGAACTTTGGAGTGATTCTTTGTCGCACGTTGAGAGATGATCATATAATTTTATTATGTTAGCATTGTTGAGAGATTGCACTAGTGAAATCCTAAACCTTATTTCTAAGCATTGTAATACCGTTTATGCTCACTTTTACCACTTGCTATCTTACTGTTTTTATAATTTCATATTACAAATACATATATCTACTATCCATATTGCACTTGTATCACCATTTTCACCGAACTAGTGCACCTATACAATTTACCATTGTATTGGGTGTGTTGGGGACATAAAAGAATTATTGTATTTGATTGCATAGTTGTTTGAAAGAGTCCATCTTCATGTTACACCTCGCACGGATTGATAAACCTTAGGTCATCCACTTGAGAAAAAATTGTTACTGTTCTACAAAACTCTGCGCTTGGAAGCCCAACAAAGCCTACAAGAATAAAGTTGTGTAGTAGACATCACTGAGTACGACGGCTAGAAGGTATCCCAATACCCTACCTTTCTCCGGTCCACTATACTCGCCGCAGTCGTCGGGTGTAATGTGTATGGGAATATCAGATAGGGATAATATGAAGATAATATGTAGAAGCATGCAGATACATGACAATCGCGGTACCATGAAATTCATAGGCATTTTCGGATTTGTAGGGCATGTGCCGAGGATCCCCGTGCGCCGAACTTATTTTTCACATGTATGATTGATGATATGAAAGGAAAAATCCCATCAATGCAAGTAAAATATCCCATCAATGCATGATTGATTGTGATTAATTTTGTATATGCATTCTCGGATTTGTAGGGCATGTGCACATGGTCCATGCGTGTCGTACTTTTTTTACGTGTATGCTTGATGATAAGAAAGGAAAAAATCACATCAATGCAAGGAAATATCCCATCAATGCTTGATTGATTTTGATTGATTTTTTATATGGTAACCAATCTGATGGGGCCATACGTGAGGGGATCAGCGTTGTATGATGTTTTCATTACGGGGTGGTTAAGCAAAAAAGGCACAGGGGAAGGGGAAACAAAAAAAGATGAAAGTGGAAGACAAACAAACCATAAAGACGAGGTGACCAAGTCCTCCTTTAGTAGTAGAGATTTTTTATAGTCATTTTCGAATTTGTAGGGCATGTGCCCACAATCATCGCACACGGTACTTTTTTTAAGTGTATGATAGATGGTAAGAAAGGAAAAATCACATCAATGCAAGGAAATATCGCATCAATGCTTGATTGATTTTGAATTATTTTTTATATGATAACCAATCTGATGAGGCCATATGTCAGGGGAGCGGTGTTGCCTGTTTTTTTACGTGGGTAGTAAAGCGAAAAGACACAAAGGGAGTGGAGACGGAAAACCCTTGACGTAAGTGGGAGATGAAAAAAAATGGAGACGAGGCTACCAAGTCCTGCTTTAGGAGTATAGTTGAACGCCTCCATGAATGCGTGTACATGGCGGTCCGATGACATGCCTTCCGTCACACCTGTCCTCGGCGCCATGATCCATGCCCTAACATTCTTGAGCATCGCTTCGGCGTCAAGCCCGACCATGACATCCTCTATGGTGTCACGCACGACGTCCCTCTACAGAGGCACACGGACGCGTACGCTCATGACAAAATATATATATATATTGTTTTTATAGTATTATGAAACTTGTGATTGTCAAGTAATAGTAGAGATAATGATAATAATAAGTGGCATAATGCGTGGAATTAGCGATTTGTTGTTGAGAATTATTTAATTTTGTTTTGGAAGGTTATCAAGAAAAATATTATGTTTGTCTTTTAGGAAGGTGATCTCACATATATAATGTGATATGTGAATTCTAAATAACTTAATATTTAAGTGATTGATTTAAAAGCAACACCTGCAAAACAAGCATGAAACAAGATCTCTCCTTTAATGGGAATTGGTTTTTTAGTAGGAGAAAAAATCGAGTGGGAAGGGGTGGTGGGAGGTGAGAAGAAAAAAACATGCCAAAGTGGGTGACGAAGAAAAACCATGCGAAAATTAACTGCAAAGGCTAGCCTACCAACTAAGACATTAGGAGTAGAGATTGTTTTGAAAGATTATCAATAAAAATAATATTTCCGTCTTTTAGAAAGGTGATCTAAGATATATGGTGTGATATCTGAATTTTGAATTACTTATTATTTAACCGATTGACTTAAAAGCAACACCTGCAAAGCAAGCACGAATCAAGATCTCCCCCTTTGATGGGTTTGATTTTTTAGTAGGAGAGAGAAAATCGAGTGGAAAGGGGTGATGGAAGGTGAGACAAAAAAACATGCGACGGCAGGAGACGAAAAAAACCATGCGAAAATTAACCCTGGAGGCTAGCCTACCAACCGAGACATTAGGGGTAGAGATTCAACATTTAGTTTCCAAATTATTTTCGCATTAATGATTGTATGTGAACCAACCAGACGACCTACAGACTCCTCCTTTAAAAACAGAGATACATATTGCTTTGTGGCCCTGATTTTTTTTATCAGTAAGTAACAGGCAAAAGGTAGAAAATAGCTGGAGACCAGAAACGAACCCAGGACCTCAAGCTTCAATCCCAAATCATGATACTCTACATTTTCTGACAACCTTTCACATGATCCCGATGATCCGGTCATGCTTGCTACCTTGATGTAGGGTTATTGAGTGGTAAAAAACGACAAATCATCTCGTTACCTCTAATAAGCTATAACATATAATGACATACGTGTGGAGATCGGCTCATTTTGGTTGCCCTTGAAAATGTCAATTTATTTGCTGATGTAGCCAGTCTGTGTTCTTATTATTAGGAATCATATACAGCAGGGTAAAAACAACCAAAAAGACATAAGATGAAATTATTCTTACCTCTGGATCAACTATCTTCATTTGTACCGTTCACAATATTCATTTCTTTATTGATGTACCCAATGTGTGTTAGTATTTGATATGTACATGTCATCTTTTAAAAAAAATGGAGAGGAAACAACTCATGATGCACCGGACCATAATATAAAATATCGTTATTTAACTAAATCTGCAAATTTGCGTGTTAAACTTTGCTTTGTTTTTTGTGTGTGAAGAACTTTGCTTTGTTTCTACATTTAGAATGCCTATGAAAGTTCTCTAGGATTCCCGTTGCAACACGTGAAGATAGAGCCTAGTACATTTAAGGAACAAAAATGATAGACCTATTAGTCAAACCCCGAGTAACGAGGTTGCACCACTCCGACCTATGGACTACCATCCAAATCTCCATGACAGTACCACACAACGCAGATTTAATGTGGTGCCACTGGTGTAGCGACGTGCTATGCAAACGGTTTTTAACCCCTTTCAGTTACGTAGTTTTAAACCGTCACCTTGCTAGTGTGGGCGATATGGGTGGGGCGTCCATCGCACACTCTTTACATCCCACACACTTCAATACAAAAACTGTTTGCAATTTGAATTAGCATCACACACGGTTATTTCATGAAAATCGTATATAATGTACGATTCATTGCACACGATTAAAAATAAAATGCTGTGTGTGATGTATATGTCATCACACACAATTGGGTGCAAAAAACTGTGTGCAATGTGTGATCTTAACAACATGTTCATTAGTCCTAAAATCAGCTAGACGTAATAAATTTACAATGATCATCTTTTGACAATCAAACATAACACAAAAATGCACATTCAAAATCCACTATGTGATATATTTTTTCAAGCTTTGTCATACAATATACAAAAGTTCAAACGTACTATCTCACATCATATGACAGCCAATACATACAACTAGCAATCACATCTAATTACGTCGTAAAGCTTCATCGGCTCCCAAACCTTCCTATATTTCTTATTGTATCTTATCCCTAAAAACCAAGAAGAAAGGGTGACAAGGTTAAAAAAAGTAAATCCTTACACGGAGCAGCGATTCATTGCCAAGGCACATATGCACCTTCGGTCATAAAAAAAAAATCAAAATAAATACTAGAAAATTTTGAAAAATTCCAAATTATTTTTGCATGGTAGAGAATTTGTTGCTCGGGTTTGCTTCAAATTTCAGATTATTTGAACATCTGAGTGTCCCTCGGAAAAAATACAAATTTGGGGCTTGTAAAAAAGTTTACTGGTCATGTATTGTTCTGACCCAGTTTGTCTTTTTTGCTGACAGCGATTCAAATGTCCAAATGAGTTGGAATTAGGAGCGTACCTCACGCACTAAAATTTTCTACCAAGCAAAAAAAATGGATTTTTTTGAATTTTATTTCTATTTGTAATATTTTTTTACATTACATATTCAAGTATCCTACTTGAAATTAGTTCTTACACTAGTTATGCATAATTTTTTTTATTAATGAGTTTTGCAAGAGAAAGTTCAGGACTTCACAAGCGAGATTTTATGATTAATTTGATGTCCTGGAGAATCTTGATGGATGAGAAGAACGAAGAATTGATTAGATGGCTAAAGACATCATACTTAGACATACAAAAATTATACCATCCAGCAAGCTAGCTAGCAATCAGCCTAGTGGATGGATTCTTGAAAAGAGATGCACGGGAAGCTAGCTTACATGACCATGAACTGAACCTCCATGATGCTGCCTTTCGGGTTGCAGAACTTGTTGAAGCAGTTGTGCCACCTGATACAGATCTCAGAGTTGTATGGCTGCTTTGTGCTCGTGCTCGCGTCTTCTGCCGACGACGGGCCTCATGGCGTCAAGGGCACCCACTTCACGAACGGTTGCCCAGCGTCGAGAGCTCCTCGCTCTGTCGTGTCCTGCTCCTAGTCGGAGCATGGAGGAGGCGTCATCTGCCTCGCTGGCTATGGCATGGAAGAAGTGTGTGTCATGTTCACGATTCCATAGAAGGATGGATTGATGCTAGTTAGATATATGTGCGGATATGGTAGAGTACGTGGTGAAGAGATAAAACTAGATATTTTTCATGGCTGAGAGGTGTGGACGGATGGATTCATGTCATGTCATTGATCCAAGACATCAATCTCTTCACCAATAAAAATTCAGTACAAATATGTATATTTTCTTGCAATTTGATTTTTCCCCTTGCACCATCAAAAAAATTATGAATCACTCTTAAATTTTTACATACTGAGGTCTTATATTGAGACCATGTCAAGTTTCGTATTTGTTAGACATTATTTATATTTTATAAAATTAAAATACCAATAAACTTCTTGTTCACGGTTGATTCTTGTCACATAGATATTTAAATTTTATATTTATTTCTTGTACGAGGCATACACACATACTCATTGCCATAAATATGATTTTTCAAATCATTTTTATACTTTTTTTTCCGTTCTCCTAGTTAAAATTTGAATGTATCCGTTAAAATTTGAATGTATCCGTTTATATTCATTTCTTGTATAAGGCATAGAAATATACTCAATACCCTAAATATGATTTTTCAAATCATTTTTGCGTACTATTTCATGCATTCATAGTTCAAATTTGAATTATATCGATTAAATGGCTGAAAATGCAGTTAATGACTCAAATATAACAAATGAGCTCTGAAAAGTGCCAAATTTTAACAGGGGGGATTCTATGATGCATGTTAAGTGTAGAAAAAAATTCCAAATCAAACGACAAAGGAAAACTTCAATTCACGTTCAAACATATCCCACGAACCAGTATTCTTTCAAAAAAAATAATTTCAGGAATCACACACGGTTCCATTTATGAAAGTGTGCGCGATGACATGCTGCATCGCACACACAATTCATGCAAAAACGTGTGCAAGGCATCATAGCGGTTTGCATTTTTAGCATCGTGTGCAATGATATGCTATAACACACACACTTTTTGCAAAAACTATGTGCATGACATCACACACGGTTGCATTATAATATCTATGTGCAATGTGATGACCCACAAGTATAGGGGGTCAATCATAGTCCTTTCGATAAGTAAGAGTGTCGAACCCAACAAGGAGCGGAAGAAAATGATAAGCAGTTTTCAGCAAGGTAATTTCTGCAAGTACTTAAATTGTAAGTAGCAAATAGTTTGATAGCAATGTAATTGTAACGAGCAAGTAACGGTAAAAATAGATAAAGTGCAGCAAGGTAGGTCAATCCTTTGTGTCAAAGGACATGTCAAAACTATATCTTATGATGAGCAAAGTGTTCTTGAGGGTATACGGGAATTTTATCTAGTCACTTTCTTCATGTTGGTTTGATTCGTGTTCGCTACTTTGATAATTTGATATGTGGGTGGATCAGTGCTAAGGTGTTGTTCTTACTTGAACTAAACTTACTTATGATTAACTCCTTCGCAAGCATCCGCAACTACGAAAAAATATTAAGACAAAGCCTAACCATAACATTAAACATGTGGATGCAAATTAGCCCCTTACAAAGTAGCGCATAAACTAGGGTTTAAGCTTCTGTCACTCTAGCAACCCATCATCTAATAACTACTCCACAATGCATTCCCTTGGGCCCATGTTGGTGAAGTTTCATGTAGTCTACATTCACATGACACCACTAAGGGAATCACAACATACATATCATCAAAATATCAAACACATATCAAATTGATATGATTACTTGCAACATGGCTTCTCCTGTGACCTCAAAAACAAAGGTAACTACTGACAAAAAATATTCATGCTCAAGATCAGAGGGGTATTGAATAGCATAATGGATCTGAACATATAATCTTCCACCAAATAAACCATATAGCAATCAACTACACAAGGTAATCAACACTACTAGTCACCCACAGGTACCAATCTGAGGTTTCGGTACAAAGATTGAATACAAATATGAACTAGGGTTGATAGGAGATGGTGTTGTTGAAGATGTTGATGAAGAATGGCCTCCCCAAGATGAGAGGGTTGTTGGTGATGACGATGACTTCGATTTCCCCCTCTGGGAGGGAAGTCCCCCGGCGGAATCGCTCTACCGGAGGGCAAAAGTGCTCCTACCCAAGTTCCGCCTCGAGAAGGCGGCTCTTCGTCCCGAAAGTTCTCTCCTTATTTTTTCTAGGTTTTTCCAAAATTTATACCAGAAGATGGGCTCCGGAGGTGGGGCTATGGTGAGCACCACCCACCAGGGCGTGCCTGGGGGCCTGGCATGCCCTGGTGTATATTCCTCACTAGGTGCCGCCCTCCGATAGTTTTCAGCTCTAGTATTTTTCATTTATTCCATAAAAATTCCGTAAAGTTTTATCTCCATGGGGGATGTCCGGAATAGGTATCTCTAATGTGCTTTTTTTCAAGTCCAGATTTCCAGCTGACGGTATTCTCCCTCCTTGTGCAAACCTTGCAAATTATGAGGGAAAAAGGCATTAGAATAACTCCCCAAAGCATTATTATGCATAAAAACATTATAAATAACAATAGGAAAACATGATGCAAAATGGACGTATCACAATGATATAGTAGATCACACACGCATCATTTGTAAAAACCATGTGAAAAGCATTGCGCACGCAACTCTTTTCCGCATCATATTTGATGGATCGGTCATCGCACACAGTTTGTGTCATTGGCAATGGAGTTTGAACTATTCCGTTTGCGATTGATCGCACACAGTTTCGTCGAAGGATCTCGGATTGATGTGTCGTCTTTGCACCATCCAGCAATAGTGTACCCTCTGATAGCACGTTAGAATATCTAGGGATAGCAGTAGGTAAAGTATGGATGGGTACAACCCCATTCTACCAAAACTCATACCCATAGAAACTTTTTATACCAATCCACTTTAATACCCATGAGCATAAATTGACACTCATACCCATACCTAGCTGGTGCAATATATAGCATTTACATTTTGAAAATGTAGATAAATGAGTATAAAATGCAAGTGATGATGGGCGGGCAGTCTAGCACCGACACACCCTCCGCCAATGGGTGGCCTCTTAGAGGTGGCAAAGGATTACGAGCAACGGTTGGCGAAAGCGTTATGCAGCGGGAGGCATCCTGAAGATCGTTGGATCGATAGTTGGACATGAGTCAAGATTTGATCGTTTCTAGGAGTCATATAGGACATAAGAGGAGTGATGATATGGTGGTTAATTAAGGGCTTATGAGCTCTCGTTTGTTTAGGAATAACATATTTACAGTTGGGTCATAGGAGTTGGATGTTGATCCCACATGTCATGGGAGTTTTTTTTTGTTTTCTGTTTTTTTCTTATCCATTGGGTTATCAATTCCATACTCATGCCCTATCCATATTTTTTGCTGGTATGGATGCCCATTATCCATGGGTATAAAATCTTGCTCTAGTCCATGCCCGTTATTTTCAAATATGTTACCCACGGGTATCATAACCATGGGCAAAACTATCATCCCTAAATATCTCGAATCACGAAGTGGCGGTGGCAAATTACGTTACAATTCTAACGATTTTGTTAGGGTATTTGTGAGCCAGGACATGAGAATTTTTCAAGGTATTTTATGAGCCAGGCGCACGAGAAGTCTTCGGGGTAGCTAGGGGCATGCACTAGTCCTAGGGCGCTTGGGTGTGGCGTGTGGGCCCTGACGAGGATATGTACCTAGGGTAGGATCTTAGGCCCAACCTAGATACCCTACCTAAGGACACTGCATTGGAGGACTCAAAGACCACAAGAAATATTCCGACTGGATTACTCATGGAGTTCAAGTCACTTGACAAGCAATCCACTCGGAGACTTCTGTCTCCACTCGATGGCCGCCTGTCACTCGGAGGACTTCACTTCCAGTCGACACCAGAAGGCCAGAAGCCACCACCAGGAGATCATCAGGTGGGCGTTAGGCTGGTCGTCATTAGTAGCAATTATGATGTACGTTACTAGTAACGCTAGTCTTTAAACCCACGATCGGACCTTGGATGCCCGACAATTATGAGGGGCAGCGAACTCTATATAAGCCGCCCTCCCCTCTGGCACAAGGGTTCGCAACCACTGTAATCTCACATTCCACACGACAAAGCTCCAGAGCACTGAGACGTAGGGTTGTTACCTCCACGAGAGGGTCCTGAACTCATACATTCGTGTGTACATTCTCATCATAGCTAGGACTCTGCCCTCTCTTTTCGTACCCCCACCTTCTACTGTCAGGCTCATTACCACGACAGTTGGCGCCCACCGTGGGGCAGGCGTCTAAGCGACTTCCGGCGAGGTTGCGTTTTTTCTCCTTCAACATGTCTTCCGACAGTGTTTTTGCTCTGGGCCACGAGATCCTCGGAGCGCTCACCTTCATCGCCGACAATTCGGCATGGCTGCAGGAAGCGCCTCTCGACGTCGAGGCGCTCCCAGTCCGCGGGGCTGCGCACTTCCGTGCGAGTCCTTATGGCGTGTTGTTGCGTCAGCCGTCGACTCCCTATGCGTCGGCGCCCCTCGTTGTCCGTTGTCGCAAGGGGTCTGGCCGATCACAACTCCAGCGATGGGTCAGGCATGCAATGGCTCGCCAAACTGCTTCTCCGCAGATTGCAGTGCTCGAGCCCGCCGAGTCCCTTCATGGCGTGTTCGAGTCGGACTCCGATCGGTCCGATGTTCCTTCCAAGTGCGAGAGTTGCGATCCTGCCGTGGAGGTCCTTATGGCGGACTCCCATCAAAGCCCGCCGCCGGGCTTTGGCCACGGCAAGCGATATGCTGGCAGCACGTCGAGTGAACAACCGCGTCGTGATGGTGAAGTCCTTCATACTCCCATCGTCGGTACGACCAACGAGGCCCAGGCCTTGGAGGCCACATGTGTTCGGCTCGAAGAGCTCCAGAGAGAACTTGACGAGCGCGCTTGTTGGAAATATGCCCCAGAGGCAATAATAAATTAGTTATTATCATATTTCCTTGTTCATAATAATCGTTTATTATCCATGCTAGAATTGTATTGATCGGAAACTCAGATACATGTGTGGATACATAGACAACACCATGTCCCTGGTATGCCTCTGATGGACTAGCTCGTTGATCAAAGATGGTTAAGGTTTCCTAGCCATGGACATGAGATTCCATTTGATAACGGGATCACATCATGAGGAGAATGATGTGATGGACAAGACCCAAACTATAAATGTAGCATATGATCTTGTCAGTTTATTGCTACAGTTTTCTGCATGTCAAGTATCTGTTCCTATGACCATGAGATCATGCAACTCGCCGACACCGGAGGAGTACCTTGTGTGTATCAAACGTCGCAATGTAACTGGGTGACTATAAAGGTGCTCTACAGGTATCTTCGAGGGTGTCTGTTGGGTTGGCATGGATCAAGACTGGGATTTGTTACTCCGTGTGACGGAGAGGTATCTCAGGGCCCACTCGGTAATACAACATCACAATAAGCCTTGCAAGCAATGTGACTAAGTTTTAGCCACGGGATCTTGTATTACGGAACGAGTAAAGAGACTTGCCAGTAACGAGATTTAACTAGGTATGGAGATGCCGACGATCGAATCTCGGGCAAGTAACATACCGAAGAACAAAGGGAACAACATACGGGATTAAGTGAATCCTTGACATAGAGGTTCACGCGATAAAGATCTTCGTAGAATATGTAGGAACCAATATGGGCATCCACGTCCCGCTATTGGTTACTGACCGTAGAGGTGTGTCGATCATGTCTACATAGTTCTCGAACCCGCAGGGTCTGCACACTTAAGGTTCGAGGATGTTTCGGTAGTATAGAGTTATGTATGGTGGTGATCGAAGGTTGTTCGGAGTGCTAGATGAGATCCTGGACGTCACGAGGAGCTATGGAATGGTCCGGAGGTAAAGATTGATATATATATATATGAAGTTCTATTTTGGTCATCGGAAAAGTTACGGGCTCATCGGTAGTGTACCAAGAGTGCCGGGAGGGTAGCGGGGGACCATCAGGAGGGGTGTCTCAACCAAAGGGGCCACATGGGCTGTGGGAGGAGATAAACCAGCCCCTGGTGGGCTGGGCAAAGCCTCCTCTAAGGGCCCATGTGGCTACAGTGGTTTGAGAAGGAAAAAATCCAAAGGTGGAGAGGTGGAAAGAGTTTCCAAGTGAAAAGGAGGAATCCTACTCCTAATAGGATTGGAGTAGGACTCCTCCACCTCCAATTTCGGCCAACCTTTGAGATTTGAGGCTGCCTCCTCCCCTCCGTCCCTCCTATATATAGTAGAGGATTTAGAGGGAAGAACTAACCCTAACTGCCATGTGTTGCCCTCTTCTTCTCTTCTAGATCTGTTTCTCGTGTAGATTGATTCTGTAGTGCTTGGCGAACACCTACCGGATCAGCTCCACCACCATTGCCGCTGCACCATAGCGCTACCAAAGAACTCATCTACCTCTCCGCTCCCTCTTGCTGGATCAAGAAGACGGAGATCGTCATCGAGCTATACGTGTGCTGAACGCGGAGGTGTCGTCCGTTCGGCACTAGATCGGAAGGACCGTGATCAAGATCGCGAGACGATCGTGATGGGATCGTGGGATGGATCGTGATTGGATCGCGAGACGAATCGTGATGGGATCACGGGACGCTCGGCGATTTGGATCACCAAGACGTTCGACTACATCAACCGTGTTTCTTAACGCTTTCCGCTTAGCAATCTACAAGGGTATGTAGATCCACTCTCCCTCTCGTAGATGCTCATCACCATGGATAGATCTTGCATGTGCGTAGGAAAATTGTTGTCTCCCACTCATATTTCCCCAATAGTGGCATCATGAGCTAGGTCTATGTGTAGATGAGATCTCGAGTAGAACACAAAGAGTTTGTGGGCGTTGATGCTTAGATTGCTTCCTTCCTTGGTCGTGTTTTGGTTCAGCGGTATTGTGGGATGAAGCGGCCCGGACCAACCTTACTCGTACGATTATGAGAGACCGGTTCCATCGACTGACATGTAACTTCGTTGCACAAAGATGGCTGGCGGGTGTCTGTTTCTCCTACTTTAGTTGGATCGGATTCGACAAAGGCGGTCCTTGAGAAGGTTGAAAAGCAATTTATGTATCACCGTTGTGGTTTTTCATAGGTGAGAATTGTTCTTGCTAGATACTCGTAGCAGCCACGTAAAACTTGCAACAACAATTAGAGGGCATCTAACTTGTTTTTGTAGGGTATGTTGTGATGTGATATGGCCAATTACATGATGAGATATATGTGATGTATGAGATGATCATGTGTTGTATAGAATATCACGACTTGCATGTCGATGAGTACGGCAACCGACAAGAGCCATAGGGGGGTCTTTAATTATTGTATGACCTGCGTGTCAATCATTAAGCCCTATGTAATACTTTACTTTATCGCTAAACGGTAGCTATAGTAGTATGTGTTGGAAATATGCCCTAGAGGCAATAATAAATTAGTTGTTATCATATTTCCTTGTTCATGATAATCGCTTATTATCCATGCTATAATTGTATTGATCGGAGACTTAGATGCATGTGTGGATACATAGACAAAACCATGTCCCTAGTATGCCTCTAATAGACTAGCTCGTTGATCAAAAGATGGTTAAGATTTCCTAGCCATGGACATGATATGTCATTTGATAACGGGATCACATCATTAGGAGAATGATGTGATGGACAAGACCCAAACTACAAACGTAGCATATGATCATGTCAGTTTTATTGCTACTGTTTTCTGCATGTCAAGTATGTGTTCCTATGACCATGAGATCATGCAACTCACGAACATCGGAAGAGTGCCTTGTGTGTATCAAACGTCGCAACGTAACTATAAAGGTGCTCTACAGGTATCTCCGAGGGTGTCTGTTGAGTTGGCATGGATCGAGACTGGGATTTGTTACTCCGTGTAATGGAGAGGTATCTCAGGGCCCACTCGGTAATACATCAGCACAATAAGCCTTGCAAGCAATGTGACTAAGTGTTAGTCACGGGATTTTGTATTACGGAATGAGTAAAGAGACTTGCCGGTAACGAGGTTGAACTAGGTATGGAGATACCGATGATCGAATATTGGGCAAGTAACATACCGAAGAACAAAGGGAACGTTATACGGGATTAACTGAATCCTTGACATAGAGGTTCGACCGATAAAGATCTTCATAGAATATGTAGGAACCAATGTGGACATCCAGGTCCCGCCATTGGTTATTGATCGTAGAGGTGTCTCGGTCATGTCTACATAGTTCTCGAACCCGCAGGGTCTGCACACTTAAGGTTTGGTGACGTTTCGGTAGTATAGAGTTATGAATGGTGGTGACCGAAGTTTTTTCGGAGTCCCGTATGAGATCCTAGACGTCACGAGGAACTGTGGAATGGTCCGGAGGTAAAGATTCATATATAGGAAGTCCTGTTTTGGTCGTCGGAAAAGTTTCGGGCTCATCGGTAGTGTACCGGGAGTGCCGGTAGTGTACCGGGAGACCATCGGGAGGGGTATTTCGACCCAAGAGGATACATGGGCTGTGGGAGAGTGAATACCAGCCCTTAGTGGGCTGGTGGAAGTCCCAAACAAAGCCCATGTGGCTGGGAAGAAAAGCCCAAGGAGAAAAAGGTGGAAAAGGCAAAAAGTCTAAATAAGGAAGGAGTCCTAATCCTAATAGGATTGGAGTAGGACTCCTCCACCTCCAATTTCGGCCAGATCTCGAGGGTTTGAGGCTGCCTCCTCCCCTCCCTCCCTCCTATATATACTAGGGGATTTAGAGGGAAGAGCTAACCCTAATTGCCACGTGCTCTCTCTACTTCCTCTAGATCATAGTTTCTCCTCTAGATCGGTTTTCTGCAGTGCTTAGGCGAAGCCCTGCCGGAATAGCTTCACCACCATTGTCGGAGCGTCGTCACGCTGCCGGAGAGCTCTTCCACCTCTATGCTCTCTCTTGCTAGATCAAGAAGGCATAGATCGTCATCAAGCTGCACGTGTGCTGAACGCGAAGGTGCCGTCCGTTCGGTACTTGATCGGGATGGGTCGTGTTCGTGATTGGATCGCGGGACGCTCGGCGATTTGGATCGCAAAGAAGTTCGACTACACCAACCGCGTTTCTTAACGCTTCCGCTTAGCAATCTACAAGGGTACGTAGATCCACTCTCCCTCTCGTAGATGCTCATCACCATGGATAGGTTTGCGTGTGCGTAGGAAATTTTTTGTTTCCCATGCGACGTTCCGCAACAGTATGAGCATGGTGGGCACGACAACCCCGATGACGACACAATGATGGAGATCATGATGATGGAGATCATGGTGTTATGCCGGTGATGATGGAGATCATGCCGGTGCTTTCAAGATGGAGATCAAAAGGACAAGTTCATGGCGATATCATGTCACTTATGATTTGCATGTGATGTTAATCCTTTTATGCACCTTGTTTTGCTTAGGACGACGGTAGCATTATAAGGTGATCCCTCACTTAAATTTCAAGGTAAAATTGTGTTCTCCCCAAGTGTGCACCGTTGCGAAAGTTCGTCGTGTCGAGACACCATGTGATGATCGGGTGTGATAGACTCTACGTTCACATAAAACGGGTGCAAGCCAGTGTTGCACGTGCAGAACACTCGGGTTAAACTTTACGAGCCTAGCATGTACAGACATGGCCTCGGAACACAAGAGACCGAAAGGTCAAACATGAGTCATATAGTAGATATGATCAACATGATGATGTTCACCATTGAAACCACCTCAACTCACGTGATGATCAAACTTGAGTTTGTGAATTTGGATCATGTATCACTCGAATGACTGGAGGGATGTCAATTTAAGTGGGAGTTCTTAAGTAATATGATTAATTGAACTCATTATCATGAACATAGTCAGTAGTGTCTTTGTAAATTATGTTGTAGCTCACGCTGTAGCTTCCTTGAATTTTTATATGTTCCTAGAGAAATAGAGTTGAAAGATGTTGGTAGCAATACTGCGGACCGGGTCCGTGATCTGAGGATTGTCCTCATTGCTGCACAGAAGGCTTATGTCCTTAATGCACCACTCAGTGCGCCACCCCCTCTAGCACCGTCTATAGATGTTGTGAACATCTGACAGACACGTTCCGATGACTACTTGATAGTTCGGTGTGTCATGCATTACAGCTTAGAATTGAGGCTCCAAAATGTTTTGAACGTCATGGAACATATGAGATGTTCTAAGAGCTGAAATTGGGATCTCAGGCTCGTGCCCGTGTTGTGAGATATGAGATCTCCAACAAGATTCTTTGCTTGCAAGATGAAGGAGAATAGATCAATCGTTGAGCATGTGCTCAGATTGTCTGGGTACTACAATCACATGAATCGAGTGGGAGTTGATCCTCCAGATAAGATAGTGATTGATATAGTTCTCCAAGTCACTGTCACTAAGCTCCTAGAACTTGGTCATGAACTATAATTATGCCAGGGATGGAAATGATGATCCCTGAGCTATTCGCGATGTTTGACGCCGCGAAGGTAGAAATCAAGAAGGAGCATCAAGTGTTGATGGCTAGTAAAACCACTAGTCTTGAGAAGGGCAAGCGAGGGAAACTTCATGGATGGCAAGTCAGTTGCTGCTCTAGTGAAGCAACCCAAAGTTGAACCCAAACCCGAGACTAAGTGCTTCTATTATGAGGAGAGTGGTCGCTGAAGTGGAACAACCCTAGATACTTGGTAGATAAGAAGGTTGGCAACGTCGATAGAAGTATATCTTGATATACGTGTTATTGATGTGTACCTTGCTAGTACTCCTAGTAGCACCTGGGTATGGGATACCGGTTCGGTCGCTAAATGTTAGTAACCCGAAATAAAAGCTACGGAATAAACGGAGACTAGCTAAGTGTGAGGTGACGATGTATGTTGGAAATGTTTTGATGTGATCAACATCGCATGCTCTCTCTACCTTCGGGATTAGTGACAAACCTAAGTAAATGTTATTTGGTGTTTGCGTTAAGCATGAAATTGATTGGATCGTGTTTATTACAACACAGTTATTCATTTAAGTTAGAGAATAATGGTTATTCTGTTTACATGAATAATACCTTCAATGGTCATGCACCCAGTGAATGGTTTGTTGAATCTTGATCGTAGTAATACACATGTTCATAACATTGATGCCAAAAGATACAAAGTTAATAATGATAGTACCACATACTTGTGGCACTGCTGCTAAATGTCATATTGGTGTAAAGCGCATGAAGAAACTCCATGCTGATGGATCTTTGGACTCATTCGATTTTGAATCGATTGAGACATGCGAACCATCCCTCTTGGGCAAGATGACTAAAACCCTGTTTTCCGGCTTGATGGAATGGGCTAGTTGGAAATGATACATGTTGATGTATGCTGTTTGATGAGTGTTGTAGCGTGTGGTGGATATCGTTATTTTCTTACCTTCACTGATGATTTGAGTAGATATAGTGTATATTTACTTAATGAAAAACAAGTCTGAATCGTTTGAAAAGTTCAAGCAAAATTGGAGTGAAGTTTGAGATCATCGTTACGAGAAGATAAAATGTCTACGATATGATCGTGGAGGTGAATATATAAGTTATCAGTTTGGTATACAACTTAAGACAATGTGAAAAGTTGTTTCACAACTCACGCCACCTGGAGCACCATAGTGTGGTGGTGTGTCCGAACATCGTAGTCGTGCTCTATTGGATATGGTGCGAATTATGATGTCTCTTATCGTTTTACCACTATCATTTTGGGTTATGCATTAGAGACAACTACATTCACTTTAAATAAGGCACCATCTAAATCTGTTGAGATGACACAATATGGTTTGGCAGAAACCTAAGCTGTCATTTCTTAATGTTTGGGGCTGCGACGCTTATGTGAAAAGAGTTTTCACCTAAAGAACTCAAACCCAAAGCGAACAAATGCATCTTCATAGAATACCCTAAGAACAGTTGGGTATACCCTCTATCTCAGATCCGAGTACAAAGTGTTTGTTGCTAAAACTGGATCCTTTCTCGATAAAGAGTTTCTCTCAAAAGAATTGAGTGGGAGGAAGATAGAACTTGATGAGGTTGTTGAACCTTTGTTTCAACCAGAGAGTAGCGCAGCGCAGAAAGATGTTTTTGTGGAACCTACGTCAGTTGAAGAGGAAGTAAGTGATGATGATCATGAAGCTTCGGATCAAGCTACTATCGAACCTCGTAGGTCGACAAGGATGCGTACTACTCCTGAGTGGAATGGCAACCCTATCTTAGAGGTCATTTTGTTGGACAACGATGAACCTACGAGCTATGGAGAAGTGATGATGGGCCCAGATTCCGACAAATGGTTACAGGCCATGAAATCCGAGAAAGGATCCATGTATGAAAACCAAGTATAGACTTTGGTGGACTTGCTCGTTGGATGGCAGGTTGTTGAGTACAAATGGACTTTAAGATGAAGACAGATGCTGATGGTGAATGTCACCATTTATAAAGCTCGACTTGTCACAAAGAAGTTTCCGCCAAGTTCAAGGAGCTGACTACGATGAGACTTTCTCACTCGTAGCGATGCTAAAGTCTATTGGAATTATGTTAGCAATTGCTGCGTTTCTCAATTATGAAATCTGGCAGATGGATGTCAAAACATCATTTCCTTCCTTGAGGAAAGGTTGTATGAGATACAACTAGAAGGTTTTGTCAGTCCTAAGGATGCTAAAAGGTGTGCAAGATTCAGTGATCCTTCTATGTACTGAAGCAAGCATCTCGGAGTTGGAATATACGCTTTGATAGGATGATCAAAGTTTTTGAGTCTATACAAAGTTTATGAGAAACTTGTATTTACAATAAAGTGAGTGGGAGCACTATAGAGTTTCTAATAAGCATATGTGGATGACATATTGTTGATCGGAAATGATATAAAAATTTTGGAGAGCATAAAGGGTTGTTTGAAAAGAGTTTTTCAAAGGAAGACCTGGATATATCTACTTAATTGTTGGGCATCGAAATCTATAGAGATAGATCAAGATGTCTAATAAGACTTTCAATGAGTACATACCTTGACAAGATTTTGAAAGAGTTCAAAATGGATCAGTCAAAGAAAGAGTTCCTGCCTGATTTGTAAGGTGTGAAGTTGAGTGAGACTCAAAGCTCGACCACGGCAGAAGAAAGAGAAAGGACGAAGGTTGTCCCATGTGCCTTATCCGTAGGCTCTATATACTATGCCATGTTGTGTACCGCACCTGTGTGTGCCTTGCCATAAGTCTGTCAAGGGTTACAAGAGTAATCCAGGAGTGGATTACTGGACGGCGGTCAAAATTATCCTTAGTAACTAGAGGACTAAGGAGATGTTTCTCGATTATGGAGGTGATAAAGAGTTCATCGTAAAGAGTTACATTGATGCAAGCTTTAACACCAATCTGGATGACTCTTAGTAGCAATCCGGATACGTATAGTGGAGTAGCCATTTCGAATAGTTCCAAGTGGAGTGTGGTAGCAGTGTTTATAGTATGACATAGAGATTTGCAAAGAGCACGCGGATCTGAGTGTCTCAGACCCGTTGACTAAAACCTCTTTCACATGCAAAGCATCATCGAACCCTAGAACTCATTGGGTGTGAGATTCATAACAAATCACATGGCGATGTGAGCTAGATTATTGACTCTAGTGCAAGTGGGAGACTGTTGCAAATATGCCCTAGAGGTAATAATAAAATAGTTATTATCATATTTCCTTGTTCATAATAATCGTTTATTATCCATGCTAGAATTGTATTGATCGGAACCTCAGATACATGTGTGGATACATAGACAACACCATGTCCCTCGTACGCCTCCGATGGACTAGCTCATTGATATAAGATGGTTAAGGTTTCCTAGCCATGGACATGAGATGTCATTTGATAACGGGATCACATCATTAGGAGAATGATGTGATGGACAAGACCCAAACTATAAACGTAGCATATGATCTTGTCAGTTTATTGCTACAGTTTTCTGCATGTCAAGTATCTGTTCCTATGACCATGAGATCATGCAACTCGCCGACACCGGAGGAGTACCGTGTGTGTATCAAACGTCACAACGTAACTGGGTGACTATAAAGGTACTCTACAGGTATCTCCGAGGATGTCTATTGGGTTGGCATGGATCAAGACTGGCATTTGTTACTCCGTGTGACGGAGAGGTATCTCAGGGCCCACTCGGTAGTACAACATCACAATAAGCCTCGCAAGCAATGTGACTAAGTGTTAGCCACGGGATCTTGTATTACGGAACGAGTAAAGAGACTTGCCAGTAACGAGATTTAACTAGGTATGGAGATGCCGACGATCGAATTTCGGGCAAGTAACATACCGAAGAACAAAGGGAACAACATACGAGATTAACTGAATCCTTGACATAGAGGTTCAGCCGATAAAGATCTTTGTAGAATATGTAGGAACCAATATGGGCATCCAGGTCCCACTATTGGTTATTGACCGTAGAGGTGTCTCGGTCATGTCTACATAGTTCTCGAACCCGCAGGGTCTGCACACTTAAGGTTCGGTGACATTTCGGTAGTATAGAGTTATGTATGGTGGTGACTAAAGGTTGTTCGGAGTCCTGGATGAGATCTCGGACGTCACGAGGAGCTCTGGAATGGTCCGGAGGTAAAGATTGATATATAGGAAGTCCTGTTTTGGTCACCGGAAAAGTTTCGGGCTCATCGATAGTGTACCGGGAGTGCCAGGAGGGTACCGAGGGACCATCGGGAGGGGTGTCTCGACCCAAGGGGGCACATGGGCTGTGGGAGGAGGTAAACCAGCCCCTGGTGGGCTGACCGAAGCCTCCTCTAAGGGCCCATGCGGCTGGAGTGGTTTGAGAAGGAAAAAATCCAAAGGTGGAGAGGTGGAAAGAGTTTCCAAGTGAAAAGGAGGAATCCTACTCCTAATAGGATTGGAGTAGGACTCCTCCACCTCCAATTTCGGCCAATCTTTAAGGATTTGAGGCTGCCTCCTCCCCTCCGTCCCTCCTATATATACTAGAGGATTTAGATGGAAGAGCTAACCCTAATTGCCACGTGCTGCCCTCTTCTTCTCCTCTAGATCTGTTTCTCCTCTAGATTGATTCCCTAGTGCTTGGCGAAGCCCTGCCGGATCAGCTCCACCACCGCCACCGCAGCACTATCGCGCTGCCGGAGAACTCATCTACCTCTCTGCTCCCTCTTGCTGGATCAACAAGGCGGAGATCATCATCGAGCTATACGTGTGTTGAACGCGGAGGTTCCGTCCGTTCGGCACTAGATCAGAAGGACCGTGATCAAGATCGCGAGATGATCGTGATGGGATCGCGGGACGAATCATGATTGGATCGTGAGATGGATTGTGATGGGATCGCGGGACGCTAGGCGATTTGGATCGCAAAGACGTTCGACTACATCAACCGCGTTTCTTAACGCTTCTCGCTTCGCAATGTACAAGGGTATGTAGATCCACTCTCCCTCTCATCATCACCATGGATAGACCTTGCGTGTGCGTAGTAAAAAAATTTGTTTCCCATGCAACGTTCCCCAACAGCGCTTGCCAGCGCCCACCAGTTTCCGGTCAACGTCAGCGACAGCTGTTTCCGACTGGATCTCACAACAACGTTGAGGTATATCTTACTCCTGTGTTAAATGTTGCAGCTACGGCTAGGATAGCAGATTCCATTCAGCCATCGCGGTCAGAGACTGGAAGAGGGTTGATGCAGATCAGAGCTTTGCTAGATGCAGCGCAGCGTCAGAATTCTATCGTTTCATAGTCGCGTAACAGGATACACAACAATTCACCCAGGGCGGAAACCGTTCAGTCGGCACACAGCCCTGGATCACCCTTGCACCGAAGGGGTGGAGGTTTTCGTGAAGATAAGGTCAGAGATCAGTTTCACCGCGAAGACCACCGTCGAGTGCCCGTTCCTCCGCAGGGCGGTCCACGCGTGCCCCGGCACCCGGACGAAAGGCGCTCGTTCGGTGACGAGCGGAATGCGGGGTTTGATGCTCGTGATCTCCTCACTCAGAGGTGGATTGACAGGGGCAGAGCCCATAGAGAAGGACAAGACGGAGATTTTCCGAGTGGCAGCTTAGCTGTGATTTTTGGTCCTGAGTGTTTTAGCAGGGCCATCCGTTCTATAGATATTCCCCCCAACTTCAGGTTGGCAGTTGGGATCGGGAAGTTTTCTGGCAAGTCAAAGCTAGAGACTTGGTTGGATGATTACCGAGTGGCTGTTCAGATTGGTGGCCGCAATGATAACGTCGCAATGAAACACATGTCCTTGATGTTGGATGGTTCAGCTCGTGCGTGGCTAAATCGCTTGGCTCCATCCAGTATATATTGCTGGGAAGATCTTGCCCGAGAGTTCATCCGAACCTTCGAGGGCACTTGCAAGCGTCCTGCCGGGTTGGTCGACTTACAGCATCGTGTCCAAAAGCCCAATGAGACCTTGAGGTATTACATTCAGTGTTGTTCCACTCTGCATCATATAGTGGAGAATATTTCTGAACATCAAGTTGTGTGTTCCTTCAAGGCTGGTGTGAAATACAGAGAGCTTTACTTGAAGTTCGGTCGAACGGGCAACATATCCCTCAACAAGATGATGGAAATCGCCACTCAATACGCCAATGGTGAGGAAGAAGACCGCCTCCGTAGTGGAAAAGGAAAATCAGTCGTCACTGATGCCGGCGGTAATTCCAATCGGAAGCAGAAGCGGAAAGCTGATGGTCCGGTCCAAGCAGAGGCAGCCGCACTGGCGACCCAGGCAAAGAATAAGGGAAAAGCTAAAGGACAGTATGCCCCTAAAAAGGAAAGAGTTAGTCAGGTACTGATGTGATGGATCAGCTGTGTGTAATCCACACGAGGAAAGATGAGGAAGGCAATGTGATTTTGCCCAAGCACACCACTCGGCAATGTCGAACGCTTATCCAGCAATTCAAAGAGACTTCGCCGAGTGATAAGACTCCTAAGAAGGATGATGAAGATAAAGAAACATTTTCGGATGTCACCGCTACGCTTGTGATTTTTGGTGTTGTAGAAAGCAAGAGTCGATTGAAGGTTATCAATAGGGAAGTCAACATGGCCATACCTATCACCCCCACCTACCTCAAGTGGTCCCAGTATGCCATTACATTCGACCAAATAGATCATCCTGCTCATGTAGCCACTCCCGGTCGGCAGACTCTGGTGGTTGATCCGGTGGTGAGGGGCACTCAACTCCGAAAGGTCCTCATGGATCATGGCAGCGGTCTGAACATCCTCTATGTAGATACCCTAAAAGGGATGGGCATTTCGATGTCCTGATTGAGTGAAAGTAACATGCGATTTCACGGAGTCATCCCGGGGAAGAAGGCCAAGTCACTCGGCCAGATTGCATTGGACGTGACATTTAGGAACGATAAAAAATTCGAAAGGAAAAGTTGACGTTTGAAGTCGTGGATTTCCAGAGTGCTTATCATGCCATTTTGGGTCGACCTGCGTATGCTCGTTTCATGGTCCGTCCATGTTACGTGTATCTCAAGTTGAAGATGTCAGGCCCTAAGGGTGTGATCACAGTCACTGGCAATCGACAGCGGGCCGAAGAATGCCTCCAGCAAGGCTCCAAGATAGCTGATCATCAGATGGCTGTGGTTGAGCTGGAAGAATACAAGAAGAGCGTTGACCCTGATGACTTGCCCTGCGCGAAGAAGCCCGCTTCTAAGTCGACATTTCAGTCCGCGGGGGAAGTGAAGAAAGTGCACATCCACCCGACGGATCCAACTGTTGCCCCGACCAATATATCATCAACACTTGGTAGTAAATAGGAAGCCCAACTCATCCAGTTCCTCCGTGAGAACTGGGATATCTTTGCATGGAAGCCTGCTGGCGTGTCGGGGGTTCCCAGGGGGCTGGCTGAGCACCGTCTGAGAGTTGATCCGAATGCTAAACCCGTCAAGGAGCATTTGCGTCAATCGGCGGCGGAGAAGCGTAAAGCAATCGGTGAAGAAGTGGCCCGTCTCTCGCAGGCCAAGTTCATTCGGGAGATTTACCACTCCGAGTGGATCTCGAATGTTGTCATGGTGCCCAAGAAGGATAAGTCGTTACGTATGTGCATTGACTTCAAACATATCAACTGAGTCTACCCGAAAGATCATTTTCCGCTCCCTCACATAGATCAGATTGTTGACTCGACTGCGGGATGCGAGCGTTTATCGTTTCTCGATGCTTACTCTGGGTACCATCAGATCCGTCTGTATGGCCCAGATGAAATAAAAACAGCCTTCATCACCCCATTCGGGTGTTTTTGCTACATCACTATGCCATTCGGTCTGAAAAATGTCAGTGCTACTTTCATGCGCATGATTCAGAAGTGTTTACTTGACCAGATCCCTCGGAATGTTGAGGCGTATATGGATGATATAGTTGTCAAGTCACGCAAAGGTTCCAACCTGCTCGCTGACTTGGCCGAAACATTCACCAATCTGAGAAGATATAATATAAAGCTGAATCCAGCCAAGTGTACTTTCGACGTCCCTGGCGGCAAGTTACTCGGTTTTCTCATTTCTGAACGAGGGATCAACGTCAACCCTGAGAAAATCGGCACCATTACCCGAATAAAGACTCCCGTGCGAGTGCGCGATGTTCAGAAACTCATAGGTTGCTTGGCAGCATTGAGTCGATTCATTTCTCGTCTCGGTGAGAAGGCACTGCCTTTGTACCGACTGATGAAGAAGTCCGACAGGTTCGAGTGGACTCCTGAAGCCGACGCAGCGTTTGTTGAACTCAAAGCCCTGCTCTCCACCCAGCCGGTGCTCGCTACTCCTTGTAGCAAAGAGCCCTTGCTCCTGTACATCACAGCCACTAATCAAGTTGTCAGTACAGTGCTAACTGTCGAGCAGGAAGAGGAGGGTAAAGCTTACCGAGTTGGTTTCTTCTGGCCACGGGCTAATGAAATGGCTAAAGACATTGTTGATCATTGTGATGGACGCCAGTTCTATGAAAACTTGTCACACAAGCCGGCATCTACTCTGAAGACGATTCCCCTTGCTTGGCCATTCCCTGTTTGGGGACTCAACATGGTTGGTCCCTTTCGGGCTGGAAAAGGCGGATTCACTCATTTTCTGGTTGCAGTCGACAAATTTACAAAATGGATAGATGCCAAGCCGATTAAGAAGTTGAACTCCCACATGGCGGTCACATTCATGAGAGAAATAATTTTCCGATACGGTGTTCCTCACAGCATTATCATGGATAATGGCACCAACTTTGATTCGGAAGAATTCAGAAACTTTTGCACCTCTCAAGGCACTCGGGTGGATTATGCATCTGTTGCACATCCCCAAACCAATGGACAAGTTGAGCGGGCTAATGGCTTCATCCTGCAAGGTCTGAAGCCTTGTCTCATGCGCGATTTGGATCATGCCGCCGGTGCCTGGGTAATTGAGCTGTCGTCTGTTTTATGGGGCCTGAGAACAACGCCTAACCGATCAACTAGACGGACTCCTTTTTTCCTGGTCTATGGAGCCGAAGCTATCCTGTCGAGTGACTTGTTTCACAATTCTCCTCGGGTGAAACTTTATTCTGAAGCTGAAGCTAAACAAGCCAGGCAGGATGGTGTTGATCTCTTGGAGTAAGAGCGAGAGATGGCTCTGATCCGGACTACAACTTATCAACAAGATGTGCGACGTTTCCATGCGAAGAATGTCAAGAGTCGGTCATTTCATGAGGGAGACTTGGTACTCCGAGTGGATCAACAGTGACCCCACAAGCTTGCTCCAGCGTGGGAAGGTCCCTTCATCGTCACCAAAGTGTTGAACAATAGAGCCTATCACCTGTACAACCTCAAGAAACAGATAGATGAGCCACGGGCCTGGAATGCAGATCTGCTCCGACGCTTTTATACTTAGAGACAGAAGAGTTTTTGATGTAATAAAAATACTTCATCTATGCAAATCAGACTTCCGTAGTTTTTTCTCGATTCTGATCGTACAGTTTCACACTTGGGAATTCTTCGAGTGTTGAGCAATCCTCACACTCGGGGGCTTAGTTGCGAACATGCTTTCGCCTAACTTAAAAACCTTGTCGGGTGGATAGCAGTCCATTCACTCGATGACTTAGCTACGAACCAGCTTTCATCTAAGTTCAAAACTCCTCTCCGAGTGTCGAGCAATCCTCACATTTGGGGGCTTAGCTGCGAACATGCTTTCGCCTAAGTTAAAAACCCTGTCGGGTGGATAGCAATCCATTCACTCGACGACTTAGCTACGAACCAGCTTTCGTCTAAGTTCGAAACTCCACTCTGAGTGTTGAGCAATCCTCACACTCGGGGGCTTAGATACAAACATGCTTTCACCTAAGTTAAAACCCTTGCCGAGTGGATAATAGTCCATCCACTCGACGACCTATTTGTGAATCAGTCTTCGCTTAGGTTCAAAGATACTCCGAGTGTTGAGCAACCCTCACACTCGGGGGCTTAGCTGCGAACATGTTTTCGCCTAAGTTAAAATCCTCGCCGAGTGGATAGTAATCCATCCACTCGACATCCTAGCTGCGAATAAGTCTTCGCATAGGCTTGAAAACTACCTTGAGTGTTGGGCAATCCTCACACTCCGGGGCTTAGCTGCGAACCGGCTTTCACCTAAGTCAATAAACAAATTCAGTCGAACAAAGGATTGAAAGCCAAATGCTGATAAATCCAAAGTTTTAATCGCAGATAAATGTTTAGCGAGAAAGCAAATGTGCTCAGGCTTAAGGCCTGAATGAAGTTTTTAAGGCTGAGACAATTCCACTCGGCATACCGAGGCAAATGAAGTTTTTCTCTCAAAGATCAAGTTTTTCAAGCACCCGACGGGCTGGCTGGCTTGATGAACGTGTCCAAGTCAATGTCGTCTATGATCCTGGTGGGTGTATCGATGAAGGTCTCCATGAAATCTTTAAACTAAAGTTTCTTCGTGTTAACCACTCGGAGCTCCTTCAACTTGTCTTCCCTCACATCCTTGCAATGGACCCTAACAAGGGAGAGTGCCAAGTCAGCACCACAGCGAGCAGTAGATTTCTTCCAGGCCTGCACTTGACTGGGGAGGTCGTTCAGGCGTGCCATCATAGATGTGAGGTCGAGCTGAAGAGTGTCTTCAGGCCACAGTTCCTTGTCAATCCTCTCCATTGCAAATTTCAGTTGGATGACATATGCTTGAACACCCTAGAGCCTGAAGTTGAGTCTGAGCATGTTCATGGCCACCGCATCTCCAACAGGTGACTTGGAGGGATCCAAATTGGGCTCGATCTTCTCAGTCTCTTTTTCAAAGTCCTGGCAGAATTATGTTGGGAAGAAGGAATGGGAGGAGGATTGATGAGATACAGTCGCCAAAGATTTTATAAAGGTCAGTCGACAGAGATACTCACCGTCGAGCATGATGTACATATTCCTCGAGAAGTCCCCCAAGTGCTTCTCCAAGCCATTGCTCCTCTTGGTTAGCTACTTAGTTCTCTTGATGAGGTCCACACACTCCTCCTTCAGTTTTGAGTTCTCCTCCTCCATCTTCTTGGCAGCAGTCAGCTTCTGGTTGACAGCTTCAGTTTTCTCCTTCGCCACCCGTTGGGCATCAGCAAGCCCTTTGTCCTTGTCCTCCAGCGCTTTCTTCATGGTATCTAAAGAAACAACATTGTTGAGTCGCGCTTGGAGTCGACGATTTTCATTGCGTACGTCTGTTCGAGTGAAAGCACTCAGTTCAAAGCATGGAAAGTGAGGATGAAAATGCATTGGGTCGACAGAAGTTACCTCCCAGAGTCTTCAGTTCAGCCTGCACTCGCTCCAAAGCATTGTTGGAGGCTTCCAAATCCACGCGCAGCCGGTTCCTTTCATCCTCAAGGTCCTTGTACTGCATGCCAAGTTCACAAGCCCTCTGAAACCAACAAAGAAAGAAATTCAATCGACAAGAAATACCAACACTCCGAAGTACAGAAGACCAAAGACGATCGACTGGGCGGCGCGCATCGCCCCGCCCCATTATCCTGGAATAGCGTCATATCATGGTTGATCAATGATATCCATGAAACCTGCGTCCAGGGGAAGAAGAATTCAACCAAAAATCTACTCGACATGTCGAGTGGCTCATGTACTCCGCGTACCGTAAAGAAATTCAAGACAATCTCTATCAGACCCCCGCCAGTGCAAGCACTCGACGGCGGTCTCGGGGACTACACCCAGTGGGTGCACTCAGAATGCCCTCACTGGAACAGTTAACACTCGAGCTGTCGAGTGACCAGTCGGCCCCATTCCACACCTTTGAAGCAGCGTCATATCACGATTGATCAAATGATGTCCATAAAACCTACATGGTACCTTCGGTGCGGGACAGTGAAGAAAAAAATACACTCGACATGTCGAGCGACGATCGTACTCCGCGTATGAAAAAAATTCCAATTTCAAGTTTTCAAGACTACTGCTTATCGTCTGCGATCAACAGTAGCCTCGGGGACTACACCTAGTGGGTGCACTTAGTGTGCCCCCAGTGGTTACTAAAACAGTCGACAAGGTCTGCCCTGTCCGAATATTCAACGGTCTCTTTCAGACCTCCATCGTTGCAAGCACCTGACGGCGGTCTCGGGGACTACACCCAGTGAGTGCACTTAGCGTGCCCCCACTGGATCTGCCAACTCTCGACCTGTCGAGTGGTAGAAAGTGTCCATCATTGGAACATCCATCACTCGATCTGTCGAGTGACATGCCACCCCACTCTGCACCCTTGGAAAGGTCCGCACTGACAACCGTGAAGTGCAGTCTATCCTTATGTAGCGTCATATCATGTTGATCAATGATATCCATGAAACCTACAAAGTAGCTTCGGAGTGGTGCGTCAAAGGCAAACGTATCCCGCATACGACAAACTGTAAGACCCCTGCCGGTGCAAGCACTCAACAGCGGTCTCGGGGACTACACCCACTGGGTGCACTCAGAGTGCCCCCACTGGACCAAATCCTACTCGATTAAAGACCTGATCTATTCGAGTGGAGAACCTTGAAACATTTTACAAGCGGAAAACAAACACCCAATGGGTGTACAACCAAAGAAGACAAGAATTCAATTGGAAATATACTTACAATCGAACTTACTCGGACATTGGTGCGAAGCACTGTGCTAGCATCATAGGCCAACTTGCTGGCCTCGTACGCTTCCTTGGTGCGCAGCATCATCTGCTCCGCCTGGATCATGGCCTCCTTTGCAGCTTCGGTCTGATCTTCCAGAACGCGATGCAGAGGGAAAGTCGTCACTGGCAGGATCAGCATAATGGCTGGGGCAGTCAAGGTGGTGTGAGCAGGTTCGGTTCGAGTTGATGTCACGATAGTTGAAGCAGCTAGTGGGGCACTCGACAGAGGCACTGCGGGGTCAGCTCTGACCTGTGTCGAGTCGCTTATCCCATGGGAAGATCTGGCAGTCGACCGCTGAGGCGTCTACGTGGACAAAGTTCTTCGAGTATGTGCGCGCGGGGTGCCTAGGGTCTCGCTTTCGCCTCCCATAACCCCAGGGTGTTCTTCGTCATCTTCCAGCTGGATGATTTCTGTAGTTATCAATCGGCAATATTAACTTTTGCTATCGACAAACCGTATTCGAGAAGCAAAACTGGAGATTCGGCTACCTTTGTGGGAAGTGGCTGCATCAGCAATGTATACGTCCATTGCTTCCCCTCCGTCACGTTGAGGTGACGTCACTGAAGTAGCAGCTCTAATAGATCAACTGACACTTAGTCAACAAGAGTTCAAAGTCACAATCGACAGTGAAAATTCGAAAGTAAATACTCATGTGGAGACGACAGGTACAACCATCCTCATGCATGCCAGAGCTTTGCGAGGTTTGGTTACATTCGGCTTGGGTTGCTTCGCCGATTGCTCACTCGACTTGACGGTCGAAGGTTGACTCCGTTTTGGGTTCTTCTCACTCGGGACTGGGGCCTTCTCCACGGCAGTCGCAAGGTCTTGGCGGGACTTAGAACAGCGTTCGACGCAAGGAGGAGACTCGACTTCCTCCTCGTTCTCACCCGAGTCTTCACATTCATCTTCAGACTGAGAGGAGCCGCCGGCATCCACACTGCCACCCTCGCTCTCCCCTCCATCTTCAGGCTGATGCCCATTGGGCACAGGCGAGTACATGTGCGTCCACTCCTGCATGGTTTAAACAAGAAAGCCAGTCAATAAATCAACCGATCACTCGATAGTACAAGTACTTCAGTCGACAAAGTGCAAGTTACCAGATTCTTCGGCGGGTTTTCGGCCGGGTAAGGTCGGATCCTCTTGGCTTCTAAGGGATTGTCACATGCCCCAGTGATACTCCGAAGCCATTGCTCAACGGTCTTTTGCGGAACCTCTTTTGGATGCGTCCGGGTCGAGTCCTCAGGGCCTTAATAGTGCCACATGGTGTGGTCCCTGGCCTAGAGCGGCTGGATCCGTCGACTGAGAAAGGTCTCCAGGAGATCCATACCTGTCACTCCACCCCAAACAAGTTTCACTATAGCGTCCACCAAGATTTCCACTTGGACTTTTTCTCCTTCTGACACCTTTAAGGACTTGGGGACAGCTGGATGATCGGATGTGAATGGGGAAAGACCAGTCGACATGTTGGGAGAAGCTACGTCTTTGCAGTAAAACCATGTCGACTGCCAGCCTCTGACAGATTCAGGAAAGGTCATGGAAGGGAAAGAACTACAAGCTCTCTTTTGAATTCCTAGGCCTCCACACAACTGCACTACATGAGTTTTCCCGTCCTCGGGTAGAGCCTTCTTCACAGCCTGGATCTAACCATAAAAATGTGCTTGAACAGTCCCCAGTGAGGGGGACAGCCCAGGAAGCATTCGCACAAGGTAATGAAAGCAGACAAATAGGAGATGGCATTCGGCGGAAAGTGGTGGAGCTGAGCTCCAAAGGAGTTCAGAAACCCTCTAATGAATGGATGGGGGGCGTAGAAAAACCTCTTTCAACGTGGGAGAGGAGGAGAACCCATTCTCCTTCGCGCGGCTCCGACTCGAGCTCCCCCTCTGGCAACCTCCAGGCGCCGTCCGCCATAAGCCCGTCGACGACCAAGTTGTCCATGTCCGTGCGGGTGACCACCGAGGGGAGAAAATCCCCCTGGATCCATCCCAGCGGCGCGGTGAACCTAGCGGTCGAGGGCTTCTTGCCCTTGCTCTTCGTCGCTCCCTTCTTGACGCGTTCTAATTTCTCCGTAACCCCTTTCGTCATCGCGGTGGCTGGGCTCGCCGGAGTGGAATGGAGTGTGGCATTAAGGACAGAGGAGGCAGAGGAAGAGAGGAAGTTTGGGGGAGATTACTGTGCAATCCGCGACGCTTCGGGATTTATACCCCGCCGAGTGCCTCACTGACAGGTGGGCCTGCGAGATCACCGCACACGTCAACCGCAGACGACGCCCTGTACGTGGAGAAATGACCACCACGAGGATCGAGGCGTCATGCCCCCACTTGCCCCGATCGTGGCGTCATCGTCGCAGGCGCGCGCACTTCCCAAATTTCGTATCCCGCAAGATCCGGGTCTGACAGACCGACCCGTCACCTCCAAAGATTCCTTCAGACCACTCGGAACAAAATTGACACTGAACATTCACTCGGGCACTTTCAAAGCTGAATTGATCCGGGCGAATGACGAAGAGTTCAGTCGATGCAAGTTTCATTGAAGCCCCAAATTTCATTCGGAAGATTTGGTGCCTTATTCTAAACTGGCATCGATACCCTCATTCACCACTCGAACCCTAATCCGTTCGGGGGCTAATGATGAGGATATGTACCTAGGATAGGGTCTTAGGTCCGACCTAGATACCCTACCTAAGGACACTGCATTGGAGGACTCAAAGACCACAAGAAAGATTCTGACTGGATTACTCATGGAGTTCAAGTCACTCAACAAGCAATCCACTCGGAGACTGCTTCCTCCACTCGACGATCGCCTGTCACTCGGAGGACTTCACTTCCAATCGACACCAGAAGGCCAGAAGCCACCACCAGGAGACCATCAGGCGGGCGTTAGGCCGGTCGTCATTAGTAGCAATTATGATGTATGTTATCAGTAACGCTAGTCTTTAAACCCACGATCGGACCCTTGGATGCCCGGTAATTATGAGGGGCAGCGAACTCTATATAAGCCGCCCCTGCCCTCTGGCACAAGGGTTCGCAACCACTGTAATCTCACATTCCACACGACAAAGCTCCAGAGCATTGAGACGTAGGGTTGTTACCTCCACGAGAGGGGCCTGAACTCATACATTCGTGTGTACATTTTCGCCGTAGCTAGGACTCTGCCCTCTCTTTTCGTACCCCCAGGCTCGTTCCGACGACAGCCCTCACTCCATCCTTTGGTGCACACCCTCTTTTGATGGAAAAATAGTTCGTGATTTTTTTACCTTTGGAAACAATCAACTTTTCTAAACCAAAGACAAGAAGATATCAACCGGCTGCGCTTTGTTTATATGTTATTCCGAATAAACTATAAAAAATATTAAATTATATCATGACAATTTGAAAATTTATAGATATATTTTATTACATACTTCAATTTTCTAGCTATGGAAATTTGGTTACAGAAAATAGGCTATCAATATTTTGGAAGATTTAAAACGTATTTTTTTAATGTTTACCAATTTTAAAACGTTCATTCATAAAATTAGGTTTGTGAATTTTAAAAATTATATGAATTTGACATATTCTTGACAACTTTACAAATTATTGGCGTTTTTAAGTGTTCACTATCTTTTGAAAATTGTTCATATTTTTTTAAAAAATGCAGATAATCATGTAGTATTAGAAATTTAAAAAGGAAAAGGAAATTAAAAAAGGAAAAATAAATGAAGGGACAATTTAATAATTGAAATATAATTAAATGGTAAAATATAAATAATACTAAAAAATAAAAAGACGAAAAAAATGGTGAATACTTTTTTTTGAAGCAAGAAAATGGTGAATACTGGTAGAGAAGACCCCAAGACGACGAAAGAATGCAAACAAAACCGCTCGTGGCCTTGAGCTACCCGAGTCGGGCCGGCCCATGAACGCGCTCCCAGGCGCGTCATAGCTTCAACTCTTTGCTACAGGCGACCAATAGGGAAACTCCGCTCCTCTCTCCTACACCCTATTCTCCGCAGCCGGCGCAGGATATCTACCTCCCCTCCTCCCCGTCGCCCCAGCAACGGCGGCCGCCGCCGCCGCTGCCGTATCCTCTCTTCCCGGCCAGATCCAGCTGCCACCTCCTCTCTCCACCCTCGCCCCACCAGCCGCACAGACCCAACTCCTCCCTTCCCCTCTCCTCAGCCCGTTCGAATCCGGATCTAGACTCACAGTTCACCTCCGCCGAAGCGCGCCTGCGGCGGAGGACACCGGCGATGGAGGAGTATCTGGCTACTTACACGGTAATGCCCCCCCCCCCCCCCTAAACCACCATACATGTTCCGCCACGCAGGGTTTACGCGTGACAAATCGCTTTCTTGCAGGCGAAAGATCCCGCAACTCCGGCGCAGCCGGCTGTTCAAACGGCCAGCCAGCTTCCGGCGCGGGCAGCAGGCGGTCACACCCAGCAGACGCCAGGAGCTGCTGTTCGTCCAGCCAGTTCCACAGGGGTAAGATTACTGGAAGGAAGCCTTTTGTTGAGGAGAGGATTGGCATTATGTGTGTGGGTGGTGTGTAGATCCTGAGTGAAAATGTGTTCTTTGGGACTGTTGCAGGTTGCGAAAGCGAACCACAGTTCGGCGAAAACCCCCGGGAGCTCGTCGAACAAGAGAGTGATATACATTGTCGCTGGGGATGATGGCTCCCATGTGCCGACCCTGCGCCAAGTGCAGGTGTATGGAGAAGAGGTACTTGAGCACATCTTTTCCCCTCATCTGTGCACCTGTCAGTCGATAATGTAGAAGAAAACGGGCCACCAAGGCACATAGACATTGAATTACTGTGTCTCACATACATCTGTGTCACAGGGTAGTAAGGGATATGAGACGACGCCAGCACCTGCTTGCAACGTCGTTAAGGTACCTGGAGTCACTACTTCACCTTCCCTTTTAGAAATTACTTAATGCCTGGTGTTAACTTGGAATGAAATAACAGCAACCGCGTCTGGATGCTGGCAAACCGCCGGTGAGGCGACCAAGGATACAACTGATCAGCAACAATCATGAGGTATGGAAGCTAAACAAAATATAGCAAGTGCTGGTATTTTGGATGTTTCAGTATAGTATACTTGGTGGGTTAATACAAACTATGCGCTTGTGTGCAGGGCCGATCAACGGAGCTCATGGATGACGATGAAGAAGCGTCAATCGCATTGGCAGTTAAACTGGAGAGAAATGCCAGCTATGTGGACCGTTCACTACAGCTGGAGATTGCTGAAGAACATGATATTATGGAAATCGATGACATATCTAGCGACGATACAGGCAGTGAAAGTGATTCAGACAGCAGCTCTGGGTGTGAGTCAGAAAAAGAGAAAGGGAAGTTCTTCTATCCTGCCCCTGAGGCACTGGGCACTGTTAAAGCACCACAAGTTGGAATGAAATTCCCAACCCTCGAAGATGCACACGAGTACTACAACACATATGCTCTCCAGACTGGTTTCGTGGTGGTCAGGGGAAGAAACTACAAGAGACAGAGGTTTCAGCTAGACTGCAACAAGAATCGCAAGGTAAAGCTAGTTGAGGACCTGAACCTGAAGAGGAAGAGGAAGAAGAATGTCATAGAGAAGACAAATTGCCAGGCAAAAGTTGTGGTGAAGCTTATCAAGGGACAGTGGGTGTTCACAGCAGTTCAGAATGAACATAACCATCCGTTATCTCCAAGCCGTTCTTTCACAAGATTCTTAACGAGCCAAAAACACATGTCAGTTGAAGAAAGGTCATTTTCAAGAGTTCTTCAGCAAAGCAGGGTGCCTCCCGGAGAAATTCTCAAGATTTTAAGAAGAATGAGTGGCTTTTTTCGTGAATTGCCATCAAAGGAAAAACAAGCACTGATCTTGCAGTCTGCCGAACAATGGAGGAAAGCAAACTTAGATGTTGAAAAATTATTGAACCACTTCGAGGAACTGCAGCTCCAGGACCCATGTTTTATCTATACTGTGCAAAAGGATAAAGACGGTACGCTTAGGAGCATTTTCTGGACTGATGCAAGGTCAAGGATGGATTATGAAATCTTTGGTGATTTCGTATCGTTTGACACCACCTGCAGCACAAATAGACACAACATGCCTTTTGTTCCTATCACTGGGATGAATAACCGTGGGAGAACAATCGTGTTAGGATGTGCCTTGCTGCAAGACCGGAAGGCTGAAACCTACAAATGGATGCTCCAGACGTTTCTGAAAGAGATGGGAGGTGACATGATGCCAACATCAGTCATAACAAGCCAGGATGAAGCCATGGCGATGGCAATAGCCGAGGTCATGCCACAAGCAAGGCACAGGTTCTGCAGATGGGACAGGAAAGCCCAGGAAAAGATGGCAGCCTTTGTGGCAGCAAGAGGCAACATGAAAGCCGAGCTGGACAGCTTGGTTGACAATTCGCTGACAGAGAAGGAATTCGAAGAAGGATGGAGCGCACTCATCCAGAGACACGATGCAAGTGAAAACGAGTACCTCCAGTTCCTGTGGGAGATGAGGAAGACCTGGGCGCCTGTTTATTTCATGCAAGATTTCTTCCCTTTTGTCGTTTCAGCCAGAGGCAGCCAGGGGGCATTCTCACTGTTCAAAGAGAAAGTGTTACTTCCTAAGGACAAGATAGAGAATCTGATTGAAAAGTATGAGGAGATGCAAGATAAGATCAAGAAAACGGACGAGGAAGATGCACAGCAATCGGCGACCGAGCCTAAATGTTTCTCACTGCAGCCAATAGAAAGGCACGCATCACGCGTCTACACAAGGCAGATCTTCCTGAAGGTCCAGAAGGAGCTGCTCCACTCGACAGCGTTCAAGGTGCAAGAGATAGAAAGAGGCACCCTGTACAGGCTGGACAAGGCCTCCAACTACGAGAACCCCGAGTACGACCGAGACTCATTCAAGGTGTCGATCGAGCTCGGCCTCACCGACACGTACACGTGCCAGTGCGCCAAGTTTGCACGGGACGGGATCCTCTGCTGCCACGTGTTCAGACTCTTCACGCAGTTCGGCATCGACGAGATACCGGAGAAATACATCGTGGCCCGGTGGACCGACGGGTGCAGGGAGGAGCAGCTGGAGCGGCGCGAGGAGGGGCGGTTGGTGGCGGCGGCGGCACGGCGCGAGGAGGACGCGGCAAGGTATGCGGCGATGATGAGCAAGGCGGCCGGGATCGGGAGGGAGATCTGCGGGGACGGCGCCAAGTGTGACGCGTTCATGCTGGAGCTGGACAGGATCCGGGAGGCGCTGGGGGAGATGACGATGATGGCGAATGATCGCGTTTAGACGGTCAAGTGTTGGTCGAGCTTGGGCGACGGCGGACATGTTCAACAGCAGCAAGACGCCATTGTTGTTGAATGAAGCGACCGGGAGGAAGTCTCGCTCTGGCCCCAGGAGGAGGAAGCAAGTAGCTCTTCATTCATTGTCCACAATGTAGAATGCAGCAGCAGCTGGTAAGCTTTGCTTTGCCTGTGTAACCTAAAAATTATTGTCAGTACTTGAGAGACGAGGACAAGTAGATGGGTACGCTAGTCTATCGGTGTATTCATGATTCATGCATTGACTGTTAGGGATTTGCCGTCGTGATTCCGTTAGTAGTAAGAGTGGTTCATGGTTGGTATGGTGTGCTAGTATCCTGGTTTGTGCTGTAGACGTGTTGCCTGAGACTGCTGGGTAGTAAAGCCAAGTGCATCCATCTTGTTTTACCTGCGGCGTATTTGAACTGCACTCTGATGTTGACGGACGGACGGACGTCTTACTTTTTTTTTCCTCCGGCTTCTACTAGAGTTGGATTGGATATGCTTCTCTTCACGTTTGTAAATTAGGAAATAAGTTGGATTGGATATCAATCAGCAGTTCATGAACTAGTAGTATTTATGCTACCGGATTAGTACAATATTTTGAGGATTTCACATATAGCCTAGTTTTTTTTCATTTCATAAAACAACGGCCGTCGGCTGGTGGCTCCCAATGCAGGGCGACGGCAGCAGCTTGCCGTGCGTCCGCTCACTAGAGTTGAAGGCATGGAGCTTCATGGTTCACTCCTCGCATGGCCGTGTCCACTCATGTGGGTGTTATTTTTTGGATAATAGGGCCACACATCCCCGTTTTCAGTATGAAAATGAAGTCATACACCAACACCACATGTCTCAAGTCTCAGCCCATGCATGTGTGGGATATTGTGGTGTGATGTCGGGTTGAAAGGAGAGATAACAAAGGACCATGCATGCATGTGAAGAGAGAAAAAAGAGGAGGACCATGCAGAGGCTTTGTATTGGTCAAGTGCATGTCCGGACTCAAGCAAAGCACCCCACGCTTGTCTCGGAATTGTTGGAAAACGGACATCCGGACCAATTCGCGAACCGATGGGATCCCCATTGGATAACAAAACTTGACACAAATGGTCCGGGCACTATAATTCGGACATACAGTGGAGCTTTGAGGGTCTCCTTTGGAGATGCCCTTAGGTGCTATGTTTCCGTGCGGTAGAGATTTGAATTTGATCGATATAGGCATAGAAGGCACAAGATAATATTCATGTATAAGTAACTAGAATCAGAGCATGCAGACACTGATTCATAGCATTGTATTTTTTTTTTGCGCGGTAATTCGTAGCATTTGTTGTGCCTCTCCTTGTCACTCTATCGGGCTTGCTACTTTTTGCTCCGCCTCATCCCTCGGCCAAGCATCAAGCCAACAAGCCCTGGTTCTGATATGCACCACATTCTCTAGCTGCCTTCAAAAACTCGCAACATGCTTTGCTTCATGTCGGTGAAAATGGGGAAAAGGAGCTATGAAAAATAAGTTGTGGTCTCTCTTGACCGATGTAATATAGCGATCGGGTCTTCATGAACTTTGTATAAATAAATTATGCGTTGGATTGGTGCACCACCTTAGTGTAGCGGACGGACATTGAAATATTAGTATGTTTTAAGGGGAAAAAGAGGTATGTAAATGCATCATTTGTGTAAACCTCTCATAGCTTACAACCTATCGTGGACTAAATTCGTACCCAGGAGATTCTCAGATAATAATCCACCAGAGGACCTATGGTTTAATATCACTTTGTACCACCTATGTCGCTTACAAAGAGCGAGACCTCCCTATGCGAAACATGAATAACATTGGCACCACTACGTGGGTGAGCCAAAGTCGTTGACCTCTCTATGCATATTGCACATCTAACAAATAATCTATTTCAGATATTTGGTATGCATGATGATGGGCAAGTCAACGTGATATTAGTCAAGACACACGGAAGGAGCCTAGCTAGTTGCGATATTCTTCTATTGGAGTGACTTGCGCTTGGGTGTTCCAGGTCGAGGATGATGAACTAGACACACATGACAACATGAAAACTTGGGCTAGTAGCTCGAAAGCTTTCATCAATTATATACCTTCTTCCGACTTAGTCCATAGTTGTTGCAAATAGCTTGTTCTTTGCAATGAACGTCATCTATATGCTAGTTCTTGGCATCCGATTATTTATATGGAAGTCGATGTCCACGTAATCATGTTGCTCTAGTTTAGTATGGAGTTTAGTATGCTTTGCTTTTATTTCTTACGAACATATTCATGTTTCATTTGCGTCCGGTGTGTGCTCTTAACTACAAACATAAGTGCATGACTATTGACGCGCATAACTACAAATGGAAGCATGGTCTACCTAAATTCCAATCAACCCTTCAAGTGACTCCTAAATTAGCATTAGTGTGATCGTCGCACGGCAAGTTACTAAAGAGTGTTGATTTTACTTAGCTTGTGTTTTCTCTTCTAACATGGAATGTTAGTTGATTGGCTTTATTCTTCATGAATTTTGTGATGATGGATTGTTTGTTGGCTAGGTGGGTCGTCTTGGTATAGACGTTAAAAGACCAATGAAACTATTCCTTTCCGGAAAGAAAAGGTTAAAGAAATTTGCCATCTTTCTAAAAGATCTGTAAAGCAGTCACATTGGCTTACCAACCATAGGACCAAGCTCATAACCAAAGGATTCTTAGCTACTCGACCTACCAAAGGACACGACTTTAAGCTATTATCTACTATACGACTCCTTTTATAAGTAGCAAGGCTTCCTTAAGGAACAACTCGATTTTCAGGTTACTTATGTCCTAGAATCTCATATTATGTGTAGTGTTATATGTCTATTTGCACTACAGATTTGAAATTGGTAGATGTGGGCATAGAAGGCATTGGGAATTATCAATGTAGAGCTAGAAGTATATCTTGCATACGTTGACTAACATTGTTGTTGTGCATCCCCCTGTTATTTTGTCGGATCTGCCATTTTTTCTCCACCTCATCCCTCTGATAAACATGAAACAAACATGCTCCGACTATGCTATACACCGCAATCTCTAGCATTCTTATAGAGCTAGCAACCTAGATTGGTTTGTGCCAACAATACTGGGTGACTTATGGATTGAATTTGATAAAGTGCTATTTTATTAGCAAGATTCTTGAAAGGCAGAGAAAATAGACTTTCTTGCTCTTGTATCCTTTCGCCCTTGTTTACTCTTGTAACCAGTGCTAAAGGTGGAATAAGAGATGCTCAAGAAGAAGATGTAGTTGTAGTTGAGCTAGTGCTTCATACCTTATGAGGCTACGAGTAATAAGGCAGTGTGGTATCTCATGATTTGTGCAAGTTAGAGCATCTACAACCTCGTATGGCAAATGATCCCTCAAACGTCCACGGACGCGTCCTAGCGCGTTCGCGGAGAGTGACCAGGCACGTATCAAATTAACACAATTGCATCCTGACACCGCTACTAGATTCTTAAATTCATACAAAAGCATGCAAACGAACATAAAACTACGTAGTACCTAGATCACCTAGCTACTCCTCATCGGAGATGTCGACTATCTCCATGCCATCCGGCGGGTGCTTGGGCGACAGTTGCAGCTCCACCTCCGCCTCCAGCTACTCCTATCTGACCTCCTCTTCCTCTATCTTCACTTCAAGTTCGACAAAGAGCGCGACGACCTTTGTCTGCTTTTGTCGGAGGAACTGCCGGTTGGCCTCCACATAGGCCTCATCCTGGATGGACTCCAAGATAACCTGCTGCTCCACCATCTCCTCGGCTTGGGTGACGGCGAACTCCGCCTTCGCCATGTTGAGCCCTGGAGTAGACTGCTCCGCCTCGTCCTTCTTCTGATCCGCCAACTCCATCGGCTCCGGTAGTTGTTCTACCTCCTCCTCCTCCGACTGTTGGTCCTCTTCCTCCTTCGGCTCCGACGAGTGCAAAAGCAACCTGGCAACGATGTGGGCGGCGCACCTAGCCTGGATCTCCTTCTCGTTCTGCCTCCGACGCTCCAGCGTGAGCATCACATAGGCGGTGATCTTCGGCCGGACCATGGCGATGTCGGAGAGTGTGGGAGAGCAGGGGAGAGGAGGCGAACGGGCTCGGATGGTGACGCAGAGAGGGAGGAGATGGATGGGCTAGGGCTGGGGACGCATGTCAGCTTAAATAGCCGGATTCGGCCTCGGGCGACGAGCTCGAGCAACGCCATGCGGCGTTCACACTGCGGTGACGGAGGAGGCGTCCGGAGGATCGTCTGGTTTTTGGGCAATTCCACGTGGGACTCCATCATCAGTCCTACATGGCGGGCGGGCCTGGTCGCCCCATATTTTATGAGGAGTGCCGGTTAGCTCAGGCGTTTGAGTCTTGTTCGAGGCGCCCGTCTGGGTCAGATTTTCGTGACCTGACAGTGACCGGACGGGCCACCCGGACATTTGAGGCTGGTTTGGGGCCGCGGTTTTAGATATTCTCAGCGGTTGAAACTTTGTATGTAATTATTATGTTTGCTTGGCGCAATCGTCATAATGCAGAGGTTGGTGAATTTAATTGTATCTTTTTAAAAATAAAAATGTTTGCAAATGCATCATTTGTTTAAACCTTTTGTAGCCTACGACCTACTTGAGGAAGATTCTCCGTTGGTTAGCCCTGCGGACAGGCATTCTGGTAGACCATATTTTATAATGTATATGTACTCCTACATGCATAGGAAGATATTATTTGCTAAATTATTGCTTAGTATTATATACATCTGTCACTCAACTGACGGCTGTTCATGCACACAGCATACGGAAACAAACATACCTGGTCAACGGATTAAGCCATTTTGTTTGACTCGTGAGTTGAAGGGTTGATGATGGCAATAGTTGCAGCTATATTTTCTCTTCGATAGTCGCGCTCCTCCGCTGTTCACTTCTTGCCAACAGGCATCAAGCGCGTAAGCTTACTGGCATCCTTAATATTCAGCTTAAAAATAGGGCACATAAGGGGTGTTCGGACATGTTCGGGTGTGTTCGACTCGTCGGATCAGGCCCACACTGGCCTACTCAACTTCATATATATATTTTTTCGTTCGCTTGTTGGACCAAACCCTAGTCATTTTACTCAACTCTACTTCACCACCCGAGCTCACCTTCGGTCTTCTCCGGCGTGACGGACAGCGGATCCAAGTCCTTCACCATGGGCATCCACGAACGCAAACATGGCGTGGCGTGCCCGCCGCGCAAGGTAGCAGGAGAGGGAGGCGGCGAAAGCCCTCACGGCAATGGATGTTGGCGAGGCAGAGTCACACTCTTCGACACCCCATATGATGAACCAGCGCGGGCTGCCGTAACCGCGTCGTGATGAATGTCGGCTGGTATATGTCATTGATCTCACGTCTACCGACACAAATTGACAGCTTGAACTCACCTCGTAAAATCCCGTAAGTGTCCGATGGAGGCTTGATTTGTTCTTGTTGCGGCTGATCCGATCTCTTTTCTTTAGCCAATATATTCTGATCTGATTCGCTAGCTGAACGGCTGAACCGAGTCGTCATCATCAATTCAAAAAAAGAAAAGAAGAAGGGTTGCCGTCCCTGACTGAGTATGCAGCAGTAGAACGGAATGTTTTGCTAGGAAAGAAAGACCGACCACGTCTGCATTATTGCTAATAATGGTTTGCACGCTTGTACAGGGTCGTGGACGAAATCAAATTAAAATTTATAAAATAAATGGTGGTACTACTGTAGTAGACAAATCTGCAAAAGATAAAAAAGTAAATCATGGATCATAGTATCATAGGTACAGACACGTGGATTGACGTCGGCTAATGTTGGGCATTTGGCGTCGTTTTTCCGTCGTGACAGCTGGACAAGCTGCTAATACGTGTGCGTGTACGTTAGCAGTCACGTCGCTGTCCCCCGCTGCACTAGCCGCCAGCCGAGGATTAACTAAGTTTGTTTTCCTTTTTCTAATCAGAAGAAAATTAAAAAGAAAGTTTCCCCTCCCGCCCGATCAGCCACCGGTCGTCGTTGTGGCCTTCTCGCCGTTAGCCGGCGACGACGTGACACATCTGCTATGTTCCTCCACTCTTCTCCGGCACCCTCGTCTCTTGTCATCAGGCCCGGAATCGACGGCGATCCCGCGTTCGCCCTCTAGGATTACAGAATGAACGTCCGATGCCTAGATTTGACGTGATGTTTGGCACAAGCGTGAGATGTCACTTGGCCACTGTGCCAAACAAAAGCCCAATCTTCTACTCTGAGGGTCCATTCGTCTTCACCTTCACTAGCTAAGGTTCCGCGTAAAATGGCACGACCATCGCGGTAATTTTGAAAAATTTCACTTGAAAACGACTTGAAACGCAGCGAATACTTGACTTAGCACTAACCCCGTCGTCTCTCTCATCTACATGTCGTCAGGTCGGCGATCCTTTTTTTTTCACTTTGCTGTTTAGGCAATTGGTTATCGTCGTGACAGGTATCAGGTCGGATCGATGGTAACACGTGTACGTCTGAAGTCACGTGGCTCTCCTTGCAGCACTAGCCGCCACCCACGAGATTGACTGGTTATTTTTGCTCTCTTCCTCACCGCCCAAAATGAAAATTTGAAAAATGTTCTCTCCCGCTACCGCTTAGCATCCACACCGGCCGTTTAACTAGTTGCATGGGGTCAACCAAATGCTACTCAGCTTAAGTATAGTTTTTCTAGAAATTTTACTATGCACCATATACGAATGTATATAGACATAATTTTAAATATAGTTTCATTCATTTTGTTTTGTACGTAATTCATAGTTAAATCTTTATAACGATAAATATTTAGGGAGGAAGGGAGTATCAAACACGTCCATGTGTGTCCCGGCATTGTCACCACGTCCCTATACAGGATGGACCGTCGGCAGCAAGCTGCCACCGCTCTTGACCACTTCCAGCGCGTGCTCCAGATCACGTTGGTGTTGGCCAGCTCATGGTCGGGTTGAGAGGGGTATCATCTCAGTAATTAGACTAGCGTATGCATTAGATTTGTTTGCAGCAAATCACCTGAATACAATGTCAGGGGTCCTTTCCCGCAAAGATCAATATGAATGTAAGTGTCCTGAAGCAAAAAAAATATACTCCCTTCATTCTATAATATAATACGTCATCAATTTTCGAGCTTTGACATTACATTATAGAATGAAGGAAGTATCTAGTACTTCCTCGGCCATTTATTTTGGATGGAAAGGAGTATCAAATAAGGAAGAAAAATGTTGTTTTAGTCAAATATAAAGATAGTACGAAATTTTAGAAAGGGACAAGCCATTCAGACCACTAGTAAGTTGGGTCCAGACCATGCATCCACTGTGTCCTAACAATGTCTCGGTTCTCGATTGGCAATTTCCTTCGGTCATCCATTCCACTGTGAAGACGTGCGGCTAAAGCCAATCCGATTGAATAAAAGGCTCATGATCAGGCCTCCACCTGCACACGGGTTTCAAAAAAGGGAAGCAAACAAAGAATGGCATACTCCATACATTATATTTCCTTCGTCCGGAAATATTTCTCATAGGGACGAAGAAAGTATAATATGGTGTGCCCACGTTTTTCGAAATTTAATTTTGATCATAAATTTAATCAACGGGACGATTGCGGTAGGAGAGAAATTACATCATTGAAAACTTCTTTCGAATACGAATTTAATGGTATATTTTTTTGCTCCTGCCGCAGTCATCCACGTTGGTTAAATATGTGATCAAATTTAAATCTCGAAAAACGCGGACATACTACATCTCGAAAAGTATTTTTGTATACACTCTCACCGGCCCGGTCACTGGTGTTGCAAGATGAAAATTGAGCTCGAGGTCGTGCCACAATTACTCTCTGTGAGTACGTGATCGTCCCTCGCCATTGATCCAACCACCCGTCGTCACTCATCAGCAACCAGCGTCAAGGTGATACCTAACCCTTGATCCCGCTCTTATATATTTTTCCTCCTCTCGCACACCCATATCTCGTCTCATGTGCCCCGGTTCGACAATGGGAGTCATAAGACGGTGCCCGATGAAAATACGGAATGTTGACTCGTCACAATACCAAATGCGAGCCCACTTTGTGAGGTTCTTTATATCCCCCAGGGTTCCGCCCAACACTCCCCGACTCTCGCGGCAATTTTGACGAATTTCATGCGAAGACGACCCCAAACTTAGCGGATGCTTGAATTAGAGCATCTATAGACGGAACTTGCAAATCTGGCCCCTCAAACGATCGCGGACACTGATCGGTCACGCCTCAGATAATGCATTCCACATCCGGACACCTCAAATCTCATATCTCAGATCCATAAAAATCATTCAACTACTACGTCGATGCATTACACACATTGTTCGATTACTCCATTACTATTAACATGCCATCGGACTACCAAAATTTGGCATGTTTGGATATGGTAGATATCATCCATGGCTGCCCTTGCCCTTTCCGACGCCCTTGCCATCCTTCTCGTGGAAGTACCGGTCGAAGGCGCAATAGGGATCGAGACGGATCTGCTCGTAGTCGTCCCTATCCTCCTTCTCCTCCTTCTGTGGCAGTCCGGCCATTTCACGGACCACCCTATTCTGCTCGCTGGCGAGGGCGTGCGTGTTCCTTCGCTGTCGTTTCTTCAACATGTGAGCGTGGATGGCTTCCTTCTTTGCTGCCGCCCGCGCCGCCGCATCAGCCGCATCCGCCTTCATCATTTCCTCCATGAGATAGGCCTCGGTGACCCTTATCCTGTCCTTCCCACGACAGGCAGTTTCGGATGGAGCTCAAAGTCCGTCGGACCGGTGATGGGGAAGGATAGATTTTTTTGCCCGTCGGGACCGCGATAATACCGCCCCGGAGGAACAGAGCGCCAGTTGAGCAGACGCTATGGAGTCGCGTCGAATAGATCCCGTCGTCGGTCGGACGATGTCCTCGCGGGAGCGGCAAAGCTCAATGCGCACCGCCATTGCCTCCTCCAATCCATAGGGGACGACCCCTCGATCAATGGATCCGGACTGGTCGGAGTAAGATCGGCTGCCCTCCATGCCGAAAAAGGCCAGAAGTGAGTTAGGGTGGTGGATGGGAGTGGATAGGAGTGAGATTGGCAAATTCTGGTCGGCGAGTTCTTTTTCTCCTCACTTTCCTGTTTGGCTAATTGGTTTTCGTCGTGACAGCCTGACAGGTAGGATTAGATGCTAATAAGACGTGTGCGCGCGTGTGCAGTCGCGTCGCTGTCCCTGCGGCACTAGCCGCCACCCACGAGACGAGATCGATTCATTAATTTCTTCTCTTCCTCACGCCAAACTGAAATCTCACAAATGTTCTCGTCCGATTAGCATTCACACCGCGCGTTCATTAGTTAATAACTTGAGGGTCAACCGAACTGTCCACTTCTACTTGTAACTCCAACCAATGGTAAGGCTCCAAACCAATGCAATCCCCGACCAAGATGGATTCATCTCCAACCCCAACCAACTATGCCCAAGTTAAGGGACACGAGTGATTAATTATGAATCAAGTTGCACACTTCCACTATCCTCGAGCTGAAGAAACAAGGAAATCGTATGCATCATTCTAGCTAGCAATTGTCTCTGCAAATCGAACTAGCTATAAAAAAAAATTCTTTTTTTGCGGGGAAAATAACTATAGTAATCCAGCTCGATGCTACTCCCCCATCTTATAATATGATGTTTTTTAACACTACGTCTCATAATACAAGATTTTTTTTAACACTAGCAAAAATGGGATGAAATAGTACTTCACTAAAAACTTTCACTTCTCTCTCCATCATCATTCTGGTCGGTACACATCATTTTATTCGAAAGATCGCCTCCGTCCATTGTTGCGCAATGGGATCTACCCCTTCTCATTTTCCTCGCCCCTCTTGCATGTCGAGATCAATATGGTAGTCGAGCATTCCCTCCCGATGATCAGAGACGAAACATCGAACTGTAGATTTCTCGACGGTCATCAAGTGACGGGCGATGAGGGGACGGGGGATAAATTTGTCATTCCGACAAATTTCACCCCTTTGACTCTCCATGTAACACGGATAAACAGCTGAACAACGAATATTTCGTATACAGAACAATTCAAAATGCAACGGGTGTTTGACTCGCGTTTGACCGGTCGACCAGCCGTCTTCCTCCTCTCGAGGCAACAACTCGGCGAGGTAAAGAGAGAGAGAGAGAGGAAGAAGAAAAAAGAAACCAAAGCGAAACCTTTATCACGCCAGCAAATTGGTCGGCAAGGAGGCGGGGAAGAAAGTCCGACGAGCTTCTTTGGTCGCCGATGGTTGGCGTCCGCGGCCATCAGATGTGCAAGACCAAGAGCGCCACGGCCACCGCCGCCGCGCCCTCCATGGCCCGCTCCTCCGCCACCACCCCGACGGCCACCACCCACGGCCGCCGCTCGCCCCGCGGCACCAACGGCACCCACCCGACCTCCTACTCCACCTCCTCCGCGGCGCTCTCCACCTCCTCCTCCTCCGCGGCCTCCTCCCTGCAGGCGCTCAAGGACTCGCTCCCGGACCTGCCCCTCCTCCTCACCTTCGCCGAGCTCGCCGCCGCCACCAAGAACTTCTCCCCGGCGCACCGCCTCGCGCCGGGGTCGTCCAATTCGTTTAGATGCGCGCTCCGGGGCCACCCGGCCGCCGTGTTCCGCCGCGCGCTGCGGCGGGATCCGGCCGAGGTCTCCGCCCGGCTCGGCGTGCTCGGCCACTGCCACCACGCCGCCATCGCGCGGCTCTACGGCGCGGCCGCGTCCCCCGACGGCGCCCTCTTCCTCGCGTACGAGCTCGTCCCGGGCGCGGCGCCGCTCTCCTCTCTGCTCCGCGGCGCCAACAACCCCTCCTTCACGCCGCTCGCCTCCTGGCACTCCCGGCTGCGCCTCGCCGCCGACGCCTGCGACGCGCTCAGCTACGTGCACCTGCAGGCCGGGACCGTCCACAACCGCCTCTCCTCCTCCTCCGTCCTCGTGTGCGGCCAGGGCACGCTCCTCCGGGCCAAGCTCGCGCACTTCGGGTCCGCGGACCTCGCCGGGGAGCTCCCGGACGACTCCGACGACAAGGAGGCCAGGCACCGGCGCACGGGGAGCCGCGGGAGGCGGATCGAGGGCACGCGCGGGTACATGGCGCCGGAGCTGATCGCGGGCGGGTCGCCGACGCGGCGGTCCGACGTGTTCGCGCTGGGCGTGCTGCTGCTGGAGCTGGTGTCGGGGCAGGAGCCGGTGCGGTACGAGCTGAACAAGGCGACCAAGGACTACGAGCGCACGTCGCTGATCGAGAGCGCGGCGGCGGCGGCGGCGGGCGGCGGGGAGGGGGGGATGCGGCAGTGGGTGGACCGGCGGCTCAAGGACTCGTTCCCCGTGGAGGCGGCGGAGGCGCTGACGACGCTGGCGCTGCAGTGCGTGTCCAAGGACCCCGCGGCGCGGCCGGACATGTCCTGGGTCGCCGCCAAGGTCTCCAAGCTGTTCCTGGAGGCGCAGGACTGGGCCGACAAGTTCCGCGTCCCCACCGACATCTCCATCTCCATGGCTCCCAGGTGAGCTCGGATCAATTCAACTGCTCGCCGGAGCTGTGATTCTAGCTGCCGTCGGGATCCGTCGCCGGTGATCATGGCATGGAATTGTTGATAGATTAGTTGATTGATTGCTGTTGCCGTGGCTATCACATGCTTTGATTTGATGCTAACAGCAGATGAGTGCTACTGCTAAATGCTAATGTGGACGTGTACAGATGAGATCTTTGTCCTCTTGTTCTTGGTTCTTACTGATGATGTGCACATGAGTGGTTTGTGATGTAGTTTACACAGATCCAGCTTTGTCACAGTCAGAAAATATATTGATGCAGCACCCCTGCATCTGAATAGATTCAGCAACTTTGTTGACAAAAACATGTGAGTGGAAAATGTCATGCACAGTCCATCAGCACTGAAACAGCTCAATAGGTGTTGCCCTCATTTGGTTCAGACCATTTTTGACAACTGCAATCCCTACACAATTTCCTGAAAATTTCGCACGGAAATTGTGGATCGATGCTACCCTATGTTTCATAGGAAAATTTCCGTCCACTCTAACCTCTCGAAGAAAGGTGCAAAAATAGTTTGAAACTCTGCCGGGTATGAGTAGATGTTAAACTCTAGTTTTTCCCAATTTCCACGTTTTTCGGAGTCCTGCTAATCAAAGATCCTCAACAACTTTGTTGTTTGTGTTGATGAAATTGTGGATCTTGGATGAGAGCAGACAAAACATTCTCGATTCCTTTCTCGGTTTTTTTCTTTTTGGCACTGTGTTTCCTAGGAAAATTTCCATCGACTCCAGCTTGTTGAAGGTGCAAGAATGTGTTGCCTGTCTCGATGAAATTGTGGATCTTGGAAGAGATAGAAAAGCCATTCATGTTTCTTCTTTGTGTGACGTGGATGAGTCTGATCCTATTTGACATTGCATCATGTCTCTTTGACTCCGGGTGAGGCCCGTCGCAATGGCGAATCGGATTCTGCTTGTGCAATATTTCGCCGCCTCTCACTTAAAAGAAAAGACTGATGAAGAAATGAGGCATTCAAATCGATCCACTTTTATCATCTTTTTTGACAGAACCTATTCTGATGTGTCATCTCCTCTTTTCATCTGGAGTGTCATTATTTATCAACCTTGAACCCCAAGAAACATATGCTCTCAAGAAAACATTAACTTGAATCAGGACCCATGGTGCCTTCCGAAGAATAAGACTTACTACATTCTAGCCATATTCAGATTTTCGGACCAACACGGTTTAAATCGAACCGCAAGTACCCGGAAGGATCGCGAAGAGAAGACGACGTGACAGGAGTACAAAGATTATTGCACGAAGCTCGAATCTGGTTCAGTCATGCTCATGCAGGTAATGAAAAAGATTTGCGCTGCGTTTTGGTAACGGAATATCCGTCGTTTCCATGTTCTTCCTAGTGGATAATCAAACATGGTTTGAATCCTGCTGGACTCGAGCTGGTTTTTTTTTTTTTTGCAATCCTATGGTTTACCCATTTCCATGTGTAGTGTGTTCTGCAATTTTGCAAACCAAAGAGGCCCTCGAATTTTGTCGTTACTTGTGTTGTTTATGTGTCATCTTCCAGTCATGCCTCTCTAGCTGAGTGAGGCCTGTCGCGATGGCGAACCGGATTCTTCTTGTTCGGCATTTCTCAGCCTCCAGCTTTGCAAGAAAAGACCGATGAAGAAATCCGTCATACATTATCCAATCTTTTCGCTTTTCCTCTCCAGTTCATCGATACGGAAAACATATTCCCCAAGGACGTTATAACTCACATCAGGATCTACGGTGTCAGGATTTGACAATTGCATAATGTCTCTCTGGCCTAGCGAGGCCCGTCGCAACGGCGAATCAGGTTCTTTTTCTGATACAGAGCAAAAAGGGGCACTGGCTCTCATTTGTCATTTGGTTCAGAGGATTTCTGACAAGTGTAATCCCTGCAAAGTTTGATTTATCTTTTTTGACACCATGTTTCCTAAGACAATTTCCATCGGCACCAAATTGTTGAAGGTGCAAGAATGTGTTGTTTGTGTCGATGAAATTGTCGATCTTGGATGCGAGTAGAGAAACCATTCTTGTTTCTTCTTCCTGTGATGTGAATGTACCTAATCTCATTGGACAATTGCGCCATGTCTCTTTGACTCCAAGTGAGGCTCGTCGCAACGGCAAATCAGATTCTTCTTGTGCGACATTTCTCTTGCGAGAAAAGACTGATGCAGAAATGCTTCGTATAGATCAAATCTATTGACTCTGATCATCTTTACGACAGGATCTATTCCTATGCTTCATCTTCTCTTTTCATCTGTCATTTATCGGCCTTGAAAAAAAGACATATGTTCTCAAGAAAAATTAACTTGAATCAGGATCCATGGTCCTTTCGAAGAATAAAACTTGTTAAATTCTTACCATATTCAGAGTTTCAGACTAAAGACGGTTTAAGTAGAACCGCAAGTACCCAAAAAGATTGTGAAGAGAAGACGGAGTGACACGCGGGTACAAAGATTCTTGCACGATGCTCGAATCATGCCAACCGAGCTCCAGTTAAATCTTGCAGGCAACGAAGATTTGTGCGCGTTTTGGTAAGAAAATTAACATCATTTCCAGCCTCTCCAAAGGACCCATGATCTCCCTAGTGTGTAATCAAACATAATCTGAATCCTGCTGGGCTCGAGCTAAATTCCTTTTTGCGCAATCCCATGTGTTTACCTATTTCCAATCTGTATTGTGTTCTGAATTTTCATGAGCCAAAGAGGCCCTTGAAGTTCTGTTGTTGTCCTTGGCGCTATCGAAATTTTCTTGGATGTGAGCAGATAACCGTTTTTGTTTCTTCTTCCTATGATGTGGATATATCTAGTCCAATTTGACATTGCATCATGCCTCCCTTTTGGGAGGGCTGTCACAATGGCGAATTGGATTCTTCTTGCTCAGCATTTCCGAGCCTCCAATTTTGCAAGAAAAGACAGCGATGAAATCCTTCGTACGTTATCCAATCTTTTCGACAGAACCTATTCCTCTGCTTTTTGTCTCCGGTTTGCAAAAACAGAAACATATTCTCTCTTATCTCCACGTCTCATCTCCAGTTACCGAAACAGAAAAACATATTCTCCGAAGAGAACATTAACTCGAACAGGATCACGATGTCATGATTCTGACAAAGAAATGTACATTCCCACCACCCAATAACATACCTGATATATTCAGACACACAGTTAAATGGAACAGCAACAACAAATGCTGAGGTGCATCAACAAATGCTGATTCTTGCACAAAGCTCGAACCATGCAAACCGCAGACTCAAACAAGCTCGAATTCAGAGCCGCAGGCGATGTTTCCCCCTGTATGTCAAGATCCCACGCCAGCACCCAAGACTCTTACCAGTTTTTATTGGCGTATGCCTGTCCGAATCCTTTGAATTTAGAGGGGGGAAGGAGGAGCAACAGTTTCATTCACATCGTCCTCTCGTACGATAAAGAGATCCGCACGGTAGAAAAACAATAATACATTACAACAAGTGTTAATCCGACATGAACGATGTACAGTCCATTGACGAGAGAGTTGTACAATCTGCGTTCTTGTTCCGGTCCGGGCCCAAGCTGTCGGCGAAATCACCGGTTAGTCGCAGCCGCTCGTGGAAGGCGCCTGCCTGCCTGCAGATGAGACCACAGCTTGCTCACCAACCGCCGTGCCACTGTCACCATCCTCTCATTGACTAATCAAACATGAAAGAAGACAATAACTGAAGGTTAGCAGATACGTCAAGAAAGAACTCATGGCCATTACAACCGAGCATTATTCTCGTACAGCCAGTGGCATGTCAAAATTATTTTTTCCACTTAGTACAACATTTAGGTTAGTCCAGTACAGGTTCATAGATGGATTGCCATGGCAAGAAGGCACCTCAGCACCAGGGATGTTTCTTGTTCTTATGTGAATGGATGGGTTCTTCATTTAAGCACATAAAGATATATTTCCCTTGGAATTTGTATATCAGATTTATCAGCAGGAAATAAATTAGTCCTCCCCTCCACTTTAGCGGACCATCTATCGTATCTCTGTTCTGATACTGCCACTCACACTGAGTGGGGAACAAGAGAAGGTAGGTCAAAGACACAAATGTCATACTAGTAAGAAATAAAGGGCGATAGATAACGCCAGATAAAGGTTGACCTGTCATGTGAGGTCAATGTCTAACACCATTAGGCCCTCAATGATTATGACAGGCACTGCCATAGAACTAGAAATTGTAATATGCTTATACGTGTTCCAAAGCAATTTGACTCCAGCATGTCTTTACACATGACCATAATTCAATGGATTAAAAAAGTTCCCCAAGAGTAAATAAAGCATTACCACCGTGTCAGAATGTTGTAGGGACGAATCTCAATAGTCAGAGCAAAGAACTAATTGTAATCGGCAAGTGACAAGTCAATGTATGCCTATGTCAATATAATAACAATGAGGGGAAATAAGCTTAGTAACCACATTTGGTTGACTTGAGCCAACATGGCAGTATCATTAAGCAATATACTCTTTACTATGAGAATTCGGGCAGCATTCTGGTGCATAGGAGATGGGGCAGACAGAAACAAGCTTTCTGGGAAGTGCAGGCAAAAATTTAAGAGTGCATTGATACTATCGCTGTATCGCACACTGAAAGAAAGAAAATCTATCAAGTGCATCTGTAGTTCTGGCATCTGGTGGTCAAAGAAGTGTTTTACTAATCCTGTACAGAAAATATGTGAAAAATTCTGCAGTGAATGACTCCATTAGCATATTTCTGTTCTCACTTCAGATCTTTTGCAGGTTAACAGACAACCAAATGATATATCTGTAAATACAGCATGGGGCTCTTTTAAAGGGAAACAGCAGGTAAGCACAGTGACGTATATATGTATATGGCAAAGTACCAATTGTTCCCATGTTAGTTATGCATACCTTGAAGCCAGACTTGTTATTAGTTGAACCAGGCAACATTTTCCTTGCAGGTTTGAGTATTTGGAAGGAGCACATCAGCGTCTCGTCTACACTCATCATGGCACCAGCATTATCGAATTCCCCACAGTAATTAGGCGCTGAAAATATTGTTACTAGCTGACGATCAGCAAAGAACTCGTAACCATCCTCAACAACCTGAATTCGAACAAGCAGAAATAAGTTATCAATCGGTACACTTGACAATGAAAATAATATGACGGGTGCTTTCTGAGCCTAGTGCACCTGATGGGCTCGGCAGATGAGGTCTAAATCATGTTTCTCAAGAAATTCAGCCACTTTATCAGGCCCAAATGTATATGAGACACCTCGATCATTCATAGCCCACCCTTGCGCTTCATTGGAAGGATCGGACCAGAGGAGGTCACAAAGTAGCCCAGTATCAGGAACATCTGTGGGGCGATTGAGGTTGAGTATTTGATCCAGCTTGTTCAACTCTGGAGAAAGACCTCCATGCATGCATAGAATCTTTTCATCTATCAACGCTGATACCGGTAAGCAGTTAAAACAGTCTGTAAACGTTTTCCAGAGTTTTACACTGAATCTGCGCTTGCACTCATCATAGAATCCATAGATGCGGTTTACTGATGCACATTCATGGTTGCCCCTTAGAAGAAAGAAGTTCTCAGGGTACTTGACCTTATAAGCCAAAAGAAGGCATATTGTCTCAAGGCTCTGCTTTCCTCGGTCCACGTAATCGCCCAAGAAAAGATAGTTGGACTGGGGAGGATATCCACCATATTCAAAGAGCCTCAGGAGATCAGAATATTGACCATGGACATCACCTGAACAGAATAAATTTTGAAACATTAACATTAGTATGAAGCTTTCTGTAAGCTGATCAAGGTTCTCTAAATTAAACCTCAGATTCAGAAGAAAAAAGCTAGAGAAGTTGTTGATATGTTTTTATTCAAAAGTGTTCTGCTGGAAGAATGCAGTCTAGCATGACATATAATTCTCTTTTTCCATGAATACGCAAAAGCCTTGCGTATCAATGCAGTGTATGGCATAGGGTGATATACCACAACTTAAAGCTAAATAAAATGGTAAAATAGATCTCAAATACACAAGCATTGCCTGAGGTGTAACAATGAGAAATATGAAACAAAAACATTTATAGAACTAAAACAGGTGTTCTAAAATTGAGCACTTTGACAGCAAGCTAGCTGAACAACTAACCATCCAATACTCTTATATACATGGAGAGGGATGCCAATTCCTCAGCCTACAGTTAGTTACGAAAGCAAGCCTTTTGTTTGAATATACTGCTTTACAACTGTGCACAATGATAAACACCATTTATAATCTATGGTTCTCCAAAGTTAATCAATGGCATCAAATCCTGAATGGATGAATATACCGCTTTACAGCTGTGCACAATGATAAAACAAATATATATAATCTATGGTTCTCCAAAGCTAATCAACAACATCAAATCCTGAATGGATAAATATAGTGCTTTACAACTGTGCACAATGATAAACAACACTCGTAATCTATGGTTCTCCAAAAGTCAATCAATACCATCAAATCCCGAACGGACCCATCAAATAAAACATCGGCAGCTTTCCGTTATGAACAGAGCCCCAACTAAATCTGGCATTTTGTGAGATTCCGAAGCACCTAAAACTTAGCAGGATTAGTTAATTCACCATAAACCCCATGAGCCCCCATTGATGCTACAATGGCTCACCAAGAAGCACTCAGTACACATTCAATTTGATGAGTACCTTGCAAACTACCCACCAAGAAGCACTCAGTACAACATCCAATAGCTTCCAATTACCCACCAGATACAGAACATGACCATCACTTCAAGAACAAACACCTTTTTATCAGCTAATACAAGCAAAGATTCAAAGAGATTTTCATCCCAATCATGCTGAATCAGTAGAGGAGAGGTACTGCACGCGATGAATCTCTGCCGAACTCCCCAGTCCCCAAGAAAAAAACATGGCAAACCAGCCACCTACCACGCGTTGACCAACAAGACCGATCCCCCGAGATGGCATTCCGAGGGCGGCCGGCTAAGAATCGGGGAGAGACGGATGAATCGAGGGAGGGAGGGATTACCGCAGATTTTGATGGGGGCCTCGAGCTCCAGTAGATTGGGCTGCGAGAGGAAGATCTCCTTGGAGGCGGCGCAGAGCTGCTTGATCTCCGACTCGGACAGCTGCGCGTTCTTCCCGGGCTTGAGGCTCTTCACCTCCAGCAGCCTCGCGATGATGTTGTCCAGCAGCACCGGATCCATCCCCTTCTCCATCGCCGGCAGAGCTTCTCAACAACGCCGACAGTTATTAAAGAAGAAGAAAACAAACTCGGCAACAGCAAAAAGAGACGAGGAATCAAGCACAGATCGAGCAAATCTCGCTCTTTTGGGGGGATTGGAGGCGGCTGCGGCGGGCTCGTGATGATCACTCTGCCGGGAGGGTCCGACGAGCCAAAGGTACCTTTTTTCTCCTCGGCCTTTCCGGCTTTATTCCCTCGTGGATGCTCCGCGATTCCTTCTTGTTCTTGGAGGAGGCCGGAGGTCGTCTCCTCTCGGCCGGTGGGGATTTTCGCCTGGCCTTTCTCACTGATCTCCTCTTGTTCTTGGCATTGGTCAGGGTCTCCTCTCCCCCCTCTCCCCCCCTCTCTCTCTCTCTCTACCTCTCTCTGTCACTTTCTCTCTCCTTGTGCCAATTCCCCAAGGACTAGCATTGGACTTTGTGGATTAATAAAGCATGCCACTTTTGCACCCAGACCCTTGTAGATGACTAATTATTCTGTTTAGGTCCCTGGTTGGAGATCACAAGGACAGTGCTGGGGTTGTTTCTGCAAAGTGTTTCTGGCCCCCCATGTCCTTCTCACTTGACATTTCCTAGTCAGATTTTTTGGTGGCTTGCATGCAATGCAACTATGTGTGCAAGTGATGTTTTTGGAGGGATGGAAGATGATGAGGGCCTGTGAAGTGCTGCAGGGAAAATGGCTGGTGCTGGTGGAGGTATTTATTGGGCTGATCAGGAGACCTTTTCTTTCTTGCTTCCTCTTAATTTTGTGATGCATGTGTGGCACTCAATTGGCTGTTGCAACTGCTGCTCTTGTTTGTCATCATCCTTGTTATGTTTATTTTGCTTTTGAAACTGAAGCTGTGTTGCTGCTACTACTAACATAGTAGGACTGCTGCATGCTGGAACTCCATTTGGCACTTCTGGTGGTGCATGCCATTAATTGATGTTGAATTGCAAAATGCCATTTGCATCGTACGGAATTGTTTCCGCCGTTTGCCCTTCTCTTTTCGTTTGGCGGAGCTGAAACTTGATTGTTGCTACTAAAATAGAATTATGTATAGAAATATCGAAGTTTGGAATCAGCGTTGAATTTCCGTGTGAAAAGCTTTGCAGGATTTGATAGTCCTTGTGTTTGTTAATTATGTCGTGTATTTTGACTTCAGTTTTTATCATTTTTGCGGGAGAGGAAAATCAGCTTCGCTCGAGCTGATTTGGAGGCTACCGCCGTTGGCCCTAACGCGCCGTGTTAATTAAACTTTGATAATTTTTAAATCAAGTGAAAGTTGACACAAGACCATAACTAAAGGTACAAATGTGACGATATTATGCAGTAACAATTGATATTGTATGTTTTCTGTCTATTCGTCGTGACATACACACGGCCTAAGCAATGCCATCGGCGCGATGACCAGTACGTACTCCCTTTATTTCAAAATAAAGCGTATGTTAGTTTAGTCCAAACTTTGTAGGCCTTGACGGACTTGGAAAAAAGAACATCTACAATATGAAATCAATATTGCTGAATCTATCGTAAAATGCATTTTAATATTACGTTTATTTGGCACTGTAAATAGTATTTTATCTCTAAACTTGCTTAAACTTCACAATCTTTGACCTAGACAAAACTGATACACAGTATATTCTAAAGTGTAAAAAGTAGCACCACCAACCTAGCCAGTCCTAAACTAGGCAGGCATGCCACAACCACCGGCACCGGTAGCGGTAGGGTCACGATGGCAATGAGACTATGCATCGTGTACCAATTCTTTTATCAGGATTTGGTTGGTGGTGATGACCGATGAGTGGTCTTCCTCCTTGTCATCCTCTGCCCTTGGAATCTTTGGACACATGCAAAACCCAGAATGTTTTGCCACTAATGGCACATTGATGGAAATACTCCTCTCTCTGGACTAACGCGCTACTTCAGTTTGCTTATGGTCAGTTAGTCATGGAGATCAAACACTTAGCTGGTATTAGGAAGTTTTATCCTCAGAAATTTAGTCGTTCTTAAAATAGAATTGCCGATCGATTGTCTTTCTATAACCGATCGGAGCGAGCTATCGCTGTTTGGTTGGGTTCGGTTTCACCTTACATCAAGAACTTATGGCCTCTCGACTGTAACTCTATGATATTGCAATAAAACCCTTTTTATACCCGCAAATAAAAAAGAAATACTCCTCTCTCTTGGTCCGTCCATCTGTCTATCGTGCTTTGAGATTTGTGCGTGGGGTCGACCGTCGTCAAACCGTCAAATGTAATTAAGGCCGCTTTGGGGAATCATGGCGACTGTCGACCTGTCTTGGCTTGGAACGGACGATTGGTCGTATCTGCGAGATGCATTAGTCTAACGTGCATGCCCCTAGTTTAAGCAAAGATATTGATGACAATTGCGTAGATGGATGCCCCTATACGCGTTCGTTCAACAGTTTGTAGCCTTTGTGGGATTGTTATATTCCTTGTTATGATCACCATGTGCAAGTACGTTAAGATTGCTCGGCTAGCTTGGAACGTTTTTCAATACTAATATAGTATACTTACTTTTGAGAGAAGCAAGAAATGGTAACACGTCAACAGAGACCAGGCACATTATTTTGATGCAAGCAACCAAACCATGGCTATCATTGGAGGATCTGCGAATGCATGAGTTAACCTTTTTAGAAATTGCCATATAAAACGCGCTCGTGGTAACAATGTTTTGCTCCTAGCTAGCTATAGATGGCCTAATATACACAAGCATCCAACTTTCTTTGTGCAAACAAAAAGTCCAAATGGACGTGCATTTTATTTTCGAGAAATCTAACACTCTTGTGACCCACACCGGACTACTTGGGGTTGGTCGTGTATGAATCACACAATCTAGGTGTCGGGCCTGCGATGGCAAGACATGCAATGGCTTCATCGGGAGTGTAGAATGAGTTCTCCTCGTTCTGGCGATGTTGGTTGGCCTCGATGGGGGAACATGTGGAGCTTTGGTGAGGGCTATGATTGGTGTGCATGGATTGGATGGATTTAAGAATCTGCATTTGAGGTGTGTGGATGTGCAGCAGCTCAAATGAGGGGCCAGAAGTAACTCGGATTTCTTGAACTATAGTTGCATGCTTCCCGCCTTGGTTTGGTTCAATATGTTTAACCGACATTGTCCAACGAAATAATAACCCGAGTGGTGTTAAGATCACGAGCCAATGCCAACGCCCCGCGACACGCCAGGGCTTCCAAAGATGATAATACATCGGTCGCACCCATTTATAAAAAGTAGCTGAAGTTGAGCCGAAGTAATGACCAAGATAATCCCGACAAATAGCCATTGCAACTCCTCTATCTCCATGTCTTTCCACTATGCCATCTACATTGATTTTCACAACTCCCGCTAGTGGTCTGATCCAAAGTTCTCTTGTAGGACCTCGCGCTACACGTGGTTGGGCTTGCTGCTTACAGGAGATGGTATTAATTTCAACTATGGAGTGTTTAACGAACATACTCATGGACATTGGCGGCTGGAATTCCTCGCGGTAGCTATGTCTCACATTAAGCGAGACAAAAGTTGCTCTCTCGCTGAATGAATCGCCACTCGCGCATGCAGCTGGGTCGGCCCATGACCGCACTTCTTTTAAAAAGTAAGAATGAAAAACAGATGCACACGAGGGGATCAATCCGACACCTCAAGAAAAATGGACGTCAATGCTAGCTACTACGCCCACTAGGTGTTCCTGGTTAGAGGTATGGCGCGTTCTTCTTGAGGTAAGAAAAGCCATTTTTCTCATTTTTCCTCATTTTTTCGTTTTTGTTTCTTTTTCTTATCCGGTTTGTTATTTTTTATTCTTATATACTCCCTCCGCTCCTCTATATAAGGTGTATTTATTTTTTGATAAAATTCTAAAACGTAAGGTGTATTTTTTTATTTCCCATAATTTCCTTGTTAGCCCTCCTCCAAAAAGGAAAGTATCCGTTTACTGATTGTCAGTATCCCTCCTTATAGCAAAAGAAGACAACTATCTCTTTATCCATTGTGTGTATTTCATACTTTTCTATACTAATTGATTCACTTTCTACTAACCAAATTTTTTTTAAGGATAATTTAGTCTTAACATTTCTATAATTATGTGTCTTGGTCACCGTGCCGAAAATAATACACCTTAAGTAAAGGAACGGAGAGAGTATATGAAAAAATCACCATTTTTTTATAATACATGCTCAACATTTTTATACACATTTAACACTTCCAAAATACTTGTTTAACAATTTTTAAATACTTTATCAACATTTCTTTTCAAATTCTTTATTAACATTATATATACATGATAAACTTATTTTTTCAATACATGATCAACAATTTTGGTAGATCTCCTCCCAAAAATGGAAGATATTTCTCAAGGTAGTTCTCCTCCCAAAAATGCCGTCTCTCTCTCACATGGATGGAAATAATTCTTTTCTTTCTCACAGCTTCTCTCTCTCCTGCCCGTTACGTACTCCTCTCTCTCACACATGAACTGATAAAAGAAAGGCCATTTAGTCTGCAAGTGGGAGAGAGCGGTGCATGCATGCATGCTGAATCTGAGTAAGAAAAGACATGGCATGGCGGGAGAGAAATCACGGGTAGAACTTAATTAACTAATTACATAAGGTAGGCTACTGTTAGGTTACTGATCTATATATCTTGTTTAATCTGTGTAGCCATTGGTTCAAATTTTGAAGTTTGGTGTTGGACGCGCATGTACATGTTCGATATATACCAGCTGCGCTACAAGACTGTAATCTGGTGCACAAACTTGACAAACTTGCTTGAGTAACTATCATGCTCCTGCAAATTTTGGGAAGGCTGTTGGTGCAGCAAAATGCTAGAATTAGGAGCTCGACCTGCGGGTGGCTACAACTGTTGCTGCATTTGTGGCTGCACTGGCTTCCTTCTTTGTGAATTCAAGATACTGATAATCTGTTTCTCGTATCGAGGAACTTTGTCCCTCATATCAGGTTGGATGCTACTCTTGCTAATTTGCAGCAGTTGTAATACGCGGTCCAACATTATTTTAAAACTCTTCATTCTACCATACTTCTCAGATGGTATTTCAGGTGGTATAATGTTGTCCACTTGTTGTAGCTTAACGGATATTCTATTGAACAATTCGCTGAGTTCTGCAAAGTATTGGTCCTTCAAAATCTTAATCTGTCGACAACAAAGACCGCATCCACATAAATTTGCTGCATAGCTAGATAGAGATGAAAACAGAACAGCTAATGTGCCATGGTCAGAAAATATGGCACTCGCAAGATACTTCAAGTAGGTTTTATTAGAATCATATAAATCTCACAATAATAAGAAACTATGATCCTCATTAAATACAACCTCTTTAACAAAGGTTGCTTATTGCTTTGAGGCTTTACTACATCTGGATACTTTGTATGGTTATATGCTCCGTACTCCACATTCATACAGAATTTCCGTATATCATATACTCCCTCTGTCTGAAAAAGAATGGATGTATCTAGATATATTTTAGTTCTAGATACATCCATTTTAATCAATTTTTGCGAAAAGTAATTCTAGGTGGAGGGAGTATAATCTTATAAGAATACTACCAGAACGTAGCGCATCTACACACTAGACTATTGATTCGTATGAAATTCTGGTTCAAATTCCAGAAGAGGAATTTGTTGGAACAAAGACCAAAATGAAGAAGAGATGGGCAACATGAAGTGCAAAAGTAAAACGCCCCAACATCCAATAAATGGCTTGTTGTTTCATCTTCTAACAATCTAGAACAGGGCATCCTCAACCTATCTGTTCTAGGGGCCACTATCTACGAATTTTTGGAAGTTCAAGGAAGGGAGTCCAAAAACGGATGATATCAGTATCATGTCTTACCATTTGATATATCTCCTCTTGCCAATAATCATCTGCACCTGCATGGCCTGTTTGAGCAGTAGACTCCGTAGATGCTGCATAAAAAGCAAGGTAGTCGAAGAGTATCAGGATACAATGAACAAACCTACAAATACATTATAGGATGGAATGCAGGGGCAATCGGAAAACTTGTGAAACAAATTAAACAATCACAGAAGATCAATATGGTCAGCTTATTCATCGCTATTATTACACAATAGCATATTTCCAGAAAATTTCCATCAAATAAGAAAACCCAATGTGGTGAACATGATGATTACAGAGTACATCATCACTAAACATCGCAATATATATTCCATCTTCGAGTTGTCCTTCTATCCACCGTAGTTCAGGGGAAAAAATGAAATGCAGTTTTGAAGATTTAGGACTAACTTCACACTCCCTCGATAAATGTACGACATGTGGTGCATTTCACTTGTAAATAAACATATAATTGCATCTGAATTACAAATTTGGTTCTTATCTCCAAAATAAAAAGTTCCAATTTTCATCAAGCTACTATATGTAGCATAAACATTAATTTCACCAAAGACCTAGCCATGGACGGGGTGCGTGGGAGTTAGCTAGCAATGTGACAGAACCATGACTTGGTTTCAACTCTAGCCTACCAAACTTGTTTGGAACTCAAGGTTTTATTGTTGTTGTATTAGTTCATGTAGCATAAACATTAGTTTCATAAACTGTTTGAGTTGTACTTAGGGAAAACCACGTGCAATGATGTTCATTGTATCTAAGACATGCCACCTAGGCAAAAGTCCAAGTACTGTTTTGGAAGCCTACTTAGCGAGGAAAAAGGGAGGTATTGTATCTTATCAAGATACAACTCTTATCAGATAATTATGCAGCATCTACGGAGTCTATCTTAGCGAGGAAAAAGGGAGGTATTGTATCTTATCAACCCAAGATAATTATTACTTTTTCTCTCACGGAACATATTACATTCCAGCTCCATATATAAACATATATTTAATGCATATGATACAACACAAGATACTAAGCACCGAGAGTGCCATAAGGGTTCAATAAGAGTTAGGATCCAAGAATACAGGTTGTAGTCTAGTAAGGCCTTAATTATATTATCGTCCAATATAGATGTTATCACAATAATACAGGCCATGATGGTGTTGAACTCTTGATGGAAAACACAAATTCCTCCTTAACTTTTCTATGTAAGTAAGGCGAAAAGAATGAGAACCCAGATCGATAAGCTAGTTTAAACTACACAAGGATTGTTGGAGGTATAAGTACATGCTGGATACTGGCTGCACTAGAGGACCGCGATCTGGTGCTCATACTTGACAAACTTGCTTGAGTATTAGTATGACTATCATGCTGCTGCAAATTTTGGGAAGCCTGGTGCCCTAAGGGTTCAATAAGCTTTACCTGCAGGTGGCTGGAATTGTTGTTGTATTTGTGGATGCACTGGCTTCCTTTGTGAATTCAAGATACTAATAATCTGTTTCTTGTATTGAGGAACTTTGTCCCTCATAGAAGGTTGGATAGTACTCTTGCTAATTTGCAGCATTTGTAATACACGGTCCAACATTATTTTAAAGCTCTTCATTCTATCATACTGTTCAGATGGCTCTTGAGGTGGTATAATGTTGTCAACATGATGTAGCTTCACAGATATCTTATTGAACAATTCACTGAGTTCTGCAAAGTATTGGTCTTTCAAGCTCTGTATCTGTCGGCAACAAGAAAACCACATACACATAAATTTGGCGCAGAAACTATATAGAGATGAAAAAACAACAGCTAATAGACCATGGTTTTCAATAAGTCGGCAAATATGGCACTAGCAAGATATTTCAAGTAACTTTAGAAGCATACAAATCTAAAATAAAATAAGAAACTGTTATCCCAGGAAATAAAATTGATTTGATAAAGATTGCTAACTGCCTTGACACTTTACTAAATCTAGATACTCTGTATGGCTGTATGCTCCCAACTCCGCTTTATACAGAATTCTGTATAAATATAATATATATCTTATAAGAAGACTACCGGAATGTAGTGCATCTACATACTCCGCTTTCATATGGAATTACGTATACCTCTTTGTTCTAGGGGGCACTGTCTATGTATTTTAGGAAGTTTCAAGAAAGGGAGTGCCAATTAGGATGATATCAATATCACGTCTTACCATTTGATATATATCCTCTTGCCAATCACCTGCACCTGCATGGCTTGATTGAGCAGTAGAATCCGCAGATGCTGCATAAAAATCAAGGTTGTCAAAGAGTAGTTTAAACTGCACAGGAAGAACACGGAACAGGAACATCAAGGTATGGCCACAACAGGAACATATATATAAGAACACGGAGAAAAATAAGATGAGAACAATAAGATCATACAATGGAGCCAGAAAAAAAGCAGATGCGAAAACTTACTACGACAGGAAGCCTCTTGAAGGCCCTTCTGTGCCTGAATAAGTACATTTTTCTGAGCCATGTTATTTTGTTGCAATAGCATGCCTCCTGAAGATTGAAGTCTTTGCTGAGTGGAGAATTGCGGCTGCATCCCTAATTGCTGTTGTAGTTGGTTAGGCTGAGCCTGGAACTGCAAAATAATATGCTGTTGTGATTGTTGAAGTTGGTTGTGTTGAGACCGAGGTTGCATCAAACCCATTGCTGGCTGCTGAGCATGCTGTTGCTGTGGCCGTAAATTAATATTGGGATGCTGACACTGCAGAGAAGGTTGTTGATGCTGGTGATAAATTAATTTTTGAGATTGTTGTTGTTGCTGCCTTCCTGCCTTTTGCCTTTGTGCAGCATAAATATCTTGTGAAGTGCCTTGCTCCAAGCCATTATTAACTGTGTTCTGTGCCATGACATACCCATTCTGCATCGTTGATGGTTGGTTGACACCTGGCAAGTTGTGTCCGATATTAGTGAGTGAAGAAGCATGTAAAGATGTAGAAGGATTTGGAAGCCAGGCGATTTGCTGAGACATCAAGGGAATTGCTGATTTCTGTGATTGATTACTGCCTCGTGGAGGGAGTCTAGTAGCTGTTTCAGAAAAGGTACCATATGTGTGTCAAGTAAGTATCATGTGAACAAACACATCTCGTGGAACTGTGACAGACAGAAAAAGCACTGAAGCGGCATCTTACAGATCAAATTAAGACGATCTGCATTTTCAGTGAGATAAATAAATGTACCAAAGCAATTAAAGGGATGGCAACCAGATTTATTTTAAAGAGCATGCAAACAAGTGTTTTCATATCTTTTCATTAAGACGAGAGTCAACGAAATACAGCTGAGAGCTGATCAAGTGATTTAAGAGCTAATAGTTAGTTCCTTTGCGGCAAGTAGAGAGGCAGATCACATTGAGTAGTAGCAAGGAGAGAACGAACATAATTCTACAAATAGCTGTAGATGGTCAAATGTTACTGTAACTTAACCGTGGCAGCATTGCAAACTAACTCCAACATAAAACTAAGTTACATTTAGGCCTAGTTCTTTTGTAGCTTACAGGCCTCCCCCTCCCCCAGCTACTACCACAAGCCAGGTTATGAGAGAAGCTGGGAAGGGGGCGGATAAGCTACCAAAGGAACTGGGCCTTAATCTATCATATGGTGTAATCATTTCTGAGTGTAAATTGACGTCCAAGCAAACATGATAAATTGTGCAGCACTAAGTTTACTCTATACGGTACCTTACCAGAGTTGTTTTCATTTGGAATCACTTGTGCATTTCCAGGAGCCTGTTTTGTCTTCGTCTCCATAGAGAGAATTTTCAGAGAAATCTTCCGGAAATAATCAGACTGGGTAATACAACAGCAAATGATGTAAAGTTCTATACCAAATTACTAATAGTGAGTTGCAACCAACAATTCATGTATGATTAGCAGTTTAGCATGGTCGAGAAGGTGTTTTAGGATTTTGAAATTGAATTCGGAAAATTTCATCTAAGCAGAAAAACACACTTCCATAAATAAGCGATATAAACAGAAAATCCAAATCAAAATAATCATACTGACTAGATGCAATTAAGATGACCGTTCAAGCAGAGTTAAGGCGGTATGCCATCTGATCCTGAATATAAGAAGTTTTGGCAGTTTAATTTAAACTGCCAAACGTCTTACTTTTGTGAAAAGGAGTAGTAAGGCATTGTTTGATTTTTGCTCTGAGATAAATGATTGTATACCATCGCATAACCATGCCATGGACTAGCGTAGTACTATCGTTTTAACATAAGGTACTTTTATTTCATCTATAAGAAATTCCGATGCATGTGCACATGCATGGCATAGAAGCATGAATTGGAAGAGTAACTAAGTGAAGACTCTCAAGGTACAGCACCACAGATTCAGCATGTGGTGGATGATAACCATGATCATGATAAATGTTTTGGTCTATTGTTTATGTAACATAACATTACAAATATAGTAGATTATTAACTTAGATTTCCTATGTATACTTAAGTGCAAAACTGCTACAATAACTGGGATGTGCTCTAAATTGTTTTTCATTTTTAAACGAGGCAAAAGACTTGCCATTTTCATTCATAAAGAAGAAGACAGTTGTCCGGTTAATTGGCGGAAACCGGGCTAAAACCGATATAACCCAACCCATATGACGTAGGCACAACCGGCCAACCCAAGCGTCATCGTCATCACCGGTTGCCTCGAACGGGCGACTCCGATTTAACCACAAAGCTCCATCATCGAGGCCAACCCGCAAATAGTCGCAGAAGCCCTGACGACACATGCCAACCAATGGCACACACGCAAGCAATCGACAGCTTCGACTTTGACGATGAGCATCGCAATGGAAATATGCAGGATTTGCGGTCACCATGCCCTCCGCAAACAACCACCGAGTGTATGTCATCATCACCATCATCACCACATGGACTCGCTCCACCGCAACTCCGACTTCAAAGCAACCAATGGAACAGCACCGAAGTCCACGCCAGGAAGAACCGAGTACCGAAGTCTACGCCGCGTCCCGAGCTCGTCTCGACGCCATCATCTTTGCCTCAACATAAACCAGGGTCCTACCTCAGCAAACCACGCGGCTAAGATGTCGCCCACCGGTCTCCCAATCAAAGCTGGCCCCGAGACGATGCCCCCAAGGAGGATAAAATCGTGAAGACGCCTCCATCTCCTCGATTGAGATGATCTGAGGTTTCCCTCCGGAGCCAAGGCCATGTAGAGGAGGAGCACATCTCCGAGACGACACTTTCAATAAAGGTCATGACACCTGCGGGCGCCACCACAGCTGGCTCAAATGAAGATCGGAACAAGGATTTATTCCGGAGTGCATCGACCACCTGCCGCCACCGACCGCCGTCCACCGACCACCATCCGAGCCGAGGACAATCTCACTATGCCACGGGATCCCACGATCCACCGCGCCTAGACATTCACCGACCCATGGCTGTAGCCAGCAACCACCACCGCAGCACCACCGCGACCACCACCACCAAATGGTTTGATTGTGGACGTTGGCACAATCATGGCCCCAGTTCAAGTCCCAACAGCATATAAAATTTTGTGTGTCACATGAGAAAAAATAGGATGTGTTCCAAAGGGTAGGTAAAGATTTTTTTCTTCTTAAATAATACTCCCTCCGTCCGGAAATACTTGTCTTAGAAGTGAATGTATCTACACTTAATTTAGTTATAGATACATCAATTTTATTTATTTTAGGACAAGTATTTCCGGACGGAGGGAATAGGTACGAAAACAGTGGCATCTGGGGAGTAAAATAGTTACCCAAGGTTTCACAGGAAAAAAAGGGGTACTAAAACCCAAGTTTTCAAAGGAAGGGGAGGGGAGGGGGGGGGGGGAGGTACTAAAACATGATGTAAAAAATTGATGCTCTGGTCTGGAGATATATAGCTAAAATTACCTGGCTGGTTGCTGCATCATAGATACTCTGTTCGAATTGCAAAGCGATTTTTTGAAGCTGGTTCAGTCCATCTGGGTGAGATACTGGCAGATGCCTCTTGAGAGTCTCGAATCTACACGCATATATAATGCAACATGTGAATAAATTCTGGGGGATCCATTGCCTTTCAACTGTTGTGGGCAATATATACAACATGTCTTGAATTCTCAATCATAGTGCAAGCATGGAGTAATTTTCGTTTTGCTAACAAGCCGTAAGAATTGGGGGGAAACTTGCATCCCGGAGCTAGGTAGATCAAAGCTATATATAGAACTTATTAGATGAATCGGTGAATAAACTCACGGAAATTCCTCTGTGTTTTTCTTGTATGTGTGAAACCAGATGAAAGCGGAGGAAGAGGAAAGCGGATGAGATGAAACCAAATCGAAGGGATTACAGGCTGCAGGCATACATACATCTTATTGACCATCCTGCTGCGCGCCTCGGGCTGGAGCTGGGCGCGCCAATCGTTTGATCCGGTGGCGGGCGGGTCAACGCCGGCGCCGGCGGCAGGACCCGACCCTTGGGTGAGCCGCCAGTTGCCGGCCATGCTCCGGATCGGCGATTCTAGCTAGGTCTTTAGGGGGCGGAGGCGGAGAAAGGGGATGCCTTTACCTCCGGCTGCGTGTTGGTTTTGGCCTCCACGGCGGCGCGCCCGGATGGAGTGCTTAAGTGCTTAACTAACTTGGCCGCCGACGTCCCATAGGAGGGACTAGTATATTTGCTACTACTCCAACTCCTACATGGTAAAAAAATGTTATGGAGCTGACAATTTCTATGGACACATCGTCCACTGTCCCGTGAATGACCCACACATGAGGCAAATGAGATGTGACATCTCTGTGGGCACATCTCAAGGGAATGACCCACATCGATTTTGCTCCCATTCGCTCTTCGAAAAAGAAACTGTCTCGTGAATCATATTTCATGGCACACCCATTTTGCTACCATTCGCTCTTCGAAAAAGGAACTGTCTCGTGAATCATATTTCATGGCACACCCATTTTCCTACCATTCGCTCTTCGAAAAAGAAACTGTCTCGTGAATCATATTCCATGGCACACCCATTTTCCTACCATTCGCTCTTCGAAAAAGAAACTGTCTCGTGAATCATATTCCATGGCACACCCATTTTCCTACCATTCGCTCTTCGAAAAACGAACTGCCTCGTGAATCATATTCTATGGTTGGATGGTTAACAAGATAATGATATCCTCTGTCCACCAGAATTCTATGGTTGGATGGTTAAAAATATAATGGTATCCTCTATGCACCAGAGCTCTATGGTTGCATGATTAAAAATAAATAAATAAAATAGTGGTATCCTCTGTTCATCAGAGTTCAAGTCACAGACATGAGCCTGATGCTCGTGTTTTACTGGATTTATTCTAGGGCTTCTCGTCAACTATTAAGACGTCTGTGATGACTACGTCAGTCTCAGGGTGCGCATGCGTGCAATGATAAAGACATATGTGATGCTCGTGTAGGTGAGCAACTTCATCTGTATTGTGGGTTTTTTAATGACCCGAGTACTAGATTTTGGGTCATTGCTTAAGGACACAGGAGCTGGCACAACACATGCCAAGGTCACCTTTCAGTGATGTGATGTCCTATGCATCCGGTCTCATCACGATTAGAAAGTCGTCGGTAACCCGTATTACGTATCAACCCGTTGATGATGTGATCATCCGTCTTAATAGTCGTTGGATGTGACTGCGACAACCCGTCAGGTTTGCAACATGTGTCATGTGGTGCTTGCCGGTTGCAACCTAAGTCATGTTCAGCACTAGCCCGCTGACGCAGCCTTCAGCGGCCACTCTAAAGGGTTCTTGCCTCGCCCATCTTGCATTGACGATGGCCAAAACGGGTTTGCAGCCATGGTTGCTACAATGTTGGTTTGCCTGTGGGGGTCACAGCGCGGGGGGCTAGAACAGTTGCAATGGTGATGTCTGTTGTATGATGGTGCCATGGTTTTCAATTTCAGTTTTACAAAAAAATCAGCACCAACGGAAATCACCAAAATGTGAATTTCAGTGATTTTGGTTTTCATTTCGGTCAAAGGAGCAAAATATTCACTTGAATTCAATTAAAGATTGAAAATATTTAAAAATATTTAAAAAAATCTTTGAATTACTATGTACTGTTGAAATTGCAGAAATATTTTGGCCGAAACTTAAATATTTCAGTGTCTGCTGAAATTAATGAAATTCAATGAATTTCATCGAAAACTAACTAAAAGTGAAAACCATGGATGGTGGTACGCATAGACAATGTGCATCGACGAGGTAAATCATGAAAAGGGGGTGAGGAAGAAGAACGAAATGTACAGGGGATAGTTCTTCCATGAAGATGACACGTAGAGGAGATAAGCAATGCAGGCCCCATGGGGACACGCGTCATACTTGTGAAAATCAGTCAATTGAATTGGCAAGGAGATACTCCAAATTATTACAGACCATAGTTTAGTGGAGAAACGAACACATAAAAGTCGGCATGTTGGCCCGCGGAGCCCGACGGATATGAGCGAGGCAGCTCGCTACTCCACTTCACTTGCCTAGCCCGACAGAGTTTCAGCAACTCGCCGCTCGAAGCCAGCTCGCAGAGGGGTGGCGGGTTGCTTCAGGCTGGCACGACGGGGAGCACGGTGGTAGGGGCATCGTACCACGCCGCATCGTACCGCCCCATGTTGGCAACGAGGCCATCCATGGTCGACGCAGTAGCCGCGTCATGCAGGCGGAGAAAGAAGTCGGTCGTGCAGATGTCGATGAGGTGGCAGCCAACACCTCCCCACCAGTAGTCATCATCGAGGATGTAGAACACAGGGTGTCGCCGCCGCTTGGGTCCCATGAAGGCCACCACCGGCATAAACAACTGGTGTCTTGCCCTCTCGCCGGCCACCGTCGTCCCCTTACCCAAGTACCAACTTTGATGAGTGCGGCCAGAAGTGGGCGTGACAACAGTTCGGAATAACGTAAATCTTACAACGTTTGTCTTCGGTTTGCGAAGAAAATACGTTCAGATCGTGTCGCGGACCGGTACAGGACTACGTTGGATTACTTCAGTAGTCTAAACAATACGACCCAAACGGTTACGGAAAATTTACGGGTTCGAGATGCCCATAGTAGTATACATTAGGCATCAGGCACTCGGCTGGTGCAGCACATGGTCCTTTCATGGGCCGTAGCAGTAGCGACGTTTTCCTTTCTCACACACACATAAAAAAAGGAAAATCACAAAAACAATGGACAGCGGAGCTCCTCCTTCTCCGAGAGCAGATCCGGAGTCGCGGCGCCACCGCGGATTGGCCGGCCGGGGGAGCTCTGTCATGGTGACCAGGCAGACGAGGAGGTGGGAGGCATGTGCATCCGCATTGGAGTTGTCGGCGGAATGTGCGCACGCGGGGCGGAGCCGGGGGAGGTGTAGCCAGCCTAGCATAGCCTCCTCGCCCACGCCCCCACTTCTCCGCGGCGAAGTACGCACGGTCAGTCACAATTTCCCCTTCCAATGTTGGTGGTTAAATTCGTTTCCTTTCTTGCCATGATTTGTTATCCACACAGAAACAGAGGTTAGCTAGGTTCGGGAATTCTAGGCTCTCAAATGGTCAAATTGCTCGCACCATTGTAGTTATTTTCTTTTTTATAGCACCACTTTGAAATCTTGCAAATAAAACTAATGCGTTTCTTGTATCATCCTTTTCCATAAGGATAACTATGCCATCGACATATTGGAGGCGTGATATCTCCCTAAGGATCAAAGTATTAAGAACGCCACAAATATGACCAACGGTACATGCTTTCTAAAGCAATGCGGACAATACATCTAAAATAAAGTTAAACAACAACGGGGCAATGGAAAGCCCTTGTCACAGGCACCTATCCAGCTATCCTATATACCTAAAAGACTCATCCTCACTAATCTATTTATCTTAACATGCAAGCTATTCACGTCACCACACAAACCCCATCCATATACTACTTAAATCTCCTAGACATGCACCCATCCCACGTCAACTATCCAGCTATGTAAGCAATACTGAACATGCACATGCATGTCATTCGTCCACTTTGGACCGTTCCTTTTTCTCTACGTACACCAGCGAACGTGTCCTCTCTACACCAGAGATCGAGCCCTCTCTACATGTTAGTACAGAAAAAGACAGCGTAAATAATTCGAACCCTAAAATTTGTAACATGCATGCTTATCTCTTTTACTTATTTTCTTCATATTTTCGGTTTCTTCATTGCACGACAGGCTTTTACCAAGGACTAACGACGAACCCTACCCATCTTGTCGTGGTTGTGGGATGCTACGACCGTGTTTCTCTATTTCCAGGAGACCCCCAGTTCTGTGATGTGCAAGTCCCTTTCAAGGCCCATCCATTTATGTATCTTATCCAAGTTGGTCTATATGTTCATATACTTCATGTTGTTGTCCTTCAAAATAACTATCTCTCTTATGCATTTTTCAGATTCGCCTCTCAATATTTATGAAGCGTAGATTTCACCAATAATGTATTCTATTGATAAGATAGGTTCATTTGATGTATGTTAACAAGGAATGAGTCCTCTTTAAGAGATTACGCTTTTTGTAGTCGTGGCGTACATTAATTATTGCTACTATACACCACGGATCAATTTTCTAATGTATGCAATTGTCTTCTTTTCTAAAAATGAGATGTCAGATATATTGAGAAACGTCTACCCACTTGCTAATTTAAATTGAAGTTTGAGCATATCTTTGCCTTAATTTTTGCAATATTATTTCTTCAGGGAGAGACATTGACATGGCGCTCCCACCATCCCCACCCCACCTCTCCGGCAATCTCCTAATCTGACCACCAATTAGTGGTTTCTCTCCGATCATTCTCTTCGGCGGGCTCTCTGGATCGCGACAATACCCATCTCACATGGGTTCTCATGGAGGATCCATCCTTGGCTTGGATTTATCCAAGGGTGTTTAATTTGCGGATACGATCTTTAGATCTACTGGTCTAACGGTGCTCCCCATGAAGGGTATGAGATCTTTTACACTGGTTGTCTCATTTAGCAGGCATTGCTTTCGTCTGACAGAAGATTCTGTGGCGGCAGCCTTGGAATCGGCCATTGGTGGATCAACAATTGAGTTCTTAGTTGCTCATATCAAGGACAAGATCTTCACTTTCAATGTTTCGTCCAAGCAGATTGGCTTTTCAATCATTGATCTTCGGTCTTTTGCCTGCCAAGAGTTCAAATGTTATTTTCATCTTTGGGGAAATGGTGGACCTAATTGGATTAGGGAGCTTAAGATTCGGAGAAAAGAGTGTGATGTTGAGTGGATTTTAATTAGTCTGTCTAAGCATTGATCTGCTATGGGGCTTCTAGCCATGCATACCCCCCCCATTAGGTCCTCGTTCAAAAGTTCTAATTCGATGAAAAAGAAGCTCTCATTTGCTACTTTTCACAAATATCCGACTTGTCGTGGTTATAGATACCTAGCTACTCAAGATGAAATTGATATTCTCTCCAAGGATGCGGGATATGACATTTCAGCTCATGAACGTGTCATCATTCGTCCTCTGTTACCTATGGAAATGCATTGGACGGTGACTAGGCCACCCATTGTCTTTGGCACTGTAACTCCTTTGCTGGCGATATAGGATAGGACGGTTCAATCGCCGGCTAGGGTTCCCCTTCAATTATGGAACAAGATCCTGTGTACGACGATGATCAAATTGCTTCTTTTTCGGAGGTGGCTCCAAATGCTATTCAAAATCTTCATTTGTGCCCATCGAGCCCAACTAACGGGGAATCTTCTTTGGGCTGCCTAGATGCCCTTGGTCCGTCCCCTCTGGTTGTGCCATCTAGGGAGAGTGGTCAAAATGATATTCCCTCTACTTAGGAGGCATCTGACTCTTTTGAGTCTATGGTCAATGATATGGTGGCCCAAATCCTTACATGTTCTATATACTCTCAGCAGGGCCACCTATGGAATTCGAATTGCCTGTTTGGCTTGCTCTCGCCTGGGTCATAATAAGAGAGATTGTAATGATTTCGCGCGCAACAATGGATTGGTATGGAGGCTGATTTTACAACAAAAAACTGGATTTTTCGGCAGGGCCTGCCTCCGTTGGGAGTCATGACTCTGTTAATGTGATTGATCGCCCGGTCACCTCAACACTGTTAATCTTGCCCGAGACCTCTAGTCTCTCTTCGCTGCCCCAAGAAAACCCTGTCCCTCACCTCCTCTGCATCATCGCCCCTCATCCATGGCGAATTTCAAGCTCGATCCAAAGTGTTTTGTGCCGCCTGGTCACCACATTATCGATGGTGGTGTGGACAATGTTTTGTGCCACCTGGTCACCACATTATCGATGGTGGTGTGGACAAGCTATCGTGGACCTTCATCACGCCGCACGCTTGTCCGCCGCGTCGGCATGAGGACTACATGGTTGCTGAGGTCATGCCCGCACCTTCCAGTGGCGCGCTAGGGCCAGTCAGAGATGAGATTGTGCAGTTTCTTCAAAACAGAGGTACTCCATCCCTATCTGCTCAGCCATGGTTCCACGGGGTTGGATTATTTCAAGTTCGGGATCCCATAGTCTGTTATGCTCTGATTCAGCATCCACGGGGTTGGACACGCATGTAGGCACCCCAGCAATGACCATCAACATCTGGCTCCACATGAATTATCCTACCAATTGGCTTTGCAAACTCCATCCCAAATTTTGCTTTCATCAGACTTGGAGGAAGTGCCAAAATCCTAGCCCATATGGCTAGACGATCAAAAGTGACCTGAAACGGCTGAATCGCCACATCAAAAAGCTCCAGCAAAACAACATGTTTCCCCACCATCCAAGGGGACCCATTCATCACACAGGCACGGTCCGCTTGCGAACCAAATTCAGCAACAAAGATGTTATCACCTGCAGGGTGGAGTTGTAGTTCTTTCGGATTGCCCCAGGCCGGCCTCATGGCCGCAGAGATAGTCTGGGTGTGAAGCACATCGGGGGCCGAAACCTTCTCAACTAGGGCACTCTCTGGGTCCACCGGATCCGCCTCATCTTCATCATCCAGCATCATAGGTTGGGCTTCCATAGCAGTTAGTTGAAGCCGTTCCGTCAGTTCGTCAACTCGAGAACCCTGGCCGGAGCCGGGCGCACCCGACGAGACAGCAGCGACACCCCGCAGAGGAGCCCCGGGATCCGAAGGCGACGACACATGGACGCCACCACTATCCTGGGAGGCTGGGACACACTCGCAAGGGCCATGGGATCACTCTCCATAGTCCTGCTTACTCCAGCCATGCCCGAGAACAGATCACAACCGACCGCAACCAAGGGTGAGAAACGATGCAAGATCGCCTGTGAATCACCCCGAACCACGAGCAGTGAGACACCGAACGACAACACAAGGCGGAGCGGATCAGAGAACTGGAAAGAAGGGAAATCACGAAGAAATTGCGATCACAAACGTGGGCAAACCGTAGAAGATGCTAGTCGCCGGGGCGAGAGAGAGCGCCTCGAGCGGTTGCCATATCGATTACGGACACCGACGCTCCGGAAACAGTTTTGATCATATGAATTGTTGTTGCACACAACAAAGAACTAGTGGCCATCCGATGCAGATGGGACCTATGAATGTAGAACAATGAGGATGGGGTTGTGTTTTCTTGGCGGCTATGTGTTTCTTTCTTGCTTGTGCAACCTCTCTTTGCTTAGTTTATGTTGAAAATAAAATTTACAAAACAAACACCTCACATGTAGTTGCACACAACACAAAACCTGCGACCAGTCAATGCAGATGGGACCTGCCAAAGTACTCCGTTTTGGAAGAAGTCGTGTGAGTAGAACAATCTAGGCATCATACTTCTTCCGTTCCAAAATATAGTGCGTCTTCGGTTTCCGTGCTTCAATTTTGACCATAAATTTAACCAACGAGACCGACTGCGGCGGGAGCAAAAATTATACCAGTGAATTCGTATTCGGTCTCGTTGGTTAAATTTATGGTCAAAGTTAAACATCGGGAAGCACGGGCGCACTATATTTTGAAACGGAGGGAGTACATGCCATATCACTGATCTGGGAGAAAACATTGTGATGGGTCGTGCGTTTTTTCAACAACCTGTGTTTTCTTGCTTGCACAACCTCTCTTGGTTGTTTGTGGTGAAAATAAAATTTGTAGAACAAATCGCTCACATCGATTGCGGTTGCACACAAGAAAGACTTGGCGACCAACTAATGCAGATGGGGCCTACGGAATTGATGCAAATTCCGCAGGCACACGGTCAGTCAACAACTCAAGGAGCACGACAATGTGGTCGACAAGCACGACTCGCTGGTCCGCGATGCTCTGCGAGAGGTAGCTGCTGATCTGGTCCTTGTTAGACCCGAACCCGAGATGCAAACTTTGAGACCTCAGCTGAATCAGGCATCTAACACACGATGAGCTCAGTTGCTACCACCTGTCGGAACTCAACAAGGGGGCAGCAGAGGTAAGGCGCGGCTCCCGGTGCGGCGCTGAGAGGAGGCAGGACCAGAGGCGGCGTGTTGGCTCGACCAGCATGGCGCAGCGACGATCTCCAATGCCGCGATCATGGCGTCGACACCTCAGGCCAGCAACCGTTGAGTGACGCAGTGTCAGGACATTAGTTCTTTCAACTATCTGTCTCTCAACTTAACTGAAGATTTCGACATCAGCTCTGAATAATTCGACAGCTATGCCAAGGCGTAAATGATCGGTCGGATGGACGGCTAGGATGCTCCCTTTATTATTCAAGATCTATGGCACTGGGCGACCGAGGGCTCCACGGTTTCTGTGTCCCGTGTCCGGCAACTACCGCCTCCGTTTCATAATCACTGTCGTGGTTTCAGTTTATAATTTAGCTACTAATACAGTTAACCAAAGTTTAGCTATCATGATTTTTAGTTAATTAATTGTAACTATGGAGGGCTACAGTTTCTTATTTGAAGGAGTAACTCCTACAGTTAACTAAAGTATAGCTATCATAATTTTTAGTTAATTAATTGTAATGTCGTGTGGCGTCTTTCCGACTGTAAGTAGACATCTCATATTATGGATCAGGCTATCAGTATTATCTCTAGTTAGAACCTAGAACTAGTCTACTTAAAAAAGATACATAGAGCTAGACTACTTGAAAATGTACTGATAGTAACCCTCCAGAATCAAAATGAGCAGGAAAGGACAAGGTAAATAAATAAAAACTGATTTTTCGGTCTTGTGCTATTAGTGCAAAGGAATTATCTGATGATTGCGTTGTAGTAATGACGAACTGGTCATTTCAAGTTGAGGAAATGATAAAGGGTGGCATACAAGTATACGTTATATCTGTAGCAGCGTCGATGTTTAGTATCCCCTCTGTAAAACGTCTTATACAAATGAACAGACCTGTATGGTCGGTCCAAAACGTTGTATACTGATGAACAGAGGGAGTAATATCTTCCCTAGTTATTGTTATAAGAGATTCACATTTGAGGTCTGAAGTTGCTTTCTAAAATGAAGGCAGAAATCTCCACATCCTCTCCAACGTAAGAGCATGAGCCTTGTGTTCCTCAAATTTATGTTGATACCAGTCCTCGAAACAACTTGTATTCCCCTGATAATTACTACTCTCTAAAAGGAACAACACTGTGCCTCCCTTGTGATGATGTTGGTTCAGTACAGCACCGTGTACTGGCTATTTTGATAATTTGAGAGTAGATAATATTTTGGGCAGTGTTAACTAGCATTTTGGACAGAGTTGACTATAGTATTTTGGATTTGGGAGCTAACTATAGTCCTTTGTGCCCTAAGTGTAGGAGTAAAAGGGCCAAACCTATGTACTTTGATGGTTATGTAGGAGTAAAAGGGCCAAACCGATGTAGTTTGTTCCGACCTAGAAAAGACTTTGTATTGTGTTCAACTTTCTGATGTTGTTTTCCTGAACCTGTTAGACTGAATATCTATGCATTAAAAGTGCACGGGTGGTAGTATTGAAGTGTTGAGACGACCTACATAATCATGGCTCAGGTTTTCCTTTTTCTTGATGTTGGCTAGACTGAACTGAAAGTGTTGTTTGCTAAACTGAACTGTATTGTTACAACCTTGTGACACTGCTGTTTTGATGAACTGAACTGTTTCGTAATACTGCTGCTGCATTGTTAACCGAACTGAAAAGTTGTGCTCTGTTCTCTGCCTAGAGAAATCAGACTCGAAATCGAACTCCGTTTCCCCTGTCTACAGGTTGGGTCGTTTGGCTGGCTGTGAACTGCTGCTGGCCATAGGATTGATTTGGACGATGGATGTAGCGAGGCAAGGGGCACGCCGTGACCTTCCGTGAGCAGATTTTCCACACTTGAACTTTTTTGTGTGTGAGAGAAACATCTTCCAAGGAGTTGAGCAAACTCCATTGGTAAGAGCTGAGTATCTTGTTTACTAAGCAGCCTCCAGTTTTTTTTTTTTTTAGTTTACGAAACTGGTTGGAGCAGTACTCAATATGCGCTGACAGAGAACTCCCAGGTCCTTGGACGGCACCATATACAGGCAACACTTTAGGGGACAGTAAAAATTGTTCATCATCAGCTTCAATTGTTCATCAGCTTCAACACTTTACAGGCAACACTTTAGACGGCACCATATACAGGCAACACAAGGGCCAGCAGCAGTGTTTACAGTAAGCAAACTGTGTTGCAGGTTTTTGCCAGGGATTAGGGCGGCTCCAACTGTTGATGTGCAGTCGGTGCAGGGGCCGCAGCCAGAGAAAAGGAAGAATGGCCGACTGATCCGCGATTTGAAGCGTCTGATCAAGTGGATGACGACTCTGAATCTGATTCCTCATGCCTACCTGACGCTGCAGCCACTGCGCCGGCCGGCTACTCCCTGAAGCTCTCCCGCGATGCCAATGCCATGGCGACACTCGTCTCCAGCTCATGCAGCAAGGACCGATTGTCGCGCACGCCATGCCTGTTTTCCTACCTCAGGGCAGGTTGTGCTACAAGACGGTAGATCGTCCCGGCTGCTCAAGGTCGGTGCCCTTCCAATTTGCTTTTGAGCAGCGCTCTTTCTCCATCCTAGTGTCAATTCTGAGCAGCAGTTGAGCGTAAACGTGGCAGCAGACATGACCAAAAAGCAAAGGCAAAAGACGCACGAAAGAGACCTTCCAATTCCAATCCCAATCCCAATGGTCGCCGTCAACCAGACCAAGGACGAAAACGAAATCACTTGTAGCTTCTAGACACACCAAAAGTTGGGCCCAACGGCTGGATGGAATGGAAGCGACGGAGCCTGCTGCAAGGCTGCAACGTCCTCTTGTCCCTTGATCCGCCTCACTGCAGATTTTCTCGCCTACCTGCACCGTCATTTTCGCCCTTCTTCCCTCCTACCACCCGGCCACACCGCCATTACTTCCGAGTTGGAGCTACGCCACCACACCACACCACACCACTACATATGCTGCATCCACATCGGCATCGGCATCGTCAAATCAACCGTCTACTATCCATCCATCCATCGGTTTCACTTTTTTTTTCTGAGAAGCATCCATGGATGCAGAGGCAGCAGGGAGGGGCCCCGTCTTCCCGGTGCCGCAGCAGACACCATCTGCACCTTACTACTACTATTACCCACCTTCATCGTCTTCTCCGGCGGCGACGTCGTCCCGCCTGACGCACCACGTGACGCTGAGCCTCACCAGCCTGCCCATCCTGGTGCTCACCGTGCTCGGCATCCTCACCACCTCCGCGCTGCTCCTCACCTACTACGTCTTCGTCATCCGATGCTGCCTCACCTGCCACGCCGACGCCACCACCTCCGACTCCTCCAGCCCCAACTCCGGCGCGCCCACAAGCCTCGTCATCTCCCTCACCCGCCGCCGCCGCCCTCACCGCAGCAGCGCCGCCTCCGACCACGAGCTCCCCGTGGTGCACGGGCCGGAGCCCGACGATGCTCGCGGCGGGCTCGGGGAGCCGGCGATCCGAGCTCTGCCGGCGTTCAGGTACAGCAAGGCCGCCAAGGACGACGCGGGCGAGTGCGCGGTGTGCCTCGGCGAGTTCCAGGAGGGGGAGAGGGTGAGGCTCCTGCCGGGCTGCCTCCATGTCTTCCACGCCGAGTGCATCGACACATGGCTTCACGGCTGCGCCAACTGCCCGCTCTGCCGGGCCGCCATCACCGGCAAACAAGCTCCGGCGATGACGGACCGGCCGCCGAGACGAGAGGAGGTGGTCATCCAGGTGCAGGTCGCCGGCACCGGAGAAGAAGAAGAAGACATGCCGACACGGCAGCAAGAAGGCGGCACGGCGGCCTCCAAGAGCGGCACTCACTTCCATGGAGAATGCAGCGGCGGCAGCAGCAGCAGCAATGAAGGTAGTGATTTTAGTTAGTTGTCACATTGTTTCGGGTGTTGATAATCTTTTTTTGCCGCTTGCAAGACTCATGAAAGATAGTGCATCAGAAGACGAGGATCATTTACATTATCTCTAATGGAGGATAGTTAGTTGTCATGACAGTTCTAAGGTGTCACAGGTTCAGTTCTCCCTGAATATTTCTTCAGAGCAACATGAGCAGCTGCTCTGCTCCTACTGTAACTGCACAACCATCTTACCTGATTTACCGTATTATTACTTGGATGAGAACAACCAGGAATAGTAAATATTCTTCAAATTCTTACAAGAAAGATTGGTAAATAAGCTGAGGGTGGTGGAACAACTGTGACCAAGAAACTGAAACTTCAGAGGCTGTCCACCAAACGTTGATTTCCGGGTCTCGGATATTTTCATACTTGTTGTACTCTATAGCATGGAAAAAAAATCCTCATCCAATAGTTCAACCAAGTCCATATTCTTCATCATGGCTAAAGTCTCGGTTACTTTAGATAGACTGTAGAGTCTTCTAGATGGTACAGAAGACTGCCTCCTGTGCTACATTTACAGTCAAGGTTTCTTCTACTGCATAGTGGCATCAAAATAGAGGAAAGAAAAGGGCACACGACGCGGAGTTCCTAATTACTGTTGTGCGACTTTGGCCGGATCAGAATCGACCTCCTGTTCCTGAGGTTCAGGCAACGCGGTTGCTTGATCACCTGGTGACAGGAATGCCAGGGCCTTTATCTTGATCTGCTCGTAGAGACGAAGGGCTTCCTTGAGCTCGTCCACAGCACTGGGACCATGGTTTCGCCATGAATCAATCACTCGCTTTTGGAACTCCATAGCCAGGGCATAGCTGCATTTAAAAATAACAGAATATTACTGATCAACTCAAAGTCAAAAGGCATAACAAAATTACTGTCATTAAAGTGAAGCATCATTGCTCAATTAGTCCCAAGACTCCAGCTAAAGGGGAAACAACACCCCGCATACAACTGTGTACTTATCATACCAGCTCGCCACTATGGTGCCTGTGCACCTTGTTCATGCAATTTTTTGAAGTTGTTTCCTGCTTGAAGGTGAACCTTGGTAAACGTGTGTCCTACCCTTACCAGTCATGGTTTCGATTCGAGTGATATCCTCTTGGTCTTTGGAGGTCACATGGGCTCTCTGCCGTGGGCTACCCCTTGGTTACAGAAATCCTAGGAAGATTGATTGCCAATCTTTACTGGACGAATTCTGTGGAAGGCTAAAAATCTGGACAGGAAAGCTCGTATCTAGGGAGGGACATTTGGTGTTCGTCAATTCGGTGCTTTATGTCCTCACCACTTTTTTTCACTGCTTTTCCTCCGTCTAAATGGATCAGCAAGAAGAATGACAAGTTCAGGAGAAGTTCCCTTTGGTGTGCGGATGAGGATGCACATGGACGAAAATGTTTGGTTAACTGGAAAAGGTGAGTTCTCCTAAATCTTGAGGTGGTTGGGTGTCAAAAAACTAAATTTCTTTAGCTGGGCATTGCGTCTGACATGGTTGGAACAACGAGGATCGACCTTGGAAGGGTAAACTGTTCCCTGCAATGAGACTGATCAGCAGCTCTTTGCTGTGTACACCAACATTGAGACTAAAAATGGTATGCAGGCTTCGTTCTGGAAAGGCAAGTCGCTACAGGTTGGTGCTCTCAAAGTTTTTGTTTCTTGTTTTTGAGCAACCCGCTCTGAAAGATTTTGCCCCTGATCTTTATATGCTGGCAGCCTGGAAGAACTTTTCTGTTAAAGAAGGGATTATGGAGGGGAAGTGGATGTGAGGCCTTCATAGAATTAGTCCAGAAACTCAAATTGATCGTTTTTATTCAGACTTGGGCTATGCTACAGAACATTCAGTTAGTTAACAGCCCAGATACTATCTCTTGGAAGCTGACAGCACACAGTGTCCATTTCATTGGCAATATCAAGAATAACAATCTGAAGGTGTGGAGTGCGAGGGCTGAAGGAAAGGTTTGAATCGGAAGCTCACTTCATGCTTTATTGCCCTTTTGTGAAGCAAGTTTAGTTTGTGTTTGTTTTTACCGCTATCGAGAGTCTCAGCAACCGCCTTGAATGCAAATATTGTCAATAGTTGGTGGTGAAGATCTTCCAGAGCTATAAATAATCCTGGACGAAGACATCTTGTTTCGGCGGCGGTTTATATGGCTTGGCGCCTTTGGAAGGAGCGTAATCATAGAATTTTTTGAAACGAGTTGTCCTCAGTTGTAGCATCATCCCCTGTTAATCTTGAGGGCGTTGGACAGGTGTTTTGTGAGTAATAGCCTTAGTTTAGTTGTTCCTCTTTCTTCTTTCTTGTTTGTTGGGCTGATCTCAGTTTCTACAGATTTCCTAATGAATTGGCAAAAAAGTGAAGGCATTGATACCCCCTCCCCCCACCCCCACACTTTTCATTGTAATTCTAGGTTTGTACACTCTTCGTTGAAATTCTATAGGTATGTACCACCCAATAATCTGTACTTTCTACACTGTTTGCCAACAATCTTTAGGTCAGCATTTCTTGCAGTAGTAACATGCACATGTAAGTATGTAACCTAGCTTAAAAGCAGGAATATGCAAAAACAAACCTACTTGCAGATTAACATGCAAATTATCTTAGACCGCTGAATTTTCTGCCAGGCCAACAGATCATGTTTGTGTCTGAGTGGACACCCATTTGAAAAGTGAACAGAAATAGTACCTTCCCATGGTGTTGTATGCGTTGGCGAGGCTCTGGCAGGTCTCAATTGTATCAGAATGGTGAGGCCCTAAAGAAACATCCATGACTTCCTTTGCGAGCGCAAACATCTGTGCAGCAGACTGGGGGCGGTCCATCTCCATATACGCAGCCCCCAGGTTGTTATATACATATCCTACCCCATAATGCTTCGGCCCAAAACTTTCTTTCATCCTCTCCACTGCATCCTCCAGATAAGGGACGGACTCAGTCACCTTCCCTGTCAGAAGCAATAGCCATCCAATCTTAGCTGCGACATTCCCCTCCAGGTGCTGCGATTGAGGGATCCTCTCGAGCATCCCCAGGCTCCTCTTCATCAACGATATCGCCTTGTCAAATGCATTCACCATCTCGTACAGCGAGGATACTTCGATATACGCTTCGGCCACCATGTCAGGTTCAGACACTTCCTTCTTCTCTAGAATGTCACAAGCGATCTCCAAGCACCTCTTGGTGTCCCCAACCCTCTCCTGGTTGGCGAGCGCCTTGGCCATCGATATGAACACCAGAGCTCGCGCATCGCTGTCCTTCTCCACCTTCTTGGCAACATCCTTCAACACGCTTAGGGCCTCATGAAACTTCCCCAGCGCAATCTTGATGTTGGCCGCGTCAATCTCGGCGTGAATGAGATCGGCGCCGGCCACACCCCACTTCTTCATCACTTTCTGCGACATCTCATTCTGCTCCAGCGCCTGTTCGTGCTGCTCCAGGCCAGTGTATATCACACCGAGCAGCCGCCTGTCATGCGCAAGCTCCACCGAGTTCCTACCCAGCGTCGACTCGTGCAGCTCCAGCGCCTTCTGGCAGAACGGCAGCGCCTGCTTGAAGTCAAGCACGGAGGCGTGCGCCTCCGCGAGGTCCCGGTACCCCGCTCCGAGCTCCCGGCTGCCCGGCGGCAGGATCGACTCCTTGAGCTCCACGCTGGCGCGCAGGTCGGCGAGCGCCTCCTCCCGCCTCCCCAGCGCCGTCTTCACGTTGGCAAGCTGCAGCCGCACCGCGTGCGCCACGGGCCTCACGTCGAACCCTTCGGCATCGGGGTCGCCGCCTTCCTCCCAAACGGCGGCGTCTTTAGCCGGGAGAAGCGGGGTGAGGAGGCGGAGGGATCGGGAGAGGAAGGAGAGCGCGTCGTGGAAGCGGGTGAGGTCGAGGGAGGCGGAGCCGGCGAGGTGGAGCGCCATGGCGAGCGAGACGGCGTCGGAGTCCGACGACGCCTCGGAGGACCTGGCCCCCCCGGACTCGAGGATCCCGACGGAGCGGAGCGCGAGCTCGAGGACGCGGGAGGGGTCGGCGGAGGCCGAGGAGTCGAGGTGCTGGCCGAGCTTCAGGCAGGCGAGCGCCAGGCGCTTGTCCGTGGGCGAGACGGCGTTCTCGAGGCGGGAGAAGGCAGCGAAGAGGTCGGTGGTGGTGGAGGCCGCCTCGAACGCCTCCTCGGCCGCCTCCGCGAGGGCGCGGGCGGACGCGGGGAGCGCGGGCGGCGGCCGCGGGGAGTAGTGGCGGCGGGGATGCGGGAGTGGGGGCAGAGGGTTTAGGGGTTTGGGCGCGGGAGCGGGGGCGAGGGTACGGAGGCGCTGCCTGAGTACGAGGGAGGCTGCTCTGCGTAGCGCCATGGCGGACGGCGATCGATCGCGGCGGCTGGCGGCGGCGGTGGCCGGCGGTGAGGGGGCTGGAGCGGAGTGGATGGGTAGGTAATGGTGGAGTGGGCTGGGCTGATCTAGGCTTTCGATAGGAGCTCCTAAACGTGACACTGGGTTCTGGGCCGTTCTTGGGAGCAGGCTTTTATTCATCATCGTTGGCCATCCAACCCATTTCCTCTCACAAAGGAAGAAAAACTATCCCGCCCACTTGGACATTCTGTAAGGATGGTCTTTGGGAAAACCACGTTTGACACATTTTGCTTCAAACTGTCGGGACGCCGCACACCCTTCGTCCGTAATTGCATCGGTTCTTTTTCTTTTTGCAGTTTCTCTTCTTCCTTTCTCTTTTGACCGACTCCACTATAACCCGACTAGTCCAACCAGTTTTCTTTGCTCCCCTTCCTTCCTCGTGTGACCAATCCCCTTGATTTCCCTTCTTCTTCCTCTCGATTCTTCGTCGGCGACGGCGGCATTACTTCCTCCTCCACTCGTCTCGAGGCGGTAGGCGCTCTAGTTTTTCTTCGTCTTCTCCCCCCTTCCTGCAAGTCTCTCGAATGGTAGTTAGATTTTCCTGATTTGTTCTGTTGTTTTGGCAGACGTTGTTTGGCAACCAAGTTTTGAAGAATATCCTATAGTCATCAGGGCTTCCTCGTTTGTGCGTCTCAAGGCGGTAGGTGCTCTGCTTCTTCTTCTTCATCTTCTCCCCCCTTTTTGCAAGTCTACCGGATGGTAGTTAGGGTTTGTTGATTTTGTTCTAATTTTGTTGGCAGATGGTGTTTTGGCAACTAAATTTTGAGGAATAGCACTTAAGTTTGTGATACTTGGTTGAGATTCGTCAGATCTGTCATTTCCTGTTTGGTTGTTTACATTTCCAATTTTGTTTCCTCAACTGCATTCGACTTTGTGTTTTTGTTTGTGTTTGCACATTCGACTGAGAACTAACATATCATAGTTATTTTGCGGAGTTGAAGGTAAATCATTGCAACAAGTACGAGGTCAACTATTTTTCTTCTGGTGATTGACAATTTTGTTTATAACCCTTGCATGGATATGTTATAAGATGTTTTGGATAGGGCTAGAGAAGTGAACAAGCATGTCCCTGCAGTTTTGGAGATGCTCTTTAAATCTTCCGTGTATATACTTATGCACTGGTGATAGTGGTGTAGTTCTCTCCTAGTTTAGAACTAGAACTTGTACTTAAGCTGTTATAAGAGGAAAGTCATGTTCTGATCCCGAGCTCATTTGAACTCGAAATGAATAGTAAAATCGAAAAAAATGAAAAAAAATTCAAAAAATTCTGATTTTTTTAGGTGCGAACATTGACAAAATTTCTCGGTGCTTGCAAAATTTCATCAAAAAATAACATTCGTAGAAGTCATGAAAAAATAAATAAAATCAGTATCCCAACATGTTATCGAAAATAACACTTTTGAAGCATCAATTTTTTTATTTTTGCTATGACTTCCACAAATGTTATTTTGTGATGAAATTTGGTGAGCACCGAAAACTTTTGTCAATGTTTTCACTAAAAAAATTCGGAATTTTTTGAACATTTTTTGAATTTTTTTCGATGTTACAGTTCACCCGAGCAAAATAACATTCCTAGAAGTGTAGAAATACCACACCCGTTATAAGATGGATATTATGTGGTGCCATTCTATTGTTTAGTTCTGGTGCTCACTAGTTTTCTTTTTGGTCATAGGCCAGAGATTGAACATGAATTGATATTAGATGTGATGGTTGTATTTTTGATATAGAACATAATCCAAGCATAGGAGATAAACTATTTGTAGTTTTTGTGTGGTTACTTGTAAGATGTGGTGATTAATTATTAGTTTTTTTGTTTTAAGATGTGATGGAACTTGAACTTGAACTGTTATAATTATGGTTAGGAGTTAATATGTTTGGTAGGTGTGGTGTTATCCAGGTATGGAGCTTGATTTGTTAAGTTGTGGTTATTGTTGACCTTTTTCGGTCATAACCTAGGGAGTTTTTTTTTCCGAGAAACCAGCAGGAGCTCTGCCTTTGCATTAAGAAGAAGAGAATTGACCAACTTATAAGGAAAACTGGTCAAAAACCGATACATCGAAACACACACTAGCCCCGGGGTTGCGCGCCTCACGAGCCGACTTCCCTGTCGCCCGAACGACCAGAGTCACCACCCCACCACACAATTCGGAGCCGCCACTCCGACTTACAAACCTCAGCAAACCACACACGTCGGCCCCAAGGCCGCACACCACACAAGCCAATGACCATGTCGCCCACGCGACCAGATTCGACACTTCACAACACAAAGGTGCTCTCCGGAGCCGCCGCTCCGACTTGTCTGCCCACCCCGAGGCCGCGGAGCTTCGATAATCCAGGGAGTGGTAGTTGATTTTCTCAAGTTGAGTGATTGTGGTCTTTTGGTGATAATCCACGGGTGGATTTCTCTCTTTCTTCTAGGTGTGGTCATAATCCACGGCTAGAAACATTATTCAATTATTGTACTATTTTAAGGATTCTTTTGGCTTGTAATCGATAATATGAATTTCACTATTTTTTATTAATGTGTTAACATATTCAGTCCCATGGTATTTAGTGCCTTACTTTCAAAATAATATAATTATCAATGATACTAATTAGTGCTCTTGTTCCCCAAGGAATGGTTGCTGACCACATTACTTTTTGGTACACTATTTTCTCAACAATCAAGATGACTAGAATCCACACAAAAATTGTGGGTATTAAGCACTGATTCTCTACTCTTAGATGGAATAAGGCAATTACAGATTTAACATATATGTAATTTGTAATTTGTAACACCCACGGCTTGAACTCTTACTCCTCTGGGGAAAAAGGTTTCACACAAGGCGGAGAACGAGAGGTCACACATCGACGTCTGCTCCTCATGAGAAGGGTCAATGAAACAAAAAAAACACGTAAATCTTATGCCTTTTCTATTCCTGTGTTTTAGAATCCTACGAATCAAAGAGGTCCTTAGACTTTTCTTTTTCTTTTAACGAGAGCCAGCTTTTAAAGCAGTAGAAGTTTGCACCGACAAAAGAACATTCCTGCTAGTGGATGTGAACATTTGTAACACCCATTGGGTTTGCTTAGCTGTGATGCCATGATACATACCCGCAAGGAACATTATTGTTGGGGGAGCGAAAAATGATCCGGTTGCTTTTGCTGTCTCATGATATGATTTAGCCTTGCTAATGATGAGTTATTTGTTTGCTCTCTTACTTATTATTCCTCTGTAAACAAATATAAGATGTTTTAGGTCACTACTTTAATGATCTAAAATGTCTTATATTTATTTACGGAAGGAGTGCAACTAATTTTCTCACTTACTACAACTAATTACTCCCATTAACAAAGGCTCATTGTAATTTTAGCATCCAGTCTCTCAAATATACATTTTATATTATAGTAGTATGGGCACAATTGCAACTTTGCAATATCATCAACAATCTCTTCTTGTTCTTGCACTGACCATCAGCAGGATCTTCTCCCTTCTCATAGGTGCTGCAGGCCGTCGGAGAAGCACGAGGCGAACCGCGCCATGTCGGCCTCCGGCAGCACGACGCCGACCTCAATGCCGCGCTGCCCGTCGGTGCCCTCGGCCAGCGACACCGTGCCCGGCGTCTTGTCGATGGACACCAGCTCCACCTTGCTCGGCCGGCCCAGCCCGAAGTCGGTGTCGTACACGCCGTACCGCGGCGAGCCGCCCACGGACATGGGCCGCCGCGGCACCAGCGACAGGATCTTCTGGAACCATCCCTCGGCGCCCGCCAGCACGCCGTCGCCGTCCAGCGCCCGGATGGCCGCTCCGATCGCCGCGGCGGCCGTGGTCACCCCGTCCGCGCCGAGCAGGTCGCGCGTGCCGACCTCCACGAAGCAGGGCCGCAGGCAGTTGCCCAGGTACTCCTGCGGCACCGGCGGGGACAGGCGGCGCCGGCACTCCACGGAGAAGAGCAGGTGCGCGCGCTCGTCGGTGGGGGCGTTGCCGTTCGTGGAGCGCGCCAGGCAGGCCCACGCGAACGCGCACGCCACCGTGAACGCCGAGCAGTGGGCGGTCGCGTCCTTGGCGTCGGCGGCCACGCGCTGCTTCATCTTGTCGATGCAGCCGCGGGCCAGCGTGAACGACCGGATGACCAGCTTGGGCGGCGGCACCGCAGGCGCCGGTGGCGGAGGAGGAGGCCCGTTGGCCGCCAGCTGGCGCATTTCGTCGAGCGTACTGGCGGCAAGTCCTCGGGGGTCCGCGATGACAGCACGGTCCAGGAACGGCGGGGGCGGCAGCGGCAGCGCAGCGGCATCCTCACCACCGGCGGCCATGCGGCAGTGGCCGGCCCAGGTCTTCACGAAATGCATGTAGCTCGAGTCATCGCAGGCGACATGGTGGATCGAGACGCCGAGGGCGACCCCGCGCCCGGCGAACACGGTCACTTGGACCGCGGCGAGCGCGAACCCGCCGTCCCCGCTCCCCTCCACCACCGGAAGCCGCGGCACGAGCGAGTAGAGCCGGGCGACGTCGCGGGGCCCGTCGCCAGAGAGCTCGTCGAAGTCATCCTCGCTCTCGGCGACGGTGAGCTCGACGGCGCCACCACCGCCCCCTCCTCCCGCGGGGCAGAAGAACTCGTACCCACCGCCGTCCGGGCAGGGCCGGACGCGGCCGAGGAGAGGGTAGAACTTGCCAAGCGCGGCAGAGAGGGAGGCGACGAGGCGCGGCAGGAGGGCGGCCCGGAATTGCTCGGCCGGGTGCGGGTAGGGGTAGAAGAAGACGCGCTCCACGGGGCCGGTGAAGATCCAGGGCACGTCGAAGAAGGTGAGCGGCAGCGGGCCGCCGCCCTCCGCCGCGACGGCGAGCGTGTCGAGGACCCTGGTGGCCATGGCAGGGAGCTGGATTCGAGATCCCCTGCCGCGGCGTGCTCCCCTGCTCTTGCTGGCGGCGTTGGTGGAGGGGGGAATGGGAGAAAGATGGGAGCTTTGGCGATTCAGATCCACCAAACTCACGCACCACACCGAACAAACCAAATCGTTGGTTGCTGCCTTGCTGGTGGTTGGCAAATGAGCTCCAGCTCTTTGTCCGTCGGTCACTGTCGTGTGCGTGAGTGTCTTCCTCTTGTTTATTGCTGTCATGGCCGCTGATGGGCTCTGCTTTCTGAATGTGCAGAACAGTGGTGAGCAATCACACAACGAGGAACAGAAAGGCAATGCTGTCAGTGAGTGATCGCAGTAGAGATTCAGAGAATAAACTGACAGTCACATGAAAATTCTTCTTAATTTTACTCTAGAAGTTTTTTTTTTGCTTGTGACTGTAACCCTACGAGCTGTTTCAGGGCAGCAGTTAATCAGGTTGGGCAGTGAAGGTCAATGCTGCAGTTAGGCTACTAGTTAGGTTAGGTTAGGTTAGGTTAGATATCTAATTTCAGAGAGAAAATGTTGACAGTAGCATGCTTTGGCACATGTGGTTGTTACAATCACCGATGGATTGGAAGCTGTTTCTTTCTGGCTTTCAGCTCTCCTCGTGTCCACGGGAAAAGAATCTGTCAGAGTTGCATGATTTTGACAATCGGATCATTAGGAGGTGCCATGGCCTTGAGGCCATCATTGCCACTGAAACAATTGTGAGGAGGACCGGTGAAGGAAATAGTAAGGCCATCACCAAATGCAATGGATTGATAGTACAAGTGCCAGTAGGCGGCAAAGAATGGAAGTTGCTTCCACGCGAAGGGATGGGCTACCAACCAAGTAGACCATAAGAGCAACTCCACCGCGATGACCCATTTCGTCCGTCCGCGTTCGTTTGGGTCGTCGCGGCCGAAAACAGACGCCCAACGCGACGACTCATTCCCAAATCGTGTTCGCTTTGCGTTCGCGTTGACCCATTTCAGGGCCAAATTTAGGCCGAATTTACGTCGCCGCGGACATCGAGCGAACGCGCCGCGCGTTCTCCTCGTGTTCGCCTCGACCCCACCCGTCGGCCGGCCAACTGCCCCCGATCGTATTAAATGTGACCAGCTACCTACGGGGCCCGCCTGGTAGTGGGTGGAAGGTGGCCGTTGGTCGTCCTTTTTAATCCGAAGCATGCGGCAGGGCCGGCCTCATCCACTTCCCCTTTCCATCCACATCTGGCCAGTCTTGCTCCCCCGGCGGCGACCACGAAACCCTAGCCAGCCAGCCAGCGCAACCATCCGTCATGGGCTTCTTCAGCAAGGACAAGGGCAAGCTCACCCCGGGCGCAAGGTCGTCCCGGACGCCGGCGCCACCTCGCCGTGGTACGCCGCCATCGCGGAAGCGCATGTACATCCCAGTCCACCAAGCTAGGTGGCACTGGCAGTACAGGCAAGCTCTGCCCTACCCAGATGTCAACCTCCTCCATGGTTGGCATCTGGACCCCGACCGCATCCCGATCCCAGCGGTGTCGCGGTCTGCGCGCGCGCACGCGAAGGAGATCCGCCGGCAGCACCAACTCCTCACTCCAGAGCAGCGGCGCGACCCGACGTACGTGTCCGACTCCCCTAACTGGGAGGTTTGGTTCGCCGTCGAGCACGAGCAGGAGCGCCTCCACGGCGTCCAGTTCGATCCGGCCATCCCTCCACCGCCCCCCTGACGTGAAGCTAGAGGAGCAGGAGGAGGAAGCCGCCTACCAGGCCGCCCTCGAGGAGGCAACGGCCTACGCCATTGAGGAGAGCAGGCGCGAGGAGGAGGCGCGCTGGGTAGGCCTCGAAGAAGCCCTCATGTTGTCCGCGGCGGGCGACTGTGTCATGCCCCCTCCTCCTTCAGCTCCGCCGGTCGCTCTGGCGATCCGCGAGCCCAAGGCCGAGGCCGAGGAGCGCCAGCCAAAGAGCTACAAGTGGACCGGCCAGTTCCGGGAGTGGGTGTTCGTGCCTCCCGTCTGGCTTATGTGCACATCGGAGCAAGAGCAAGCGTATCTCCAGCACCACAGGTCGCTGGCACTAGTGAGGGAGCGGGAGGAGGCCATGGAGCATATGGAGCGGGAGCGCAGGTGGGCGGAGGAGGAGGAAGCGGAGCGTCGGGAGCGGGAGGGGGAGGGGAGCGAGCCAGTCAGCCAGCACCGCTGGTGGTGCCGGGGCAGGATGCTGCGCAGGCGTGGGAGGTTGCGTTCCCTTGGGCTGGGTCGGCGCCGGAGCTCATCAACCTCAACCCTGACGATGACGATGATGACGACGATGCGTAGGGCCCGCGCCAGATGCAGACCAGGACCGGCCGAATTTTTTTATTTATGTTTTAATTAAGTTTTATGTGGACTTGGGCCCGCTTTGACCGGCCTTTAATGTTTAATTATCGTTGTTTGGGTATTTTTTTTAATCCACGCTGACAAATGGGGCCGAGGCGGACACGACTTGCGTCCGAGCCTACGTTGGGCGGACTAGCCGACCCATTTGAAAAAGCGGACACCGGCGTCCGCTCGGCCGACCCAAACAGACGAAAAGCAGATAAATCGCGCGTCTGTTTGGGTCCCCGCGTTGGAGTTGCTCTAAGACAAAGACAAATTATATATTTCCATGTTCTATATTTTCTATACTTTGTACTCCCTTCGTTCTTAAATATTTGTCTTTGTAAAGATTTAACTATGGACTACATACAGAGCAAAATGAATGAATCTACACTCTAAATTATGTCTATATACATCCGTATGTAGTTCATAGCGAAATTTCTAAAAAGACAAATATTTAGAAACGGATGAAGTAATAACTAAAAACATGTTTCTATGGACGTGTTTGGTTCGGGAGAATTAGAGATGGGAAATGGGAGTTAAGGGGTGAAGAGATTAAAAGTCAACTGTTTGATTAGAGAGAATGGAAGTTTAAGTGGGAAACGAAATGAGAGTTGAGAAAGCCAATTCCCATCGATTTCTTCCCACGGGTAACCTGTTAATTCATGAGCACAGTTTTGTCTCATGCTAATTCCTATCGTATATCAAAAGAGGAAATGGGAGTAAAAATCAACTTTCCATACCTAATTTCATGATAAACACTCTTGTGCAAACTCCAATTCCCTTGCCCAGTGTTTACCAAACAGGCTGTAATGCTATATTTCGTGGCTGGCGTTTTGGCTGCCGGGAACACATGCTCCTGGGTGAGCAGTCACACAATTTTTTTATTAAATGTTTTCAAAAAATTCTGAAATTTTTTGTCAATGTTTGTGTCAGTATCATAAACATGCATGACAATTTTCATGCGGAACGGAGTGATGGTGTTTCGTCGGCAATAAAAAAAACAATCTTGGGTGACATTTTGGAGTAACTTTTGGTGTTCAATTTGTTTTTTTTTTCACAAGCCTAAATGCTTAACCTTTTTGCCTCAAAATTTGCAGGTGGCATTTGAATGTGACTAAGTACACATAAAAATTTCGTCTAGAATTTTTTGGGGGCCCCCGGATGCTCCCGGGAGTTGACTTTCCGTTATATTTCATCATATAACTATGCAGCAAAATCATCTTTCTTTCCTTGAACTTTGATCACACTAACGTTTGTTGGGAGAATAAAGATGTTGATTTCGAACCATTATCGATATTTATGACGAACAATTAACATAAATTTGTCTACATTAATGATAAATGATCCTACTACTAACACACCTTTTTAAAAATAGTGAATTCCAAGAAAAAAACGCCACAATCAGGGACGACCATCAACATTTCTACCACTTTTGCAACTTTTTTCAAAAACCCACCACTCTCTAGGCAAGTTATAAAAACTAGGAGAATGCCCGTGCGTTGCCACGGGCTCTTGAAATATCTTTGTGAGTTATGCAATTACAATGCATATGAATTTTCACACGTAGAGACGATATAGCATAGGCACAATTACTTAATAATTGAAGTTCACTTCACTCGCAATGTAAATCCGTAACAAACTGAAAAACAAATTGACGACGTGTCCATGTAACAAATTGAGCGATGATCCAACTAAATCCATTATAAATTATTAAGATCTACTTGATGCGTTTAAGAAATTCTCGCACAATATCAGGGAAGTTGTCTTTAGCTTCATTCCCATGATGTTTTAGCAAATATAATAAGAATTGCTTTCTCAACTCATACCCGTCCTGCACAAGCAATATATGAAGTTAGCAAGAATATTCCACGTCGGATGTCTTAAAACGTGGAATGAACAATACTCACCGTGCAAACCGGCTTGACCAGTTTTTTACCGTTCCATCGGAGCATAAAATGAAAACAAAAAAGCCCGACACATCCTTGCAACTTCCTAAATTTATATTATATACAATACAGTGATAACAAAATAAATATTTGTATTATGAATTTATTACCCGTCTGTGCTCGTTGGAATATAAGACGGAAATAAACGTTGTCATTTAGATATATCAGAGTTCTAGCCGTGTTGCTTTATTTCGAGTGCTTCTTTGAATTCCCTCGCAAAATCTTTTAACTTCATTACATGTCTCAAAATTTTCATCTCTGACGATTGTGATGTATGAGTAGGGTCCATAATGTATACACGATGTGCCTCTTTGTCGATTACGTACAAGATGTATCGGCCGATGGATGCGTATGGAAGATAAATCTACAAATGGTACCAATTAGCAACAATAATAAACCATGACAACAACCGCGAACATACCTTACATACCATGTTGCACGATGAGATGTTGTTGTCTATCCCAGGCCAACCATCAAACAATGTTGCCAAAGTCTGAATAGTTTCCTTCTCGCAAAACTTTTGATTTCGTGCTGACTCTTGCATCATGGACTGAGTAAAATAATAACTATTGTTTCAACATGTTTATACAAATGACACTAAATGAAGAATTATGATAACTTACACAAAAATGCAGATCCATGTAGTGTATAGGAGGGTCTATGAATAATACTCCCTCGTCACATGCGAGTATATGCACGGCAATGTTGAAACAATCATTGTCCATACCTTGATTCATGTTAAGTACGTCCTGAAGTTTTTTGAGACTTAAACACATTGGATGCGGTGTTGAAGTTTGGACCCATTCCTTCCTAAAAAAATGGATGGTAAAAATAATAATAATGTATATTCGCTTCGGAATGTTGCTAGTTTTGTTATTTTACAACATCTGCTAATGTTAATCAAAGAATGAATGCGGGAGTGTGTTACATGTCCGCAACAGACTTTATACATAGATGCAGTTGATGATTGATTACAAAACAGCAAAAGGATAATATACACAAGCAACCAACCAAAAGGATAAATAATCTAAACTACAAACAATACTTCAACAGCGATGATGCTGCTACTATATTCCATCTCTTAAACATCTCTCAAAAACGTAAAAGGAGCAAACGGACCCAAAATAAATGAAACTAAGAGACAACCATACCTCCTATTTTCTTTTCTGTACATTATGTGTGCCTGCTTTGGAGCTGCATGATAATATTTCTCTACCATAGAGCCATCGGAGTGTCCTGGGCAGTGTGCAATATTTGTGCAAGAAAACATAGTGGTCGCATGTTTAGACGCATAGGATGCAAGTACCAGGTTTGTCACATAGAAAAAATTGGCAATTTACAAAATCACAACTCCGAGGAAATATTATTATTATTTGACTTTTTGTATAAACATAATTAACCTTAGTTGCTAACAACCAAAGATAAAGACTTTAGTAATAAAAACAAAAGATAAATATCTATACAAAAACACGGAAGAGCATCAAATTCTCCGTAGCATAAGAGTAAATGCCCTATAATATTAATCTCCCATCAGTTTTCTTTAGTGCACACTTCACCCTGTAAGGACTTCTTTATAGACGATGTTCTTCATCGACGTCTGTAAGGAGAAGATAGGTCTTTTTCTCTTCTTTGATTTATTGTCTTGCTTCTTGCCCTTCTCCTTCTCCTTCTCAATGAGGATCTTTATGTTTCTCTTCGCGGTGGCACGAGACAACGCGACATAGAGTTGACCATGAGAGAACACCGAATTTGGTAGGTACACGCCAACAATCGGGATGGTTTGACCTTGAGCCTTGTTAATCGTCATAGCAAAGCTAAGCCTTATAGGAAATTGTTTCCTCTTGAACTTGAATGGAAACATGTCGTTCTCAGATGGGCATAGGGGTATTCGAGGAAGGAAGACCCTCCTACCTGCATGTTGTCCAATCATGATTTCCGCGTCAATAGCGTTCCTCTCGAAACCTCGGACCACAAGCCTCATCCCGTTACATAGTCCATTAGCCGGATCAATGTTCCTTAGAAGTATCACAGGGCAGTCCAACTTAAGTTTGAGTGCATGCAGAGGAAGTCCGTTGGGAGTCAATCCGCTCAGGAACTCGGGAGCATAGTAGCCATATGGGTCGTCCTCCGTACTATCAAAGCTATGGTATATTACTTCTTCTCCCTTAAAACGATCTATCATGCGTATGTTAATCTTGTCGACATTGTCATTCGTGGTGGAGAGGATTGCGTGAGAATTCATGTAATTGGGATCAAACATGTTGTCATCTAGACCAGGAAATACATGGTCAATCAAATTCTCCACATCATTCATCTCGTCTGTAGAGGGCACACAAATATCTTCAGGGAGTCATATGTTGCCTTGATCGTCAACTTCCTCAGTGCCATTGCCTATCCTAAGCAAGTAATCTGCAAACCAGGTGTCATTATGAGCCCTCATGTTGGTGACGAGCCTTAGCTGGCGCATACCCTTCTAGAGGTGAGAACTTCGGAGAGTTGCATCGATTATCTGACCACGGGACCCCCTCCTAACAATGGGAAGCACCTGCCTGAAATCCCCGCCGAAAACAACAATCTTTCCTACAAAGGGTCGGCCTGGTCTTCCCATGATGTCGCGCATGCTGTTGTCCAGTGCCTCGACCGCCTGTCGCTTAGTCATGGTGGCCTCGTCCCATAGTATCAATGAGGCCATCCTTAGTAGCTTTGCGGTCCCACTCTGCTTGGCAAAGCTGCATGAGGCACCATCATCGCAGCTCAATGGGATCTTGAACCTCGAGTGTGCAGTCCTTCCTCCAGGCATGATTGAAGCAGCGATGCCAGACGTCGTGGTAGCGATAGCGATGTTGCCATCGGTCCTAACCTTGGCGAGTAGCACCCTGTACAGAAAGGTCTTCCCTGTACCTCCTGGTCCGTCAACAAAAAATACACCCCCGTCACCACGGTCAACTGCTGCTAGGATCTCGTCGTATGCAACCCTTTGCTCCAAGTTTGGTGATGACGCCAATTTAGTGTCGTTCACGTCAAATTCGACGGTGGATTCCTCGATCACCTCTCTAGACTCACCCCCGGTTGGGTCGAACGTATCGTCGATGCTCGGAAGAGCGAAGTCTATGATGTCTTTGCCCATGGATTGCAACATACCCCTAATGTCAAGCAACACCATCTGCTCCACCTCGTTCGGGTATGTATGTGATCGACAGTAGTCATCAGACATAGGCTCGAGGTGCCTATCCCATAAGCCTCGCACATCTTGTGGCTCGCAATGCACCAAGATTGTTGCGAAGAGCCTCCTGAGCGAACATGGCATCACCCACTACTCTGCCTCAGTAAGACACTCGTCGAGCGTGTTGTCTGCCTTGATGAGTCCCAACCTCTCAGCAGCTTCTCGAAAGCTACCACATAGAACACCGTCCATAGTGAGCAGGTATTCGAAGGATGTCTTGCCCGTTACATGGTTTAACAGCACGCGCAGATAGTATCGCTCCCCCTCGGCTGGATTGGTAGACACGATTCGACCTATTTGATAACGTTCCACCCGCGGCTTCCAATACTTCGTTCTCTGCCATGTGAAGCTCCCAGGAAAATCCTTGTACAATATATGGCTAGCCCACAGGTGGTCCTGGTTAGCCTTGAAATACTCCGTCAACATGGATTTTGAAGCATTTTCAGAGGCGACGACATTGGTCGAGTCAGCTTGCTCATTAAATGCCACCCTATGCATATTCGGGAGATGAAGAGGCAACTAAATGACAGACGGGGAGTTAGCCCATAATGGGAAACCAAATATCCTCCACATCACTTCCGGAGGAGTAACCCATCTCGCGTCGACGTATCTTTTGATCTCATCTATGTTACCATCGGCGTCAGGCTGGTCGATGCTGAAAGAAGCCCTATCGTGGCCCTTATATATGTACTTTTAAAGGTATTTGACGGCCTTTATGCTGGAGCATACCTCCACATTGATGTGGCAATTGAACATCCGTAGAAGGTAAGGGTTATAAGGCACAACCATCTGTTGTCCAACATTTTACCCTGGACCTTTGCCCTTTGACCATCATCTCTACACCGGTAAACTGGGTATGAGTCCTTGCGCTATGCCGTATTTTCATTGAACGCCCGAGGGTATATACACTTGCACTCGTTCTGTTGCATGCATACATTTTTGGGGTTGAGAGCACCGTGCATCATATGTTTGACCACTAAGGCATAGAGTTCTGGATACTTCTGCTTATCCGGGAGCTCGGCGGAAATGACTTGATCGTACTGCTCCAGAACGACGAGCTTATATGATGAATCCATGATCAACAAAAAGTGTGCGTGGGGGAGGCCTCTTTTTTGGAACTCGACTATGTATACTACGCAACAACAACACCTAGGACATGCTTCTTGAACAACACCTCTTTCATAGCCTCTAGCTTGCCATAAAACACGCGAGCCACAAGATCAGGTCGGTCCTGTGCTGTCTGACCAGGAAACAACTCGTTTGATATCTCTTCCCACTTAGGGTTGCAGGTCATGGTCAAGAAGATGTCAGGCTTCCCGTATGTATGGGCAATTGCCATGGCATCCATCTGCCTCCGCTTCATGTCGCGATTGCCACCAGGGTACGTTCCAGGGAGCACAATCCTTACTCCAACAACGCTTGCTCGCGTCTCCCCGGACGTGATAGCATCAACAACTCCCTTATAAAGATCAGCACGAATCTTCGTCTGGTTCTTTCTATACCATCTCAACCTACAACTCTCTATATTGATGTACATGTCGACCCCCCCATTGTTGGAGCAATTCGTGCTCCACCTAGTATGGGATTGAATATAGCAGGTCGTGTCTGCAGCCTGTAACAGTAGTAGTCTCTAACAGACACGCATAACCTGCTATTCCCCTCTGCAACAGAATGCACAACGATGAAATTAGTATTCATATAAGAATTATATTATTTCTAGAACGACAGAATACGAAAAAGTCCTACCTGCATCCTCCTCATCATCATGGCCACCTCTTGGTTGTTGTACACTCTCCCAAGGGACATTACGTTTAGGCAGTTTTGGATGCCAACCAAGCTCCCCCATTGGGTAAAATAGGGGATAAGACAGCAGGTCATATGAGCCATCAGACACACGTATACTGTGCCTCTGGTTGTCGTTATCGCAAAGTGTAATCCTACGATCAAACCTTTTCGCTAGGTCGGCGCCCTCGACCCAGATTGCAGCGACCTCTGATGACACTGGTCTATTATATCTCCGTTGGTCAAGCCTTTGATCGGTGTTGAGGTCTATCCTGTAATCATCGAGGTTATCCTTGTGTGCACCCAAACTCATAAATTGTTGGGAGTACGGATTTCTATGGAGTATGTCCACTAACTTCTTGACGACATTCTGATCCAATTGCTCAGTGACAACCTTGCGATGGGTCAGGTTAGGGTCGTCGTCGTAGAAGTACAATTGGAGATGTTCTGGATGTGAGCTTGGCCTGAAGGAATGCACGTTGTGGTAGATGGTTCCGTGTGCCCGGAACGTGTACACACCAGACTTCATGTTTGTGTAGTTTTCATCGAGGCTCACACCAAGGGTTGTGAATGCGAAGTGTCTGTTGAAGAATCGTATGTTCTCCCAAAAGTGTCTAGAGTCTGCATCTGTGCTGGACCAAAGCCTCATTAGCTCGGGGATAGGATCTGGTTCCTTGAGCTCGATCTGCCCATTGCGACAGCAGAAGCCGTCGGTCTCGGACTCAAACTTCTTGGCCTTGCAGTGGTCGCAATTCGCGACATGCTTTAGGATGTGTGTGCTGTCTGGAAGGTTTGAGTAGACAAAGTCAAACTGATCATAGTCGATACCCTTTGCGCTAGTGATGTTCGTGTCTTCATCTCCATCCATGCTATCAACATCGGATCCTAAGGGCATACCACTATGGTCAGAACATGTTCCACCCTAAATTTTTGAATCAACAAATATATAAATGTTATGCTTGTTCACCGTTCACCATACCTTGTCCGCCAGATAGATAGTACTCGTCATCCATAAAGTCGGGCGGCAACGGATTATCGCCCATTATGCCGCTCAGGAATGCTTCCACATCTCCTGTAACATACATGTACTGATTAGAGAACGGGTGTACAATCTTGTGCAGAAGTTTATGAGAGTATCCAACTCTTACCATCGTTACCGACAGTGAAAGTTGGCATGCTTGTTGAAGGGCTGACATCTGGTGGAGCAGCTTCAGCGTCCTGAATGACGGATGATGCACGAGAGGGGAAAGTTCGAGAATCGAAGGTTGCGCTAGCTAGATCTGGACATGGCATTGTGATGGATTCAGCACATGGGGTGTTTTTCCGTTTAGCGTACTTTGCCTTTCTCTCAGCACTTGACTCCCCCTTCTCAATAGGAGTCATGCCTTTTTGGCGTTCCATGCGTTGCTGTCGTAGCTTTTCATTTCGTCCTTGCAGATCAATCGATGCCTCACCCTTCTTCTTCCAATACAATGCTCTGGCCCGTGCGTTTCTCCATTCCCTTTGTTTGTCTGTTAAATTCTGTCTATGTTCAGTCTGACGTTGCCTCCTAGCTAGGACGTTATCATGAATGACACCTGATGTGATCGTACTCGAAGGAGGCAATATAGCATCACCATGTGAGAATGGTGTAGTGCTTGAGCTAGTTGGGTTGTCTGGTTCACCAATAATGTGAAAGTTTGTTCAGAACTTAATCATTGAAGAAGAAGAAAGCTCGAGGAATCCCATCAACATATGTATAGAATAAACGACACTAAAACACTATCACTATATAGGTTAAACACAAAACATCTTACCTGATATCGTAAGGGGAGGTAAATTTTCATCTTTTTCCTCAACCGTACCAGAGGCTTTTTTCTTCTGATAAGTAGCTCGCCTCTGAGCGTTTAACTGCTCCTTTTTTTCTTGCTTAGTTGGGTGTTTGTTCAACACATCTCCTGGTGGCATTAATTCAGGGCATGTTTAGAACTTATTTGATCAACAAGAATTAACCTAGAAGAACACACACACACACACACACATATATATATTAAAAGGACAAAGGTGTTCAACAAGAATTGCAATAATGTACCTGACATCGCATAGGAGTTACGTTCAACATTACTCATATCACCAAGAGGGGATCGTGGAACATTTTGCACATCACCTTGCATGTTGATCACACCTTTCTCCTTTTGCTTCCGATACGATGCCCCCTACGCGCGTTTAGAAGCTCTATTTCTTCTTCATGAGAATGTTGCATGGTTGCTATTTTTTGTCAATAAAGGAACCAGTAGAATGAGTAGTAGATGCATGCTGAAAGTATGAATCGGGAAGTGAGAAGTACAAATCGTCATTATATGTAATAGATAATTTTTCCATGATTTGGCACAAATCACTTTAAAGAGACTCACCAGACAACAGCCCTTCACGAGCAAGACCATTCAACCCAACCGAAGAAAACAAATTGGTATGGTCTGATTCTATAGTTGTTGTGATAATAAAGCAGCAACTGTATGAATAAATGTAGCAGCACCCCAAAACAAAAAAATAGTTAATATCAGAGACGGATTGGATAATACCATTAATTTGGGGTGCATTTGTGGGATTAATCAGTGCGAAATTACTGGATGCCGAAAACGAACCATCATTTTGTTGGAAATATGCCCTAGAGGCAATAATAAATTAGTTATTGTCATATTTCCTTGTTCATGATAATCGTTTATTATCCATGCTATAATTGTATTGATCGGAGACTTAGATGCATGTGTGGATACATAGACAAAACCATATCCCTAGTATGCCTCTAATAGACTAGCTCGTTGATCAAAGATGGTTAAGGTCTCCTAGCCATGTACATGAGATGTCATTTGATAACGGGATCACATCATTAGGAGAATAGTGTGATGGACAAGACCCAAACTACAAATGTAGCATATGATCGTGTCAGTTTATTGCAACTGTTTTCTGCATGTTAAGTATCTGTTCCTATGACCATGAGATCATGCAACTCACTAACACCGGAGGAGTGCCTTATTTGTATCAAACGTCGCAACGTAACTGGGTGACTATAAAGGTACTCTACAGGTATCTCCGAGGGTGTCTGTTGTGTTGGCATGGATCAAGACTGGGATTTGTTACTTCGTATGACGGAGAGGTATCTCAGGGCCCACTCGGTAATACAACATCACAACAAGCCTTGCAAGAAATGTGACTAAGTGTTAGTCACGGGATCTTGTATTACGGAACGAGTAAAGAGACTTGCCGGTAACGAGGTTGAACTAGGTATGGAGATACCAACGATCGAATCTCGGGCAAGTAACATACCGAAGAACAAAAGGAACATCATACTGGATTGACTGAATCCTTGACATAGAGGTTCGACCGATAAAGATCTTTGTATAATATGTAGGAACCAATATGGTCATCCAGGGCCCGCTATTGGTTATTGACCGTAGAGGTGTCTTGGTCATGTCTACATAGTTCTCGAACCCGTAGGGTCTGCACACTTAAGGTTTGGTGACGTTTCGGTAGTATAGGGTTATCTATGGTGGTGACCGAAGGTTGTTCGGAGTCCCGGATGAGATCCCGGACATCACGAGGAGCTCCGGAATGGTTCATAGGTAAAGATTCATATATAGGAAGTCCTATTTTGGTCGCCGGAAAAGTTTCGGGCTCATCGGTAGTGTACCGGGAGTGCCGGTAGTGTACCGGGGGACCATCGGGAGGGGTATTTCGACCCAAGAGGCTATATGGGCTGTGGGAGGATGAATACCAGCCCTTAGTGGGCTGGTGGAAGTCCCACAAAGGCCCATGCGGCTGGGAAAGAAAAGCCCAAAGAGAAAAGGTGGAAAAAGGCAAAAAAGGCAAAAAGGGAAGGAGTCCTAGTCCTACTAGGATTGGAGGAGGATTCCTCCTCTCCTATCCACTTCGGCCGAAGCCTCCTAGGGCTGGCCCTTTAGCCAAGCCTCCTCCTCTCTTCCTCTTATATATGCTAGAGGATTTAGGGTTTTTGCACTAGATTTTCAGCCACGTGCTACCCTTTCCTCTAGTGCATAGTTTCTCCTCTAGATCGGTTTTCTGCAGTGCTTAGACGAAGCCTTGCCAGAATAGCTCCACCACCATCGCCGCAACACCGTCACGCTGCCGGAGAACTCGTATAACTCTCTTCTCCCTCTTGCTAGATCAAGAAGGCGGAGATCATCATCGAGCTGTACGTGTGCTGAACGCGGAGGTGCCTTCCATTCGGCGCTAGATCGAAAGTACCGTGATCAATATCGCGAGACAGATCGTGATGAGATCGCGGGACGAATCATGATGAGTTCGCGGGACGGATTGTGATTGGATCGCGCGACGGATCATGATGAGATCGCGGGACGCTCGGCGATTTGGATCGCGAAGACGTTCGACTACACCAACCGCGTTTCTTAATGCTTCCCGCTTAGCGATCTACAAGGGTATGTAGATCCACTCTCTCTCTCATAGATGCTCATCACCACGGATAGATCTTGTGTGTGCGTAGGAAATTTTTTGTTTCCCATTCAATGTTCCCCAACAGTGGCATCATGAGCTAGGTCTATGTGTAGATGAGATGTCGAGTAGAACACAAAGAGTTTGTGGGCGTTGATGCTTAGATTGCTTCCTCCATTGGTCGTGTTTTGGTTCAGCGGTATTGTGGGATGAAGCGGCCCGGACCAACCTTACTCGTACGCTTACGAGAGACTGGTTTCATCAACTGACGTGTAACCTCATTGCACAAAGATGGCTGGCGGGTGTCTGTTTCTCCTACTTTAGTTGGACCGGATTCGACAAAGACGGTCCTTGAGAAGGTTGAAAAGCAATTTATGTATCACCGTTGTGGTTTTGCGTAGGTGAGAATTGTTTTTTCTAGATACCCGTAGCAGCCACGTAAAACATGCAACAACAATTAGAGGACATCTAACTTGTTTTTGCAGGGTATGTTGTGATGTGATATGACCAATTAAATGATGAGATATATGTGATGTATGAGATGATCATGTATTGTATAGAATATCATGACTTGCATGTCGATGAGTACGGCAACCGGCAGGAGCCATAGGGTTGTCTTTAATTATTGTATGACCTGCGTGTCAATCATTAAGCGGTATGTAGTGCGTTACTTTATCGCTAAACGGTAGAAATAGTAGTAGAAGCATGGTGGGCGTGACAACCTCGATGGCGACACGTTGATGGAGAACATGGTGTCGTGCCGGTGACGATGAAGATCATGCCGGTGCTTTCAAGATGGAGATGAAAAGCACAAGTTCATGGCCATATCTTGTCACTTATGATTTGCATGTGATGTTAATCCTTTTATGCACCTTGTTTTGCTTAGGACGACGGTAGCATTATAAGGTGATCCCTCACTTAATTTAAAGATAAATTGTGTTCTCCCCGAGTGTGCACCGTTGCGAAAGTTCGTCGTGTCGAGACACCACGTGATGATCGGGTGTGATAGACTCTACGTTCACATACAACGGGTGCAAGCCAGTGTTGCACATGTAGAACACTCGGGTTAAACTTGACGAGCCTAGCATGTACAGACATGGCCTCAGAACACAAGAGACTGAAAGGTCGAACATGAGTCATATAGCAGATATGATCAACATGATGATGTTCACCATTGAAACCACCTCAACTCACGTGATGATCGGACTTGAGTTGGTGAATTTGGATCATGTATCACTCGAATGACCGGAGCGATGTCAATTTGAGTGAGAGTTCTTCAGTAATATGATTAATTGAACTGATTATCATGAACATAGTCAGTTGTGTCTTTGCAAATTATGTTGTAGATTACTTGCTCGCGCTGTAGCTCCCTTGAATTTTTATATGTTCCTAGAGAAATAGAGTTGAAAGATGATGGTAGCAATATTGCGGACTGGGTCCGTGATCTGAGGATTGTCCTCATTGCTGCATAGAAGGCTTATGTCCTTAATGCACCGCTCGGTGCGCCAACCCCTCTAGCATCGTCTGTAAATGTTGTGAACATCTGACAGGCACGTTTCGATGACTACTTGATAGTTTAGTGCGTCATGCATTACGGCTTAGAATTGAGGCTCCAAAATGTTTTGAACGTCACGGAACATATGAGATGTTCTAAGAGCTGAAATTGGGATCTCAGGCTCGTGCCCATGTTGTGAGATATGAGATCTCCAACAAGATTCTTTGCCTGCAAGATGAAGGAGAATAGCTCAATCGTTAAGCATGTGCTCAGATTGTCTGGGTGCTGCAATCGCTTGAATCGAGTGGGAGTTGATCTTCGAGATAAGATAATGATTGATATAGTTCTCCAAGTCACTGTCACTAAGCTACTAGAACTTCGTGATGAACTATAAAATGCCAGGGATAGAAATAATGATCCCTGAGCTATTCGCGATGTTTGACACCGCGAAGGTAGAAATCAAGAAGGAGCATCAAGTGTTGATGGTTAGTAAAACCACTAGTTTCGAGAAGGGAAAGGGCAAGGAGGGGAACTTCATGATGGCAAGTCAGTTGCTGCTCCAGTGAAGCAACCCAGAGTTGAACCCAAACCCAAGACTAAGTGCTTCTATTATGAGGTGAGCGGTCGCTGAAGCGGAACAACCCTAGGTACTTGGTAGATAAGAAGGTTGGCAACATCAACACAAGTGTATTTGATATATGTGTTATTGATGTGTACCTTGATAGTACTCCTAATAGCACCTGGGTATTGGATACCGGTTCGGTTGCTAAATGTTAGTAACTCGTAGTAAAAGCTACGGAATAAACGGAGACTAGCTAAGGGTGAGGTGACAATGTGTGTTGGAAATGTTTCCAAGGTTGATGTGATCGACATCACACGCTCTCTCTACCTTTGGGATTAGTGACGAATCTAAATAAATGTTATTTGGTGTTTTGCGTTGAGCATGAATGTGATTAGATCGTGTTTATTGCAACACGGTTATTCATTGAAGTTAGAGAATAATTGTTATTCTGTTTACATGACTAATACCTTCAATGGTCATGCACCCAGTGAGAATGGTTTGCTGAATCTTGATCATAGTAATACACATGTTCATAACATTGACGCCAAAAAATATAAAGTTAATAATGATAGTACCACATACTTGTGGCACTGCTGCTAAATGTCTTGATGTATCTTGATGTATGCAATCCAATGAGTCTTGTAGCGTGCGATGGATATCGTTATTTTCTTACCTTCACTGATGATTTGAGTAGATATAGTGTATGTTTACTTAATGAAACACAAGTCTGAATCGTTTGAAAAGTTCAAGCAAATTCGGAGTGAAGTTTAAGATCATCGTGACAAGAAGATAAAAATGTCTGTGATATGATCATGAAGGTGAATTCTGAGTTACGAGTTTGGCATACAACTTTAGACAATATGAAAGTCGTTTCACAACTCACGCCACCCGGAACACCATAGTGTGATGGTGTGTCCGAACATCATAGTCGTGCTCTATTGGATATGGTGCATGCTATGATGTCTCATATTGTTTTGGTACTATAGTTTTGGGGTTATGCGTTAGAGACAACTACATTCACTTTAAATAGGGCATCATCTAAATCCGTTGAGATGACACCGTCTGAATTATGGTTTGATGGAAACCTAAGCTGTCATTTCTTATTGTTTGGGGCCACGACGCTTATGTGAAAAAGGGTTTTCACCTAATGAGCTCGAACCCAAAGCGGACAAATGCATCTTCATAGAATACCCTAAGAACAGTTGGGTATACCTTCTATCTCAGATCCAAGTGCAAAGTGTTTGTTGCTAAAACGGGTCTTTTCCCAAGAAAAAGTTTCTCTCGAAAGAATTGAGTGGGAGGAAGATAGAACTTGATGAGGTTATTGAACCTTTGTTTCAACGAGAGAGTAGCGCAACGCAGGAAGATGTTTTTGTGAAGCCTACGTTAGTTGAAGAAGAAGTTAATGATGATGATCATGAAGCTTCGGATCAAGTTACTATCGAACCTCGTAGGTCGACAAGGACGTGTACTGCTCCTGAGTGGTACGACAACCCTATCTTAGAGGTCATGTTGTTGGACAACGATGAACCTATGAGCTATGGAGAAGCGATGATGGGCCCGGATTCCGACAAATGGTTAGAGGCCATGTAATCCGAGAAAGGATCCATGGATGAAAACCAAGTATAGACTTTGGTAGACTTACTCGTTGGACGACAGGTCGTCAAGTACAAATGGACCTTTAAGATGAAGACTAATGCTAATGGTAAATGTCACCATTTATGAAGCTCGACTTGTTGCAAAGAAGTTTACGACAAGTTCAAAGAGTTGACTGTGATGAGACTTTCTCACTCGTAGCGATGCTAAAGTCTGTTGGAATTATGTTAGCAGTTGTTGCACTTTTCAATTATGAAATCTGGCAGATGGATGACAAAACATCGTTTCCTTAACAGTTTACTTGAGGAAAGGTTGTATGTGATACAACCAGAAGGTTTTGTCAGTCCTAAGGATGCTAAAATGTGTGCGAGCTCCAGCAATCCATCTAAGGGCTGGAGCAAGCATCTCAGAGTTGGAATATACACTTTGATGAGGTGATCAAAGTTTTGTATTTACTATAGAGTTTCTGATAAGTATATGTGGATGACATATTGTTGATCGGAAATAATGTAGAATTTCTGGAAAGCATAAACGGTTGTTTGGAAAGTGATTTTCAAAGGAAGACCTGGATAAAGCTACCTAATTGTTGAGCAGGGAAGACCTGGATAAAGCTACCTAATTGTTGAGCATCAAAATCTATAGAGATAGATCAAGATGCTTGATGAGACTTTCAATGAGTACATACCTTGACAAGATTTTGAAAGAGTTCAAAATGGATCAGTCAGAGAAAGAGTTCTCGCATGTTTTGTAAGATGTGATGTTGAGTGAGACTCAAATCTCGACAACGGCAGAAGAAACAGAAAGGACGAACGTCGTCCCCTATGCCTTAGACATAGGCTCTGTATAGTATACCATGCTGTGTACCGCACCTGTGTGTGCCTTGCCATGAGTTCGTTAAGGGGTACAAGAGTGATTCAGGAGTGGATTACTGGACAACGGTCAAGATTATCCTTAGTAACTAAAAGATTAAGGAGATGTTTCTCGATTATGGAGGTGATAAAGAGTTCATAGTAAAGAGTTACGTCGATGCAAGCTTTAACACCAATCCGGATGACTCCTAGTAGCAATCTGGATACGTATAGTAGAGTATCCATTTGGAATAGTACCAAGTGGGGTGTGATAGCAGTGTTTACAGTTTGACATAGAGATTTGCAAAGTACACACGGATCTGAATGTCGCAGACTCGTTGACTATAAGACCTCTCTCACATGCAAAGCATGATCGAGCCCCAGAATTCATTGGGTGTTAGATTCATAACAATGCGAATCACATGGTGATGTGAACTAGATTATTGACTCTAGCGCAAGTGGGAGACTGTTGGAAATATGCCCTAGAGGCAATAATAAATTAGTTATTATCATATTTTCTTGTACGTGATAATCGTTTATTATCCATGCTATAATTGTATTGATCGGAGACTTAGATGCATGTGTGGATACATAGACAAAAACATGTCCCTAGTATGACTCTAATAGACTAGCTCGTTGATCAAAGATGGTTAAGGTTTTCTAGCCATGGACATGAGATGTCATTTGATAATGGGATCACATCATTAGGAGAATGGTGTGATGGACAAGACCCAAACTACAAACGTAGCATATGATCGTGTCAGTTTATTGCTACTGTTTTGTTGGAAATATGCCCTAGAGGCGATAATAAATTAGTTATTATCATACTTCCTTGTTCATGATAATCGTTTATTATCCATGCTATAATTGTATTGATCGGAGACTTAGATGCATGTGTGGATACATAGACAAAACAATGTCCCTAGTATGCCTCTAATGGAGTAGCTCGTTGATCAAAGATGGTTAAGGTTTCCTAGCCATGGACATGAGATGTCATTTGATAAATGGGATCACATCATTAGGAGAATGGTGTGATGGACAAGACCCAAACTACAAACATAGCATATGATCGTGTCAGTTTATTGCTATTGTTTTCTGCATGTCAAGTATATGTTCCTATGACCATGAGATCATGCAAATCACGGACATCAGAGGAGTGCCTTGTGTGTATCAAACGTTACAATGTAACCGGGTGACTATAAAGGTGCTCTACAGGTATCTCCGAGGGTGTCTGTTGAGTTGCCATGGATCAAGACTGGGATTTGTTACTCCGTGTGACGGAGAGGTATCTCAGGGCCCACTCAGTAATACAACATCACAATAAGCCTCGCAAGCAATGTGACTAAGTGTTAGTCACGGGATCTTGTACTACAGAACGAGTAAAGAGACTTGCCGGTAACGAGGTTGAACTAGGTATGGAGATACCGACGATCGAACCTCGGGCAAGTAACTAATGTGTCTCCAAAGTGGCACAATGATCATACAAACACTGTTTTCTTTAACGAGAACATGTTTCTTCAACAACCTGGGAAGAACATATGTACTGACCATAGCAGTGCAAAACCTTACCATGGGTAGGAATACTTTCTCCCGTTGACTTATTAAAGCTTGACATCTTGAAGATTGTTTCAGCTACTTTTTATTTCAGCTAATACTTGGTTGACAATTTGATGATTAACATATTGAAGATTGTTTCAGCCACATTTGTCAGAATAAAATAGAAATGTGTGCCATCGACACAACAACATGCATAGAACAAACATCCTGTGTCTATTTAACCGGGTAATGAAGAAACTGGGGAATTTCTCCCATTGACAATAAAAAAATTCATGAAAGTCATGCAAGGTACTCCGCTGCCTCCGCAAAGTCATATCTGCTAATAAATCCTCTTAAAAACAAGGAAAAAAAATCACAAAATCCTATGCCCGTCTTCCTTGGGCAGAAATTGGTAAGTTCAACACCTGGGAAGAACATATGTACTGACCATAGCGGTGCAAAACCTTACCATGGGTAGGAATACTTTCTTCATGTCTAGATTCATATTGAAGATTGTCATATCAAAGATTCAGCTACTGCCACTATAAAATTGTTTGACATATGAATGTATGAAGTTTCAGCTACTGTTTGTTTCATTGGAGGTTTACTTCATATTTCATATTTCACCAGGTAAAACCGAACAGGTACCTGAGATGGTGCTCGGCCTGTGGCCTCAAAGCTATCCTGGGCGGCGGCCAACAGAAGAGCAAGACTAAACGGCGGCAGGATCCTGGGCGGCGGGATCCTGGGCGTCGGATCCTGGGCGGCGGGATCCTGGGCGGCGGGATCCTGTACGGCGGCGATGGCGGGGAAGGACTCCCATGATGGCGGGGAAGGCGATGGCGGCGCCTGGCGATGGAGTTCATGACGGCGCCTGGCGACCGAGGCGACTGGCAACAGAGGCGATGCGGCGATGGAGGCAGGATCGTCGGGTGGGGGGGGGGGGTCCGACAGGGCTTTTATCTTCGATCTTTCGTCCGAGCGTGGGGTGGGAGCCTCGGTCGATCTTTTTTCGTCCGATTTTTGCATCGACGGAGACCCTTTGGCCGATTTTGAGCTAGCAACGCGAGGGGTAACTTGGTGCGAGGGAAAAACCAGGTGGGAGGTGGGACGGAGGACGAAAAAAACCCAGGTGAAAGGTGGGAGGGATGATGAAAAAAACCCGACACAAGAAGTTACCAACTGCCCCTTTAGGAGTAGAGATAGAACAGATTGCTCTCTCACCATCTTCTGAGGATGTTTCTGACTAGTGGGTCCAGGTTGTCAGAGATGACATGGTCATTCGACGTGTCGTGACCGAGCACGACCTGGTTAAGTCAGCATAGTCTCGTTAATGTGCAGAGGATAAAACGAAAATTCGACATGTACTAACCATTGGACACGTCAGATACATTTTAGGAGAATACTAGTAGTAATTCAGCTTAGTTGTTCGAAAAAAACCCCCAGCCTGTAGACAAAACTTCAAGACATCTTTTGGAGAATACCAGTAGAACGTGCAGCATAGGTTCCAATCAAGGAGATGAGAAGACAACGTCAGTGAGCGATTGCGGTAAAGATGCAAAGAACAAACTGGTAGGCACATGAATATTCGCCTAAGATATCCTCCTGAAGTTTTGCTGCACACTTAGAGCCTGTTCGGCAGGCCTTCACTCCTCACTTTTTAACTCCCAGCTGCATGTAGAAGCGGAGCGGACGGAGTGTCATTTTTGCAACTCTGAAAAAAAAACCCTACAAGCCGCTCCGCTCCGCTCCGGGAGAACATGGAGGCCAACCCGTTCGGCGCCACTCCGCAGCTCCCCCAGCCGCTCCAGGAGTGAAGCTAGCGGAGGCCTGCCGAACAACACGCACTTAATCAGGTTCAGTGCCGAAGATCAATGGTCCAGTTGGGTTCTGAAAATGCAAGAGAACTGGAAGGAAAAGTTAGGTCTGTGCTTAAAGAAAAAAAATGCTGACAGTATGCTTCCGCACATGTGCCTGTTATAATCATTCATGGAACTGAAAGCAATTGTGAAAAGAATCTGTCAGAATCGCATGGTTTCGCCAGTCGTATCATTATCAGATGCCAAGGCCTCGAGGGCCACCACTGAGACTGAAGCAATTGCGAAAATGACTGGTGAAGGAAATAGTGAGGCTATCAGAAGCACCAAAACGCAATGAATGGTTAGTACTAGTATCGTATCGTAGGCAGCAACGAAAGGACGTTGTTTCCATGTGAAAGGATGAGCTACCAACAAAGCTGATCCAAGGGCATCTTGGTCACCGACGGACTAACCAAGAGAGACCATTTTTTTATGTTATTTCATCTAATTTTGATAATATCTTGTGACTGATAACATATTTTTAACGATTATATTTTGAGAAATCAATGATTATTCAGTAAAAAACATCTTCTTCTAATCGTATCTTACATTTGTTGGGGTTATCAGCATTCGTGATAAATAAATGTTGAATTTGTCTACATTAATGAAAAATTATCCTATGATACTAACGCATGCCGTTTAAGTGACTAAATCGCTCAAAACCACTCAATCAGGGACAGGGCCATCAAAGTAACTGCTACTTCCTTAATTTGATAATGTAGTGCGTTCGCGTTTTTTGAGATTTAACTTTGATCATAAGTTTAACCAACATGGATGACTGCCGGAAGGAAAATTTGTACCATTGAATTTGTATTTGAAAGAAGTTTTCAATGGTATAAATTTTGCTTCCGTCGTAGTTGCCTCGTTCGTTAAATTTATGATCGAAGTTAAATCTCGAAAAAGGTGATCGCACTATATTATGAAATGTAGTGAGTACTTCCTAGCAGATACATTCTTTGAGTGACAACTAATTCCGGACGAGGGGTACTTCTCAACTTAGAAAATAAAAGGCTCTTTTTTCAATATTGCTAAAACTCGGTCGATAGAGAGTTAACCAAGTCTCAGTTAACTATAACTGTGTAGCCGTTGGATCTTTGCACAACGATTAATGGCCATTTTTTTTTGCTTGTGACCGTAACCTACGAGCTGTTTCAGCGGAGCAATTAATCAGGTTAGGCACCGATGGTCAATGGTGTAGTTAGCCCATTTAGGTTAGGTTACATATCTTATTTTCAGAGAAAAAATGTTGACATTATGCTGGGCGCATGTGCTTGTTACGATAAAACATGGATTTTTTATTTTATTTTTTGGAAAAGGAGGAACAGAGCATCGGGCTCTGCATTAATCGATGCATACAACAATATTATTAAGAAGTAGGCAAACAAAGTCTTGAGTTCGCCAAGGTCTTACAATCAGAACCACAATAAAAAATTAAAATGAAAGGTAAATAAATGACTGCCACATCCAGCGACATTAAAAGGCTATGATGCCTATACACCTAGCCTGTTAATAGCTCGCCATCCAAACCGGTTGAAGATAACCCATGTGACCGTCTCCCACCGGTTGCATCCAATATCCATAAGCTTCCTGGAGTCCGCATGATTGATTGAGTAACGACCACGTACGGATACAAGCAGTGGCTCTGTATATGACCTGCAAAAAATGGTTAAGTTTCTTGTCATTGAAAATCATATCATTTCTATTATTCCATATAGCCCAAAGTAAATCACTTATTCCAATGCTGATATGATTAGCTAGTGTGCCGTCAACTCCGTTGAGCCACGTACCAAATAGCATGTTAATGTTCATTGGTGGGTGAATATTGAAAGCTATATGAACAGTGCGTCATAAAAGTTTTGCTAGTGGGCATTCTAAAAAGAGGTTACTTATTGATTCATTATGATCGCCATAGCAATATTTGGTGTTTTATCAGATTATCTTTGGCTAGTATCACTCCCTTGTGTACAAACCACATGATTTTTTTTAATTCTAAGTGAAACTTTAATCTTCCAAATATGCAAAGATCTCGCTAGGGGTCCAGAGCTAATTAGGTCCAAATACATCGACTTCACTGAAAAGAATCCACTCATGACTAATTTCCAGTGAATTCGATCTGGCTGATCAGAGAGTTGAACATCCATCAACCGTCTGACCAGATGTAACCATGAATCCCAACGTTCTCCCACTAGAGATCGCCTGAATTGGGCTTTGAGAGGTACAGACTGTAATACTGTGGCAACATAATCTTCCTTACGTTGTGCAATATTATAAAGAGTAGAATATTGTAAAGCTAGCAGTGTCTCCCCTAGCCATGTGTTCTCCCAGAATCTGGTCTTGGTACCATTACCAACCAAGAACTTGGTCCGCTAGAAGAAGGTTACTTTCATCTTCATTAACCCTTTCCAAAAGGGTGAGTCATTCGGTCTAGCCATATCCCGAGCTAGTGTCTTGGACTGTAAATACTTATTTCTCAAAATTTGTATCCACATTCTCTGTTGATAACCTGTAAAGCCACTTGCTAAGTAGGCATCCATTCTTGACCTCTAAGTTTTCAACTCCTAACCTCCCTTGATATCTAGGTCTTCATATTATATCCCATTTTGTTAATCTATATTTCTTCTTAGCCTCATCACTTTGCCAGAAGAAACGAGATCGATAAAAATCCCATCTTTTTCGTACTCCAACAGGTACTTCAAAGAAGGATAAAAGAAACATCGACAAGCTTGTTAATACCGAGTTTATCAAAACAAGTTACCCTCCATAAGACATAAGCTTTCCCTTCTAGCATCCTAGTATTTTTTTCAAATCTATCTTCAATGTATTTTCACTCCCTATTCGTTAACCATCTATGGTGAATAGGAATCCCGAGGTAACCGAACGGTAGTGATCCCATTTCACAACCAAATAGTTGCCTATACGCGTCTTGTTCTTCCTTGGCACTTCCAAAACAGAACAATTCGCTTTTGTTAAAATTTATCTTAAGTCCAGACAATTGTTCAAATAGGCAAAGCACAAGCTTCATATTTCTAGCTTTTGCTAAATCATGTTCCATGAATAGAATTGTTTCATTTGCATATTGTAGTATGGATACTCCCCCTCTACTAGGTGTTGGACTAGCCCACCTACTTGGCCATTCTCTTTAGCTCGACTGATTAGGACCGCCAACATATCCGCAACTATGCTAAACAATATGGGAGACATGGAATCGCCTTGTCTCAGTCCTTTATGTGTTTGAAAATAATGACCTATGTCATCGTTAACTTTAATTCCCACACTACCTTTCTGAATGAAAGCATCCACCTGCTCCCTCCATGAGTTGGTAAACCCCTTCATGTGCAAGTTTTTTTGGAGGAATGGATATTTCACCTTATCATATGCCTTCTAGAAATTCACCTTAAAGATAACCCCATCCGGTTTCTTTGTATGAATTTCATGTAACGTTTCATGTAAGACGACCACCCCTTCAAGAATGTGTCTTTCAGGCATGAAAGCTGTCTGAGTTGGTTGGACTACCAAATGTGCAATCAGTGTCAACCTATTCATGCCAACCTTTGTAAAGATTATAAAACTGACATTGAGCAGACATATCGGTCTAAACTGCTCAATGTGAATAGCCTCCATCTTCTTTGGCAAGAACATTATTGTTCAAAGTTAAGGTGAAACAAGTGTAACTGACCATTGAACAAATCCTGGAACATAGGCAAAATATTACCTTTTATGATGTGCCAACACTTTTTATAAAATTCCGCCGGAAACCCATCCGGTCCCGGTGCCTTGTTTTGTTTCATTTGTGCTATTGTGTCAAACACCTATTTTTTTAGTGAACGGAGCATCCAAAACGGCATTCTCATCCTGATTAAGCTGAGGTATATCGGCTGTGATGCTTTCATCGAGAGAAACATAATTCTCTTCTGGTGCACCAAAAAGTTTCTTATAATGCTCCGTTATGTAAAGTTTTATGTTTTCATGCCCTACTATTGTACCCTCATCCTGTTCAAGCTGAAATATTTTTTCTTCCCATGCTTGCCATTTGCAATCATGTGAAAGAATTGAGTATTATCATCTCCTTGAACCACCTTCGTCACCTTTACCCGAAGTGCGCACTTCATTTCCTCCTCTCCCAGAAGAGTTTGTAATTTCTTTTCAGCTTCAATCTTAATATTCATATCAGACATATTAAGAATTGTGGATTCAACTTTGACATCCAACTCATTAATGAGCTGAATAAGCCTCTCTGTTTCCACTTTGTAAATGCCACTTTGGTTCTTGACCCGACCTCTCAAGAACTAGCGCAAGTGTCTAATTTTGTTCCACCACCTTTCCATACTAGATATCCCCCTAGTTTCCCTTGCCCACTCTGTAGCAGTGAGATCCATAAATCCTTCTCTCTCGAACCAGCTCATTTTGAAAGAGAAAATATTTCGGTTACCCACATGGTTCGCTTCTCCAGAGTCGACCAGTAGTGGGGTATGATCTGAAATGGCCCTTTGCAAGGCGTGCACCGTGACCAACGGAAATTTCTGTTCCCATTCAACGTTGGTCAAGATCCGATCCAACTTCTCATATGTTGGTATCGGCAGAGAATTAGCCCATGTGGATTGTATACCGGTGAGTTCAATTTCCTTTAAATCAAGGTTCTCGATAATCGCGTTGAACATAAACGACCATCTTCCTTCAAAGTTGTCATTACTTTTCTCCTCCTTTCGCCTTATTATATTAAAGTCTCCCCCAATCAACATGGGTAGCGTCTCATCCTCGCAAATTCTCACCAGATCTGTGAGAAAGTCAGGTTTAAGCTCAGGTTGCGCCGCCCCATATACATCGACCAAAGTGCTGGGGAACGTTGGATGGGAAACAAAAAGAATTCCTACGCACACGCAAGATCTATCCATGGTGATGAGCATCTACGAGAGGGAGAGTGGATCTACATACCCTTGTAGATCGCTAAGCGGGAAGCGTTAAGAAACACGATGGATGTAGTCGAACTCTTCGCGATCCAAATCGCCGAGCATCCCGCGAACCCATCATGACCCCTCTCGCGATCCAATCACGATCCGTCCTGTGATCCCATCACGATCCGTCCCGCAATCAAATCACGAATCATCTCGCGATCCTGATCATGGTCCTTTCGATCTAGCGCCGAACGGACGACGCCTCCCCATTCAACACACGTACAACTCGATGATGATCTCCGCCTTCTTGATCTAGCAAGAGGGAGATGATAGGTAGATGAGTTCTCCGGTAGCGCAACGGCGTGACGGCGATGATGATGGAACTATTCCGGTAGGGCTTCGCCTAAGCATCGCCAAACTAGACTAGAGGAGAAAACGATCTAGATGAAGTAGACGGAGCACGTGGCAATCAGGGTTAGCTCCCCCCTATAAATCCTCTAGTATATATAGGAGGGAGGGAAGGGAGGAGGTAGCCTCAAACCCTCAAGGTTTGGCCGAGATTGGAGGTGGAGGAGTCGTACTCCAATCCTACTAGGAGTAGGATTCCTCCTCTCCACTTGGAAACCCTTTCCACCTTTTCCACCTTTGGGTTTTCCCACCCCTAGCCGCATGGGCCTTAGTGGGGGGTTCAGCCAGCCCACTAGGGGCTGGTTTGACTCCTCTCACAGCCCATGAGGTCCTTTGGGTCTAGACACCCCTCCCGATGGTCCCCGGTACCCTCCCTACACTCCTGGTACACTACCGCAGTACCCAAAACTTTTCTTGTGACCAAAACAGTACTTGCTATATATCAATCTTTACCTCCAGACCATTCCGGAGCTCCTTGCTATATATCAATCTCATCCGCAACTCTGAACAACCTTCGGTAACCACCATACATAACTCTACCATACCGAAACGTCACCGAACCTTAAGTGTGCAGACCCTGCGGGTTCGAGAACTATGTAGACATGACCGAGACACCTCCACGGTCAATAACCAATAGCGGGACCTGGATGCCCATATTGGTTCCTACATATTCTACGAAGATCTTTATTGGTTGAACCTCTATGTCAAGGATTCAGTTAATCCCGTACGATGTTCCCTTTATTCTTCGGTATGTTACTTGCCCGCGATTCGATCGTCGGTATCTCTATACCTAGTTCAATCTCGTTACCGACAAGTCTCTTTACTCGTTCCATAATACAAGATCCCATGGCTAACACTTAGTCACATTGCTTGCAAGGCTTATTGTGATCTTGTATTATCGAGTGGGCCCCGAGATACCTCTCTGTCACACGGAGTAACAAATCCCAGTCTTGATCCATGCCCAATCAACAGACACCCTCGGAGATACCTATAGAGCATCTTTATAGTCACTCAATTACGTTGTGACGTTTGATCACACAAGGTATTCCTCCGGTGTCTGTGATTTGCATGATCTGATGATCATAGGAACAGATACTTGACATGTAGAAAACTATAGCAATAAACTGACACGATCATATGCTATGTTTATAGTTTGGGTCTTGTCCATTACATCATTCTCCTAATGATGTGATCCCGTTATCAAATGACATATCATGTTTATGGCCAGGAAACCTTGACCATCTTTGATGAACGGACTACTTAACTAGAGGCACACTAGGGACACATTGTTGTCTATGTACCCACACATGTATTTGAGTTTCCAATCAACACAATTATAGTATGGATAATAAACGATTATCATGAACAAGGAAATATAACAATAACCAATTTATTATGGACTTGACTAACTTCCACATGTTCTGTAGATTGCAATACATCCAAACGATTTTTAAAAGCAACAATACTAGTGAGTGCAAGCGTCCATGTGAAGCGGTTTCTAATTTCTTTCTTTGGCCGCATGCATGCGTGCATATAAAACAGAAATGATGACATCAGTAAAGATTCCTTAGAAATTCAAAATTCAAAATGTTTTATAGCTCAAACCGTTGCTCGTAACGAAAAATGTTTTCATATAAAAGAACCGTCGCGACGAGATCTTCAAAACTAGATCCTATGTTGATATGTTTCAACAACTTTTTTTCGGATAAAAAGTTACCACGTGTGGTGTATGTAAATTATCACGTCCATGGTACATAAGTTATCACGATGTTTACATATGAAAATTTCAGGCATAAAATGGTTTTCTTGTACATTCTTCCCACATGCACATGCATGCATGGACTAGATGACCCAAAAGCTAATGTTCTCTTGATTCTCTGTATTTCAAAAGTCCAAAATGGTTTGTAGTTCAAAACGTTGGTCCAATTGGAAAATAGTTTTCACATAAAAATTCCATCGGAACGAGACATTCCAAATTAAATCTCATGTTGATATGTTTCGGTGACTATTTTCTGGATAATTTACCACACGCGAGTTATGTATGTTATCAACTTTGTTGTGCGTATCTTTCATACAATTTACACATAAGTTATCCGGGGTATATGGTTCATCATTTTTTCTCAGGTCAAAAGTCACCGTGACGTTAGTACGTGCGTTATTCGGTATGTGGTGTGTATATTACTGTGTTTGTTTACACATAAGTTACTAGGGTATGTTTCTAACAACTTTCCTCCCGAGTCCAATGTTACAATGAGATTTATACGTGAGGTATCAGGTCTGTGTGTTGGGGAACGTTGCATGGATTTTTTTTCCTACGCACACGCAAGATCTATCCATGGTGATGAGCATCTACGAGAGGGAGAGTGGATCTACATACCCTTGTAGATCGCTAAGCGGGAAAGCGTTAAGAAACGCGGTTGGTGTAGTCGAACGTCTTCACGATCCAAATCGCCGAGCATCCCGCGATCCATCACGTTCCGTCCCGCGATCCAATCATGATCCGTCCCGCGAACTCATGACGATCCGTCCCGCGATCTCATCATGATCCATCCCGCGATCTCGATCATGGTCCTTCCGATCTAGCGCCGAACGGAGGGCACCTCCGCGTTCAGCACACATACGGCTTGATGACGATCTCCGCCTTCTTGATCCAGCAAGAGGGATCGGAGAGGTAGAAGAGTTCTCCGGCAGCGTGACGGCGCTGCGGTGATGGTGATGGAGCTATTCCGGCAGGATTTCACCTAAGCACTACAGAAAACCGATCTAGAGGAGAAACTATGCACTAGAGGAACGGGTAGCACGTGGCTGAAAATCTTGTGCCAAAACCCTAAAACCCTCTAGTATATATAGGGGGAGAGGAGGAGGAGGCTTGGCTCCCAAGGAGCCAGCCCTTGGGTCAGCCGAACCAGGAGGGAGGAGTCCTCCTCCTCCACTCCTAGTAGGATTAGGACTCCTTCCTTTTTGGGTCCTTTTTGCCTTTTTCCACCTTTTTCCTTTTGGACTTTTCTTCCCAGCCGCATGGGCCTTGTGTGGGACTTCCACCAGACCACTAAGGGCTGGTATTCACCCTCCCACAGCCCATGTAGCCTCTTGGGTCGAAATACCCCTCCCGATGGTCCCCCGGTACACTACCGGCACTCCCGGTACACTACCGATGAGCCCGAAACTTTTCTGGCGACCAAAACAGGACTTCCTATATATCAATCCTTACCTCCGGACCATTCCGGAGCTCCTCTTGATGTCCGGGATCTCATCCGGGACTCCGAACAACCTTCGGTCACCAGCATGCATAACTCTATACTACCGAAACGTCACCAAACCTCAAGTGTGCAGACCCTGAGGGTTTGAGAACTATGTAGACATGACCGAGACACCTCTACGGTCAATAACCAATAGCGGGACCTGGATGTCCATATTGGTTCCTACATATTCTACGAAGATCTTTATCGGTCGAACCTCTATGCCAAGGATTCAGTTAATCCCGTATGATGTTCCCTTTGTTCTTCGGTATGTTACTTGCCCGAGATTCGATCGTCGGTATCTCCATACCTAGTTCAACCTCGTTACCGGCAAGTCTCTTTACTCATTCCGTAATACAAGATCTCGTGACTAACACTTAGTCACATTGCTTGCAAGGCTTATTGTGATGTTGTATTACCGAGTGGGCCCTGAGATACCTCTCCGTCACACGGAGTAACAAATCCTAGTCTTGATCCATGCCAACCCAACAGACACCCTCGGAGATCCCTGTAGAGTACCTTTATAGTCACCCAGTTATGTTGCGACGTTTGATACACACAAGGCACTCCTCTGGTGTGAGTGAGTTGCATGATCTCATGGTCATAGGAACATATACTTGACATGTAGAAAACAGTAGCAATAAACTGACACGATCATATGCTACGTTTGTAGTTTGGGTCTTGTCCATCACCATTCTCCCAATGATGTGATCCCGTTATCAAATGACATCTCATGTCCATGGCTAGGAAAGCTTAACCATCTCTGATCAACGAGCCAGTCTATTAGAGGCATACTAGGGACATGGTTTTGTCTATGTATCCACACATGCATCTAAGTCCCCGATCAATACAATTATAGCATGGATAATAAACGATTATCATGAACAAGGAAATATGATAATAACTAATTTATTATTGCCTCTAGGGCATATTTCCAACAGTCTCCCACTTGCACTAGAGTCAATAATCTAGTTCACATCACTATGTGATTCGCATTGTTATGAATCTAACACCCAATGAGTTCTGGGGCTCGATCATGCGTTGCATGTGAGAGAGGTCTTATAGTTAACGGGTCTATGACATTCATATCCGAGTGTACTTTGCAAATCTCTACGTAAAACTGTAAACATTGCTACCATACTCCACTTGGTACTATTCCAAATGGCTGCTTCACTTAACGTATCCGGATTGCTACCTAGAGTCATCCGGATTAGTGTTAAAGCTTGCATCAACGTAACTCTTTACGACGAACCCTTTATCACCTCCATAATCGAGAAACATTTCCTTAGTATTTTAGTCACTAAGGATAATATTAACCGTTGTCTAGTGATCCACTCCTGGATCACTCTTGTAGCCCTTGACGGACTCATGGCAAGGCACACACAGGTGCGGTACACAGCATGGCATACTATACAGATCCTATGGCTAAGGCATAGGGGACGACGTTCGTCCTTTCTCTTTCTTCTGCCATTGTCGAGCTTTGAGTCTCACTCAACTTCACACCTTAAAAATCAGGCGAGAACTCTTTCTCTGACTGATCCACTTTGAACTCTTTCAAAATCTTGTCAAGGTATGTACTCATTAAAAGTCTCGTCAAGCGTCTTGATCTATCTCTATAGATCTTGATGCTCAACAATTAGGTTGCTTTATCCAGGTCTTCCTTTGAAAAACTCTCTTCAAACAACCGTTTATGCTTTCCAGAAATTCTACATCATTTCCGATCAACAATATGTCATCCACATATACTTATCAGAAATTCTATTGTGCTCCCACTCACTTTATTGTAAATACAAGTTTCTCATAAACTTTGTATAGACTCAATTTTGTTGATCACCTCATCAAAGTGTATATTCCAACTCCGAGATGCTTGCTTCAGTTCATAGAAGGATCACTAAAGCTAGCACACCTTTTAGCATCCTTAGGACTGATAAAACCTTCTGGTTGTATCACATACAACCTTTCCTCAAGTAAACCATTAAGGAAACGATGTTTTGACATCCATCTGCCATATTTCATAATTGAAAAAAATGCAGCAACAGCTAACATAATTCCAACAGACTTTAGCATCGCTACGAGTGAGAAAGTCTCATCACAGTCAACTCCTTGAACTTGTCGTAAACTTCTTTGCAACAAGTCGGGCTTTACAAATGGTGACATTTACCATGAGCGTTTGTCTTCATTTTAAACATCCATTTGTACTCAACGACCTGCCGTCCAACAAGCAAGTCTACCAAAGTCTATACTTGGTTTTCATACATGGATCCTTTCTCGGATTTCATGGCCTCTAACCATTTGTCAGAATCCGGGCCCATCATCACTTCTCCACAGCTCGTAGGTTCATTGTTGTCCAACAACATGACCTCCAAGACAGGGTTGTCGTACCACTCAGGAGCAGTACACATCCTTGTCGACCTACGAGGTTAGATAGTAACTTGATCCGAAGCTGCATGATCATCATCATTAACTTTCTCTTCAACTAACATAGGCTTCACAAAAACATCTTCCTGCACTGCGCTACTCTCTGGTTGAACAAAGGTTCAACAACCTCATCAAGTTCTATCTTCCTCCCACTCAACTCTTTCGAGAGAAACTCTTTCTCGAGGAAGGACCCAGTTTTAGGAACAAAAGCTTTATGCTTGGACCTGAGATAGAAGGTTTTCCCAACTGTTCTTAGGGTATTCTATGAAGATGCGTTTGTCCGCTTTGGGTTCGAGCTCATTAGGTGAAAACCTTTTTCACATAAGTGTGGCAGCCCCAAACATTTAAGAAATGATAGCTTAGGTTTCTATCAAACCATATGGTGTCATCTCAACAGATTTAGATGGTGCCCTATTTAAAGTGAATGTAGTTGTCTCTAATGCATAACCCCAAAATTATAGTAGCAAAACGATAAGAGACATCATAGCATGCACCATATCCAATAGAGCATGACTATGACGTTCGGACACACCATCACACTATGGTGTTCCAGGTGGCGTGAGTTGTGAAACAACTTTCACATTGTCTAAAGTTGTATGCCAAACTCGTAACTCACATATTCACCTCCACGATCATATCACAGACATTTTTATCTTCTTGTCACGATGATCTTAAACTTCACTCTGAATTTGCTTGAACCTTTCAAACGATTCAGACTTGTGTTTCATTAAGTAAATATACACTATATCTACTCAAATCATTAGTGAAGGTAAGAAAATAATGATATCCACTGCACGCTACAAGACTCATTGGATTGCATACATCAACATGTATCATTTCCAATAAATCACTTGCCCGCTCCATCCATCTGGAAACGGGGTCCTTAGTCATCTTGCCCGAGAGGCATGGTTCACATGTCTCAACCGATTTGAAATCGAATGAGTCCAAAGATCCATAAGCATGGAGTTTCTTCATGCGCTTTATACCAATATGACATTTAGCGGCAATGCCACAAGTATGTGGTACTATCATGATTAACTTTGTATCTTTTGGCATCAATGTTATGAACATGTGTATTACTACGATCAAGATTCAACAAACCATTCTCACTGGGTGCATGACCATTGAAGGTATCATTCATGTAAACAGAATAACCATTATTCTCTAACTTAAATGAATAACCGTGTTGCAATAAACACAATCTAATCACGTTCATGCTCAACGCAAAACACCAAATAACATTTATTTAGGTTTGTCACTAATCCCGAAGGTAGAGAGAGCATGCGATGTTGATCACATCAACCTTGGAAACATTTCCAACACACATCATCACCTCACCCTTAGCTAGTTCTCCATTTATTCCGTAGCTTTTATTTCGAGTTACTAACATTTAGCAACCGAACCGGTATCCAATACCCAGGTGCTACTAGGAGTACTCGCAAGGTACACATCATTAACACGTATATCAAATATACTTCTGTCGATGTTGCCAGCCTTCTTATCTACCAAGTATCTAGGGTTGTTCCGCTTCAGCGACCGCTCTCCTCATAATCGAAGCACTTAGTCTCGGGTTTGGGTTCAACTTTGGGTTGCTTCATTGGAGCAGCAGCTGACTTGCTATGCATGAAGTTTCCCTCCTTGCTCTTGCCCTTCTCGAAACTAGTGGTTTGAATAACCATCAACACTTGACGCTCCTTCTTGATTTCTACCTTCGCGGTGCCAAACATCGTGAACAGCTCAGGGATCACTATTTCTATCCCTGGCATTTTATAGTTCATCACCAAGCTCTAGTAGCTTAGTGACAGTGACTTGGAGAACTATATCAATCACAATCTTATCTGGAAGATCAACTCCCACTCAATTCAAGCGATTGTAGCACCCAGACAATCTGAGCACATGCTCAACGATTGAGCTATTCTCTTTCATCTTGCAGGCAAAGAATCTTGTTGGAGATCTCATATCTCGCAACACGGGCACGAGCCTGAGATCCTAATTTAAGCTCTTAGAACATCTCATATGTTCCGTGACGTTAAAAAACGTTTCGGAGCCTCAATTCTAAGCCGTAATGCATGACGCACTAAACTATCAAGTAGTCATCAGAACGTGCCTGTCAGATGTTCACAACATCTACAAACGACGCTAGAGGGGTTGGCGCACCGAGCGATGCATTAAGGACATAAGCCTTCTGTGCAGCAACGAGGACAATCCTCAGATCACAGAGCCAGTCTGCAATATTGCTACCATCATCTTTCAACTCTATTTATCTAGGAACATATAAAAATTCAAGGGAGCTACAGCGCGAGGAAGTAATCTACAACATAATTTGCAAAGACACTACTGACTATGTTCATGATAATGAGTTCAATTAATCATATTACTTAAGAACTCCCACTCAAATTGACATCCCTCCGGTCCTTCGAGTGATACATGATCCAAATTCACCAACTCAAGTCCGATCATCACGTGAGTTGAGGTGGTTTCAATGGTGAACATCATCATGTTGATCATATCTACTATATGACTCATGTTCGACCTTTCGGTCTCTTGTGTTCCGAGGCCATGTCTGTACATGCTAGGCTCATCAAGTTTAACCCGAGTGTTCTGCATGTGCAACAATGGCTTGCACCCGTTGTATGTGAACGTAGAGTCTATCACACCCGATCATCACGTGGTGTCTCGACACGACGAACTTTCGCAACGGTGCACACTCGAGGAGAACACAATTTGTCTTGAAATTAGGTGAGGGATCACCTTATAATGCTACCGTCGTCCTAAGCAAAACAAGGTGCATAAAAGGATTAACATCACATGCAAATCATAAGTGACATGATATGGCCATGAACTTGTGCTTTTGATCTCCATCTTGAAAGCACCGGCATGATCTCCATCGTCACCAGCATGACACCATGATCTCCATCAATGTGTCGCCATCGGGGTTGTCGCGCCCATCATGCTTGTACTACTATTGCTACCGTTTAGCGATAAAGTAAATCATTACATAGTGCTTAATGATTGACACACATGTCATTCAATAATTAAAGACAACCATATGGCTCTTGCCATTTGCCGTACTCATCGACATGCAAGTCGTGATATTCTATACAACACATGATCATCTCATACATCACATCATGTAATTGGCCATATCACATCCCAACATACCCTGTAAAAACAAGTTAGACGTCCTCTAATTGTTGTTGCATGTTTTACGTGGCTGCTACGGGTATCTAGCAAGAACAATTCTCACCTACGCAAAAACCACAATGGTGATACATAAGTTGCTTTTCAACCTTCTCAAGGACCGCCTTTGTCGAATCCGATCCAAGTAAAGTAGGAGAAACAGACACCCGCCAGCCATCTTTGTGCAACGAGGTTACACGTCAGTCGATGGAACCGGTCTCTCATAAGCGTACGAGTAAGGTTGGTCCGGGCCGCTTCATCCCACAATATCACTGGACCAAAACACGACCAAGGGAGGAAGCAATCTAAGCATCAACGCCCACAAACTCTTTGTGTTCTACTCGAGATCTCATCTACACACAGACCTAGCTCATGATGCCACTGTTGGGGAATGTTGCATGGGAAACAAAATTTTTTCCTACGCACACGCAAGATCTATCCATGGTGATGAGCATCTACGAGAGGGAGAGTGGATCTACATACCCTTGTAGATCGCTAAGCGGGAAGCGTTAAGAAACGTGGTTGGTGTAGTCAAACGTCTTCGCGATCCAAATCGCCGAGCATCCCGCGATCTCATCATGATCCGTCCCACGATCCAATCATGATCCATCCTGTGAACTCATCATGATCCGTCCCGCAATCTCATCACGATCCGTCCCGCGATCTTGATCACGGTCCTTCCGATCTAGCGCCGAACGGACGGCACCTCCGCGTTCAACACACATACGGCTTGATGACGATCTCTGCCTTCTTGATCCAGCAAGAGGGATCGGAGAGGTAGAAGAGTTCTCCGGCAGCATGACGACGCTGCGGCGATGGTGGTGGAGCTATTCCGGCAGGGCTTTGCCTAATCACTGCAGAAAACCGACCTAGAGGAGAAACTATGCACTAGAGGAACGGGTAGCACGTGGCTGAAAATCTTGTGCCAAAACCCTAAAACCCTCTAGTATATATAGGAGGAGAGGAGGAGGAGGCTTGGCTCCCAAGGAGCCAGCCCTTGGGTCGGCCAAACCAGGAGGGAGGAGTCCTCCTCCTCCACTCCTAGTAGGATTAGGACTCCTTCCTTATTTGGTCCTTTTTGCCTTTTTCCACCTTTTTCCTTTTAGACTTTTCTTCCCAGCCGCATGGGCCTTGTGTGGGACTTCCACCAGCCCACTAAGGACTGGTATTCACCCTCCCACAGCCCATGTAGCCTCTTGGGTCGAAATACCTCTCCCGATGGTCCCCCGGTACACTACCGGCACTCCGGATGCACTACCGATGAGCCCGAAACTTTTCCGGTGACCAAAACATGACTTCCTATATATCAATCTTTACCTCCGGACCATTCCGGAGCTCCTCGCGACGTCCAGGATCTCATAAGGGACTCCGAATAACCTTCGGTCACCACCATACATAACTCTATACTACCGAAACGTCACTAAACCTTAAGTGTGCAGACCCTGCGGGTTCGAGAACTATGTAGACATGACCGAGACACCTCTATGGTCAATAACCAATAGCGGGACCTGGATGTCCATATTAGTGCCTAGATATTCTACAAATATCTTTATCGATCGAACCTCCATGCCAAGGATTCAGTTAATCCCGTATGATGTTCCCTTTGTTCTACGGTATGTTACTTGCCCGATATTCGATCGTCGGTATCTCCATACCTAGTTCAACCTCGTTATCGGAAAGTCTCTTTACCCGTTCCATAATACAAGATCCCGTGACTAACACTTAGTCACATTTCTCGCAAGGCTTATTGTGATGTTGTATTACCGAGTGGGCCCTGAGATACTCTCCGTCACACGGAGTAACAAATCCCAGTCTTGATCCATGCCAACCCAACAGACACCCTCGGAGATACCTGTAGAGCACCTTTATAGTCACCCAGTTACGTTGCGACATTTGATACACACAAGGTACTCCTCCGATATCTGTGAGTTGCATGATCTCATGGTCATAGGAACAGATACTTGACATGTAGAAAACAGTAGCAATAAATTGACACGATCACATGCTACATTTGTAGTTTGGGTCTTGTCCATCACACCATTCTCCCAATGATGTGATCCCGTTATCAAATGACATCTCATGTCCATGGCTAGGAAACCTTAGCCATCTTTGATCAACGAACTAGTCTATTAGAGGCATACTAGGGACATGGTTTTGTCTATGTATCCACACATGCATCTAAGTCTCCGATCAATACAATTGTAGCATGGATAATAAATGATTATCATGAACAAGGAAATATGATAATAACTAATTTATTTTTGCCTCTAGGGCATATTTTCAACACTGTGGTGCATATATTACCATGTATTTACACAGAAGTTATCGAGGGTATGTTTTCAACAACTTTTTCCCCGGATCAAAAAGTTATCGTGATGTTTGTACCTAAGTTATCAGGTCAAAAGTGTGTATTGTCGTGCTATGTACACTTAAGTTATCAGGATGTTTTCAATAACTTCCCTTTGCACCGTTTTAAAATATTTTGTAGTTAAAACAATTATTCTGATCTTAAAAAATATTTTCATGTGAAAAAACCGTCGCGACAAGACATTCAAAACTTTATTTCATGTTGGTAAATTTTGATGATTTTTCATGCAAAAAGTTTCCATAGCTGTTCAAAGTAAGTTATAAGATCTGTTGTGTGTATATTATCATGTTATTTATGTAGAAGTTATCACAGTATGTTTTTCAACAAAAAAATTCTTCTCTGAGTTAAAACTTACCATGGTGTTTGTACATGTGTTATCAGCACTGTTGTACTTGTACTATGCTATTTACACGTAAGTTATCGCAAGGGAGAGGGGGTATAGTTTTTAACAACTTTTTTCGCGGTTAAAAAGTTACCATGATGTATGCACTTAGGTTATCAGGTTGATGTTGTATATATTAGCATGTTCTTTACGCATAAGTTATCATGCTATTTACACTCTAATTACCATGCTATTTTCACCGGGTTAAGGTTACTTTAGCTTTTTGTACATAGTAGAGTACGACAGCGTATTTTAGTTCTACCTCGAGAAAACCTGTCGCCCCATTGTCGATATCAAATCTCTACGAATGCATCTCTTGTAGAGGCCTCGCCAACCCCATCGTCAACGTCGTCCTTACCGTCATTGAAGCATCCGCGGGACACCAGACTACCTCCTCCATGTGAAGCGTAGCGTTGATGATGTTATAGAGAAGTTCAGAAAAAATAACCTTTTTATATTGACTAGTAAATAAAATGTTAAATTCCATATTCTAGTAACACAAGAAGGGTTAAAAAATCATGTTCTTATGTGAATGAGAAGCAAAGATGGCTCACTTGGTTATTGACTAAGGTCAGCGCTGGGTTCAATCATCACCTATATGCTTTATTTTTTCCACAAGATGGTTATACAGTCAACACTTTTTTATAAAGAAAGTAATGCAACATGTCGAATATGTTTTGTTGTGTTTTTGGGACAACAATGAGGATAAGGTTAGTTGGTCAGCGTCCGTTGTACTAAGGGCCCACGACCTGGGTTCGATTCCTGTTATATCAACAATTTTTTCTAGCATATAATGGATTCAACGATGGCAGAAAGAGAAAACGAAGGAAATCGGGGGACATAACAGTCGCGAGCACTTGATCAGACGGAGCGTTCGGATCTATCTCTAATTTCAGAACGTTCGGAAGTTAACTTTGTCGATTTATTATTGCCTCGAGGGAATATTTCCAACAATCTCCCACTTGCACTAGAGTCAATAATGTAGTTCACATTACCATGCGATTTACATTGTTATGAATCTAACACTCAATGAGTTTTGGGGTTCGATCATGCTTTGCATGTGAGAGAGGTCTTTAGTCAACGGGTCTGTGACATTCAAATCAGTGTGTACTTTGCAAATCTCTATGTCATACTGTAGACACTGCTACCACACTCTACTTGGAGCTATTCCAAATGACTGCTCCACTATACGTATCCGGATTGCTACTCAGAGTCATTCAGATTGGTGTTAAAGCTTGCATCAATGTAACCTTTTACGACAAACTCTTTATCACCTCCATAATCGAGAAATATTTCCTTAGTCCTCTAGTTACTAAGGATAATATTGACTGCTGTCCAGTGATCCACTCCTGGATCACTTTTGTATCCCTTGACAGACTCATGGCAAGGCACACACAGGTGCGGTAACACAGCATGGCATACTATAGAGAGCCTGTGGATAAGACATAGGGGACGACCTTCGTCCTTTCTCTTTCTTCTGCCATGGTCGAGCTTTGAGTCTCACTCAACTCCACACCTTACAAATCAGGCAAGAACTCTTTCTTTGACTGATCCATTTTGAACTGTTTCAAAACCTTGTCAAGGTATGTACTCATTGAAAGTTTTATCAGACGTCTTGATCTACCTTTATAGATCAAGATGCCCAATATTTAAGTAGCTTCATTCTAGGTTTTCCTTTGAAAAACTCCTTTTCAAACAACCCTTTCTGTTTTCCAGAAATTCTACATCATTTCTGATCAATTATATGTCATCCACATATACTTATTAGAAATTCTATAGTGCTCCCACTCACTTTATTGTAAATACAAGTTTCTCATAAACTTTGTATAGACTCAAAAACTTTCATCACCTCATTAAAGCGTATATTCCAACTCTAAGATGCTTGCTCCAGTCCATAGAAGGATCGCTGGAGCTTGCATATATTTCAGCATCCTTAGAACTGACAAAACCTTCTGGTTGTATCACATACAATCTTTCCTCACGGATACCATTAAGGAAATGATGTTTTGACATCCATCTGCCAGATTTCATAATCAAAAAATGCAACAACTGCTAATGTAATTCCAACAGACTTTAGCATCGCTACGGGTGAGAAAGTCTCATCGTACTCAACTCCTTGAACTTGTGAAAAACCCTTTGCCACAAGTTGAGCTTTATAGATGGTGACATTACCGTCTGCGTCCGTCTTGCTTTTAAAGATCCATTTGTTCTGAATGGCCTTTCGCCCTTCACGTAATACTTGCAAAGCCCATACTTTGTTTTCTTACATGGATCCCATCTCGGATTGCATGGCTTCTGACCATTTCTCAAAATCTGGGACCATCATCACTTCTCCATAGCTTGTAGGTTCATCGTTGTCCAACAACATTACCTCTAAGACAGGGTTGCCGTACCACTTAGGAGCAGTACGCGTCCTTGTCGACCTACGAGGTTCGATAGTAACTTGATCCGAAGCTTCATGATCATCATAATTAACTTCGTCTTCAACTAACGTAGGCTCCACAGTAACAACTTTCTGCGCCGCGCTACTCCCTCATTGAAACAAAGGTTCAACAACCTCATCAAGTTCTATCTTCCTCCCACTCAATTCTTTTGAGAGAAACTCTTTCTCAAGAAAGGACCCGTTTTTAGCAACAACCACTTTTGTGCTTGGATCTAAGATAGAAAGTTTACCCAACTATTACATTAGGATATTCTATGAGGATGCATTTGTCCGCTTTGGGTTTGAGCTCATTAGGTGAAAACCCTTTTTTCACATAAGCGTCGCAGCCTCAAACATTAAGAAATAAAAATTTAGGTTTCCGCCAAGCCAAAATTCATACGGTGTCATGTCAATGGATTTAGATGGTGCCCCTTCTAAAGTGAATGAAGTTGTCCGTAATGCGTAACCCCAAAACGATAGTGGCAAATCGATAAGAGACATCATAGTTTGCACCATATCCAATAGAGCATGACTACGATGTTCGGACACACCATTATACTATGGTGTTCCAAGTGTGTGAGATGTTAAATAAATTCTACATTGTCTTAAGTTGTATACAAATACTCGTAACTCAAGTGTTTACCTCCACGATCACATCGTAGATATTTTCTCTCCTTGTCATGATGATCTCAAACTTCACTCTGAGAAATGTTTGAACTTTTGAAACGTTTCAGACTTGTGTTTCATTAAGTAAATATCCCCATATGTACTCAAATCATCAGTGAAGGTAGGAAAATAACGATATCAACCGCACGCTACAACACTCATTGGATTCAATACATCAACATGTATCATTTCCAATAAGTTACTTGCCCGCTCCACCATACCAGAAAAATGGGGTCTTAGTCATCTTGCCCATGAGGCATGGTCCGCATGTCTCAACCGATTCACAATCGAATGAGTTCATAGATCCATCAGCATGGAGTTTCTTCATGCGTTTTACACCAATATGACATTTAGCTGTAGTGCCACAAGTATGTGGTACTATCATTATTAACTTTGTATCTTTTGGCATCAATATTATGAACATGTGTATCACTAAGATCAAGTTTCAATAAACCATTCTCATTGGGTGCATGACCATTGAAGGTTTATTCATGTAAACAGAATAACCATTATTCTCTAACTTAAATGAATAACCGTATTGCAATAAACATGATCTAATCATGTTCATGCTCAACTCAAACACCAAATAACATTTATTTAGGTTCATCACTAATCCCGAAGGTAGAGAGAGCATGCGATGGTGATCACAGCAACGTTGGAAACACTTCCAACACTCATCGTCACCTCACCCTTAGCTAGCCTCCATTTATTCCGTAGCTTTTATTTCGAGTTATTAACATTTAGAAACCAAATCGGTATCCAATACTCAGGTGCTACTAGGAGTACTAGCAAGGTACACATTAATAACACGTATATCAAATATACTTCTGTCGACGTTGCCAACCTTCTTATCTACCAAGTATCTAGGGTTGTTCCACTCCAACGACCGTTCTCCTCATAATAGAAGCACTTAGTCTCGGGTTTGGGTTCAACCTTGGGTTTCTTCACTAGAGCAGCAACTAACTTGCCATCCATGAAGTTTCCCTCCTAGCCCTTCCCCTTCTCGAAACTAGTGGTTTCACTAACCATTAACACTTGATGCTCCTTCTTGATTTCTACCTTCACGGTGTCAAACATCGCGAATAGCTCAGGGATCATTACTTCCATCCCTGGCATTTTATAGTTCATCACGAGCTCTAGTAGCTTAGTGACAGTGACTTGGAGAACTATATCATGTTGGGGAACGTTGCATGGGAAACAAAAATTTTCCTACGCACACGAAGATCTATTCATGGTGATGAGCATCTACGAGAGGGAGAGTGGATCTACATAACCTTGTAGATCCCTAAGCGGGAAGCGTTAAGAAACGCGGTTGGTGTAGTCAAACGTCTTTGCGATCCAAATCGCCGTGCATCCCGTGATCCAATCATGATCCGTCCCGCGATCCAATCACGATCCGTCCCGTGATCCGATCACGATCCGTCCCACAAACTTGATCACGATCCTTCTGATCTAGCACCGAACGGACGACACCTCCGCGTTCAGCACACGTACAGCTTGATGATGATCTCCACCGTCTTGATCCAGCAAGAAGGAGTGGAGAGGAAGAAGCGTTCTCCGGCAGCCTGACGGTGCTCCGGCGATGGTGGTGAAGCAATTCCGGCAGGATTTCGCCTAAGCACTACAGAAAACCGATCTAGAAGAGAAACTATGCACTGGAGGAACGGGTAGCACGTGGCTGAAAATCTAGTGCAAAAACCCTCAATACCACTAGTATATATAGGAGGAGAGGAGGAGCAGAGGCAGCTTGGCCTCCAAGCCTCCTAGGCTTCGGCCGAACTAGGAGAGGAGGAGTCCACCTCCTCCACTCCTAGTAGGATTAGGATTCATCCTTTTTTTTTCCTTTTTTCCTTTTTCCACCTTTTTCCTTTTGGGTTTCTTCTCCAGACACATGGGCCTTGTGTGGGAGTTTCCACCAGCCCACTAAGGGCTGATATTCACTATCCCACAGCCCATGAAGCCTTTTGGGTCGAAGTACCCCTCCCGGAGGTCTCCCGGTACACTACCGGCACTCCCGGTACACTACCGATAAGCCCGGAACTTTTCCGGCGACCAAAATAGGACTTACTATATATGAATCTTTACCTATGGACCATTCCGGAGCTCCTCGTGACGTCCAGGATCTCATCCGGGACTCCGAACAAACTTCGGTCACCACCATACATAACTCTATACTACCGAAACGTCACCAAACCTTAAGTGTGCAGACCCTGCGGGTTCGAGAACTATGTAGACATGACCGAGACACCTTTACGGTCAATAACCAATGGCGGGACCTAGATGTACACGTTGGTTCCTACATATTCTACGAAGATCTTTATCGGTCGAACCTTTATGTCAAGGATTCAGTTAATCCCGTATGATGTTCCCTTTGTTCTTCGTATGTTACTTGCCCGAGATTCGATCGTCGGTATCTCCATACCTAGTTCAACCTCGTTACTGGAAAGTCTCTTTACTTGTTCCGTAATATAAGATCCCGTGACTAACACTTAGTCACATTGCTTGCAGGGCTTATTGTGATGTTGTATTACCGAGTGGGCCCTGAGATACCTCTCCGTCACACGGAGTAACAAATCCCAGTCTTGATCCATACTCAACAGACACCCTCAGAGACACCTGTAGAGCACCTTTATAGTCACCCAGTTACGTTGCGACATTTGATACACACAAGGTACTCCTCCGATATCTGTGAGTTGCATGATCTCATGGTCATAGGAACATATACTTGACATGCAGAAAACAATAGCAATAAACTGACGTGATCATAAGCTACGTTTGTAGTTTGGGTCTTGTCCATCACATCATTCTCCTAATGAAATTATCCCGTTATCAAATGACATCTCATGTCCATGGCTAGGAAACCTTAACCATCTTTCAATCAACGAGCTAGTTAACTAGAGGCATACTAGGGACATTGTCTTTGTCTATGTATCCACACATGTATCCATGTTTCCAATTAATAAAATTATAGCATGGATAATAAACGATTATCATGAACAAGGAAATACAATAATAAACACTTTATTTATTGCCTCTAGGGCATATTTCCAACAGTCTCCCACTTGCACTAGAGTCAATAATCTAGTTCACATCACTATGTGATTTACATTGTAATGAATCGAACACCCATGCAGTTCTGGTGTTGATCATGTTTAGCCCTTGGAAGAGGTTTAGTCAACGGGTCTGCAACATTCAGATCCGTGTGCACTTTGCAAATATTTATGTCTTTCTCCAAGATGTAATCGCGGATGGAGTTGAAGCGTCACTTTATGTGTCTGGTCCTCTTGTGAAACCTTGGTTCCTTGGCCAGAGCAATGGCACCAGTGTTGTCACAGAACAAGTTCATTGGATTCTGTGCACTGGGCACTACTCCAAGATCTGTCATGAACTGCTTCATCCAGACACCTTCCTTCGCCGCCTCCGAGGCTGCGATGTATTCCGCTTCGCACATAGAATCAGCTACCACGCTTTGCTTGGAACTGCACTAGCTTACCGCTCCCCCGTTAAGAATAAATACGTATCGGGTTTGCGACTTAGAGTCGTCCGGATCAGTGTCAAAGCTTGCATCGACGTAACCCTTTATGACGAGCTCTTCATCACCTCCATAAACGAGAAACATTTCCTTAGTCCTTTTCAGGTACTTAAGGATATTCTTGACCGCTTGCCAGTGCTCCATTCCAGGATCACTTTGAAACCTTCCGGCCATACTTATGTCAAGGCTGACATCGGGTCTTGTGCATAGCATTGCATACATGATATAGCCTATGGCTGAAGCATAGGGGATGACACTCATCTTTTCTCTATCTTCTGCAGTTACTGGGCATTGAGTCTTACTCAACTTCACACCTTGTAATACAGGCAAGAACCCCTTCTTGGACTGTTCCATTTTGAACTTCTTCAAAACTTTATCAAGGTATGTGCTCTGTGAAAGTGCTATTAAGCGTCTCGATCTATCTCTATAGATCTTAATGCCTAATATGAAAGCAGCTTCTCCTAGGTCCTTCATTGAAAAACTCTTGTTCAAATATTCCTTCACGCTTTCCAGCATTTCTATATTGTTTCCAATCAACAATATGTCATCCACATATAATACTAGAAACGCTATAGAGCTCCCACTCACTTTCTTGTAAATACAAGCTTCTCTGTGAACTTGTATAAACTCAAACGCTTTGATCACCTCATCAAAGCGCTTATTCTAACTCTGAGATGCTTGCACCAGTCCATAAATGGATCGCTGGAGTTTGCAAACTTTGTCAGCATTCTCTGGATCGACAAAACCTTCGGGTTGCATCATATACAACTCTTCCTCAAGGAAACCGTTGAGGAACGCTGTTTTTACATCCATCTACTAAATTTCATAGTCGAAATAGGCAGCTATTGCTAACATGATTCTGACAGACTTAAGCATCGCTACGGGTGAGAAAGTCTCATCGTAGTCAACTCCTTGAACTTGTGAAAAACCCTTTGCCACAAGTCGAGCCTTATAGACGGTGACATTACCGTCCGCGTTTGTTTTCTTCTTAAAGATCCATTTGTTCTGAATGGCCTTTCGCCCTTCAGGTAATACTTCCAAAGTCCATACTTTGTTTTCATACATGGATCCCATCTCGGATTTCATGGCCTCTAACCATTTCTCGGAATCCGGGCCCATCATTGCTCCTCCATAGCTCGTAGGTTCATTGTTATCCAACAACATGACCTCCAAGACAGGGTTGCCGTACCACTCAGGGGTAGTACGCGGCCTTGTCGACCTACGAGGTTCAATAGCTGCTTGATTCGGAGCTTCATGATCATCATCATTAACTTCCTCTTCTACCGTCGTAGGTTCCACAGAAACATCTTTCTGCGCTACGCTACTTTCTGGTTGAAGTAAAGGTTCAATAACCTCATCAAGCTCTATTTTCCTCCCACTCAATTCTTTCGAGAGAAACTCTTTCTCAAGAAATGTTCCGTTTTTAGCGACAAACACTTTGCCTTCAGATCTGAGATAGAAGGTATACCCGACTATCTCTTTCGGGTATCCTATGAAGACGCATTTCTCTGCTTTGGGTTCCAGCTTTTCAGGCCGAAGCTTTTTGACATAAGCATCACATCCCCAAACTTTAAGAAACGACAACTTTGGCTTCTTGCCAAACCACAGTTCATATGGCGTCATCTCAACGGGTTTTGATGGTTCCCTATTTAAAGTGAATGCAGCTGTCTCTAATGCATAACCCGAAAACGATAGTGGCAAATCAGCAAGAGACATCATAGAACGTACCATATCTAATAAAGTTCGATTAGGACGTTCGGACACACCATTACACTGTGGTGTTCCGGGCGGTGTCAACTGTGAAACAATTCCACACTGTCTTAAGTGACTGCCAAACTCATAACTCAGATATTCACCTCCTCAATAAGATCGCAGGAACTTAATCTTCTTGTTATGATGATTCTCAACTTCACTCTGAAATTGCTTGAACTTTTCAAACGTTTTAGACTTGTGTTTCATTAAGTAAATATACCCATATCTAGTTAAGTCATCAGTGAAGGTGAGAAAATAATGATATCCACCACGCGCTGTAACTTTCATTGGACCGCACACATCAGTGTGTATGATTTCCAATAACTCACTCGCCCGTTCCATTGTTCCAGAGAACGTCATTTTAGTCATCTTGCCCATGAGGCATGGTTCACATGTGTCAAGTGATTCAAAATCAAGTGACTCCAAAAGTCCATCAGCATGGAGCTTCCTCATGCGTTTTACACCAATATGACCTAAACGGCAGTGCCACAAGAAAGTGGTACTATCATTATTAATTCTACATCTTTTGGCATCAATGTTATGAACATGTGTGTCATCACTATCAAGATTCAATATGAACAAACCCCTAACATTGGGTGCATGACCATAAAAGATATTACTCATATAAATAGAACAACCTCTATTCTCAGATTTAAGTGAGTAACCGTCTCGCAGTAAACAAGATCCAGATATAATGTTCATGCTTAACGCAGGCACTAAATAACAATTATTCAGGTTCATCATTAATCCCGATGGTAATCGAAGAGAGAGCATGCCGACGGTGATCACATCAACCTTGGAACCATTTCCCACGCACATCGTCACTTCGTCCTTTGCCAGGCTTCGTTTGTTCCGTAGTTCCTGCTTTGAGTTGCAAATGTGAGCAACCGAACCGGTATCAAATACCCAGGCACTACTACGAGAGCTAGTAAGGTACACATCAATAACATGTATATCATATATACCTTGTTTGTCGTTGGCCGCCTTCTTGCCAGCCAGGTACTTGGGGCAGTTCCGCTCCCAGTGACCAGTTCCTTTGCAATGAAAGCACTCAGTTTCTGGCTTGGGTCCATGCTTGGGCTTCTTTGCAGGAGTAGCAACTTCTTTGCCATCCTTCTAAGTTTTACCCTTCTTGCCCTTGCCCTTGACTTTGCCATTTTTCATGAAACTAGTGGTTTTATTGACCATCAACACTTGATGTTCTTTCTGGATTGCAGATTCAACGACTTTTAGCATCACAAACAGCTCGGCGACTGACTTGTTCATCCCGTGCATGTTATAGTTCATCACAAAGCTCTTGTAACTAGGTGGCAGTGATTGAAGAACTCTGTCAGTGATCGCCTCTGGCGGAAGGGCATTTCCCAACTCCGCTAGACGAGTTGAATACTCAGACATTCTGAGTATATGTTCACTGATAGACCCATTCTCCTCCATCTTGCAAGCATAGAACTTATCGGAGGTTTCATACCTCTCGATCCGGGCATTCTTATAAAAGATAAATTTCAACTCCTAGAACATCTCATATGCTCCATGACGTTCAAAACGTCTTTGAAGTCCTAGTTCTAAGCCATACAATATTGCACACTGAACTATTAAGTAATCTCCAGTACGTGCCTCCCAAGCGTTCTTAACGTCTTCGGAGGTCATGTCTTCTGGTTGGTCACCAAGCGGTGCATCAAGGACATATGATTTCTGGGAAGCCGTGAGGATAATCCTCAGATTACGAGCCTAGTCAACAAAGTTACTCCCATCATCTTTCAGTTTAGCTTTCTCAGGAACGCATTAAAATTCAGGGGTGCTACTGCGCGAGCCATTGATCTACAACATAAATATGCAATGTTCACTAAGACGATTGTTCAAGATAATGAGTTTAGTTAATCAAATTACTAAAGCTCCCACTCAAATTGACATCCCTCAGGTCATCTGAGTGTCTCATGATCCAAATCCACCAACTCAAGTCTGATCATCACTTGAGTTGAGGAGGCTTCAATGGTGAACATCATTATGTTGATCATATCTACTATATGACTCAGGTTCGACCTTTCGGTCTCCTGTATTCCGAGGCCATGTCTGTACATGCTAGGATCATCAAGTTTAACCCGAGTGTTCTGCGCGTGCAACACTGGCTTGCACCCGTTGTATGTGAACGTAGAGTCTATCACACCCGATCATCACGTGGTGTCTCAACACGACGAACTTTCGCAACGGTGCACACTCGGGGAGAACACAATTTTATCTTGAAATTTAAGTGAGGCATCACCTTATAATGCTACCGGCGTACTAAGCATAACAAGGTGCATAAAAGGATTAACATCACATGCAATTCATAAGTGACATGATATGGCCATGAACTTGTGCTTTAGATCTCCATCTTGAAAGCACCGGCATGATCTTCATCGTCACCGGCACGACACCATGTTCTCCATCAACGTGTCGCCATCGAGGTTGTCACACCCTGCATGCTTCTACTACTATTGCTTCCGTTTAGCGATAAAGTAAAGCATTACATAGCGCTTAATGATTGACACGCAGGTCATACAATAATTAAAGACAACCCTATGGATCCTGCAAGTCGTGAAATTCTATACATCACATGATCATCTCATACATCACATATATCACATCTTGTAATTGGCCATATCACATCACAACATACCCTGCAAAAACAAGTTAGACATCCCCTAATTGTTGTTGCATGTTTTACGTGGCTGCTACGAGTTTCTAGCAATAACGATTCTCACCTATGCATAAACCACAACAGTGATACGTAATTTGCTTTTCAACCTTCTCAAGGACCGCCTTTGTTGAATCCGATCCAACTAAAGTGAGAGAAACTGCCACCCGCAAGCCATCTAGGCAACAAGTTGCGTCGAGGGAACCGGTCTGTCGTAAGCATACGTGTAATGTTGGTCCGGGCCGCTTCATCTCACAATACCGCTGAACCAAAATCCGACCAAGGGAGGAAGCAATCTAAGCATCAACGCCCACAAACCTTTTGTGTTCTACTCGAGATCTCATCTACACATAGACCTAGCTCTGATACCACTGTTGGAGAACGTTGCATGGGAAACAAAAATGTTCCTACGCACACGAAGATCTATCCATGGTGATGAGCATCTACAAGAGGGAGAGTGGATCTACATACCCTTGTAGATCGCTAAGCGGGAAGCGTTAAGAAACGCGGTTGGTGTAGTCGAACGTCTTTGCGATCCAAATCGCCGTGCGTCCCGCGATCCAATCACGATCCGTCCCGCGATCCAATCACAATCCGTCCCGTGACCCGATCACGATCCGTCCCACGAACTTGATCACGATCCGTCTCACGAACTTTATCATGATCCTTCTGATCTAGCACCGAACGGACGACACCTCCGCGTTCAGCACACGTACAGCTTGATGACGATCTCCACCGTCTTGATCCAGCAAGAAGGAGTGGAGAGGAAGAAGAGTTCTCCGGCAGCCTGACGGCACTCCGGCGATGGTGGTGAAGCAATTCCGGCAGGGCTTCGCCTAAGCACTGCAGAAAACCGATCTAGAGGAGAAACTATGCACTGGAGGAACGAGTAGCACGTGGCTGAAAATCTAGTGCAAAAACCCTCAATACCACTAGTATATATAGGAGGAGAGGAGGAGAAGAGGCAGCTTGGCCTCCAAGCCTCCTAGGCTTCGGCCGAACTAGGAGAGGAGGAGTCCACCTCCTCCACTCCTAGTAGGATTAGGATTCATCCTTTTTTTCCTTTTTTCCTTTTTCCACCTTTTTTCCTTTTGGGTTTTATTCTCCAGCCACATGGGCCTTGTGTGGGAGTTTCCACCAGCCCACTAAGGGCTGATATTCACTCTCTCACATACCATGAAGCCTCTTGGGTCGAAATACCCCTCCCGGAGGTCTCCCGGTACACTACTGGCACTCCCGGTACACTTCCGATAAGCCCGGAACCTTTCCGGCGACCAAAATAGGACTTCCTATATATGAATCTTTACCTCTGGACCATTCTGGAGCTCCTCGTGACGTCCAGGATATTATCCAGGACTCTGAGCAAACTTCGTTCACCACCATACATAACTCTATACTACCGAAACGTCACCAAACCTTAAGTGTGCAGACCCTACGGGTTCGAGAACTATGTAGACATGACCGAGACACCTCTATGGTCAATAACCAATGGCGGGACCTGGATGTCCACACCGGTTCCTACATATTCTACGAAGATCTTTATCGGTCGAACCTCTATGTCAAGGATTCAGTTAATCCCGTATGATGTTCCCTTTGTTCTTCGGTATGTTACTTGCCCGAGATTCGATCGTCGGTATCTCCATACCTAGTTCAACCTCGTTACTGGCAAGTCTCTTTACTCGTTCCGTAATACAAGATCCCGTGACTAACACTTAGTCACATTGCTTGCAAGGCTTATTGTGATGTTGTATTACCGAGTGGGCCCTGAGATACCTCTCCGTCACATGGAGTAACAAATCCCAGTCTTGATCCATGCCAACTCAACAGACACCCTTGGAGACACCTGTAGAGCACCTTTATAGTCACACAGTTACGTTGCGATGTTTTATACACACAAGGTAATCCTCCGATATCTGTGAGTTGCATGCTCTCATGGTCATAGGAACATATACTTGACATGCAGAAAACAATAGCAATAAACTGACACGATCATAAGCTACGTTTGTAGTTTGGGTCTTGTCCATCACATTATTCTCCTAATGAAATTATCCCGTTATCAAATGACATCTCATGTCCATGGCTAGGAAACCTTAACCATCTTTCAATCAATGAGCTAGTTCACTAGAGGCATACTAGGGACATTGTGTTTGTCTATGTATCCACACATGTATCCATGTTTCCAATTAATACAATTATAGCATGGATAATAAACGATTATCATGAACAAGGAAATACAATAATAAACACTTTATTTATTGCCTTTAGGGCATATTTCCAACATATCAATCACTATCTTATCTGGAAGACCAACTCCCACTCGATTCAAGCGATTGTAGTACCCCAGACAATCTGAGCACATGCTCACCGATTGAGCTATTCTACTTCATCTTACAGGCAAAGAATCTTGTTGGAGGTCTCATACCTCTCAACACGGGCACGATCCCGAGATCCCAATTTCAGCTCTTAGAACATCTCATATGTTCCGTGACATTCAAAACATTTTGGAGCCTCAATTCAAAGACGTAATGCAACATAACGTGCATGTCAGATGTTCACAACATATACAAACGACGCTTGAGGGGGTGGCGCACCGAGAAGTGCATTAAGGACATAAGCCTTCTCTGCAGCAATGAGGACAATCCTCAGATCATGGACCCAGTCCGCATTATTGCTACCATCATCTTTCAACTCTATTTCTCTAGGAACATATAAAAAAATTCAAGGGAGCTACAACGCGAGCTAGTAATCTACAACATAATTTGTAAAGACATTTTGACTATGTTCATGATAATGAGTTTAGTTAATCATATTACTTAAAAAACTCCCACTCAAATTGACATCCCTCTGGTCATTCGAGTGTCACATGACCCAAATCAACCAACTCAAGTCTGATCATCACGTGAGTTGAGGTGGTTTCAATGGTGAACATCTTCTTGTTGATCATATCTACTATATGACTCATGTTCGACCTTTCGGTCTCTTGTGTTCCGAGGCCGTGTATGTACATGCTAGGCTCTTCAAGTTTAAGCCGAGTGTTCTGCATGAGCAACAATGGCTTGCACCCCTTGTATGTGCACGTAGAGTCTATCACACCCAATCATCACGTGGTGTCTCGAAGCGACGAACTTTCGCAATGGTGCACACTCGGGGGGAACACAATTTTATCTTGAAATTTAAGTGAGTGATGAGCCACAAGTATAGGGGATCTATCATAGTCCTTTCTATAAGTAAGAGTGTTAAACCCAATGAGGAGCAGAAGGAAATGACAAGCGGTTTCCAGTAAGGTATTCTGTGCAAGCACTGAAATTATCGGTAACAGATAGTTTTGTGATAAGACAATTCATAACAAGTAACAAGTAACAAGTGTAGCAAAGTTGCAGCAAGGTAGAACAATCCTTTTTTTAGCAAAGGAAAGGCCTGGAAAAACTCTTATATAAAGCAAATCGCTCCCGAGGACACATGGGAATTTCTGTCATGCTAGTTTTCATCATGCTCATTTGATTCACGTTCGTTACTTTGATAATTTGATATGTGGGTGGACTGGTGCTTGGGTGCTGCCCTTACTTGGACAAACTTCCCACTTATGATTAACCCCTATCAAAAGCATCTGCAACTACGAAGAAGAATTAAGGTAAACCTAACCATAGCATGAAACATATGGATCCAAATCAGCCCCTTACGAAGCAACACATAAACTAGGGTTTAAGCTTCTGTCACTCTAGCAACCCATCATCTAGTTACTACTTCCCAATGCCTTCCCCTAGGACTAAATAATGGTGAAGTGTTATGTAATCAATGTTCACATAACACCACCAGAGGAGAGACAACATACATCTCATCAAAATATCGAATGCATACCAAATTTACATGATTACTTATAACAAGACCTATCCCATGTCCTCAGGAACAAACGGAATTACTCACAAAGCATATTCATGTTCAAGATCAGTGGAGTATTAATTATCATAAAGGATCTGAACATGTTATCTTCCACCAAGTAAACCAACTAGCATCGACAACAAGGAGTAATCAACACTACTAGCAACCCACAGGTACCAATCCGAGGTGTTGAGACAAAGATCAGATACAAGAGATGAACTAGGGTTTGGAGAGGAGATGGTGCTGGTGATGATGTTGATGGAGATTGAACCCCTCTCGATGAGAGGATCGTTGGTGATGACGATGGCTTTGATTTCCCCCTCCGGGAGGGAAGTTTCCCTGACAGAACAACCCTGCCGGAGTTCTAGATTGGTTTTTTCCAAGTTCCGCCTCAAGACGGCAACGCTTTGTCCCGAAAGCTCTCTTCTAATTTTTTCTAGGTCAAAACCCAACATATAGGAGAAGATGGGCATCGGGGCCTGCCAGGTGGGCCACAAGCCTGCGAGGCATGGCCAGGGGGTGGTCGCGCCTGGCAGGCTTGTCGCCTCCTGGTGACCCCCTCGGGTATCTGTTTAGCATAGTATTTTTTATATATTCCAATACAATTCTCCATAAATTTTCTTGACTTTTGAAGTTGTGCAGAATAGGTATCTCAGATTTGCTTCTTTTCCAGCCCAGAATTCCAGCTGTCGGCATTCTCCCTCTTCATGTAATCCTTGTAAATAAGAGAGAAAAGGCATAAATATTGTACCATAACGTGTAATAACAACCCATAATGCAATAAATATAAATATAAAATCATGGTGCAAAATGGACGTATCAACTCCCCCAAGCTTAGACCTTGCTTGCCCTCAAGCAAAAGCCGAGATCGATGAATATATCCACATGTTTAGAGATAGAGGTGTCGGAAAAATAAAATACGGACTTGAGGGCAACTTGAACATCTTTAGAACAACAATACTTATTGTATAAGATCTCTTATGCTAGAGTAACAATTCATTCACTCGATAAAGTATGAACCAAGAACTCTATTGACCACCAACAAACTATGATCTCAGTCATTGAAGCAATTGACAATTTATCATAACATCGGAAAGAGTCAATATAAGAGCTTGTAAAGCAAATACACATACTCAATCATCTTTTAGTCTTTCACAATTGCTAGCACTCATGCGGCACCCACGAGATCAAAGCTTCAATTGAACACAGAGGAAGATAGGGACTTTTAGTTGTGCCTCCCACATTCACCTCGAGGGTGATGTCAATAATAATAACTCATGATCACCCACATTCGAGTGGATATATGAGTCTAGATCGTTCCCCAACACATAATGTTTGCCAAGAGAGACAAAATATAGGAAGTGGTGAAGAGCACCATGACTCTTGCATGAAGGTAAGTACTAAAAGGTAAAAGTAACAGATAGGCCCTTTGTAGAGGGAAGCAGAGGTTTTCATGCGCTTTTTGTTTTTGGATGCACAAACTCTTAGTGCAGAGGAACGCCACGTTGTATTGCCCTTGGTGATAGCTACCTTTATTATGCAGTCCGTCGCTTTTATTTCTTTACTATCACAAGTTCGTACAATGCTTATTTCCCTTACAATAAAAGATCACACATATTTAGGAGCAATTTTTATTGGCTTTTTTGCACCGATGACAACTTACTTGAAGGATCTTATTCAATCCATAGGTAGGTATGGTGGACTCTCATGGCAAAACTGGGTTGAGGTGTTTGGATGGACAAGTAGTATCTCCAATTAGTGCTGAGGTTTTGTCTATTATGAGGTGGAAGCAAGCACTACATGTTGAAGGATCTAAAACCATATAACTTCTATCCGGAGGCAAGCAAACATAACCCATTATGTTGTCTTCCTTTTCCAACATCAACTTCTTGGCATGTAATATTTCAATGAGTGGTCACAATCATAAACGATGTCCAAGATAATATATTTATATGTGAATCTCGCTTTCTTTATCACTTCCTTTCAATTGCACCAATGACCAATTGCTATGTTTGTTAACTCCCAACAAATTTCAATCGACATACTTTTTATATGTGAAGTCATCACTCCCCATAAGATCATTATGTATACTCTTTGCTTTTATTCTATTATACTTTATTCATTACTATCAAGAGCATAGTAATCTAGCAAAGCCCTCTCATCAAAACTACTTTCTATTATATAACTCTCAAACTTGCTTACATAAGGGGAGCAAAAGCAAAAACTAAAAGGTAGATCATACTAAAACTTTTATTCTACTAGATCAAAACAAAATAAAAAAGGATCGAACTAAAAATACAAGAAAAACAAAAAAGGAAAAAGGTGTGATGTGATATGATACCGGGGCACCTCCCCCGAGCTTGGCACAAGCCAAGTGGAGTGCCCATACCCATGTGCTCAGGTGTCCTTCTTCGGAGGTGATGGTCCGATATTGTTGGCGATGATACCCTTCAGAATGCGATTCTCCTCAAGCTTGTTATTTTTCCGCCTGAGATCTATTATTTCCTTGTGAAGTTTTCCAGTGATGATTAGAGATTCCTTCACCCATGGCTGTTTCATTGCTGTGGGTGAAAAGACAACACTCCTTTTCAGGTTTTCATAAGTAAGGAATTTAGCATCGGGAGGAATAACAAAATTCGGGATTGCTGAGCTCTGAAGTTCCTCCATCATGACTCCGGGTAGTGGACGAGAGTTAACTTCTTGGTCTTCCTCCATGGCATCCACCCTTTTCAAATCAGCCTCCATATCCTCCTTAGTGGTTCGCCCAAAGTGATTAGCTTCAACGTATAATCCAGGTTCCTGTGTTGGGTGAGAAACACGACTCTCCCCGGTTGACTCTTGACATCTTGACCTAAAGCTGCTGCAGAAATTGCTTAAAACAAAAATAGGAGGTATTGTCGTGGTACGAAAGTGCAAACCTTCGGGAGATTATATAATGAATTTTTGCCGACCTGAAGGAGTGTACCACAGGAAAACGGAGTCAGGGGGGCACACGAGGTGGTGACAAGCCCCCTAGGTGCGACCAGGGGGTGGCCGCACCTAGCAGGCTTGTCGCCTCCCCATGCGTCCTTCGGACTACCTTTTATTTTCCTATTTTTTAATATTCCAAAACTGAATAAAATTGCTATTGGGAAATTTTTGGAGTCGGCTTACTTACTGTATCACGTACCTATTCCTTTTCGGAGTCTGAAACGTTCTGGTAAGTCTCCCTAATATGCTCTTCTGGAGTTACGGTATTGATAACATCGGTTACAACGTTAATGGGAGTAACTGAAATATAATGTTTGATTCTTTGCTCATTTACCAGCTTCAGATTTGTGCCCTCAGCATTGTTGATCTTGATGGCATCGGAGCGATATACTTCCTCGACGATGTAAGGTCCTTCCCATGTTGAGAGAAGTTTTCCTGCAAAAAATCTGAACCGAGAATTTTATAGCAAGACATGATCACCTATATTAAATTCATGCTTTTGTATCCTTTTATCAGGCCATCTCTTAACTTTCTCTTTAAATAGATTGACATTCTCATAGGCCTGAGTTCTCCATTCATCAATTGAGCTAATGTCAAATAACCTCTTCTCACCAACAAGTTTTAAATCATAGTTGAGCTCTTTGATTGCCCAATAAGCTTTGTGCTCTAGCTCTAGAGGTAAGTGACATGCTTTACCATAAACCATTTTATACGGAGACATACCCATAGGATTCTTGTAAGCAGTTCTATAAGCCCATAATGCATCGTCAAGTTTCTTAGACCAATTCTTCCTAGATGTATTAACCATATTTTGCAAGATCAATTAATATTCTCTATTGCTTAATTCTACTTGACCACTAGACTGAGGATGATAAGGGGATGAAATTCTATGATTAACATCATACTTAGCAGGCAATTTATGGAAAGCACCATGAATAAAATGTGAACCACCATCAGTCATTAGATATATGGGGACTCCAAATCTATTGAAAATAACTTCTTTAAGCATCTTAATAGAAGTGTTATGATCAACACTACTAGTTGTAATAGCTTCTACCCACTTAGTACCATAATCAACAACAACTAATATATGAGTATACCCATTGGATGTTGGAAATGGTCCCATATAATCAAAACCCCAAACATCAAATGGTTCAATAACAAGAGTAATTCATAGGCATTTCTTGATGCCTACTAATATTGCCAATTCTTTGACATTCATCACATGACAAGACAGACTTACGAGCATCCTTGAAGAGAGTAGGAATAAAAACCAGATTGTAATACCTTATGTGCAGTTCTATCTCTAGTGTGGTGTCCTCCGTAGGCCTCGGAATGACACTTCTGTAGGATCAGTTCCTGTTCATGCTTAGGTACACAACGTCTAATAACACCATCTACTCCTTTATAAATGTGTGGGTCATCCGAGAAGTAAAGTCTTAAATCATAGAAGAAATTTTTATTTTGTTGGTATGTGAAACTAGGCGGTATACATTTAGCGACAATGTAATTAGCATAATAAGCATACCAAGGAGCATTACGAGAAGCATTTATGACAGCCAATTGTTCATCAAGAAAGCTATCATCAATAGGTAGTGGGTCATCAAGGACATTCTCTAACCTAGACAAGTTATCTGCTATGGGGTTATCAGCACCCTTTCTATCAACAATATGCAAATCAAATTCTTGTAGCAGAAGAACCCACCTGATAAGCCTAGGTTTAGCATCTTTATTTTCCATGAGATATTTAATAGCAGCATGATCGATGTGAACAATTACTTTAGAATCAACAATATAAGGTCTAAACTTATCACAAGCGAACACAACTGCTAAAAATTCTTTTTCAGTGGTAGCATAGTTTCTTTGAGCATTGTCTAGTGTTTTGCTAGCATAATGAATAACATTTAACTTCTTATCAACTCTTTGTCCTAGAACAGCACCAATGTCATAATCACTAGAATCACACATAATTTCAAAGGGTAAGTTCCAATCAGGTGGTTGAGCAACATGTGCAGATATCAAAGCATTCTTGAGAATTTCAAAAGCTTCTACACAATCATCATCAAAAACGAATGGAACATCATTTTGCAAAAGATTAGTTAGAGGCCTAAAAATCTTAAAGAAATTTTTAATAAATCTCCTATACAAACCAACATGGCCAAGGAAACTTGTAATACCTCTGATATCCGTAGGACACGATATTTTTTCAATAACATCAACTTTAGCCTTGTCAACTTCAATACCTCTTTCAGAAATTTTATGTCCCAAGACACTGCCTTCATTCACCATAAAGTGGCACTTCTCCCAATTCAAGACAAGATCAGTTTCTTCACATCTCTGCAAAACTCGATCAAGGTTGCTCAAACAATCATCAAAAGAAGTTCCGTAAGCGGAAAAATCATCCATGAAAACCTCAACAATCCTTTCACAAAAATCTGAGAATATAAAAGTCATGCATCTTTGAAAGGTAGCAGGTGCATTGCATAAACCAAAAGGCATACATCTATAAGCAAAGGCACGAAAAGGTCAGGTAAAGGTGGTCTTCTCTTAGTCCTCTTTTGATACAGGTATTTGAGAGAAACCAGAATAACCATCTAGAAAGCAGAAGTGTGTTTGTTTGAATAATCTTTCTAGCATTTGATCAATAAAAGGTAGAGGGTAATGATCTTTTCTAGTAGCTTTATTCAATTTCCCGAAATCATTTACCACTCTATAACCTATAACAATTCTTTGCGGGATCAATTCATTTTTATCATTAGGAACTATGGTAATACCTCCTTTCTTAGGGACACAATGAACGGGACTAACCCATCTACTATCAGCAATAGGGCAAATGATACCTACTTCCAGAAGCTTTAATATTTTATTTCTTACTACTTACTTCATTTTAGGATTCAACCGTCGGTGGTGATCAACAAATGGTTTACCATCAGGCTCTATTTTTATTTTGTGCTGACATAGGGTGGGACTAATGCCCTTAAGATCATCAAGAGTATATCCAATAGCAGCATAGTGCTTGCTCAGAGTTTTCAATAATCTCTGTTCTTCATGCTCTGAAAGGTTAGCACTAATAATAAGATGATATATCTTCTTTCATCAAGATAAGCATATTTTAGAGTATCTGGTAATTGTTTAAGCTCAAACATGGGATCACCCTTGGGTGGAGGAGGATCCCCAAGTATTTCAATAGGCAAGTTGTGTTTCAAAATAGGATGCTGATCAAAGAAAACCTATCTATTTCATTCCTGCCATTCATATGCATGTCATTTTCATGGTCTAGCAAATATTGCTCTAAAGGATCAGTAGGAGGCACAACAATAGAAGCAAGACCAATAATTTCGTCCTTACTAGGAAATTCTTTATCATGGGGTTGCCTACGAAATTTAGAGAAATTAAACTCATGAGACGTGTCTACAAAACTTACGGTAACCGTTTCCTTCTGACAATGTATCCTGGCATTAACGGTATTCAAGAAGGGTCTACCAAATATAATGGGACAAAACTCATCTTGTGGAGAACCAAGAAAAAGAAAATCAGTCGGATATTTTATTTTCCCACGCAAGACTTCAACATCTATAATAATCCCAACTGGTGATATAGTGTCTCTATTAGCGAGCTTAATTGTAACATCAATTTCCTCTAACTCAGCTGGTGCAATATCAGTCATAATCTCTTTATATGAGGAAAAGGGAATTGCACTCACACTAGCACCAGATCAAATAAGCCATGATAAAAATGATCTCCTATTTTAACAGAAACAATAGGCGTGCCAACAATGGGTCTATGTTTATCTTTAGCATCAGGTTTAGCAATTCTAGCAGCTTCATCACAAAACTGAATAACATGCCCATCAATTTTATCAACCAAGAGATCCTTAACCATAGCAATACTAGGCTCAACTTTAATTTGCGCAGGGGGTGTAGGTTTTATAGCACATCTCTTACAAACCACAGTTGAAGCTTTAGCATGTTCCTTTATTCTAACAGGAAAAGGTGATTTCTCAATATAAGCTGCGGGAATGACAGGATCAACATTATAAGTAATAGTTTTCTCTTCAACTTTAATAAGTACAACTAATTTCACTTCAATGGGAGGATGATATTTAAACCACTTCTCCTTGGGGAAATCAACATGAGCAGCAAAAGATTCACCAAAAGAAGCTACTATCTCAGAGTCAAGTCCATATTTAGTGCTGAATTCACGAATTGCATTGGTGTCTATGAAGGATTTAACACAATCAAACTTAATGTTCATACCTGACTCCTTACCTTCGTCGAGTTCCCAATCTTCAGAGTTGCGTTCAATTATTTCCAATAAATCCCATTTGAAGTCAATATCCTTCTTCATATAGGAACCAACACAAGAAGTATCGAGCATGGATTGATCATTACGAGAAAGCCGAGCATAAAAATTCTGAATGATAATTTCTCTCGAGAGCTCATGATTGTGAATGAATATAACATTGACTTAAGCCTCCCCCAAGCTTGAGTGATTCTTTCTCCTTCATGAGGCCAAAAATTATAAATATAATTCTGATCACGATGAACTAGATGCATAGGATAGAACTTCTGATGAAATTCCATTTTCAATCGGTTGTAGCTCCATGATCCAATATCATCACATAGCCTATACCAAGCCAATGCCTTGTACTTCAAAGATAAAGGAAAGACCTTCTTCTTGGCGTGATCCTCGGGAAGACCTGCAAGCTTAAATAATCCACAAACTTCATCGACATAGATTATATGCAAATTAGGATGTAGTGTTCCATCTCCTGCATAAGGATTAGCCAACAGTTTCTCTATCATACCTGAAGGAATTTCATAATAAATATTTTCAGTAGGTTCAGTAGGTTGAGGGGCAACTCTTTGTGTTTCCGGTCGAGGTGAAGATACCCCGAACAAGCCCCTCAAAGGATTACTTTCCATAGTGACAAGTGATAGTGAATTTCAGCACACTATATGTTGTGGGAACGAGCCTGATAGTAGAGGGTAGGGGTACGTAAGGAGAGGGCAGAGTCCTAGGTACGGCGAGGGTGTACAAACGGATGTATGAGTTCAGGCCCCTCTCATGGAGGTAAGAACCCTACGTCTCAGTGCTCAGGAGCTTATGTCGTGTGGAATATAGAGATTACAATGGTTGCGAACCCTTGTGCAGGAGGGGAGGGGCGGCTTATATAGAGTTCGCTGCCCCTCATAATTACCCCGCATCTAAGGGTCAGATCGTGGGGTTAAAGTCTGTCGTTACTGGTAATGTACGTAATAAAAGCTATTAATGATGATTGGACTAACGTCTGCCCGTTGGGATCTTGATGGTGACTCCTGGTCTTCTGGCATCGAGTGAGAACGAGGTCTTCCGAGTGACACGCGACTGCCGAGTGGAGGAAGGAGTCTCTGAGTGGATTGCCTGTCGAGTGACTTGAACGTCTCATGGAATCCAGCCGGAAGTTTATGCTTGATCTTCAAGTCCTCCAATGTAGTGTCCTTAGGTAGGGTATGTAGGCCTTGCCTAGGACCCTACCCTAGGTACATATCCTCTTCATTAGCCCCCGAATGAATCGGGGTTCGAGTGGTGAAATGGGGGTATCAATGCCAATCTCGAATTAGGGTATCAAATCTTCCGAATGATATTCGGGGCTTCAACGAAACTTGCATCGATTGAATTCTTCTCCATTCGCCCGGATCCATTCAGCCTTAAAAGTGTCTGAGTGGATGTTCAATGCCTATTTTGCCCCGAGTGAACTGAAAGTATCTTTGGAGGTGACGGGTCGGTTTGTCAGACCCGGATTTTGCGGGATACGAAAATTTGGGAAGCACGCACGCGTGCGATGATGACGCCACGATCAGGGCAAGTGAGAGCATGATGCCTCGATCTCCACGCCGGTCATTTCGCCACGTACTAGACGCAGACTGCAGCTGGCATGCACGGTGATCTCGCGGGTCCACCAGTCAGCGCGACACTTGGTGAGATATAAATCTCGGAGCGCTGTGGTTCGCACAATACTATTCCCCAAACTCCCTCTCTTCCTTCGTCTCCCCTGTCTCCAGCACCTCATCTCGTTCTTCTCTAACGAGAGCCGCCACGACGATGATGAAGGGTACCACGGAGAAGCTGGAGCGAGCTAAGAAGGGGCGACGAAGCTAAAGGGTAAGAAGCCCTCGACCTCTTGGTTCACCGCGCCGGCGGGATGGATGTAGGGGGACTTTCTCCCCTCCATAGTCACTCGCAAGGACATGGAGGGCCTTGTCGCCGACGGGCTCGTGGCGGACGACGCCTGGAGGCTGCCGGAGGGAGAGCACGAGCCGGAGCCGCGCAACGGGGAGCGGGTCCTCCTTCTCTCCCATGTTGAAAGAGGTTTCTCTATGCCACCCCACCCATTCTTTAGAGGGTTCTTGAATTTATGCGGCGCCCAACTACATCATCTCCCATCGAATACTATTGCATAGTTGTCTGCCTTCGTTACTTTGTGCGAGTGTTTTCTGGGCTGCTCTCCCCATTGGGGGCTGTTCAAGCACATCTTTACGGTCAGATCCCAGACCGTGAAGAAAGCTCTCCCTGCTGATGGGAAGACTCATGTGCTTCAGTTGTATGGAGGTTTGGGACTTCAGAAAAGAGCCTGTAGTTCCTTCCCTGCCATGACTTTTCCTGAGTCTGTTAGAGGCTGGCAGTCGACTTGGTTCTACTGCAAAGATATAGCATCACCCAACATGTCGACTGGCCTTCCCCCTATACACCTGACCGTCCAACTGTCCCCAACTCTCTGAGGGTGACCAAAGAGGAACATGTCCAAACGGGAATCTTGGTTGAATCTGTGGTGCAGTTGATCCAGGGTGGGGTGACTGGTATGGATCTGTTGGAGACGTTTCTCAGTCGACGTTTTCGGCCACTCCAAGCCAGAGATCATACCATGTGGCATTATGCAGGACCTGAGGACTCGACCAGGGCGCACCCAGAAGAGGTTCCACAAAAAACTATCGAGCAGTGGCTTTGCAGCATCTCTGGAGCATGTGACAACCCTTTGGGAGCCAAGAGGATCCGACCTTACTTGGCCGAAAATCCGCCGAAGAATCTGGTGAGTTGCACGGTGTCGACTGATGTACTTGTACTATCGAGTGATACATTGACTTATGAACTGACTTCTTTACTTGAATTATGCAGGAGTGGACGCACATGCACTCGCCCGTTCCCAATGGGAACCATGTTGAAGATGGCGTAGTGAGCGAGGGTGGAAGCATGGACGGCGATGGTCCCTCTAACTCCGAGGATGAATACGAGGACTCCAGCGAAGAGGAAGAAGTCGAGTCACCTCCCCGGCGTGAAGGCCGCACCAAGTCCCACCAGGATCCGACAGCTGCTGAGGACAGGGCTTCGGGCCCTGGTGAGAAGAACCCGAAGCGGAGTCTCCCTGCAACCGTTGGGTCGAGTGAGAGGCTGGCCAAGCAGCCCAAGCAAATCACGACCAAACCCCGCAAGGCTCTGCCTGGCATGAGGATGGCTATACCTATCATCTCCATGTAAGTATTTATTTTCGAATTCTTTCTGTCGACTGTGACCTTGAGTTGTAGCTAACCGAGTGCTGTTCGATCTGTCAGAGCTGCTACGTCTGTAACCTCGCCTCATCGAGATGGAGGGGAGGTGATGGACATTGACACTACTGATGCTGCCACTTCTCATAAAGGTTAATAAGTTCTTGATTCATCCGAATGGGATTCGTCACTTGCAAAAGTTAACACTGTCGGTTGACGCTGCAGAGATCATCCAGCTAGAAGACGACGAGGAACACCTGGACGCTTCGCGCACCCACACCCGAAGAGCTTCATCAGCACAAACGCTTTAGCGTTTGACTGCAGAGTCCTCCCAGGGGATAGGTGACTCGACACAGATCAGAGCTGAACCTGCAGTACCTCTGTCGAATGCCCCTCCAGTTGTCTCGACCATCGTGACATCGACTCTAGCCGGACCTACTAAGACTGCTTCAGCTGCTCCAGCAACTACGCCGATCCTGCCTATGATGGCTTTCACTCTGCATCACGTCCCGAAAGATCAGACCGGAGCTGCGAAGGAGGCTTTGATCTAGGCAGAGCAGATAATGCTGCAAACCAAGGAGGCCTATGAGGCCAGCAAGCTAGCTTACGTTGTCAGCACAGCCCTCCGCACCAATGTGCGAGTAAGTTCGATTATAAGTACATTTCTGATTGAATTCCTGTCTTTTCTTGAATGCACACCCAGTGGGTGCTTATTGTCCACTCGTAGAATGTTTGAAATTTCTCCACTCGAATAGGTCGGGTCGTAGTCGAGTAGGATTTGGGTCGATAGTACGCGTGGTACTGGAGTCACTCGACATGTCGAGTGCATTTTTTTCTGACGAGTTACTCGACGGATCGAGAGTTAACCGTCTCAGTGGGGGCACTCTGAGTGCACCCATTAGGTGTAGTCCCCGAGACCACTGTCGAGTGCTTGCATCGACAGGGGTCTTAGAGCTTATTGTATACGGGAAACATTTCGCCTTGGATCGCACCACTCCGAGGCTGCCTTGTAGGTTTCATGGATATTATTGACGAACCATGATATGATGCTACATAAGGATAGACTTCACTTCTCAGAGTGATGGATATTCCAATGATGGATGTTTTTGCCACTCGACTGATTGAGAATTGATAAGTCCAGTGGAGGCACGCTAAGTGCACCCACTAGGTGTAGTCCCCGAGACCACTGTCGAGTGCTTGTACCGGCAGGGGTCTTTGAGTTTATTGTATACAAGATACATTTCGCCTTGGATCACACCGCTCCAAAGCTACCTTGTAGGTTTCATGGATATTATTGACAAACCATGATATGACGCTGCATAAGGATAGATTGAACTTCACAAAGCAGGGAGGCGCGTCACTCGACGGTTCAAGTGACGGGTAGATGTTCTGACATGGCTGACCTTGTCGAATGTTTAAATAACTAGTGGGGGCATGCTAAGTGCACCCACTGGGTGTAGTCCCGAGGCTACTGTTAATCGCAGACGATAAGCAGTAGTCTTGAAAACTTGTCGTACGTGGAGTACTGGAGTCACTCGACATGTCAAGTGCATTTTTTTCTGACGAGTTACTCAACAGGTCGAGTGTTAACTGTCTCAGTAGGGGCACTCTAAGTGCACCCACTGGGTGTAGTCCTCAAGACCGTTGTCGAGTCCTTACACTGGCAGGTGTCTTAATAGAGACCACTTTGAATATGTTTATGGTGCGCGGAGCGCCAAGGCTGCTCGACATGTCGAGTGGACTTTTTGCTTGAATTCTTCTTCCCCTGGTCATGGGCTTCATGGACATCATAGGTCAACCAATATATGACACTGTTCCAAGGTTGTAAGATAGTCATTCGACGGTGTTCATAGACCAGTCGACCGTCCTTAGCATTACCTGCCGATTGAATCTCTTTCTTTTGTTGGTTTCAGAGGGCTTGTGAACTTGGGACGCAGTACAAGGATCTAGAGGATGAAAGGAACCAGCTGCGTGTGGATCTGGAAGCCTCCAACAATGCTCTAGAGCAAGCGCGTGCTGAGCTGAAGTCTCTGGGAGGTACTTACTGTTGACTTTCTGCATTCCCATCTTCACTTTTCATGTTTTGAAACAAGTGCTCTCACTCGAACAGACGTGCGCAATGAAAACCGTCGACTCCAAGCGCGACTCAACGATGTTGTTTCTTTAGATTCCATGAAGAAGGCACTGGAGGAGAAGGACAAAACACTCGCCGACGCCCAACAGGTGGCCAGGGACAAGACCAAAGCTGCAGATTGGAAGCTGGCGGCTGCCAAGAAGCTGGAAGAGGAGAACACGAAGCTGAAGCAGGAGCGTCTGGACCTCGTCAAAAGGGCCGAGCAGCTGAACAAAAGGAGCAATGGCCTGGAGAAGCACTTGGGCGAATTCTTGAGGAAGATGTATATCCTGCTCGATGGTGAGTGTTTCTTGTCGACTGAAATTTGTAAAATATTTGAAGGTCATATCTCACCAATTCCCCTCCCATTCCAACTCTTCAATAGAATTCTGTCAAGACTTCGAGAAGGAGACAGAGGAGGTTGAGCCCAATCCGGATCCCACTAAGTCACCTGTCGCAGACGCAGTGGCTATGAACATGCTCAGACTCAACTTCCAGCTCCAGGGCGTCCAGGCGTATATTGTCCGACTGAAGTCTGCACTGAAGAAAATTGACAAGGAGCTATGTCCTGAGGACACCCTTCAGCTCGACCTCAACTCGATGATGGCTCACCTGAACAAACTTCCAAGTCGAGTGCAGGCTTGGAACAAATCTGCTGCTCGCTGTGGGGCCGACATGGCGTTATCACTCGTCAGGGTCCGTTGTAGGGACGTGAGGGAAGAGAAGCTGAAGGAGCTCCGGGTGGTTAACATGAAGAAACTCCAGTTTGAGGACTTCATGGAAAGCTTCATTAAAGCAACCACCAGAATCGCTGATGGTATCGACTTGGGCACTTTTGTCGAGCCAGCCAGCCTATCAGATGCATAAAAAACTTGGTCTTTGGAAGAAAAACTTTTATTCGCCTCGGTATGCCGAGTGAAATTGTATCCCTTAAATCTTCATTCAGGCGTTAGGTTTGAGCACATTTGCTTCTTTATGAAATGTTTATCCACGATTCGACCTTTGGATTTTATTCATATTTGGATTTCAATCATCTGTTCGACTGAGTTTGTTTTTAGGCTTAGGCGAAAACATGTTTGCAGCTAAGCCCCCGAGTGTGAGGACTGCTCACCACTCGACAGGGTTTTTAACTTAGGCGAAGCGTGTTCACAGCTAAGCCCCCGAGTGTGAGGATTGCTCATCGCTCGGAGTAGTTTAGAACTTAGGCGAATGTCGATTCACAACCGAGTTGTCGAGTGAATGGACTGCTATCCACCCGATAAGGTTTTTAACTTTGGCGAAGCGTGTTCGTAGCTAAGCCCCCGAGTGTGAGGATTGCTCATCACTCGGAGTATTTTAGAACTTAGGTGAAACATGTTCGCAGCTAAGCCCCCAAGTGTGAGGATTGCTCATCACTCGGAGTAGTTTAGAGCTTAGGCGAATGTCGATTCGCAGCTAAGTTGTCGAGTGAATGGACTGCTATCCACCCGACAAGGTTTTTAACTTAGGCGAAACGTGTTCGTAGCTAAGTCCTCGAGTGTGAGGATTGCTCATCACTCGGGGTATATTTGAACCTAAGCGAAGACAGATTCGCAAAGAGGTCACCGAGTGAATGGACTGCTATCCACACGACATGGTTTTTAACTTAGGCGAAAGCATGTTCATAGCTAAGCCCCCGAGAGTGAGGATTGCTCATCACTTGGAGTATATTTGAACCTAAGCGAAGACGGATTCGCAAATAGGCTGTCAAGTGAATGGACTGCTATCCACCCGACAGGGTTTTTAACTTTGGTGAAAGCATGTTCGCAGCTAAGCCCCCGAGTGTGAGGATTGCTCATCACTCGGAGTATTCCCAAGAATGTAGCTGTACGATTGAAACCGATAACATATATATTGCAGAAATGTGAATTGGATTGATGAAGTATTATTATTACATCGGAGGATTCTTCTGTCTCAAGTATAAAAACGCCGGAGCAGATCTGCATTCCAGGCTCGTGGCTCGTCCATCCGCTTCATGAGATTGTACAGATGATAGGCTCCGTTGTTTAGCACCTTAGTGATGACGAAATGACCTTCCCATGCAGGAGCAAGCTTGTGTGGTCTGTGTTGATTCACTCGAAGCACCAGGTCTCCCTCATGAAACGACCAACTCTTGATATTCTTTGCATGGAAGCGCCGCAGGTCCTGCTGATAGGTAGTAGTCCTAATCAGAGCCATCTCTCGTTCCTCCTCCAAAAGATCTACACCGTCTTGTCTGGCCTGTTCAGCTTCAGCCTCAGAATACAGCTCCACTCAAGGAGAATTGTGGAACAAGTCACTTGGCAAAACGGCTTCAGAACCATAGACCAGGAAGAAAGGAGTTCGTCTAGTCGACCAATTTGGAGTAGTTCTTAGGCCGCATAACACATACGACAACTCAGTTACCCAGGCACCAGCGGCATGATCCAGGTCGCACATGAGACGAGGCTTAAGACCTTGCAAGATGAGGCCATTGGCTCGCTCGACTTGCCCATTGGTTTGTGGGTGAGCAACAGATGCATAATCTACCCAAGTGCCCTGGGAGTTGCAGAAGTTCCTGAATTCTTCCGAGTCAAAATTAACGGCGTTGTCTGTGATGATGCTGTGTGGAATGCCGTATCGATAAATTATCTCCCTCATGAATGTGACCGCCGTGCGGGAGTTTAGCTTCTTGATTGGCTTGGCTTCTATCCACTTGGTGAATTTGTCGATTGCTACCAGTAAGTGAGTGAATGCTCCTTTTCTAGGTCAAAAGGGGCCAACCATGTCGAGTCCCCAAACGACAAACGGCCAGGCAAGAGGAATTGTCTTCAGGGCAGATGCCGGCTTGTGTGACAAGTTTGCATAGAACTGGCAACCATCACAATGATCAACGATGCCTTTAGCCATCTCATTAGCTCGTGGCCAGTAAAAACCAGCTCGGTATGCTTTAGCGACAACCGTCCTAGAGGACGCATGGTGGCCGCAAGTTCCCGAGTGAATATCGTCTAGAATCATTTGACCTTCCTTGGGGTAAATGCAGCGCTGTGTAACGCTAGTCGCACTCTCTCTGAACTGCTGATCTCCCATCACAGTGAAAGCCTTGGACCTGCGCACAATCTGTCGAGCCTTTGTTTCATCTTCAGGGAGCTCTTGTCTGAGGATATAGGCAATGTAAGGCACAGTCCAATCGGGAGTGATAACCAGAATCTCCATGACCAGGTCAATCACTGCAGGGACATCGACTTCTGTTGGGCCAGTGAAACTCAAAGGTTGTGGGGGCTCTTCGGTGAAAGGATCTTCTTGAACCGAAGGAGTGTGCAACACCGCTGGGGACATGCTGTCAAGTGGAACCAATCTTGGATAGCTCATCGGCCGCCTGATTTTTCAGTCGGGGAACGGGATGAAGTTCTAGGCCTTCAAATTTCTTCTCCAACTTCCGGACTGCATTGCAGTATCCAGTCATAGCGGAGTTTCGAACATCCCACTCCTTCATCACTTGATTCACCACCAGATGTGAGTCGCCATAAACCATCAGGCGCTTGATGCCGAGTGAGATGGCCATGCACAACCCATACAAAAGTGCTTCATACTCTGCCTCATTGTTGGAGGAATCAAAGTGAATTTGCAAGACATAGCTGAGCTTGTCGCCCCCAGGAGATATCAAGACAACACCAGCACCACACCCATTCAACATTTTGGAGCCATCAAAGAACATTGTCCAATGCGCCGAGTGACCTTGGATAGGCTATTGCTGTTCAATCCACTCGGCCATGAAATCTGCCAATGCTTGGGACTTGATTGCTTTTTTGGCTTCAAATCTGATGTCAAAGTGTCCAAGCTCGATTGCCCATTTAGCCACTCAACCTGATGCGTCTCGATTATTGAAAATTTTGGACAAAGGAGCATCACTAACGACTGAAATCGAGTGGTCTTGGAAATAATGCGCCACCTTCTTCGCTGATAGGTAAATACCATAAATCAGCTTCTGATAGTGTGGATATCTTTGCTTTGAGGGGGACAATACTTCCGAGACATAATAAACTGGCCGCTGGACTTTATAAGCTTTACCCTCCTCTTCCCGCTCGACAGTTTGTATTGTACTGATGACCTGATTTGTGTCCGCGATGTACAGGAGCAAGGGCTCTTTGCTGGCAGGAGCGGCAAGCACCGGCTGGGTGGAGAGCAGGGCTTTGATCTCAACAAACGCTGCTTTGGCATCGGGAGTCCAGTCGAATGTGTCGGATTTATTCATCGATTGATATAAAGGCAGAGCCTTCTCTCCAAGACGAGAAATGAATTGACTCAATGCTACCAAGCAACCTGTGAGCTTCTGAACATCATGCACTCGCACGGGAGTCTTCAGACGGGTAATGACGCTGATTTTCTCAGGGTTGACATCAATTCCTCACTCGGAAACGAGAAAACCGAGTAACTTGCCGCCAGGGACGCCGAAATTACATTTGGCCGGATTCAGTTTTATGTCGAATCGCCTCAGATTGGCGAATGTCTCGGCCAAGTCAGCCAGCAGGTCGGAACCTTTGCGGGACTTGACAACTATATCGTCCATGTACGCCTCAACATTCCGAGGGATCAGGTCGAGTAAACATTTTTTGAATCATGTGCATAAAAGTAGCGCCGACATTCTTGAGACCAAAAGGCATAGTGATGTAAGAAAAACACCCAAATGGGGTGATGAAGGCTGTCTTTATTTCGTCCAGGCCATACAGACAGATCTGATGGTACCCAGAGTAAGAACCCAAAAACGATAAATGCTCACACCCCGCGGTCGAGTCAATAATTTGATCTATGCGAGGGAGTGGAAAATGATCTTTTGGGCACACCTTGTTGAGATGTTTGAAGTCAATGCACATGTGCAACGACTTAGCTTTCTTTGGCACCATCACAACATTCGTGAGCCACTCGGAGTGGTAAATCCCTCGAATGAACTTGGCTTGCAAGAGACAGGCCACTTCTTCTCCGATTGCCTTGCACTTCTCCGCCGCTGAGCGACGCAAATGCTCCCTGACGGGTTTGGCTTTCGGATCCACTCGCAGACGGTGCTTAGCCAGCTCCCTGGGAATCCCCAGCATGTCAGCAGGCTTCCATGCGAAGATATCCTAGTTCTCACGAAGGAACTGGATGAGCTCGGCTTCCTATTAGCTGTCGAGTGTTGATGAGATATTCGTCGGGGCAGCAGTTGGATCCGTCGGTTGGATGTGTACCTTCTTCACTTCCCCTGCCAACTGAAATGCCGACTTGCAAGCCATCTTATTTGCACGGAGCAAATTAGTAGGGTCAGCGTTTTTTTGTACTCCTCCAACTCAACCATGGCCATCTGGTGCTCGGCGATCTTGGAGCCTTGCTGGAGGCATTCCTCAGCCCGCTGTCGATTGCCTATGACCGTGATCACGCCCTTAGGGCCTGGCATCTTCAACTTGAGGTACACGTAACATGGTCGGTCCATGAAACGTGCATACGCTGGTCGACCCAGAAAGGCGTGGTAAGCACTCTTGAAATCCACGACTTCAAATGTCAACTTCTCTTTTCGGAAATTTCTGTCGTTCCCGAATGTCACATCCAATGCTATCTGGCCGAGTGACTTGGCCTTCTTTCCTGGGATGACCCCATGAAATTGCATGTTGCTTTCACTCAGACGGGACATCGGAATGCCTATCCCTTTCAGGGTATCCGCATAGAGAATGTTCAGGTCACTGCCGCCGTCCATGAGGACCTTTCTAAGTTGAGTTCCCCCCCCACCAGATCAACTACCAGAGCCTGTCGACCGGGAGTGGCCACATGAGTAGGATGGTCTGTCTGGTCGAATGTGATAGCATTTGGGACCACTTGAGGTAGGTGGGGGTATCCGATACAGCCATGTTGATTTCTCTGTTGATGACTTTCAGAAGGCTCTTGCTTTTGACATCAACAAAGATCACCGGTGTAGCAGTGACATCCCAGAATGTTTCTTTATCTTCATCTTCATCTCCCTTATCAGGAGTTTTATCACTCGACGGGTCCCCCTTGAATTGCTGGATAAGGGTCCGACACTGTCGAGTGGTGTGCTTGGGCAAAATCAGATTGCCTTCTACATCGTTCCGTCATGTGAATTACACACGGCTGATCCATGATATTAGTTCCTGACTGATTTTCCCCTTTCTTGGGGGCATATTGTGCTTTAGCTTTGCCCTTGTTCTTTGACTGAGTCACCAGTGCTGCCGCCTCTGCTTGAACTGGATCTTCAGATTTTCGCTTCTGTTTCCGATTGTTACTGCCACCAGCTTCATTGACAACTGTCTTTCCTTTGCCGCTATGGAGGTGGTCTTCTTCATCGCCATTGGCGTATCGAGTGGCGATTTCCATCATCTTGCCGAGTGAAATATCACTCGTTCGCCCAAACTTCAGATATAGCTCTCTATATCTCACACCGGCCTTGAACGCACAGACAACCTGGTGTTCCGACACATTCTCCACTGTATGATGCAAAGTGGACCATCGCTGAATATAATCTCTCAAAGTTACATTGGGCTTCTGGACATAGTGCTGCAAGTCGACCAGACCTATCAGACGCTTGCAGGTGCCCTCAAAGGTTCGGACAAACACTCGGATAAGATCCTCTCAGCAATGTATACTGTACGGAGCCAAACGATTCAGCCAAGCTCAAGCCGGACCATCTAACATCAGGGACAGGTGCTTCATGGCAACATTATAATTTCCGCCACCAATTTGCACAGCCACTCGGTAATCATCTAACCAAGCCTCTGGCTTTGTTTTGCCAGTAAACTTCCCGATCCCCGTCGCCAACTTGAAGTTGGGGGGAATTTCTACAGAGCATATGGCTCTGCTGAAACACTCAGGACCAGAAACCACAACTGAGCTACCACTCGGAAAATCTCTGTCTTGTCCTTCCCTGTGGGCTCTGCCCCTGTCAATCTACTTCTGAACGAGGAGGTCGCGAGCGTCAAAGCCCGCATTCCGCTCATCACCGAAGGAGCGCCTATCGTCCTGGCACCGAGGCGCGTACGGACCACTCCGTGGAGGAATGGGCACTCGATGGTGGTCTTCACGGTGAAACTGATCTCTGCCCTGCTCTTCACGGAAACCTCCGCCCCGACGGTGCAAGGGCGATCCAGGGCTATGTGCCGACTGAACGGTCTCTGCCCTTGGTGAGTTGCTATGTATCCTGTTGCGAGATTGAGAAACTACTGAATTCTGACACTGCGCTGCATCTAACAGTGCTCTGATCTGCATCAACCCTCTTCCAGCCTCTGACCGGGATGGCTGAATGGAATCTTCCATCCTAGCAGCAGGAACAACATTTAACACAGGAGTTCGATATACCTCAACGTCATCGTGAGATCCATTCGGAAACAGCTGTCGCTGACATCGACTGGGCATGGCTGGCGCTGGCGGGCGCGCTCGTCAAGTTTTGCCTGGAGTTCTTCCAGACGAATGCGCGTGGCCTCCAAAGCTTGAGCCTCGACAGTCGCGCTAACGATGGGAGTATGAAGAACCTCCTCCTCGTGGCGCGGTTGCTCATTCGACGAACCGCCAACCTCGCGCCTGCCACAGCCGAAGACAGGTGGCGAACTCTGATGAGAGCCTGCCATCAAGACCTCTGCTGCGGGAACACAGCTTTCACACTCGGAAGGCACGTCGTACGGATCGGAATCCGACTCGAACACGCCGTGAAGGGACTCAGCGGATTCGAGTGCTGCAATCTGCGGAGAAGTATGATGCGCCACTGCGTGTTTGACCCAGCGCTGAAGTCATGGGCGGCCGGACCGCTTGCGACCGCAAACTGCGAGGGGAGCCAACGTGTAAGGAGTCGAAGGCTGACGCAGCAACACACCGTAGGACCTCGCATGGAAGTGTGCGGCCCCGCGGACCGGGAGTGCCTCGACATCGAGTGGTGCTTCCTGGAGCCATGCCAAATCATCGGCGATGAAGGTGATCACTCCGAAACAGATCTCGTGGGCAGAGCAAAAACACCGCCGGAAGACATATCGAAGGATGGAAAATGCAACCTCGCCGAAAGTCGCTTAGACGCCTGCCCCATGGTGGGCGACAACTGTCGTGGGAACGAGCCTGATAGTAGAGGGTAGGGGTATGTAAGGAGAGGGCAGAGTCCTAGCTACGACGTGGGTGTACACATGGATGTATGAGTTCAGGCCCCTCTCGTGGAGGTAACGGCCCTATGTCTTAGTGCTCAGGAGCTTATGTCGTGTGGAATATAGAGATTACAATGGTTGCGAACCCTTGTGCAGGAGGGGAGGGGTGGCTTATATAGAGTTCGTTGTCGCTCATAATTACCCCACATCTAAGGGTCCGATCGTGGGGTTAAAGTCAGCCATTACTGGTAACGTCCGTAATAAAAGCTATTAATGACGATTGGACTAACGTCTGCCCGTTGGGCTCTTGATGGTGACTCCTGGTCTTCTGGCGTCGAGTGAGCACGAGGTCTTCCGAGTGACACGCGACTGCCGAGTGGAGGAAGGAGTCTCCGAGTGGATTGCCTGTCGAGTGACTTGAACGTCTCATGGAATCCAGCTGGAAGTTTATGCTTGATCTTCAAGTCCTCCAATGTAGTGTCCTTAGGTAGGGTATGTAGGACTTGGCTAGGACCCTACCTTAGGTACATATACTCGTCACTATATAATTTTTTCCTTACTAGGTTCCACTTACCAAAGGCGCTTCACTCCCCAGCAACGGCGCCAGAAAAGAGTCTTGATAACCCACAAGTATAGGGGAGCTATCATAGTCCTTTCGATAAGTAAGATTGTCGAAATCAACGAGGAGCTGAAAGAAATGACAAGCGGTTTCCAGTAAGGTATTCTCTACAAGCACTGAAATTATTGGTAACAGGTAGTTTTGTGATAAGACAATTCATAACGAGTAACAAGTGTAGCAAAGGTTCAACAAGGTATCCCAGTCGTTTTTGTAGCAAAGGACATGCTTGGACAAACTCTTATATAAAGCAAAGCGCTCCCAAGGACACATGGCAATTTCTGTCAAGCTAGTTTTCATCATGTTACTTTGATAATTTGATATGTGGGTGGACCGGTGCTTGGGTGCTGCCCTTACTTGGACAAACTGCCCACTTATGATTAACCCCTCTCAAAAGCATCTGCAACTACGAAAGAATAATTAAGGTACCTAACCATAGCATGAAACATATGGATCCAAATCAGCCCCTTACAAAGCAACACATAAACTAGGGTTTAAGATTCTGTCACTCTAGCAACCCATCATCTAGTTACTACTTCCCAACGCCTTCCCCTAGGCCCAAATAATGGTGAAGTGTTATGTAATCGATGTTCACCTAACACCACTAGAGGAGAGACAACATACATCTCATCAAAATATGGAACGAATACCAAATTCACATGATTACTTGTAACAAGACTTATCCCATGTCCTCAGGAACAAACGGATTACGCACAAAGCATATTCGTGTTCAAGATCAGAGGAGTATTAATTATCATAAAGTATCTCAACATATGATCTTCCACCAAGTAAACCAACTAGCGTCAACTACAAGGAGTAATCAACACTACTAGCAACCCACAGGTACCAATCTGAGGTGTAGAGACAAAGATCGGATACAAGTGGTGAACTAGGGTTTGGAGAGGAGATGGTGCTGGTGAAGATGTTGATGGAGATTTACCCCCTCTCGATGAGAGGATCGTTGGTGATGACGATGGCTTCAATTTCCCCCTCCGAGAGGGAAGTTTCCCTGACAGAACAGCCCTGTCAGAGCTCTAGATTGGTTATGTCCAAGTTCCGCCTCGAGACAGCGGCGCTTCGTCTTGAAAGCTCTATTTTGATTTTTCTAGGTTAAAACCCAACATATAGGAGAACATGGGCGTCGGGAGCTTGCCAGGTGGGCCACAAGCCTGCTAGGCACGGCTAGGGGGTGGTTGCGCCTAGCAGGCTTGTCGCCTCCTCGTGATCCCCCTCAGGTATCTGTTTCACCTAGTATTTTTTGTATATTCCAAAATAATTCTATGTAAATTTTCAGGACTTTTGGAGTTGTGCAGAATAGGTATCTCAGATTTTTTTCTTTCCCAGTCCAGAATTCCAGCTGCCGACATTCTCCTTCTTCATGTAAACCTTGTAAATAAGAGAGAAAAGGCATGAGTATTGTACCATAATGTGTAATAACAGCCCATAATGCAACAAATATCAATATAGAATCATGGTGCAAAATGGACGTATCAGTGAGGGATCACCTTATAATGCTACTGTCGTGCTAAGCAAAATAAGATGCACAAAAGGATTAACATCACATGCAAATCATAAGTGACATGATATGTCCATGAACTTGTTCGTTTGATCTCTATCTCCAAAGCACGAGCATGATCTCCATCGTCACCGACATGACACCATGATCTCCATCATCTTGATATCCAGCAATATGTCGCCATGAGGTTGTCGTGCCGCATGTTGCTACCACGACTATTGCTAACTCATAGCAATAAAGTAAAGCAAAACGATGAAAATATTTAAATACAACCCTATGGCTCCTGCCGGTTGCCGTACGCATCGACATGCAAGTCATGATATTCTATACAAAACATGATCATCTCATACATCACATATATCTCATCATGGAATTGGCCATATCACATCACAACATACCCTTGAAAAACTAGTTAGACGTCCTCTAATTGCTGTTGCAAGTTTTACGTGGCTGCTATGGGTATCTAGCAAGAACAATTCTCACCTATGCAAAAGCACAACAGTAATACAAAAATTGCTATTCAACCTTCTCAAGGACCATCTTTGTCGAATCCGATCCAACCAGAGTAGGAGAGACAGACACCCGCCATCCATCTTTATGCAACAAAGTCACATGTCAGTCGATGGAACCGGTCTCTTGTAAGTGTACGAGTAAGGTTGGTCCGTGCTGCTTCATCCCACAATACCATTGAATCAAATACCGACCAAGGAAGGAAGCAATCTAAGCATCAACGCCCACAAACTCCTTTGTGTTCTAATCGTGATCTCATCTACACATAGACCTAGGTCATGACGCCACTATTGGGGAATGTTGCATGGGAAACAAAAAATTTCCTATGCACACAAAAGATATATCCATGGTGATGAGCATCTATGAGAGGGAGAGTGGATCTACATACCATTGTAGATCGCTAAGTGAGAAGCGTTAAGAAACGTGGTTGATGTAGTCGAACGACTTTGCTATCCAAATCGCCGAGCACCCTGCAACCCCATTACGATCCTTCTCGCGATCCAATCACGATCCTTTCCGCGATCCCATCACAATTCTTCCCGTGATAAAACCACGAATCGTCTCACGATCCTGATCACGGTCGTTCCGATATAGCGCCGAATGGACGACGCCTCCGCGTTCAGCACATGTACAACTCGATGACGAGCTCTGCCTTCTTTATCCAACAAGAGGGAGAGGAGAGCTAGATGAGTTCTCCGGCAGCGCGACACCGTGGCGGCAATGGTGGTGGAACTATTCCGGCAGGGCTTCGCCTAAGCACCGTCAAACTGGACTAGAGGAGAAAACGATCTAGGTGAAGTAGAGGGAGCACGTGGCAATCAGGATTATCTCTCCCCTCTAAATTATCTAGTATATATAGGAGGGAGGGAGGGTAGGAGGAAGCATCAAACCATCAAGGTTTGGCCAAAATTGGAGGTGGAGGAGTTCTACTCCAATCCTACTAGGAGTAGGATTCCAACTCTCCACTTGGAAACCCTTTCCACCTTCTTCACCTTTGGGTTTTTCCCACCCCTAGCCGCATGGGCCTTAGTGGGGGGTTCAGCCACACCACTAGGGGCTGGTTTGACTCCTCCCACAGCCCATGAGGTCCTTTGGATCGAGACACCCCTCCCGATGGCCCCCGGTACCCTCCCGGCACTCCCGGTACACTATCGAAGTACCCGAAACTTTTCCGGTGACCAAAACAGGACTTCCTATATATCAATCTTTACCTATGGACCATTCTAGGGCTCCTCGTGACATCTAGGATCTCATCCGGGACTCCTAAAAACCTTCACCACCATACATAACTCTACTATACCGAAACATCACCCAACCTTAAGTGTGCAGACCCTGTGGGTTTGAGAACTATGTAGGCATGTCCGAGACACCTCCACGGTCAATAAATAATAGCAGGACCTTGATGCCCATATTGGTTCCTACATATTGTAAGAAGATCTTTATCGGTTGAACCTCTATGTCAAGGATTCAGTTAATACTGTACACTGCTCCCTTTGTTCTTCGGTATATTATTTGCCCGAGATTCGATCGTCGATACCTATATACCTAGTTCAATCTCATTACCAGCAAGTCTCTTTGCTCGTTCCGTAATACAAGATCTCGTGGCTAACACTTAGTCACATTGCTTGCAAGGCTTATTGTGATGTTGTATTACCGAGTGGGTCCTGACATACCTCTCCGTCACACGGAGTAACAAATCCCAGTCGTGATCCATGCCCACTCGACGGACACCCTCGGAGATACCTATAGAGCATCTTTATATTCACCCAGTTACATTGTGACATTTGATACACACAAGGTAATCCTCCGGTGTCAGTGAGTTGCATCATCTCATGGTCATAGGAGCAAATACTTGACATGCAGAAAACTATAGCAATAAACTGACACGATCATATGCTATGTTTATAGTTTTGGTCTTGTCCATCACATCATTCTCCTAATCATGTGATCTCGTTATCAAATGACATCTCATGTCTATGGCTGGGTAACCTTGACCATCTTTGATCAACGAACTAGTTAACTAGAGGCATAATAGGGACACAATGTTGTCTATGTACCCACACATGTATTTGAGTTTCCAATCAATACAATTATAGCATGGATAATAAACGATTATCACAAACAAGGAAATATAATAATAACCAATTTATTATTGCCTCTAGGGCATATTTCCAACACAAAGCCCACCTAGAACCATCAGCTTTCGATCGAACATGAAATTTGACAGTAAACTCACCGTAAACCACATTCAACATCTCCAATGTTTCACACTTAACCCGCAGTAAGATCCCTCTAGATCTTCCCCTTGATGGTAAGAAATGCCAATCAAAATCAACCCCACCCGAAATGATATTGAGAAATTGTGGCGTAAAGTTATCTTGACCCATCTCCTTCAAGGCAATGAAATCAAGTTTCTGTTCTACCGATGTTTCTCTAAGGAATCTTATTTTAGCCAAGTCCGCTAGACCTCTGATGTTCCAAAAGATTCCTTTCATATGTCATCAGGGAATTTTTTCTTTTGCTTGACCCTCGCACTCCTCCGCACCGCTGAGACGGGATAAACCTTCCTCTTCCAAGGTCTCTTAGGTTTATCCTGCATCCCCTCGGATTCGTCGGGACTATGTGTTCCATTAGGAAGACTCTCGGGCATCGGAAGAGCCATTTACCCCTCCTCTCCCTCCTCTCCCTCATCCCTCTCCACCCCCTCTCCGGGTACTAAATCCTCACATAAACTTTGTAAAGCTGTGACTCCCAACTTATTAATCTCCGTATCATTCATTGGTTCTACTGCTGCTAAGTTTTGAATTAGTTCCATGCCTCTGTCCGCTTCTAGGTCTAGAATATCATTAACAGATTTAGCAATCTCTTGTGCATTAGTGCCAAGTGAAATTCCTATGTTGCTGGCATTTTCTACTATTTCATTCTCAGTAAAGTGCAGGATGGAACAACTTGTATTATCATACGTACCTGAATATCCTTCGACATCACGGAGCTTGGCGGCCCTCGTAGCACGCCCAACTGAATGCCGTCAGCGTCCGGCTGTCCCTGGATACGGTGACTGAATCACCACTTCAAAGACATAGGATCTGGTACCCCTCCAAAGCTGATAACATCGTCCATGGATACCTCCGTCGGGATTCGGCATCCAATCTCATTCCCAACAGCAAGCGTGTTAAGAGCCGGAGTTGTCTGAGCTACCGTGGAGTCTGCCGTGACAACCTCCGGCTCCAAAGTCTGTTGATGAAGTCCATCCATAGGCGACCGGAGCGGAGAGACCGGTAGTGATGAGAGAGAATGAGCCTCCTACCCGCGTCCCTCCCTCCCCACCTCTTCGGTAGCCGCGGGGTTAGACCTAGAAGGTGAGAGCTGACGAGCCTCCTGCTCGTAGCTCTCATCCCCTGCCTCTCTGGAGTGTGACGCTGCTCCTCCATCCCGCGACGCTGGCCGCGTTGGGAGCTGGCGCGCCTCCTGCCAACAACCATTGGCCCCCGCCCCTTGAGAGTACAACGCTGCCTCTCTAGCCGGCGATGATCGCGGCTGACTGGGAGAGAGCCTACGGGCCTCCTGCCCGAAGCCCTCGGCCCTGCCCCTCCAAGGGGCAACATGTGAGGTGTTGGTGAGTCAGGCTGCCGGGCCTCCTGCCCTCGACTGACTAGTCCACCTCCTCCGATAGGCTATATAACTGGTGATGCCAAGTGAGGAGAAGTCCTAACAATCTCCCTCAGCTGCTCATCCCTCGTGTTGCTGTGACACCTGACATGGCTTTGTAGATCATCATAATTCACCCTGTCGAACTGTAGGCGACTTGGTGCGGACATCGCCTCAAAAGAGACGAAGCTGAGAGATGCCATCGGTGTCGATGATGTTGCATTCCCATTGTTATTAGCTGTATCTGATGGTTTAGGAGTTTGACCCTTGTCAATGGACCTATCAGCACAGTCACCAAGGTTCCCATTGGCCCCTTGGTTTCCACTCCCATCACCGCCATCCGTCATATCAAGATCTTGATCCTTACTATTCACTTGTGGAAGAGACTCTTTGACCTCCACCCCGAGATCATAATGCATGCCATTGTATGCTCATGGCAAAAAGTCAGGCACATGCTCCAAGTACAAGACACCAACTAGCAATCTCGCATCCCATGTTTTCGTGTAAAAGGCATATCGACTTTCTCAGTTTTTCTAAGCAGCGATCCGAGGCTCCAAACAATAAGAAAGTCATTAAGGAGTGCCTCTGGGATACCAGAAAGTCTGATCCAAGCCTGCTCTAAGTGGTTGTTTGGATGACTGGTATTTGGAAGAAGTTTTAGCAAAATCAGTTTTAAGAGGATTTTTAGGAAAACCAATATTAAATTGTTGTTTCGCTAAAATTAGTTTATATAATACTTTGTTTGGACATGGTTGACTTCTTTCGATGGTATAATATCACAACCGAGGCCTTTGAGGCTACCGCCGCTTCATTGTCATCCTGAGAAAGAGACAAGTTATTCATGCAATAGGTGAGGAGGTCCAAGAGTGCTGCGCCCAGCATGCCGATAATAGTGCAGTCGTTCCTGCTATTCTTGACGGCCTCGTCACTAACCTGAAGGGGAACGTTGCATGGGAAACAAAAAATTTCCTATGCTTCACCAAGATCAATCTAGGAGATGAGCATCTATGAGGGGGAGAGTGGATCTACATACCCTTGTAGATCGTTAAGCGGGAATCGTTAAGAAACGCGGTTGATGTAGTCGAACGTCTTTGCGATCCAAATTGCCGAGCGTCCCGCGATCCAATCACGATCCGTCTTGATCTAGCGCCGAACGGATGACACCACCACGTTCAGCACATGTACAACTCGATGACGATCTCCGCCTTCTTGATCCAGCAAGAGGGAGCGGGGAGGTAGATGAGTTCTCCGGCAGCACAATGGCGTGGTGGCGGTGGTGGTGAACTAATCTTGCAGGGCTTCGCCTAAGCACCACAAAACTAATCTAGAGGAGAAACATATCTAGAGGAAGAAGAGGGCAGCACGTGGAAATTAGGGTTGGGGGCTGCCCTCAAAAACCGTTAGTATATATAGGAGGGAGAGGAGAGGAGGCAGCCTTTCTCCTCCTACAAGGAGGGATTCGTCCGAAGGCAAAGGGGAGGAGTCCACCTCCCACAAGGGAGGTGGACTCCTAGTAGGTCTCCTTTTCTACTTGCCCCCTACTCCTCCTCCTTTCCCCTTGCACTTAGGGCATTTTGGGCTGTCTGCCCAGCCCACCAGGGGCTGGTGCACCACCTCTAAGGCCCATGTGGCCCCTTGGGATGTGTGGGCCCCACTTGGTGGCCCCCCGGAACCTATTCGTCACTCCCGGTACACTACCGGGAATGCCCGAAACTTTTCCGGAGTTCAAACACCACTTTCCTATATATCAATCTTTACCTCCAGACCATTCCGGAGCTCCTCGTAACGGCCGGTATCTCATCCGGGACTCCAAACAATATTCGGTCACCAACATACATAACTCAATAGTACCAAAAAGTCACCAAACCTTAAGTGTGCAGACCCTGCGGGTTCGAGAACTATGCAGACATGACCGAGACACCTCTACGGTCAGTTACCAATGGAGGGACCTAGATGCCCATATTGGTTACTACATATTCGAACAAGATCTATATCGGTTGAACCTCTATGTCAAGTATTAAGTTAACCTCGTATGTTGTTCCCTTTGTTTGTCGGTATGTTACTTGCCCGAGATTCGATCGTCGGTATCTGTATACCTAGTTGAATCTCGTTTTCGACAAGTCCCTTTACTCGTTCTGCAACACAAGATCCATGGCTAACACTTAGTCACATTTCTTGCAAGGCTTATTGTGATATTGTATTACCGAGTGGGCCCTGAGATACCTCTCCGTCACACAGAGTAACAAATCCCAGTCTTGATCCATGCCAACCCAACACACACCCTCGGAGATACCTGTAGAGCACCTTTATAGTCACCCACTTACGTTGCGACGTTTTATACACACAAGGTACTCCTCCGGAGTCAGTGAGTTGCATGATCTCATGGTCATAGGAACAGATACTTGACATATAGAAAACTGTAGCAATAAACTGACACGATCATATGCTACATTTATAGTTTGGGTCTTGTCCATCACATCATTCTACTAATGATGTGACCCCATTATGAAATGACATCTCATGTCCATGGCTAGGAAACCTTGACCATCTTTGAACAGCGAGCTAGTCTATTAGAGGCATACTAGGGACACAGTGTTGTCTATATATCCACACAAGCAATGTGTTTCCAATCAATACAATTATAGCATGGATAATCAAAGATTACCATGAACGAGGAAATATAATATTAACCATTTTATTATTGCCGTTAGGGCATATTTCCAATAGTCTCCCACTTGCACTAGAGTCAATAATCTAGCTCACATCACTATGTGATTTACATTGTAATGAATCGAACACCCATACAGTTCTGGTGTTGATCATGTTTAGCCCTTGGAAGAGGTTTAGTCAACGGGTCTGCAACATTCAGATTCGTGTGCACTTTGCAAATAGTTATGTCCTCTTCCTTGATGTATTCGCGGATGGAATTGAAGCATTGCTTTATGTGTCTGGTCCTCTTGTGAACCTTGGTTCCTTGGCCAGGGAAATGGCACCAGTGTTATCACAGAACAGATCCACTGGATTCAGTGCACTAGGCACTACTCTAAGATCTGTCATTACCTCCTTCATCCAGACACCTTCCTTTGCCACCTCCGAGGCTTCTATGTACTCCGCTTCGCATGTAGAATTGGCTACCACGCTCTGCTTGGAACTTCACCAGCTTACTGCTCCCCCATTGAGAATAAATAAGTATGCGGTTTGCGACTTAGAGTCATCCAGATCAGTGTCAAAGCTTACATCAACGTAACCCTTTACGAGGAGCTCTTTATCACCTCCATAAACGAGAAACATTTCCTTAGTCCTTTTCAGGTACTTAAGGATATTCTTGACCGCCGTCCAGTGCTCCATTCCTAGATCACTTTGAAACCTTCCGGCAATACTTATGGCAAGGCTGACATCGGGTCTTGTGCACATCATTGCATACATGATAGAGCCTCTCGCTGAAGCATAGGGGATGACACTCATCTTCTTCCTATCTTCTGCAGTCACTGGGCATTGAGTCTTACTCAACGTCACACCTTGTAACACAGGCAAGAACCCCTTCTTGGACTTATCCATGTTGAACTTCTTCAAAACTTTATCAAGGTATGTGCTCTGTGAAAGTCCTATTAAGCGTCTCGATCTATCTCTATAGATCTTAATGCCTAATATGAAAGCAGCTTCTCCTAGGTCCTTCACTGAAAAACTCTTGTTCAAATATTCCTTCACACTTTCCAGCATTTCTATATTGTTTCCAATCAGAAATATGCATCCACATATAATATTAGAAACGCTATAGAGCTCTCACTCACTTTCTTGTAAGTAGAAGCTTCTCCGTAAACTTGTATAAATCCGAACGCTTTGATCACCTCATCAAAGCGCAGATTCCAACTCCGATGCTTGCACCAGTCCATAAATGGATCGCTGGAGTTTGCAAACTTTATCAGCATTTTCTGGATCGGCAAAACCTTCCGGTTGTATCATATACAACTCTTCCTTAAGGAAACCGTTAAGGAACGCTGTTTTGACATCCATTTGCCAAATTTCATAGTCGAAATATGCAGCTATTGCGAACATGATTCTGACGGACTTAAGCATTTCTATGGGTGAGAAGGTCTCATCGTAGTCAACTCCTTGAACTTGTGAAAAGACCTTTGCCACAAGTCGAGCTTTATAGACGGTGGCATTACCGTTTGCGTCCGTCTTCCTCTTAAAGATCCATTTGTTCTCTATGGCCTTTCGCCATTCAGGTAATACTTCCAAAGTCGATACTTTGTTTTCATACATGGATCCCATCTCGGATTTTATGGCCTCTAACCATTTCTTGGAATATGGGCCCATCATCGCTTCTCCATAGCTCGTAGGTTCATCATTGTCTAACAGCATGACCTCTAATACAGGGTGGCCGTACCACTCAAGAGCAGCATGCGCCCTTGTCGTCCTATGAGGTTCAATATTAACTTGATCCGAAGCTTCATGATCATCATCATTAACTTCATCTTCAACTGCTGTAGGCTCCACAGAAACATCTTTCTGCGCTGCGCTACTCTCTGGTTGAATCAGAGGTTCAACAACCTCATCAATATTTATCTTCCTCCCACTCAATTCTTTCGAGAGAAGCTCTTTCTCAAGAAATGTTCTGTTCTTAGCGAAAAATACTTTGCCTTCAGATCTGAGATAGAAGGTATACCCAGCTGTCTCTTTTTGGTATCCTATGAAGACACATTTCTCCACTTTGGGTTCCATCTTTTCAGGCTAAAGCTTTTTGACATAAGCATCACATTCCCAAACTTTAAGAAATGACAACTTTGGCTTCTTGCCAAACCACAGTTCATATGGCGTCGTCTCAACGGATTTCGATGGTGTCCTATTTAAAGTGAATGCAACTGTTTCTAATGCATAACCCCAAAATGATAGTGGAAAATCGGCAAGAGACATCATAGAATGCACCATATCTAATAAGGTTCGATTACGACGTTCGGACACACCATTTAGCTGTGGTGTTCCTGGCGATGTCAATTGTGAAAGAATTCCACATTGCCTGAAGTGACTGCCAAACTCATAACTCAGATATTCTCCTCCTCGATCAGATCGCGGGAATTTAATCTTCTTGTTACGATGATTCTCAACTTCACTCTGAAATTGCTTGAACTTTTCAAACGTTTCAGACTTGTGTTTCATTAAGTAAATATACCCATATCTACTTAAGTCATTAGTGAAGGTGAGAAAATAACAATATCCACCGCGCACCTCAATGCTCATCGGACCGCACACATCGGTATGTATGATTTCCAACAAGTCACTTGCCCGTCCATTGTTTCAGAGAACGGGATTTTAGTCATCTTGCCCAAGAGGCATGGTTCACATGTGTCAAGTGATTCAAAATCAGGTGACTCCAAAAGTCCATCAGCATGGAGCTTCTTCATGCGCTTTACACAAATATGACCTAAACGGCAGTGCCACAAGAAAGTGGTACTATCATTATCAACTCTACATTTTTTGGCATCAATGTTATGAACATGTGTGTCATCACTATCGAGATTCAATATGAATAAACCCCTCACATTGGGTGCATGACCATAAATGATATTACTCATATAAATAGAACAACCATTATTCTCTGATTTAAATGAGTAACCATCTCGCAATAAACAGGATCCAAATATAATGTTCATGCTTAGCACAGACACTAAATAACAATTATTCAGGTTCATCACTAATCCTGATGGTAATCAAAGAGCGAGCGTGCCGACGGCGATCACATCAACCTTGGAACCATTTCCCAGATGCATCGTCACTTTGTCCTTTGCCAGCCTCCGTCTATTCCGTAGGTCCTGCTTTGTATTGCAAATGTGAGCAACCGAACTAGTATCAAATACCCTCGCACTACAACGAGAGTTGGTAAGGTACACATCAATAACATGTATATCATATATACCTTGTTTGTTGTTGGCTGCCTTCTTGTGAGCCAGATACTTGGGGCAGTTCCGCTTCCGGTGACCAGTTCCCTTGCAATGAAAGCACTCAGTTTCTAGCTTGGGTCCAGCCTTGGGTTTCTTCACGGGAGGGGCAACTGCTTTGCCACCCTTCTTGGAGCTACCCATTTTCCCTTGCCATTATTCTTGAAACTTGTGGTTTTATTGACCATCAACACTTGATGTTCTATCTAGATTTCAGACTCAGCGACTTTTAGCATCGCAAACAACTCGACGATTAACTTGGTCATACCGTGCATGTTATAGTTCAGCATGAAGCTCTTGTAGCTAGGTGGCAATGATTGAAGAATTGTGTCAGTGATCGCCTCCAGCGGAAGGGGCATCCCTAACTCCGCCAGATGGGTCGAATACCCAGACATTCTGAGTATACGTTCACTGATAGACCCGTTCTCCTCCATCTTGCAGGCATAGAACTTATCGGAGGTCTCATACCTCTCGATTCGGGCATTCTTCTTAAAGATAAAATCCAACTCCTGGAACATCTCATATGCTCCATGACATTCAAAACGTCTTTGAAGTCCCAGTTCTAAGCCATACAACATTGCACACTGAACTATTGAGTGATCTCCAGAACGTGCCTCCGAAGGGTTCTTAACGTCTTCAGATGACACGGGAGCGGGTGGGTCACCAAGTGGCGCATCAAGGACATAAGCCATTTGGGAAGCCGTGAGGATAATCCTCAGATTACGGGCCTATTCCACAAAGTTACTTCCGTCATCTTTCAACTTAGCTTTCTCTAGCAACGCATTAAAATTCAAGGGTGCTACTGCGCGAGCCATTGATCTACAACATATATAAGCAAAGGTTACTAAGACTATTGTTCAAGATAATGAGTTTAGTTAATCAAATTACTAAAGCTCCCACTCAAATTGACATCCCTAAGGTCATCTGAGTGACCCATGATCCAAATTCACCAACTCAAGTCTGACCATCACGTGAGTTGAGGTGGTTTCAATGGTGAACATCATCATGTTGATCATATCTACTATATGACTCATATTCGACCTTTCGGTCTCTTGCATTGCGAGGCCATGTCTGTACATGCTAGGCTCGTCAAGTTTAATCCGAGTGTTCCACACGTGCAACACTGGCTTGCACCCGTTGTATGGGAACGTAGAGTCTATCACACCTGATCATCACGTGGTGTCTTGACACGATGAACTTTCGCAACGGTGCACACTCGGGGAGAACACAATTTATCTTGAAATTTTAGTGAAGGATCAGCTTATAATGCTACCGTCGTCCTAAGCAAAACAAGGTGTACAAAAGGATTAACATCCCACTCAAATCATAAGTGACATGATATGGCATGAACTTGTGCTTTTGATCTCCATCCCAAAGCACCGGCATGATCTCCATCTTCACCGGCATGACACCATGATCTCCATCATATTGATCTCTATTAACGTGTTGCCATCGGGGTTATCACGCCCATCATGCTTCTACTACTATTTCTACTGGTTAGCGATAAAGTAAAGCATTACATAGTGCTTAATGATTGACACATAGGTCCTACAATAATTAAAGACATCCCTATGGCTCATGCCGGTTGTCGTACTCATCGACATGCAAGTCGTGATATTCTATACAATACATGATCATCTCATACATCACATATATCTCATCATGTAATTGGCCATATAACATCACAACATACCCTGCAAAAACAAGTTAGATGTCCTTTAATTGTTGTTGCAAGTTTTACGTGGCTGCTACGGGTATCTAGAAAGAACAATTCTCACCTATGCAAAAACCACAACCGTGATACATATGTTGATTTTAAACCTTCTCAAGGACCGCCTTTCTCAAATCCGATCCAACTAAAGTAGGAGAGACAGAAACCCGCCAGCCATCTTTGTGCAACAAAGTTACACGTCAGTCGACGGAATCGATCTCTCGTAAGCATACGAGTAAGGTTGGTCCGGGCCGCTTCATCCCATAATACTGCTGAATCAAAACATGACCAAGGGAGGAAGCAATCTAAGCATCAATGCCCAAAAACTCCTTTGTGTTCTACTCGAGATCTCATCTACACATCGACCTAGCTCTGATACCACTAAAGGGGAACATTGCATGGGAAACAAAAAAATTCCTACGCTTCACCAAGATCAATCTAGTAGATGAGCATCTATGAGGGGGAGAGTGGATCTACATACCCTTGTAGATCGCTAAGCGGGAAGCATTAAGAAATGTGGTTTATGTAGTCGAACGTCTTCGTGATCCAAATCGCTGAGCGTCCCGCTATCCAATCACGATCCGTCCCGATCTAGCGCCGAATGGATGACACCTCCATGTTCAGCACATGTACAACTCGATGACGATCTCCGCCTTATTGATCTAGAAAGAGGGAGCGGAGAGGTAGATGAGTTCTCCAGCAGGACAACGACGTGGTGGCGGTGGTGCTACAGGGCTTTGCGTAAGCACCGCAGACCTAATCTAGAGGAGAAATAGATTTAGAGGAAGAAGAGAGCAGCACGTGTCAATTAGTGTTGGGGGCTGCCCTAAAAAAACCTTTGTATATATAGGAGGGAGAGGAGAGGGGGAAGCCTTGCCCCTCCTACAAGGAGGGCTTCGGCCGAAGGCAAAGGGGAGGAGTCCACCTGCCATAAGGGAGGTGGACTCCTAGTAGTACTCCTTTCTTACTTGGCCCCTACTCCTCCTCCTTCTCCCTTGCACATAGTGCCTTTTGGGCTGGCTGCCTAGCCCACTAGGGGCTGGTGCTCCACCTCTAAGGCCCATGTGGCACCTTGTGGTGTGTGGGCCCCACTTGGTGGCCCCCCGGAACCCATTCGTCACTCCCGGTACACTATCGGGAATGCCTGAAACTTTTCCGGAGTTCAAAGACCACTTTCCTATATATCAATCTTTACCTCCAAACCATTCCGGAGCTCCTTGTGATGTCCAGGATCTCATCCGAGATTCCGAACAATCTTCACACACTAACATACATAACTCACTACTATCGAAACGTCACCGAACCTTAAGTGTGCGGACCCTGCGGGTTCGAGAACTATGCAGACATGACCGAGACACCTCTACGGTCAATAAACAATAGCGGGACCTGGATGCCCATATTGGTTCCTACATATTCTAGGAAGATCTTTACCGGTTGAACCTCTATGTCAAGGATTAAGTTAACCCCGTATGTTGTTCCCTTTGTTTTTCGGTATGTTACTTGCCTGAGATTCGATCGTCAGTATTTGTACACCTAGTTCAATCTCGTTTCTGGCAAGTCTCTTTACTCGTTCCGCAACACAAGATCCCGTGGCTAACACTTAGTCACATGGCTTGCAAGGCTTATTGTGATGTTGTATTACCGAGGGGGCCCTGAGATACCTCTTTGTCACACGGAGTAACAAATCCTAGTCTTGATCCATGCCAACCCAACACACACCCTCGGAGATACCTGTAGAGCACCTTTATAGTCACCCAGTTACGTTGTGATATTTGATACACACAAGGTACTCCTCTAGTGTCAGTGAGTTGCATGATCTCATGGTCATACGAACAGATACTTGACATGCAGAAAACTGTAGCAATAAATTGACACAATCATATGCTACGTTTATAGTTTGGGTCGTGTCCATCACATCATTCTCCTAATGATGTGATCCCGTTATCAAATGACATCTCATGTCAATGGCTAGGAAACCTTGACGATCTTTGATCAACGAGCTAGTCTAGTAGAGGCATACTAGGGACACAGTGTTGTCTATATATCCACACAAGCATGTGTATCCAATCAATACAATTATAGCATGGATAATAAACGATTACCATGAACAAGGAAATATAATAATAACCATTTTATTATGGCCTCTAGGGCATATTTCCAACATAACCTCAACGCGCTTGACCATGTGGCCGACAACGACGGCGTCGCCATGCTGGATTTGGACAATCTCATCGATGGTCTTGTCGGTCGTCGTTCTACCTAACGAGCAACAGAAGTGACACTTACAGTGAAACCTAAAAGAATCAGGTTGCCTTGTTGTACTCGATGATGTGCGCCGCTGTCGCTGGAGCATCAGCAACGACACCTGTAATGGCTGTGCACACGATTGACCTTCCCTAATAGATGAACTGAACGCTGCTCACTGACGTCTAATGGAGGCTAGAGCCTAGAGCCCTTTCCGATTGAAACTAAGAAGTTTGCATTCAAAACTGGTTTACGAAAAAACAACTAATAGCCATTTTTGCATATCCTCGTTTTTGGGTTTTTAGAAAACTAAGTTTGTCTTATTTTGGGATTTGTTAGACTAACCAAACATGGTTTTAGGTGGTTAGACTCCTAAACGTGATTAGTGGAAACATATTTAATATAAACCCCGTATCCAAACAACCCCGAAAGGTGATCCCTTTGGCTCAATATTTTTGCTCTCCTCGAACTCAAGCATAAAATTAGTTCTTGGCACCTTGCTAACCATGAACTTAACAAGCGCCCAATATCCTCTCTCCTAGGAAAGTCCACTCGAAACACCTGTTCATCCACTCTGACTGGTGCCGAGTGATAAGTCTAAGACACAAGCCTCCGTAGCTGCTGAGACACCTGGTCGTCAGTTAGTGAGCCATGTGAAACCTTTACCAAGCCCGTCCTCGTGCTCTCCAGACGAGATGGGACTTGGACTAAATCTGAGCGTGGAGTCTCGAAGAACATAAGCTTGTTGTGACAAACTCCATATATGTTCATCATTTGTTTAGGTGCTAATAGCAGCGGGCACACGGTTGCATTATGCTCTGGTTTCAGACATATATTATATAGCACTCCCTTGCAGTCCATCACAAAATGACCAGACACCCCGCATCGAAAACAACACATTTTCTCTTTTTTTACGGGCTGCCATGTTTTCCCGTCCAGCATCAGTTTTCTCATTTTGTTTCCCACTTTCATCAAGCATGTTGTTAGTCAGAATTGTCACCACTGCCAACACCTTGACTGCCGCCGCCGCAGCCTCTGGCAACACCGCAGCCGATGTCGAGGCCATATGGCTACCCTCTATGTTTGCCCCTCTGTTTGGTGTCTCTGGTTGTTGCCAATGTCGCCGGAGAGGTGGTTTCTGGCCAAAACCCCGGCCACCCTCATCGCGAGCCCTGAGGTGCCGTGGAGCCGGGCCCGAGGCACCCTCCACAAAGTTGCCAGTCGCCGGATGAAAGGTGTGGTGCCAATGGTTCACGCCGAACCCACGACCCTCTCCTCCGTACCATCAACCATGTGCAACACCTCCTCTGTCATCGCCCCATAGATTCCAGTTAGATTGTTTTCCTCTAAACCCGCCATCACCACCACTGTGACCAGTTCCGAAACCACCATGACATTGATTTTGTCTGTCATCGCGGCTCGGCCCGAAGCCGCCATGTCCACCATCAGCTTGGCCAGCTCCTGGACCTGCTCGTCCGGCTACCACTACAAGAAATGTGTCAACTTATGACCTTGTGTCAGTGACCCTAGATGAAATGGTTGTAAATCTATGACCATTTGAGACCAATTGGTCGTAAGCTGTTCGAAGGTCTCCAAACCCTCAACTATAACGACCATTTTGGTTAGAAAGGTAGTAATTTCCTTACACGAAATGGTCGTAAAGCAGACAACACTGGTCCGCTTCCTTATTTCTAGCTGATCACGACCAATACAGATGGTCATAACCTTGTAAATGGTGGTGGGTTGCGATGACTATGTGCCACCTCATCAGTTTTGCCTATGTGTCATGTCCATGTGTCAATTTTTGCCCTAGGTTGTGAAGCAACCTATATTTCTGTTATTCCCAAAATTCCCAAACAATTCTCATAAATTCTTTGGATTGTATATTTGTAAAATATGTCAAAACCCTTCCTTGCCTAGTTCAAAAATAATTCAACAATATTCATTTTCCTATTCTATTCAAAACCACACTTTGGGAAGGAAGTGATATTTATATATTATTGATTGCCCTCAAGAATTTTGGGCACTGTTTCCTATCCAAATCATTGCCTCATGACAAAATTCAGCTCCAGTTGCCTAGTAAATCTTCCTTGGCAAATTTCCAATGTTTTTGTTCACTTAGAAGCTTTGCAAAGGAAGTACTAGCTATGCATATCCTAATGAGTTGAATTTTTTCCACATCTTCTATGTGCCCATATCATAGCTCTCCAAAATTTTTTAGCCCCATCTAACAATCCATGAGAGCTCACCATCCAATCTTTATTTCTGGTAATATTTGCAGTATGCGAAGCAACTATATTTTATATTTCTTTATAATTGCTGCAAATTTACCAGGACATGACCCTGCCCACAGAACCTCCCTCCACCAAATTTTAGCTCATTTAATTTAACCACTTTCCCTCAATATTTTTCCCAATTTTCTGTTCACTTGAGAGCATTGTGAAGGAAATATGATTTTTGTATATCCAAATGGCATGAAATTTATACAGTGACTTCATATGCCCACATTATCACCCTCCTCCAAATTGCAGCTCAATCAAATCAACTATGTGAGCCCAGGTTCAATTTCTATTTTATGGCCAGATTGGCACATTGCAAAGCAAGTGCTATCTAGAGCCCTCCTATTACCATTAAAGTTTTTGGGCACTCTTCCATACCCAAATAATTGCCACATGATAATATTCAGCTCAATTTTCCTCGTAAATCTTCCTCAGAAAATTTCCAAAGTTTCTATCCAGATAGAAGCTTTGTGAAGCAACTATATTATATATTGCTTCATTATTTTTGAAAATTTAGCAAGGCATGACCATACCTATGTAACTAACCTACACCAAATTTGAGCTCATTTCATTTATCCAGTTTCTCTCTCTAATTTTCCCAAGTTTCTGTCCAGAGAAGAGCATTGTGAAGGAAGTACCACTTTGGCATGTCCAAATGGTATCAATTTTCTACAGCGCTTTCCTATGCCCAAATAACCATCCTCCATCAACTTTCAGCTCAACCCATTCATTATTTTGAGCCCAACTTCAACATTCATATTTCTATCCAGTGTGCTACTTTGCAAAGCAAGTACCACATAGGCTCCTCCATTTGAGCTAAAACTTTGTGAAGACAGTATTCTTAGTAGATGATTATCCTCAGCCAAAACTCATGCCCAATGTCCATGTGCATTTCCCATACTGCTTATCAAACACTTGGCTGCTAATTAATGTTTGAGCATAGTTCAGTCTCCTCGTGAGAATCTTCTGTTGTCATTTTCTTCCTAGCACCTACCTGGGGAGTGCCCAACATAGTAGACATGTCTAGGCCGCCCAAAATGCATGGCAACGCAATGGTGATGCCCTGACCATGCGGTGGGCATGCGAGTTTACGCGCTCTAGAGTTGGGGCACTCGGCCACTATCGAAACCTCGACGTATCGCCACCAAACCATGTATTTATGATTAAATGGATACTTATGTAACTAGAAATGATTTTTTGAAAAAATAAAGAGCAAACTATAAGGTAGTTGCAGTTCAAATTTGTCTCGGTTCCAACTGAATCGGCAGAGTTTTGTCTTTTTCACTAGAGGTGGATCAAAAGCTTTTGGAACCCAAATATTTTTCCTGCTACGCATTAAATATGGACTAATATTTTATAAAAATGATTTTTTACAATTTTACAACAAATATTTGGTAGGTCCTTCACAAAAAAACTCATTTTGGGCACTCGAAAAAAGGAAAATGATTTTTTTGTGCAAAGAAAATGAAAACTCCCTTTGGCAAAATTGTCTGCCATTTCAACATGCACCCTTGTGCACAGTATGAGGTCATTTTAACAAACTATGCCATGAATTTGGCCATAAGATTGATCATTTGGCTTGAAAGTCGTGAATCTTTACACATGATAGCTCATTTCCGAGAACACTTTTGTAAAATAATTACCGTATTACAAGTTTATTATTTTTTCTGGTAACTTGGTCACATATGATGACACAACACGAAGGTTGCATTTTTTTGATTTGTTTTGAATTATTTATGCCCGTTTCAAAATGCGGTCAAAACGGTGGGCATGACTGTTCATAGATAGGGGTTGAATCTTGACATAATTTTGTTGGATCTATGATTAAATAGATACTTCTTTACCTAGAAATGATTTTTGGAAAAAATAAAGGGCAAACTATGAGGCACGTCTAGTTCAAATTTGACCCGCTTCCAACTAAATCGGCAGAGTTTTGTCTTTTTCACCAGAGGTGGATCAAAGCTTTTGACACCCAACCATTTTATCAATTGTGAATTAAATATGGCCTAATATTTTATAAAAATTAGTTCGTCCAATTTTACAAGAAATATTTGGTAGGTCCTTCACAAAAAAACTCATTTTGTGCACTCGAAAAAAGGAAAATGATTTTTTGTGCAAAGAAAATGAAAACTCCCTTTGGCAACATTGTTTGCCATTTCAACATGCACCCTTGTGCACAATATGAGGTCATTTGAACAAACTATGCCATGAATGTGGCCATAAGATTGATCATTTGGCTTGAAGCCATGAATCTTCACATATGATAGCTCATTTCTGATAACACTTTTGTAAAATAATTACTGTATTACAAATTTATTATTTTCCTCGTAACTTGGTCACATATGATTACACAACACAAATATTTTGCATTTTTTTGATTTGTTTTGAATTATTTATGCCCGTTTCAAAATGCGGTCGAAACGGTAGGCATGACCGTTCATAGATAGGGGTTGAATTTTGACATAATTTTGTTAGATCTCTGATTAAATAGATAATTTTTTACATAGAAATGATTTTTGTAAAAAATAAAGAGCAAACTATGACCTCTAGTTCAAATTTGACCCGTTTCCAACTGAATTGGCAGAGTTTTATCTTTTTCACCAGAGGTGGATCAAAGCTTTTGACACCCAACCATTTTGTCAATTGTGCATTAAATATGGCCTAATATTTTATGAAAATGATTTTGTCCAATTTTACAACAAATATTTGGTAGGTCCTTCACAAAAAAACTTATTTTGGGCACTCGAAAAAAGGAAAATGATTTTTTTGTGCAAAGAAAATGAAAACTCCCTTTGGAAACATTGTTTTTAATTTCAACATGCACCCTTGTGCACAATATGAGGTCATTTGAACAAACTATGCCATGAATGTGGCCATAAGATTGATCATTTGGCTTGAAAGCCATGAATCTTCACACATGATAGCTCATTTCTGAGAACACTTTTGTAAAATAATTACCGTATTACAAGTTTATTATTTTTTTGGTAACTTGGTCACATATGATGACACAACACGACGGTTTTGCATTTTTTTTGATTTTTTGAATTGTTTATGCCCGTTTCAAAATGCGAGCGAAACGGCGGGCATGACCGTTCATAGATAGGGGTTGAATCTTGACATAATTTTGTTGGATCTCTGATTAAATAGATACTTCTTTACCTAGAAATGATTTTTGGAAAAAATAAAGAGCAAACTATGAGGCACCTCTAGTTCAAATTTGACCCGCTTCCAACTTAATCGACATAGTTTTGTCTTTTTCACCACAGGTGGATCAAAGATTTTAATACCCAACCATTTTGTAAATTGTGCATTAAATATGGCCTAATATTTTATAAAAATGATTTTGTGCAATTTTACAACAAATATTTGGTAGGTCCTTCACAAAAAAATTCATTTTGGGCACTGGAAAAAAGTACAATGATTTTTTGTGCCAAGAAAATGAAAACTCCCTTTGGCAACATTGTTTGCCATTTCAACATGCACCCTTGTGTACAATATGAGGTCATTTGAACAAACTATGCCATGAATGTGGCCATAAGATTGATCATTTGGCTTGAAGTATATACAGTATATGCTATGAAACTTATTTTTTGCAAAAAAAAATATTTTTAACCGACTACGACCAATTTAGATGGTCATAAGGTCTTCAAATTGTTTGCTGCATTCTGATTGGTCCATAGGCATATCACGCGGATCATGCATCAAACACCGTCAGATGCTCCCGGATCCAATGCCAGCCCTCACCCCCTCACCCTATCACCCACGTAGCCCTCTCACCCCTCACCCGCTCACCCACGCAGCCCCCATGCCCCCACTCCCCACTGTTACAATCCCTTCTCTCCCGCACCCACACCCGCTCGCCAAACCCTAGCTGTCGCCGTCCCAGCCCCCGCACCATGGCCGTCGATGGCGAGGAGCCCGACTCCCCATGCCGCCATCCAGCACGATCCACCCGGCGGCCAGTTATGTCGCGCTCTGGTGACACATAGCACTCACCCGAGCTCCCCTAGGTCCGCGCCTCCTTCCCGTCCGGCCAGAATCGGTGCTAAGGCCATCCACCAGCCCCCGTGCCTAGCTAGGATTTCGGCCGCCACCCCTTACTCTGCCGGGATCCACCACATCTGGTGATGTCGAGGCCAGCGGGCGCCGGATCCGGCACCGGTGTGGTCGGGATCCACCACATCCGGCAACGTCGAGGCAAGTGTGAGGTTGCCAGCGCCCCGATCCATTCTGCTTCCTCCTAGCCCGCACCTCACACTCACTTTTCTGTCGATCTGTGCAGGTCTCCTTCGCCTACGATGAGAGGTGCGTGCGGGCCTCATGTCCATGAAACGGCTCTCCGGTGTTAATCCCCATGCTTAGTCACGCGGTCTTCATGCTCCCTGAAGGGACATGGCGCTGTACACGCTCGACGTGGGGGCCTACAGCGCGGACACCGTGTGCGACAAGGAGCTCCACTTCATCCACCATCGGGATGGGCAGCGCCATATCAAGCTCTCCACCCCTCACCTCCTGCGGTCTGACCTCCTCTCATTTTTGTGCTCTAGTTTTACCAAATTCTGGTTGATTTGAACTGTTATCACTTATTAGTGAGGCTAGTATCTTACTTTTGAGGTTAGGCTTGAGATTACTCCATGGCTGAGTAGTACCAGTAACTCGGCAGCTCATTCCAAGTCATTAAGTCACCCCTGGAAAGTAAATTAGATGAACCAGGAGCTTTAATCTGTTGTTACTGATTCTCATGTCTCGATATAAGCAAGATTTCGGACATAATCGTCACGTGCATACTGCTATTGTTTTTAGATTTCATGTTCTGTATTATATAGGATGACAGTAATGTTGTGATAATGTTCCTTATTACTGTGTGATTGACTAGATGCTACTTTGATTTAGTCTTTAGGCTTTGAATGTCTGATCTGCACTGTGGCGTACAAGTATTGTTGCTATGATTTAGAGGCAATGGTGCACATGCAACGGATTTCCATTGCCAATTTCTGTTTTGCAATATAAATAATCTTTCAGTCATGTGATGCGTATTTGCACAATCTTAATGTTAGCCTGAACAATCTGAAGGTCACATTTTAGATGTGTATTTGCTTGAAATTTGTTTGTATATGATCTGATATGTGAGCCTCCATTGTACAACCCCACTGGAGAGGTATGCATGAAAGTTGCTATTATTTGTAAATTAAAAATTGATGCTTATCTCAGTAGTAAATCTACTAGTGTTTGTTAATTGATTGGAAAACTGATACTGTTTGAACCTAGTCTGCAGCTTAAATATCTCATTAGTAAAAAGCTTCCACACTCAGCTGTTTGTACACTAGTAAACTGCTTGTTAACTAATTGAAATGGGATGCTCTAGTGTTGCTGTCAGTGTGACATTGTAAGGATTTTTTCATTTATATAAACATGTGCATGATGCCTAGTGTGATGAAAGTGTAAGGTTGCTAACTTCGTGGTTATGTGCATCAGGTTGATGTGTGCTACTCAGATGGAACCTTGCGGGTGGATGCTGGGCTGTCCTCATGTTGATGGCGCGGCCATGGATACGGCCTCCTTGACCTCGACAGCCAACACCTCAACATGGGAGCAACGGATTCCTGAACCTTTCCTTCTCCTTTTTTAATTCAAGTTCTTAGTTTAGTTCGAGATTTCTATGCATGCCACCTTGTTGTGATTAATTAGGTCAGTTTAGTTCTAGATGTCTGAAATATACTCTACATGGCATGAGGAAGCGTCCATCTTTAGCCCTGGGGGCATCTTGCAATTGTGATTAATTAGGTTAGTTTCATACAAGTATATGCCCCAACTATTATATAGTTCTATCCATTTTTGTCCAGCTTTAAAAAAATGCATACTATTTCTTGATCAAGTTTGAAAAATGCATACTAAGGTATTATGATTGTTTGTCCATTGTTGTTAAATAGCTTACCATTGTTTCACAAGCTTTGAAAAATATTTCTTAATCAATTGCTTTCTTCTATCCAAATGCATACTACTCTTCAATCACAATCTGTTAGAAAAATCACGTATAAGTTCCATTGTCCGTTAGTTTTTCTAATATAGTTTCTACTCTCTGTATTTGTTGCTATTCTGGGAACTAATAATTTTCCTTTTATTGTCTATTTTCTGTACATGATAGACGATCATTATATATTCACAATTTCTTCTTTGAGAAACATATCTATATAAATGTATAAAATTTTATATTTATTTAAAAAAGTGTCTAGCTGTGCATGGGTCTATCACTAGCAGTTCCATTGTTCATGAATCTTGCTGGTTATTTAGAGTTTCCCGTGTTTTGTTACATCGTTTGCTGTTATTCTGTTCCTAACTATTTTGTTATGTAACATGCAGATGTTAACATTCGTTCATGTTTCATGGCAAGCTCTAGGACAGTCCAGATGTTAACCTTTGTTCATGTTTTCTGGCGAGCTCTAGGACAGAGAAGTCAAACGAAGCATAGAGTTTGGCTCATTGGAGCGAGTTATACCTCCATCGATAGTTCTAGTTAGATATTTTAGTTGTGTTTTTGGTTTCTAGATAAAGGATGTTTGTGATGTAAATATTATTTGACCTTGTTGAATTTATATCTATAATGTAAATATTATTTGACATGAAGAGGCACAACCCAAATCAAGAAGTGGATGAAATGTCTATTGGATCTAATCTATTTGGGCTTTGAAAAGGCCATGGCCCAAAATATATTAGTGGGAAGAAAGGCTGAAAATTAAAAAGAAATTGGATAGCAAAATGAGTGAGGACCCCAAAGGAAATGATACGTAAAAGGCCACAACCCAGAAAATAAAAGGTTGAATTATTGGCCCTGGCCCATGTAGCCGACCAAAATTGGCAGGAAAAAATATCGAAATGGGCTGAATTAATGGGCTCGGCCCATATAGACACCGAATTGGACTAGGCTGATTCTTGTCAATGACCAATCCAATTGGTCATAATTTTGCCATGTCAGCTTGACACGATCCGACGTGGCCTGGGCAGACAACCAGCGACCAAAACAATTGGTCATAGAGGCTATGACCTTTTATTTTGGTCGTAACCTTTTATGACCATATCATAAAGAAGGTCGTTAAGTTTCATTAACGATGGTCAACTTTTGACCAACAGTTTTTGGTCACAAAAAGGTCGTAACTGAAAAACAATGACCATTGAGTGACCAATATTGATGGTCACAAGTTAGCATATTTCTTGTAGTCTGCCGCTTGGTCGCTGCGTCTGCCGTGGCCCAGCAGTGTGCCGCGTCCACCCGCCATCTCATCAGCCCCCCCGTGTCACCATCATTGCGCACCACAGCGAGAGGGAGTTGTCGGTTCCCATCGCCCCGACCAGCCACCGAGGGAAGGGGCTCTGGATTTTCTCCGTTTCCACTGGTGACAAGCGCCGGTGGGATACGAGGTGCGTGTCCCTAATGAGTAGGGAAGCCCGGCGTCGGTCTCCTTGTAACCCTAGTTGTCTCATTGTTTTCGTTCATAAAAGAGATCAGCCGATTGCACGTCACAGTTGCCAATCGGGAACTCTCGTCCACCTCCAAGGGCCTGACCGAAGTGCCTAACTGGGTCGTATACCCAGCTGTCACCAGCCCATGGTGGTTAAATTCCTGCCTTTCCTGGCCCAACAGTAAATTCAAACGTTTCTCTCTGGCCGCATGGATCCCAAGATCCGGATCGACCGCCGACGGCACCGGCGACGGCTTCTCCCGCACCGGCCATCCTTTCCTTCGCCAAAATGGTAGCTTCTTCCAATTCCTGATGAAGTCCGCGAGAGTTAGTGCCGGAAGACGTACTTGGGCAAAGGTCCCTTTCATAGCCTTATCGCGAAAGCTGCCGTTCGCCGGTGAACCACACGCAGGAAGACCTTGACTTTGTCATCGTCGCCGAGCCCTTCCCATGCACTGTCAATAGCAGGAAGCACTCCGTCGATGCAGTTCACGATTTGTTCCTCTTAGTAGCCAACCCGCAAGGATTCATAAACGTAGTCTGAGGTCGTTGAAGAGTATTTCCCTGCCCCTGCGCCATCGATGTGATCCTCCTCGACGTCCAAATTGTCGTCCGATCCGGCAAGCACCCAGAACCTGCTGCCCCGGTGAGGGGGACCAGCCCTGGTCGCGGCCTTGAGCTCGTCGCTGACCCCCCGCGTGCAGTGCGGTCTCCACGTGCTGGATCACCTGGGTCGCCCATCTCCTGGTGAACAGTGAAGAGTTAAAAGGTTATTGCCTTGAGTTGGACATGGATGGATAGGAAGATGTTTCTTTCTGGCTTCAGCTCTCCTCATCCCCATAGGAAATGAATCTATCAGAATTCACATGATTTCACCACTCGTATCATTAGCAGATGCCAAGGCCCTAAGGGCCACTACTGCCACTGAAGCCATTGTGAAGAGGGCTGGTTATGGAAATAGTAAGGATATCACCAAAAACAATGTAGTGGGAGATTTGTACGACATTTCACATTATGTGAGATTGTGAGATCAACTCTAAAAACATCATATTTAGACATTTAAAAAACTAAAAATATTCGATAACATTCATGTGGAGTATGTCTACAACTCTGAAAAAATCAGCTCAAAACTCTATGTACATTTGGAGATTCAAAATAGACAAATTAAATGTGAATAGTGATAGGTGAATAGTACTTTGATACTACACATGTCCAATTTTTTTTATTTTGTTTTAACATAGGTCGAATTACGAGCTGGTACTTTTTAGGTTGAACAACATCCATTGTTTTTTTGAGAATGTTTGGACATGTAGATGTTTTTAAAATAAATTGATCTCATTAATCTCATCTAATGTGTGATCTCACATCCCCAGGGCCCATGCAATGTGTGGCTACTAAGAGCATCTCTAGCCGTTCGCCCCCCCAAGGGCCTAAAATAGCGCCGCTTGGGGGTGAACCGGCGCTAAAATCAGTCTGGGGGGCTCGGATTCCCAGTCGTTGCCCCAAGGATGCCCCCAGACGCCGTTTTTCAAATGAACATTTTGAAGAAATTCAAAGAAATTGACTCGGTTTTAAACAAAACTTAGGCAATTCATTCAGATTTGTACAAAAATTAAAGCAATATAGAGTAAAACCATAAAAAAAACTATGCCACCATCGTCCTGCCACCCCTAGTTCATGTCGAGGAGCTGGTAGAAGGTTGTGTAGTCAGCCCTGAGGGTGGAATACTCCCTCCTCATCATGGATACCATATGGATGATGAAGATGGCATATGGTTATGATTTCTTTTGGGGAACGTTGTGTGGGAATGAAATTTTTTCCTCTGGACACGCAAGATCAATCCATGGTGATGAGCATCTATGAGAGGGGGAGTGGATCTACATACCCTTGTAGATTGCTAAGCGGGAAGCGTTACGAAACGCAGTTGATGTAGTCGAACGTCTTTGCGATCCAAATCGCCAAGCATCCCGTGCTCCCATCATGACCCGTCTTGCAATCCAGTCACGATCCATCCTGTGATCCCATCACGACCCGTCCCGCGATCAAATGATGAATCGTCTCGCGATCCTGATCATGGTCCTTTCGATCTAGTGCCAAACGGACGGCACCTCCGCGTTCAGCACATGTACAGCTCGATGACGATCTCCACCTTCTTGATCCAGCAAGAGGGGGAGGAGAGGTAGATGAGTTCACTGGCAGAGCGACGGCATGGCGGTGATGGTGGTGGAACAATTCCAGCAGGGCTTCGCCAAGCACCGTCGAAACGATCTAGAGGAGAAACTATGATCTAGAGAAGAGGGTAGCACGTGGCTGCTTTCTATGTCTCAAAACCCTCAAAACCTCTAGTATATATAGGAGGAGGGAGGGAGGAGGCTTGGCACCCCAAGGGGCTAGCCCTTGGCCTTGCCACAAGGAGGAGAGGAGGAGTCCTCCTCCAATCCTAATAGGATTAGGACTCCTCCTTCCCACTTGGAAACTCTTTCCACCTTGGGTTTTTTTCTGTCTTAAACCTCATGGGCTTTATTGGAGGCTTTGGCCAGCCCACTAGGGGCTGGTTTGTTTCCTCCCACAGCCCGTGAGGCCCCTCGGGGCGTGACACCCGTCCCAATGGTCCTCCGGTACCCTCCCGGCACTCCCGCTACACTACCGATGAGCCCGAAACTTTTCCGGTGACTAAAACATGACTTCCTATATATCAATCTTTACCTCTGAACCATTCTGGAGCTCCTCGTGACGTCCAGGATCTCATTCAGGACTCCGAACAACCTTCAGTCACCACCATACATAATTCTACTATACTGAAACGTCACCAAACCTTAAGCGTGCAGACCCTCCGGGTTCGACAACTATCTAGACATGACTGAGACACCTCTATGGTCAATAACCAATAGCGGGACCTGGATTCCCATATTGGTTCCTACATATTCTACAAAGATCTTTATCAGTCGAACGTCTATGTCAAGGATTCAGTTAATCCCGTATGTTGTTCCCTTTGTTCTTCAGTATATTACTTGCCCGAGATTCGACCGTTGTTATCTCTAGACCTAGTTCGATATCGTTACCGGCATGTTTCTTTACTCTTTCCTTAATACAAGATCCCATGGCTAACACTTTAGTCACTTTGTTTGCAAGGCTTGTTGTGATGTTGTATTACTGAGTGGGCCCTGAGATACCTCTCCGTCACATGGAGTAACAAATCCCAGTCTTGATCCATGCCAACCAAACAGACACCCTCAGAGATACCTATAGTGCACCTTTATAGTCACCCAGTTACGTTGCGACGTTTGATACACACAAGGTACTCCTCCAGTATCAGTGAGTTGCATGATCTCATGGTAATAGGAACATATACTTGACATGCAGAAAACTATAGCAACAAACTGACACGATTATATGATATGTTTATCGTTTGGGTCTTGTCCATTACATCATTCTCCTAATGTTGTGATCCCGTTATCAAATGACATCTCATGTCCATGGCTAGGAAACCTTGACTATCTTTGATCAAAGAGCTAGTCTATTAGAGGCATACTACGGACATGGTGTTGTCTATGTATCCACACATGTATCTGATTTTCCGATCAATACAATTCTATAATGGATAATAAACGATTATCATAAACAAAGAAATATGTTAATAACTAATTTATTATTGCCTCTAGGGCATATTTCCAACAGACTCCCACTTGCACTAGAGTCAATAATGTAGCTCACATCGCTATGTAATTTGTTATGAAGCTCACACCCAATGAGTTTTGGGGTTCGATCATATTTTGCATGTGAAAGAGTATTTAGTCAATGGGTCTGCGACATTCAGATCCGTATGTACTTTGCAAATATCTTTTCATACCGTAGACACTGCTACCACGCTCCAGTTGGAGCTATTCCAAATGGCTACTCCACTATACGTGTCCGGATTTCTACTAAGAGTCATCTGGATTGGTGTTAAAGCTTGCATCGACGTAACCCTTTACGACGAACTCGATATCACCTCCATAATCGAGAAATATTTCCTTAGTCCTCTAGTTACCAAGGATAATCTTGACCGTTGCCCAGTGATTCATCCTGGATCACTCTTGTACCCCTTGACAGACTCATGGCAAGGCACACACAGGTGCGGTACACAACATGGCATACTATATAGATCCTATGATTAAGGCATAGGGGCGACCTTCGTCCTTTCTCTTTCTTCTGCCGTGGTCGAGCTTTGAGTCTTACTCAACTTGAAACCTTATAAATTAGGCAAGAACTCTTTATTTGACTGATCCATTTTGAACTATTTCAAAATATTCTCAAGGTATTTACTCATTGAAAAATCTTATCAGGTATCTTGATCTATCTTTTATAGATATTGATGTCCAATAATTAAGTAGCTTTATCCAGGTCTTCCTTTCAAAAACATTTTTCAACCAACCGTTTATGCTTTCCAGAAATTCTACGTTATTTCTGATCAACAATATGTCACCCACATGTACTTATCAGAATTTTTATAGTGCTCCCACTAACTTTATTGTAAATACGAGTTTCTCATAAACTTTGTATATACTCAAAAACTTTGATCACCTCATCAAAGCATATATTCCAACTTTGAGATGGTTGTTCCAGTCCATAGAAGGATCACTGGAGCTTGCACACCTTTTAACATCCTTAGGACTGACAAAACCTTCTGGTTGTATCTCATACAACCTTTCCTCAAGGAAGGTAACGATGTTTTGACATCCATCTGCCAGATTTCATAATTGAAAACTACAACAACTGCTAACACAATTCCAATGGACTTTAGCATCGCTACGGGTGAGAAAGTCTCATTGCAGTCAACTCCTTGAACTTGTCAAAAACTTCTTTGTGACAAGTTGAGCTTTATAAATGGTGACATTCACCACCATCATCTGTCTTGTTCTTAAAAATCCATTTGTACTCAATGGCCTGCCGTTCAATGGGCAAGTCTACCAAAGTCCATACTTGGTTTTCACACATGGATCCTTTCTCGGATTTCATGGCTCCTAGCCAGTTGTCGTATCCGGGCCCATCATCGCTTCTACAGAGCTCGTAGGCTTATCGTTGTCCAAGAACATGACCTCTAAGACAGGGTTACCCTACCACTCAGGAGCAATACGTGCCCTTGTCGACCTACGAGGTTCGATAGTAACTTTGATTGGAAGCTTCATGATCATCATCATTAACTTCCTCTTCAACTAACGTAGGCTCCACGGAAACAACTTTCTGCGCTGCGCTACTCTCTGGTTGAAACAAAGGTTCAACAACCTCATCAATTTCTATGTTCCTCCCACTCAATTCTTTCGAGAGAAACTCTTTCTCAAGAAAGGACCTGTTTTCAGCAACAAACACTTTGCACTTGGATCTGAGATAGAAGGTATACCCAACTGATCTTAGGGTATCCTATGAAGTTGCACTTTTCCGCTTTGGGTTCGAGCTTATCAGACATAAGTGTCACATTCCCAAACTCCGAGAAATGACACTTTAGGTTTCTATCAAACCATAATTCATGCGGTGTCATCTTAACGGATTTAGATGGTGCCCTATTTAAAGTGAATGTATTTGTCTCTAATGCATAACCCCAAAACAATAGTGGAAAAACGATAAGAGACATCATAGTACGCACCATATCCAATAGAGCACGACTATGACGTTTGGACACACCATCACACTATGGTGTTCCAGGTGGCGTGAGTTGTGAAACAACTTTCACATTGTCTTAAATTGTATACCAAATTCGTAATTCAGATATTCACCTCCACGATCATATTGTAGACATTTTTATCTTCTTGTCACGATGATCTTAAACTTCACTCTGAGTTTGTTTGAACTTTTCAAATGTTTCAGACTTGTGTTTCATTAAGTAAATGTACTCATATATACTCAAATCATCTCTGAAGGTAAGAAAATAAAAATATCCACTGCACGCTAGAACACTCATTGGACTGCATACATCAACATGTATTATTTCCAATAAGTTACTAGCCCGCTCCATCATACCAAAAAACAAGGTCTTTAGTCATCTTGCCCATGAGGCATGGTCCGCATGTCTCAACCTTTTGAAATCGAATGAGTCCAGAGATCCATCAGCATGGAGTTTCTTCATGCAATTTTTACCAATATGACATTTAGCGGCAGTGCCACAAGTATGTGGTACTATCATTATTAACTTTGTATCTTTTGGCATCAATGTTATGAACATGTGTATTACTACGATCAAGATTCAATAACCATTCTCATTGGGTGCATGACTATTGAAGGTATTATTCATGTAAACAGAATAACCATTATTCTCTAACTTAAATGAATAACCGTATTGCAATAAACATGATCTAATCACGTTCATGCTCAACGCAAACACCAAATAACATTTATTTAGGTTCATCACTAATCCCGAGGGTAGAGAGAGCGTGCGACGGTGATCACATCAACCTTGGAAAACACTCCCAACACACATCGTCACCTCAGCCTTAGCTAGCCTCCGTTTATGTCGTAGATTTTATTTAAAGTTACTAACCTTTAGCAACCGGGACGGTATCCAATACCTAGGTGCTACTAGGAGTACTAGCAAGGTACACATCAATAACACGTATATCAAATATTCTTATGTTGACATTGCTACCTTCTTATCTACCAAGTATCTAGGGTTGTTCCGCTTTAGCGACCGTTTTCCTCATAATAGAAGCACTTAGTCTCGGGTTTGCTTTCAACCTGGGTTTTCTTCACTGGAGCAGCAACTGACTTGCCATCCATGAAGTTTCCCTCCTAGCCCTTGCCCCTTCTCGAAACTAGTTGTTTCCCTAACCATCAACTCTTGATGCTCCTTCTTGATTTCTACCTTCGTGGTGTCAAACATCGCAAATAGCTCAGGGATCATTATTTCCATGCCTCGCATTTTATAATTCATCACGAAGCTCTAGTAGCTTAGTGACAGTGACTTTGAGAACTATAAACTATAGGAATCAGGCACTTTGCTGTCAGCCATCCCGGACGGCAAAGGCATGCATCCCGGACGGCAAAGGCTTTGCCGCCCGCTAGCAAACGGCCAACCGTCCGGCTGAATAAGCCATGGTAAAGGGTGCTTTGTCGTCTGCTGGTGGACGACAAAGACCTTTGAATCTTTGCCGTCTGCCAACGGACGACAAAGGGCATGGACGGCACACGTGGCAACATAGCTCCGTTAAGGGCTTAACGGCGTGCTTTGCCGTCAGCTGGCAGATGGCAAAGACCTTAGTTCTTTGCCGTCTGCCAGCGGACGACAAAGCACCTATTTTTTGCCGCCCTAGGTGGGTTCTTTGCCGTCAGCTGGCAGACAGCAAAGAACCTTAGGTCTTTGCCGTCTGCCAGTGGATGGAAAAGAACCCACCTAGGCCAGCCTAGTGCTACCCCAAGTTGCACAGGTAGTTGCCACGTGGCAGCTTTGCCGTCCGCTAGCTAATGGCAAAGACCTTTGCCGTCTGCCAGCTAATGGCAAAGTGGCTATATAGCCCCTGTTTTTTCTGTTTTTTCTTAAAATCATTCATTTTGACAGAATATCACATATATATCCAGCATATAAACAATACAAGTTTCCAACAAGCATACCAACAATAAGTTTCAACAAGCATACCAACAATAAGTTCCAACAACATACCCAACATACAAGTTTTGAACAACATATAGAACATACATATCCAAAACAAGTTTCCATAAACAAAAAAGGAAGCACAAGTATAAGAGTACACTCCATCAATGCAAGCTTCCTCATCTATAGCAAATCTGCAAATTAGGAAAGATGAAAGTTAGAAGAAGAAGAAGACTAGCTAGAAGAAAAAGAAGAAAAAGAAGAAGAAGAATTTATCTTCTCTTTCTTTTTCTCCTCTCCTCTCCTCTTCTCCAAGGTAGTAATGCCATTTTCTACCTAACTAAGCATATCAAGTCATTTTGGAGGAAAAATGCTAAGTATAGGTTATTTTATAGCTATCCAAGGTAGAATATATCATTTTGGAAGTAAGTAAGGTTATTATCTCATTTTTGAGGAAAATAAGCTAAGTATAGGTCATTTTTGAGCTAAACCAAGGTTATTTTGCCATTTTTTTACCTAAGTGAGCTAATTATATCATAAATGAACTAGCTAAGCTAATTATAGATCATTATTGAGCTATCCTAGGTAGTTATGCCATTTTGTACCTAAGTGAGCTGATTATGTCATAAATGAACTAGCTAAGCTAGCTATAGATCATTATTGAGCTATACTAGGTAGTAATGCCATTTTCTAGCTAACTAAGCATATCAAGTCATTTTGGAGGAAGAAAATGCTAAGTATAGGTCATTTTATAGCTATCCTAGGTAGAATATATCATTTTGGAGGTAAGTAAGGTTATTATGTCATTTTTGAGGAAAATAAGCTAAGTATAGGACATTTTGGAGATAGGTAGGACATTTCTTAAGCTAAGTATGCATTTGTTAATGAAAACACTTGGGAAAACTTACCATCAACAAGGAGGTGAAGGACCGGTAGGGTTTGCGCCAGGGTGAGACGTAGAAGGACCGGTCGGGGTTGCGGCAGATGCAAAAGGATCGGTAGATGCTTGTCGGGAGGCACGCTGCACCAAAGATCATTTGGAACGTCTCCTTAGCATGATGCAACTAAAATGTGAATACTAGTAACCAATGACCATTTAAATGAAACTCACTGTGGGTGCTATAGCAATATGGGGCATCGACGGAGGGGTCTGACCATTTTTCTGGCACACGGTCTACACATATTGTTTTCACGAGTCATTCATATTAGTTAGTGATGAAACGAACATTACGTGCATGATTTGGCTAATATGCAGGAGAAACTTACCACGAGGAGCTTGTATATGGCCCGGTGAGAAGCGTCGTTCCGGTTCCTCTCCTCCTCCAACAGCCTAGCCATCCTCTTCTCCATGTCCCTCTCCCTCTGTACCGCCTGCCTGTTTGCCTCCGCCAAAAGCTCCTGGGCCCTAGCCTCAATGGCGAGCTCCATTGGCCGTGGACGAGGCCTTATCTCATGATCAGAGCTCGTCTGGCGCTTCTTGATCTCCAGGAGAGTTCTAGGACAACATATCAGTCCATCCCCAATGGCTATCGAGCCATGGGGCCTCCTGCCACCAGATATCATCACAAGCTCTGGATCAAAAGGACTCTAGCTCAGGTTGAAGTCCTCCCCTTTCCTCGCCTTCCCCTCATCTCTGTACCTCACGAGCTTGTTGTGGGAGGAGATGTTGCTGAAGCTCTTTGGATGATCGAGGTCATCCTCAGAGAATGCCTTGGCCTTCTTGTACGAGGCAGTATGGGCCATGGCATAGAGGTCGAATAGAGGTGGCACCTCCTTCTTGTTTTCTCGCGCCTAAAATAGAGGACCCCTATATTAGTTAAGGGCTCAAGCTAGCATGAAGAATGAAATTGCATGAATCATGAAGCAAACCACATACCTAGTTATCCCCGAACTCAAACAGGTTGGAGTCCCTTGATGGTGTGGCACACCTCTCATTTGAGCACGCTTATCCTTGGCCTTGTTGTGTTTGGCTAGCCATTCGGGAGAGCACCACTCATCCACCAATGCCTCCCAACAGTCCATCCTATCCGCACACCATCTTGGGGGCACCTAAGTTAGACAAGAGAAATTTCAGCGCTACGCCTACGAATCAAATCAAAGAAACTAAGTACAAGGCCTTAAGAATAGATAATTACCTTCATTAACTTCTCCTTACTTAGATTTTTTTTGCGGCACTTCTTCTTGGCCCTCTTAATGTTACTCGAGGCGTAGTAGTCTCGAATAGCCTGCACTCGAGCCTCGTGTCGTGTTCTGAAGTAGGCGCTTGCACTCGGCTTCGAGAACAACAGCCGCTTTTGCCTCGTCTTCCTCAAGACACCTATAGAAGGTATGCAATCAAACAAGACAACACTAATTAGTACAATCACTAGGTGTTGTTGATTTTTAATTTTGTAAAGGAGAAATTACCCAAAAGCGACGGATCACAATGTCAGCCACCGTCTCGCACAAGACACCGTCGACCATCTCCTCCGGCGGGGCCAGGGCAGCCTTGTACCGCTCCCAGGTCAGTGCTACCTGTGGAGCCTCACCCTCACCGGGCAACTGGACCTTCCCTGGGAAGTGGTGCCGGAGAAGCACACCAAGGGCCTGGTTGGGCCTGTGGCCACCACGCTCATATTTCCAACCCCTGCAGTATGACAAGGCCAACACGTTAGATATTAATTTGAAGAAACATGAAGGCAAAGGGTTAAAAAAGAGTAACTGTACTTACTTCTCCGCATTGGGTGCAATCAACCACCTCTGCTCGCGGGTCGTCGGCACGGGAGGGAGCTTTGTACAACCACGTAGGTAGACCTTCTTGCCCTCCTCAACCAGCTCGTTCTCGCTCTAGGTGTCCTCAGACAAGTTGTCCTCGCCACCATCAGCATGGCCACTAGCCTCCGGAGTAACGTGGGATGAACACTCTGGGACACGAGTCTCCTCGGACGAAGACTCTGGGACCATAGTCTCCTGGGATGAAGGCTTGGTGACCCGAGGCTCGTCGACCCGAGGCTCATGGACCGGAGTCCGAGATGGGTCCAAGTCAGACAGGTCCACCTGAGACGGAGCACTCCTGTGGTCGGGAGAATCAGCTGGGGGTGGCGGCAAGGAAGGCGCAGCAGCCTTCCTACCTCTAGCACCTCTCTTCGTCTTCCCCTACCTCTCCCGGTCAAAGAAGCACCCGCTAGTGTCTGCATGCAGTGTACCAGCGCTCTCCGGAGTTGCTAGGGTGGAATAATAGCACCCCTCCCAGCACGCGCCGAGGAAGGAGGTTCAGAGCGCTCTCGACCCCTGCCCACCATCTGTCAACACCTGCAATGACAAAGAGTGAACGAAATTAGTTCAACATAAAAAAATTGAATACCTAATAACATGAACTAATTAATAATATATATGTACATAATAATAATTGAATACCTCACATTACTAATATTAATCTTCATCGTCTATATATGCTTCGGGATCAATAAATGCATAATTATCATCACTATCAGTAATGACGTGCTCATCAGCATCATCAATAAATGCATCAACATGTGGAAGGCCTCTATGTAATCGGTCAAGCATTGTCAGGTCATCCGCAGCAGTAACCTCTTCTTCTTTCGTCTCTTCTTGTTCTGACTCAAGGGTGAAGTCGGGTTCACTGTCGCTGTCGATCTCAATGTTCTGGGGTGAAGTAGGGAGGTTCTTGAAACGTTTTTTGGAAACACTTGTTTCTTGGAAGAATTATCCTTCATATGTGTCTGGGTTAATGTGAGGTTCATAATCATCTTCATTGAGGGAAGGTGGTGTAAAATGTGGCGGCACATCATAAACGACATCCCAACCTTTCAAATTTGGATCCGTTTGGCAGGCCCACGGTAGATAGAAAACTTGGGTCGCCTGTTGAGCCATAATATAGACATCGGGAACATCTAAATGGGTGCTTTGTTTGGTTTCGACTAGCCCTATATGTTCACGAGTCCTTCTAGTCTCCTTCGACTGGAACCAATAACATTTGAAGACTACGACGTTTGGTGGGTTTTCACCAAAGAATGTAAGTTCATAAATTGCTTCAACTCTTCCATAATACTCGACCCCTCCTTTGCTGACAGCGGAGACACAACAATTTGTAGACCTTCGGTCGGCCATAGATAGCTCTTTGCCAAAAGTACCAAAGCGATACCCGTTGATGTCGTATTTGTCAAATGAACGGACCTTATAGTCAAAACACTTAGCGACTTGTCTCAATTTGGAGTCCATAGAACCTGCATTAGCCTACACGTTTAATTAGAAAGGATTGTTGCATTAGCCGCAAACTAGGCAAAGAAATGAAATCGTCTAATTAATGGAAATTACCATTTGCTTGAACCAAGAGATGAAACCGGGATAGCCGTCTCCATGCTTTGCCAGAAGCTCATACTCTTCGAGGAATCCTTTTGGATCACCGCTCCATCCGAGAATTTGGCGCCGTATCGACAGTATCACATATCTGGGAATACGAGCATTTCAAAGGAATTAGAAGTTGCAAAACAATGTACCGAGAACTTACTCAATGTACGGCTGCACTTCTGTTAGATTGTTAAAGATATACAACGAAATGGTCCTCCATTCTTTGACATCCAACCCTATTGATTTCAAAGCACCGGCTGGTGCGAACTTCCCTTTGAATAGGCTGAGGTTGGGTTGACCTTTTTCACGGTCGCCATCATTGTACCGAGGCTTCGGATTATGCTAATGACGATTCTAGGCTTTGTAGTGTGTTGTCATGAAGTTTGCCTCCTCCTCAGTAATGAATGCCTCGGCCATCGATGCTTCAACTCTACGTTTATTTTTACATTTTGCTCAAAGCGTCTTCTGCATCCTCTCAGTTGAGAAGCACCAACCATTTTGCACGTGCCCCCCAATGTTGCCTCGGTCGGGAGATGCAAAATCAAATGCTGCATTGGATTAAAGAAGCCTGGTGGAAAGATCTTTTCTAACTTGCAGATCAACTCCGGCGCCAACTCTTCCAGCTCGTCTAGCACGTCAGGCGATAGTTTTTTCGCACAAAGAGCACGGAAGAAATAGCTCAGCTCTACCAGTACTAGCCATTCATCCTCAAGGATAAAGCCACACAACATCACCGGCATTACCCGCTCAAGCCATATGTGCCAATCATGACTCTTGAGACCAAATATTTTCACTTTGTCAAGACTCGCTCCCCTCTTTAGATTCGCTGCATACCCATCAGGGAACATCAACTGCATTTTCACCCACAAGATCATTTCCCTCATAGCTGGCCTTCCAAGATTGAACCATGCCTTTGGCTTCTACCAGTTCTTCTTTCCTTTCGGTTGTCGAATGTTTTGTTATGGTCTACCACATAGAGCCTCCTGGTTGACTCTAGCCTTAGGATTATCCTTCGACTTCCCCTCTATGCCGAACAATGTACCAAAAGTGCCTCCGCGATATTCTTTTCAGTGTGCATAACGTCGATGTTGTGTGGGCAAAGGAGGTCTTTAAAGTAAGGCAGATCCCACAAACATATCTTGTGAGTCCAGGCGTGTTCCGTTTTATACCCTTTGAAATACCCTGGACAATCTGGATCCGGCTCGAGAGCATTTATCTAATCCAGGATCTGTTGGCCTGTCAACACAGGTGGTGCAGTGTTTTTGACAACTCTACCTTTGATGAAATTCTGCTTGTCTTTTCTGAACTTATGGTCAGGATCCAGGAACTGTCTATGCATGTCGAAGCAAGAAAACTTGCGACCCGCCTCCAGCCAACGGAACTAAAGAGCTGCCTTGCATGTGGGGCACGGAAACCTTCCATGCACACACCAGCCAACGAATAGTGCATACGTCGGCAAGTGATGCATCAAGTACATGTACCACACATGCATTTTGAAGTTCTTTCTTGTAGCGGCGTCGTATGTCTTGATCCCATTATCCTAGGCTTCTTGCAATTCATCCTTAAGCGGCTGCATGTACACATTCATATTCTTCCCCGGATATTTGGGCCCTAGAATTATCAACGCCAGGAAAATGTTCTTTCTTTTCATAATCTCTCTGGGGGGAGATTGAGTGGAATGACAAATAAAGGCCAGCAACTATATTGTGCTGCCATCATACCATACACATTGAACCCATCCGTGCTGATGGCAACTCAGGGATGCCTTGGATCTGCCGCTTTATCCTTATGTAATGCATCGAAGTGCTTCCATGCAAAAGCGTCTGAAGTGTGTCCTAACATTGGATTCCCATCTGCATCTAGTTCTGTTCTTTAACCATGAAAAGACGTTGAAGTCTTGGTATGATTGGCAGATATCGAAGAACATTAATGGGGATTTTGGTCTGACTCTTCTCACCCATACCGTTGTCTACCAAAACATACCTGGAACCATTGCAAATGGGGCAATAGTTCAAGACCGCATACTCAAGCCTAAATAAGGCACATCCATTCTCACAGGCAGCTATCTTCTCATAGGGCATCTTAAGCGCACGTAGTATTTTGTCCGATTGGTACAAGTTTGGTTGCAATACATGGCCTTTGGGTAGAAAGCGTCCAAATATCGTCATCATCGCGTCGTAGCATTCTCTGCCCAGGTTGAACTGAGCCTTAAGAGCCATTACTTACGCGATGACATCCAGCTGACAAAGCTTAGTGTACTCATGGAGAGGACGGTTCGAAAACTACAACATTTCATAAAAGGCCTTTGAAAATTCCTCCATCTCATCGTCTGAATCCTGAGCATCATCAAAGTCTTGCACCATGTCTTCGATCCTGGTACCATGCTCGTCGGTGCGACGACAAGCCATGTCAGCTCTGGCACGTTGGGCAGACTCACCATGAAATGTCCAGACCGTATAATTAGGCGTAAAACCCCTCTTCTGCAGGTGTTTGATCATTTCAAACTCTGACTTCTTCTTACAGTTGTCGCAATTGACACAAGGGCACCAGGTTGTTTTCTGTCCATTTGCAAATGCGACTCTCACAAACTCCTTGGTTTTTGTTAACCATTCACGGGTCATGTCTTTCTGACTAGTGTGACTGGTGTACATCCAACCACGATCACTCATCTTGCCTAGCTACTGGACACACACAAAATATATACATAATTCAGCAAACCATATTCATCAATTAATAGAGTTTGTTAGTTTCATTACGTCGATGCAACCTAGACGCTAGTAGGTAAAGATAGGTCCTAATCCCACCCGAGTATGTGTAGATTGGGTTCGTTTTCCCATGCTCCGCTCCGGATCCGACGCACAATTTTGGTATCACCTCCCCGCTGTTCTCCTGATACACGTCTCGGCAGTAAGCCGAGAGGATGTGTACCCGGAGAACAACAGCGAGGCACTAACGAAATTCTGCATCGGATCGGGAGCAGAGCATATGGGAAAATGAACCAAATCTACACATACTCAGGCTGTCCATGGATAACATTGGACAATTCGAAAGAATCACGGTTATAAATATGCTAACGACTGCATATTTATAGATGTAACCCTTTCGAACGGGAGACGCATAGTGGTCACACATACTGATGAATGAAGACACCTATAGCTAGCAAGTTTCATCGGCATGAAGACCGCAACAGAGGAAATAAAGGGGACAGGAGGAGATGTCATTTGTGCTCACCCACGAACGCAGGGGCAGAGCTCGTCGAACGCACGGGGAGGTCGTCGAACACCAGACCCTCGCAGCGACGAAACAACTGCACATTTAAATCCACCCGATCAACATAAATATGATGTTTTGTATAAAAAAATCGAAAAATATATGACCTAACTCATAATTAACAAATATATGACTCGTCGGCCTCTGGAAGGTCGAAGAGCACCTTTTTCGGGATCGGGGTGTCAGGGGTGTCGTGTCGGGGTAGGGGTGCTGTGTCGGGGTCTGGGGTGCCGTGTCGGGGTATCGGGGTGTCGTGTCGGGGGTCAGGGTGTCGGGGGTGTCGGGGGTCGGTGGCGTTGGGGGTCGGGGGTCGATGGTGTCGGTGGTCGGGGGTTTCTGGTGTCGGGGGTCGGGGGGCGATGGCGTTGATGGTCGGAGGTTCGGGGCATCGGGGGTCGGTGGCATCGGGGGTTAGTGGCGTCGGGGGTCGATGGCGTCGGAGGTTGGGGGTTAGTGGCGTCGGGGATCATGGGCTCTTCTCTTCTTCTTCTTCTTCTTCTTCTTCTTCTTCTTCTTCTTCTTCTTCTCCTTCTTCTTCTTCTTCTTCTTCTCCTCTTCTCCTCATCATCTTCTTCTTCTTCTTCTTCTTCTTCTCCTTTTTGCACTAACCTAATAAAACTAAACTAACACTAACCTAATTAACACTAACCTAAGACTAACCTAACTAACACTAACCTAAACTAGCACTAACCTAATTAACATTAACCTAATTAACACTAACCTAATAATATAATCTAAACCTAACTAAAATAAAAAATAAAAAAAGGAGGGGGAAGAGCTTACCAGAGGGGGCGGGGCAGGGGGCGTAGGGGAGGGTTGGGGGAGTGCCGGGGAGGGTAGGGGAGCGCCGGGGAGGGCCGGTGGGGCGGCAGGCGCGGGCAGCCGGGCCGGTGGGGCATCGAGTGTGGGCGGCGGGCGGCAGTGGCGGGCAACGTACGGCGGAGGCGACATCGCAGGGCGTAAGGGGGCCGCAAGGCACCAGCCGAGCCAGCGGGGCGGTGCGTGTGGGCGGCGGGCGGTGCTGGCGGGCGACGGGCGGCGGTGGCGACGCAGCGGGGCACAGGGGGGCCGGGCGTGCGGTGGCGGGGACGACGCGGCGGTGGGGGTGACACGGCGGCGGTGGCATTGGGGGGCGGTGGGCACGGGCGGCGGGGTGATGGGGCAACGTGGAGGAGAGAGGGAGAGAAAGAGATAGAGAGGCGGGACGGGTTGGGGCGTTAGCCGTTAGTTAACCCCCCTCTTTGTTGTCCGCTAGGGGACGGCAAGCTAAGCAGCTCGCCAGTGCCCCCCTCCCTCTTTGCCGTCCGCTAGATGACGACAAACCTCCTTTGCCGTTCGCTAGCAGACGACAAAGAAGTGGCTGATGGCAAAGCTACCCTTTGCCGTCTGCTAGCTCTTTGCCGTTTGTTTTCTGCTAGCTGATGGCAAATCCACTCTTTGCCATCCGCTAGCAGACGGCAAAGATGTGGCATACGGCAAATCTTTTGATTCCAGTAGTGATATCCATCACTATCTTATCTGGAAGATCAACTCCCACTCGATTCAAGCGATAGTAGTACCCAGACAATCTGAGCACATGCTCACTGATTGAGCTATTCTCCTTCATCTTGTAGGTAAACAATCTTGTTGGAGGTCTCATACCTCTCAACATGGGCACGGGCCTGAGATCCCAATTTCAGCTATTAGAACATCTCATATGTTCTGTGACGTTCAAAACATTCTGGAACCTCAATTCTAAGCCGTAATGCAAGACACACTAAACTATCAAGTAGTCATCAGAACGTGATTGTCAGATGTTCACAACATCCACACTTGCTGTTTGAGGGGGTGGCACACCGAGCGGTGCATTAAGGACATAAGCCTTATGTGCAGCAATGAGGACAATCCTCAGATCACGGACCCAGTCTACATTATTGATACCATCGTCTTTCAACTCTATTTCTCTAGGAACATATTAAAAAATTCAAGGGAGCTAGTAATCTACAACATAATTTGCAAAGACATTTTGACTATGTTCATGATAATGAGTTTAGTTAATCATATTACTTAAAAACTCCCACTCAAATTGACATCCCTCTGGTCATTCGAGTGTCACACTAACGGGGTTATTACCCCTGGGTAGGCCAAAGCAACGGGGCTTCCCCCTTTCGCTTCGAAGAATAACTACGCGGCCGGCTGGAGGATGTCCGGCACAAGCCGGTGCCGGCTGCTGCCCGGACGGTTGGTCAAGGAGCCGGCTGGACCATCGGCCGGCTGATCGTGGCCGGCTGCCTCAGGGCCGCCTCTTCCGTTGACCTTGGGACGAACATACGATGTCCCATCCCTTTGCGCGCGGGTACAATGACACGACGCGACAAGCACGACGAGCGGCCCTGTGGCTATAGTGGCCGCTGACGCACTACAGCGCGTGGCTATAGTCCGACCGTCTCGGCTGCTAACCTGGGTGAGTGCGACCAGGCGTAGGAAAAGTTCCGGTACGCCCTTGCCACTCGATTACTTAGCCCAGCATGGCTACAACACGGCCGACCATACCAGAGACTTCGGCCGGCTGGCGCTAGATGATGCCCCCGGGCAACCCGTGTCGTGGCAGGTGGGCGAAGGCCAATCGTAGAGCCGGGTGGCGGGCCCCAACAGGAGATGGGACCGCTCGGCCGGCGGAACCCACCAATGACAAGACGACACGAATGGCGGGACCATCTGGCCAGCCGGATACACTGCCAGCCGGGTCCCCCCACCTTTGTACTTAGAACATATTATAAGAGCCGGGGGGTTGGCCTATAGAACCCCCCGAGCCCCCCATGCAACGGGGATGGACGATCACCTTCACACACACACAACCCCTTCTGGCAGTGGAGGAAGAGGAGCCGGCAGCCCCTTCTTCCTCCTCTAGACACAGCTCCAGGAGCACCATTGTATTTATACCCATCCATCCAACTAAACCAAGCAAGACTAGGGGTGTTACCTCCTCAGGAGGGCCCTAGACCTGGGTACATCGTGTGTCGTCACCGCTTGTGCCCAATCTTGCACCCGGAGTCCATCGACGTCCTTCGGCCCAACCACCTACGATAAGCCACCCTATGGCATCTATCATGAGAAAACGACGACAGTTGGCGCCCATCGTGGGGCCGTACACGGCGCAGGCCGGATTCATGCTCCGAGCGGGATCCCTTGCCATTCCCCGCCATCGCCGCTCGTCTAGGCGAAACCATGGGGGGCTCGTGGGGCTTTTTCCAGCATGCCCTACGAGAGACTCCGTCGGCCTCACGGCCGACATCGACGCGCTCACCGAGCACTTTGGCAGGCTCAGCCTCTCTGAGGCTCCAGCCGATGATGAGTACCCCGCGGGGGTGCTCGTCTGTGCTGGTCTGCCCACGGCAGTGGGCGCACTCACTATGACTCAGTCCAATGGCTCGCACGATCGCGTGTGAGTAATGGTCATCAACTCCTCCACCGCCTCCGGACGTGTGCATGCTGCGGCTAGCGCTGTCGCTGCCCACGTCGGCATCTCCGACCCGCTCGGCGCGGCCCTCCGGGGCTTGAGCACTCCTGCCGCACCGACGGCAAACCCCGACACCGCCACGGCCGATCTCGAGGCGGATCATTGTGTCTTGTTCGAGGACGCCACCACCCTCGCGGCCACGTGGCCCCGCATGGAGGTGGCCCAGTGGGAGTACGGTTCCGCCTATGGCCTTACCCCGGCTGGCGCCGAGCCTAGTCGGCATGGGGTTGTGCGCGACCGCGATCGTGTCGTTGCCGGAATCCTTGGCGATAAAATGCCCGTCTACGACACCCCTGCAGTGAACCTGCGGGCCCTCAAGGTGGCCTAGGACGAACTGGCCACCTTGGAGGGCGAAGATGTTGAGAGACGTAGTAGTAAATCAAAAGTTTCCTACGTGTCACCAAGATCTATCTAGGAGAAACCGCAACGAGTGGGGAGAGATTGCATCTTCATACCTTTGAAGATCGCTAAGCGGAAGTGTTACAAGAACGTGGTTGGTGGAGTCATACTCGGAGCGATTCAGATTGCGGTGGATTCCGATCTCAGCGCCGAAAACTGGCGCCTCCGCGTTTAACACACGTGCAGCCCGATGACGTCTCCTACGCCTTGATCCAGCAAGGAGGAAGGAGAGGTTGAGGGAGAGCTCCGGAAGCACGACGGCATGGTGACGATGGAGCTACATGAACTCCGGCAGGGCTTCGCCAAGTGCTACGGAGAACGAGGAAGAGGAAGGGTAGGGCTGCACCGAGAGAGAGAGAAGTCGTGTCTCAAATCAGCCCAAACCCTTGCATATATATAGGAGGAGGGAGAGGGAGGGCTGCCTTGGCCTCTCCTCTAAAGAGGAGAGGATCGGCCGACCCTAGGGGAAGAGTCCACCTCCCACAAGGGAGGAGGGACGTGGAGGGTTGGCTTGGCCTCTACTCCAAAGAGGAGAGGTTCGGCCGATTTAAAGGGAGAGTCCACCTCCCACAAGGGAGGTGGATCTCCTCCTTTTAAATCCTTTTTGGCCCTATCTCTTATCCCTAGCCGCATGGGCCTTTAGCAAAAGTCTTGCCCAGCCCAATAAGGGCTGGCACACTTCATCTAACAGCCCATGTGGTCCTTTGGTCTTCACACCCCTCCCGGGGGTCCTCCGGCACCCTCCCGACACTCCCGGTACACTACCGATGAGCCCGAAAACTTTCCGGTGACCAAAACTGGACTTCCTATATATCAATCTTTACCTCCGGACCATTCCGGAGCTCCTCGTGATATCCGGGATCTCATCCGGGACTCCGAACAACTTTCGGTAATCACGTATACCATTTCCCTATTACCCTAGCGTCATCGAACCTTAAGTGTGTAGACCCTATGGGTTTGGGAGACACATAGAAAAGACCGAGACACCTCTCTGGTCAATAACCAACAGCGGGATCTGGATACCCATGTTGGCTCCCACGTACTCCACGATGATCTCATTGGATGAACCACGATGTCAGGGATTTAATCAATCCCGTATGCAATTCCCTTTGTCTACCGGTATGATACTTGCCCGAGATTCGATCGTCGGTATCCCTATACCTTGTTCAATCTCGTTACCGGCAAGTCTCTTTACTCGTTCCATAATACATCATCCCATTACTAACTCCTTAGTCACTTTGAGCTCATTATGATGATGTCTTACCGAGTGGGCCCAGAGATACCTCTCCGTCACACGGAGTGACAAATCCCAGTCTCGATTCGTGCCAACCCAACAGACACTTTCGGAGATACCCGTAGTGCACCTTTATAGCCACCCAGTTATGTTGTGATGTTTGGCACCCCCAAAGCATTCCTACGGTATCCGGGAGTTGCACAATCTCATGGTCTAAGGAAACGATACTTGACATTGAAAAGCTTTAGCAAACGAACTACACGATCTAGTGCTATGCTTAGGATTGGGTCTTGTCCATCACATCATTCTCCTAATGATGTGATCCCGTTATCAACGACATCCAATGTCCATGGTCATGAAACCGTGACCATCTATTGATCAACGAGCTAGTCAACTAGAGGCTCACTAGGGACATGTTGTGGTCTATCTATTCACACATGTATTACGGTTTCCGGTTAACACAATTATAGCATGAACAATAGACAATTATCATGAACTAGGAAATACAATAATAACCATTTTATTATTGCCTCTAGGGCATATTTCCAACAGTCTCCCACTTGCACTAGAGTCAATAATCTAGTTACTTTGTGATGAATTGTACACCCATAGCATTCTGGTGTTGATCATGTTTTGCTCGTGAGAGAGGTTTAGTCAATGGATCTGCGACATTCAGATCTGTATGCACTTTACAAATATCTATATCTCCCTCCTGAATGTAATCACGGATGGAGTTGAAGCGGCACTTGATGTGTCTTGTCTTCTTGTGAAACCTGGGCTCCTTTGCAAGGGCAATAGCTCTAGTGTTGTCACAGAATAGAGTCATCGGACCCGACGCCCTTGGAATTACTCCTAGGTCGGTGATGAACTCCTTCATCCAGACTACTTCTTTTGCTGCTTCCGAAGCAGCTATGTACTCTGCTTCACATGTAGATGCCGCGACGATGCTTTGCTTGCTGCTGCACCACCTGACTGCCCCTCTGTTCAAAATATACACGTATCTGGTTTGTGACTTGGAGTCATCCGGATCTGTGTCGAAGCTAGCATCGACGTAACCTTTTACGACGAGCTCTTCGGCACCTCCATATGCGAGAAACAAGTCCTTTCTCCTTTTCAGTTACTTCAGGATATTCTTGACCGCTGTCCAGTGTTCCGCTTCGGGATCACTTTGGTACCTCCCCACCAAACTTATGGCAAGGTTCACATTAGAGCTGGTACACAGCATGGCATACATAATAGAGCCTATGGCTGAAGCATAGGGGATGACACTCATCTCTTCTCTATCCTTTGCTGTGGTCGGGCATTGAGTCGTACTCAATCTCACACCCTGTAACATAGGCAAGAACCCCTTCTTGGACTGATCCATATTGAACTTCTTCAATATCTTTTCAAGGTATGTGCTTTGTGAAAGACCTATCAGGCGTCTCGATCTATCTCTATAGATCTTAATACCTAATATGTAAGCAGCTTCTCCAAGGTCCTTCATTGAAAAACACTTATTCAAGTAGGCCTTTACACTTTCCAAAAGTTCTATATCATTTCCCATTATCAGTATGTCATCCACATACAATATGAGAAATGCTACAGAGCTCCCACTCACTTTCTTGTAAATACAGGGTTCTCCATAAACCTGTACAAACCCAAACGCTTTAATCACTTCATTAAAGCGAATGTTCCAACTCCGAGATGCTTGCACTAGCCCATAGATGGAGCGTTGGAGCTTGCATACCTTGTTAGCATCTTTAGGATCGACAAAACCTTCTGGCTGCATCATATACAGTTCTTCCTTGAGGAAGCCATTAAGGAATGTTATTTTGACGTCCATTTGCCAGATCTCATAATCATAAAATGCGGTAATTGCTAACATGATTCGGACAGACTTCAACATCGCTACGGGTGAGAAAGTCTCATCGTAGTCAACTCCTTGAACTTGTCGATAACCCTTAGCGACAAGCCGAGCCTTATAGACGGTCACATTACCATCCGCGTCAGTCTTCTTCTTAAAGATCCATTTATTTTCAATGGCTTGCTTATCAACAGGCAAGTCCACCAAAGTCCACACTTTGTTCTCATACATGGACCCTATCTCGGATTTCATGGCTTCAAGCCATTTGTTGGAATCCGGGCCCGCCATCGCTTCCTCATAGTTCGAAGGTTCACCGTTGTCTAACAACAAGATCTCCAGGACAGGGTTGCCGTACCACTCTAGTGCGAAACGTGTCCTAGTGGACCTTCGACATTCAACAGTAACTTGATATGAAGTTTCAAGATCATCATCATTAAATTCCTCTCCAGCGGGTGTAGGCTCCACAGAAACAACTTCCTGTGCTGCGCCACTCTCCGGTTCGAGTGGAGGTACAATTACCTCATCAAGTTTTATTTTCCTCCCACTTACATCTTTCGAGAGAAACTCTTTCTCAAGAAAGGATCCATTCTTGGCAACAAAGAATTTGCCCCCGGATCGTAGGTAGAAGGTATACCCAATAGTCTCTTTGGGATATCCTATGAAGACACACTTTTCCGCTTTGGGTTCGAGCTTCTCAGGTTGAAGTTTCTTCACATAAGCATCGCATCCCCAAATTTTTAGAAACAACAGCTTAGATGACTTTCCAAACCATAATTCATACGGTGTCGTCGCAACGGATTTTGACGGTGCCCTATTTAAAGTGAATGCGGCAGTCTCTAATGCACATCCCCAAAATGATAGCGGTAAGTCGGTAAGAGACATGATAGATCGTACCATATCTAATAGAGTGCGATTACAATGTTCAGACACACCATTTCGCTGAGATGTGCCAGGCGGCATGAGTTGTGAAATAATTCCACATTTCCTTAGGTGCGTGCCAAACTCGTGACTTAAATATTCTCCGCCACGATCAGATCGTAGGCACTTTATTTTCCTGTCAGGTTGATTCTCTACCTCACTCTGAAATTCCTTGAACCTTTCAAAAGTTTCAGACCTATGTTTCATCAAGTAGACATACCCATATCTACTCAAGTTATCAGTGAGGGTGAGAACATAACGGTAGCCACCACGAGCCTCGACGCTCATTGGACCGCATACATCGGTATGTAATATTTCTGACAAGTCAGTTGCTCGCTCCATTGTTCCGGAGAACGGAGTCTTGGTCATCTTGCCCATGAGGCATGGTTCGCGTGTGTCAAATGATTCGAAATCAAGAGACTCCAAAAGTCCATCAGTATGGAGCTTCTTCATGCATTTGCCACCAATATGACCAAGGCGGAAGTGCCACAAGTAAGTAGGACTATCATTATCAACCTTACACTTTTTGATACTCACACTATGGACATGTGTAACATCACGTTCGAGATTCATCAAAAATAAACCATTGACCAGTGGGGCATGACCATAAAACATTTCTCTCATATAAATAGAACAACCATTATTCTCAGATTTAAATGAGTAGGCATCTCGCATCAAGCGAGATCCAGATACAATGTTCATGCTCAAAGCTGGTACTAAATAACAATTATTAAGGTTTAACACTAATCCCGAAGGTAGATGTAGAGGTAGCATGTCGACAGCGATCACATCGACCTTGGAACCATTCCCGACGTGCATCGTCACCTCGTCCTTTGCCAGCCGCCGCTTATTCCGTAGCTCCTGCTTGGAGTTACAAATGTGAGCAACTACACCGGTATCAAATACCCAGGAGCTACTACGAGTGTTGGTTAAGTACACATCAATAACAAGTATATCACATATACCTTTAACGTTGCCGTCCTTCTTATCCGCTAAGTACTTGGGGCAGTTCCGCTTCCAGTGACCGGTACCCTTGTAATAAAAATACTCAGTCTCAGGCTTGGGTCCATTCTTGTTCTTCTTCTTCCCGGCAACTTGCTTACCGGGTGCGGCAATAGCTTTGCCGTCCTTCTTGAAGTTCTCCTTACCCTTGCCTTTCTTGAAACTAGTGGTATTATTCACCATCAACACTTGATGCTCCTTTTTGATATCGGCCTCTACTGATTTCAGCATCGAGTACAACTCAGGAATGGACTTCTCCATCCCTTGCATGTTGTAGGTCATCACAAAGCTCTTGTAGCTAGGTGGAAGCGACTAGAGGATTCTGTCAATGACCGAGTCATCCGGGAGATTAACTCCCAGCTGAGTCAAGCGGTTGTGAAGCCCAGACATCTTGAGGATGTGCTCACTGACAGAACTATTCTCCTCCATATTACAGCTGAAGAACTTGTCGGAGACGTCATATCTCTCGACCCGGGCATGAGCTTGGAAAACCAGTTTCAGCTCTTGGAACATCTCATATGCTCCGTGTTGCTCAAAATGCTTTTGGAGCCCCGGTTCTAAACTGTCAAGCATGCCGCACTGAACAAGGGAGTAATCATCATGGCGAGAATGCCAAGCATTCACAACGTCTTGCTCTGCTGGGAGAAGGGGTGGGTCACCTAGTGGTGCATCAAGGACATACAATTTCTTGGAAGCTATGAGGATGATCCTCAATCCGCGGACCCAGTCCATATAGTTGCTTCCATCATCTTTCAGCTTGGTTTTCTCTAGGAACGCGTTGAAGTTTAGGGTGACATTCGCGTTGTCCATTGGATCTACAAAATAGATTGTAAAGATAATTTTAGACTAAGTTCATGATAATTAAGTTCACATAATCAAATTATTTAATGAACTCCCACTTAGATAGACATCTCTCTAGTCATCCAAGTGACACATGATCCATGTCAACTAGCCCGTGTCCAATCATCACGTGAGACGGACTAGTCATCCATGGTGAACATCTCCATGTTGATCGTATCTTCTATATGACTCATGTTCGACCTTTCGGTCTTCCGTGTTCCGAGGCCATGTCTGTACATGCTAGGCTCGTCAAGTCAACCTAAGTGTTCCGCGTGTGTAAATCTGGCTTACACCCGTTGTATGCGAACGTTAGAGCCTATCACACCCGATCATCACATGGTGCTTCGGAACAACGATCCTTAGCAACGGTACACAAATAGGGGGAACACTTTTTTGGAAATTTTATTGAGAGATCATCTTATTTACTACTGTCGTTCTAAGCAAATAAGATGTAAACATGATAAACATCACATGCAATCAATATAGTGACATGATATGGCCAATATCATCTTGCTCCTTTCATCTCCATCTTCAGGGCACCATGATCATCACTATCACCGGCACGACACCATGATCTCCATCATCATGATCTCCGTCATTGTGTCTTCGTGAAGTTGTCTCGCCAACTATTACTTCTACTACTATGGCTAACTTTTAGCAATAATGTAAAGTAATTACATGGTGTTTATGATTGACACGCATGTCATACAATAAAATAAGACAACTCCTATGGCTCCTGCCGGTTGTCATACTCATCGACATGCAAGTCGTGAATCCTATTACAAGAACATGATCAATCTCATACATCACAATGCATCACATCACATCCTTTGGCCATATCACATCACAAGGCATATGCTGCAAAAACAAGTTAGACGTCCTCTAATTTGTAGTTGCAAGTTTTTACATGGCTGCTATAGGTTTCTAGCAAGAACGTTTCTTACCTACGCCAAAACCACAACGTGATATGCCAATTGCTATTTACCCTTCATAAGGACCCTTTTCATCGAATCCAATCCGACTAAGGTGGGAGAGACAGACACCCGCTAGCCACCTTATGCAACGAGTGCATGTCAGGCGGTGGAACCAGTCTCACGTAAGCGTACGTGTAAAGTCGGTCCGGGCCGCTTCATCCCACAGTACCGCCAAATCAATATAAGACTAGTAGTGGTAAGCATATTAACAAAATCGACGCCCACAACAACTTGTGTTCTACTCGTGCATAGATTCTACGCATAGACCTAGCTCATGATGCCACTGTTGGGAGACGTAGTAGTAAATCAAAAGAATTCCTACGATCACCAAGATCTATCCATGGAGAAACCAGCAACAAGTGGGGAGAGATTGCATCTTCATACCTTTGAAGATCGCTAAGCAGAAGCGTTACAATTATGCGGTTGGTGGAGTCGTACTCGTAGCGATTGAGATCGCGATGGACTCCGATCTTAGCGCCGAACAACGTCGCCTCCGCGTTCAACACACGTACAGCCCGGTGACGTCTCCCGCACCTTGATCCAGCAAGGAGGAGGGATAGGTTGAGGGAGAGCTCTGGCAGCATGATGGCGTGGTGACGGTGGAGCTACGTGGACTTCGGCAGGGCTTCACCAAGTGCTACAGAGAACGAGGAAGAGGAACGGTAGGGCTGCACCGAGAGAGAGAGAGAGAGATGTCATGTCTCAAATCAGCCCAAACCCTTGCATATATATAGGATGAGGGAGAGGGAGGGCTGCCTTGGCCCCTCCTCCAAGGAGGAGAGCTTCGGCCGAAGCTAGGGAAGAGTCCACCTCCCACAAAGGAGGTGGATCTCCCTCCTTTCAAACTCCTTTTGCCTTATCCCTTGATCTCTAGCCGCATGGGCCTTTCTAGAAGGTCTTGGCCAGCCCAATAAGGGCTGGTATACCTCCTCTAAGGGCCCACAAAGTCCTATGGTCGTCACACCCCTCCCGGGGTCCTCCGGCACCCTCTCGGCACTCCCGGTACACTACCGATGAGCCCAAAAACTTTCCGGTGACCAAAACTGGACTTCCTATATATCAATCTTTACCTACGGACCATTACGGAGCTCCTCGTGATGTCTGGGATCTCATCCGGTACTCCAAACAACCTTCGGTAATTACGTATACCATTTCCCTATAAACCTAGCGTCATCGAACCTTAAGTGTGTAGACCCTACGGGTTCGGGAGACATGTACACATGACCGAGACACCTCTCCGGTCAATAACCAACAATGGGATTTGGATACCCATGTTGGCTCCCACATGCTCCACGATGATTTCATCGGATGAACCACGATGTCGGGATTCAATCAATCCGGTATACATTTCCCTTTGTCTATCGGTATGATACTTGCCCGAGATTCGATCGTTGGTATCTCTATACCTTGTTCAATCTCGTTACCGACAAGTCTCTTTACTCGTTATGTAATACATCATCCCATGGATAACTCCTTAGTCACATTGAGCTCATTATGATGATGTCTTATCGAGTGGGCCCAGAGATACCTCTCCGTCACACGGAGTGACAAATTCTAGTCTCGATTCGTGCCAACCCAACGGACACTTTCGAAGATACCCGTAGTGCACCTTTATAGCCACCTAGTTACGTTGTGATGTTAGGCACACCCAAAGCATTCCTACGGTATCTGGGAGTTGCACAATCTCATGGTCTAAGGAAATGATACTTGACATTGAAAAGCTTTAGCAGACGAACTGCACGATCTTGTGCTATGCTTAGGATTGGGTCTTGTCCATCACATCATTCTCCTAATGATGTGATCCCATTATCAACGACATCCAATGTCCATGGTCATGAAACCGTGACCATCTATTCATCGACGAGCTAGTCAACTAGGGGCCGCCTCCGCAAACCGGGCCAGCTCCTGCCGGCACCAGTCCAGGACGCTCCCCAAATCCGCAAATGAGGGGACCGGGCTGCCTGCTTGGGGGGCCGGCAGAGCCGGCGCGCTCGCCAGCGCTTCCCAGTCTTGGAGCACCTCCTGCATCAACCGTAGGGGCCTCCTGGCTCGGCCGCCGCTGCCGCCCGGGCTCGCCACGGCGCCAGCCGCCGGGGGAGGGTTGACAATGGCAAGGGTGCGGGAGTCGCTTCCCGTCGGCCCTCCACCCAATGCCGTCACCGCCTTCGCTTCCTGCCGCTCCGGCACATCGATCGCGACAGAGGGCACCTCCACCTCCATGGACGCCGCCTCCGGCTCTGCCTCCGACACCGCCCCGGGGCCGCCGGGACCTACGGCACCTCGGCCCGGGTCTGCTCGACCGCAGGCGGGGTCATGTCCGGCACCTCGGGCTGGGCCGCCTCGGGAGCTGGCTTCGTCGTCGCCGCCCTCGCCTGGGCTGTCTCCTGCACAAGCGTATGCGCTGGCGGGTCCATGGCCGCCCGGCTCGCATGACGCAGGCCTTGACATGCGGGTTGACTCCGCTGTCGAGTCCAACGCCCGCGGAGGATCCACCAACCTCCTCCGCCTCCGGCTGCTCGAGGTTCCGGAGTGCGAGGCTTCTCCTCGTGTCCCGGACTTGGAGGCTTGCAGCTCCGCGAGCCTCCTCTTCTCCTCCCATTGGGTGGCCACGTGCTCGCGGGCCAGCCGACTGGCAGCATCCGTCGGGTCCCCCGCCAGCTCCTCATCATGGAGCTCGATGGGGTCACTACAACGCCCAAGTATCGGTCATTAACCGTCTCGCGAGGCGGAAGAAAAACTTACGTGAGAACGAGGGGCAAGGTCCGCTTGGCGCGCGGCGGCGGCTTCTGCGCAGCCACCTTCACCCGCTTCGGGCCGGGCGGTGGGGCCGCCGCCCCCCTTGAGCCGCCCTTTTTCCCGGCCGGCTGCTTCGGCCGTTGGGGCCTGAGTCAGTCGCTCCTCGCTCCTCCAGCCCTCGCCCACCGCGGGAGGAGGCTCGTTCATAATCATCAAGTCATCATCATCGTTGTCGTCATCCATCTAGTCCTTGATCGAGGGGGGCAAGAGGGCACTCACCCGCTCCGCTGGGATCCCCGGCTGCGACAGACCCTCCGGCTCCACCGGGAGGACCGCCTCGCGGGTCCACCGGCTCGTCGGCTCCTCCCGAGGAGTCCACTCCCTCCTCCGGGGGTCCCCCCGTCTTGTAGTCTTCGGAATCAGAGGTATCGTGCTCCGCCTCGAAGATCTGCAGGTGCGGGCCGTCCGGCGTGTTCTGTCGCACCAACAACTGCGGTCAGCACACCAAAGTGAGTTCTCCAACCGGCTGCCGGCTGGGGAATATCAAACAAAAAGAAACGGCCTCGACGAAATGACTTACCATAGGAGGCGGGTTGATATGGTCATATGGCTCCATGCCGAATGACCACGAGGCGGGCTTCAGCTTGAACGTCGTGAGGGCGTTCACCCACTTTGCCACCTGAGCCAGCATCAGCTCGACGGTGGACAGCCGACAGGGGTCGCGCCGGCCGAACATGTCGGAAATCCGGTTCGGCCTCAGTTGGAGGGGCAACACCCGGCGCGAGATGAAGGTCACCACCAGGTCGATGGTGACCAGTCCTTCGGAGCTTTTCAGCTGCGTGATCCGGCCGAGCTCCTCCAGGGCCATGCCACGCGGGGCGGGCGCCAGCTAGTTGACCTAGGTGGACTGCCTGTCATCAAATGGCGGCAACCGGATATAGTCCATCTTCGGGTCGGCGTTCTTCACGTAGAAGAACGTCCGGTGCCACCCCTTGATGGAGTCGATAAGGGAAAGAGGAGGAAAGCGAGCGATGCCATGGCAGCACACCATTGTGCCCCCGCAGGCATAGCTTTTCAACGGCTTGAGATAGAAAAGCGCGTTGAAGAAGTCGATGAAGGGGAGAATGCCGAGGTACCCCTCGCACAACGTCACGAATCCAGAGAGGTATAGAATTGACTTCAGGCCGAGGTTGTGCGGCTAAAGGTCGAAGGTATCAAGGAGGAGGCGAAAGAAGATACTAACAGGGAGCCCAAAGCCCCAGGAGAAGTGCCAGAGGAACACGACGTGTTCCCCTAGCTGTGGCGCCGGCACTACCTCGTCGCCCGGCGTGCGTGCGACCACCCGCTCCTCTGGCAGCAGCATGCGCGCGCGGCGAAGCTCGGCGATGTCCGCCTCGACCACAATGGAGCCCGCCCAGCTTCCACCGCGTCCATCGGCCATCTCTTGTGTTCCGAGGCCATGTCTGTACATGATAGGCTCGTCAAGCTTAACCCGAGTGTCCCGCACGTGCAACACTAGCTTGCACCCATTGTATGTGAATGTAGAGTCTATCACACCTGATCATCACATGGTGTCTCGACACGACGAACTTTCGCAATGATGCACAATCAGGGAGAACACTATTCATCTTGAAATTTAAGTGAGGGGTCACCTTATAATGCTTCCGTCGTCCTAATAAAAACAAGCTGCATAAAAGGATTAACGTCACATGCAAATCATAAGTGACATGATATGTCCATGAACTTGTGCTTTTGATCTCCATCTCCAAAGCACTAGCATGATTTCCATCGTCACCGGCATGACACCATTATCTCCATCATCTTGATCTCCATCAATGTGTCACCATCAAGGTTGTCGCGTCCACCATGATTCTACTACTATTTCTACCGCTTAGCGATAAAGTAAAGCATTACATAGCACTTAATGATTGACACGCAGGTCAGACAATAATTAAAGACAACCCTATGGCTCCTGCCGGTTGCCGTACTCATGGACACGCAAGTTGTGATATTCTATACAAAACATGATCATCTCATACATCACATATATCTCATTATTGTAATTAGCCATATCATATCGCAACATACCCTACAAAAACAAGTTAGACGTCCTCTAATTGTTGTTGCATGTTTTACATGGTTGCTACGGGTATCTAGAAAGAACAATTCTCACCTACGCAAAAACCACAACGGCTATAGACAAATTGCTATTCAACCTTCTGAAGGACCGCCTTTGTCGAATCCGATCCAACTAGAGTAGGAGAGACAGACACTTGCCATCCATCTTTGTGCAAGAAAGTTACACGTTAGTCGATGGAACCGGTCTCTCGTAAGCGTACGAGTAAGGTTGGTCCGGGCCGCTTCATCCCACAATACCGCTGAATCAAAACACGACCAAGGGAGGTAGCAATCAAAGAATCAACGCCCACAAACTCCTTTGTGTTCTACCCGTGATCTCATCTTCACATAGACCTAGCTCATGATGCCACTGTTGGAGAATGTTGCATGGGAAACAAAAAAATTCCTACACACACAGAAGATCTATCCATGGTGATGAGCATCTACGAGAGGGAGAGCGGATCTACATACCCTTGTAGACCGCTAAGCGGGAAGCATTAAGAAACGCGGTTGATAGTCGAACGTATTCGCGATCCAAATCGCCGAGCATCCCGCGATCCCATCACAATCTGTCCCGCGATCCAGTCACGATCCGTCCCGTGATCCCATCACGATCTGTCCCATGATCAAATCACAAATCGTCTCACGATCCTGATCATGGTCCTTCCGATCTAGTGCCGAACACACGGAACCTCTACGTTTAGCACATGTACAGCTCGATGACGATCTCTGCCGTCTTGATCCAGCAAGAGGGGTCGGAGAGGTAGATGAGTTCTCCGGCAGCACGACGGCATGGCAGTGATGGTGGTGGAACTATTCCGGCAGGGCTTTGCTAAGCACCTTCGGAATGATCAAGAGGAGAAACTACGATCTAGAGAAGAGGGTAGCATGTGGCTTATTTCTATGTCTCAAAACCCTCAAAACCTCTAGTATATACAGGAGGAGGGAGGGAGTAGGCTTAGCGCCCCAAGGGGGCAGCACTTGGCCTTGGCGCAAGGAGGAGACGAGGAGTCACTAGTGCAGAACAGGCCTATAGTCCCGGGCCGGATGGACCTTTAGTACCGGTTCCCCAACCGGTACTAACGGGTCGGGACTAAAGGTCCAGACCTTTAGTACCGGTTGGACCACGGACCGGTACTAAAGGCCCTCCACGTGGCTGCCTGCGTGGACTGGTGGTGGAAGACCTTTAGTACCGGTTTAAAGAAATTTTTTCCTTTTTTGAATTTTTTTGGAAATTTTTTTTGTTCAATTTTCAATTTTCTGAATTATTTGAATTTAATGTTTAACTACCCCTCATCACTGCTCAATTTGATTTCTAATCTCTAATCACCCCTCATCATTCCAAATCGTCTAACTTCTCGACCGGTCACCCATACTCTCACTACTCCAGCTTGAGCACGCTTAACTTTCGAGTTCTATTCCCTCTTGTTGTCAAGTCTGCACTTGTTGTTTTCCTGACAATAGTAAGCTGTCAATCCTATTAACCCTTAGGAGTTGAACTTGAGCATGACCATAGTTTGACCATAATCACCCCTCATTATTAAGTAACACACTAATATTTCTTGAATAAGTAGTTTGACCATAGTTTGACCAAAGTTTGACCATAGTTTGACCAGATTTGACCAAAATTCAAAAAACTGAAGTTTGAGCATAACTTTTTTTCCTTTTAGAATTTTTAATAACTTATTTTAACTCCATACTTTTTGTGTGTTCAATATGCACCATTCAAAGGCACACCATCAATTTTCAACCCTTTCTGACTTCATTTGATATTTTTCAGGCATTTAATGATTTATTTCGAGCTAAATGACCCTGAATTCGAAAAGCAGTACAAATGAACTCTGAAAAGGTTGAAACTTGGCATGACATCATAATTTCACTGAATATAATGTTAAAACAAAGTAATATTAAATAGCAGGAAAAATAGTAAAGAAATGACATAAAAAATAGCAAAAGTGAAAATAGATGCACTTACACTGAAATTCAACCCAAATTCAAAGTGTTAGTTAGGTGTTAGTTAGGCACCTAACTAACATTTTGAATTTAGGTGGAATTTCATGTCTAAGGACATCTATTTTCACTATGAGCAGAGCTCGACAGGTCAAGCGCATCGGGGCTTATAAACAGGTGCGGTTTCGCCTCGACTAGCGAGGTGGGACTAAACATTTGACACCTGCTGCGTGGAAGTCTTTAGTACCGCCTGGTGTCACCAGCCGGTACTAACGGTTGCCCTTTAGTACTGGCTGGTGTCACCAGCCGGTACTAAAGGTGCACGGGGGGCCCAAGTCTGGCCAAAAGCCTGCCACGCCCCTTTAGTACCGGCTCGTGACACAAACCGGTACTAAAGGTCCCTCACGAGCCGGTACTAAAGGTCGCCCTGCTGGGCCGGCACGAACCGGGACTAAAACCCTCTTTTGTACCGGCTCGTGACCAGACTGGGACTAATGCTCGGGACAAAAGGTCTGTTTTCTACTAGTGAGTCCTCCTCCAATCCTAGTAGGATTAGGACTCCTCCTTCCCACTTGGAAACTCTTTCCACCTTGGGTTTTTTCCTTCTTAAACCTCATGGGATTTAGTGGAGGCTTAGACCAGCCCACTAGGGGCTGGTTTGTATCCTCCCACAGCCCATGAGGCCCCTCGGGGCGTGACACCCCTCCAATGGTCCCCCGGCAACCTCCCAACACTCCCGGTACAGTACCGATGAGCCCAATACTTTTCCGGTGACCAAAACTGGACTTCCTATATATCAATCTTTACCTCCGGACCATTCTGGATCTTCTCGTGATGTCCGGGATCTCATCCGGGACTCTGAACAACCTTCGGTCACCATCATACATAACTCTACTATACCGAAACGTCACCAAACCTTAAGTGTGCAGACCCTGTGGGTTCGAGAACTATGTAGAAACGACCGAGACACCTCTACGGTCAATAACCAATAGCGGAACCTGGATGCCCATATTGGTTCCTACATATTCTATGAAGATCTTTATCGGTCGAACCTCTATGTCAAGGATTCCGTTAATCTCGTATGTCGTTCCCTTTGTTCTTCGGTATGTTACTTGCCCGAGATTCGATCGTCGGTATCTCTATACCTAGTTCAATATCGTTACTAGCAAGTCTCTTTACTTGTTCCGTAATACAAGATTCCATGGCTAACACTTTAGTCACTTTGCTTGCAAGGCTTGTTGTGATGTTGTATTACCGAGTGGGCCCTGAGATACCTCTCCATCACAAGGAGTAACAAATCCCAGTCTTGATCCATGCCAACCCAACAGACACCCTCGGAGGTACCTGTAGAGCACCTTTATAGTCACCCAGTTACGTTGCGACGTTTGATAAAGAAAAGGTACTCCTCCGGTGTTAGTGAGTTGCATGATCTCATGGTCATAGGAACAGATATATGACATGCAGAAAACTATAGCAATAAACTGACACGGTCATATGCTATGTTTATAATTTGGGTCTTGTCCATCACATCATTCTCCTAATGATGTGATCCCGTTCTAAAATGACATCTCATGTCCATGGCTAGGAAACATTGACCATCTTTGATCAATGACCTCGTCTATTAGAGGCATACTAGATACATGGTGTGGTCTATGTATCCACACATGTATCTGAGTTTCCGATCAATACAATTCTAGCATGGATAATAAACGATTATCATGAACAAGGAAATATGATAAGAACTAATTTATTATTGCCTCTAGGGCATATTTCCAACAATTTCCCCCTCCGACATGGTGCCAGAACAGGGTCTAGATTGGTTTTTCGTGGCTACAGAGGCTTGCGGCAGCGGAACTTTTGATTTAGGATTATTTCTGCTCGTTTCTTAATATATAGGATTATTTAGCATCGGTTTCACACAAAGATGGGCCACGAGTGGACCACAAGACATCAGCGCAAGCCATAGGGGGCTGGCATGGCCTCGTGGGTTGTGCCCACCTCGTGGATCTTCTATCCCTCCTACAAAGCTTCTAGTGCCTCTTTTGTTCCAAAGAAATCATCAAAAAATTTCATTTCATTTGGAGAACATTTATTTCTGCACAAAAAACAACACCAGGATAGTTCTGCTAAAAACATCGTCAACCCGGGTTAGTTCTAAAAAAATCATATAAAGTGTATCAAAACCATATAAAATTATTGTAAACATAGGTGAATATAGCATGAATACTTCATAAATTAATGATACGTTGGAGACGTATCATGGTGCCGAAGGTGAACTCCTCGAGACTTCCTATCCCGTGGCAGCGTCCGATCCCCGCGAGTCAAACTGACCATCAACAATGGTATGAACGGGTATGTCCCCATCCTCCATCTCCACAAAAACACCCCACAAGCAACTTAGTGCTAAGACCGCCTGAAAAGATCCAAAATGAAGAGATACCGTCGGTGGAGTAGACGGAGACGCCCCTTCATGAGCAGGCGCCTCAGAAGACTGTAATGGCAACCCCACAGATGCGCTGATTGATCGTTCGCACATCGAGACCCACCGTACTCACGGTTTCCTTTCCTGTTTCCCCCATCAGTTACCACATGACGTATCACATAATTAGTGTCCACAACAGAATAGTCCTCAATGTCCACCACTAGATCATAAAACATACCATCATAAGTCCATGTGATGCGAAGCATCCTACGGACATCACCATGGAAAGAGTCACTTTGGCAAGTGACATGTGCGATGTCTAATTCTCATACACAAAGGTGAATCATCTCCTTTACACGTGTTCACTTGACCCCTTCGTGGATGGTATACTACTTCACACTCCTCTCATGTGCATGCATAGGTACTGTCGGAGCTTCACGGATGATGAGGAGTGCCAGCACCTATGTATGACTACACCATCCATGAGGGAAGCTTGGAAGATACGGAAGAAGAAGCAACGATGACACTCTGGAAGTCCCGGACCTTCCGGCCTTCCCGGAACCTCCGGACCCTGGACCTTCCAGCCGGCTCGGACCTTCTGGCCTTTGACAACCAGAGCAGCTCCCAGACGTGCCAACTCTCTAGATAGCTCGTACCCTGCCCGGACCTCGCGCGGAACCTCCGGAGCCCGGAACTTCCGGTTATCCCGGAACTTTCGGCCCTGCCTGCGCATAGAGACATGGGCCATGGCCCGTGTACCTATTTTGCCCCTCACTTACCACTTCGTGGCTGGCACTATAAATACTCCTCTCCCACCTCCATTCTAGGGTTAGCATTGGTTAGCTCATAGGTAGTTGAGACTTGCTCATTCCACTTCCTCCTCCGATGGACATAACCACCTCTATGTGAAAAGATCCAAGTGGATGTCAAGACCCCTTGCGAGGGAAGATCCTCCGGGATATCAAGGCCCCATCTCCCCATGGGATTTGAGATGAACGCTACCATGTATCCTTCTTTCCCTTTGTTGTTCATGTACCTTGTGGATCTTGTGTGTGGTGAGTCTAGTGGATGTGTGATTGGACGTGTTCTTAAGTGTTTGCTCTTGTGATTTCCCCTTCGTGTTCTTCGTGTTCTTCATGGAATCCCCCTCCAATTCATGAAAGATCGACACACACGGGCTTGCCCCGTATCATATTGGTACCATGAGCCACATTTCTCACGAATTTGGAGTCCCCCCTCTACGTTTTCTAGATTGATTTTGTTTGATTTCATCCCAATTCGAACATCCCCATCAAAAATAGCCCCAAAAAGTTTCTTGTGATTTGTTGTTCTTATGAGTTTTTGTTGATTTTGATACTTGGATTTGGTGTTTGGCAAGTGGATCTACCTCCCTTGGCACCCCCTAGACCTAATTCCACCTTTCCCCCTTCAATTTCACCCTAAAACTCGAGTTTTTCCGCCCCCGTTCTCGGATCTGGATATTAGGGTTTGTCCCGGAGTTGTTTTTGCGACCTCCGGAACTTCCGGGCTCTCCCGGACCTTCCGAGCCCCGGAACTTCCCCCCCCCCCACCCCCCGGAACTTCCGGGCTAACCAGAAAGTTTCCCCACATTTTTCCCGTCCTCCCCGGAACTTCCGCACCACCCCCCCCCCAGAACTTCCGGAGCCTGGAACTTCTGCCCAGCCCGGAACTTCCGGCCTAACCAGAATCATTGCACAGATTTCAGCTTCAGCCATTTGACCGTTTCGGCCGTAACTTTTGCTCCCAAACTCCGATTTGAGTTTTCTTTGGCTCGTTTTGAAGCTATTGACGTGCCCAAACTTCTCATGTTGGTTTTACCATCATTTGACCACTTAAAGTTTTTCAAATTTTGGCAAGTTTGCCTAGGCCCTCCACCATATCATCTGCAATACCACCATAGTCTCCCGCAACCTAACCCATTTGGTTTACCTTTGCATTTGTGGTTGCTTGAGTTGTGGTTTGAGTCTCCTAAGGTGTTTCGGCTACTCAGGGATGGTTACTTCTTCATCAACCACCGGTTACTTGTCTCGGTCCATCATCTACATCGACCACCGACGTTCGACATTGACGACGACCATCCATCCTTTGAGACCATCTTCAACCGGAAGCAAGGCCGGTTCATCCTGACTTCGTGAAAGGTTAAGTGTGATGTACGTATACATTCCATCATACACTTTACCTTCCTTTCCATTGCATCTTTTAGCCCCTCCATCTTTGCGATTACCTTCATACCTATTGAGACTAGCTATCCAAGTATTGTCGGGCTTCGCGAAAACTTGTGGACCATAGTGATACGATATCATATTGTTGCATCATTGGAAATATCATATAGTGCAATTTCTTGTTCCCGTGCATATCTTGCGATATTTATCTCATATAGTTGGTTGAGGCTCAATAAAAATAGTGGAAAGGAAGAGAAGAGTCAAAAAAAGCTTCTAGGCAAGAACGAAAGATCAAAGCTTATAAGCAAAGAGTTGAGCATGAAAAGAGATACTTGTGCATGAGGATACTTGGAATAGTAAACGTTTCACTTGCATAAATAGGATTGGTGTGAATCGTGCCCAAACATGCAATAAGTTAGCATCTCTCCTTGTGTTTGTGCAACACGAGCTTTGCTCATCCCTATAGTTGCACAAGCCCCATTATCCCACCGTGCGTGTTTCTCTATTGGCCTCCTCATTTTGTGATGACTTGCTTTGCATTTTGAGTCCTTTGGATTTATTTCAATATTTACGATATCTTGGACTTCATTTTGCTTGAATTTTGTGCCACTTGTCCTAACCAAGCCACTCGATAAGCTTTATGTTGTAGGTGTGAGTGAACAAGTCCAGTACCAATTCCACTATTCTCTCAATTCACATTGAGTGAAACGGGATACATCCTCAACTTTGGGAATGATATCTTGGTATTGTTTATCTCATTTACCACTCACCTTTGCTCGAGTCTTATGATGGCTAGGCAAAGCACACCATCTTTGGTCTTCGACGACTACATCGACATGAGCAACGACATCACCTAAAAGCTCGAGTGACTCGCCATCGACATATGACACTCCGAAGCTCGGAAAAGAGACATGGTGGCGGCACACAGGGAGCAACTTCGACACCAGGTGGCCAACTACAAGTCTTCTTCCTCTTCATCATTGTCACGGCGTAGACTCTCAAGTCGCACATCTTCGAAGAAACAAGTGTGCGAAGACCAAGATCACCACCAAGGACAAGCTTCAATGCCAAGATCAAAGCGATCGACTACACGCATGGATGACCCTTCCATCTTCGGAAGCATCCCAAGGAAGATGGCCGAGCATGGGAATTTCCCTTCGGTCATGAAGGCAATTGATGATGTGCTATCTTCGTCCTTCATCCACGACGATGTCGACGATGGAGTTGAGCATGGAGACGTTTGCACCTACATCTCTCCGACACGCACATATGAAGAGATGCCCCAATTTCCATGTGAGGAGAGCCACCAGCACATGAGCAACATGAGTGACTCCACCATATCTGACATTGAGTGCATTTCCTATGAGAGGATGAGAGTGACCACCACTAGCCCCATATATGATGAGTTGCCATAATTCCTATGCGAGGTTGAGATCCATCACCACCCATTGAGTGATTCAACCAACCATATGAGTGAGAGCATCCTAGAGGGAGTGAGTGAGCCACCACGACATAGAGAGAGTGAGGTAGTTGATAGGGCATGTGAGGCCATTTCGATTTATAGAAACTTAACCTCTACCTCTATTGTGTCTACTCCTTTGGTGCAAGGTCCCATATTTGATGACGCGCTGATCCTTGATGACTTCGTCCTCCCTTTGGACAAGACAATGGCCATGGTGGAATATGATGCACCCCCACATGGTTCCATCACGATGAAGATGACCATGATTTGGTATATGCCACCTCACCTAAATCACATGGGTGGAATGACAAAGGTAACATAGGTGAAGGTGATGCTCTTGTCCCACTAGCGGACATTGATTGCTTGCATGATGTCGATCCACCTATTGCCATGCTTCATGATTATGTGACTTCCTCACATGATGAATTGCCCATTTATGATGTGTTTGACGATTCTCATGTGGAGTCTATTACTTGTGATGCCATGTTGCATAGCAATTATTGTGAGGACTCTATAGGTCACATCATGTTTGACAATCCGCTTGACTTGTGATATACTATGCATGAGATCACCCATATTGCATCTTTGCAATCTCAACATAGTAACTATGCATATGCCATTAAAATAAATCCAATTTGCACATATGGCATAGATGACAAGCCCATGGTTATTAGCATTTGCTTTTCTTGTGATGACATTGGCATGCTCCCTTTGCATCATTTGCACAATAGTTCTCATATGACATGCCATGACCACCTAGCTTCGGATATGCATTGTTTGGGACGTTGTCCATATTCTCCATATTATGCTCCCGCTATTGCACATGAGGAGACCACAATAGTTTCCTCATACATACTAGGAGATTTCGATCCATCCTACACTTTGCATGATCTCCAAATTTGTGTGCACAATATGCTTACCATTGATATGAATAAAATGGTTGTGCCACACACACTTGCTATAATTTGCCTCCCAATCATGTTGAGCATAATAACTATAATTGCATGATGGATGATGTATTCCTGTACCATGCATCTCATTTATTTCAGCATTGGAAATTTTGTGCTAACGAACACAAGCACATGCACATCCTAACGGATGATGTATACATATACCACGCGCATCCCATTTTTCCTTTGTCTTTGTTGTGTGTAGGTACCCATGATTACTCGACAACCTCACAATCCCATGAGTTGAAGAAAAGAGCTCTTGAGATCATGGATGCTTTGGGATTCATCGGAATGTGTCTCCAACCATTCCCCTCGCGCAAGGACTATGCACATATCTTCTACATGGCCCTCACATGGTTATGGCTTCTTGTGAATTTTATATCATTTGCCCATATTTCCAAGTTCACTTTGCATGATATGCTCATTTCTATGCCTTTGCCATGCATTTGTGACCCATGCTTTGCATTACACATGACTCATGCTTCTAGTATTTGTATGTGTGTTTGCACACTTGGTGGAGATATTACTTGCTATTTCCATGTTTTCTTTGTGCCCCATGCCTATGACGATATATTGATCATGTTTTCTTCCCGTGCTTGCGTTATGTCATGTGCATTGTCTATGCCTATCATTTTCTCAAGTGACATGACCGCCATGATTTCCTCTAGTATGATGCCTCTTCGCACTACTAGTTTGCACGCCATGATCACTATGCTTTCTTATGTTGCATCACCGATGTTCTCCTTTTATGTGGTAGATGAAAACCATTGCCATGCTTTGCACATTGATTGCTACTTGCCTGACTTGATTGCCTCACACATGGTGAACACTTGCTCTTTCTATTCTGTTGAGTGCCTCACTATCTTCACTACACCATGTGCACATTATGCTTGGATTATCTTGTACTTGCCCCATGTGTCTAGACATGTCATTTTCCTTGGTGTTGTGAATGATTCCTATTACTGTCATAGACCTTTCATTGATTGCTTTGTGCATACTTGCTATGACCGTGAGGTAGATGCTTGTTATATTGTCCCACATATTTGCATCTCTACCTCACCTGTCCATACTTGTCTCCATGATGACATTGTGTGTGCTCAATTTGTATGCTTACACGCCATGACACAATCCCTTGTCACACCATATGTTATGCATGATGACAACACATGCGTGGTGATTCGCCACTTGAATGCTTGGTTTGGCACTAACGCTAACCACGTTTGTTTTTCCAAGTGTTTGTTGTCCTTGCACCTTTTGAAGGACCTACAAGATGGTGCGACATTGGAGAGTGCACCCTTAGAGCTTGATGATGATGAGTGCTCGGTGGTTGTCCACTTCTACATGGTGATGCCATCTCCTTGCCATGGTGATTTGGATCTTGATCTGAGGACGGATCTTTCCCAAGGGGGAGGGGATGATGCCGAGCATCCTACGGACATCACCATGGCAAGAGTCACTTTGGCAAGTGACACGTGCGACGTCTACTCCTCATACATAAAGGTGAATAATCTCCTTTACACGTGTTCACTTGACTCCTCGTGGATGGTATACTACTTGACACTCCTCTCGTGTGCATGCATAGGTACTGTCGGAGCTTCACAGATGATGAGGAGGAGTGCCAACACCTACGTATGATTACACCATCCGCGAGGGAAGCTTGGAAGAGACGGAAGAAGAAGCGAGGACAACACTCTGGAAGTCCCGGACCTTCCGGCCTTCCCGGAACCTCCGGACCCTGGACCTTCCGGCCTCCGACAACCAGAGCAGCTCCCACACGTGCTAACTCTGTGGATAGCCCGGACCTCGCCCGGAACCTCTGGAGCCCAGAACTTCCGGTCATCCCGGAACTTCTGGCCCTGCCTGTGCACAGAGACTTGGGCCGCGGCCCGTGTACCTATTTTGCCCTCACTTACCCCTTCATTGCTTTCACTATAAATACTCCTCTCCCACCTCCATTCTTGGGTTAGCATTGGTTAGCTCATAGATAGTTGAGCCTTGCTCCTTCCACTTTCTCCTCCCATGGAGATGACCACCTCTATGTGAGAAGATCCAAGTGGATGTCAAGACCCCTTGCGAGGGGATATCCTCCAGGATATCAAGGCCCCATCTCCCCCATGGGATTTAGGATGAACTCTACCACGTATCCTTCTTTCCCTTTGTTGTTCATGTACCTTGTGGATCTTGTGTGTGGTGAGTGTAGGAAATATGCCCTAGAGGCAATAATAAATTAGTTATTGTCATATTTCCTTGTTCATGATAATCGTTTATTATCCATGCTATAATTGTATTGATCGGAGACTTAGATACATGTGTGGATACATAGACAAAACCATGTCCCTAGTATGCCTCTAATAGACTAGCTCGTCGATCAAAAGATGGTTAAGGTTTCCTAGCCATGGACATGAGATGTCATTTGATAAAGGGATCACATCATTAGGAGAATGATGTGATGGACAAGACCCAAACTACAAACATAGCTTATGATCGTGTCAGTTTACTGCTATTGTTTTCTGCATGTCAAGTATATGTTCCTATGACCATGAGATCATGCAACTCACTGACATCGGAAGAGTACCTTGTGTGTATCAAACGTCACAACGTAACTGGGTGACTATAAAGGTGCTCTACACGTATCTCCGAGGGTGTATGTTGAGATGGCATGGATCAAGACTGGGATTTGTTACTTCGTGTGACGGAGAGGTATCTCAGGGCCCACTCGGTAATACAACATCACAATAAAGCCTTGAAAGCAATGTGAATAAGTGTTAGTCACGGGATCTTGTATTACGGAACGAGTAAAGAGACTTGCCGGTAACGATGTTGAACTAGGTATGGAGATACCAACGATCGAATCTCGGGCAAGTAACATACCGAAGAACAAAGGGAACATCATACGGGATTAATTGAATCCTTGACATAGAGGTTCGACCGATAAAGATCTTCGTAGAATATGTAGGAACCAATGTGGACATCTAGGTCCCGCCATTGGTTATTGACCGTAGAGGTGTCTCGGTCATGTCTACATAGTTCTCGAACCCGCAGGGTCTGCACACTTAAGGTTCGGTGACGTTTCGGTAGTATAGAGTTATGTATGGTGGTGACCGAAGGTTGTTCGGAGTCCCGGATGAGATCCCGGATGTCACGAGGAGCTCCGGAATGGTCCGGAGGTAAAGATTGATATATAGGAAGTCCCATTTTGGTCGCCGGAAAAGTTTCGGGCTAATCGGTAATGTACCGGGAGTGCCGGTAGTGTACCGGGAAACCACCGGGAGGGGTATTTCGACCCAAGAGGATTTATGGGCTGTGGGAGAGTAAATACCAGCCTTTTTTGGGCTGGTGGAAGTCCCACACAAGGCCCATGCGGCTGGGAGAAAAAAGCCCAAAGGGAAAAAGGTGGAAAAAGGCCAAAAAAAGGAGGAATCCTAGTCCTACTAGGATTGGAGGAGGAGTCCTCCTCTCCTCCCCACTTTGGTCGACCCGAGGGCTGGATTTTTGGAATCCAAGACTCCTCCTCATCTCCTCCTATATATACTAGAGAATTTTAGGGTTTTGGGACAGAATTTTCAGCCACGTGCTACCCGTTCCTCTAGTGCATAGTTTCTCCTCTAGATCAGTTTTCTGCAGTGCTTAGGCGAAGCCCTGTCGGAATTGCTCCACCACCATCAACGGAGCGCCGTCACGCTGCCGGTGAACTCTTCTCCCTCTCCACTTCCTCTTGCTGGATCAAGACGGTGGAGATTGTCATCAAGCTGCACGTGTGCTGAACGCGGAGGTGTCGGCCGTTCGGCGCTAGATCGGAAGGACCGTGAACAAGTTCACGGAACGGATCGTGATGAGTTCACGGGACGGATCATGATGAGATCGTGGGACGTATCATGATGAGATTGCGGGACGGATCGTGATGAGTTCGCGGGACGGATCGTGATTGGATCGCGGGACGGATCGTGATGTGATCGCGGGACGCTCAGCGATTTGGATCGCGAAGATGTTCGACTACACCAACCGCGTTTCTTAACGCTTCCCGCTTAGCGATCTACAAGGGTACGTAGATCCACTCTCCCTCTCGTAGACTCATCACCATGGATATATATGCATGTGCGTAGGAATTTTTTTGTTTCCCATGCGACGTTCCCCAACAGTGGCATCATGATCTAGGTCTATGTGTAGATGAGATCTCGAGTAGAACACAAAGAGTTTGTGGGTGTTGATGCTTAGATTGCTTCCTCCCTTGGTCAGATTTTGGTTCAGCGGTATTGTGAGATGAAGCCGCCTAGACCAACATTACTCGTATGCTTACGAGAGACCGGTTCCCTCGACCGCAACTTGTTGCATAGATGGCTTGCGGGTGCCAGTTTCTCTCACTTTAGTTGGATCGGATTCGACAAAGGCGGTCCTTGAGAAGGTTGAAAAGCAAATTATTTATCACCGTTGTGGTTTATGCGTAGGTGAGAATTGTTCTTGCTAGAAACCCGTAGCAGCCACGTAAAACATGCAACAACAATTAGAGGACGTCTAACTTGTTTTTGCAGGGTATGTTGTGATGTGATATGGCCAATTACATTATGTGATATATGTGATGTATGAGATGATGATGTGATGTATAGATTATCACGACTTGCATGTCGATGAGTACGGCAACCGGCAGGAGCCATAGGGTTGTCTTTAATTATTGTATGACCTGCGTGTCAATCATTAAGAGCTATGTAATGCTTTACTTTATCGCTAAACGGTAGCAATAGTAGTAGAAGCATGGTGGGCGTGACAACCCCGATGGCGACGCATTGATGGAGATCAAGATGATGGGGATCATGGTGTCATGCCGGTGACGATGGAGATCATGCCGGTGCTTTCAAGATGGACATCTAAAGCAGAAGTTCATGGCCATATCATGTCACTTATGAATTGCATGTGATGTTAATCCTTTTATGCACCTTGTTTTGCTTAGTACGACGGTAGCATTATAAGGTGATCCCTCACTTAAATTTCAAGATAAATTGTGTTCTCCCCGAGTGTGCATCGTTGCGAAAGTTCGTCATCTTGAGACACCACGTGATGATCGGGTGTGATAAACTCTACGTGCACATACAACGGGTGCAAGCCAGTGTTGCACATGCAGAGCACTCGGGTTAAACTTGACGAGCCTAGCATCTACAGACATGGCCTCGGAACACAAGAGACCGAAAGGTCGAACATGAGTCATATAGTAGATATGATCAACATGATGATGTTCACCATTGTAACCACCTCAACTCACGTGATGATCGGACTTGAGTTGGTGAATTTGGATCATGTATCACTCGAATAACCGGAGGGATGTCAATTTGAGTGGGAGTTCTTAAGTAATATGATTAATTGAACTCATTATCATGAACATAGTCAGTAGTGTCTTTGCAAATTATGTTGTAGATTACTTGCTCGCGCTGTAGCTCCCTTGAATTTTTATATGTTCCTAGAGAAATAGAGTTGAAAGATGATGGTAGCAATATTACGGATTGGATCCGTGATCTGAGGATTGTCCTCGTTGCTGCACAGAAGGCTTATGTCCTTAATGCACCGCTCGGTGCGCCAACCCCTCTAGCATCGTCTGTAGATGTTGTGAACATCTGATAGGTACGTCCTGATGACTACTTGATAGTTTAGTGTGTCATGCATTACAGCTTAGAATTGAGGCTTCGAAACATTTTGAACGTCACGGAACATATGAGATGTTCTAAGAGCTGAAATTAGGATCTCAGGCTCATGCCCGTGTTGCGAGATATGAGATCTCCAACAAGATTCTTTGCCTGCAAGATGAACGAGAATAGCTCAATCGTTGAGCATGTGCTCAGATTGTCTGGGTGCTACAATCGCTTGAATCGAGTGGGAGTTCATCTTCCAGATAAGATAGTGATTGATATAGTTCTCCAAGTCACTTTCACTAAGCTACTAGAACTTGGTGATGAACTATTGAATGCCAGGGATAGAATTAATGATCCCTGAGTTGTTCGCGATGTTTGGCACCGCGAAGGTAGAAATCAACAAGGAGCATCAAGTGTTGATGGTTAGTATAACCACTAGTTTTGAGAAGGGCAAGGGCAAGGAGGGAAACTTCATGGATGGCAAGTCAGTTGCTGCTCCAGTGAAGCAACACAAAGTTGAACCCAAACCCGAGACTATGTGCTTCAATTATGAGGAGAAAGGTCGTTGAAGCGGAACAACCCTAAATACTTGGTAGATAAGAAGGCTGGCAACATCGACAGAAGTATATTTGATATATGTGTTATTTATGTGTACCTTGCTAGTACTCCAAGTAGCACCTAGGTATTGGATACCGGTTCAGTTGCTAAATGTTAGTAACTCGAAATAAAAGCTACGGAATAAACGGAGCACTAAGCTAAGGGTGAGGTGACAATGTGTGTTGGAAATGTTTCCAAGGTTGATGAGATCAACATCGCACGCTCTTTCTACCTTCAGGATTACTGACGAACCTAAATAAATGTTATTTGGTGCTTTGCGTTGAGCATGAACATGATTAGATCATGTTTATTGCAATACGGTTATTCATTTAAGTTAGAGAATAATGGTTATTCTGTTTACCTGAATAATACCTTCAATGGTCATGCACCCAGCGAGAATGGTTTGTTGAAATCTTGATCGTAGTAATACGCATGTTCATAACATTGATGTCAAAAGATACAAAGTTAATAATGATAGTACCACATACTTGTGGCACTGCCGCTAAATGTCATATTGGAATAAAGCGCATGAAGAAACTCCATGCTGATGGATCTTTGGACTCATTCGACTTCGAATCGGTTGAGACATGCGAACCATGCCTCTTGGGCAAGATGACTAAAAAACCCTGTTGGATGGAGCGGGCAAGTGATTCATTGGAAATGATACATGTTGATGTATGCAATCAAGTGAGTCTTGTAGCATGCAGTGGATATCGTTATTTACTTACCTTCACTCATGATTTAAGTAGATATAGTGTATATTTACTTAATGAAACACAAGTCTGAATCGTTTGAAAAGTTCAAGCAAATTCAGAGTGAAGTTTAAGATCATCGTGACAAGAAGATAAAAGTATCTGCGATATGATCGTGGAGGTGAATATCTGAGTTACGAGTTTGGCATACAACTTTAGACAATGTGAAAGTTGTTTCACGACACACGCCACCTGGAACACCATAGTGTGATGGTATGTCCGAACGTCATAGTCGTGCTCTATTGGATATGGTGCATGTTATGATGTCTCTTATCATTTTGCTACTATAATTTTGGGGTTGTGCATTAGAGACAACTACATTCACTTTAAATAGGGCACCATCTAAAGCCGTTGAGATGACACCGTGTGAACTATGGTTTGAGAGAAACCTAAGCTGTCATTTAATGTTTGGGGCTGTGACGCTTGTGTGGAAAAAGTTTTCACCTAATAAGCTCGAACCCAAAGCGGACAAATGCATCTTCATAGAATACCCTAAGAACAGTTGGGTGAACCTTCTATCTCAGATCCAAGCATAAAATTTTTGTTGCTAAAACTGGGTCCTTTCTCAAGAAAGGGTTTCTCTTGAAAGAGTTGAGTGGGAGGAGGATAGAACTTGATGAGGTTGTTGAAACCTCTGCTTCAACCAGAAAGTAGCGCAGCATAGAAAGATGTTTCTGTGAAGCCTACGTCAGTTGTAGAGGAAGTTAATGATGATGATCATGAAGCTTCGGATCAAGTTACTATCAAACCTCGTAGGGCGACAAGGATGTATACTGCTCCTGAGCGGTATGACTACCCTGTCTTGGAGGTCATGTTGTTGGACAACGATGAACCTACAAACTGTGGAGAAGCGATGATGGGCCCGGAAACCAACGAATGGTTAGAGGCCATGAAATCCGAGAAAGGATCCATGTATGAAAACCAAGTATAGACTTTGGTGGACTTGCTCATTGGACGGCACGTCGTTAAGTACAAATGGATCTTTAAAATGAAGACAGACGCTGATGGTAAATGTTACCATTTGTAAAGCTCAACTTGTTGCAAAGTAGTTTTCGACAAGTTCAAGGAGTTGACTGCGATGAGACTTTATCACTCGTAGCAATGCTAAAGTCTGTTGGAATTATGCTAGCAGTTGCTGCATTTTTCAATTATGAAATCTGGCAGATGGATGCCAAAACATCATTTCCTTCCATAAGGAAAGGTTGTATGAGATGCAACCAGAAGGTTTTGTCAGTCCTAAGGATGCTAAAAGGTGTGTGAGCTTCAGTGATTCTTCTATGAACTGAAGCAAGCATCTCAGAGTTGGAATATACACTTTGATGAGGTGATCAAAGTTTTTGAGTCTATACAAAGTTTACGAGAAACTTGTATTTGCAATAAAGTGAGTGGGAGCATTATTGAGTTTCTGATAAGTATATGTGGATGACATATTGCTATTCGGAAATGATGTAGAATTTCTGGAGAGCATAAACGGTTGTTTGAAAAGAGTTTTTCAAAGGAAGACCTGGATAAAGCTACCTAATTGTTGAGCATCAAGATCTATATAGATAGATCAAGATACTTGATGAGACTTTCAATGAGTACATACCTTGACAAGATTTTGAAAGAGTTCAAAATGGATCAGTCAGAGAAAGAGTTCTCGCCTGATTTGTAAGGTATAAAGTTGAGTAAGACTCAATGCCCAATGACTGAAAAAGATAGAGAAAAGATGAGTGTCATCCCCTATGCTTCAGCCATAGGCTCTATCATGTATGCAATGTTGTGCACAAAGACCCGATGTCAGCCTTGCTATAAGTATGGCCGGAAGGTTTCAAAGTGATCCTGGAATGGAGCACTGGACATCGGGCAAGATTATCCTTAGTAACTAAAAGACTGAGGAGATGTTTCTCGATTATGGAGGTGATAAAGAGTTCGTCGTAAAGAGTCACGTCGATGCAAGCTTTAACACCGATCCGGATGACTCGTAGTAGCAATCTGGATACGTATAGTGGAGCAGCCATTTGGAATAGTACCAAGTGGAGTGTGGTAGCAGTGTTTACGGTTTGACATAGAAATTTGCAAAGTACACACGGATCTGAATGTCGCAGACCCGTTGACTATAAGACCTCTCTCACATGCAAAGCATGATTGAGCCCCAGAACTCATTGGGTGTTAGATTCATAACAATGCGAATCACATGGTGATGTGAACTAGATTATTGACTCTAGTGCAAGTGGGAGACTATTGGAAATATGCCCTAGAGGCAATAATAAATTAGTTATTGTCATATTTCCTTGTTCATGACAATCGTTTATTATCCATGCTATAATTGTATTGATCGGAGACTTAGATACATGTGTGGATACATAGACAAAACCATGTCCCTAGTATGCCTCTAATAGACTAGCTCGTCGATCAAAAGATGGTTAAGGTTTCCTAGCCATGGACATGAGATGTCATTTGATAACGGGATCACATCACTAGGAGAATGATGTGATGGACAAGACCCAAACTACAAACATAGCTTATGATCGTGTCAGTTTATTGCTATTGTTTTCTGCATGTCAAGTATATGTTCCAATGACCATGAGATCATGCAACTCACTGACATCGGAAGAGTACCTTGTGTGTATCAAACGTCGCAACGTAACTGGGTGACTATAAAGGTGCTCTACAGGTATCTCCGAGGGTGTCTGTTGAGTTGGCATGGATCAAGACTGGGATTTGTTACTCCGTGTGACGGAGAGGTATCTGAGGGCCCACTCGGTAATACAACATCACAATAAAGCCTTGCAAGCAATGTGACTAAGTGTTAGTCACGGGATCTTGTATTATGGAACGAGTAAAGAGACTTGTCGGTAACGATGTTGAACTAGGTATGGAGATACCGACGATCGAATCTCGGGCAAGTAACATACCGAAGAACAAAGGGAACATCATACGGGATTAACTGAATCCTTCACATAGAGGTTCGACCGATAAAGATCTTCGTATAATATGTAGGAACCAATGTGGACATCCAGGTCCCGCCATTGGTTATTGACCGTAGAGGTGTCTCGGTCATGTCTACATAGTTCTCGAACCCGCAGGGTCTGCACACTTAAGGTTCGGTGACGTTTCGGTAGTATAGAGTTATGTATGGTGGTGACCGAAGGTTGTTCGGAGTCCCGGATGAGATCCCGGATGTCACTAGGAGCTCCGGAATGGTCCGGAGGTAAAGATTGATATATAGGAAGTCCCATTTTGGTCGCCGGAAAAGTTTCGGGCTAATCGGTAATGTACCAAGAGTGCCGGTAGTGTACCGGGAGGGGTATTTCGACCCAAGAGGCTTCATGGGCTGTGGGAGAGTAAATACCAGCCTTTTGTGGGCTGGTGGAAGTCCCACACAAGGACCATGCGGCTGGGAGAAAAAGCCCAAAGGGAAAAAGGTGGAAAAAGGCCAAAAAAAGGAGGAATCCTAGTCCTACTAGGATTGGAGGAGGAGTCCTCCTCTCCTCCCCAATTTGGTCGACCCAAGGGCTGGATTTTTGGCATCCAAGACTCCTCCTCCTCTCCTCCTATATATACTAGAGGATTTTAGGGTTTTGGGACAGAATTTATAGCCACGTGCTACCCGTTCCTCTAGTGCATAGTTTCTCCTCTAGATCGGTTTTCTGCAGTGCTTAGGCGAAGCACTGTCGGAATTGCTCCACCACCATCACCGGAGCGCCGTCACGCTGCCGGTGAACTCTTCTCCATCTCCACTTCCTCTTGCTGGATCAAGACGGTGGAGATCGTCATCAAGCTGCACGTGTGCTGAACGCGGAGGTGCCGTCCGTTCGGCGCTAGATCGGAAGGACCGTGAACAAGTTCACGGAATGGATCGTGATGAGTTCACGGGACGGATCGTGATGAGATCGCGGGATGGATCGTGATGATATCATGGGACGTATCGTGATGAGTTCGCGGGACAGATCATGATGTGATCGCGGGACGCTCGGCGATTTGGTTCGCGAAGATGTTCGACTACACCAACCGCGTTTCTTAACGCTTCCCGCTTAGCGATCTACAAGGGTACGTAGATCCACTCTCCCTCTCGTAGATGCTCATCACCATGGATATATCTGCGTGTGCGTAGGAAATTTTTTGGTTCCCATGCGACGTTCCCCAACGGTGAGCCTAGTGTATGTGTGACTGGACTTGTTCTTGAGTGTTTCCTGTTGTGATTTCCCCTTCGTGTTCTTCTTGTTCTTCATGGAATCCCCCTCCAATTCGTGAAATATTGACACACACGGGCTTTCCCAATATCACCATGGTATCTCATTTGACACGTATTCCACATGGAGTACCGTGACCAGCAACCTCACAATACCATGCACTCGAGTGAAGGGCATGTCAACCTCCTTAGTCTTACCTATGACCGCACACAAACTCCATACCATTAGGAAGTGTTCATTTAGAGGTTCCTCCGAAACTCTTGTGAGATGTATCCAAATCTGTTCACGTTTTCTTCCCTTAGGTTCTGGTTTCTGGCACTCATCAAACTCAAGTAAGCACTTACTGCCAGGGACCTTACTGAAGCCAAACTTTAGCAGTCGATCAAGGTCTTCCCTCTTGGAGAACTCCACTCGATATACCTGCTCGTCCACTCTAACAGGTGACCAATGGAAAGAATCTGACATCAATCGTCTGAGCTGCTGAGCCACCTCCTCCTCTGTCAACGACTCATGTGACATTTTAATCAAGCCATTCCTCGAACTCTCTAAACGTGCCACTCTACTATCACATGCGGAGTCTCAAAAAACATCATTTTGTTGTCAAAAACACCATAGATCTTCATACCTAGTTGTCTGACTGACGACATAGGGAACTCGACATCTCGGTGACCCAGTTTCTGATATGTATCACACAACTCTGCAATCCAATCAATCGCAAAATGTCCAAGCTCACCACATCTATAACAAGACACTTTTTCCTTTTCGCGGGCCACCTTGTTTGCGCGTATTGTTGGAAATATTACCTAGAGGCAATAATAAATTAGTTATTATCATATTTCCTTGTTCATGATAATCGTTTATTATCCATGTTATAATTGTATTGATTGGAGACTTAGATGCATGTGTGGATACATAGACAAAACCATGTCCCTAGTATGCCTCTAATAGACCAGCTCGTTGATCAAAGATGGTTAAGGTTTCCTAGCCATGGACATGATATGTCATTTGATAACAGGATCACATCATTGGGAGAATGGTGTGATGGACAAGACCCAAACTACAAACGTAGCATATGATCGTGTCAGTTTATTGCTACTGTTTTCTGCATGTCAAGTATATGTTCCTATGACCATGAGATCGTGCAACTCACTGACACCGGAGGAGTGCCTTGTGTGTATCAAACGTCGCAACATAACTGGGTGACTATAAAGGTGCTCTACAGGTATCTCCGAGGGTGTCTGTTGGGTTGGCATGGATCAAAACTGGGATTTGTTACTCCGTGTGACGGAGAGGTATCTCAGGGCCCACTCGGTACTACAACATCACAACAAGCCTTGCAAGCAATGTGACTAAGTGTTAGTCACGGGATCTTGTGTTACGGAATGAGTAAAGAGACTTTCCGGTAATGAGGTTGAACTAGGTATAGAGATACTGACGATCGAATCTTGGGCAAGTAACATATCGAAGAACAAAGGGAACATCATACGGGATTAACTGAATCCTTGACATAGAGGTTCGACCAATAAAGATCTTCGTAGAATATGTAGGAACCAATATGGGCATCTAGGTCCTGCTATTGGTTATTGACCGTAGAGGTGTCTCGGTCATGTCTACATAGTTCTCGAACCCGCAGGGTCTGCACACTTAAGGTTTGGTGAGGTTTCAGTAGTATAGAGTTATGCATGGTGGTGACCGAAGGTTGTTAGGAGTCCCAGATGATATCCCGGACGTCATGAGGAACTTCGGAATGGCCCGGAGGTAAAGATTGATATATAGGAAGTCCTGTTTTGGTCGCCGGAAAAGTTTTGGGCTCATCGATAGTGTACCGGGAGTGCCAGGAGTGTACCGGGGGACCATCGGGAGGGGTATTTCGACCCAAGAGGCTATATGGGCTGTGGGAGAGTAAATACCATCCCTTTGTGGGCTGGTGGAAGTCCCACACAAGGCCCATGCGGCTGGGAAGAAAAGCCCAAAAGGAAAAAGGTGGGAAAAGGCAAAAAAGGGCCAAATAAGGAAGGAGTCCTAATCCTACTAGGAGTGGAGGAGGAGGACTCCTCCCTCTTTGGTTTGGCCGACCCAAGGGCTGCCTCTTTGGCATCCAAGCCTCCTCCTCCTCTCCTCCTATATATACTAGAGGATTTTAGGGTTTTGGCACAAGATTTTGAGCCACGTGCCACCTGTTCCTCTAGTGCATAGCTTCTCCTCTAGATCGGTTTTCTGCAGTGCTTAGGCGAAGCCCTGCCGGAATAGTTCCACCACCATCACCGCAGCGCCGTCACGCTGCTAGAGAACTCTTCTACCTCTCTGCTCCCTCTTGCTGGATCAAGAAGGCAGAGATCGTCATCGAGCTGTACGTGTGTTGAACGCGGAGGTGACGTCCGTTTGGCGCTAGATCAGAAGGACCGTGATCAAGATCGCGAGACAGATCGTGATGAGTTCGCGGGACGAATTGTGATGAGTTCGTGGGATGGATCATGATGAGATCACGGGACGGATCGTGATGAAGTTCATGGGATAGATCGTGATTGGATCGCGGGATGGATCGTGATGAGATCGCGGGACACTCGGTGATTTGGATCGCGAAGACGTTCGACTACACCAACCGCATTTCTTAACGCTTCCCGCTTTGCGATCTACAAGGGTACGTAGATCCACTCTCCCTCTCGTAGATGCTCATCACCATGGATAGATCTGCGTGTGCATAGGAAAAGTTTTGTTTCCCATGCAACGTTCCCCAACAGTGGCATCATGAGCTAGGTCTATGTGTAGATGAGATCTCAAGTAGAACACAAAGAGTTTGTGCGCGTTGATGCTTAGATTGCTTCCTCCCTTGGTCGTGTTTTGGTTCAGCGGTATTGTGGGATGAAGCAGCCCGGACCAACATTACTCATACGCTTACGAGAGACTGGTTCCATCGACTGACGTGTAACTTCGTTGCACAAAGATGGCTGGCGGGTGTCTGTTTCTCCTACTTTATTTGGATCAGATTCGACTAAGGCGGTCCTTGAGAAGGTTGAAAATCAACTTATGTATCACCGTTGTGTTTTATGTGTAGGTGAGAATTGTTCTTGCTAGATACCTGTAGCAGCCACGTAAAACATGCAACAACAATTAGAGGACGTCTAACTTGTTTTTGCAGGGTATGTTGTGATGTGATATGGCCAATTACATGATGTGATATATGTGATGTATGAGATGATCATGTGTTGTATAGAATATCACGACTTGCATGTCGATGAGTAGGACAACCGGCAGGAGCCATAGGGTTGTCTTTAATTATTGTATGACCTGCATGTCAATCATTAAGCGCTATGTAATGCTTTACTTTATCACAAAACGGTAGAAATAGTAGTACAAGCATGATGGGCGCGACAACCCCGATGGTGACACGTTGATGGAGATCAAGATGATGGAGATCAGGGTGTCGTGCCGGTGATGATGGAGATCATGCCGGTGCTTTCAAGATGGAGATCAAAAGCACAAGTTCATGGCCATATCATGTCACTTATGATTTGCATGTGATGTTAATCCTTTTATGCACCTTGTTTTGCATAGGAAGATGGTAGCATTATACGGTGATCCCTCACTTAAATTTCAAGATGAATTGTGTTCTCCTCGAGTGTGTGCCGTTGCGAAAGTTCGTCATGTTGAGACACCACGTGATGATCGGGTGTGATAGACTCTACGTTCACATACATCGGGTGCAAGCCAGTGTTGCACATGCAGAACACTCGGGTTAAACTTGACGAGCCTAGCATGTACAGACATGGCCTCGGAACACAAGAGACCGAAAGGTCGAACATGAGTCATATAGTAGATATGATCAACATAATGATGTTCACCATTGAAACCACCTCAACTCACGTGATGACCGGACTTGAGTTGGTGAATTTGGATCATGTATCACTCCAATGGCCGGAGGGATGTCAATTTGAGTGGGAGTTCTTAAGTAAAATGATTAGTTGAACTCATTATCATGAACATAGTCAGTAGTGTCTTTGCAAACTGTGTTGTAGATTACTAGCTCACGCTGTAGCTCCCTTGAATTTTTATATGTTCCTAGAGAAATAGAGTTGAAAGATGATGGTAGCAATATTGCGGACTGGCTCTGTGATCTAAGGATTGTCCTCATTGCTGCACACAAGGCTTATGTCCTTAATGCACCGCTCGGTGTGCCAACCCCTCTAGTGTTGTTTGTAGATGATGTGAACATCTGACAGGCACGTTCTGATAACTACTTGATAGTTTAGTGCGTCATGCATTACTGCTTAGAATTGAGGCTCTGAAACGTTTTGAACGTCACAGGACATATGAGATGTTCTAAGATCTGAAATTAGGATCTCAGGCTCATGCCCGTGTTGCGAGATATGAGATCTCCAACAAGATTCTTTGCCCGTAATATGAAAGAGAATAGCTCAATCGTTGAGCATGTGCTCAGATTGTCTGGGTGCTATAATCGCTTGAATTGAGTGGGATTTGATCTTCCAGATAAGATAGTGATTGATATAGTTCTCCAAGTCACTGTCACTAAGCTACTAGAACTTGGTGATGAACTATAAAATGCCAGGGATAGAAATAATGATCCCTGAGCTGTTCGCGATGTTTGACACCGCGAAGGTAGAAATCAAGAAGGAGTGTCAAGTGTTGATGGTTAGTCAAACCACTAGTTTCGAGAAGGGCAGGAGCAAGAAGGGAAAACTTCATGGATAGCAAGTCAGTTGCTGCTCCAATGAAGCAACCCAAAGTTGAACCCAAACCCGAGACTAAGTGCTTCGATTATGAGGAGAGCGGTCGATGAAGCGGAACAACCCTAGATACTTGGTAGATAAGAAGGTTGGCAACTTCGACAGAAGTATATTTGATATACGTGTTATTTATGTGTACCTTGCTAGTACTCCTAGTAGCACCTGGGTATTGGATACCGGTTCGGTTGCTAAACGTTAGTAACTCGAAATAAAAGCGACGGAATAAATGGTGCACTAGCTAAGGGTGAGGTGACGATGTGTGTTGGAAATGTTTCCAAGGTTGATGTGATCAACATCGCACGCTCTCTCTCTACCTTCAGGATTAGTGACGAACCTAAATAAATGTTATTTGGTGTTTTGCGTTGAGCATGAACGTGATTAGATCGTGTTTATTGCAACACGGTTATTCATTTAAGTTAAAGAATAATGGTTATTCCATTTACATGAATAATACCATCAATGGTCATGCATCCAGTGAGAATGGTTTGTTGAATCTTGATCGTAGTAATACACATGTTCATAACATTGATGCCCAAAGATACAAAGTTAATAATGATAGTACCACATACTTGTGGCACTGCCACTAAATGTCATATTGGTATAAAGCGCATGAAGAAACTCCATGCTGATGGATCTTTGGACTCATTCGATTTCGAATCGGTTAAGACATGCGAACCATGCCTCTTGGGCAAGATGACTAAGGACCCCATTTTCTGGTTTGATGGAGCGGGCAAGTGATTTATTGGAAATGATATGTGTTGATGTATGCAATCCAATGAGTCTTGTAGCATGCGGTGGATATCGTTATTTTCTTACCTTCACTGATTATTTGAGTAGATAATAGTGTATATTTACTTAATGAAACGCAAGTCTGAATCGTTTGAAAAAGTTCAAGCAAATTCAGAATAAAGTTTAAGATCATCGTGACAAGAAGATAAAATGTCCGCGACATGATCGTGGAGGTGAATATCTGAGTTACGAGTTTGGTATACAACTTAAGACAATGTGAAAGTTGTTTCACAACTCACGCCACCTGGAACACCATAGTGTGATGGTGTGTCCGAACGTCATAGTCGTGCTCTATTGGATATGGAGCAAATTATGATGTCTCTTATCCTTTTACCACTATCGTTTTGGGGTTATGCATTAGAGACAACTACATTCACTTTAGATAGGGCACCATCTATATCCGTTGAGATGACACCGTGTGAATTATGGTTTGATAGAAACCTAAGCTGTCATTTCTTAATGTTTGGGGCTGCGACGCTTGTGTGGAAAAAAAATCACCTAATGAGCTCGAACGCAAAGCGGACAAATGCATCTTCATAGAATACCCTAAAGACAGTTGGGTAAACCTTCTATCTCATATCCAAGCATAAAGTGTTTGTTGCTAAAACTGGGTCCTTTCTCGAGAAAGAGTTTCTCTCGAAAGAATTGAGTGGGAGGAAGATAGAACTTGATGAGGTTGTTGAACCTTTGTTCAACCAGAGAGTAGCGCAGCGTAGGAATTTGTTTCTGTGAAGCCTACGTTAGTTGAAGAGGAAGTTAATGATGAGGATCATGAAGCTTCGGATCAAGTTACTATCGAACCTCGTAGGTCGCAAGGATGTGTACTGCTCCTGAGTGGTACGACAACCCTGTCTTGGAGGTCATGTTGTTGGACAACGATGAACCTACGAGCTATGGAGAAGCGATGATGGGCCCGGAATCCAACAAATGGTTAGAGGCCATGAAATCCAAGAAAGGATCCATGTATGAAAACCAAGTATAGACTTTGGTGGAGTTCCTTGTTGGACAGCAGGTCATTGAGTACAAATGGATCTTTAAAATGAAGACAGACAGTCATGGTGAATGTCACCATTTGTAAATCTCGACTTGTCGCAAAGAAGTTTCCGGCAAGTTCAAGAAGTTGACTACGACGAGACTTTCTCACTCGTAGCAATGCTAAAGTCTGTTGGAATTATGTTTGCAGTTGCTGAATTTTTCAATTATGAAATCTGGCAGATGGATGTCAAAACATCGTTTCTTTAACGGTTTACTTGAGTAAAGGTTGTATGTGATACAACCAGAAGGTTTTGTCAGTCCTAAGGTTGCTAAAAGGTGTGCAAGCTTCAGTGATTCTTCTAAGAACTGAAGCAAGCATCTCGGAGTTGGAATACACTTTGATGATGTGATCAAAGTTTTTGAGTCTATACAAAGTTTATGAGAAACTTGTATTTACAATAAAGTGAGTGGGAGCACTATGAGTACCAAGTGGAGTGTGGTAGCAGTGTTTACGGTTTAACATAGAAATTTGCAAAGTACACACGGATCTGAATGTCGCAGACCCATTGACTATAAGACCTCTCTCACATGCAAAGCATGATCAAGCCCCAGAACTCATTGGGTGTTAGATTCATAACAATGCGAATCACATGGTGATGTGAACTAGATTATTGACTCTAGTGCAAGTGGGAGAATGTTGGAATATGCCCTAGAGACAATAACAAATTAGTTATTATCATATTTCCTTGTTCACGATAATCGTTTATTATCTATGCTATAATTGTATTGATTGGAGACTTAGATGCATGTGTGGATACAAAGACAAAACCATGTCCCTAGTATGCCTCTAATAGACTAGCTCGTTGATCAAAGATGGTTAAGGTTTCCTAGCCATGGACATGAGATGTCATTTGATAACGGGATCACATCATTAGGAGAATGGTGTGATGGACAAGACCCAAACTACAAACGTAGCATATGATCGTGTCAGTTTATTGCTACTGGTTTCTGCATGTCAAGCATATGTTCCTATGACCATGAGATGATGCAACTCACTGACACCGGAGGAGTGCCTTGTGTGTATCAAACGTCGCAACGTAATTGGGTGACTATAAAGGTGCTCTACAGGTATCTCCGAGGGTGTCTGTTGGGTTGGCATGGATCAAGACTAGGATTTGTTACTCCGTGTGACGGAGAGGTATCTCAGTGCCCACTCGGTAATACAACATCACAACAAGCCTTGCAAGCAATGTGACTAAGTGTTAGTCACGGGATCTTGTGTTACGGAACAAGTAAAGAGACTTGCCGGTAACGAGGTTGAACTAGGTATGGAGATACCGACGATCGAATCTCGGGCAAGTAACATACCGAAGAACAAAGGGAACATCATACGAGATTAACTGAATCCTTGACATAGAGGTTCGACCAATAAAGATCTTCGTAGAATATGTAGGAAGCAATATGGGCATCCAGGTCCCGCTATTGGTTATTGACCGTAGAGGTGTCTCGGTCATGTCTACATAGTTCTCGAACCCGCAAGGTCTGCACACTTAAGGTTTGGTGACGTTTCGGTAGTATAGAGTTATGCATGGTGGTGACCTAAGGTTGTTCGGAGTCCCAGATGAGAGCCCGTACGTCACGAGGAGCTCCAGAATGGTCCGGAGGTAAAGATTGATATATAGGAAGTCCTGTTTTGGTCGCTGGAAAAGTTTCGGGCTCATCGGTAGTGTACCGGGAGTGCCGGGAGTGTACCGGGGGACCATCGGGAGGGGTATTTCTACCCAAGAGGCTATATGGGCTGTGGAAGAGTAAATACCAGCCCTTTGTGGGCTGGTGGAAGTCCCACACAAGGCCCATGCGGCTGGGAAGAAAAGTCCAAAAGGAAAAAAGGTGGAAAAAGGCAAAAAAAAGGCCAAATAAGGAAGGAGTCCTAATCCTACTAGGAGTGGAGGAGGACTCCTTCCTCCTTGGTTTGGCCGACCCAAGGGCTGCCTCTTTGGCAGCCAAGCCTCCTCCTCCTATCCTCCTATATATACTAGAGGATTTTAGGGTTTTGACACCAGATTTTGAGCCACGTGCCAACCGTTCCTCTAGTACATAGCTTCACCTCTAGATTGGTTTTCTGCAGTGCTTAGGCGAAGCCCTGCCGGAATAGTTCCACCACCATCGCCGTAGCGCCATCACGCTGCCAGAGAACTCTTCTACCTGTCCGCTCCCTCTTGCTGGATCAAGAAGGCGGAGATCATCATTGAGCTGTACGTGTGCTGAACGTGGAGGTACGGTCCGTTCGGCGCTAGATCGGAAGGACCGTGATCAAGATCGCAAGAGGGATCGTGATGAGTTCGTGGGACGGATCGTGATGAGTTCGCAGGACGGATCGTGATGATATCGCGAGACGGATCGTGATGAAGTTCGCGGGACGGATCGTGATTGGATCGCGGGATGGATCGTGATGAGATTGCGGGACACTCGGCGATTTGGATCGTGAAGACGTTCGACTACATCAACTGCGTTTCTTAACGCTTCCCGCTTAGCGATCTACAAGGGTACGTAGATCCACTCTCCCTCTTGTAGAAGCTCATCACCATGAATAGATCTGCGTGTGCATAGGAAAATTTTTGTTTCCCATGCAACGTTCCCCAACACGTATATTATCAGTTTTCTTGCTATCTTTGTCACTTGCTGAGTCCTTTGCCTCCCCCGCCCCGACAACAGGCATCGAGACTTTCGCCAAGGCCTTGACCGCTGCAACCGTTGCTACTGGCAGCTCCATTGTAGATGTCGTAGCTAGCACGCGAGTTGTAGCCTCTTTACCCGCAGCAATCGTTGTCCCCTTGGGACCTGGTGGTTTGGGGACAGTTCTCGGTGGCTTGCGCCCAAAGTGTCGCCCCCCTCCGCCACGCCCGCCTCCTCCATGAATGCATTGTGGTCCGGATACTCCTTAAACGAACGTGCCAACGGGAGGGTTGAATCCCCGTTCGTTCTGGTATTGCCAGCGAGAACTATCACCCCTGTCGCCATAGCTCGAAGATGAGCCATAAAATTGATTCCTACTTGGCCGGTAATCAAATCGGCGATTGTCGTGAGTCGACCCGCCGCGGCCAGCTATGTATCTGCCACAACCGGCATCGGAACTTCCATGGCCCAACTCTTCATCGTCCCAAGGCTGATAAGGTCTCCACTGATGCTTTGGCCCGGTGGCGTTGGGACGAGCGGGCGGCTGCTCACCAGCCCCTCTGCCATCCATGGTGTCTCTCGAAGGAAACACTCGCAGCACTGGCAGCGACAGCGGTACAGCAATGCGAGCCCTAGCAGCACGCGACGGGAAGCCAGGGCGAGCACGATGCAGTCTAACCCTAGGAGGATGATCGTCGTTGCTTTCCGCCTTGTTGATCTGATGACATGATGCACCGATGACATATGTTTGTGTATCTCCATACACACAAGCAGTCCCGACTCCCGACTCGTTCCTGCGGTTGGAAAAAATTGACTTGGGCTTCCTGCTGGGCCACATACCCAACGTCATTGGATCCCGAAGACAACTTCGCTAATTCTGGCCCATCTTGGCTTATTAGCGAATTCAAACGCACCTTGCACATCACTCGGATCGAGCACTCTCCAGAGACCACCGTCGGTGACACACACATGGCGAACTGAGTTTCTTTTTCTTTCGTAGGACTACTCTTGTCCACGAATCTAGTTTGATAAAATCTGTAAGTGTAAGTTTAGGCAAATTTACCTTTGGAATAGGACCGCTCCACGGCTTAATGTGTGTCGTCGTCGATCTTCTCGGGGCACACCAGTGCTCCCACCTGCTAGCACGCGCAGATTTGCCATTCTCCATCTCCACCGAAACAATGATGCGAGGAGATGAAGAAGGTGGTGCCTCCTATGTAGCTTCATCAACCTCCTCATCCTCGTCCTCGACAAGGACCCAAAATTGGCCCCCAATTCTTGGCTTGTCCTTTAGATTCGTTGTTAGATCAATATACTCACACGGATCCAGTGTCTTCGGTTGACCCTGCAAGATTGGAACCCCGACACAAACATCGAAAGTATGAACCATGAAAGACGCACCTTCGAACACCCGCTCCCAAACCTGCAAGTACTGTCCGGCCAAAATGTCTTCTTCGCGATCCCTCAACGTCATGCATCTTGACTTCGGATCGAGATTGAGAATACCCTGCAATTGAACTCCATCTTCTCCATTCGTGAGGAAGATCTTCCATCGCAATGGCCGAACCCCGTCGTGTGAGGACGCAAGCAGTCGATCTTTCATGACGAGTGGCGATGGCGCAGATTCCACCGGTGTTGCCGTCTTCTTTGCCCCTCCCAGCAATGAATGCAGCTGCCAGGGACGGATCCAAGGGGGGACAAGGGGGGCTAGACCCCCCTCAATAAATTGATTATTCTTTAATTTTAGTAGTTAGTTAAGCCAAAATTTCCTAAACATGAGAGCTTTGCCCCCTCCATGAGCAAGCTCGCCTCCTCCATGCATTCATCCTGGCTCCGTCCCTGGCAGCTACATCATGCCCGGCGGCGGTAGTGGTGCACCCGGATCGCCGAGATCGCCACCCCTCATTTTTGGGCAATTACCTGATAACTGATTTGTAGTATGTATCCCCAGAATCCAGCGATCTCTCTGTTTTCCTCTCCATGTAGAGTTAGATAGACATCTGATTCAGATGGCTTGCACCCGTAGACGGAGAGGGCAGCGGCAAGCCCAAAATATGTAGTAACCAGGACGAATTTCCACCTGAGTTAGAATTCGCTTTGAATGGTATGCTTACTAGTTTTTTTTGAGGGATATTTGAAGACCACACCAGTGGGGCGGGGGATGAATGCCCCCTCCCCTTGATTTACATCAGTCCAACTAATACGTGGTGATGAGCTGGTGTGGCAACAGAGTGATACTTCACTACTTCTACGGCACCACATTCATCGCAGAAATCCTCCACATCCTACGGCTCCACTTCATACGGCATGACGTGTCCAACGTTACTCGACTTGGAACTGGGCTTTGAACGGCCAGTCTTTCCGTCCTCTCCGACCGCCTCAAGGTAACGCCCGCACGCCCGCCATGCTTATGATTCTATGTAGTGTTCAGTTTAGAGCATTTTCAGATTTTGCTTTTTGCTTTCTAATTAGGATGGAATGGACTAAAGCTGGAATGTTGACCGAAATAATCAACCAGCAAGCTGGAATGTGGATGTGAGCTTGCCATGTTGTGTGTGTGTGTGTGTGTTTGTGTGTGTGTCACTAGTAGAAAGCAGACCTTTCGTCTGCATCACTAGTCCCGGTTGGGTTTTGAACCGACACTAATGTGCCCATTAGTCCTGGTTCGTTACGGGCATCATTACTGCCGGTTCGTTCTGTACCTTTAGTCCCGGTTCGTGTCACGAACCGGCACTAAAGGTGTGGTGGCAGGCTGGCGTCAGCCTGGGGCCCCATAGGAACTTTAGTCCCAGTTGGTGGCTCCAACCGTGACTATAGGCTAACCTTTAGTCGCGGTTGGAGCCACCGACAGGGACTAAAGGTTCTCCTATATTGAAACCCTTTAGCACCAGCCCGAGCAGAGTCCTCTCTGTTCTTCCCCTTTCCTCTCCTCTCTGTTCTTCCTCTCTTCCTCGAGCTCATCCTCCATTTTTGTCAAAATTTGTCAAGATTTGGAGGCATCCCATCCATCCAAGTGTTCACAAAGGTTAGAAAATTTGTCCTTTCATCTCTCATTGCTAGATTAGCTCTTGCAATGTTCTATAAGTATAGTAATTTGTGGGTTTTAGTTTATATGTGGTAGTTTATTTGATTTATGCAATTTGAGCTCAAATTAACTTCTTACTTTGCATTTGTAGGTGTGGTTTAATTAGTGCCTTCCCATCCCCGTCCTAACCACCGTCAATTGCTCGCACCGTCCCGTCGCCGGCACCATCTTGGTGAGCCACTTGTTCTTATCCTTTTTATAATAAAAAAACCATGTTTGTAAGATAGTTAGTTACTTGTATAGTTTTCTTACCTATATGGTTGTTTGTTATACATAGTGGCATGGTTTTGAAATCCGTCCCCGTCGGCCCTCATCCGGTATATGATGGAGATGTGGTATATACTCTCTTTTATAACTCTTTGTTGCATTTCGTGTTCATGACAATTATGCCAATCAAGTTGACATAGATGTTTTTATCTAGGAGGTACGTGAACCGGAGATTCCAACCAACATAGATATTCTTGTCAAGAAGTTAAATTTAGTTGAAAAAAGAAAACGAGTATTTGAAAGAAAAACTGAAAAGAGTTGAAGAAGAGAAGATGAAACTGGAGTTGTATGTTGCCGATGTCGTCGATGATCACAAGATCAAGATGGGTGCAATGCGCTTGAAGATTAGAAAATTTAAAAGATATGCATTGATAGTGAGGCTTGGTATCACTATGTTGTTGGAACAATTGTTACCTTAGTTGCGATGTTGATCGCATTTAAATGCTTTAGCTAGAGAGTTTGTATGTTGTTTTATGAGAACAAGTGTGTATGAACTTTATGTACAAACTTTTATTAATTTGGTCTTTTCGGTGTTGTGTAATGAAGATGAGCCGGCAATGAATGTACGACGACCGATACTCTCCCCAGTTCATTAATGGCGTGCATACTTTTCTGGTTGCGGCTGAGGCAAATAGGCGGTCGGATGGTTTTATGTATTGTCCACGTGCTGGCTGTAAGAATGATCAAAATTACTCTAACTCAAGAACCATTCACGTCCACATGTTTGAGTCCGGTTTCATGTCTGGCTATAACTGTTGGACCAAGCATGGAGAAAGAGGGGTCCTAATGGAAGAGAATGAAGAAGAAGAGGATGGTGACAGTTATCCTGGCCATGGGTTCCATGAATACGGTGGTACAACAATGGGGGAAGAAGCTAAGATGACAATGCGGGAAGGAGCTGAAGAAGAGGCATCGGATGATCCCGCTGATGATCTTGGTCAGGCCATTGCCGATGTAAAGAGAAACTGCGCAAGTGAAAAGGAGAAGCTAAAGTTGCAGTGCATGTTAGAGGATCACAAAAAGGGTTGTACCCTAATTGTGAAGATGACAATAAAAAGCTGGGTACCACACTGGAATTGCTGCAATGGAAGGCAGAGAATGGTGTATCTGACAAGGCATTTCAAAAGTTGTTGATAATGTTAAAGAAGAAGCTACCAAAGGACAATGAATTGCCAGAGAGTACGTACGAAGCAAAGAAGGTTGTCTGCCCTCTAGGATTAGAGGTCGAGAAGATACGTGCATGACCTAATGACTGCATCCTCTACCGCAGTGAGTACGAGGATTTGAATGCATGCCCGGTATGCTGTGCATTGTGCTATAAGATCGTCCACGATGACCCTGGTGATGTTGAGGGCGAGCACCCCAAGAAGAAGATTCTTGCCAAGGTGATGTGGTATGCTCCTATAATACCACGATTGAAATATTTGTTCCAAAACAAAGAGCATGCCAAGTTGATGCGATGGCACAACAAAGACCGTAAGAAAGACGGGAAGTTAACAGTGCCCACTTACGGGTCGCAGTGGAGAAAAATCGAGAGAAAGTGGAAGGACTTTGCAAAGGATGCAAGGAATGTATGGTTTGCTTTAAGTGTAGATGGCATTAATCCTTTTGGGGAGCAGAACGGCAATCATAGCACATGGCCTGTGACTCTATGTATCTATAACCTTCCTCCTTGGTTGTGCATGAAGCGGAAGTTCATTATGATGCCAGTGCTCATACAAGGCCCCAAGCAACCCGGAAACGACATTGATGTGTACCTAAAGCCATTGGTTGAAGAACTTTTACCGTTGTGGAATGGAAAAGGTGTACATGCATAGGATGCGAAAGATCAGGAGGAATTTGACCTACATGCATTGTTGTTTGTAACCATAATGATTGGCCTGCTCTCAGTAACCTTTCAGGACAGACAAACAAGGGATATCACGCATGCACGCACTGTTTAGATGATATCGACAATATATATTTGGATAAATGTAAGAACAATGTGTATCTGGGGCATCGTCGATTTCTTTAGAGCAGGCATCTCGTACGAAAGAAAGGCAAGCATTTCAAAGGTGAGGCAGATCACCGGCAGAAGCCTCGCCACCGTACGGGTGATGACATACTTGATATGGTCAAGGATTTAAAAGTAATCTTTGGCAAGGGTCGTGGTGCTCAATCTGTTCTGAATGACGCTAACAAACGCGCACTGTCGTGGTTTTGTCACGGCAGATGTCCGAGGACTTAGGTTCGAGGCCATCGCTGAGGTGATGGACTCAAAGGGGTTGGTGGGGGCGAAGGACACGAGTTTACCCAGGTTCGGCCCCTCAAGAAGAGGTAAAAGCCTACGTCCTACTTATGTTGTATTCATTGGAGTATCGATTACAAGGGAGCGGATTCTGCATCTATAGGCCGATTCTGCACTAGTGTGTGTGCGTGCGTGCGTGCATGTGTGTGTGTGAGCAATGGTCTGTGTACACAATGTTGTGTGTGGACGTGAGCTAGTCATGTATCATGTACTCTGTATGCAATGTTGTGCGGGGGGGTTGTTTTCTGAGAATGTCTAGTTAGACCCTAGATATAAAAAAAATGAGAAATGTTAAGGAAGAACTAGTGTCGTCGTGTGCATAGTAGCAGGCTTTTTTTTGCAAATGTTTACAATATTTGTTACGGAAGATAATAATGGTATCTACAGACATCTATTTACTAGAGGCAAATTATCTAAGATACATCAATACATATTACAACATTATAACGGCTAACTCCATTTTGCTCTCTCCACATGTGAGCTAACTTAGATGCTCTCACTTCCCTCATCAGTTTGTTTACCTCATGAACTAGCATGTCTAGACCTATCTCTCTCAGGTGCATTGATCATGTCGATAGCTGTGAGACAGTCTGTCTCAATATCAATAGGCAATTGAGTCCACTGTAGTGCGAGGTTGAGCCCCTCCATGCATTTTTTGAGCCTAGGCTTCGCACCTCCTATCCTTACCTTTCAATGATGCTTTGAGATCCGTACTACACAACTAACTTAGGACATGCGATTTTTTCTTTTTTGTTTCTTCAAACCAAAACAACATATGAACTTCAAACTTTGTAGAACAACAAAACATTATTACTAGAATGCGCGATAAAACTTTCAGATTTTTTTGCCCAACATAAATATAAAAACTGAGTTTTTTTGGTTAAAAAGGTTTATTTTTAGTATTTGTGATGAACGAAAAAATCTGAAAGTTTTTTCTCACATTCTAGTTAGAATGTTTTATTGTTTTGCAAAAGTCGGAAGTTCATAGATTGTTCTATGTGGGAGAAACAAAAAAAAATGCGTGCACGAATCGCAAAGCAGAATTGGATGGCTGGATAAGGGGGTCTCCATGAGTAAGCTCCAGGATATGTTTTCGCTCCATGCATGTAGCTAGCTCGGCCTCCAATGGCTCAACGCACGCCCGCAACTCCCTACAGGAAGAGAAGATCTTGCCGGAGCTGTCGTGGATAATCATGCCACCCGGCGCTGCCCGTCCCAGAGTTGGCGTAGAAGGAGCCATCCACGTAGAGCTTACTCCAACCTTCCACTGGTGGCATCCACCTAGGTGGCTGGCTAGCAATAGGAGAAATCGATGCATGCAGTACAGGCTTGCATGGCATGATCACATCGACTAGTTGCTCACCTTTCACCGGTTCTGCATTAGGGTAGTTCTAGATGACCATTGAGGATGCATAGCTCATTAAAAACCTCTTGGACGCCTCGACAGGAGGCGGCCGCTTGCTGCACGTCATCTCGTTTCGAACATGCAACACCTCCATAGAGTCATCATGAGCTCAATCTTGGAGATCACATATAGTCTGGGGCTCTGGGCAAGCCATTCAGGGCCCATCCAACGGAAGGTCAATGCATCAGGTACCCTACATTGCTTCGTCATCGCTTGCCAAATCGGCACTGCCCTCGGATACCTGCAAAAAGCATGAATGTGTCCTCCGACTCCATCGCACAGAGAGGGCATTGGCCGGACACTTCAAGTCATCGACGCTTTTTATTAATCCAAGTGGGGAGACACTACGTAATCAAGCAGCAAATAAAGGTGCAAACATTGGGAGGAGCAGGCTATGAAGAAAGGTAGGTTAAGCGTATGCGTTATACAGGGACGGCTTCATGTTAATATAGCACAAGAGATTACAGGGTTGTTAGGCTATGAATTGACCTCCAAGTCGTATCCCAATAGCACCAACAGATTACAACTCTAGATACACATCTAGATACTTATCTCTACAACAGTTTATATCAAACACCGTATGATAATATTTCCACACTCCCCCTCAATCACAACTCTCTAAGTTGAGATTGTGTCTAAAAGATGCAAGCTGGTGAACTAAAAGTGGTTTAGTGAAGCCATCTGCAACTTGATCACCAGTTGGTATAAATCTGATATTCAACTGTTTATTCACTACCCTTTCACGAATAAAGTGATAGTCAATCTCAATATGTTTGGTCCTGGCATGGAAAATAGGATTAGCAGACATGTACGTAGCACCAAGATTGTCACACCAAAAAGACGCTGCCCTTGGATGTTGGACACGAACTCTGTCAACATACTTTGCACCCATATTACTTCTGAAGTGGCATTCGCCAAAGCCTTATAATAAACTTATGTGCTTGATCTAGACATAATAGCTTGCTTGCGAGCACTCCAGGATACATGTTACTTCCCAAAAACACTACAAATCCACCTGTTGATCTCCTATCATCTTGACATCTTGTTCAATCTGCATCTAAGAAAGCACTGACTAACATTTAGTCTGACTTATCAAGCTTAAGTCCATGACCCTTTGTTGCTTCAAGATACCTGAGTATTCTTTTCACATCTGTAAAATGTACACTGGTAGGAGCATGCAAGAACTGACACACCTTATTAACCGAGTATGAGATATCTGGTCTAGTCAATGTTAAATACTGCAAGGCTCCTACAATGCTTCTGTATTTGGTGGAATCTTCTGACTCAAGTACCTCACCATCATGGAGTGATAACTTTTCGGAAGTAGACAAAGGATTAGGTGATGGCTTACATCCTTTCATACCTACTCTCTGAAGTATGTCCTGCACATACTTCTCTTGTGATAGCACAATTCCATCTTTTACAGATTTTACCTCAATGCCTAGGAAATAGTGGAGATCTCCTAGATCCTTGAGAGCAAAGTCCATGCGCAGATCCTTGAGAAGAGCTTCAACTGCTTTAGAGGATGAGTTTGTAACAACTATATCATCAACATAAATAAGCCAAGGGAGGTGTCTCCCTTCGAGGGAACAAAACCAAGGGATTGTAACTTGGAGGACAGTCAAGAGTACCAAGCTCGTGGTGCTTGTTTTAGGCCATATAATGCCTTGTCAAGCTTGCAAACATGTTGTGGCAATAGAGGATGCTCATACCCAGTAGGTTGCTTCATAAAAACTTCTTCTTCCAGAACACCATGCAAAAACGCGTTCTTCACATCTAGTTGTTGCATGCACTAGTTTCTAGATACGGCAACTGAAAGAATGATCCTAATAGTGGCAGCTTTAACTACATGACTGAAGGTGTCCTCGTACTCAAGCCCATACCTCTGCTTAAACCCTTTTGCCACCAAACGAGCCTTGTACCTGTCAAATGTGCCATCAAACCTCCTCTTTACCATGTAGATCCACTTGCAATCAATCACATTCCTGCCCTTGACATGAGGAACTAGACGCCATGTTTTGTTATCCATGAGCGCAGCATACTCTTCATCCATAGCAGCCTTCCACTTGGACTCACCAAGGGTCGCACCCAAGGTTTGTGGTTCACCTCTGGCACAAAAAGACCCCCAAAGAACACATCCATCATTATAAATTTTAGGTTTGGCAATACCACTCTGAGATCTGGTGTGGAGACATGCAGGAGGAGGTAGGGGTGGCCTTGAAAGTTGTTGTTGCAGACGGTTGGACTCAGGTGAAACATTAGAACCACTAGCCACAGAAGATCCGCCAGACACCGCATGCAGCGAATCCAACGGCGGCGAGCGAAGATCCTCGCCATGACTGTCATTTGGTAGTTCCTGAGAGCTCTGGTGGAGGCACGTGACCGCGCGAGTGCGTCTCTCCATCAGTGCCACGTGGGGAGCTCGGAGTCGTCGACCGACCGATCGAATGTGCGGGTGGCCCACCCGCCTCGGTCCTGGGCAAAGACGGACCGGTGACCAGACCAACAGACCCGCCTGGTGTTGGGGAGGATTGTTGGAAATATGCCCTAGATGCAATAATAAAATGGTTATTATTGTATTTCCTTGTTCATGATAATTGTCTATTGTTCATGCTATAATTGTATTAACCGGAAACCAGAATGCATGTGTGAATACATAGACCACAACGTGTCCCTAGTGAGACTCTAGTTGACTAGCTCATTGATCAATAGATGGTCACGGTTTCATGACCATGGACATTGGATGTCGTTGATAACAGGATCACATCATTAGGAGAATGATGTGATGAACAAGACCCAATCCTAAGCATAGCACAAGATCGTGTAGTTCGTCTGCTAAACCTTTTCCAATGTCAAGTATCATTTCCTTAGACCATGAGATTGTGCAACTCCCGGATACCGTAGGAATGCTTTGGGTGTGCCAAACGTTACAACAAAACTGGGTGGCTATAAAGGTGCACTACGAGTATCTCCGAAAGTGTCTTTTGGGTTGGCACGAATCGAGACTGGGATTTGTCACTCCGTATGACGGAGAGGTATCTCTGGGCCCACTCGGTAAGACATCATCATAATGAGCTCAATGTGACTAAGGAGTTAGCCACGGGATGATGTATCACGGAATGAGTAAAGAGACTTGCCGGTAACGAGATTGAACAAGGTATAGAGATACTGACGATCGACTCTCGGGCACGTATCATACCGATAGACAAAGGAGTTAGCCACGGGATAATCTATTACGGAATGAGTAAAGAGACTTGCCGGTAACGAGATTGAACAAGGTATAGAGATACCGATGATCCAATCTCGGGCAAGTATCATATCGGTAGACAAAGGGAGTTGTATACGAGATTGATTGAATCCCCGACATCGTGGTTCATCCGATGAGATCATCGTGGAGCATGTGGGAGCCAACATGGGTATCCAGATCCCGCTGTTGGTTATTGACCGGAGAGGTGACTCGGTCATGTCTATGTGTCTCCCGAACCCGTAGGGACTACACACTTAAGGTTTGATGACGCTAAGGTTATACGGAATTGGTATACGTGATTACCGAAGGTTGTTCGGAGTCCCATATGAGATCCTGGACGTCATGAGGAGCTCCGGAATGGTACGGAGGTAAAAATTGATATATAGGAAGTCCTGTTTTGGTCACCGGAAAGTTTTCGGGCTCATCGGTAGTGTACCAGGAGTGCCGGGAGGGTGCCGGTGGACCCCCGAGAGGGGTGTGACGATCAAAGGACTTCGTGGGATGTTAGAGGAGGTGTACCAGCCCTTATTGGGCTGGCCAAGTCCTTCCGGAAAGGCCCATGCGGCTAGGGATAAAGAGATAAGGCTAAAGGAGATTCAAAAGGAAGAGATCCACCTCCCTTGTGGGAGGTGGACTCCTCCCTAGCTTCGGCCGAACCTCTCCTCCTTGGAGGAGGGGCCAAGGCAGACCTCCCTCTCCCTCCTCCTATATATACTTGAGGTTTTGGCTGTTTTGAGACAAGATTTGATCTCTCTCCCACGGCGCAGCCCTACCTCTCTTCTTCCTCCTACGTAGTGCTTAGGCGAAGCCCTGCCAGAATACCTTGCTGCTCCACCACCACCACGCCGTCGTGCTGCTGTTGGAGCTCTTCCCCAACCTCTCCCTACTCCTTGCTGGATCAAGGCGCGGGAGACGTCACCGGGCTGTACGTGTGTTGAACGCGGAGGCGCCGTTGTTCGGCGCTAAGATCGGAGTCCACCGCGATCTGAATCGCTACGAGTACGACTCCACCAACCATGTTATTGTAACACTTCCACTTAGCGATCTTCAAAGGTATGAAGATGCAATCTCTCCCCACTCATTGTTGGTTTCTCCATAGATAGATCTTGGTGATCATAGGAATTTTTTTGATTTACTACTACATCTCCCAACAGTGGCATCATGAGCTAGGTCTATGCGTAGAATCTATGCACGAGTAGAACACAAATTTGTTGTGGGCGTCGATCTTGTTAATTTTCTTACCACTACTAGTCTTATCTTTATTCGGCGGTATTGTGGGATAAAGCAGCCCGGACCAACTTTACACATACGCTTACGTGAGACCGGTTCCATCGCCTGACATGCACTTGTTGCATAAGGTGGCTACCAGGTGTCTGTCTCTCCCACCTTAGTCGGATTGGATTCGATGAAAAGGGTCCTTATGAAGGGTAAATAGCAATTGGCATATCACGTTGTGGTTTTGGCGTAGGTAACAAGCGTTCTTGCTAGAAACCTATAGCAGCCACGTAAAAACTTGCAACTACAAATTAGAGGACGTCTAACTTGTTTTTGCAGCATATGCCTTGTGATGTGATATGGCCAAAGGATGTGATGTGATGCATTGTGATGTATGAGATTGCTCATGTTCTTGTAATAGGATTCACGACTTGCATGTCGATGAGTATGACAACCGGCAGGAGCCATAGGAGTTGTCTTATTTTATTGTATGACCTGCGTGTCAATCAAGATCGCCATGTAATTACTTTTCTTTATTGCTAAAAGTTAGCCATAGTAGTAGAAGTAATAGTTGACGAGACAACTTCATGAAGACACGATGATAGAGATCATGATGATGGAGATCATGGTGTCGTGCCGGCGACAGTGATGATCATGGTGCCCCGAAGATGGAGATCAAAGGAGCAAGATGATATTGGCCATATCATGTCACTATATTGATTGCATGTGATGTTTATCATGTTTACATCTTATTTGCTTAGAAAGACGGTAGCTAAATAAGATGATCTCTCAAGAAAATTTCTAGAAATGTGTTCACCCTAACTTTGCACAGTTACAAAGGATCATTGTTCCGAAGCACCACGTGATGATCGGGTGTGATAGGTTCTAACGTTCGCATACAATGGGTGTAAGCTAGATTTACACACGCAAAACACTTAGGTTAACTTGACGAGCCTAGCATGTACAGACATGGCCTCGGAACACGGAAGACCGAAAGGTCGAACATGAGTCGTATAGAAGATACGATCAACATGAAGATGTTCACCATGGATGACTAGTCCATCTCACGTGATGATCGGACGCGGGATAGTTGACGTGGATCATGTGTCACTTGGATGACTAGAGAGATGTCTATCTAAGTAGGAGTTCATTAAATAATTTGATTATGTGAACTTAATTATCGTGAACTTAGTCTAAAATTGTCTTTACAATCTATATTGTAGATCGAATGGCCAACGCGAATGTCACCCTCAACTTCAACGCGTTCCTAGAGAAAACCAGGCGGAAAGATGATGGAAGCAACTATGCGGGCTAGGTCCATGGTTTGAGGATCATCCTCATAGCTTCCAAAATATTGTATGTCCTTGATGCACTGCTAGCTGACGCACCCATTTTCCCAGCAGATCAAGACGTTATGAACGCTTGGCAGTCATGCTGCGATGATTACTCCCTTGTTCAGTGCGGCATGCTTTACAGTTTAGAACCGGGGCTACAAAATCGTTTTGAGCAACACGGAGCATATGAGATGTTCCAATAGCTTAAACTGGTTTTCCAAGCTCATGCCCGGGTCGAGAGATATGATGTGTCCAACAAGTTCTTCAGTTTAAGATGGAGGAAAATAGTTCTGTCAGTGAGCACATACTCAAAATGTCTGGGTTGCACAACCGCTTGACTCAGCTGGGAGTTAATCTCCCGGATGACTTGGTCATTGACAGAATCTTCCAGTCGCTTTCACCTAGCTACAAGAGCTTTGTGATGAACTACAACATGCAGGGTATGGAGAAGTCCATCCTTGATTTGTACTCGATGCTGAAATCAGCAGACGTCGAGATCAAAAAGGAGCATCAAGTGTTGATGGTAAATAAGACCACTAGTTTCAAGAAAGGCAAGGGTAAGAAGAACTTCAAGAAGGACGGCAAAGTTGTTTGCTGCCCAGTAAGCAAGTTGCCGGGAAGAAGAACAAGCATGCACCCAAGCCTGAGACTGAGTGCTTTTATTGCAAGTGTACCGGTCACTGGAAGCGGAACTGCCCCAAGTACTTAGCGGATAACAAGGCCGGCAATGTTAAAGGTATATGTGATATACTTGTTATTGGTGTGTACCTAACCAGCACTCGTAGTAGCTCCTGGGTATTTGATACCGGTGCAGTTGCTCACATTTGTAACTCCAAGCAGGAGCTACGGAATAAGCGGAGACTGGCAAAGGTCGAGGTGACGATGCGCATCGAGAATGGTTCCAAGGTCGATGTGATCACCGTCGACACGCTACCTCTACATCTACCTTTGGGATTAGTTTTAAACCTCAATAATTGTTATTTAGTACCAGCTTTGAGCATGACCATTGTATCTGGATCTTGCTTAATGTGAGATGGCTACTCATTTAAATCTGAGAATAATGGTTGTTCTATTTATATGAGAGAAATATTTTATGGCCATGCCCGGCTGGTCAATGGTTTATTTATGATGAATCTCGAACGTGATGTTACACATGTCCATAGTGTGAGTACCAAAAAGTGTAAGGTTGATAACGATAGTCCCACTTACATGTGGCACTGCCGCCTTGGTCATATTGGTGTCAAACGCATGAAGAAGCTCCATGCTGATGGACTTTTGGAGTCTCTTGATTTTGAATCATTTGACACGTACGAACCATGCCTCATCGGCAAGATGGCCAAGACTCCGTTCTCCGAAACAATGGAGCGAGCAACTGACTTGTTGGAGATAATACATACCGATGTATGCAGTCCAATGAGCGTCGAGGCTCGCGGTGGCTACCGTTATGTTCTCACCCTCACTAATGACTTGAGCAGATATGGGTATGTCTACTTAATGAAACATAAGTCTGAAACCTTTGAAAGGTTCAAGGAATTTCAGAGTGAGGTAGAGAATCAACGTGACAGGAAAATAAAGTGCCTACAATCTGATCGTGGCGGAGAATATTTAAGTCACGAGTTTGGCAAGCACCTAAGGAAATGTTGAATTGTTTCACAACTCACGCCGCCTGGCACACCTTAGCGAAATGGTGTGTCTGAACGTTGTAATCGCACTCTATTGGATATGGTGCAATCTATGATGTTTCACAACTGACGCCGCCTGGCACACCTCAGTGAAATGGTGTGTCTGAACGTCGTAATCGCACTCTACTGGATATGGTGCGATCTATGATGTCTCTTACCGACTTACCGCTATCATTTTGGGGATATGCATTAGAGACTGCCGCATTCACTTTAAATAGGGCACCGTCAAAATCCATTGAGACGACACCGTATGAATTATGGTTTGGAAAGAAACCTAAGTTGTCGTTTCTAAAAGTTTGGGGATGCGATGCTTACGTGAAGAAACTTCAACCTGAGAAGCTCGAACCCGAAGCGTTAAAGTGCGTCTTCATAGGATATCCCAAAGAGACTATTGGGTATACCTTCTAACTCAGATCCGAAGGCAAAGTCTTTGTTGCCAAGAATGGATCCTTTCTCGAGAAAGAGTTTCTCTCGAAAGAAGTTAGTGGGAGAAAAATAGAACTTGATGAGGTAATTGTACCTCCACTCGAACTGGAGAGTAGCGCAGCACAGGAAGTTGTTTCTGTAGAGCCTACACTGGCTGGAGAGGAAGTTAATGATGATGATCATGAAACTTCAGATCAAGTTACTATTGAACGTCGAAGGTCCACCAGGACACGTTCCGCACCAGAGTGGTACGGCAACCCTGTCCTGGAGATCATGTTGTTGAATAATGGTGAACCTTCGAACTATGAAGAAGTGATGTCGGGCCCGGATTCCAACAAATGGCTTGAGGCCATGAAATCCGAGATAGGATCAATGTATGAGAACAAAGTATGGACTTTGGTGGACTTGCCTGATGATAAGCGAGCCATTGAAAATAAATGGATCTTTAAGAAGAAGACTGACACGGATGGTAATGTGACCGTCTATAAGGCTCGGCTTGTCGCTAAAGGTTATCGACAAGTTCAAGGAGTTGACTACGATGAGACATTCTCACCAGTAGCAATGCTGAAGTTTGTCCGAATCATGTTAGCAATTGCCGCATTTTATGATTATGAGATCTGGCAAATGGACGTCAAAACGGCATTCCCTAATGGCTTCCTGAAGGAAGAACTGTATATGATGCAGCCGGAAGGTTTTGTCTATCCTAAAGAAGCTAACAAAGTATTCGAGCTCCAGCGCTCCATCTATGGGCTGGTGCAAGCATCTCGGAGTTGGAACATTCGCTTTAATGAGGTGATTAAAGCGTTTGGGTTTGTACAGGTTACAAGGTGTGAGATTGAGTACGACTCAATGCCCGACCACGGCAAAGGATAGAGAAGAGATGAGTGTCATCCCCTATGCTTTAGCCATAGGCTCTATTATGTATGTCATGCTGTGTACCAGACCTGATGTGAACCTTGCCATAAGTTTGGTAGGGAGGTACCAAAGTGATCCCGGAGCGGAACACTGGACAACGGTCAAGAATATCCTGAAGTACCTGAAAAGGACAAAGGAGATGTTTCTCGTATATGGAGGTGCCGAAGAGCTCGTCGTAAAGGGTTACGTCGATGCTAGCTTCGACACAGATCCGGACGACTCCAAGTCACAAACCGGATACGTGTATATTTTGAACGGAGGGGCAGTCAGCTGGTGCAGCAGCAAGCAAAGCATCGTGGCGACATCTACATGTGAAGCAGAGTACATAGCTGCTTTGGAAGCAGCAAAGGAAGGAGTCTGGATGAAGGAGTTCATCACCGACCTAGGAGTGATTCCCAATGTGTCGGGCCCGATGACTCTATTATGTGACAACATTAGAGCTATTGCCCTTGCGAAGGAGCCCAGGTTTCACCAGAAGACAAGACACATCAAGCGTCACTTCAACTCCATCCACGATTACATTCAGGAGGGAGATATAGATATTTGTAAAGTACATACGGATCTGAATGTCGCAGATCCGTTGACTAAACCTCTCTCACGAGCAAAACATGATCAACACCAGAATGCTATGGGTGTTTGATTCATCACAATGTAACTAGATTATTGACTCTAGTGCAAGTGGGAGACTGTTGGAAATATGCCCTAGAGGCAATAATAAAATGGTTATTATTGTACTTCCTTGTTCATGATAAATGTCTACTGTTCATGCTATAATTGTATTAACCGGAAACCAGAATGCATGTGTGAATACATAGACCACAACGTGTCCCTAGTGAGCCTCTAGTCGACTAGCTCGTTGATCAATAGATGGCCACGATTTCATGACCATGGACATTGGATGTCGTTGATAATAGGATCACATCATTAGGAGAATGATGTGATGGACAAGACCCAATCCTAAGCATGGCACAAGATCGTGTAGTTCGTCTGCTAAAGCTTTTCCAATGTCAAGTATCATTTCCTTAGACCATGAGATTGTGCAACTCCCAGATACCGTAGGAATGCTTTGGGTGTGCCAAATGTCACAACATAACTGGGTGGCTATAAAGGTGCACTACGGGTATCTCCGAAAGTGTCTTTGGGTTGGTACGAATCGAGACTGGGATTTGTCACTCCGTATGACGGAGAGGTATCTCTGGGCCCACTCGGTAAGACATCATCATAATGAGCTCAGTGTGACTAAGGAGTTAGCCAAGGGATGATGTGTTATGGAACGAGTAAAGATACTTGCCGGTAACGAGATTGAACAAGGTATAGAGATACCGACGATTGAATCTTGGGCAAGTATCATACCAGTAGACAAAGGGAATTGTATACGGGATTGATTGAATCCCCGACATCGTGGTTCATCCGATGATATCATCGTGGAGCATGTGGGAGCCAACATGGGTATCCAGATCCCGCTGTTGGTTATTGACCGGAGAGGTGACTCGGTCATGTCTACGTGTCTCCCGAACCCATAGGGTCTACACACTTAAGGTTCGATGATGCTAGGGTTATAGGGAATTGGTATACGTGATTACTGAAGGTTGTTCGGAGTCCCGAATGAGATCCTGGATGTCACGAGGAGCTCTAGAATGGTCCGGAGGTAAAGATTGATATATAGGAAGTCTTGTTTTAGTCACCGGAAAGTTTTCGGGCTCATCGGTAGTGTACCGGGAGTGTCAGGAGGGTGCTGGTGGACCCCCGGGAGGGGTGTGACGACCAAAGGACTACGTGGGCTGTTAGAGGAGGTGTACCAGCCCTTATTGGTCTGGCCAAGTCCTTCCGGAAAGGCCCATGTGGCTAGGGATAAAGAGATAAGGCTAAAGGAGATTCAAAAGGAAGAGATCCACCTCCCTTGTGGGAGGTGGACTCCTCCCTAGCTTCGGCCGAATCTCTCCTCCTTGGAGGAGGGGCCAAGGCAGCCCTCCCTCTCCCTCCTCCTATATATAATTGAGGTTTTGGCTGTTTTGAGACAAGATTTGATCTCTCTCCCACGGCGCAGCCCTACCTCTCTTCTTCCTCCTCCGTAATGCTTAGGCGAAGCCCTGCCGGAATACCTTGCTGCTCCACCATCATCACGCCGTCGTGCTGCTATTGGAGCTCTTCCCCAACCTCTCCCTCCTCCTTGCTGGATCAAGGCGCGGGAGACGTCACCGGGTTGTACGTGTGTTGACGCGGAGGCGCCGTTGTTCGGCGCTAAGATCGGAGTCCACCGTGATCTGAATCGCTACGAGTACAACTCCACCAACTGCGTTCTTGTAACGCTTCCGCTTAGCAATCTTCAAAGGTATGAAGATGCAATCTCTCCCCACTCATTGCTGGTTTCTCCATAGATAGATCTTGGTGATCATAGGAATTTTTTTGATTTACTACTACATCTCCCAACAAGGATCCCAAAGGAGATCCACCTGGTGAGACTGCAGCACAGGATCCCGAGGAAAAACTGCCAGCAGGATCCGCTCTCGGATTGCTGCCTAGATCCTCTGTAGCGTTGTTTGTTTCCTACATAAAATCTAATGTATTTTCACCGATTTCCTGCACGCTCACACCAGAGTTGTGAGACATAGACATATGGTCAGAATCTACTACTCCCCTTGAAAGAAAACCGATGGAGGTAGAAGATGAGATGGAAGGAGCACGAGTTCTTTCTGAAGTTGGGCACCAACATTTGGATGTAAAGTGGCAAAGGGAAACACATGTTCATAAAAAACCACATCCCGTGAAATATAAACACGTCCACAGGAAACATCTAGGCACTTGTATTCTTTGTGGGGGTTGTTGTATCCTAAGAACACGTATTGTTTGGAACGAAATTCTAACTTATGCTTGTTGAAAGGACGCAAATTTGGCCACACTGCACAGCCAAAAATATAAAGAAATGTGTAGTTTGGTTTAGTACCAAAGAGGCGCTCAAGACGAGTTTGGTGGTTGATGACTCGACTAGGAACCCAGTTTATAAGATAGACTGTGGTGAGAAATGGCTCATCCCAAAATTTCAATGGCATAAAGGCATGAGCAAGAAGGGACAAACCCACCTCAATAATATGTCTATGTTTCCGCTCAGCGGATCCATTCCATTGGTGAGCATGAGGGCAAGAAACATGATGGGTGATGCCAATGCGCTCAAAAAAGGAATTAAGTCTTTGGTATTCACCACCCCAATCAGTTTGCATAGCTAGAATTTTACGATCGAAGAGGCGTTCAACATGTTGTTGAAAGAGATGAAACTTCTCAAATACATCGGACTTGTTTTTGAGTAAATAATCCAGCTAAATTTGCTGAAATCATCAATGAAACTCACATAGTATTTTTGTCTCCATACATAAATTAGGCCAGGACCCCACACATCAGAAAAAAAACAAGCTCTAAATTAAGGAGCCTTTGATTCACTAGTTCATCGAGTATAAGAAAGTTGATGGCTTTTATCCATTTGACAAGCATCACATACTAGATGATGATCCTTTTTATTTGACACAGGAAGATTAAACTCTCGAAGAATTTTCTGAACTACTGGCAATAAAGGATGCCCAAGGCGCCTATGCCATCGAGACGTGGATGGTGTTGCAACACCTAGCGCTTGATGTGAGGGAACATCCTGGCGACCCGAGATAGGAAACAGAACACATCTACTCTTGCCTTGAAGAATTGTTCTCCGATTGTCCTGATCCTTAACAAAGAAAATTTCAAGGTAAATCTCAAGGAAAGCATGATTGTCTTTGATAAGCTTATAACCAGAAAGTAGACTTTGATCAGATTTAGGAGCATGAAAAATATATTCGAGTTCTAAGGATCCACTAGGAGTAGAAAGGGTAGTATGACCAATATGCGCTATGTTCATACCTTGACCACTTGCGGTGTGGATTTGTTTCGTGCCAGTGTAGCGATCGCGTACAACAAGTTTCTCTAGCTCACCCGTCACATGATCCATTGCGACTGTGTTGAGGTACCAATTTGTGTCCATCCCATAAGAGTGCACCGCGTTGGCAGAGCGAGTTCCACCACCACCGCCATCAGGGTTGCGTACATTGTTGTTGTAGCCGCGATCGTAGCGCTTCCTACAGCGCCATGCGTCGTGCCCCATCTTCTTGAAGATTTGGCACTTCTCCTGGACATGGCTACCGCGGTCGTCGCCTCCTTGTCATGGCGTCCCACCAGAGTCGCTGCTGCTGCCTCCTCCTCCTCCGGAGTTGTCGGAGTAGCCCCCCCCCCCCCCCCGTGTAGTTCTTGTTGTAGCCACGAGGGCCTCCTCCGCCACCGCCGTTTCCACCAGGGCGGTTCGAACTGCCGCGACCTCTGCCGCGAGCAGCATGATTGGCGGAGTGGTTCGGCGAGAAGGAGGCCTTATGTGCTGCTATGCGGGACTCAGTCGCAAGCAACAGATAGAAAAGTTCACCAAGGGCGATTGGTAGATCGGAGGCAGTGTGGGTGGAGATCGCCAAAATGAAACTGTTGTAGCCGGGTTCATGAAGGAGAACTTGCAGGATGTGGGAGATCGCATCATCTTCATCCAGTGGCTTGCCGGCAGCTGCCATCTCATCTGCGATGCTCAGCATCTTGGTGTAGTAGGCCACCGGTCATGTCTCCTTTGCATGTGTGCTCGATTGCAGAGCGGAGATCGATGACCCTCGCCCTAGATTGCGAGGCAAAGCTTTGCAGCAGGGCCTTCCAGATTGTAGTGACGATTTTCAAAGAGCTAACCTGCAACAACACTTCACGAGAAAGCGATGAGATCAAGAAGGTAAGTACTTGTTGATCCTGAGTAACCCAAATAGCATGCTCTGGGTTTGTCATGGACGTGGTTTCTTTCTTCCTGGAGACCTCCTTCTCCGGGATGATCACGACTGGCGGCTCGCTGATGGAGCCATCTAGGTATCCCATAATACCTGCCGCTTTGATGTTCGGGAAGACCTGCGCCTTCCAAACGAGGAAGTTCTCCCGCGTCAACTTCTCGGAGATGGTATGGCTGAGGGAGGCAAAGGAGGGCGCAACCATTGGCAACAGACGAGGAGCTCGACATATCTAGATGTGGTAGGAAGGGTTGGCTCTGTTACCATGTGAATAAAGGTAAGTTAAGCGTATGCGTTATGCAAGGACGGCTTCGTGTTCATATAGCACAAGAGATTACAGAGTTGTTAGGCTATGGATTGACCTCCAAGTCATATCCCAACGACACCAATAGATTACAACTCTAGATACACCTCTAGATACTTTTCTCTACAACGGTTTGTATCAAACACCGTATAATACATAATTCAACACAAGCAATTCCAAATAAAAGCCCAGATGGCTCGTCGCCCGTCTGGTGCCCTACTCGCCGCGAGTGATTAAGGTCGAAGATGATCCTTCAAAGCAAGTCGATAAGCATACGTTGCGTTCAGCACCCCAAGCAAAGAGGTCACCGGCCATCCGGGAAGAAGTGTGAATCTTGATAATCTCATTTGCGTCTACCAGGAGAAAAGTATCTCGGATGATGTTCGTTCGCTATATGCGTTGTGGTTGTCCATCAGCTCACATACTGACCTTGCGGTGTCACCGGTGGGCCTCTCCCACTCCTTGGTAATGAGTAGTCCCGCCAAATTATGATTGAGTTGTCGTTACCCACGCGCCAAACCAGGCTAGTTTTCAAGAGCTGCAGGTCGTGTTCCACTCACTGCCATGTCGCTGAAACTCCTCTAGAGAAAATAGTATTTTCCAAGCTTATGTTTGGATAGTACCGCACCTTCTCTGGATGGGTTAGTAAGCGCAAGACAAGCACGCCAGTGCACCTTCCTCTTTCCCTTTTCTACTCCCCAAAAGAAATTTCTAATCATTCTCATGAGGTACTCATAAGTAGATGAGAGAAGCTTGAATACGGTCATAACATACGTTGGTATGGATTAGGCAAGGTTTTATGAAGACTTCCCTTCCACTCTAAGCAAGTTGGCATCCATCCCAATAAATCATCCTCTTCATGAACTTTTGCTGCAGATTTTGGAACCAGTTCTTTGACATGCGCCTGCCCGTTGGGTGTTGGTAAGTCTAAGTATCTTTCCTCAAACCCTTGATGTACCTCCAAGGTGTAAACTACAGTCTCCCCATCAGCAACGTGAGTACGTGACACCGTTCACCGAAGAGAATAGAGCACTTCCGGGGTTGATCAATTTTCACATAGCTTGAGCATAAACAACTAGAGCCTCTTTTATATTTGATGATTCTGCTTCCATGGCACGGAAAAAGATTTTGCAAACATAAAAAAGCTTCAGTTCTTATTGACACCAAACACATTGGAGTATTTAAAAACCATGGTCGTTAAAGAAGACCATGGTATTCTCCGAAAACCTTAAAAAAAAGGTGCCGCCAAACACAGCCTTAGGCGTGTATTTTTTTGTGTGTGTGTGAATATTGCAGTGGCTTGTTGGGAAAATACATGGATGAACCTGGGTACATATGAACCCACTATGGAAAACACATTTCTAAATGTTACAAATTTCTGAAAAAGGTTGTATGCGTACATCTCCATACTCTATGTGCGGACACAAAGTTTCACGGGAAAACAACTTTTAATTGGCTTGTGCAAAAAACACGGAAAAATATGGCGTGGAACGCTATTTAGAAGCACTGGAATTTGTCTTTTTCATGGAGGTAAACTAAAAGGAATTGTTTTCATAAAAATTTATGCCGGGCACACATTTTGGGAGGATGTACGCGTGAAATTTTGTTTTGAATTTTTTCCGCATTTCAAAATATGTTTAAAAATGCATTTTTAGAAAGCGGGTTCATATGTACCGGGTTCAAAACATCCTTATTCCAGCCTGTGAGATCAAATCCGGCCCAAACGCTGTCCTCTCCTGAGCTGGGCTTTTATTTCGCCTACGGTGTGTCTGTTTGCTGTTAGTTTGACAGCCCAAATAAATCAGAAGAATCAAACCGACCGAGCACCTCGCTGAGGGATAAAATTGTTTACTTAGAACCATTATCAATATTCATGAGAATTTTTTCTAGATTAATGGAAAACTATCCTACACCTATGCTGTAAGAAATAATGTTGACTGCATGCTTTGGCACATGTGCTTATGTTGCAGTCATAGATGGATTGGAAGCTGTTTCTTTCTAGCTTTCAACTCTCTTCATCTCCACAGGAACAGAATCTGTCAGAAGTTAGCAAATGCCAAAGCCTTGAGGCGTGTGTCATGTTCTCTAATCTTCATTGCTATCGTATTCATGGGAACTGCTGATGGCTCTGTTTTCTGAAGGTGCAGAACAGAAGGTTCCCATGTAGGTGGGAAGAGAAGCAGAGGTTTCTGATGGCTCTCTACTGCTGTTGGCTCTGTTTTCTGAATCTGAATGTGTAGCAGAGGTTTCTATCTAGGACACTGTCACTGAGTGTAATGCACCAACATGTGCACAGAGAATAAACTGAAATACCCTCTTGAAGATTTATTTCTTTTACTTGTAACTATAACCTGCAGATTTTAACACTACGTCAGGTTCAACACCGAATGAATATACGATTGGCATCTGTCTATCAGTGACATTAGTGCAGGGAGCCTCAGTAAAGTAGATGAAACCTTACATCCATACCATACCCTGTTCTAGTGCCATGTACAGCAGTTCCAGAGACCACCAGTAACGAAACCAAAAACTCTTTCTTGCACTGTACACGACATTGCGAAATCAACAATGCATAGATTGGCAACGGGGGTGGTAATATGTCCAATTGCAGGAGCAAAGTTCAGAGATTGGTAAGAACTGTGCCAACAGATAGTTCTGCACAGAGTAACCAAGACGGCATGCGACGATCTCAAAGAGATAACAAAACCAGCGATTAACTTGGACCACTAGAAATGAAAACAGAGGAGGCTGAAGCTGCAGAAGCAGCATTCATTTAGAGCTTAAAATGTATCCCTAAAGCTAAAGAGGGCTTCACTTCCAGAGCTACGAAATTAAACGACTGATTCGTGTCAAAAAAATTACACTTGACCTCTGTACCACCAACCGTCTACCAGGTTGAAAAACTGATTTGTTTTAAGAAAAAACACTTGATATCCTAGAGGAATGAATAGATGACCTCAATGGCCCATTGCAAACTTCAAGTGTCCATCAGTTAGCTACAGATTCAACTTAGCAGGATCTGAAGAGCCACCATACCCGGCTCCAAGAACAAGGGACATGGCCAAAGAGTAAACCAGGCCCGCTGGAGCAGACCCCATCCTTCCGGCCTCCGTAGGCGCATACGGATCCATCCTGCCAGGCTTAAAAATCGATACTTCATTGGTGAATGGTAAACTACAGTTTGAGTATAATTCAACCAGGAAACAATCCTTTTTCAGAGAACAAAACAGAAAATTGATGCAGCAGTTCCAGGTGGAGAAGAATTTAGAGTAGATGGAGTCTAGTTTGTTAGGTGATCAGTTGCACATCCATTACAATGTTCAATCGAAACAGCTTTGGGGCCGCATGCATCGTTCTGATGCAGAGGCCGGAGGTAATCCTCCTTTTCTAAAATAAAAAAAAATCACCTGCCCAGCAAAAATATGTAAGGAATCTACAGGACTCATTAGAAATAGCAACCGCAAACCATGTCACACCTCATATTTATATGCAGAGAACATCCCTAGTTTGGTTCTTTGCAGCTGCAAAGCATGCCCTTTGTTCTTAACATCTTTGGTGCTGCAGATTGTGTCTCTGTAGTAATGCCCAGAAATGCAAAGAAGAAATTAGATGACAGGAATTGAAGCATAGCCACTTAGCATTAGAAAATTAGATGGAGCGTTATTTTCATTACCTATACCCTGTTCTAAGCCGTGGCAGCAACTTACAGGTGCTCCACAGACCGGCAGTAAGCAAATCCAAAATCCATAAACCTTATTCGTGTCCAGTACATGACAATGCAAACTAACAGAGCTTATAGAGAAGGAAATGGTGTGGTAATAGATTCAATGCCCGATCGTAGGAGCTAGATTCAGAAGTTGGCAAAAACTGGGCTGAAATTACTATGAAATTAAGCACCATATCACGTTGTTAAGATGTAGTACAAAACTACAACAAAAGAACAAGTGGACACATAGACTCATCAAGCACAATAGATGCATCATTAGCTAGGTGGTACTAATCTATTAGTAGGAAAGAAAGGTTGGAAAGAAAGGTTGGAGTTGGTGGTGAATTCACACGTTGGACCACACAAATAAACAATTGCACTTATATCCATGTGTGAGACTAGCAGCTTTTCAAAAGACAGAATAAACAAATGTTATCTTTGTGAGACCTATCCTAAATAAACAAATACACTACTACCCTAACATGAGAATAACACTCTTATAAGAACACAGATTATAAATGCATAAAACTCCAGTTCAAAATCATGGCACTTTATATTAATTTCTCTGCCCAACCAATTCTTCCAGTTCTATAGCATAACAGAAGAGAGTGAACACATTTTTTTTGCGAAGGAGAGAGCGGACACATTGCAATTTCAACGTGATCGTAGACATTGTCCTCCTACCAAATGCATGATCTTGTGCATTCAAATTACTCATGACCATTCACCTATGTTTGGAAATTTAAAATATCATCTCACTGAAAATCTCGTGAAGGACCTACAATGGTCGCTTAAAAATCACCAATGCATACGATATAACCTTTTATTATATTTACGCTCTTTTTTTAATTATAAAACCATGCAATAGTCGTATGGCATCATCATCTTTCGATGATCTCTTAAGGCAGGAGTATCTCATCATCTTTTTTTATGGTTCCGTAGCAATGCACGGGCATTGTGCTAGTTGAGATACAAAGCAGCCGTTCCACTACAGGTCATCTATCTACCCGTAATAGGGCAAGCCAAATAAAAATAATTACTTGGCAAAGGCATAACCTTGTCAGTCGGTTGCCAAGATCACTATCCCCAGAGTTGAGTCGACTTGCCGGCGCCTTATGGCTTTTGTTACAAGGGCAGTTGAGAATCCGGCATGTTGATGGTGTAGCTGGAGAGAAGATGGACGATAGTGAAAGGACGGTCTGCGACGAGTACAAACCGTTCATCCCGCTCCACGAAATCGACATCTTCAGATATCGCATTGACCACCTTGAAGTTATACTTCCAGATGCGAGCAGACCGATCCAGCCGAGTGAAGTAGACACAATTCGGCTCAACACCTGGGAACTTATCAGCATCCACAGCCACACACCTCCGATGGCCAATGAAGATGGCAAACCTGCCGATGCTCCACGTAGGCACGAGTTGGCGCTTCACGGTGTCAAATCTGAGAACACTGGGGAAGACAGTTCTACGTTTCATGAAGACGAGCAGCATGTGTCCATCCAATCCAACTAGAAACCCCCGGTCCTCGCCTCTGTGATATGTGCAGCCGGAGAAAACGTTGGGGAGCAACATGGTTATACTCAAAGCATCTGGGAAAGAATAGCCCATCAGGAACTTCCTTAGAATCGAATATATGCCAGCTTCATTCAAACTTTCGCGCACACCACCACCCACGGCCGCCTTGAGTAAGAAGTTGTAATCTGCTGTGTGCTCTTGGACGGTGAAACTCCGGCTGTAAGGATAGGCCGTGTAATGCCGTTCGTGAGACGAGTTGCAGATGAAGACGAGCTTGAGCCGACAGCCATGACAGAAGACGACGTCGGCGGCCCCCATTTGCGGGGGCACGGGCACCACGAAACGGACGACGGCGCCGGTGAGAGGGTTGAGGACGCTGGCCGCGTGAGGAGGGCTCTTGTCCGCCAGCACGAGGTAGCCGCTGTGGGTGGTCGCCACGGCGTAGTGGTCGCGGAGCATGGGGAACCTTCTGCGGAGGAAGCGGCCGGTGTCGGCGTTGACCAGGAGCATCTCTTCACCCTCGCTCTGGAAGACCTCGTCGAGGAGGACCCACCGGCGCGGCTCGAAGCGGCGGTCGGAGCCGCTGCTGTCCTTGGGGCCGTCGGTGGCGGCGCGCCAGCCGGAGCAGGCGGCGCGGAGGTGCATGTAGCAGTCGAGGTCGTTGGTAGCGAGGAGGGAGTCGGCGACGCGGCGGACGAGGTCGGGCGGGAGGCCGGACCAGCCTGAGGCCGCCGTGGGAGGAAAAAGCGGCGGGCTTTGGAGACAAGTTGGATCCTCCTTCTTCCTTTTGGCAGGCGGAAGGGCTGGGGCGGCCATGGGCGCCGGGTCCGCCATTGCTGCGCGCTCGAGCTTGGGAGAAATGGCGCCGGGAGGGTGATGGGGATTGAGAGAGAGAGGACTGTGGATCTAGGGTTCTGTCTGTGAGGCGACGAGCCAGAGGCTTCACCGGCGCAGCCTGGTCAGGCCCACCGGCCGTGACAGACGTGGCCGGAGCTGGGCCGTCTGCTGCTGTCTTTGGACGAGGATTGGGAGCTGTGTATTTATTTTTTGGACATTCAATCACATCTTTATTTGTCTCAAAAAAATACAGATCTTTATTCATTTGTGGCAAAGTTCACTTACATCCTTTACAAGGAGAAGAGAGTGGTGCACCATCCATAGTTTACATCCTTTACATTTTTTGTGTACATCTGAAATGTTTATTTTATATATGTTTTACATTTTTAAACTACATGATCAAGTTTTTTTTTTGAAAACACATGTTTTTGAACTTTTTTGTTCGAACATGTGTTAAAAAAATTCAAATATATGTTGAAACGTTTTTTTCAAATGTCGTCGATATTTTTTTAAAGTTGCACATTTTTTTTCAATCTTAAGTTTTTTTTTGGAATTTGTATATTTTTAGTTTGTTAAAAAAATGTTGCAAATATAAATAAAAAAGAAATCGAGCGAACGAATGATAAGATGAAAGAAATGAACCCTGGCCACGAACCAGGTTTGCGCCCGTGACCCACGTAACCGCGTGGAGTGTGTGAGCCTCTGGCTTAGATAGACAAAACCCTGACGAGGCGGCAACATAAATTTTGCAATCCTGAAGAGGTGAAGAGGAGTATATGGGATGAAGGGACGGGGTAGAGTGAGAGGAAATGTGATATATCACTGGGATTGCTTAATACCTTTGGATCATCGCCGGTGTTTGTGGGGCCGGTGACTATCCTGGATGGACCTAGTGAGAGAATGGAAGCAGGCGCGATCAATGTCTCTGGTATATATACAGACTTGATTTCCTTGTCGTAGATCTTTCTCTAGTGGAGCCCTAGGTGTGTGCTATACAAATCGAGGTGGATGATACCCCGATGGAGGCAAAAGAGCGATGGAGCGCGTACGTAGGTGTGCTGGTTGTAGGCAATCGTGGACAACCTATGGACTTAGAGGGTGAGGATCGATTAGTTACCGTGCTTCCTTCGTTCCCAATTACTCATCCTAAAAATAAATAAATATAAGCGTATTTAAAATTAAAATACATCTAAATACATTCATTATTCTAATAAGTATTTTTAAACAGAGAGCATACTATTTTTTTTAAATAGGCTTTCGCCCGCTTTAAAAATAAAGCCACACCCAAAAAGGTACATGGCCGAGCAATACAAGGTGATGATGTGATCCTCTTACAAAGACGATCCTAAGATATCCGGCAAAGCCAAAGAAAATACAAAAAGACCTGAGCACAACACCACACTACGCCCTAGCACGCCTAAGCTCCACGACAACGCCCTCATGAAGGAGAACGACGCAAAGCGTCACCGCTGTCGCGTCCGCAAAGAACGGGGTTTTCACCCGGAGCCCTGACACACGGAGAGAAGAATCATGACAACATCTTCAGGAAAATAACAAAGCCCGCAAGCGTCACCGTCATCGGTGTCGAGGCACAGAGCTTTCACTCGGCAACCCACCCATGCCATCACGAGGTGCCCAAGGGTAGACGTCGATTTCAGGTCCCCAGATCCAGATCCAAACACAATCCCTGAGAAGACAAAGAGGACGTCTGAGCCACTCGCCTCAACTGTCATGTCACCCACACGACCAAGACAGGGATGTCACGCCTAAGATGCGATCTTATCCGTATTTTGGCACAAGGGCCTCGACAGGGATAGAAGCGCATCTCGTCGTGTTGCAAGAATGGATATCATTACAAATACATGTACAGAAGAGATGAGTATATGGAGTTGGCTTACACTCGCCACAAGCTACATCAATACAACAACATATCCAAACATCATACAGAAGAGCAGGGTCCGACTACGAACGAAAACAAACGACAAAATGACATTCATCCTTGCTATCCCAGGCTGCCGCCTGAAACCCGTCCTAGATTGATGATGAAGAAGAATAATAAATCCAAATCAAACAAGCATCGCTCTCATGTCAAAGCATCGCATTACATGTACCTGCAACTGTTGTTGTAGTAATCTATGAGCCACAGGGACTCAGCAATCTCATTTCCAACGGTATCAAGTCTATTAAAACTTAATGGGTGACGTATGGTTAAGTGGTGAGACTGCAGCAAGCGACTAAGCATTTATTTGAATATCTAACTTACGAATACAAAAAGTAAAGTATGGTGGTCTACGCATAACAGACGTGAACTAGTAATGATCACTAACTGATCCTGAACACCTACTTATGTCAATCATAACCCCATCGTGTTCTCTCTCGGATAAGGACTCACGAGAAGAGATAGTCACGATTACGCACACAGTTGGTGTATTTTATTTGAGTTTACTTCAAGTTTGCTATGCCCGGTGTTAAACAAAATATCCAAGTTTGCCACATAACCGCGGGCACGGCTTTCCGAAAGATTTAACCCTACAGGGGTGCTCCAACTCATCCATCAAAAATTAACCACACACAGCGGGAATAACCTCAACCACGGATCTCGTGGTCATCCTAGGCAATTCCAAAGGAAATCTGACACCTCGAGATAGCCCGAAGAAGATCAGAGTTCCTCACTCAAGACGTTCGAGAAAGGTAAAACAAATTCAGCAAGGTCGCCGACATGTCGACGAACCCGATAGGAGCCGCGTATCTCGTTCTCAGGACACGATAGATAAGTGAAGCGTACGGTTACGAGATAGACATCTCCCGAGTTGCCCCGGTTGGCCCAGCACGGTGCTCTAGTTTGGACCAACACTCATGAGGAGCACTGGCCTGAGTTGTTGATTAAGATCCGCGGGTGCCGGTGGGTCCCTATGCAATTTTATTAGTTATTAGGCAAATGTAGTACCAATGTTGGGCCCTGCCAGACAAGCTTTATCCTAAAACAAAAATCAAGGGGGTCCCCATAACAACCCCGAGCATGTTAGGAATGCTCAATTATGGAACATAACATTGGTTCACAAGCAACTAGGGCAGCAAGAGTGGAACAAAACACCGAGCAAAAGGCCAAGCCTTCCACCCTTTTACCAAGTGTATAAGTGCATTAAATTAAATAGCAATAATATTGTGATATAACAAAAGAATGTCCATGTTGACACATGGAAGCAATCGCACCTGCAGCTAGAAACGCTATAAGAAGGGCTGAGCAAGCGGTAACATAGCCAAACAAAGGTTTGCTGGGAAGATGAAGGGTTAGAGGCTTTCATGACAATGTTGGCTGGCTTGTCAAACAAGTGGTAGGTAGCGAGACATAGCGATAGAAAACAAGACATCTAGCATGGCAATGATAGTAATGGTATCCAGGGAAATGTGTCATCTTGCTAGAGATCCCGCTTGGAAGAAGAACGATTCCATGAAGAAGAAGATCCGTGAAGTAGACGAACGAATCCTCACACTCCGAACGCTTTTGGAACTCTATCGAGAAGGAACAATTCGAAAACAAAAATCAACACACGAGAAACACCACAACATATGCATGACATGATGCACAAACCAATATGATGCATGTCCGGTTTAATATGCAAGGCATGGCATGGTAAGAACAACAAGCAACTACTACACGTTTAGTGAAGTTCGATATGCGACGAGTTGCATATCGGCGAAACTCCATGCTTGAATTAATTAGTTCACTCTCGTTTATTTACACAAAAATATTAAATGTTGTTTACCAAGACAAGAGGTGAAGCAAGAACAACTACAACAACTAGGCATATTAAATGAGGCCGGAAACAACTTATAGCATTTCCGAAACGTCCTCGTATGCAAATTATGAATTCAGTCCAGATCTGTCCTAACACAATTTTTATATTTATTAAACATGAAAGTAAAGTGTGGCATGAGTTTCTACATGTTTTTCTAGTCCAGTTACATATATAACACGTTTTAAATGGAGCTACGGTTATTTAGTTATGCAATAAACCGTTTTAACATGGCATTGACGCAAATTAATGCAAACAACAAGTTTAAGTATTTTAAACACATGTGAGAGTTGGTTATCGTGAAACTACATAAAATTTTAGACAAGTTTCATATATAAAGTTTTTACATATGATGCACGGTTAATTAGATATTAGCAATTTTAAAACAGGGGGTTTTCTATAATTTTATTTAATCATCGGATAATTGACAAAATCGCCGAACGGAAAAAAAACATAGGCTGGGCCGAATCTAACTGAGCGCAAAATAGCAAATAATGCGCATGCGTACAATACATGGGTCAGCGGCTGGCTCACCATGGGCCAAGCCCAGGCCGAAGCAGAGGAGGCCAGCTGGGCCTTGGGGAGGCGCAGGGGAGGCATGGACCTTGGCGATGGGGCGACCCACGAGGCGACGAGCGGTCAACGCGAGTGAATCGGGCAGGGGAGCGGCGCTCGTCCTCCTTCCATGCTCAGCACGAGCAGGGGGCATGGCGGCACGACGACGCGGCAGATCCCGACGGGGCTGGGCAAAGGAGGGCGCAGAGAAGCCTCGGAATAGGGAGATCCGGCCGGCGGACACCTATAGGCGGGGAACGGCGGCAGGCAGCGGCTTGGGGGGCCGGCGGCGGAGCTCTTGCATCCATGGCAGCCTGGACAGGGGAAGGGAGAGAGAGGGGTTAGGGGAAGAGAGAAGAGAAGGGAGAAGAGAGAAGGAGAGAAGGAAGGGGGCGCGAGGGGAGCTCGCTGGCGTAGGGGCTCCGGCGGCCCTCCGGTGAGGCGGCGGGGTCGGGAAGGCTCGGCGGCGCTCTGCGGGGCTCGGGGGCGAGCGGCTTCGGGGGTGAACGGCGGCGGGGATTCGGGCCCGGGCGGGCCTCCAGATGGGCCTGGGCGGGCTCGACGGCCAGAGGTGGGAGGAGGCTGGCCAAGTGGCGGCTAGGGTTCGGAGGGCACGAGTTTCGAGGCAAGGTAGGCTAGGGGTTTATTTATAGTAATTAGGGCTAGGGTTAGTGGTTTTTAGCCCGATTCGAGCCGTTCGATCTCGATCGGACGGCTTCGAACATGGGACTGGTGTAGATGGGCTAGGTGGGCTGTGTGTGGAGTGGGATAAGGCTGAGAAGAGAGAGAATGGAGGCAGGTGACACGAGTTTTAAATGGCGAAAAACGTCCGACAAATAAACTGATGACCGCACTACAACGACTGACCGTTGGGGTATCAAACAAACTCGGAATGCGACGAAATTTGGCAGGCGGTCTACCTACGCTATAATAAGACCACACGCCAGGTTTCGAACCAATTCGAGAATATTTTTTGCGCACTTTAAAAACGTTTTTTTACGATGCCGCGGGCGCGGGCATGTGTGGTTGGTCTCGAAACGGGCAGCGGCAAGAATGGAGAGAACCGGCGACTACGAGCGGATGCAAGTTTGAAAACTCATGTTGACAAAATGCCGATGCTATGTAGATGATGTGAATGATGCGATGATGAATGGGACAACCAGACGAAACACATGACGAGAATGGAAATAAAAGGGGAATCTTCTGGAGCATCGGTCCCCGGTTGTTACAACTCTCCTCCACTACACGAGGATCTCGTCCTGAGATCTAGAATGAGAAGGGGAAGAGAAAGAGAAAGAGGTAAGACTTAGTTGCTTCTTTGACAAACGAGTGAAACCAATAATGATTGAAGGTTGGAAAGAGATGAAGAACGACATGAGGAACAAGCAAGAATTCAAAAGAAATTTCGGCAGCACTTCGGTAGGATAGAGATGAAAAATTTATATGATGGAAAGAAATTGAACGAGAGACACCAAACTTCAGTTGGATTGGAATCAAACTTCATAATATGGAAGGATCATGAAAAGATTTCACAACACTCCGTTTAATGGACAAGCAAGGGAAGAACATGATCTTAACAAGGCAAGATGATAGATTGAGGAGAGCAATATCACAAGGCCTTCGGAAGAAAAGAGAAAAAAAAGAAACTAGATCTTTGGAGAGAAGAGAATAGAGAAGAAAATGACAACTTTTACCACCATTGAATTTGAAAAGCATGGGGTGAAAGGACTTGATGGAGAATCAACAATGAAAAGAATAGCTTGTTATGAGCTTATGAAAAACATCTCAAAATTATGAGGTGATAACCTGCCATAACAGAAACAATTGATTGCTTGAGAGCAACAGATATGCAAAACTTCTTTCACTAATAGGTAGAGGAGACACTTGAATTATTGATAACACCATGATAGCAAAAAACCTCAAGAGATGCCTTAGGTGAAATCCAATCCAAGATAACTCTAAGAAAGGAATGATGGTTTTACTTATCTCATTCTTGACAATTTTCCTTCGAGACTCCTCATAGTCAAGAATTTAATAACACAATCTCGAAAACCAATGGAGAGGAATTGAACTTAGAAATCCAAGATAAAGAACACTTGAGCGCCTTCAACAAGAATCTTGATGAATACTTCGAGAAAGAATTAACTCCTTAACGAACCACCATGGGGAACCTCCGGAAATGAGAGGATGATAGAAAATAATTGAAGGTTTGAACAATAAGATGGAAGCCTTGCCATGATTTAGAAGAAGCTTTTGTTGGAAATATGCCCTAGAGGCAATAATAAAATGGTTATTATTGTCTTTCCTTGTTCATGATAATTGTCTATGGTTCATGCTATAATTGTGTTAACCGGAAACTGTAATGCATGTGTGAATACATAGACCACAATATGTCCCTAGTGAGCCTCTAGTTGGCTAGCTCGTTGATCAATAGATGGTCATTGTTTCATGACCATGGACATTGTATGTCGTTGATAATGGGATCACATCATTAGGAGAATGATGTGATGGACAAGACCCAATCCTAAGCATAGCACAAGATTGTGTAGTTCGTCTGATAAAGCTTTTCCAATGTCAAGTATCATTTCCTTAGACCATGAGATTGTGCAACTCCTGGATACCATAGGAATGCTTTGGGTGTGCCAAACATCACAACGTAACTGGGTGGCTATAAAGGCGCACTACGTATATCTTCGAAAGTGTCTATTGGGTTGGCACGAATTGAGACTGGGATTTGTCACTCCGTATGACGGAGAGTTATCTTTGGGCCGACTCCATAAGACATCATCATAATGAGCTCAATGTGACTAAAGAGTTAGCCACGGGATGATGTGTTGCAGAACGATTAAAGAGACTTGCCGATAACGAGATTGAACAAGGTATAGGGATACCGACGATCGAATCTCGGGCAAGTATCATACCGGTAGACAAAGGGAATTGTATACGGGATTGATTGAATCCCCGACATCATGGTTCATCCGATGAGATCATCGTGGAGCATGTGGGAGCCAACATGGGTATCCAGATCCCGCTATTGGTTATTGACCGGAGAGGTGTCTCGGTCATGTCTCCGTGTCTCCCGAACCCATAGGGTCTACACACTTAAGGTTCGATGACGCTAGGGTTATAGGGAAATAGTGTATGTGGTTACCGAAGGTAGTTCGGAGTCCCGGATGAGATCCCGGACGTCATGATGAGTTCCAGAATGGTCTGGAGACAAAGATTGATATATATGAAGTGAGGATTTGGCCGCCGGAAGTGTTTCGGGAATTAGCGGTAACGTACCGGGACCACTGGAAGGGTTCCGGGGGTCCACCAAGTGGGGCCACCAGCCCCAGAGGGCTGCGTGGGCCGTGAGTGGAAGGGCCCAGCCCCAAAGTGGGCTGGTGCGCCCTCCACCCTGGCCCAAGGTGCAGGAAAGATTGGAGGGAGGGGAAACCCTAGACCTAGATGGGCCTAAGGCCCACTAGGGCTGCGCCCTCCCCCTCTCCCCTCTCTGGCCGTCGGCCATAACCCATCTACGGCTACCGCACCACCCTAGGGTGGGAACCTTAGGGGTGGGCACCCTCCTCCCTCTCCTCCTATATATAGTGGTGGGTTTTGGGCTGCCAAGAACACAAGTTTCTACCTCTCTCGGCGCAGCCCTACTCCTCCCTCTCCTCGTTCTTCGTAGTGCTTGGTGAAGCCCTGCCGGAGACCACGCAGCTCCACCGTCACCACTTCGTCATGCTGCCGGAGCTCTCCCTCAACCTCTCCTTCCTCCTTGCTAGACCAAGGCGTAGGAGACGTCACCGGGCTACACGTGAGTTGAACGCGGAGGCGCCGTTGTTCGGCGCTAATATCGGAGTCCACCGCGATCTGAATCGCTACGAGTACGACTCCACCAACCGCATTCTTGTAACGCTTCCGCTTAGCAATCTTCAAAGGTATCAAGATGCAATCTCTCCCCACTTGTTGCTGGTTTCTTCATAGATAGATCTTGGTGATCGTAGGAATTTTTTGATTTACTACTACGTCTCCCAACAGTGGCATCATGAGCTAGGTCTATGCGTAGAATCTATGCATGAGTAGAACACAAAGCAGTTGTGGGCGTCGATCTTGGTAATTTGCTTACCACTACTAGTATTATCTTGATTCGGCGGTATTGTGTTATGAAGCGGCCCGGACCAACTTTACACGTACACTTACGTGAGACCGGTTCCAACGCCTGACATGCACTTATTGCGTAAGGTGGCTAGCGGGTGTCTGTCTCTCCCACCTTAGTCGGATTGGATTCGATGAAAAGGGTCCTTATGAAGGTTAAATATCAATTGGCATATCACGTTGTGGTTTTGGCGTAGGTAAGAAACGTTCTTGCTAGAAACCTATAGCAGGCACGTAAAAACTTGCAACTACAAATTAGAGGACGTCTAACTTGTTTTTGCAGCATATGCCTTGTGATGTGATATGGCCAAAGGATGTGATGTGATGCATTGTGATGTATGAGATTGATCATGTTCTTGTAATAGGATTCACGACTTGCATGTCGATGAGTATGACAACCGGTAGGAACCATAGGAGTTGTCTTATTTTATTGTATGACCTGCATGTCAATCATAAACGCCATGTAATTACTTTACTTTATTGCTAAACGTTAGCCATAGTAGTAGAAGTAATATTTGGCAAGACAACTTCATGAAGACACGATGATGGAGATCATGGTGTCGTGCCGGTGACAGTGATGATTATGGTGCCCCGAAGATGGAGATCGAAGGAGCAAGATGATATTGGCCATATCATGTCATTATATTGATTGCATGTGATGTTTATCATGTTTACATCTTATTTGCTTAGAACGATGGTAGTGAATAAGATGATCTCTCAATAAAATTTCAAGAAAGGTGTTCACCCTAACTGTGCACCGTTGCTAAGGATCGTTGTTCCGAAGCACCACGTGATGATCGGGTGTGATAGGTTCTAATGTTCGCATACAACGGGTGTAAGCCAGATTTACACACGCGAAACACTTGACGAGCCTAGCATGTACAGACATGGCCTCAGAACACAGAAGACCGAAAGGTTGAACATGAGTCGTATAGAAGATATGATCAACATGGAGATGTTCACCATGGATGACTAGTCCATCTCACGTGATGATCGGACACGGGCTAGTTGACATGGATCATGTATCACTTGGATGAATAGAGAGATGTCTATCTAAGTGGGAGTTCATTAAATAATTTGATTATGTGAACTTAATTATCATGAACTTAGTCTAAAATTGTCTGTACAATCTATATTATAGAACCAATGGCCAACGCTAATGTCACCCTCAACTTCAACGCGTTCCTAGAGAAAACCAAGCTGAAAGATGATGGAAGCAACTATGCGTACTGGGTCCGTGGCTTGAGGATCATCCTCATAGATTCCAAAAGATTGTATGTCCTTGATGCACCACTAGGTGATCCACCCATTTTCCCAGCGGACCAAGACGTTACGAATGCTTGGCAGTCACGCTGCAATGATTAATGCCTTGTTCGGTGCGGCATGTTTTACAGTTTAGAACCGGGGCTCCAAAAGCGTTTTGAGCAACACGGAGCATATGAGATGTTCCAAGAGCTGAAACTGGTTTTCCAAGCTCATGCCCGGGTCAAGAGATATGAAGTCTCCGACAAGTTCTTCAGCTGTAAGATGGAGGAGAATAGTTCTGTCAGTGAGCACATACTCAAAATGTCTGGGTTGCACAACCGCTTGACTCAGCTGGGAGTTAATATCCCGGATGACTCGGTCATTGACATAATCCTCCAGTCGCTCCCACCTAGCTACAAGTGCTTTGTGATGAACTACAACATGCAGGGTATGGAGAAGTCCATTCTGTTGGAAATATGCCCTAGAGGCAATAATAAATTGGTTATTATCATATTTGCTCGTTCATGATAATCGTTTATTATCCATGCTATAATTGTGTTGATCGAAAACTCACATACATGTGTGGATACATAGACAACACCATGTCCCTAGTATGCCTCTAATAGACTAGCTCGTTGATCAAAGATGGCTATGATATCCTAGTCATGGACATGAGATGTCATTTGATAACAGGATCACATCATTAGGAGAATGATGTGATGGACAAGACCCAAACTACAAATGTACCATATGATCGTGTCAGTTTATTGCTACTGTTTTCTGCATGTCAAGTATTTGTTCCTATGACCATGATATCATGCAACTCACCGACACCGGAGGAGTACCTTGTGTGTATCAAACGTCGCAATGTAACTGGGTGACTATAAAGGTACTCTACAAGTATCTCCGAGGGTGTCTGTTGGGTTGGCATGGATCAAGACTGGGATTTGTTACTCCGTGTGACGGAGAGGTATCTCAGGGCCCACTCAGTAATACAACATCACAATAAGCCTTCCAAGCAACGTGACTAAGTGTTAGTCACATGATCTTGTATTATGGAATGAGTAAAGAGACTTTCCGGTAACGAGGTTGAACTTGGTATGGAGATACCGACGATCGAATCTCGGGAAAGTAACATACCAAAGAACAAAGGGAACATCATACGAGATTAACTGAATCCTTGACATAGAGGTTCGGTGACGCTAGGGTTATAGGGAAATAGTGTACATGGTTACCGAAGGTTGTTCGGAGTCCCAGATGAGATCCCGGACGTCATGAGGAGCTCCGGAATGGTCCGGAGGTAAAGATTGATATATAGGAAGTCCTGTTTTGGTCGCCGGAAAAGTTTCGGGCTCATCGGTAGTGTACCGGGAGTGCCGTTAGTGTACCCGGGGACCATTGGGAGAGGTATTTAGACCCAAGAGGATACATGGTCTATGGGAGGAGGTAAACCAGCCTCTGGTGGCTGACTGAAGCCTCCTCTAAGGGCCCATGCAGCTGGAGTGGTTTGAGAAGGAAAAAAATCCAAAGGTGGAGAGGTGGAAAGAGTTTCCAAGTGGAAAGGAGGAATCCTACTCCTAATAGGATTGGAGTAGGACTCCTCCACCTCCAATTTCGACCAAATCTTGAGGGTTTGATTCTGCCTCCTCCCCTCCCTCCCTTCTATATATACTAGGGGATTTAGAGGAAAAAGCTAACCCTAATAGCCACGTGCTACCTCTCCTCTAGATCGCAGTTTCTCCTCTAGATCGGTTTTCGGCGGTGCTTAGGCGAAGCCCTGCTAGAATAGCTCCACCACCATTGCCGCAACGCCATCGCGCTGCCGGAGAACTCATCTACCTCTCTGCTCCCTCTTGCTAGATCAAGAAGGCGGAGATCATCATCGAGCTGTACGTGTGCTGAACGCGGAGGTGCCATTCGTTCGGCGCTAGATCGGAAGGACTGTGATCAAGATCGCGAGACGGATCGTGATGAGATCGCGGGACGGATCGTGGTGAGTTCAACGGGATGGATCGTGATTGGATCGCGGGACGGATCATGATGAGATTGCGGGATGCTTGGCGATTTGGATCGCGAAGACGTTCGACTACACCAACTGCGTTTCTTAACGCTTCCCGCTTAGCGATCTACAAGGGTATGTAGATCCACTCTCCCTCTCGTAGATGCTCATCACCATGGATAGATCTTGCGTATGTGTAGGAAAATTATTGTTTCCCATGCAACGTTCCCTAACAGTGGCATCATGAGCTAGGTCTATGTGTATATGAGATCTCGAGTAGAATACAAAGAGTTTGTGGGCATTGATGCTTAGATTGCTTCCTCCCTTGGTTGTGTTTTGGTTCAGCGGTATTGTGGGATGAAGCATCCCGGACCAACCTTACTCGTACGCTTACGAGAGACCGGTTCCATCGACTGACGTGTAACTTCGTTGCACAAAGATGGCTGGCGGGTGTCTGTTTCTCCTACTTTAGTTGGATCGGATTCGACTAAGGTGGTCCTTGAGAAGGTTGAAAAGCAATTTATGTATCATCGTTGTGGTTTATGTGTAGGTGAGAATCATTCTTGCTAGATACCCATAGCAGCCACATAAAACATGCAACAACAATTAGAGGACGTCTAACTTGTTTTTGCAGGGTATGTTGCGATGTGATATGGGCAATTACATGATGAGATATATGTGATGTATGAGATGATCATGTGTTGTATAGAATATCACGATTTGCATGTCGATGAGTACGGCAACTGGCAGGAGCCATAGGGTTGTCTTTAATTATTGTATGACCTGCGTGTAAATCATTAAGCGCTATGTAATGCTTTACTTTATCGCTAAACGGTAGCAATAGTAGTAGAAGCATGGTGGGCGCGACAACCCCGATGGTGACACGTTGATGGAGATCAAGATGATGGAGATCATGGTGTCATGCCGGTGACGATGGAGATCATGCTGGTGCTTTCAAGATGAAGATCAAAAGCGCAAGTTCATGGCCATATCATGTCACTTATGATTTGCATGTGATGTTAATCCTTTTATGCACCTTGTTTTGCTTAGGACGACGGTAGCATTATAAGGTGATCCCTCACTTAATTTCAAGATAAATTGTGTTCTCCCCGAGTGTGTACTATTGCGAAAGTTCGTCATGTCGAGACACCACGTGATGATCGGGTGTGATAGACTCTACGTTCACATACAATGGGTGCAAGCCAGTTTTGCACATGCAGAACACTCGGGTTAAACTTGACGAGCCTAGCATGTACAAACATGGCTTTGGAACACAAGAGACCGAAAGGTCGAACATGAGTCATATAGTAGATATGATCAACATGATGATGTTCACCATTGAAACCACCTCAACTCACGTGATGATCAGACTTGAGTTGGTGAATTTGGATCATGTATCACTCGAATGACCGGAGGGATGTCAATTTGAGTGGGAGTTCTTAAGTAATATGATTAATTGAACTCATTATCATGAACATAGTCAGTAGTGTACTTGCAAAATTATGTTGTAGATTACTAGCTCACGATGTAGCTCCCTTGAATTTCTATATGTTCCTAGAGAAATAGAGTTGAAAGATGATGGTAGCAATATTGCGGACTGGGTCCGTGATCTGAGGATTGTCCTCATTGCTGCACACAAGGCTTATGTCCTTAATGCACCGCTCGGTGTGCCACCCCCTCCAGCGTCGTCTGTAGATGTTGTGAACATCTGATAGGCACGTTCCGATGACTACTTGATAGTTTAGTGCGTCATGCATTACAGCTTAGAATTGAGGCTCCAAAACGTTTTGAACGTCATGGAACATATGAGATGTTCTAAGAGCTGAAATTTGGATCTCAGGCTCGTGCCCATGTTGTGAGATATGAGATCTCCAACAAGATTATTTGCCTGCAAGATGAAGGAGAATAGCTCAATCGTTAAGCATGTGCTCAGATTGTCTGGGTGCTACAATCGCTTGAATCGAGTGGGAGTTGATCTTCCAGATAAGATAGTGATTGATATAGTTCTCCAAGTCACTGTCACTAAGCTACTAGAACTTGGTGATGAACTATAAAATGTCAGAGATAGAAATAATGATCCCTGAGCTGTTCGCGATGCATGACACCGCGATGGTAGAAATCAAGAAGGAGCATCAAGTGTTGATGGTTAGTAAAACCACTAGTTTCGAGAAGGGCAAATGGCAAGGAGGGAAACTTCCGGGATGGCAAGTCAGTTGCTGCTCTAGTGAAGCAACCCAAAGTTGAACCCAAACCCAAGACTAAGTACATTTATTATGAGGTGAGCGGTCGCTGAAGCGAAACAACCCTAGATACTTGGTAGATAAGAAGGTTGGCAACGTCGACACAAGTGTATTTGATATACGTGTTATTGATGTGTACCTTGCTAGTACTCCTAATAGCACCTGGGTATTGGATACCGGTTCGGTTGCTAAATGTTAGTAACTCGAAGTAAAAGCTACGGAATAAACGGAGACTAGCTAAGAGTGAGGTGACCATGTGCGTTGGCAATGTTTCCAAGGTTGATGTGATCGACATCGCACGCTCTCTCTACCTTCGGGATTAGTGGCGAACCTAAATAAATATTATCTGGTGTTTTGCGTTGAGCATGAACGTGATTAGATCGTGTTTATTGCAACACGGTTATTCATTTAAGTTACAGAATAATTGTTATTCTGTTTACATGAATAATACCTTCAATGGTCATGCACCCAGTGAGAATGGTTTGTTGAATCTTGATCATAGTAATACACATGTTCATAACATTGATGCCAAAAGATACAAAGTTAATAATGATAGTACCACATACTTGTTGCACTGCCGCTAAATGTCATATTGGTATAAAGCGCATGAAGAAACTCCATGTTGATTGATCTTTGGACTCATTCGATTTCGAATCGGTTGAGACATGCGAACCATGCCTCTTGGGCAAGATGACTAAGGACCCCGTTTTCCAGATTGATGGAGCGGGCAAATGATTTATTAGAAATGATACATGTTGATGTATGCAATCCAATGAGTCTTGTAGCGTGCGGTGGATATCGTCATTTTCTTACCTTCACTGATGATTTGAGTAGATATAGTGTATGTTTACTTAATGAAACACAAGTCTGAATCGTTTGAAAAGTCCAAGCAAATTCAGAGTGAAGTTTAAGATCATCGTGACAAGAAGATAAAAATGTATGCGATATGATCGTGGGGGTGAATATCTGAGTTACAAGTTTGGCATACAACTTTAGACAATGTGAAAGTCGTTTCACAACTCACGCGACCTGGAACACCATAGTGTGATGGTGTGTCCGAACGTCATAGTCGTGTTCTATTGGATATGGTGTGGGCTATGATGTCTCTTATCATTTTTCTACTATAGTTTTGGGGTTATGCATTAGAGACAACTACATTCACATTAAATAGGGTACCATCTAAATCTGTTGAGATGACACCGTGTGAATAATGGTTTGATAGAAACCTAAGCTGTCGTTTCTTCATGTTTGGGGCTGCGACGCTTGTGTGGAAAAATGTTTTCACCTAATGAGCTCGAACCCAAAGCAGGCAAATGCATCTTCATAGATTACCCTAAGTACAGTTGGGTGAACCTTCTATCTCAGATCCAAGCATAAAGTGTTTTTTTGCTAAAACGGGTCCTTTCCTGAGAAAAAGTTTCTCTCGAAAGAATTGAGTGGGAGGAAGATAGAACTTGATGAGGTTGTTGAACCTTTGTTTCAACCAGAGAGTAGCGTAGCGCAGAAAGATGTTTCTGTGGAACCTACGTCAGTTGAAGAGGAAGTAAATCATGATGATCATGAAGCTTCAGATCAAGTTACTATCAAACCTCGTAGGTCAACAAGGATGCGTACTGCTCCTGAGTGGTACGACAACCCTGTCTTGGAGGTCATGTTGTTGGACAATGATGAACCTACGAGATATGGAGAAGCGATGATGGGCCCGGATTCCGACAAATGGTTAGAGGCCCTGAAATCCAAGAAAGGATCCATGTATGAGAACCAAGTATAGACTTTGGTAGACATGCTTGTTGGACGGTTGGTCATCGAGTACAAATGGACCTTTGAGATGAAGACAGACGCTGATGGTAAATGTCACCATTTATAAAGCTCGACTTGTCACAAAGAAGTTTCCGACAAGTTCAAAGAGTTGACTGCGATGAGACTTTCTCACTCGTAGCGATGCTAAAGTCTGTTGGAATTATGTTAGCAGTTGCTGCATTTTTCAATTATCAAATCTGGTAGACGGATGACAAAACATCGTTTCCTTAACAGTTTACTTGAGGAAAAGTTGTATGTGATACAAGCAGAAGGTTTTGTCAGTCCTAAGGATGCTAAAAGGTGTGCAAGGTTCAGTGATCCTTCTATGGACTGAATCAAGCATCTCGGAGTTGGAATATACACTTTGATGAGGTGATCAAAGTTTTTGAGTCTATACAAAGTTTATGAGAAACTTGTATTTACAATAAAGTGAGTGGGAGCACTATAGAGTTTCTGATAAGCATATGTGGTTGACATATTGTTGATCGGAAATGATGTAGAATTTCTAGAAAGCATAAAGGGTTGTTTGAAAGGAGTTTTTCAAAGGAAGGCCTGGATAAAGCTACCTAATTGTTGAGCATCAAGATCTATAGTGATAGATCAAGATGCTTGATGAGACTTTGAATGAGTACATACCTCGACAAGATTTTGAAAGAGTTCAAAATGGATTAGTCAGAGAGAAGTGTTCTCCCCTGCTTTGTAAGGTGTGAAGTTGAGTGAGACTCAAAGCTCGACCACGACAAAAGAAAGACAAAGGACGAATGTCGTCCCCTATGCCTTAGCCATAGGCTCTGTATAGTATGCCATGCTGTGTACCGCACCTGTGTGTGCCTTGCCATGAGTCCGTCAAGGGGTACAAGAGTGATCCAGGAGTGGATCACTGGGCAGCGGTTAAGATCATCCTTAGTAACTAAAACACTAAGGAAATGCTTCTCGATTATGGAGGTAAGAAAGAGTTCTTCGTAAAGAGTTACGTCGATGCAAGCTTTGACACCAATCCGGATGACTCTTAGTAGTAATCCGGATACATATAGTAGAGCAGCCATTTCGAATAGCTCCAAGTGGAGTGTGGTAGCAGTGTTTACAGTTTGACATAGAGATTTGCAAAGTACACACGGATCTAAATGTCACAGACCCATTGACTATAAGACCTCTCTCACATGCAAAGCATGATCGCGCCCCAGAACTCATTGGGTGTTAGATTCATAACAATGCGAATCACATGGTGATGTCAACTAGATTATTGACTCTAGTGCAAGTGGGAGACTGTTGTAAATATGCCCTAGAGGCAATAATAAATTGGTTATTATCATATTTCCTTGTTCATGATAATCCTTTATTATCCATGCTATAATTGTGTTCATCGGAAACTCACGTACATGTGTGGATACATAGACAACACCATGTCCCTAGTATGCCTCTAATAGACTAGCTCGTTGATCAAAGATGGCTATGGTTTCCTAGTCATGGACATGAGATGTCATTTGATAACGGGATCACGTCATTAGGAGAATGATGTGATGGACAAGACCCAAATTACAAACGTAGCATATGATCGTGTCAGTTTATTGCTAGTGTTTTCTGCATGTCAAGTATTTGTTCCTGTGACCATGAGATCATGCAACTCACTGACACCGAAGGAGTACCTTATGTGTATCAAACGTCGCAACGTAACTGGGTGACTATAAAGGTAATCTATAGGTATCTCCGAGGGTGTCTGTTGGGTTGGCATGGATCAAGACTGGGATTTGTTACTCCGTGTGATGGAGAGGTATCTCAGGGCCCACTCGGTAATACAACATCACAATAAGCCTTGCAAGCAATGTGACTAAGTGTTAGTCATGGGATCTTGTATTACAGAACGAGTAAAGATACTTGCCGGTAACGAGGTTGAACTAGGTATGGAGATACCGACGATCGAATCTCGGGCAAGTAACATACTGAAGAACAAAGGGAACATCATACGGGATTAACTGAATCCTTGACATAGAGGTTCAACCGATAAAGATCTTCATAGAATATGTAGGAACCTATATGGGCATCCAGGTCCCGCTATTGGTTATTGACCGTAGAGGTGTCTCGGTCATGTCTACATAGTTCTCGAACCTGCAGGGTTTGCACACTTAAGGTTCGGTGACGTTTCGGTAGTATAGAGTTATGTATGGTGGTGACCGAAAGTTGTTCGGAGTCCCGGATGAGATCCCATATGTCACGAGGAGCTCTGGAATGGTCCAGAGGTAAAGATTGATATATAGGAAGTCCTGTTTTGGTCAGCGGAAAAGTTTCGGGCTCATCGGTAGTGTACCGAGAGTGCCGGTAGTGTACCAGGGGGCCATCGGGAGAGGTATTTCGACCCAAGAGGCTACATGGTCTGTGGGAGGAGGTAAACCAGCCCCTGGTGGGCTGGCCTAAGCCTCCTCTAAGGGCCCATGCGGCTGGAGTGGTTTGAGAAGGAAAAAATCCAAAGGTGGAGAGGTGGAAATAGTTTCCAAGTGGAAAGGAGGAATCCTACTCCTAATAGGATTGGAGTAGGACTCCTCCACCTCCAATTTCGACCAAACCTTGAGGGTTTGAGGCTGCCTCCTCCCCTCCCTCCCACCTATATCTACTAGAGGATTTAGAGGGAAAAGCTAACCCTAATAGCCACGTGCTACCTCTCCTCTAGACCGCAGTTTCTCCTCTAGATCGGTTTTCAGTGGTGCTTAGGCGAAGCCCTGCTGGAATAGCTCCACCACCATCGCCGCAACGCCGTCGCGCTGCTGGAGAACTCATCTACCTCTCCGCTCCCTCTTGCTGGATCACGAAGAGGGATATCGTCATCGAGCTGTACGTGTGCTGAACGCGGAGGTGTCGTTCGTTTGGTGCTAGATCGGAAGGACTGTGATCAAGATCGCGAGACGGATCATGATGAGATCGCGGGACCGATCGTGATGAGTTCACGGGACTGATCGTGATTGGATTGCGGGACGGATCGTGATGAGATCGCGGGATGCTCGGCGGTTTGGGTCACGAAGACGTTCGACTACACCAACCGCGTTTCTTAATGCTTGTCGCTTAGCGATCTACAAGGGTATGTAGATCCACTCTCCCTCTCATAGATGCTCATCACCATGGATAGATCTTGCGTGTGCGTAGGAAACTTTTTGTTTCCCATGCAACGTTCCCCAACACTCAATGCTGAAATCAGCGGAGGTCGAGATCAAAAAGGAGCATCAAGTGTTGATAGTGAATAAGACCACTAGTTTCAAGAAAGGCAAGGGTAAGAAGAACTTCAAGAAGGACTGCTGAGCTGTTGTCACGCCTGGTAAGCAAGTTGCCAGGAAGAAGAACAAGAATGGACCCAAGCCTGAGACCGAGTGCTTTTATTGCAAGGGTACCGATCACTAGAAGCGGAACTGCCCCAAGTACTTAGCGGATAAGAAGGCCGGCAACGTTAAAGGTATATGTGATATACTTGTTATTAATGTGTACCTAACCAGTGCTCGTAGTAGCTCCTGGGTATTTGATACCAGTGCAATTGCTCACATTTGTAACTCCAAGCAGGAGCTGCAGAATAAGCGGAGGCTGGCAAAGGACGAGGTGACGATGCGCGTCGGGAATGGTTCCAAGGTCGATGTGATCGCCGTCAGCACGCTACCTCTACATCTACCTTCGGGATTAGTTTTAAACCTCAATAATTTTTATTTAGTACCAGCTTTGAGCATGAACATTGTATCTGGATCTCGTTTGATTCGAGATGGCTACTCATTTAAATCTGAGAATAATGGTTGTTCTATTTATATGAGAGAAATGTTTTATGGTCATGCCCCGCTGGTCAATGGTTAATTTTTGATGAATCTTGAACGTGATGTTACACATGTTCATAATGTGAGTACCAAAAAGTGTAAGGTTGATAACAATAGTCCCACTTACATGTGGCACCGCCGCCTTGGTCATATTGGTGTCAAACGCATGAAGAAGCTCCATGTTGATGGAATTTTGGAGTCTCTTCATTTTGAATCATTCGACACGTGCGAACCATGCCTCATGGGCAAGATGACCAAGACTCCGTTCTCCAGAACAATGGAGTGAGCAACTGACTTGTTGGAGATAATACATACCGATGTATGCGGTCCAATGAGCGTCGAGGCTTGCGGGGGCTACCATTATGTTCTCACCCTCACTGATGACTTGAGCAGATATGGGTATGTCTACTTAATGAAACACAAGTCTGAATCCTTTGAAAGGTTCAAGGAATTTCAGAGTGAGGTAGAGAATCAACGTGATAGGAAAATAAAGTGCCTACGATCTGATCGTGGAGGAGAATATTTGAGTCACGAGTTTGGCACGCACCTAAGGAAATGTGGAATTGTTTCAAAACTCACACCACCTGACACACCTTAGCGAAATGGTGTGTCTGAACGTCGTAATCGCACTCTATTGGATAGGGTGTGATCTATGATGTCTCTTACCGACTTACCGCTATCATTTTGAGGATATGCATTAGAGACTGTCGCATTCAATTTAAATAGGGCACCGTCAAAGTCCATTGAGATGACACCGTATGAATTATGGTTTGTAAAGAAACCTAAGGTGTCATTTCTAAAAGTTTGGGCATGCAATGCTTATGTGAAGAAACTTCAACCAGAGAAGCTCGAACCCAAAGCGGAAAAATGCGTCTTCATAGGATATCCCAAAGAGACTATTGGGTCTACCTTCTACCTCAGATCCGAAGGCAAAGTCTTTGTTGCCAAGAATGGATCCTTTCTCGAGAAAGAGTTTCTCTCAAAAGAAGTAAGTGGGGAGGAAAATAGAACTTGATGAGGTAATTGTACCTCCACTCGAACCGGAGAGTAGCGCAGCACAAGAAGTTGTTTCTTTGGAGCCTGCACTGGCTGGAGAGGAAGTTAATGATGATGATCATGAAACTTCAGATCAAGTTACTATTGAACGTCGAAGGTTCTCTAGGACACGTTTTGCACCAGATTGGTACGACAACCCTGTCCTGGAGATCATGTTGTTGGACAACGGTGAACTTTCGAACTACGAAGAAGCGATGGTGGGCCCGGATTCCAACAAATGGCTTGAAGCCATGAAATCCGAGCAAAGTGTGGACTTTGGTGGACTTGCCTGATGATAAGCGAGCCATTGAAAATAAATGGATCTTTAAGAAGAAGACTAACGCTGATGGTAATGTGACCGTCTATAAGGCTAGTCTTGTCGCTAAGGGTTATCAACAAGTTCAAGGAGTTGACTACGATGAAACTTTCTCACCCGTAACGATGTTGAAGTCTGTCCGAATCATGTTAGCAATTGCTGCATTTTATGATTATGACATCTAACAAATGGACGTCAAAACGGCATTCCTTAATGACTTCCTTAACGAAGAACTGTATATGATGCAGCTGGAAGGTTTTGTCGATCCTAAAGATGCTAACAAGGTATGCAAGCTCCAGCGCTCCATCTATGGGCTGGTGCAAGCATCTCGGAGTTGGAACATTTGCTTTAATGAGGTGATTAAAGCGTTTGGGTTTGTACAGGTTTATGGAGAACCCTGTATTTACAAGAAAGTGAGTGGGAGCTGTTTAGCATTTCTCATATTATATGTGGATGACATACTGATAATGGGAAATGATATATAACTTTTGGAAAGTATAAAGGCCTACTTGAATAAATGTTTTTCAATGAAGGACCTTGGAGAAGATGCTTACATATTAGGCATCAAGATCTATAGAGATAGATCGAGACGCCCCATAGGTCTTTCACAAAGCACATACCTTGAAAAGATATTGAAGAAGTTCAATATGGATCAGTCCAAGAAGGGTTCTTGCATGTGTTATAGGGTGTGAGATTGAGTACGAATCAATGCCCGACCACGGCAAAGGATAGAGAAGAGATGAGTGTAATCCCATATGCTTCAGCCATAGGCTCTATTATGTATGCCATGCTATGTACCAGACCTGATGGGAACCTTGCCATAAGTTTGGTAGGGAGGTACCAAAGTGATCCTGGAGTGGAACACTGGATAGTGGTCAAGAATATCCTGAAGCACCTAAAAAGGACAAAGGACATGTTTCTCGTATATGGAGGTGCCGAAGAGCTCGTCGTAAAGGGTTACGTCGATGCTAGCTTCGACACAGATCCGGACGACTCCAAGTCGCAAACCGGATACATGTATATTTTGAATGGAGGGGCAGTCAGCTGGTGCGACAGCAAGCAAAGCGTCGTGGCGGCATCTACATGTGAAGCGGAGTACATAGCTGCTTCGGAAGCAGCAAAGGAAGGAGTCTGGATGAAGGAGTTCATCACCAACCTAGGAGTGATTCCCAATGCGTCGGGCCCGATGACTCTATTTTGTGATAACACTGGAGCTATTGCCCTTGCGAAGGAGCCCATGTTTCACAAGAAGACAAGACACATCAAGCGCCGCTTCAACTCCATCCGTGATTACATTCAGGAGGGAGATATAGATATTTGTAAAGTACATATGGATCTGAATGTCCCAGATGCGTTGACTAAACCTCTCTCACGAGCAAAACATGATCAACACCAGAATGCTATGGGTGTTCGATTCATCACAATGTAACTAGATTATTGACTCTAGTGCAAGTGGGAGACTGTTGGAAATATGCCCTATATGCAATAATAAAATGGTTATTATTGTATTTCCTTGTTCATGATAATTGTCTATTGTTCATGCTATAATTGTGTTAACCGGAAACCGTAATGCATGTGTGAATACATAGACCGCAACATGTCCCTAGTGAGCCTCTAGTTGGCTAGCTCGTTGATCAACAGATGGTCACGGTTTCATGACCATGGACATTGGATGTCGTTGATTACGAGGTCACATCATTAGGAGAATGATGTGATGGACAAGACCCAATCCTAAGCATAGCACAAGATCGTGTAGTTCGTCTGCTAAAACTTTTCCAATGTCAAGTATCATTTCCTTAGGCCATGAGATTGTGCAACTCCCGGATACCGTAGGAATGCTTTGGGTGTGCCAAACGTCTCAACATAACTGGGTGGCTATAAAGGCGCACTACGGGTATCTCGGAAAGTGTTTGTTGGGTTGGCACGAATCGAGACTGGCATTGGTCACTCCGTATGACGGAGAGGTATCTCTGGGCCCACTCGGTAACACATCATCATAATTTGCTCAATGCGACTAAAGAGTTAGCCACGGGATGATGTGTTGCGGAATGAGTAAGGAGACTTGCCGGTAACGAGATTGAACAAGGTATAGGGATACCAACGATCGAATCTCAGTCAAGTATCATACCAGTAGACAAAGGGAATTGTATACGCGATTGATTGAATCCCCGACATCGTGGTTCATCCGATGGGATCATCGTGGAGCATGTGGGAGCCAGCATGGGTATCCAGATCCCGCTGTTGGTTATTGACCGGAGCGGTGTCTCAGTCATGTCTACGTGTCTCCCGAACCCGTAGGGTCTACACACTTAAGGTTCGATGATGCTAGGGTTATAGGGAAATAGTGTACGTGGTTACCAAAGGTAGTTTGGAGTCCCGGATGAGATCCCGGACGTCACGAGGAGTTCCGGAATGGTCCGGAGACAAAGATTGATATATAGGAAGTGAGAATTTGGCCACCAGAAGTGTTTCGGGAATTACCGGTAACGTACCGGGACCACCGGAAGGTTTCCGGGGGTCCACCAAGTGGGGCCACCAGCCCCAGAGGGCTGCGTGGGCCGAGAGTGCAAGGGACCAACCCCAGAGTGGGCTGGTGCGCCCTCCACCCTGTCCCAAGGCGGAGGAAAGTTGGGAGGGAGGGGAAACCCTAGACCCATATGGGCATAAGGCCCACTAGGGCTGCACCCTCCCCCTCTCCCCTCTCTGGCCACCGGCCAGAACCCATCTAGGGCTGCCGCACCACCCTAGGGTGGGAACCATAGGGGTGGGCACCCTCCTCCCTCTCCTCCTATTTATAGTGGTGGGTTTTGGGCTACCAAGAACACAAGTTTCTTCCTCTCTCGGCGTAGCCCTACTCCTCCCTCTCCTCGTTCTCCGTAGTGCTTGGTGAAGCCCTGCCGGAGACCACGCAGCTCCACCGTCAGCACGCCGTCGTGCTTCCGGAGCTCTCCCTTAACCTCTCCTTCCTCCTTGCTGGATCAAGGCGTAGGAGACGCCACCGGGTTGCACGTTTGTTGAACGCGGAGGCGCCGTTGTTCGGCGCTAAGATCGGAGTCCACCGCGATCTGAATCGCTACGAGTACGACTCCACCAACCGCGTTCTTGTAACGCTTCCGCTTAGCGATCTTCAAAGGTATGAAGATGCAATCTCTCCCCACTCATTTCTGGTTTCTTCATAGATAGATCTTGGTGATCATAGGAATTTTTTTGATTTACTACTACGTCTCCCAACAGCTTTGCGGCAAGATACTTGAGGAAACTAGGAACTCCCAAAAAGGAAAGATGAGAACGCTTGAAACCCAGAATTGATATCATGCACAACTCCGGAAGAGGGATTGAAATCACTTGACGAATCAAGAATAAGATTTATGTTATGCTTATCCTTCATCAAATTAAATTGATGCCAAGCAACGGATTTCGCACACCACTTATTCTTCTTGCAAAGAATTCTACAGAGAGAGAGAGAGATCACAAACTTGAAGAAGTCTTGGACGTGAACACCGGTAAGAATTCGAAATGAACGGGGATACTACAATTGAATGGGGATACATGACATGAGAATGAAGAGATGACGATCCACCTAGAGAAATCCTGAACGAAGCACCGGAATAATTGAGATACGAACGAAGGGACAACAATTGAGAAGAATTTGAGAACGAAAGCTAAAAGTTGAGAACAAAGAAATCTTCTAAAATGATGGCCTTCGAAGGATCGAGAAATGAGAACAACTCTGGAATGCACCGGATAGATAAGGATGGAATTAGTCATGATAATTTTTTTTGAGATGATAGCAACCAGCTGAAACCATGAATCCCTAGGAGAATGGATTAAGATTTAAGAGAACTCTCCTTCGGTCTTCAGTGCAGAGAATGATGACGAGAAACAACACCATGAATTACTGAGATACTCCGGAACAACGAATAAAGAACAGTTGAGCCAATGATGAAAAAAATATTTAGACGCGATCTTGGAGAAGGAATATGACTGATGAAAATCATTCTTACGTCATATTTAAAAAGAACTTGAGGACATCTCCGGAAAGATTAGAAGAGCCAGGTAAGATCCTAGGGAAAACACCTGTGGGTTATGGGCCCACTAAAGAGAAACCACCGTTGAAACAATTGCTTAGAAAGAGAGATTACACCGGTACAAATTAAGAACTTGATGAGGTGAGAACCTCGAAATAATTGAAAGGATTTGAATGAATACGCGAAACTTCTGAGACATCTTCAACACCCCGGATATATCAGGGAGAGACGAATAAACAAGAGAGGCTTGGACAAGAATTATCCACACAGAAAACTTTTAGCGAGTGAACAAGATAAGATGAACACTAACAACTTGACTTGAATTCACTTCAGAAGAATAACAACAAGAACAAGGAATATGAGGATAGATCTTGAAATTGAAACTCTTGAGAATCTCCACAAGAAATCACCGGATACAATATGAAGAAATGATCGTGGAAGCATTGATGAAGAGAAAGGCACTTGGAAGAGAATTTAATCATTGAAGAAAAAGGGCGGGAGGGTGGGGAAAACAAAGAAAACTTGGGACCAATGAAATGAACTCCGAAAGGAAACATGAGGATTGATCTTGCAAATATTCAAGAGGATAGAATTATCTTTGAAGAGAGCACACCGGATGAAAAGAATTGATATGACGGCTCCGGTTGATCCAAAGGATTAGTCTCATGGAAATATGCGAACACCATTTAGGAAAGATATGAAATCACCACTTGACATCGAAGCAACTCGAATTACCATAATCGAAAACAAAACAAAGGATGAGGCTTATGAAACAGGCCAGAACAAATACATGACAGAGATTCCGCTCGATATTTTCGTGGTAAGGTTCGCACGGGCTCGATCTTATAGTAGCCATCATGTGCAAGGCAGTGCACACGACATACGATGCGTCCCCGAGTTGTAGCAAGCTACAAGGACTCTTTAAGACACAACGAGACCGCTATAAGAAAGACCGTGAACAAACGAATCCACTAGATGTCGAACCCCAACCTCACATCATGATAAGTTGAAAGATAGCCTAGGTAACTACTTGAATTCCCACCTAAGAACTCCCGAAACTTTCTTGGTTATGCAATCGGGTGTTGGGGATACAAGGAGGAAAATATCTCACACAATTAACAAGCCCTACATCTATATCCATCCTTCAACACGTAACGGAGGCTTCGGAACTCCATCTATCTCGGACCCTCGAAAGCACAATGATACTAAGAATGGTAGTACATCCGAACTCTCTCCACCAGTACTGGGGATGCCGGACTCCTCTCGCCACTACTAGTATTGAAGCAATTTTGAACATCCTCCGTCCTGAGATACTAAGGAAACTGAACGATAACGATGCGTCAAGAATCCCGTGGACCTCAACTCCTCAAAAGAAATCAAGTCAGACAGGAGGCACCAAGACAGAACTCCATCACATCGGCATCATATAGTTTCCAAAATACCCACGTGATCCTAAAAAAATTTGAGTGAGAAGAGGGTAGAATCAAAATTCCTAAGTCAAATACCTCACCAGAGTATAAAAGAGGAGTAAAAAAACCTACTCTCCAATATAATTAGACTCAAAATATTTTTGTACTAGACTCGACTCGGCCAAGTTCAATCAATCAAGGGGGCTCCTAGGTCAGTACAGGCTCTGATACCAACTTGTCACGCCCAAGATGCCATCCTATCCTTATTTTGGCATGAGGGCCTCGACAGGGATAGAAGCGCATCTCGTCGAGTTGCAAGAATGGATATCATTACAAATACATGTACAGAAGAGATGAGTATATGGAATTGGCTTACACTCGTCACAAGCTACATAAGTATCACATCAATACAACAACATATCCAAACATCATACAGAAGAGCAGTGTCCGGCTACGGACGAAAACAAACGACAAAATGACATCCATCCTTGCTATGCCAGGCTGCCGCCTGGAACCCATCCTAGATTGATGATGATGAAGAAGAATAACTTCAAATCAAACAAGCATCGCTCTCACGTCAAAGCATCGCATTAACTGTACATGCAACTGTTGGTGTAGTAATCTGTGAGCCACAGGGACTCAGCAATCTCATTTCCAAGGGTATCAAGACTATTAAAGCTTAATGGGTGAGGTATGGTTAAGTGGTGAGGCTGCAGCAAGCGACTAAGCATTTATTTGAGTGGCTAACTTACGAATACAGAAAGTAAAGTATGATGGTCTACGCATAACAGACTTGAACTAGTAGTGATCACAAACTGATCCTGAACACCTACTTACGTCAATCATAACCCCACCATGTTCTCTCTCGGATAAGGACTCACGAGAAGAGACAGTCACGGTTACGCACACGGTTGGTGTATTTTATTTGAGTTTACTTCAAATTTGCTATGACCGGGTGTTAACCAAAATATCGAAGTTTGCCACATAACCGCAGGCACGGCTTTCCAAAAGATTTAACCCTGCAGGGGTGCTCCAACTCATCCATCACAAATTAACCCACGCAGTGGGAATAACCTCGACCACGGATCTCGTGGTCATCCTAGGCAATTCCAAAGGAAATCTGACACCTCGAGATAGCCCGAAGAAGATCAGAGTTCCTCACTCAAGACGTTCGAGAAACGTAAAACAAATCTAGCAAGGCCGCCCGACGTGTCGACGAACCTGTTAGGAGCCGCGTATCTCGATCTCAGGACACGACAGATAAGTGAAGCGTACGGTGGCCTGATAGACATCTCTCAAGTTGCCCCGGGAAGGCCCCGCACGGTGCTCTAGTTTGGACCAACACTCATGAGGAGCACTGGCCCGGGTGTTGATTAAGATCCGCGGGTGCCGACGGGTATGCAATTTTTTATTAGTTATTAGGCAAATGTAGTACCAATGTTGGGCCTTGCTAGACAAGATTTATCCAAAAACAAAAACCAAGGGGGTCCCCATAACAACCCCGAGCATGTTAGGAGCGCTCAATTATGGAACATAACACCGGTTCACAAGTAACTAGGGTGGCAAGAGTGGAACAAAACACCGAGCAAAAGGCCAAGCCTTCCACCCTTTACCAAGTGTATAAGTGCATTAAATTAAATAGCAATAATATTGTGATATAACAAAAGAATGTCCATGTTGACACATGAAAGCAATCTCACCTGCAGCTAGAAACGTTATAAGAAGGGCTGAGCAAGCGGTAACATAGCCAAGCAAAGGTTTGCTGGGAAGGTGAAGGGTTAGAGGCTTTCATGGCAATGTTGGGAGGCTTGTCAAACAAGTGGTAGGTAGCGAGACATAGCAATAGAAAACGAGACATCTAGCATGGCAATTATAGTAATGGTATCCAGGGAAATGTGTCATCTTGCCTGAGATCCCTCTTGGAAGAAGAACAATTCCATGAAGAAGACGATCCGTGAAGTAGACGAACGAATCCTCACACTCCGAACGCTTTCGGAACTCTATCGAGGAGGAACAATCCGGAAACAACAATCAACACACGAGAAACACCACAACATATGCATGACATGATGCACAAACCAATATGATGCATGTCCGGTTTAATATGCAAGGCATGGTATGGCAAGAACAACACGCAACTACTACACGTTTAGTGAAGTTCGATATGCAACGAGTTGCATATCGGTGAAACTCCATGCTTGAATTAATTAGTTCACTCTCGTTTATTTACACAACAATATTAAATGTTGTTTACCAAGGCAAGAGGTGAAGCAAGAACAACTACAATAACTAGGCATATTAAATGTGACCGGAAACAACTTATAGCATTTCTAAAACGTCCCCATATGCAAATTATGAATTCGGTCCAGATCTGTCCTAACACAATTTTTATATTTATTAAACATGGAAGTAAAGTGTGGCATGTGACTCTACACGTTTTTCTAGTCAAGTTACATATATAACACATTTTAAACGAAGCTACGGTTATTTAGTTATGCAATAAACCGTTTTAACATGGCATTGATGCAAATTAATGCAAACAACAAGTTTATGTATTTTAAACACATGTGAGAGTAGGTTATTGTGAAACTACATAGACAAGTTTCATGTATAAAGTTTTTACATATGATGCATGGTTAATTAGATATTAGCAATTTTAAAATAGGGGGTTTTCTGTAATTTTATTTAATCAGTGGATAATTGACAAAATCGCCGAACGAAAAAAAACATAGGCTGGGCCGAATCTAACTGAGCGCAAAATAGCAAATAACGCCCACGCGTACAATACAGGGGTCAGCGGCTGGCTCACCATGGGCGAAGCCTAGGCCGAAGCAGAGGAGGCCGGCTGGGCCTTGGGGAGGCGCAAGGGGAGGCATGGGCCTTGGCGATGGGGCTGCCCACGAGGCGGCGAGCGGTCAATGCGAGCGGATCAGGCATGGGAGCGGCGCTTTTCCTCCTCCCGTGCTCAGCACGAGCAGGGGGCATGGTGGCGTGACAGATCCCGGCAGGGCTGGGCGAAGAAGGGCACAGAGAAGCCTCGGAATGGGGAGATCCGGCCGGCGGGCACCTACAGGAGGGGAACGGTGGCAGGCCGCGGCTCGGGGGGGTGGTAGAGCTCCTACATCCATGGCGGCCTAGACAGGGGAAGAGAGAGAGAGAGAGGGGGGGTTAGGGGAAGAGAGAAGAGAAGGGAGAATAGAAGTGAGAAGAGCGAAGGAGAGGAGGAAGGGGGGCGCGAGGGGAGCTCACCGGCGTCGGGGCTCCGGCGGCCCTCCGGTGAGGCGGCGGGGTCAGGAAGGCTCGGGCAGCGCTCTGCGGGGCTCGAGGGCGAGCGGCTTCGGTGGCGAGCAGCGGCAGGGATCCGGGCTCGAGCGGGGCCTCCAAATGGGCCTGGGTGGGTCCGACAGCTGGAGGTGAGAGGAGCCTGGCCAAGTGGCGACTAGGGTTAGGAGGGCGCAGATTTCGAGGCAGGGTAGGCTAGGGGTGTATTATACTAATTAGGGCTAGGTTTAGAGTTTTTTAGCCCGATTCGAGCCGTTCGATCTCGATCGGACGGCTCCGAATGTGGGAGTGGTGTAGGTGGGCTAGGTGGACTGTGTGTGGAGTGGGCTAAGGCTGAGAAGAGAGAAAATGGAGGGCCGTGACACGAGTTTTAAACAGCAAAAAACGTCCGACGAATAAACCGATGACCGCACTGCAACGACTGACTGTTGGGGTATCAAACGAACTCAGAATGCGACTAAATTTGGCAGGCGGTCTACCTACGCTATAATAATACCGTACGCCAGGTTTCGACCCAATCCAAGAATATTTTTTGCGTTCTTTAAAAACATTTTTTAACGATGCCACGGGGCGTGTGCATGTGTGGTTGGTGTCGAAACAGGCAACGGCAAGAACGGAGAGAACCGGCGACCACGAACGGATGCAAGTTTGAAAACTCATGTTGACAAAATGCCGATGCTATGCAGATGATGCGAATGATGCGATGATGAATGTGACAACTAGACGAAACACATGACGAGAATGGAAATAAAAGGGGAATCTTCTGGAGCGTCAGTCCAGGTCCATTACAAGGGAGTCACCAGCGCCATGAGGTTGCCCGCTGGAGAGCCAACCAAGTGGACCGCCAACCGGGGCCGCCACCCTAGCATCCATGTCCAAGCCATCACCAAGCACCCGCATCATGGAGTACCCACCACGGTAGGAGGGGATGAAAGGGATCTCCTTTCACCCCTAGCCCGACATCAGCCACAAAGTTTGGATCAATGCCACCACACTAGGGGCATTGACACTTGTGCCTCCAGCCAGCCCCAGTGGAGTGGGCGAGACAAAACTCCATGACTGCCGATGGCCGTCGGCAAACATGGCCGCACGATACCATATTCGTAGTCTCCGACTCCGATCTGCCCGACGGACACATGATGACCCGACCACCGCCAACACCCGTCGTACCCGCAAGAGAAGGACCTCAGATCCCACGAGCACCACCTAGACCGAGCCCACCATCGTCTACCCGGAGCGGAGCTCCGACCCGTCCTGGGCCCAAAACGGGTCCGCCCGAGCACGAGCTCCCTGTCATGACCGTCCCACCGCACGAGCACCCCACGCCGCTGGCCCAAACAAAGAAGAAGAGAGGAGGCACCACCACCCGCACCCTGTCGACGTTCGCTAGTCGCCAACAAGCAATAGACTTTGCCCGTCGAGCGATGTCAGCACCACCCCGAGCAGCCGAGAGGGCCCTGGTGAGGGCATCCGCCCATAACCCTAACCTCTCGCAGTCCACGGTGCCGCGAGGTTAGATCTGGACAAGAACCGCCATCCCAACCCCGGTCCGCCCCACCTCCACTCACTACCGCTACGCCACCACCACCCACCGCAGCAACGGCAAAAGTGGCCACAAGCACCCTGTGCCGACCATAGTCCGCGCTGCCTCGCGGCATATCTGTCCGCGCCGAACCACCGCCATCTCTACCCCTAGGCTCACCACCCACCAGGGAGTACTACGTAGCTGTTGGAAATATGCCCTAGAGGCAATAATAAAATGGTTATTATTGTATTTCCTTGTTCATGATAATTGTCTATTGTTCATTCTATAATTGTATTAACCTGAAACCATAATGCATGTGTGAATACATAGACCACAACATGTTCCTAGTGAGCCTCTAGTTGGCTAGCTTGTTGATCAATAGATGGTCACAGTTTCATGACCATGGACATTGGATGTCATTGATAACGGGATCACATCATTAGGAGAATGTTGTGATGGACAAGACCTAATCCTAAGAATAGCACAAGATCATGTAGTTCGTCTGCTAAAGCTTTTCAATGTCAAGTATTGTTTCCTTAGACCATGAGATTGTGCAACTCCCGGATACCGTAGGAATGCTTTGGGTGTGCCAAACATCACAATGTAACTGGGTGGCTATAAAGGTGCACTACGAGTATCTCCGAAAGTGTCTGTTGGGTTGGCACGAATCGAGACTGGGATTTGTCACTCCGTGTGACGGAGAGGTATCTTTGGGCCCACTCAGTAAGACATCATCATAATGAGCTCAATGTGACTAAGGAGTTAGCCACGGGATGATGTATTACGGAACGAGTAAAGAGACTTGCCAGTAATGAGATTGAACAAGGTATAGAGATACCGACGATCGAATCTCGGGTAAGTATCATACAGATAGACAAAGGGAATTGTATACGGGGTTGACTGAATCCCCGACATCATGGTTCATCCGATGAGATCATCGTGGAGCATGTGGGATCCAACATGGGTATCCAGATCCTGCTGTTGGTTATTGACCGGAGAGGTGTCTCGGTCATGTCCACGTGACTCCCGAACCCGTAGGGTCTACACACTTAAGGTTCGATGATGCTAGGTTTACAGGGAAATGGTATACGTGATTACCGAAGGTTGTTCGGAGTCTTGAATGAGATCCGGACGTCACGAGGAGCTCCAGGATGGTCCGGAGGTAAAGATTGATATATAGGAAGTCCTGCTTTGGTCACCGGAAAGTTTTCGGGCTCATCGGTAGTGTACCGAGAGTGCCGGGAGGGTGCCGGAGGACCCCCGGGAGGGGTGTGACGACCAAAGGACTTCGTGGGCTGTTAGAGGAGGTGTACCAGCCCTTATTGGTCTGGCCGTCCTTCCGGAAAGGCCCTTGCGGCTAGGGATAAGGAGATAAGGCTAAGGAGATTCAAAAGGAAGAGATCCACCTCCCTTGTGGGAGGTGGACTCCTCCCTAGCTTCGGCCGAAGCTCTCCTCCTTGGAGGAGGGGATCTCCCTCCTCCTATATATACTTGAGTTTTTGGCTGTTTTGAGACAAGATTTGATCTCTCTCCCACGACGCAGCCCTACCTCTCTTCTTCCTCCTCCGCAGTGCTTAGGCAATGCCTGCCGGAATACCTTGCTGCTCCACCACCACCACGCCGTCGTGCTGCTGTTGGAGCCCTTCCACAACCTCTCCTTCCTCCTTGCTGGATCAAGGCGTAGGAGACATCACCGGGCTGCACGTGTGTTGAAGGCGGAGGCACCATTGTTCGGCGCTGAGATCGGAGTCCACCGCAATCTGAATCGCTGCGAGTACGACTCCACCAACCGCATTCTTGTAACGCTTCCACTTAGAGATCTTCAAAGGTATGAAGATGCAATCTCTCCCCACTCGTTGGTGGTTTCTCCATAGATAGATCTTGGTGATCGTAGAATTTTTTTTGATTTACTACTACATCTTCCAACAGTGGCATCATGAGCTAGGTCTATGCATAGAATCTATGCACGAGTAGAACACAAAGTTGTTGTGGGTGTCGATCTTGTTAATTTTCTTACCACTACTAGTATTATCTTGATTCGGCGGTATTGTGGGATGAAGCGGCCCGGACCAACTTTACACGTACTCTTATGTGAGACCGGTTCCACCGCCTGACATGCACTTGTTGCATAAGGTGGCTAGCGGGTGTCTATCTCTTCCACCTTAGTCGGATTGGATTCGATAAAAAGGGTCCTTACGAAGGGTAAATAGCAATTGGCATATCACGTTGTGGTTTTGGCATAGGTAAGAAACGTTCTTGCTAGAAACCTATAACAACCACGTAAAAACTTGCAACTACAAATTAGAGGATGTCTAACTTGTTTTTGCAGCATGTGCCTTGTGATGTGATATGGCCAAAAGGATGTGATGTGATGAATTGTGATGTATGAGATTGATCATCTTCTTGTAATAGGATTCACGACTTGCATGTCGATGAGTATGACAACCGGCAGGAGCCATAGGAGTTGTCTTATTTTATTGTATGACCTGCGTGTCAATCATAAACGCCATGTAATTACTTTACTTTATTGCTAAGCGTTAGCCATAGTAGTAGAAGTAATAGTTGGCGAGACAACTTCAGGAAGACACAATGATGGAGATCATGGTGTCGTGCCGGTGACAGTGATGATCATGGTGCTCCGAAGATGGAGATCAAAGGAGCAAGATGATATTGGGCATATCATGTCACTATATTGATTGCATGTGATGTTTATCATGTTTACATCTTATTTGCTTAGAACGACGGTAGTAAATAAGATGATCTCTCAATAAAATTTCAAGAGATGTGTTCACCCTAACTGTGCACCGTTGCTAAGTATCATTGTTCTGAAGCACCACGTGATGATCGGGTGTGATAGGTTCTAACGTTCGCATACAACGAGTGTAAGCCAGATTTACACATGGTAAACACTTAGGTTGACTTGACGAGCCTAGCATGTACAGACATGGCCTCGGAACACGGAAGACCGAAAGGTCGAACATGAGTCGTATAGAAGATATGATCAACATGGAGATGTTCACCATGGATGACTAGTCTGTCTCACGTGATGATCTTACAGGGGCTAGTTGACATGGATCATGTGTCACTTGGATGACTAGAGAGATGTCTATCTAAGTGGGAGTTCATTAAATAATTTGATTATGTGAACTTAATTATCATGAACTTAGTCTAAAATTGTCTTTACAATCTATATTGTAGATCCAATGGCCAACGCTAATGCCAACCTCAACTTCAACGCGTTCCTAGAGAAAACCAAGCTGAAAGATGATGGAAGCAACTATGCGTAGTGGGTCCGTAGCTTAAGGATCATCCTCATAGCTTCCAAAAGATTGTATGTCCTTGATGCACTGCTAGGTGATGCACCCGTTCTCCCAGCAGAGCAAGACGTTGCGAACGCTTGGCATTCACGCTGCGATGATTACTCCGTTGTTCAGTGTGGCATGCTTTACAGTTTAGAATCGGGGCTCCAAAAGCGTTTTGAGCAACACGGAGCATATGAGATGTTCCAAGAGCTGAAACTGGTTTTCCAAGCTCATGCTCGGGTCGAGAGATATGACGTCTCCGACAAGTTCTTCAGCTATAAGATGGAGGAGAACACTTCTGTCAGTGAGCACATCCTCAAGATGTCTGGGCTACACAACCACTTGACTCAGCTGGGAGTTAATCTCCTGGATGACTCGGTCATTGACAAAATCCTCCAGTCGCTTCCACCTAGCTACAAGAGCTTTGTGATGAACTACAACATGCAAGGTTCGGAGAAGTCCATTCCTGAGTTGTACTCGATGCTGAAATTAGCGGAGGTCGAGATCAAAAAGGATCATCAAGTGTTGATGGTAAATAAGACCACTAGTTTCAAGAAAGGCAAGGGTAAGAAGAACTTCAAGAAGGACGGCAAAGTTGTTGCCGCGCCCGGTAAGCAAGTTGCCGGGAAGAAGAACAAGAATGGACCCAAGCCTGAGACTGAGTGCTTTTATTGCAAGGGTACCGATCACACATAGCGGAACTGCCCCAAGTACTTAGCGGATAAGAAGGCCGGCAATGTTAAAGGTATATGCGATATACTTGTTATTGATGTGTACCTAACCAGCGCTCGTAGTAGGTCCTGGGTATTTGATACCGGTGCAGTTGCTCACATTTGTAACTCCGAGTAGGAGCTGTGGAATAAGCGGAGACTGGCGAAGGACGAGGTGACGATGCGCATCGGGAATGGTTCCAAGGTCGACGTGATCACCGTCGGCACGCTACCTCTGCATCTACCTTCGGGATTAGGTTTAAACCTTAATAATTGTTATTTATTACCAGCTTTGAGCATTAACATTGTATCTGGATCTCGCTTGATACGAGATGGCTACTCATTTAAATCTGAGAATAATGGTTGTTCTATTTATATGAGAGAAATGTTTTATGGTCATGCCCCGCTGGCCAATGGTTTATTTTTGATGAATCTCGAACGTGATGTTACACATGTTCATAGTTTGAGTACTAAAAAGGGTAAGGTTGATAACGATAGTCCCACTTACATGTGGCACTGGCGCCTTGGTCATATTGGTGTCAAACGCATGAAGAAGCTCCATGCTGATGGACTTTTGGAGTCTCTTGATTTGAATCATTTGACACGTGCGAACCATGCCTCATGGGCAAGATGACCAAGACTCCGTTCTCCGGAACAATGGAGCGAGCAACTGACTTGTTGGAAATAATACATACCGATGTATGCGGTCCAATGAGCGTCGAGGCTCGTGGTGGCTACCATTATGTTCTCACCCTCACTGATGACTTTGGCAGATATGGGTATGTCTACTTAATGAAACACAAGTCTAAAACCTTTGAAAGGTTTAAGGAATTTCTGAGTGAGGTAGAGAATCAATGTGACAAGAAAATAAAGTGCCTACGATCTGATCGTGGCGGAGAATATTGAAGTCACGAGTTTGGCACGCACCTAAGGAAATGTGGAATTGTTTCACAACTCACTCTGCCTGGCACACCTTAGCGAAATGGTGTGTCTGAACGTCGTAATCGCACTCTATTGGATATGGTGCGATCTATGATGTCTCTTACCGACTTACCGCTATCATTTTGGGGATATGCATTAGAGACTGCCGCATTCACTTTAAATAGGGCACCGCCAAAATCCATTGAGACGACACCATATGAATTATGGTTTGGAAAGAAACCTAAGTTGTCATTTCTAAAAGTATGGGGATGCGATGCTTATGTGAAGAAACTTCAACCTGAGAAGCTCGAACCCCAAGCGGAAAAGTGCGTCTTCATAGGATACCCCAAAGAGACTATTGGGTATACCTTCTACCTCAGATCCGAAGGCAAAGTCTTTGTTGCTAAGAATGGATCCTTTCTCGAGAAAGAGTTTCTCTCGAAAGAAGTAAGTGGGAGGAAAATAGAACTTGATGAGGTAATTGTACCTCCGCTCGAACCGGAGAGTAGCACAGCACAGGAAGTTGTTTCTGTGGAGCCTGCACTGGCTAGAGAAGAAATTAATGATGATGATCATGAAACTTCAGATCAAGTCACTATTGAACATCGAAGGTCCACTAGGACACGTTCTGCACCAGAGTGGTACGGCAACCCTATCCTGGAGATCATGTTGTTAGACAACGGTGAACCCTCAAACTATGAAGAAGCGATGGCGGGCCCGGATTCCAACAAATGGCTTGAAGCCATGAAATCTGAGATAGGATCCATGTATGAGAACAAAGTGCGGACTTCGGTGGACTTGCTTGATGATAAGAGAGCCATTGAAAATAAATGGATCTTTAAGAAGAAGACTCACGCGGATGGTAATGTGACCGTCTATAAGGCTCGGCTTGCCGCTAAGGGTTATCGACAAGTTCAAGGAGTTGACTACGATGAGACTTTCTCACTCGTAGCAATGCTAAAGTCTGTCCGAATCATGTTAGCTATTGCCGCATTTTATGATTATGAGATCTGGCAAATGGACGTCAAAACGGCATTCCTTAATGGCTTCCTTAAGGAAGAACTGTATATGATGCAGCCGGAAGGTTTTGTCGATCCTAAAGATGCTAACAAAATATGCAAGCTCCAACGCTCCATCTATGGGCTGGTGCAAGCATCTCGGAGTTGGAACATTCGCTTTAATGAGGTGATTAAAGCGTTTGGATTTGTACAGGTTTATGGAGAACCTTGTATTTACAAGAAAGTGAGTGGGAGCTCTATAGCATTTCTCATATTATATGTGGATGACATACTGATAATGAAAAATGATATAAAACTTTTGGAAAGTGTAAAGGCCTACTTGAATAAATGTTTTTCAATGAAGGACCTTGGAGAAGCTGCTTACATATTAGGTATTAACATCTATAGAGATAGATCGAGACGCCTCATAGGTCTTTCACAAAGCACATACCTTGAAAAGATATTGAAGAAGTTCAATATGGATCAGTCCAAGAAGGGGTTCTTGCCTGTGTTGCGGGGTGTGAGATTGAGTACGACTCAATGCCCGATCACGGCAAAGGATAGAAAAGAGATGAGTGTCATCCCCTATGCTTCAGCCATAGGCTCTATTATGTATGCCAAGCTGTGTACCAGACCTGATGTGAACCTTGCCATAAGTTTGGTAGGGAGGTACCAAAGTGATCCCGGAGCGAAACACTGGACAGTGGTCAAGAATATCCTGAAGGACCTGAAAAGGACAAAGGACATGTTTCTCGTATATGGAGGTGCCGAAGAGCTTGTCGTAAAGGGTTACGTTGATGCTAGCTTCGACACAGATCCGGAAGACTCCAAGTCACAAACCGGATACGTGTATACTTTGAACGGAGGGGCAGTCAGCTGGTGCAGTAGCAAGCAAAGTGTTGTGGCGGCATCTACATGTGAAGCGGAGTACATAGCTGCTTCAGAAGCAGCAAAGGAAGGAGTCTGGATGAAGGAGTTCATCACCGACTTAGGAGTAATTCCAAGTGCGTCGGGCCCGATGACTCTATTCTGCGACAACACTAGAGCTATTGCCCTTGCGAAGGAGCCCGGGTTTCACAAGAAGACAAGACACATCAAGCGCCGCTTCAACTCCATCCATTATTACATTCAGGAGGGAGATATAGATATTTGTAAAGTGCATACGGATCTAAATGTCACAGATCCGTTGACTAAACCTCTCTCGCGAGCGAAACATGATCAACACCAGAATGCTATGGGTGTTCGATTCATCACAATGTAACTAGATTATTGACTCTAGTGCAAGTGGGAGACTGTTGGAAATATGCCCTATATGCAATAATAAAATGGTTATTATTGTATTTCCTTGTTTATGATAATTGTCTATTGTTCATTCTATAATTGTATTAACCAGAAACCGTAATGCATGTGTGAATACATAGACCACAACATGTCCCTAGTGAGCCTCTAGTTGGCTAGCTCGTTGATCAATAGATGGTCACGGTTTCATCACCATGGACATTGGATGTCATTGATAACGGAATCACATCATTAGGAGAATGATGTGATGGACAAGACCCAATCCTAAGCCTAGCACAAGATCGTGTAGTTCGTCTGCTAAAGTTTTTCAATGTCAAGTATCGTTTCCTTAGACCATGAGATTGTGCAACTCCCGGATACCGTAGGAATGCTTTGGGTGTGCCAAACGTCACAACGTAACTGCGTGGCTATAAAGGTGCACTGCGGGTATCTCCAAAAGTGTCTGTTGGGTTGGCACGAATCGAGACTGGGATTTATCACTCCGTGTGACGGAGAGGTATCTCTGGGCCCACTCGGTAAGACATCATCATAATGAGCTCAATGTGACTAAGGAGTTAGCCACGGGATGATGTATCACGGAACGAGTAAAGAGACTTGCCGGTAACGAGATTGAACAAGGTATAGAGATACCGACGATCGACTCTTGGGCAAGTATCATACCGATAGACAAAGGGAATTGTATACGGGATTGACTGGATCCCCGACATCGTGGTTCACCCGATGAGATCATCGTGGAGCATGTGGGAGCCAACATGGGTATCCAGATCCCGTTGTTGTTTATTGACCAGAGAGGTGTCTCGGTCATGTCTACGTGTCTCCCGAACCCGTAGGGTCTACACACTTAAGGTTCGATGACGCTAGGGTTATAGGGAAATGGTATACGTGATTACCGAAGGTTGTTCGGAGTCCCGGATGAGATCCTGGATATCACTAGGAGCTCCGGAATGGTCCGGAGGTAAAGATTGATATATAGGAAGTCCTGTTTTGGTCACCGGAAAGTTTTCGGGCTCATCGGTAGTGTACCGAGAGTGCCGGGAGGGTGCCGGAGGACCCCCGGGAGGGGTGTGACAACCAAAGGAGTTCGTGGGCTGTTAGAGGAGGTGTACTAGCCCTTATTGGGCTGGCCAAGTCCTTCCGGAAAGGCCCATGCGGCTAGGGATAAGGAGATAAGGCTAAGGAGATTCAAAAGGAAGAGATCCACCTCCCTTGTGGGAGGTGGACTCCTCCCTAGCTTCGGCCGAAGCTCCTTGGAGGAGGGGCCAAGGAAGCCCTCCCTCTCCCTCCTCCTATATATAATTGAGATTTTGGCTGTTTTGAGACAAGATTTGATCTCTCTCCCACGGCGCAGCCCTACCTCTCTTCTTCCTCCTCCGCAGTGCTTAGGCGAAGCCCTGCCGGAATACCTTGCTGCTCCACCACCACCACGCCATCATGCTGATGTTGGAGCTCTTCCCCAACCTCTCCTTCCTCCTTGCTGGATCAAGGCATAGGAGACATCACCGGGCTGCACGTGTGTTGAACGCGGAGGCGCCGTTGTTCGGCGCTGAGATAAGAGTCCACCACGATCTGAATCGCTATGAGTACGACTCCACCAACCCCGTTCTTGTAACGCTTCCGCTTAGCGATCTTCAAAGGTATGAAGATGCAATCTCTCCCCACTCGTTGTTGGTTTGTCCATAGATAGATCTTGGTGACACGTAGGAATTTTTTTGATTTACTACTACGTCTCCCAACAGTAGCATGCATGCATGACTCCAATCCAATCCCGATCCAATAGATGATTAATTAATGGACAATAAGATATACTACACGCTAATAAGCTACTCCCTTCGTCTCGGTGTATAAGTCATCTTAGGTTGTGCACCGCGACCAAGACGGAGAGAAAAACAAGAAAAAATAATGTTAATTTGCTAATTAATACCATTCCATGCAATGAATTGATCACTTCATGTCATGCTAGTTGATCTCAAGTCGTTAAAAACACGAGGTGAAAGTTAATGCATCGCGCCTAAGTGTTTTGGGATTATTTGGTTTTCGTAAGATGACTTATACACCGAGACCGAGACGGAGGGAGTACCTAGTTTTCTTTGTCTAAGACTCATCTAGATGAGACACATCTAAGTATGACATCAACACTAATGAGACACATCTAAGTATGACATCAACACTAATTTGTGATCCTCTTTTATTTATTTGTTCCTTGTTTGTTTGTCTTGGTTTGTTTACTCGTTCTGCGAGCCACAGGCCAGCCCAACTATATGACACAACCCCCGCTCACATGACACGGTATCCAGGCGCTCCCGAAACAAGCTGATCAACGCTGTTTTTTTTTTGGTTTCTTTTAAAGCAAGTGAGCATGCCCACGTTGCGCACGTCGCTAGGCTAAGCACGCACCTGTACTACCGTATGTCGTTGTTTTTCCTCTTTTTGATTTTTTTTCTCTGTCAGGTATGTGCTTTTTTCTGATTCCCTATTTGTGTTTTCTAGCATTTTTTTTTTCTTATGATTTTCTGTAGTATAATTTTTAATATACAGTGAATATTTGTTCAAATATACACACAGCAAATTTGTAATATACGATGAACACTTTTTATATACAGTGACATTTTTCTAATGTACAATTAGCATTTTATTAATATATGGTGGAATGCGTTCAAGTACATTCTGAACATTTAAATAAAATGATGTTAAACATTTTTTAATGCACAATGAATGTTTAAAAAGTAGACGAAACAGAAAAACACAAAAACTGAGCAAAGAAATAAACAGAAGAATGTATGCGAAATTGGAAAAAGTTTGCGAATTCAAAAAATCTACAAATTCAATAAAGAAAAAGATCGTGAATTCAAAAAAAATCAGTAAATGTTCCCGAGTGAAAACACTGCTCATGAATTTCTATATTATTTGTGATTTTAAAAGGTGTTCAGAAATCAAAATGTGTTCGTTAATTTTAAACATTTCTTCACAAATTTCAAAAAAAGTTCAACTGGGAGAAAATGGGTCGCCCCCTCCTCCTCAGCCCTACTTGCCTGCCGAGGGTAGACTGACAATCCGAAAATATGGGTAGGCCCAGTTATGTATCGAAGATGGACTTGCAACTGGAGAGAAAAATGGTCCCTGGTTGCATGTGTGGGTGAAGCTGCAACTAGGACAGAAGGATGTCCGCTCAGAGGACTTGATAAAAAGGAGGCAATAAACATATGCTTAGCACTTCCGCTTCTACCAAAGAGCAACAAACATGCAAACAAAATACCATGGAGAACGACTGTAAAACACAAACATGGGCTGAGATAAAAAAAACTATGGGTCTTACCAAAATGTGCCTGGATTGCGGCCGACAACTTGGTTAGAACTACACACATGACTGCGTGACGCACGTGACAAAGAGATGAACCGAGATCAAGTTTACAGAAGATTGGAACACACGACCAGTTGCCTATTGAGGGTGGACTTGCAACTGGGACACAAATAAGGTAGCGCCCGCCCCCACCCATTGCATGTCAGGGGTGTATAGTTTCATTTGCAACTACGATAAAAATGGGTTGGGCTCCAGTTGCGTGAAGATGGTGGACTTGCAACTACGAAAAGAAAAATGGCGAGCACCCCAATTACATCTTGGGAGTCGAGATGCAATTGGGACAAAAATGATCGGCCTCACCCCCAGTTGCGTGTCTTGGGTGGACTTGCAACTAGGAAAAAAATGCTTGTCCCCCCAGTTGCGTATCGAGGGTGGAGTTTCAGCTAGGACAACAATTGGCCAGGCCTCCGGTTCCACACTGAGCATGGACTTGCAACTGCAAAAAAAGATGCCCCTCCCAATTACATGTCAAGAATGTAGTTCGACTTACAACTAACACAAAATTGGGTTAGGTCTGAGTTGCATGTCTAGGGTGAACTAGAAACTGCTACAAAAAATGATAGGCCGATCCAAATGCACGTTGAAGGTGGATTTGCAACTGGGAGAAAAGGGGTCGAACCCCATAGTTGCATGTGAAGGGTGGACTTGCAACTGGGAGAAAAATAGGTCAGTCCCTAGTTGTGTATCAAGGTGGAGTTCGACCATGACAAAAAATGGTCGGTCTCCTAGTTGTGTGGTGAGGGTGGGCTTGCAACTGGACAAAACAAGGTGCCCCATTGCATGTCAAGGGTGTAGATAGACTTGCAACTGGGACACAAATGGGTTAAGATTGAGTTACGTGTCGGGGTGGACTTTTAGCTGGGATAAGAAAAATGGTAGGCCAACCTAGTTGCATGTCGTAGGTAGAGTTGCAACTGGGACATAAAGGGTCAAACCCATAGTTGCGTGTCATGGGTGGACTTGCAACTGGGACAAAAATGCGTCTGGTCCCCATTTGCGTATCGAGGGTAGAGTTGCAACTAAGACAAAAAATGGTCGGGCTGGTAGTTCATAGTGAGGGTGGACTTGCAACTCGGCCAAAAATGGGTTAGCCCCAGTTGCGTGACAAGGGTGAACTTGCAACCAGGACAAGAAAAATGATAGGTCATCCTAATTGCATGTTGGAGATGGAGTTGCAACTATGACATAAAGGGCGAAACCCCCAATTACATGCCAAGGATGGACTTGCAACCGAGAAACCCCAAATTTTATGTTAGGGGTGGACTTGCAAGTAGAACAAACATGGATCAGGCCTCAAGTTATGTATCGAGGGTGGAGTTACAAATAGGAGACCCCCTCCCCAAATTGCATGTCGGGGATGGACTTACAATTGGGACAAAATTAGGCCGGGCCCCGAGTTGCGTATCGAGGGTGGAGTTGTGACTGGGACAAAAATTGGTCACCACCCAGTTGTAGATTGAGCATGGATTTGCAGTAGGACAAAATGGGTAGATCCTAGTTGCACATCGAGGTTGGACTTGTAACTCAAACATAAAGTACAACCCCTAGTTGCATGTTGTGGTTGGAGTTGTAATGGGGACAAAAGGGGTCGGACACCCGTTGGGTGTCGACGGTGGACTTGCACTTAGGCATGTCAGGGTGGAGTTGCAACTAGGACACCCCCCGGCTTCCGATTGTGTGTCGAGGGTGAACTTGCAAATGGGAGAAAAAAAAGGGTCAAGCCTAGTTGTGTGTTGAATTAAGACTTGCAAGTGGTACAAAATAGAATTGCATGTTATACAACTAGGATAGAAAGGTCAAGCCCCCTAAATACGTCTCAAGGATGAACTTGCAACTGGGGCGGAAATTGGTCGGGTCAATTGCATATCGAGCGGAAGTCATAACATGTCTCTTCTAGAAATATCCACGACAATCGACATAGCATGACTCTTCCACTTCTATAATGCAGACCGGATGAAATGGGACACAAAGAGCACAAGCGAAAAATTGCCCGACAAAAAAAAACATACGTGTAATGCGAACGGCCGAAAAATGGACTAAATGGAGTAAGGCGACACGAAAATACATAGGCCGGCGACACGAGATGAAGAGTTTGTTCAAAAATGAAGGCAACAAGACCCAATGTACGACAACTTAGATGATACACAGCTAAATATCATCTTGATGAAGCTTATGATGAATGGGAGATGTTGTCAAAATGAACTGGGAAGACAACGACCATGATAGAACTGTCCTTTTTTTATCTCTCCCAATCCTACGTTGTGGCCTAGAAACAACATAGTGAAACGGGTTGTCGCCACGATGATGGAACAAGAAAATAAAGTATAACAGGGCAATAAAAGGATGCACGACAAACAAACAACGGACAGTAAGACAGGGGCTGAGCATTTGCATGAGAACTACACAAATTAAATCAAACGATGGCAAACTTACAAGAGATGTCGCTAAAAGTCATCTCGACGTGATTTGGAAATTCCGTTTAAAAAATATTCAAAAATTTAGAAGGTGTTCACAAATTTAAATCAAATTTTATAAAAAAGTATTCATAAAACAATTATTTACAAATTTGAAAAATAAGAAAACAAAATGGTAAAGAAAGAAAGAAAGAAAATAACAAGCAAACAGAAAAATAAAAAATGAAGGATGAGGAAACGAAGAGACTAATAAGAAAGAGAGGAATGAAGAAAGCAAATGTACAAAAGTCTCTCTACATCCTTTTATTGCCTCACAGTAGATCTAGGAGCACACACATAAAAAACATGCAACTAAGTTGGGGTAAGTTGTGTGTTGAGGTTGGACATGGAACTTGCTCGGTCGAGTTTCATGTTGAGGGTGACACATACACAACTCATTTGCGGATTAATGCAAGTTGCATGTCATGGGTGGACATGCAAATGGATCAGGGCGAGTTGAATGTCAATGATGAATATGCAACTGGGCTTGCTTGCGGGTTGTGTGTTGGTGATAAACATGCAAATGTGTAGGGACAAATGAGACTAGACGCCCACTTATATCATGGTCAGACAAGTTGTGTCAAAACTACGAGTGGACGAGGACCGCACAAATTGTAAATCTAGAAAGAACATGCAACTAAATTCAACAAGGTGTAACTTGTGTGTCAACAAACAAACATATAAGTAGATTAGATAAATTTGTGTGACAAAGTTACGAAGAGAATGGAGAATGGTAGCGCACATCACAAAAATAGCGTTGGAAAAAAAGGAGAATATTACGGATGAAGAACCACGGACAAGAGTCAAGGCCTTCTTACATTTTTTGCTCTCTTCCTTTAAATTCTCAACGCATTAATCTTCTTATTAAAGGAAAAAGAACTAATGGACACACCAGCCCACACAGTATGCACGTGGCCGGCAAAATAAAAGAAATTTGTCTAAAAATGGCTAAGGAGAAACAACAACTAATATAAAAAAACAAACAAGAGAAAGCAGTACAAGCTGGCAACGGCCCAGCCGCCAAGCCGAGGCAATAGAAACACAGCGCCGGCCCGTCACCTCGAGCGGAATACATAGACGCAGCGATGCAGGACAAATAGTTTTGCACGAATCAAACAGTTTGCACGAATTTTTAAGCAACATAATCGTGTGGTGGATGATTTAGATGAGACATAAGTTAGTCTCATCTAGAGTAGATCTCTATTCCTAAAGAGAGAGTTGGTAGCTCCTTTCTCGGTTTATTTTTGTTTGGTTTTTTCCGTTCATTTTTTCATCTTGCTTCCCACCGTTTTCTTTCATTGCTTTATTTTCTCGGTCTCATTAAAAAACCAAATCCACCATTAAAGCGAAAGATTTTGTTTAGTATTTTGTTTGGCAGGTGATGATTTGATTTAATCACATTAATTATAGGTAATTAAGAATTCGAAAAGCATACCATATATGTGAGATCACCTTCCGAAAAACCGAATCCACCATTAAAACGGAAGATTTGTTTTGTGCTTGCTTTGGCAGGTGTTGATTCGATTTAATCACATTAATAATAGGTAATTAAGAACTCCAAAATCACACCATATATGTGAGACCACCTTCCGAGAAACCAAATCCACCATTAAAGCGGAAGATTTTGGTTTGTACTTTCTTTGGCAGGTGATGATTTGATTTAATCACATTAAGAATAGGTAATTAAGAATTCCAAAATCATGTCATATATGTTACATCACCTTTCGAGAAAACAAATATAGGATTTTTCTTGATAACCTTCCAAAATAAAATCCGAGTTGTAGCCTGGTACACTGGTTTATTTTTGCCCCTTTTTCGACCCACCTTCCACCACCCCCTTTCACCGATTTATCTTTATAAATAACCACAAATGGAAAAACATTTCCATCACTCCTCCCAGCCTTGATCTTTTCTTTAGGATCCCTAGGGACGCCGCCATCGTTGACGCGGATCCACGAATCGTTGGGCGCATCAAAATAAATGTGCTAATAAAACAAACATGTCTCAAATACCCCCCTAATGTTTGGTCTACAAGTACTCTCTCTAATATGGTCTAAAAGTACTCCCTCTAATGGCATGTGCACTTAAGGCCATAAAAGTTATGTTTTGTAGGTCCAAACCGCAACAAAGATTTGTAATGAAAAAAGCAGCAGCAGTAGAGATTTACATGTCTGTGCCAGTTGAGCACGTTGGACTTTGAACGTGCAGTACAATATGTGCATACATATACCTTTTAAGTGAGATTAATTTTCATTGTGTGTACGGTGGATATACTAGACAGCATGCATGTGTAGCTTCTAAGCAAAAATATAGAACCGAGTTGATTGATTTAAAGACCAAAAGGTGACAACAATTTCTGTAGAAAGGGATCATTTAGAATTTAGGGGCTCCTCTGCCCTGGCCGCCCAGCCGTGGTACATGCATGTGGCCGGGCACGCGTGTTTTGTCCTGACGCGCATGCACGCGTGTCACATGTATAATAGTAGAAAGTTTACGTCGCAAGCAAAGAGAAAAGAGGAAGAAAGAGAGATGAACAAAACAGGTTAGCTGAGCAAGTGTACGTACGTGTCAGTTTTAAAAACATCACCGGTCAACTGATGAAGAGATGACAGCGTTCGGATAAACATCGTTTGTATGCATGCGTGCACAGGAAACACAAAATTACTAACATTGATCACCACATTAATTCAATACCTAGAAACACAAAAAAAAAATCTAGGAGTGAGTAGTTAGTTGGGCACATCATCTGGATGACCGGTCTCCTCTCCCACCACACCTTCATGTTGGTTCTTATTAAATTGTTTATTTTTCTCTTCATTTTCACTTGCAAACCCGTACTTTTATTAACGTATAAAAGATCATGGATCCAACTTTCCTAACATACCCAAATTAATTAATTCTTTCCATCAGTACAATTTACTTTAGGAAACAAATTAAAAATTAAAAATAAATAAATAATGAATTTTAAGGAAACAAAACAACACATTTTGATTAAATCAATTTCCCCCTCACCTGCCGCGCCCTCCTCCCAGCCTCTTCACGCGCCCCCACAATGTCGACCCGTGCGCCATCGCCTCTCCCGACGCTTAGATCCGGGGCTCGCCACAATGCCCGAGGCATCGACAGTGAGCCATAGGGAGGAGGAGATGGTGGTGGTGGAGGAGGGGACGTGCGCAACATAAACTACACGCCGAACGTGGAGGCATGGAGGACTACCGCTGGTGTGAGCACCATCCCATTAGCACCGGTGACTCATCCAAGCAGGTCACCTACATCGTCGTTGCCAATTCCTCCTCCCCATGGTTAGGGTTTCTAATAAGGTCGCCACCATAGATGCACATCTACATGCGGATGACTCGTGTTCAACCATGGCTAGCGACCGCGGAGGCGACATGCGCCTGATCTACGACAACATTAAGGAACAAGCAGCGGTGATGCCCGACCACGTGCTCATCACACTCCACAAAAAGAGCCTGCTCGCGGATGCAGTCACTCGGGTGGAGCCTGTAGTGAGGCGGGCGGGCTGTGTTCAGGAGTGGACTCGGCATGCTGGTGCGGAGATGTTCAGTAGCGGCCACCTACTGTCTGCATTGTGCCGTTGGGCGTTGTCGACGGGCGACATGGACAGAGTCCTCTGACGCTGATGAGGTCGAGTGTGTAGCGGTGGTAGGTACTCCGTTGACTGCTCACCTCGCCACCACGACGACGCCCCTGTTGCATTGCCATGCCCCTGTACCAGGGCAGCAAAACTACTACTCCATGTTGGCTACTCAGGTCTGAGCTCATCGAGGGACACGACGCCGACAAGGAAGCCGGAGTAGGTCTGAGGGTCGTTTCCATTTGTGTTATGTACCCTTTATTTTTATCGGTGTAAAACCCTTCACAGATTGACGAGGATATGTACCTAGGGTAGGGTCCTAGGCAAGGCCCACATACCCTACCTAAGGACACCACATGGGAGGACTTGAAGATCAAGCATGAACTTCCGAGTGGATCCCTGGAGACGTTCAAAGTCACTCGACAGTAATCCACTCGGAGACTCCCGCTCTCACTCGACAGTCGCGTGTCACTCGGAAGACCTCGCTTTCACTCGACGCTAGAAGATCAGGAGCCATCATCAAGAGCCCAACGGGAAAACACTGGTTCAATGGTCGTTGGTAGCTTTTATTACGTACGTTACCTGTAACGACAGACTTTAAACCCCACGACCAGGCCCTTAGATGCGGGATAATTATGAGGGACAGCGAACTCTATATAAGCCGCCCTCCCCTCCTGCACAAGGGTTCGCAACCATTGTAATCTCAACATTCCATACGAATAAAGCTCCCGAGCACTGAGATGTAGGGCTGTTACCTCCACGAGAGGGGCCTGAACTCATACATCCGTGTGTACACCCTCGCCGTAGCTAGGACTCTGCCCTCTCCCTTCGTACCCCTACCATCTACTGTCACGCTCATTCCCACGATAGTTGGCGCCCACCGTGGGACAAACGTCTAAGCGACTTCCGGCGAGGTTGCGATTTTCATCCTTCGACATGTCTTTCAGCGTGTTTTTTACTCTAGGCCACGAGATCCGTTTCGGAGCGCTCACCTTCATTGCCGACGATTTGGCATGGCTCGCGCACTTCCGCGTGAGTCCCTGTGGCGTATTGCTGTGTCTGCCGTCAACTCCTTACGCGTCGGCCCCTCTCGCTGTTCGCAGTCGCAAGCGGTCTGGCCGCCCACGACGTCGGCGTTGGATTGAACACGCAACGGCATGCCAAGCTTCTCAGCAGATTGCGGCGCTTGAGCCCGCAGAGTCCCTTCACGGCGTGTTCGAGTCAGATTCCGATCCGTCCGACGTGCCTTCCGAATGCGAAAGCTGCGATCCTATAGTGGAGGTCTTGATGGTGGGCTCTCATCAGAGTTCACCGCCTGGCTTTGGCCATGGCAAGCGCGAGGCTGGAGGTCCGTTGAAAGAGCAGTCGCGTCGCCACGAGGAAGTTCTTCATACTCCCATCGTCGACGCGACCGCCGAGGCCCAAGCTTTGGAGGCCGCGCGCGTTCGTCTGGAAGAGCTCCAGGCAGAGATTGACGAGCGTGCTCGCCAGCGCCCGCCATGCCCCAGTCGATGTCATCGACAACTGTTTCCGATTGGATCTGACGACGACATTGAGGTATACCGAACTCCTATGCTAAATGATGTTGTTGCTGCTAGGATAGCAGATTCCATTCAGCCGTCCCGTTCAGAGGCTGGTAGAGGGTTGTTGCAGATCAGAGCGTTGTTGGATGTAGCGTAGTGTTCGAATTCAGCAGTTTCTCAGTCCCGTAACAGGATATACAGCAATTCACCCAAGGCGGAGACCGTTCAGTTGACACACAGCCCTGGACCGCCCTTGTGTCGTCAAGGCGGCAGTTGTCGTGAAGGGCAAGACAGAGATCAGCATCACCGCGAAGACCACCGTCGAGTGCCCACTCCTCCGCGGACGCGGACTTTGATGCCCGTGCCTATCTTGACAGAGATGTTCCGATTGGAAGCTCAGATGTGGTGTCTGGACCCGAGTGTTTTAGCAGAGCTATACGTTATGCAGAGATTCCCCCCGACTTCAGAATGGCGGCGGGGATCGGAAAGTTTTCTGGTGAAACAAAGCCAGAGACTTGGTTAGATGATTACTGAGTGGCTGCGCAGATTGGCGGCGGAAATGACAATGTTGCAATGAAGCACATGCCCCTCATGTTGGATGGTTCAGCTCGAGCTTGGTTGAATCGTTTGGCTCCTTCCAGCATACATTGTTGGGAAGATCTTGCCCGAGTGTTTGTCCGGACCTTTGAGGGCACCTGCAAGCGCCCGGCAGGTCTGGTCGACTTACAGCGCCGTGTCTAGAAGCCCAATGAAACCTTAAGGGATTATATTCAGCGATGGTCCACCCTGCATCATACGGTGGAGAATGTGTCGGAACACCAGGCTGTTTGTGCTTTCAAGACCGGTGTGAGATACAGGGAGCTGTACCTAAAGTTCGGGTGCACTGGTGATATTTCACTCGGCAAGATGATGGAAATTGCCACCTAGTACACCAATGGTGAGGAAGAAGACCGCCTCCATAGCGGCAAAGGAAGAGTTGTCGCCAACGAGTCTGGCGGCGGCAACAATCGGAAACAGAAGCGAAAGGCTGAAGACCCGGCTCCGGCAGAGGCATCGGCGCTGGCGACTCAGTTGAAGAACAAGGGCAAAGCCAAGGCTCAGTATGCCCCCAAGAAGTGGAAAGGTCAGTCAAGAACTGATATCATGGATCAGCCGTGTGTGATTCACATGAGGAATGACGCAGAAGGCAACCTGATTTTGCCCAAGCACACCACTCGACAGTGTCGAACCCTTATCCAGCAATTCAAGGGAGACCAGTCGAGTGAGAAATCTCCTGAAAAGGGAGATGAATATGAGGAAAAGGAAACATTCCCGGATGTCACTGCTACACTGGTGATCTTTGCTGATGTCGAGAGCAAGAGTCGTCTGAAAGTCATCAATAGAGAAATCAACATGGTTGTGCCAGACACCTCCACCTACCTCAAATGGTCCCAATATGCTATCACATTCGACCAGACAGACCATCCTGCTCGTGTGGCCACTCCCGGTCGATAGGCTCTGGTAGTTGATCTGGTGGTGCAAGGGATTCGACTCAGAAAGGTCCTCATGGACGGTGGCAGCGACCTCAACATTCTTTATGCGGATACCCTGAAAGGGATGGGCATTCCGATGTCCCGTCTGAGCGAGAGCAGCATGTAGTTTCACGGGGTCATCCCAGGAAAGAAAGCCAAGTCACACTGCCACCCTCGCTCACCACGCCATCTTCCACATTGTTCCCGTTGGGAACGGGCGAGTGCATGTTCGTCCACTCCTGCATGATTCAAGGGAGTAGATCGGTTTATAAGTCAAAGTATCACTCGACAGTACAACATCAGTCGACACCTCACAACTCACCAGATTCTTCGGCGGGTTTTCGGCCGAGTAAGGTCGGATCCTCTTGGCTCCCAGAGGATTGTCGCAAGCTCCAGTGATGCTACGAAGCCACTGCTCGATAGTTTTCTATGGAACCTCCTCTGGATGCGTCCTGGCCGTGTCCTCTGGACCCGCATAATGCCACATGGTGTGGTATCTGGCCTGGAGCGGCTGGATACGTCGACCGAGAAACATTTCAAGCAAATCCATTCCTGTCACTCCACCCCGGATCAATTGCACCACAGCTTCGACTAGGATACCCACTTGGACGTGCTCCTCTTCGGTCACCCTCAAAGATTGGGGAACAGCGGGATGGTCGGGTGTATAGGGGGGAAGGCCAGTCGACATATTGGGTGACGCAACATCTTTGCAATAGAACCAAGTCAACTGCCAGCCTCTGACAGACTCGGGAAAGGTCATGGCAGGGAAGGAACTACGGCTCTTTTCTGAACCCCTAAGCCTCCACACAATTGGAGCACATGAGTCTTCCCATCGGCAGGGAGAGCTTTCTTCACGGTCTGGGATCTGACCGTGAAGAGGTGCTTGAACAACCCCCAATGGGGAGAGCAGCCCAGGAAACATTCGCACAAAGTGACTAAGGCAGACAGATAGGCGATGGTATTTGGCGAGAGGTGGTGCAGTTGAGCACCGAAAAAATTCAGAAAGCCCCTAAAGAACGGGTGGGGAGGCATGGAAAAACCTCTTTCGACATGGGAGAGAAGAAGGATCCGCTCCCCGTCGCGTGGCCCCGGATCACACTCCTCCCTCGGCAACCTTCAAGCGCCATCCGCCACGAGCCCGTCGAAGATGAGGCCCTCCATGTCCTTGCGAGTGACTACAGAGGGGAGAAAATCCCCCTGCATCCAACCCGCCGGCGGGGTGAACCGGGCGGTCGAGGACTTCTTGCCCTTGAGCTTCGTAGCTCCCTTCTTCACCCGCTCCAGCTTCTCCGTCGTGTTCTTCATTGTCGGCACGGCGGCTCTTATCGAGGAAGATCGAAGTGGGGTGCTGGGAGCAAAGGCGGAGGAAAAGAGATAAAGAAGTGGTGGAAGTACTGTGCGGACCGCAGCATGGAAAGCTTTATACACTGTCGAGTGTCTCACCGACCAGTGGACTCGCTGTTGGGGAACGTTGCATGGGAAACAAAAAAATTCCTACGCACACGTAGATCTATCCATGGTGATGAGCATCTATGAGATGGAGAGTGGATCTACGTACCCTTGTAGATCGCTAAGCAGGAAGCGTTAAGAAACGTGGTTGGTGTAGTCGAACGTCTATGCGATCCAAATCGCCGAGCGTCCCGCGATCCAATCACGATCCGTCCCGCGATCCAATCACGATCCGTCCCGCGAACTTTATCACGATCTGTCCCACGAACTTGATCATGATCTGTCTCATGGACTTGATCACGATCCTTCCGATCTAGCACCGAACGGACGACACCTCTGCGTTCAGCACATGTACGGCTTGATGACGATCTTGGCCGTCTTGATCCAGCAAGAGGGAGCGGAGAGGAGAGAAGAGTTCTCCGGCAGCGTGACGGCGCTCCGGCGATGGTGGTGGAGTAATGTTTATTATTATTATATTTCCTTGTTCATGATAATAGTTTATTATCCATGCTATAATTGTATTGATTGGAAACACATTACATGTGTGGGTAAATAAACAATACATTGTCCCTAGTATGCATCTAGTGAACTAGCTCGTTTATCAAAGATGGTCAAGGTTTCCTAGCCATTGACATGTGATGTCATTTGATAACGGGATCACATCATTAGGAGAATGATGTGATGGACAAGACCCAAACTACAAACGTAGCATATGATCGTGTCAGTTTATTGCTACTGTTTTCTGCATGTCAAAGTATATGTTCCTATGACCATGAGATCATGCAACTCACGGACATCGGAGGAGTGCCTTGTGTGTATCAAACGTCGCAACGTAACTGGGTGACTATAAAGGTGCATTACAGGTATCTCCGAGGGTGTCTGTTGAGTTGGCATGGATCAAGACTGGGATTTGTTACTCCGTGTGACGGAGAGGTATCTCAGGGCCCACTCAGTAATACAACATCACAATAAGCCTTGCAAGCAATGTGACTAAGTGTTAGTCACGGGATCTTGTATTACGGAACGAGTAAAGAGACTTGCCGGTAATGAGGTTGAATTAGGTATGGAGATACCGACGATCGAATCTCGGACAAGTAACATACCGAAGAACAAAGGGAACATCATACGGGATTAACTGAATCCTTGACATAGAGGTTCGATCGATAAAGATCTTCGTAGAATATGTAGGAACCAATATGGACATCCAGGTCCCGCTATTGGTTATTGACCGTAGAGGTGTCTCGGTCATGTCTACATAGTTCTCGAACCCGCAGGGTCTACACACTTAAGGTTCGGTGACGTTTCGATAGTATAGAGTTATGTATGGTGGTGACCGACGGTTGTTCGGAGTCCCGGATGAGATCCCGGACATCACAAGGAGCTCCGGAATGGTCCGGAGGTAAAGATTCATATGTAGGAAGTCTTATTTTGGTCACCGGAAAAGTTTCGGGCTCATCGGTAGTGTACCGGGAGTGCCGGTAGTGTACCAGGAGACCTTCGGGAGGGATATTTCGACTCAAGAGGCTTCACGGGCTGTGGGAGAGTGAATATCAGCCCTTAGTGGGCTGGTGGAAACTCCCACACAAGGCCCATGTGGCTGGAGAAGAAAACCCAATAAGAAAAAGGTGAAAAAAGGAAAAAAAAAGGAGCAATCCTAGTCCTACTAGGATTGGAGGAGGATTCCTCCTCTCCTAGTAGGTTCGGCCGACGGCCTTGGCTTGTGAAGCCAAGGCTGCCTCCTCTCCTAGTAGGTTCGGCCGACGGCCTTGGCTTGTGAAGCCAAGGCTGCCTCCTCTCCTCCTCTCCTCGTATATATACTGGTGGTTTTAGGGTTTTTGCACTAGTTTTTCAGCCACGTGCTACTCGTTCCTCCGGTGCATAGTTTCTCCTCTAGATCGGTTTTCTGCAGCGCTTAGGCGAAGCCCTGCCGAAATTACTCCACCATCATCGCCGGAGCGCCTTCATGTTGCCAGAGAACTCTTCTCTCCTCTCCGCTCCCTCTTGCTGGATCAAGACGACGGAGATCGTCATCAAGTCGTACGTGTGCTGAACGCGGAGGTGTCGTCCGTTCGGTGCTAGATCGGAAGGATCGTGATCAAGTCCGTGAGACGGTTCGTGATCAAGTTCGTGGGACGGACCGTGATCAAGTTCGCAGGACGGATCGTGATTGGATCGCGGGACGGATCGTGATTGGATCGCGGAACAATCGGCGATTTGGATCGCGAAGACGTTCGACTACACCAACAGCGTTTCTTAACGCTTCCCGCTTAGCGATCTACAAGGGTACGTAGATCCACTCTCCATCTCGTAGATGCTCATCATCATGAATAGATCTACGTGTGCGTAGGAAATTTTTTGTTTTCCATGCAACGTCCCCAACATTTAATTGTGTCAACCATAAAAAGCTAGCATGTACAAAGTCGTCTATGTTATATGTATGCTCTTCATAAATTATTGTCTTCAAATAGTTTTACAATTGGTTTATTCTTGTTTGCAATAGAGTTTGCCGCCTACCACTATTTACGAATTGATTTTCCATTCTGGTCCAATCACACTAGTTGTTGTTCAAAACATGAAAGTTGATTTCAAGGTAGTGCCTTAACCGTTGAGATAGAAGCACTCTCATTGATAAGTGGTTGATTGGTGAGCAAATCCGTCTGTACTTGCAACTTGGAGACAATGTTATGCTCATGCTCTACAAAGACACTAATGATGTTTTCCTGTTCATTGACGACTTTCATAATCAAGATGCTTGATATTTGTGGTCGTTGACAATTAATGAGTGTATAAGACCGGGGGGGGGGGGGATATGCCCCCTCCCTTCGATTTACATGAGTCTTGGCTCAATTATTAACTAAGAGAGAAAAATGTTGATTTGTGGCTGTCCAACAAAGAAAGAAGGCATCCAAAAAAAACTAAAAATGAGGGAATTCCAAAAGAGACCGCCAACCAAAACCTAGAATTGCCAATTATCAGTTTAAGCTAAGAATAAGCACAAATTTGCCTCAATAGCTTCTACTAATATATACATTTTAAAAAATGGCATTTGGAAAAGATGTATCTTTATTCTATAAAAAATAAATTTTACAACGGAAAGTAATTTAGTATTGCAAAAATAATCTTTCCTTTATTTTAAAATCGAAAGTCATATGGTCATGCCAATTTATGAATTATTTTTAAAATATACATATAATTAGAAAATCCATATATTTTAAGAAAATGTCCATGAATGTCAAAACAAAGTAAATGGCTTGTAAATAGAGTGTTAACATAAATGAAAGGATAATAAAAAATATAAATAAATGTTAGAAGAATGTGACAGGATAAACAGCAGAAAGTAAGAAAAAGGGGAAAGAAAACTGGAATATGGGCTGCACAAGTTGCCGGCCCATGTACGACCGCTCGCCTGCCTCTATTCTTTGCGTAGGGGGGAGAATAGGGATTCACGGCACCTCCGCCATTTCCCTAGAAAAGGATGGCTTTTCTAACAGTTTAATTTCCAGACAAAGTTTTTATTCGTCGCCAATTACAAACCAAGGGAACTATATAATCTTTCTTCCGACGACCAAGCAACATTATTTTGGTGAAGCTGTCCATAGAAATGATTCCAGTTTAAGAAGGGTTCATCGCAGATAGAACTTAAGCAATATAGTAAGGAGCACAGCCAAACAGGCTCAGAGAAAAAACTGATAAAATAAATTAGACATGTGTTGAAAATAAAATAAAACTGAGGAAAACCGAACAAAACAGAAGAAAAAAATGAAGAAAACTTTTAAAGGAAAAAGGAAACCGAGGCAAACCAGAGAAAAACGAATGCTTAAATAGGGGGAAAACTCGTCAAAAAACACACACAAGGAAAAAAAAATACCCGCGCACAGCTACTGTGTTGGGCCGGTCCAATAGCCACCGCGCTGTCACCGATTCCTAATAGAAAGTAGTACGAGCGAAACATAGCTCTCGCGTTCCGTCATTCCCTAAAAAGGGATGGCTTTTCCAATGTTTTAATTTCCGAACAAAGTTTTTATTCATCACCAATTACAACCCAAGGGTACTCTATATACTAGTCTTAGTTCCAACGACCAAGCAACGTTATTTTGGTGAAGTTATCCCATAATTAAACAAGATTCCAGTGTTAAAAAGGGTTCATTTCAGAAAGAATTTAAGCAATATGGTAAGCAGCAACCATGTGACATATGTGGTGAGCAATCCAAACAATTCAAAAAAAAATGGTAAGCAGCAACGGCCAAACAGGCTCTCAAGCCGAAATGATGGTGGAGGCGCCACATGCACAATTTCCAAGGCACCTGTTTCATCATACATATTCCATGGCTCACTTGTCTTCTTTTCCTCAAGCTTTTTCTGCTTGGAACAAACCAGTGTTGCTTTTATTATCATCTTCTCCAATTGGAAGCCATGTTGGAAAGGCCTCCTCCCTCTTCTTTTGGTCCAAGGACTGAACCAAAAGCAGCTGCACACTCGCAGAGAAAGCAGCTCTAATTTCATTTCCCATTACTTCTTTGCGGGTTGGGATTAGTGCTACCAAAAGTTGTCTGTGATTAGTGGGGCCTAATCACCCTCAAGTGCCATAATCAGCCTGCCCTTTTGTGCTCACCCTTGTTTGACCAAATGACTAGCTTCTTGACCAGCTGAATCCAAACATATTCTACTCATATTCCCCATTATTTGATGCTAGCTAGTAGCTGCAGTGCTTACAAAACACAAAGTGACAAAGCAAACAAAACTAATGAAATTTGGCTTCAACTTTAAGAGACAGTCCCATCACATTCTTCATTTTTTGTGTTCCTAGTCCATTGACTAATACAAACTGTGTAAAGGGAATGAAGAAGAGAACACACCAGAAGCTCTTCTGAACCTCTCTTCTTCAGGCTTTGCAAAAACAGATGCTGATGTGAGTTACTGATTGGAGTTAACCTCTTCACCTTCGGACACTGACAAGGACAAAAAATTGAGCTAGTGCTAATCAGGGCCACCTAATCACTGGTGACTAAGCATCCTAGGCCACCTAACCATGTGCATGTGAAGATCATCATCTTGTAACGACCCACATTAATCACGCGTTAAATCTACAGCTTTGCGCCGATCGATAACGGGGGGCGGATCGCAAAAGTCACTGCTCTACGCGGATTGTTAACTCGGCTATGCTTGAGCTTGCTTCCATTGTAGGTGTCCAAGCAGGTTAGCAACCTCCGCCCCTGAATCAAGTAAAAAATGAGCTCATGTGCAGCTTCTTGCTCGCTTGATTGCGTGCAGCAGCTTTCGATGACCTGAAACAGTAGTTTTGTGCTGCTCATTGGCTATACATTTTGGCTTTTAGTTGGCATTTCTTTTAGTTAGCATTTAGCTTCTGACCTGAACTTGTACTAGTTTAATTAGCCCTATTGTAATGGATTCAGTGAACATGTGTAGAGTAGATGAAATAATTTGGAGAGTCCCAAGATGATAGCTAGCCCTCCAAAACCCTACAGCACTAGCGTTGTTCTTATCTGATGACTAAGACTAGTCACAATGGGAGGTAACATAGAGTAGTAACATACATATGTTATTAGTCTAAGTTACTACCTTCACAGTGGGTAGTAACATAGAGATAGTAACATTGAGTTTTTCATTTATTAGCTTATAGACTCATCTTGTCTTGAAATGTGTTATGTTATAGTAACATAGCATGTTACTCAATTTCTCTTTCTCTCTTCACATTAATTAGGTGTCATATCATATTTTTCGTTTAGGTGTCATCTATGTTACTCCCATTGTGAGTAGTCTAATTAAACCAAAGAACCACTGTGTCAGCAGTAGTCTTTGGCATATATATCCATCTGTCTCAATTATTGTCAGTAGAATGTCCAACCATTCAAATTGAATTGTACTATACACATTTCTTGAGCATCCTAGCTCAATTGGAGTGCTAGAGTTCTTAATTTTCATCTGGAATGGCACCAAAACTGTACTGGTAGGAGTAAATTATTTAGTAATTACTTTAGCGGTTAACTTGGTCAATCATCTGCTGCAGTCAACTCTACCAGAAAATTAATCAACCGTTGGGATCAGTGATTTCGCCGTGCCTCTGTTTGTGTGCATGAGTGACTAAGGTCAACATTTTTGTAGAACATCACAAACTCCCGTGAATGGAACCAAAAGTAAACGCGTTGCTGAGCGGCTGCGCAGTTCATACATGTCCTTGATCAGGGGGACAGTCTTTGTGCTTGGCATGAAAAACTAGGATTATCACCAGCAACCTATGAGTTTATACTAGTGTACAAGCCTAGCTATGAATGCATACAAGTGGTTTTAGGGTCTCTAGAGAGGCAAACTTGGTGGCAACTCAAAGTTGCGTGCTAGCACTGGTAACTTCTCCTTGAATTTTTGTGGTGCATTGTCAAACTTTGGAGTGACTTATTTCCAACACAAATAAAACCCAAACAGTTTTCAAACTTGTGCTGATACTGACAGTTTTAGACAAGCTGGGGTGGAGGCACAGCAGAGAGACATTGCAGAAATGGAACTTGTAAACAATCTTCAGACCCTTCCTTGAACTTTTGGAATGCACTATCATACTTCTAAAGTATACTGTTATTATATCCAACACAAATTTAAAAAAAAAGTGACTGCAGTAGAGTTGTGTTTCATCCTGATGGCCTGCAACCGCAAGATTTACACATTTTACTCCATGATTCATACTGAACTTTATTTCATGTGTTCTGTTGTAACCTAATCGCCTAATCTGTTCCACAATACTGGGTTCACTAAGCATCAGCAAGATTACATAGAGTACATTTTTCAGTGATGTCATTATTAGGACTTGCAATATATAAGCTGCTTATATATAAGTGGTAATCATGCATCAATTCACCACACACATCTTTTGCCAAGAATTGCAATATATTAGCTGCTTATTAGAAGTTGCAATCATCATTCCTCAACTGAGCCACTCATGCAGGGCTTGCCCTCCCTCTAATATATAGATGGATATATATGTAGTACAGTAGTAACTTGTAGGATCAGAATTAACACTGATAAAAAGTTCAGTACAGGTTAATCAATTCCCTCCTGAGTTGTTCTAGCTCGATCCGGCGCCGCCGACACGATTCCATCAGCTAGCAGCACTCTGATCGATCGACGACGAGATTGACGGAAGCGTGCAAAATGCAAGTTTTCTTCTACAGGGAGTAGTTGGAGCTTTGCATCATGGCCTGAGCCAGGTACTGGAGGTCCCCGGCGCCGCCGCCTCCGCCCTCCACCTTGCCGCCGCAATGCTGCTGCAGCATGGACACGTCTCCACCCATGAGCTCTGGCAGAAGCGCTCCGCCGGTGGCGAAACTGCCGCTATTGATCTCCTGTTGCCGGAGCAGGGAGGCGATGCTGCTGGTGGTGGTGCTGTCCGGCCACTGGTGGCTCACCGGCGACGTGGTGCTCTGGACGCCGCACGCCAGCTGGGCCCTGGCCTGCATCAGCTGCGCCTGCAGTATCGCCACCTGCAACAAACGAGAAACCATCAGCTTGCGTCCATGGCGGCCAGATGATGGGTCGATCGAAGACGAAGAAGTGATCGGCGACGAAGGAAATGAATATCGCGGCGGACCTGCTGCTGGAGGGCGAAGATCTGGGCGACGCAGCCGTAGACGGGGTCGCGGAGGCGGGACTGGGCCTCGTAGGTGATGGTGACGACGGCCTCGCAGCGGTCGGCGAGGGGCAGGTGCGCGAGCAGCTTGGCGGCGTTGCTGGCGCCGAAGACCTTGTGTATGGCCGCGAAGCGCGCCGCGCCCTGCTCGGAGCTGAAGTAGGGCGCGAAGACGCACTCCGCCACGCACCGCCGCCGCAGGAACTTGCACGCCCCGCACGGCGACCCCGCCACCCCCGCAACCCCACCACCACCGCCACCACCAGCCGCCGCAGCCATCGGTTATTCCTAGCGACGACGACGCGCGTACGAAACTTCCCGGTCGAGGACCAAGGGAGGTAGGGAGGCAGGAAGGAGGACGTGGCTTGCTTGCTAGCTACTTCGCCGGTGCAAGTTGAGGTCGGGCTGGTATTTATATATAGAGGGAAGCTTGGGAGCGTGGTGGCTGATGGTGGAGAAGAGGAAGAAGATTAGAAGAAGGTGGTGGTGGTGGCCGGAGAGGAGAGACAAGTAGGGCAGCGTTGGTCTGGTTTGAGGGGAGCAAACGTGTAAATGCTGGGTTGAATACAAGGAGTCAAGGGCCCGGCCGGCTTCTTTTACCACCTTAATCTACAACCAATTAACCACTAAAAAATTGCAAATGTGCATGGCACTGCTCAAGTATAGATGGGCATGTGGGTCTCGACGATGGAGTGCAACGCAACGCATGCGTGCGTGCATGGGAAATGAAAATGCATGCTTCTTCCCTCAAAAAAAAAATGCTTCTCTTGTTGGTTTGCCAGAGAATTACGGTACAGGTCGCAGAGAGAGTTGCAGGACGAGAAGCTGAAGCGTACGTGCAAAGGGATCAATGAAATCACTAGTCAATCTTGCTTGCGTCTGGGAAATCAATTGAGAAACCAGGTGAGTGTGTGCACGAGTGCGTACGTGGGTGGCGTATACAGTACATGGATAGTAAAGAAAGCATTTCCCGCCGAATGGCCGCGCTTTGGTTTGCAATGGTCGACGACCATCACCTGAGTGGCTGATTGAATATGGGTGTCTCCGTGGAATGCTTTCCGGCCATGCATACAGTGGTGGCTGGCACCCCCTCCTCCCACTGTCCAAAACGTATTTCCCAAAAAAAATAAAATACAAAAGCACTTCCTCCGATTCATATTATATAATATGTCGCTCAAATTGGATGTGTCGAGTTTGGTCAACAAGTAATATGGATCGGAGGGAGTACTAATATTATTGGTACAAGTGATTAAGACATTTTTTTTACTCTGAAAAACAGAGTAATGGAATAACACGGGCGAGCGAGTGCAAATGCAGCCCATCGCATTTATTTTTAACAGCATCGTACGAGTGCTTGTGCTTATCCCCTCCTCGAGCTTCAGATTCTCAGGTCGACCGGCCGTCTCGTTTTCTGCCCTGCTCTCATCCTCCTGGTCAGCTTCCCTGAGACCAAGACGCTGATGATTTCAGAATAGTAACAAGCATTTATCTATCATCAATCACCAGACACCAGCAGCAACCCAAAACCCGCATTCCCACGTGCACACGCACGCACGCATACACGCACGGGCGCCCAAGAAATCTGTGGATAATGCTGCGATTCAGATGAGATCACAAGAATGGGCGCACACACACACACACACACACACACGAATGCGAATATGAAAACTGTATAATCCACACGCTCGCCGTTGGCATCATCTTCGTCACGCACACCCTGCACACAAGTCCGATCAACGTCTCAGGCGAAGAGAGCGCCGTCCTTGTGGAAAATCAGGGCTCAACCACTTGTCCCCGAAACGGCCGCAGACATTCAGGCCGACAACGTCGTCGTTTTGCCGCCGTTCCAATCGGTGTAACTCGTCATCATCATCAGGCGGTACGGTGGGAGGGCTTGCTTTAGCCGAGCCACTGCGTGGCGCGGCGGTCGCCCGCGCCGCCGACGGCGCGACGGATGCTAATCTTCTCGTGGGAGTACTTCTCCTGGAGCCGCTCGAAGGCGTTCACGTCCAGCTTCCCGTTCGCCGACTTGCCGTGCTTGCGCCGGATCTGCTGCTCCTTGATCGAGTTCCACAGCTTCTCCACCGCCTCCCGCTGCCGGGCCGTGAACCGCGCCACGCTGTCGTATGCGTGCCGCCCCAGGATGTCGATGGTCGTCTGCGTCCTGATGACAAAACCAAGCCACAGCAAACTGAATTTCTGACAAAACCAAGCCACATTGATCTGAATTTTACAACAGCAGACAAAATGTGTGGTATGCATATAAACATGGGGCGTGCATATCTCTGTCAGAGGACTCACCAGGGTATCCTGTAGCGCCGAGCAGCCGTCTCGAGACATTTCAGGAGGGCTTCGCGCCGTGACCTCAGAAGTCTTCTGGACTCCTCCTCGTCCGCCTGTCTGCTCAGGGCCTCAGCCGCCTTCTCAGACTTCTTTGGCTTGTGCTCCAGGAGATCATCTAGACCGAAAGGATCAGAGGATTCTTCTTCTCCCGAGTTGGGCGCTGCCTTATTCTCTGTGGTGCCAGATTGGCTTTCAGCAAGTGCTGCAAGTGCTGTTGCTTCATCGTTATCATCGTCCACTGTTGCCACTGGCAGGGCTGAGATGGCATCTTTGATCTTCCCTACAGCCTTTGAGAACTGCAGAATGAAACACACAATTACATTACTGTAAAACACACAAGCCAGTATTGAAAATGCATTCTGGTAGTGACATTTCTCAAGGGGCATGGAGGTAGACAGCTACAGCAGCCTAGCATGCAGGCAGGTACAAATTTTGACACTCCCTCTGATCTAAGTTGACAAAATAAGCAACATTAGCGTTTCACCACAATACACTTACCACAAAACTGTCGTCAGTGCAGAGATCATTAGCCACCACCGCATGAAGCATCCATACATCAAACTGATTTTTCTGCTGTTCGTTGAAACACTGCACATCAACAAGAAAATTGTAAGTACATGAGAGAATGGCTTACAAGAACTGCACAGAAAGGAAGAAAACGATGATTTTGTCAACTACTCCATATGGATTGGAGGGAATAGTATTTATTTTAACAACAGTAGAAACTTCACCTCTGTTACACCCTCAACAGCATTAAACAATGTCTGGTAATCTGCGCGCACAGAAGGTTCATTACAAGCTCCAGGTGAAGACATTGCAGCCTCTAATAGAGCAAAGAAGTGTCCGATTGTCTCTGGCTTGACACTTCCAGCCTCAATAAGCTGTAGAGCTAGCTTTGATGCCTTGCTGAATTTTGAAGGATTTCCTATGTGTGAAGTTATCTTCTGCATAGCTTCAATGATTTGCATCTCTGATGCATCAACAGTAGTTCTGAAGCGAAGGCGCTTCTCAGGAACTGCAAGCATAACATTGATCTTAGAAAATGACTGTGTAGCAATAAAAGAACTGTGTTATTGCTACAAGAGTTCAGAGAGCAAATAACTAAGAGAAAAGGTACGTATAAATTATCAGGAACATGTGGAGAACAGCTGGATGAATCAGAACCTTCAGACAAATGTACATGATAAAAAGTAGTCGCACAGGACCCATATTCTTGCCATAGGCATAGAGCAAGGCATTCAGTGCCAGCACCGCTCACATAATTGGGATGTAAGGCCAGATTACATGAAAAAGAATCACTTGTGGATTATGGTTTCACCTTTTGAGTTGAGAGTAATGGTAACACAAGTTGGCAAGATCACTGGTCAGAAATCTCATCAGATTCCACAAATACATTCAACACCAAATAACATAGTAAAAACGAACATTTACTAGATAGGTCTAGCAAACAATGAGCAGAAAAAACAAGTGAACAACGTTTGTACATGGCACATGGCATTAATTTGACTAGGATGCAGTATAGTCCTCATTGACCTAGCAAGTCCTCGAGGCAAGCTAAAAAATGCTGAATCAGGCTTGAAAGACATTCAGTTTCGGACGTCTACAACTCATCTAAAACCAGGTTCAGATTCAGAACTTCGTTGTGACTGAAATAATAAAGCATCTTCTGTATGCCAGCGCGCGTTGCATTTCAAGTTTCCCTTCACTGTCAAAATAGGCTGTTCTAGCTGGTGGAGTCACTGATCCCTAGGGGTCATTATCATGGCAAAACAAGCTACAACCACCTAATTTTGCCATGATCCCTATCTGTTCCTAGTCTAGTTCGGCCGGCAACAGGTTCTAGTAATTTGCTAAGCTGTTCTAGCCGGTACAGTCACGAATCTGAAGCCATCCGATCCAAATGCACCTTTTCCTCGCATTCTGGGATAAGGGAAACAGGAAACCCTAATCCCCAACCTAGAAATCCCCTCCTGTTAACCAAATCCACATCTCGATCTCAACACGAAGTTGTTTGATAACGCCATGACACTCTCGCTGCCCTCCGGACGATCGCACACAGCGTCCAACTTAACACTGCCACCCAAGGAATAAATCGGCGCTGTACAGCAACACCAGCGGCTTAATCTGAAATCCCACTACGCCTAGGAGGGCATCCAACTCCCGAGCAGCGGCAGCAGCAAGCAATTGGAAAGGGGAGGGATCGGCGGGGTAGAGCGCTCACCGCGGCCTTCGGCGGCGACATCGGCGGGAGCGACGCTGGCGGCGGCGGCTGGTGAGGAGGTGGAGGTAGCGGCCGAGGAGGGGGATGGCTTGTCCCGCTTGAGGGAGCTCTTCAGCGCGGAACGCCTCGGTACCGTCGGCGCCGGCGGAGGAGGAGGCGGCGCGGGGGAGGGCGCACGGTCTTCGCCGGCGAGCGCCGCTGGCGGAGGCAAGCCTTCGAAGAGGTCGTCGGACGCCATGGATATTACGTTTTTCCTTTCTCGGAGGTGGTAGTTCGTTTTAATTCTTCTGCTTTGTTTGGGCTGTGAAACTAACAGTTAACAGACAACGTTTTGGGCCGTTTTTTTTTTGAAATAAACGTTAACTTTATTCATTATAAAAATAATCAATACATCGTTTGTGAGTAACATTACAATTTCATCTAAAGGATCTTCAAACCATTCAGAAATCTGAGAAAATTTTGCTATTCTAGCGAGTTCATGAGCAACTTTATTTACTTCTCTGTTACAATGTTCGATTCTAGTAACTACAAAATCACACGTATAATGGAAACAATCATCGAATATTGCCGTTGTCGCGCCCGTCCTCCAGCCTTCATTGTCTCAATCACATCCATATTGTCCTGAGTAAATAATGAGGTGATTGCAACCCGCCCTTTGCACAAGTGTTAGGCCAAATTTGAACACTAGTGCTTCAGTCATCAATATATCCACACAATAGTCAATCTTGTCGTTTCCTCCTGCAATAAATCTTCCTTTATCATCTCTAAGTACCGCTAAAAAACACAAAACACACAGAAAAAACATGTCTTAGAGCATCTCCAATAGATTATGTAGATGCAAAAATAACTAACTTTTACGTCTTCAAGGCCCAAAAAACTACCCTAAACAGATGATGTAAATGCAAAAAAAACATCTTTACCTTTCGGAGATGTAAAATACATCACCTGGAGATGCAAAATTGCATCTCCACCTACATGAGTACGTGATATATGTGCTCTAATGTAGACATATTTAGGGGGGGGGGGGGGGCAAACGCCCTACTAATGTACAAGTATTGAATAAATAGGATACACAACTGCTTGCATGCGTCAATGTCGTCTGGGATCACATCCGATAATTGGTTTACATCCAAGGAGACCATCTCGAGGTCAATCATTGTGGTGATAATGTCGATGGTTCCCGAGAGCTTCTAGTTGTCGTTGATCATGCTCGAGAGGTAGTTTTAGGACAACTCGATAATATAGAGACTTTTCATCAAGCACATGAACTCTGGTATGCTCTCGACGAGGTTGCAACCGGTAAGATCAAGTTTTTACAACTTCTGAATCAATGAAGCAAAGTCGACACGCATCGTCCAGCCTCCGGATGACGTGTTCATCATATTGTTCCAGAGGGAGATATGGACAACATTTTGCAGCCATCTGAAGAAGTCTTGATGCAATTGAGTTGGAGGAGCTTTCGTCGAGGGTTATGTGTAGGAGGCTAGACGTTGGAGAGTTAATGGAAGGAAGGGAGTGGACCGAAGAGGGAGTTGTTCCTAATGTTGATGTTCTGCACGCATCGGAGGCTGCACAGCTAATTTGATCATTGATCTATTGACCATGAGAGCTATATCTGGCTTACTGCATGACTGATGTATCTCTCGCCTTTAACGTTGCCGCATGTGGGCAGCCTCGTCTACCTGATTTCTAGCTAGCAAGCTCTCTCGCTTGGCCACTTTAGATTGTAGTGCACCCTCACCGTGTACTGAATGTTGGTTTTTATTTTTTTCTTGTTGTCTACCACAGTTCAAAAAATCTTCCGGTTCAGTGATTTATCGTCCGATTTATCACTACTCAGGGGGGCAAATGCCCTCCTAATGTACAAGTATTGAATAAATAGGATACACAACTGCTTGCATGCATCAATGTCGTCTCGGATCACATCCGAGAATTGGTTTACAACCAAGGAGACCATCTCGAGGTCAATCATTGTGGTGATAATGTCGATGGTTCCCGAGAGCTTCTAGTTGTCGTTGATCCTGCTCGAGAGGTAGTTTTAGGACAACTCAATAATATAGAGACTTTTCATCAAGCACATGAACTCTGGTATGCTCTCGACAAGGTTGCAACCGGTAAGATCAAAGAATCGATGAAGCAAAGTCGACACGCATCATCCAGACTCCAGATTACGTGTTCATCATATTGTTCCAGAGGGAGATATGCACAACATTTTGCAGCCATCTAAAGAAGTCTTGATGCAATTGAGTTGGAGGAGATTTCGTCGAGGGTTATGTGTAGGAGGCTAGACGTTGGAGAGCTAATGGAAGGAAGGGAGTGGACCGAAGAGGGAGTTGTTCCTAATGTTGATGTGTTGATGTTCTGCACGCATCGGAGGCTGGAGAGCCACTACTAGGCAAAACCTTATAAACAGGAGCCTACTAGTAGTGCTGGAAAAATAAAACCACTGCTGCTAATTACCAGTAGCGCTGTGTTCCTGCAGCGCTAGAACTAAGGGCTTAGCAGTAGCGCGGGGCGCTAAGAAAGCGCTACTGATAAGGTGGCCCCGCCGATCCCGCCGACACTATTTATAGTAACAACGCTGGGTGGGAGGAAGCGCTACTGATAAGGCCACTGCCAGTAGCGCTTTCTGACATACAAGCGCTACTGCTAATGTGCCAGATATAGTAGCAGCGCTTTTTTGTAAGCAACGCTACTGCTAGTTGCGGCTGCTGCCACCTTTTCACCACCTCCCTCTCTCCCCCACTTTGCCCTCTCTCCCCTCCTTTCCCCTCTCCACTCTCCACCATTGTTTCTCTTCTTCTCTCTTCCTCCTACCTCTCTAATTCTCTCCTTATTAATGTCCCCCTCCACCATAACTCTCCTCCATAAATGGCCTCTCTCATATTATCTCTCCTTCTCCTACCTCTCTTTCTCTCTCCCCATTAATGCCCCCCTCCAACATAACTCCATCTCCATTAGTTAGCTAGCTAGATTCACCTCTCGTCCCCAAGAACTAGATCTAGCCAGCTATTTAGCCATCCACACATCTCGATCGGTCTCTCTCATCATCTAATTAACGACGTGCTCTCTCGATCGGTATCGCTCTCGGGATATATATAGGTGAGTAAAAAGTTGTTCATTTCAAGAATGGAAATATGTGTGTGAATGCGAATATGTGTGTTTGGGATATATGGAGAGATTTGTGTGAGTGACATGCCCTCGAGTTTCTTATGTTTCGCCGAGATGTCGATTTATTTCTGTTTCGATGAATTTCGAGCAAACTCAATATGTCCTATTTTTAGGCAAGGTCATGCCAAAATTTTATATGACTTTGAAGCATGCATGCATTATTTATTGTATAACCCTTTTGCTTGTTATACCGTGCATTCGGTCATGAAGGTGAGTGGATGGAAGGCGGAGCGGTACATGCAATCCGCGGTGATGGACATGTACGCAAATAATCGGACTAGGATTAGATGTCCGTGTGCAAGATGCAAGGAAGGAGTCCTTTTGGACCCTTTTGATCGTGGCACTTTGAAGGCGCACCTACTGAAGAATGGTTTCATGGATGGATACTCGGTGGATAAGTGAAGAAGCTGATGATGATGAGGACGTCAACATGGTAGGGAATAACGACATGGGGCTCGACGAAGAGATGACCGATCGACACGACGATGGCGCCGGGGAAGAGTCTAGAAATGACAGCGTCGGAGAAGATTCCGGACATGGCGAAGAAGAGTCCGGACATGGCGGAGAAGAGGTCACGCCGCAGTCTTTGACGCTACTAAGTGCAGCCGTGCAGGACCCTCATGTTCGAGACCTCCTTCGCAAGAGTACGACTAGCGAGAGAGCTGCTTCTAGAGAGGAGGCCAAGCTGGTGCAACTTGAAGTAGACTCGAAGACTCCATTGTATGACGGTTGCGATCCTTAGGTGACCCGCTTGAGTTTCATGCTCGAACTTCTGAAGACGAAGGCCAAAAACAAATGGACGGGCAAAAGCCTCGATGAACATTTGAAGTATCTACATAATAAAGTTCTTCCCGCGGGGAACCTGTGTCCTACTAGTGTCGAGGAGGCCAAGAAAATCGTTTGCCCTTTTGATTTGCCGCACATTAGGTACCACGCATGCATCAATGATTGCATCATTTATCGGGGGGAGCACATGGAAAAAACCAGTTGTTCAGTGTTCAATGCTTCTCGATACAAGAAGGCGGGAAAGAAAGCTCCTCAGAAAGTTGTATGGTACTTTCCGATCACTCCCCGTCAACAAAGGTATTTCGTAGATCCTAAGGAAGCAAAGCTCATGCGCTGGCATGCGGAGAGGAAGAATCCTGACGATGGAGATGATCAGAAGCTGAGACACCTCGTAGATGGTAGCCATGTTGGGGAACGTTGCATGGGAAACAAAAAAATTCCTACGTTCACGCAAGACCTATCCATGGTGATGAGCATCTACGAGAGGGAGAGTGGATCTACATACCCTTGTAGATCGCTAAGCAGGAAGCGTTAAGAAACGCGGTTGGTGTAGTCGAACGTCTTCGCGATCCAAATCGCCGAGCTGTTGGGGAACGTCGCATGGGAAACAAAAAAATTCCTACGTTCACGCAAGACCTATCCATGGTGATGAGCATCTACGAGAGGGAGAGTGGATCTACATACCCTTGTAGATTGCTAAGTGGGAAGCGTTAAGAACGCGGTTGGTGTAGTCGAACGTCTTCGCGATCCAAATCGCCGAGCGTCCCGCGATCCAATCACGATCCGTCCCGATCAAGCACCAAACGGACGGCACCTCCACGTTCAGCACACGTACAGCTTGATGACGATCTCCGCCTTCTTGATCCAGCAAGAGGGAGCGGATAGGTAGAAGAGTTCTCCGGTAGCATGACGGTGCTCCGGCGATGGTGGTGGAGCTATTCCGACAGGGCTTCGCCTAAGCACTGCAGAAATCTGATCTAGAGGAGAAACTATGCACTAGAGGAACAGGTAGCACGTGGCTAAAAATCTTGTGCCAAAACCCTAAAAACATCTAGTATATATAGGAGGAGAGGAGGAGGAGCCTTGGCCCTCAAGGAGCCAGCCCTAGGCTTCGGCCGAACCAAGAGGGAGGAGTCCTCCTCCTCCACTTCTAGTAGGATTAGGACTCCTTCCTTATCTTAGCCTTTTTGCCTTTTTCCACCTTTTTCCTTTTGGGCTTTTCTTCCCAGCCGCATGGGCCTTGTGTGGGACTTCCACCAGCCCACAAAGGGCTGATATTCATCCTCCCACAGCCCATGTAGCCTCATGGGTCGAAATACCCCTCCCGATGGTTTTCCGGTACACTACCGGCACTCCCGGTACACTACCGATGAGCCCGAAACTTTTCCGGCGACCAAAATAGGATTTCCTATATATCAATATTTACCTTCGGACCATTTCGGAGCTCCTCGTGATGTCCGGGATCTCATTCGGGACTCCGAACAACCTTAGGTCACCACCATATATAACTCTATACTACCGAAACGTCACCAAACCTTAAGTGTGCAGACCCTGCGGGTTCGAGAACTATGTAGACATGACTGAGACACTTCTACGGTCAATAACCAATAGAGGGACCTGGATGTCCATATTGGTTCCTACATATTCTACGAAGATCTTTATCGGTCAAACCACTATGTCAAGGATTCAGTTAATCCCGTATGATGTTCCCTTTGTTCTTTGGTATGTTACTTGCCCGAGATTCGATCGTTGGTATCTCCATACCTAGTTCAACCTCGTTATCGGCAAGTCTCTTTACTCGTTCCTTAATACAAGATCCCGTGACTACCACTTAGTCACATTGCTTGCAAGGCTTATTGTGATGTTGTATTACCGAGTGTGCCTTGAGATACCTCTCTGTCACACGGAGTAACAAATCCCAGTCTTGATCCATGCCAACTCAACAGACACCTTCGGAGATACCTGTAGAGCACCTTTATAGTCACCCAGTTACGTTGCGACGTTTGATGCACACAAGGTACTCTTCCAGTGTCCATGAGTCACATGATCTCATGGTCATAGGAACATATACTTGACATGCAGAAAACTATAGTAATAAACTGACACGATCATATGCTACATTTGTAGTTTGGGTCTTGTCCATCACATCATTCTCCTAATGATGTGATCCCGTTATCAAATGACATCACATGTCAATGGCTAGGAAACCTTGACCATCTTTTATCAACGAGCTAGTTCACTAGAGGCATAGTAGGGACAAAGTGTTGTCTATTTACCCACACATGTAATGTGTTTCCAATCAATACAATTATAGCATGGATAATAAACGATTATCACGAACAAGGAAATATAATAATCAACACTTTATTTATTGCCTCTATGGCATATTTCCAACAGTCTCCCACTTGCACTAGAGTCAATAATCTAGCTCACATCACTATGTGATTTACATTGTAATGAATCGAACACCCATGCAGTTCCGGTGTTGATCATGCTTAGCCCTTGGAAGAGGTTTAGTCAACGGGTCTGCAACATTTAGATCCGTGTGCACTTTGCAAATATTTATGTCCTTTTCCTCGATGTAATTGCGGATGGAGTTGAAGCGTCGCTTTATGTGTCTGGTCCTCTTGTGAAACCTTGGTTCCTTGGCCAAAGCAATGGCACCAGTGTTGTCACAAAACAGGTTCATTGGATTCAGTGCACTGGGCACTACTCCAAGATCTGTCATGAACTGCTTCATCCAGACACCTTCCTTCGCTGCCTCCGAGATTGCAATGTACTCCGCTTCACACGTAGAATCGGCTACCAGGCTTAGCTTGGAACTGCACCAGCTTACCGCTCCCCCGTTGAGAATAAATATGTATCCAGTTTGTGACTTAGAGTCATGCGGATGAGTGTCAAAGCTTGCATGGGCGTAACCCTTTACGACGAGCTCTTCATCACCTCCATAAACGAGAAACATTTCCTTAGTCCTTTTCAGGTACTTAAGGATATTCTTGACCGTTGCCCAGTGCTCCATTCCAGGATCACTTTGAAACCTTCCGGCCATACTTATGGCAAGGCGACATCGGGTCTTGTGCACAACATTGCATACGTGATAGAGCCTATGGCTGAAGCATAGGGGATGACACTCATCTTTTCTCTATCTTCTGCAGTCACTGGGCATTGAGTCTTACTCAACTTCACACCTTGTAACATAGGCAAGAACCCCTTCTTGGACTGATCCATTTTGAACTTCTTCAAAACTTTATCAAGGTATGTGCTCTGTGAAAGTGCTATTAAGCGTCTCGATCTATCTCTATAGATCTTAATGCCTAATATGAAAGCAGTTTCTCCTAGGTCCTTCATTAAAAAACTCTTGTTCAAATATTCCTTCACGCTTTCCAGTATTTCTATATTGTTTCCAATCAGCAATATGTCATCCACATATAATATTAGAAACGCTATAGAGCTCCCACTCACTTTCTTGTAAATACAAGCTTCTCCATAAACTTGTATAAACGCTTTGATCACCTCATCAAAACGCTTATTCCAACTCCGAGATGCTTGCACCAACCCATAAATGGATCGCTGGAGTTTGCAAACTTTGTCAGCATTCTCTGGATCGACAAAACCTTATGGTTGCATCATATACAACTATTCCTCAAGGAAACCGTTGAGGAACGCTGTTTTGACATCCATTTGCCAAATTTCATAGTCAAAATAAGCAGCTATTGCCAACATGATTCTGACAGACTTAAGCATCGCTACAGGTGAGAAGGTCTCATCGTAGTCAACTCCTTGAACTTGTGAAAAACCCTTTGCCACAAGTCGAGCTTTATAGGCAGTGACATTACCGTCCGCGTCTGTCTTCTTCTTAAAGATCCATTTGTTCTGAATGGCCTTTCACCCTTCAGGTAATACTTCCAAATTCCATACTTTGTTTTCATACATGGATCCCATCTCGGATTTCATGGCCTCTAACCATTTCTCGGAATCCGGGCCCATCACCGCTCGTTCATAGCTCGTAGGTTCATTGTTGTCCAACAACATGACCTCCAAGACAGGGTTGCCGTACCACTCAGGAGTAGTACGCGGCCTTGTCGACCTACGAGGTTCAATAGCAGCTTCATCCGAAGCTTCATGATTATCATCATTAACTTCCTCTTGAACCGTTGTAGGTTCCACAGAAACAACTTTCTGCGCTGCGCTACTTTCTGGTTGAAGTAAAGGTTCAATACCTCATCAAGCTCTATTTTCCTCCCACTCAATTCTTTCGAGAGAAACTTTTTCTCAAGAAATATTCCGTTCTTAGTGACAAACAATTTGCCTTCGTATCCGAGATAGAAGGTATACCCGACTGTCTCTTTTGGGTATCCTATGAAGACGCATTTCTCCGCTTTGGGTTCTAGCTTTTTAGGCTGAAGCTTTTTGACATAAGCAACACATCCCCAAACTTTAAGAAACGACAACTTTGGCCTCTTGCCAAACCATAGTTCATATGGCATCGTCTCAACGGATTTCGATGGTGCCCTATTTAAAGTGAAGTCTCCAATGCATAACCCCAAAACGATAGTGGCAAATCAGCAAGAGACATCATAGAACGCACCATATCTAATAAGGTTTGATTACGATGTTCGGACACACCATTACGCTGTGGTGTTCCAGGCGGTGTTAATTGTGAAACAATTCCACACTGTCTTAAGTGACTGCCAAACTCAAAACTCAGATATTCACCTCCTCAATCAGATTGCAGGAATTTAATCTTCTTGTTACGATGATTCTCAACTTCACTCTGAAATTGCTTGAACTTTTCAAATGTTTTAGACTTGTGTTTCATTAAGTAAATATACCCATATCTACTAAAGTTATCAGTGAAGGTGAGAAAATAACGATATCCACCACGCGCTGTAACATTCATTGGACCGCACACATCAGTATATATGATTTCCAATAAGTCAGTTGCCCATTCCATTGTTCCAGAGATCGGCGTTTTAGTCATCTTGCCCATGAGGCATGGTTCACATGTGTCAAGTGATTCAAAATCAAGTGACTCCAAAAGTCCATCAACATGGAGCTTCCGCATGCGTTTTACACCAATATGACCTAAACGGCAGTGCCACAAGAAAGTGATACTATCATTATCAACTCTACATCTTTTGGCATCAATGTTATGAACATGTGTATCATCACTATCAAGATTCAATATGAATAAACCCCTCACATTGGGTGCATGACCATAAAAGATATTACTCATATAAATAGAACTACCTTTATTCTCTGATTTAAATGAGTAACCATCTCGCAATAAACAAGATCCAGATATAATGTTCATGCTTAAAGCGGGCACTAAATAACAATTATTCAGGTTCGTCACTAATCCCGATGGTAATCGAAGAGAGAGCGTGCCGACGGCGATCACATCAACCTTGGAACCATTTCCCACGCGCATCATCACTTCATCCTTTGCTAGCCTTCGTCTATTCCGTAGTTCCTGTTTTGAGTTGCAAATGTGAGCAACCGAACCGGTAACAAATACCCAGGCACTACAATGAGAGCTAGTAAGGTACACATCAATAACATGTATATCATATATACCTTGCTTGTTGTTGGCCGCCTTCTTGTCAGCCAGGTACTTGGGGCAGCTCCGCTTCCAGTGACCAGTTCCCTTGCAATGAAAGCACTCAGTTTCTGGCTTGGGTCCATGCTTGGGCTTTTTTACAGGAGTAGCAACTGCTTTGCCATCCTTCTTGGTTTTACCCTTCTTGACCTTGCCCTTGCCATTCTTCTTGAAACTAGTGGTTTTATTGACCATCAACACTTGATGTTCTTTCTGGATTTCAGACTCAGCGACTTTTAGCATCTCAAACTGTCTTGGATTTGTCACGGCAGTAGTCCGGGTGAACGGACTTAGTTTCGGGGCGAAGACGCAACTACGTGGCGGCTTGAAGGGGTTCATCGGAGTCGAGAGACATGGAGTTTACCCAGGTTCGGCCCCTCCGATGGAGGTAAAAGCCTACGTCCTGCTTGTCTGGTATTGATGATGAAGAAGATCTCTCGGTTATAGGGGTGCCGTTTTCTACCTCTAATCACGAGAGCCTCTAATCTGTCTATCTCTAATCTCTTGTGTTGTCTAAACTTGTGGACTTGTGTCCCTCCTCTCCCTCTAGGGGTGCTCTACCCCTCCTTATATAGGAGGATAGGGTAGGTTTACAAATAGAGTCCTACAAGGAGTAGGATTAGGACCAGTCTCTCTAGAATCCTATTCCGGGTCTTGTAACCTTCGCAGGGAGTCTTTCTCTCTTTGAGCCTTCTCTTGTGAGCCGCCTGACGCCGACTTACACGCCGGGTCTTGGGCCTGGTCGTCCTGTGATCCGCCTGGCGGGTCATTAATAAAATGTCATGTCTTTTCCGGGTCTCCTGTGAGTCGCCAGGCCGGGTCATACCCTGGGGTATATCCCCGACATTAGCCCCCAGATTAGTTTGAATTTGTTCATGCTAAGCTCCTAAAATAAGAATAACAAATATGTTAAGTAGCCGGCTTGCTCCTTTGGCCGGCTTATGAAATGGCTCCTTAGAAATCCGGGTCTTTTCTGCATATGAAATAGTCGTCTTCGATAATCATCTTGCTTGTCAATGTCCTTTGAAAAATATTGAGAATAGAACACCCATATTCCATTGAGTCGGCTTCCAATACTCTTGGCGGGTCATTTCCGCCGGGTCATAATCATTGATGATGCCGGGTCATTATCGTTGGTGACGCCGGGTCAAATAACTAGAATCCAGCTGACTTGATAAAAATATTGGGATGAAAATGCATCTGATGTAAAACCGGACTTACTTGTGAAGCAGGGTGGCTTATATAAAATCCGGCGGGTTATGATCTTTTGATAACGCCAGGTCATAAATGTTGGTGACGCCGGGTCTAACAACTGAACTCCATAATTAACATCTTGAAAATTCTCCTCAAAGTTTTTGATATGTCCATATTACCTGTAGCCCCCAAGATCCAAGATTATCCATGATAACTTGGTGCTTTGCAAATAATATTTTGGACTGTGTAGCCCCCAAGTGCCGGGTTGTCTTGCCCGCGGTAGCCTAGGACTTATAACTGTCTTATACCTTATGAAACTTTAGCTTGTGTAGCCGCCAAGGGCCGGCTCATCAGAATGTGATGCGCCGGGTCCTCAAATTTGAACCTCATAATCTGTTAAACAGCTGAATACTATAGCCCCCAAGTGCCGGGTCGCACGCCTGCGGCGATTTGGGACTTTTATAAAATTTGATCTGAGCGGTGTACTCCCCAAGTGCCGGGTCAGTAAGAATTACTGGGCTGGGACTTCAGAAAAATATAGAAAGGCCGACTCATCTCCTTGTGATAATATGGTCTTGCTGATATTAGTGATTTAAAAGTCGGCTTTGCATTAGCCCCCCAAGTGCCGTGGTGCGTGCTTGCAACGACAGGGGACTTGCATAATTGGTAAAAGCTTGGCTTTGAATAGTGTAGCCCCCCAAGTGTCGGGTTGTCTGCCTGCGGCGACTCGGGATTATGTGAGAATAGTATGAGTCACCACAACTTGTTGAATGAATCTTTGACCGTGGTTGTAATATAACCCGGCATGAATATCCTGGAATAATTCCTTCGTTTTTGACATGAAATCCCTGCTCATGGTTGGGATGTAAACCACAAATGTATATTGGAGAAATCCATTAGTGTTGTAGATTACCACAGAGCACAATTGAAGAAATCCGAGAACCGGTTAATTAGATGACACGACATTATATCTAATAGGGAGGCACTTGAAAAATAATGAATTCTCCGAGCTGGCTTTGAAAAAAACCCAATCATTTAGTACTGGTTATGATAAACCATGAAGATCCAGCCAGGTTGGCTATTAAAGATCCATTTGCTCTTGAGGAGTACTTAATGGCGGCTCATATTAAGAGATAAAACCTGCAAAAATAAACAAGACAGAATATATTCTGCATTGTTGTGAGGGCGGCTTGAAGAAGCACAACCCGGAGATGTTATAACATTGCTTCTTCTTTCATAATCTTGCTCTGACCCGGCTGGATAAGCCGGTCATGATATGTCATGTGAATATGATGCAATGTATGATGCAATGTTTGACTTGTCAACATTTTTGGCGCGAACGCTGGTTGTTTAGGGTTAGATAAGCTACACCCGGAGGTGAGAAGCCCCCTTTGACAACCATGGCTAATCATGTTAGCCGGAGATGGCATAAAGCCGACCGATAAGGTGTTAGAAGCGATACCCGGAAGTAAGAAGCCACCCTCAGTAGTATGGCATGAGCGCTGGTTGTTAGGGTTAGATAAGCTACACCCGGAGGTGGGAAGCCCCCTTTGACAACCATGGCTAATCGTGTTAGTCGGAGATGGCATAAAGCCGGTCGATAAGGTGTTAGAAGCGATACATAGAGGTAAGAAGCCACCCTCATCAGTATGGCGCGAACGCCGGTTGTTAGGGTTAGATAAGCTACACCCGGAGGTGGGAAGCCCCCTTTGACAACCATGGCTAATCGTGTTAGCCGGAGATGGCATAAAGCCGGCCGATAAGGTGTTAGAAGCGATTCCCGGAGGTAAGAAGCCGCCTTCAGCAGTCGCAGTTGACATGTCAACTGGAATATTTGTGAATTCTTCTTGTAAGTCGCCATCTTGTAAGCCGCCATCTTGTATGAAGGAACGATAGAAGCTCCAAATAAATTCAGGGACCTATGTTTGAATGGTGCATCACGGCGGTTCATCCTCTTGGGAAACTTTTTTAATCTTCCGCCAAAAATGTAGTAGCCCCCAGGATCGGGTTAACTCTTGCAAAGACCTGGGGTTCTCGTTGAAAATGACCAAATGTGTCTTGCCATGTCTGTAGCCCCCGACTCTTAAGTTGACTCGAAGAGGCGGCTTTGAGAGTCTCCACTGATGGTTGAGGTTGATTGTGGTGGGTTATATATGATCTCGTATGAATTGTTTGAATGATCCGGTTGATGGTTCGTCCCGGCTGGTTGTTGAAGTGAACCAAACTGTAGTGGCGGCGACTTGCGCGCTTGTCCGTTGGGCGGCTCATATCGACGAGCACTGCACCGATATGTTGATGTAGATCAAACTGTGGGCAGCAGCTTGCGCGCATCAATTGGGCCGCTCGTACTGGTGTATGCGGCCGCTGGCATGTTGGTGTAGACGTTGAAGTCAGCTGCGACATGATCGCGAGAGACGACCACGACACTGTAAGCCGATGCGGTCGCGAGAGATGGCCACGGGGTTGCGAGCCGGGCGGTCGGTGAGTTGCGGCATTGTTGGTGAAGACCATATCGCGAATGCGGCAGCTTATCGCGTCCATTGGGCGGCTCATAATTCTGGGTTAGCACGAGTGGTACCGGCGCGTTGGTGTAGACGTAGAAACCAGCCGTGGCATTGTAAGCCGGTGCTGTTGTGGAAGACGCCACGGCGTTGTAAGCCAGCGCGGATGGCGAGAGACGGCCACGGTGTTGTAAGTAAGCCGGTTCGGCCACGAGAGACGGCCATGGCGTTGTAGGCCAGCACGGACGTGCGAGTCGCTGGTGGTGTTGTAAGCGCGGACGGGAGAATCAGCCATGGGCATTGTAAGACGACGCAAACGGGTGACTCGGCCGCCGGTATTGTAAGCCAGCGCGGATACATGACTCAGCCGTGGACGTTGCGAGCCGGCGCGGCCGCAAGAGACGGTTGTGGCGCTATAAGCCGGTACGGATGCCGGTGCCAAACGACTCTGGTGCGCCTCCATATCTGCGATATGATGCCACTTTGGTAATGAATAATTTGTCTTGTGTAAAAAATATTACGAAGACGAAGTAATTGTTCTTCGAAGGAATCAAAATCTATAGATAAAATAAATTGAGTGGATAGCACTTGTTTCGTCTCGACGACCAGCTGAGTCATATACATCACCCGTGGATCGCCCCCCGTAATTTCAACAGCGATTGAGGCACTCTCTCGAGGCCGCAGCGGAGGTGACGATTCAGCCACAACGGCTCTGAGACGGCGCTAGACTAGGGCGGCTCGGTGGTGACGGCGTTTCATCAAAGAAGTCCAGCAGGACGACTCGAGGCGGTGAAGGACCACGACAAGGCGGGTCCCATTTTTTTAAAACCTCTTATATTCCCAACCGGCTCCCCACGTCCTTATCCACCACCTCCCACTTCTCCTTACCCTGTGATGGTTGTGACCCGGCGACGCGGGTGGTAGTGCGAACCATGGTGGAGGCGGCTCGTGCGTGAGGAAATCGATGGCTCACGGCAGCAAAACCACTGGCGGCTGGACAGCACCGACCCGCGGTGAACCGGAACGAGGTGGAGGCGTCTCACGACAGCAGCCAGCGGCGGCTCACATCAGCAGGGGCGGCGGCTCGGTCCTGTCATTTTTGAAATGGCGGGTTGTAGCAACAGGGGAGACCGGCCCCGGGGTGGCTCACGGTGCAGTTGGAAGCTTGGGGAGCTCGGAGCAGAGGCGGTCGGAGGCGTAGGCCAGCAGCGGCTCAAAGTGCACCCCAGCGAGTTGAGCGTGCGATGGAGGCGAGAAACGGCCGGGGCCGCGGTGCACAAAGGCGGAGCAACATGCGGCGACACGAGCGGATGAGGCCAGTTCGGATGAGGCGAAAGCAGGCCACCGGTGGCGTCTTGGCCACGAAGCCGAGGCGAGGCCAGCCCGGCGCAAGTATACCACGGCCGCGGGGGCAGGCGGATCACGGGATCCCACAAGGCCACGCACATATCAAAACATTTGGAATTTTCTTCCTTCTCTGTCTTCCATGCGTGCACCTGACTGAAGGTATTTTTTGTTGTTGTTGGTAGTCACGTGCCCGACTACAACTTAGTAACTTTTCCTTCCTTAATCCTTGAATTAACCACCTAGTAGCTTCCTTATATGATCGTAGCAATCAGTGTTTGACAAAATACCAAACCGATTTGACTTCAGGTGATGTATTCGTCCGAGACGTACTAGTACTCGAAACCATCAATACTCGTTTGCACTTATGATTTGATGTGTGGTTTCGCCTTTGCTAGTTTTGTCTTCCGCTTCGGGGCGTAGCAACAACTGTATCGGACGATGCCCTTGGGAGTTGGTGCAGCAGAAATCGACCAGGCTTTGACACATCACCCGGCCGCGTGTGACGGTGCACACGACACAACCCTAAATTTTTCATGATCTCAAACTGGCATCGACTCTTCTTTATCCGAAAAATTGTGTGCTTCTCGATCCTTCGGAGAGATCCCTTCAAGAACACAAACCACCATGCGTGGCCCCACTGTGGGTGCCAACTATCATGGATTTGTCACGACAGATGTCCGGGTGAACGGACTTAGGTTCAGGGCGAAGACGCAACTACGTGGCGGCTTGAAGGGGTTGATCGGAATCGAGAGACACGGAGTTTACCCAGGTTCGGCCCCTCCGATGGAGGTAAAAGCCTATGTCCTGCTTGTTTGGTATTGATGATGAAGAAGATCTCTCGGTTACAGGGGTGCCGTTTTCTACCTCTAATCACGAGAGCCTCTAATCTGTCTATCTCTAATCTCTTGTGTTGTCTAAACTTGTGGACTTGTGTCCCTCCTCTCCCTCTAGGGGTGCTCTACCCCTCCTTATATAGGAGGAGAGGGTAGGTTTACAAATAGAGTCCTACTAGGAGTAGGATTAGGACTAGTCTCTCTAGAATCCTATTCTAGGTCTTGTAACCTTCGCAGGGAGTCTTTCTCTCTTTCAGCCTTCTCTTGTGAGCCGCCAGACGCCGACTTACACGCCGGGTCTTGGGCCTGGTCGTCGTATGATCCACCTGCCGGGTCATTAATAAAATTTCATGTCTTTCCCGGGTCTCCTGTGAGTCGCCAGGCCGGGTCATACCGCGGGGTATATCCCCGACACAAACAGCTCGGCGACTGACTTGTTCATCCCGTGCATGTTATAGTTCATCACAAAGCTCTTGTAACTAGGTGGCACTGATTGAAGAACTCTTTCAGTGATCGCCTTTGGTATAAGGGCAATTCCCAACTCCGCCAGACGAGTCGAATACCTAGACATTCTGAGTATATGTTCACTGATAGACCCGTTCTCCTCCATCTTGTAAGCATAGAACTTATCTGAGGTCTCATAGCTCTTGATCCGGGCATTCTTCTGAAAGATAAACTTCAACTCCTGGAACATCTCATATGCTCCATGATGTTCAAAAAGTCTTTGAAGTCCCGGTTCTAAGCCATACAATATTGCACACTGAACTATTGAGTAATCTCCAGAACGTGCCTCCCAAGCGTTCTTAACGTCTTCGGAAGACATGTCTTCTGGTTGCTCACCAAGCGGTGCATCAAGGACATATGCTTTCTGGAAATCCGTGAGGATAATCCTCAGATTACGGGCCCAGTCAACAAAGTTACTTCCATCATCTTTCAAATTAGCTTTCTCTAGGAACGCATTAAAATTCAGGGGTGCTACTGCGCGAGCCATTGATCTACAACATAAATATGCAAAGGTTACTTAGACTATTGTTCAAGATAATGAGTTTTAGTTAATTATATTACTAAAGCTCCCACTCAAATTGACATCCCTCAGGTCATCTGAGTGTCACATGATCCAAATCCACCAACTTAAGTCCGATCATCACGTGAGTTGAGGTGGTTTCAATGGTGAACATCATCATGTTGATCATATCTACTATATGACTCATGTTCGACCTTTCGGTCTCTTGTGTTCCGAGGCCACGTCTGTACATGCTAGGCTCGTCAAGTTTAACCCGAGTGTTTTGCATGTACAACACTGGCTTGCACCCGTTGTATGTGAACGTAGAGTCTATCACACCCGATCATCACATGGTGTCTCGACACGACGAACTTTCGCAACGGTGCACACTCGGGGAGAACACAATTCATATTGAAATTTAAGTGATGGATCACCTTATAATGCTACTATCGTCCTAAGAAAAACAAGGTGCATAAAAGGATTAACATCACATGCAAATCATAAATGACATGATATGGCCATGAACTTCTGCTTTTGATCTCCATCTTGAAAGCATCGGCATGATCTCCATCGTCACCGGCACGACACCATGATCTCCATCATGTTGATCTCCATCAACGTGTCTCCATCGGGGTTGTCGTGCCCATCATGCTTGTACTACTATTGTACCGTTTGGCGATAAAGTAAAGCATTACATAGCGCTTAATGATTGACATGCAGGTCATACAATAATTAAAGACAACCCTATGGCTCCTGCCGGTTGCCGTACTCATCGACATGCAAGTCGTGATATTCTATACAACACATGATCATCTTATACATCACATATATCACATCATGTAATTGTCCATATCACATCACAACATACCGTGTAAGAACAAGTTAGACGTCCTCTAATTGTTGTTGCATGTTTTACGTGGTTGCTATGGGTATCTAGCAAGAACAATTCTCACCTATGCATAAACCACAACAGTGATACATAATTTGCTTTTCAACCTTCTCAAGGACGGCCTTATTCAAATCCGATACAACTAAAGTAGGAGAAACACACACCCGCCAACCATCTTTGTGCAACAAAGTTACACGTCAGTCGATGGAACCGGTCTTCGTAAACGTACGAGTAAGGTTGATCCGGGCCGCTTCATCCCACAATACCGCTGAACCAAAACACGACCAAGGGAGGAAGCAATCTAAGCATCAACGCCGTTAAACTCTTTGTGTTCTACTCGAGATCTTATCTACACATAGACCTAGCTCATGATGCCACTGTTGGGGAACATCGCATAGGAAACAAAATTTTTCCTACGTTCACGCAAGACCTATCCATGGTGATGAGCATGTACGAGAGGGAGAGTGGATCTACATACCCTTGCACATTGCTAAGTGGGAAGCGTTAAGAAACGCAGTTGGTGTAGTCGAACGTCTTCGCGATCCAAATCGCCAAGCATCCCGCGATCCAATCACGATCCGGCCCGATCAAGCACCGAACGAACGGCACCTCCGTGTTCAGCATACGTACAGCTTGATGACAATCTCCGCCTTCTTGATCCAGCAAGAGGGAGTGGAGAGGTAGAAGAGTTTTTCGGCAGCATGACGGCGCTCCGGCGATGTTGGTGGAGCTATTCCGGCAGGGCTTCGCCTAAGCACTGCAGAAATCCAATTTACAGGAGAAACTATGCACTGGAGGAACGGGTAGCACGTGGCTGAAAATCTTGTGCCAAAACCCTAAAAACCTCTAGTATATATAGGAGTAGAGGAGGAGGAGGCTTGGTCCTCAAGTAGACAGCCCTAGGCTTCGGCCAAACCAAGAGGGAGGAGTCCTCCTCCTCCACTCCTAGTAGGATTAGGACTCCTTCCTTATCTTAGCCTTTTTGCCTTTTTCCACCTTTTATCTTTTGGGCTTTTCTTCCCAGCCGCATGGGCCTTGTGTGGGACTTCCACCAGCACACAAAGGGCTTATCTTCATCCTCCCACAGCCCATGTAGCCTCTTGGGTCGAAATACCCCTCCCGATGGTTTCCCGGTACACTACCAGCACTGCCGGTACACTAACGATGAGCCCGAAACTTTGCCGGTGACCAAAATAGGACTTCCTATATATCAATATTTACCTCCGGACCATTTCGGAGCTCCTCGTGATGTCCAGGATCTCATCCGGGACTCCGAACAACCTTCGGTCACCACCATACATAACTTTATACTCTCGAAACGTCACCAAACCTTAAGTGTGCAGACCCTACGGGTTTGAGAACTATGTAGACATGACCGAGACACCTCTACGGTCAATAACCAATAATGGGACCTGGATGCCCATATTGGGTCCTACATATTCCACAAAGATCTTTATCGGTCGAACCTCATGTCAAGGATTCAGTTAATCCCGTATCTTGTTCCCTTTGTTCTTCGGTATGTTACTTGCCCGAGATTCGATCATCGGTATCTCCATACCTAGTTCAACCTCGTTACCGACAAGTCTTTTACTCGTTCCGTAATACAAAATCCCGTGACTAACACTTAGTCACATTGCTTTCAAGGCTTATTGTGATGTTGTATTACCGAGTGGGCCCTGAGATACCTCTCCGTCACGCGGAGTAACAAATCCCAGTCTTGATCCATGCCAACTCGACAATCACCCTCGGAGATACCTATAGAGCACCTTTACAGTCACCCATTTATGTTGCGACATTTGATACACACAAGGTACTCCTCCGATGTCCGTGAGTTGCATGATCTCATGGTCATAGGAACATATACTTGACATGCAGAAAACAGTAGCAATAAACTGACACGATCATATGCTACGTTTGTAGTTTGGGTCTTGTCCATCACATCATTCTTCTAATGATGTGATCCCGTTATCAAATGACATCACATGTCAATGGCTAGGAAACCTTGACCATCTTTGATCAACGAGCTAGTTCACTAGAGGCATACTAGGGACAAAGTGTTGTCTATTTACCCACACATGTAATGTGTTTCCAATCAATACAACTATAGCATGGATAATAAATGATTATCATGAACAAGGAAATATAATAATAAACACTTTATTTATTGCCTCCATGGCATATTTCCAACAGTCTCCCACTTACACTAGAGTCAATAATCTAGTTCACATCACTATGTGATTTACATTGTAATGAATCGAACACCCATGCAGTTCTGGTGTTGATCATGTTTAGCCCTTGGAAGAGGTTTAGTCAACGGGTCTGCAAGATTCAGATCCATGTGCACTTTGCAAATATTTATGTCCTTCTCCTCGATGTAATCGCGGATGGAATTGAAGCGTCGCTTTATGTGTCTGGTCCTCTTGTGAAACCTTGGTTCCTTGGCCAGAGCAATGGCACCAGTGTTGTCACAGAACAGGTTCATTGGATTCAGTGCACTGGGCACTGCTCCTAGATCTGTCATGAACTGCTTCATCCAGACACCTTCCTTCGCAGCCTCCGAGGCTGCGATGTACTCCGCGTCGCATGTAGAATCGGCTACCACGCTTTGCTTGGAACTGCACCAGCTTACCGCTCCCCCGTTGGGAATAAATACGTATCCGGTTTGCGACTTAGAGTCATCCCGATCAGTGTCAAAGCTTGCGTCGACGTAACCCTTTACGACGAGCTTTTCATCACCTCCATAAACAAGAAAAATTTCCTTAGTCCTTTTCAGGTACTTAAGGATATTCTTGACCGCTGCCCAGTGTTCCATTCCAGGATCACTTTGAAACCTTCCGACCATACTTATGGCAAGGCTGACATCTAGTCTTGTGCACAGCATTGCATACATGATAGAGCCTATGGCTGAAGCATAGAGGATGACACTCATCTTTTCTCTATCTTCTAAAGTCACTGGGCATTGAGTCTTACCCAACTTCACACCTTGTAACACATGCAAGAACCCCTTCTTGGACTGATCCATTTTGAACTTCTTCAAAACTTTATCAAGGTATGTGCTCTGTGAAAGTGCTATTAAGCGTCTCGAGCTATCTCTATAAATCTTAATGCCTAATATGAAAGTAGCTTCTCCTAGGTCCTTCATTGAAAAACTCTTGTTCAAATATTCCTTCACGCTTTCTAGCATTTCTATATTGTTTCCAATCAGCAATATGTCGTCCACATATAATACTATAAACGCTATAGAGCTCCCACTCACTTTCTTGTAAATACAAGCTTCTCCATAAACTTGTATAAACTCAAACGCTTTGGTCACCCCATCAAAGTGCTTATTCCAACTCCGAGATGCTTGCACCAGCCCATAAATGGATTGCTGGAGTTTGCAAACTTTGTCAGCATTCTCTGGATCGACAAAATCTTCTGGTTGCATCATATACAACTATTCCTCAAGGAAACCATTGAGGAACGCTGTTTTGACATCCATTTGCCAAATTTCATAGTCGAAATAAGCAGCTATTGCCAACATGATTCTGACAGACTTAAGCATCGCTACAGGTGAGAAGGTCTCATCGTAGTCAACTCCTTGAACTTGTGAAAAACCCTTTGCCACAAGTCGAGCTTTATAGACAGTTACATTACCGTCTGCGTCTGTCTTCTTCATAAAGATCCATTTGTTCTGAATGGCCTTTTCGCCCTTCAGGTAATACTTCCAAATTCCATACTTTGTTTTCATACATGGATCCCATCTCGGATTTCATGTCCTCTAACCATTTCTCTGAATCCGGGCCCAACACCGCTCCTCCATAGCTCGTAGGTTCATTGTTGTCCAACAACATGACCTCCATGACAGGGTTGCCGTACCACTTAGGAGTAGTACGCGGCCTTGTCGACCTACGAGGTTCAATAGCAGCTTGATCCGAAGCTTCATGATTATCATCATTAACTTCCTCTTCAACCGTTGTAGGTTCCACAGAAACAACTTTCTGCACTGCGCTACTTTCTGGTTGAAGTAAAGGTTCAATACCTCATCGATCTCTATTTTTCTACCACTCAATTCTTTCGAGAGAAACTCTTTCTCAAGAAATGTTCCATTCTGAGCGACAAATAGTTTTCCTTTGGATCTGAGATAGAAGGTATACCCGACTGTCTCTTTCGGGTATCCTATGAAGACGCATTTCTCCGCTTTGGGTTCTAGCTTTTCAGGCTGAAGCTTTTTGACATAAGCAGCACATCCCCAAACTTTAAGAAATGACAACTTTGGCCTCTTGACAAACCATAGTTCATATGGCGTCGTCTCAACGGATTTCGATGGTGCCTTATTTAAAGTGAGTGCAGCTGTCCCTAATGCATAAGCCCAAAACGATAGTGGTAAATCTGCAAGAGACATCATAGAATGCACCATATCTAATAAGGTTCGATTATGATGTTCGGACACACCATTACGCTGTGGTGTTCGAGGCGGTGTCAATTGTGAAACAATTCCACACTGTCTTAAGTGACTTCCAAAGTCATAACTCAGATATTCACCTCCTCGATCAGATCACAGGATTTAATCTTCTTGTTATGATGATTCTCAACTTCACTCTGAATTTGCTTGAACTTTTCAAATGTTTCGGACTTGTGTTTCATTAAGTAAATATACCCATATCTACTTAAGTTATCAGTGAAGGTGAGAAAATAAAGATATCCACCGTGCGCTGTAACATTCATTGGACCGCACACATCAGTATGTATGATTTCCAATAAGTCACTTGCCCGTTCCATTGTTCCAGAGAACGGCATTTTAGTCATCTTGCCCATGAGGCATGGTTCACATGTGTCAAGTGATTCAAAATAAAGTGACTCCATAAGTCCATCAGCATGGAGCTTCCTCATGCGTTTTACACCAATATGACCTAAACGGCAGTGCCACAAGAAAGTGGTACTATCATTATGAATTCTACATCTTTTGGCATCAATGTTATGAACATATGTATCATCACTATCAAGATTCAATATGAATAAGCCCCTCACATTGGGTGCATGACCATAAAAGATATTACTCATATAAATAGAACAACCTTTATTCTCTGATTTAAATGAGTAACCGTCTCACAATAAACAAGATCCAGATATAATGTTCATGCTTAACGCATGCACTAAATAACAATTATTCAGGTTCGTCACTAATCCCGATGGTAATCAAAGAGAGAGCATGCCGATGGCGATCACATAAACCTTGGAATCATTTCTCACGCGCATCGTCACTTCATCCTTTGGTAGCCTTCGTCTATTCCGTAGTTCCTGTTTTGAGTTGCAAATGTGAGCAACGAACCGGTAACAAATACCCAGGCACTACAACGAGAGCTAGTAAGGTACACATCAATAACATGTATATCATATATACCTTGTTTGTCGTTGGCCGCCTTCTTGTCAGCCAGGTACTTGGGGCAGTTCCGCTTCCAGTGACCAGTTCCCTTGCAATGAAAGCACTGAGTTTCTGGCTTAGGTCCATGCTTGGGCTTCTTTACAGGAGTAGCAACTAATTTGCCATCCTTCTTGGTTTTATTCTTCTTGCCCTTGCCCTTGACATTGTTCTTGAAACTAGTGGTTTTATTGACCATCAACACTTGATGTTCTCTCTGGATTTCAGACTCAACGACTTTTAGCATCGCAAACAGCTTGGCGACTGACTTGTTCATCCCATGCATGTTATAGTTCATCACGAAGCTCTTGTAACTAGGTGGCAGTGATTGAAGAACTTTGTCAGTCATCGCCTCTGGCGGAAGGGCAATTCCCAACTCCGCTAGATGAGTCGAATACCCAGACATTCTGAGTATATGTTCACTGATAGACCTGTTCTCCTCCATCTTGCAAGCATAGAACTTACCGGAGGTCTCATACCTCTCGATTTGGGCATTCTTCTGAAAGATAAACTTCAACTCCTGGAACATCTCATATGCCCCATGACGTTCAAAACGTCTTTCAAGTCCCGGTTCTAAGCCATACAATATTGCACACTGAACTACTGAGTAATCTCCAGAACGTGCCTCCCAAGCGTTCTTAACTTCTTCGGAGGTCATGTCTTCTGGTTGGTCACCAAGAAGTGCATCAAGGACATATGATTTTTGGGAAGCCGTAAGGATAATCCTCAGATTACGGGCACATTCAACAAAGTTACTTCCATCATCTTTCAACTTAGCTTACTCTAGGAACGCATTAAAATTCAGGGGTGCTACTGTGCGAGCCATTGATCTAGAACATAAATATGCAAAGGTTTACTTAGACTATTATTCAATATAATGAGTTTAGTTAATCACATTACTAAACTCCCACTCAAATTGACATCCCTCAGGTCATCTGAGTGTCACATGATCCAAGTTCACCAACTCAAGTTCGATCATCACGTGAGTTGAGGTGGCTTCAATGGTGAACATCATCATGTTGATCATATCTACTATATGACTCATGTTCGACCTTCCGGTCTCTTGTGTTCCGAGGCCATGTCTGTACATGCTAGGCTCATCAAGTTTAACCCGAGTGTTCAGCACGTGCAACACTAGCTTGCACCTGTTGTATGTGAACGTAGAGTCTATCACACCCGATCATCATGTGGTGTCTCGACAGGACGAACTTTCGCAACGGTGCACACTCGGAGAGAACACAATTCATCTTGAAATTTAAGTTAGAATCACCTTATAATGCTGCCGTCGTCCTAAGCAAAACAAGGTGCATGAAAGGATTAACATCACATGCAAATCATAAGTGACATGATATGGCCCTGAACTTGTGCTTTTGATCTCCATCTAGAAAGCACCAGCATGATCTCCATCGTCATTGGCACGACACCATGATCTCCATCAACGTGTCACCATCGGGGTTGTCGCGCCCAACATGCTTCTACTACTATTGCTACCGTTTAGCGATAAAGTAAAGCATTACATAGCGCTTAATGATTGACACGCAGGTCATACAATAATTAAAGACAACCCTATGGCTCCTGTCGGTTGTCGTACTCATCGACATGCAAGTCGTGATAATCTATACATAACATGATCATCTCATACATCACAGATATCACATCATGTAATTGGCCATATCACATCACAACATACCCTACAAAAACAAGTTAGACGTCCTCTAATTGTTGTTGCATGTTTTACGTGGCTGCTACGGGTATCTAGCAAGAACAATTCTCATCTACGTAAAAACCACAACGGTGATACACTAGTTGCTTTTCAACCTTCTCAAGGACCGCCTTTGTCGAATCCGATCCAACTAAAGTGAGAGAAACTGGCACCCGCAAGCCATATATGCAACAAGTTGCGGTTGAGAGAACCAGTCTCTCGTAAGCGTACGAGTAATGTTTGTCCGGGCCGCTTCATCTCACAATACCGCTGAACCAAAACACGACCAAGGGCGGAAGCAATATAAGCATCAACTGTTGGGTGACGTAGTAGTAAATCAAAAACTTTCCTACGATCACCAAGATCTATCCATGGAGAAACCAGCAACGAGTGGGGAGAGATTGCATCTTGATACCTTTGAAGATTGCTAAGCGGAAGCGTTACAAGAATGCGGTTGGTGGAGTCGTACTCGCAGCGATTCAGATCGCGGTGGACTCCGATCTTAGCGCCGAACAACGGCGCCTCCGCGTTCAACACACGTGCAGCCCGGTGACGTCTCCTACGCCTTGATCCAGCAAGGAGGAAGGAGAGGTTGAGGGAGAGCTCCGGCAGCATGACGGCGTGGTGATGGTGGAGCTGCGTGGTACTCCGGCAGAGCTTCGCTAAGCACTACGGAGAATGAGGAGAGGGAGAGGTAGGGGTGCGCCGAGAGGAAGAGAGAACCGTGTCTCAAAAGAACACCAAGGGCACCTCTATATATAGGAGGAGGAGGAGGTAGGGCTGCACCCTAGGGTTTCCACCCTAGGGTGGTGCGGCAGCCACCAGATGCATCTAGTGCGGCGGCCAGAGGGAGGGGAGGAGGTGCGGCTGCCCTAGCTGCCCTAGGGTGGGCCTAGGGCCCATCTGGGGCTAGGGTTTGCCCCCCCTCTCCCCTTGCTAGGCCTTGGCCCAGGTGGGAGGGGCGCACCAGCCCACCCAGGGGCTGGTTCCCTGCACCTACGGCCCATGAAGCCCTCTGGGGCCGGTGGGCCCACTTGGTGAACCCCCAAAAACTTTCCGGTGGTCCCGGTACATTACCGGTGACGCCCGAAACACTTCCGGTAACCAAAACCTCACATCCTATATATCAATCTTCGTCTCTGGACCATTGCGGGACTCGTCGTGACGTCCGGGATCTCATCCGAGACTCCAAACTACCTTCGGTAACCACATATACTATTTCCCTATAACCCTAGCGTCATCGAACCTTAAGTGGGTAGACCCTACGGGTTCGGGAGACACGTAGACATGACCGAGACACCTCTCTGGTCAATAACCAACAGCGGGATCTATATACCCATGTTGGATCCTACATGCTCCACGATGATCTCATCGGATGAACCACTATGTCGGGGATTCAATCAATCACGTATACAATTCCCTTTGTCTATCGGTATGATACTTGCTCGAGATTCGATCGTCGGTATCTCTATACCTTGTTCAATCTCGTTACCGGCAAGTCTCTTTACTCGTTCCGTAATACATCATCCCGTGACTAACTCCTTAGTCACATTGAGCTCATTATGATGATGTCTTACCGAGTGGGCCCAGAGATACCTCTCCGTCACACGGAGTGACAAATCCCAGTCTCGATTCGTGCCAACCCAACAGTCACTTTCGGAGATACCCGTAGTGCACCTTTATAGCCACCCAGTTACGTTGTGACGTTTGGCACACCCAAAGCATTCCTACGGTATCTGGGTGTTGCATAATCTCATCGTCTAAGGAATCGATACTTGACATTAGAAAAGCTTTAGCAAACGAACTACACGATCTTGTGCTATGCTTAGGATTGGGTCTTGTCCATCACATCATTCTCCTAATGATGGATCCCATTATCAACGACATCCAATGTCCATGGTCATGAAACCGTGACCATCTATTGATCAACGAGCTAGTCAACTAGAGGCTCACGAGGGACATGTTGTGGTCTATGTATTCACGCATGTATTACGGTTTTCGGTTAACACAATTATAGCATGAACAATAGACAATTATCATGAACAAGGAAATACAATAATAACTATTTTATTATTGCCTCTAGGGCATATTTCCAATAGTCTCCCACTTGCACTAGAGTCAATAATCTAGTTACATTGTTATGAATCGAACACCCATAGCATTCTGGTGTTGATCATGTTTTGCTCGTGAGAGAGGTTTACTCAACGGATCTGCGACATTCAGATCCGCATGCACTTTACAAATATCTATATCTCCCTCTTGAATGTAATCACGGATGGAGGTTAATCGTCGCTTGATGTGTCTTGTCTTCTTGTGAAACCTGGGCTCCTTCGCAAGGGCAATAGCTCCAGTGTTGTCATAGAATAGAGTCATCGGGCCCGGCACACTTGGAATTACTCCTAGGTCAGTGATGAACTCCTTCATCCAGACTCCTTCCTTTGCTGCTTCTGAAGCAGCTATGTACTCCGCTTCACATGTAGATGCCGCCACGACGCTTTGCCGTCCGCTGCACCAGCTGACTGCCCCTCCGTTCAAAACATACACATATCCGGTTTGCGACTTGGAGTCGTCCGGATCTGTGTCGAAGCTAGCATCGACGTAACCCTTTACGACGAGCTCTTCGACACCTCCATATACGAGAAACATGTCCTTTGTCCTTTTCAGGTACTTCATGATATTCTTGACCGCTCTCCAGTGTTCCGCTCCGGGATCACTTTGGTACCTCCCTACCAAACTTATGGCAAGGTTCACATCAGGTCTGGTACGAAGCGTGGCATACATAGTAGAGCCTATGGCTGAAGCATAGGGGATGACACTCATCTCTTCTCTATCCTTTGCTGTGGTCGGGCATTGAGTCGTACTCAATCTCACACCTTGTAACACAGGCAAGAACCCCTTCTTGGACTGATCCATATTGAACTTCTTCAATATCTTTTCAAGGTATGTGCTTTGTGAAAGACCTATGAGGCATCTCGATCTATCTCTATAGATCTTAATACCTAATATGTAAGCAGCTTCTCCAAGGTCCTTCATTGAAAAACACTTATTCAAGTAGGCCTTTATACTTTCCAAGAGTTATATATCATTTCCCATTATCAGTATGTCATCCACATATAATACGAGAAATGCTACAGAGCTCCCACTCACTTTTTTGTAAATACAGGGTTCTCCATAAACCTGCACAAATCCAAACGGTTTAATCACTTCATTAAAGCGAATGTTCCAACTCCGAGATGCTTGCACCAGCCCATAGATGGAGCGCTGGAGCTTGCATACTTTATTAGCATCTTTAGGATCGACAAAACCTTCCGGCTGCATCATATACAGTTCTTCCTTAAGGAAACCATTAAGGAATGCCGTTTTGACGTCCATTTGCCAGATCTCATAATCATAAAATGCGGCAATTGCTAACATGATTCGCACAGACATCAGCATCGCTACGGGTGAGAAAGTCTCATCGTAGTCAACTCCTTGAAATTGTCGATAACCCTTAGCGACAAGCCGAGCCTTATAGACGGTCACATTAACATCCGCGTCAGTCTTCTTCTTAAAGATCCATTTATTTTCAATGGCTCGCTTATCATCAGGCAATTCCACCAAAGTCCATACTTTGTTCTCATACATGGATCCTATCTCGGATTTCATGGCCTCAAGCCATTTGTTGGAATCCGGGCCCGCCATCGCTTCTTCATAGTTCGAAGGTTCACCGTTGTCCAACAACATGATCTCCAGGACAGGGTTGTCGTACCACTTTGGTGCGGAACGTGTCCTAGTGGACCTTCGACTATCAATAGTAACTTGATCTGAAGCTTCATGATCATCATCATTAACTTCCTCTCTAGCCAGTGTAGGCTCCACAGAAACAACTTCCTGTGCTGCGCAACTCTCCGGTTCAAGTGGAGGTACAATTACCTCATCAAGTTCTATTTTCCTCCCACTTACTTCTTTCGAGAGAAACTCTTTCTCGATAAAGGATCCATTCTTGGCAACAAAGACTTTGCCCTCGGATCGTAGGTAGAAGGTATACCCAATAGTCTCTTTGGGATATCCTATGAAGACGCACTTTTCCACTTTGGGTTCGAGCTTCTCAGGTTTAAGTTTCTTCACATAAGCATCGCTTCCCCAAAATTTTAGAAACGACAGCTTAGGTTTCTTTCCAAACCATAATTCATACGGTGTCATCTCAACGGATTTTGACGGTGCCCTATTTAAAGTGAATGCGGCAGTCTCTAATCCATATCCCCAAAATGATAGTGGTAAGTCGGTAAGAGACATCATAGATCGTACCATATCTAATAGAGTGCGATTACGACGTTCAGACACACCATTTCGCGGAGGTGTGCCAGGCGGCGTGAGTTGTGAAACAATTCCACATTTCCTTAGGTGCGTGCCAAACTCGTGACTTAAATATTCTCCACCACAATCAGATCGTAGGCACTTTATTTTCCTGTCACGTTGATTCTCTACCTCACTCTGAAATTCCTTGAAGCTTTCAAAAGTTTTAGACTTATGTTTCATTAAGTAGACATACCCATATCTACTCAAGTCATCAGTGAGGGTAAGAACATAACGGTAGCCACCACGAGCCTCAACACTCATTGGACCGCATACATCGGTATGTATTATTTCCAACAAGTCAGTTGCTCGCTCCATTGTTCCGGAGAACGGAGTCTTGGTCATCTTGCCCATGAGGCATGGTTCACACGTGTCAAATGATTCGAAATCAAGAGACTGCAAAAGTCCATCAGTATGGAGCCTCTTCATGCGTTTGACATCAATATGACCAAGGCGGCAGTGCCACATGTAAGTGGGACTATCGTTATCAACCTTACACTTTTTGGTACTCACACTATGGACATGTGTAACATCCCGTTCGAGATTCATCAAAAATAAACCATTGACCAGCGGGGCATGACCATAAAACATTTCTCTCATATAAATAGAACAACCATTATTCTCAATTTTAAATGAGTAGCCATCTCGTATCAAGCGAGATCCAGATACAATGTTCATGCTCAAAGCTGGTACTAAATAAAAATTATTAAGGTTTAACACTAATCTCGAAGGTAGATGTAGAGGTAGCGTGCCGACGGCGATCACATCGACCTTGGAACCATTCCCGACGCGCATCGTCATCTCGTCCTTTGCCAGCCTCCGCTTATTCCGTAACTCCTGCTTGGAGTTACAAATGTGAGCAACTGCACCGGTATCAAATACCAAGGAGCTACTACGAGCGCTGGTTAGGTACACATCAATAACAAGTATATCACATATACCTTTAATGTTGTCGTCCTTCTTATCCGCTAAGTACTTGGGGCAGTTCCGCTTCCAGTGACCGGTACCCTTGCAATAAAAACACTCAGTCTCAGGCTTGGGTCTATTCTTCTTCTTCTTATTCTTCCCGGCAACTTGCTTACCGGGCGCGGCAACAACTTTGCTGTCCTTCTTTAAGTTCTTCTTACCCTTGCCTTTCTTGAAACTAGTGGTCTTATTCACCATCAACACTTGATGCTCCTTTTTGATCTCGACCTCCGCTGATTTCAGCATCGAGTACAACTCAGGAATGGACTTCTCCATCCCCTGCATGTTGTAGTTCACCGCAAAGATTTTGTAGCTAGGTGGAAGCGACTGGAGGATTATGTCCATGACTGAGTTATCCGGGAGATTAACTCCCAGCTGAGTCAAGCAGTTGTGTAACCCAGACATCTTGAGGATGTGCTCACTGACAGAACTATTCTCCTCCATCTTATAGCTGAAGAACTTGTCGGAGACGTCATATCTCTCGACCCGGGCATGAGCTTGGAAAACCAGTTTCAGCTCTTGGAACATCTCATATGCTCCGTGTTGCTCAAAACGCTTTTGGAGCCCCGGTTCTAAACTATAAAGCATGCCGCACTGAACAAGGGAGTAATCATCGCAGTGAGAATGCCAAGCGTTCGCAATGTCTTGCTCTGCAGGGAGAAGGGGTGGGTCACCTAGTGGTGCATCAAGGACATACAATTTCTTGGAAGCTATGAGGATGATCCTCAAGCCACGGACCGAGTCCGCATAGTTGCGTCCATCATCTTTCAGCTTGGTTTTCTCTAGGAACGCGTTGAAATTGATGGTGACATTCACGTTGGCCATTGGATCTACAATATGTATTGTAAAGATAAGTTTAGACTAAGTTCATGATAATTAAGTTCACATAATCAAATTATTTAATTAACTCCCACTTAGATAGACATCTCTCTAGTCATCCAAGTGACACATGATCCATGTCAACTAGCCCGTGTCCGATCATCACGTGAGACGGACTAGTCATCCATGGTGAACATCTCCATGTTGATCGTATCTTCTATACGACTCATGTTCGACCTTTCGGTCTTCCATGTTCCGAGGCCATGTCTGTACATGCTAGGCTCGTCAAGTCAACCTAAGTGTTCCGCGGGTGTAAATCTGGCTTACACCTGTTGTATGCGAACGTTAGAGCCTATCACACCCGATCATCACGTGGTGCTTCGGAACAACAATCCTTAGCAATGGTGCACAGTTAGGGTGAACACTTTTCTTGAAATTTTATTGAGATATCATCTTATTTACTACCGTCATTCTAAGCAAATAAGATGTAAACATGATAAACATCACATGCAATCAATATAGTGACATGATATGGCCAATATCATCTTGCTCCTTTGATCTCCATCTTCGGGGCACCATGATCGTCACTGTCACCGGCACGACACCATGATCTCCATCATCATGATCTCCATCATTGTGTCTTCATGAAGTTGTCTCGCCAACTATTACTTCTACTACTATGGCTAACGTTTAGCAATAAAGTAAAGTAATTACATGGCATTTATGATTGACACGCAGGTCATACAATAAAATAAGACAACTCCTATGGTTCCTGCCAGTTGTCATACTCATCGACATGCAAGTCGTGAATCCTATTACAAGAACATGATCAATCTCATACATCACAATGCATCACATCACATCCTTTGGCCATATCACATCACAAGGCATATGCTATAAAACAAGTTAGACGTCCTCTAATTTGTAGTTGCAAGTTTTTACGTGGCTGCTATAGGTTACTAGCAAGAACGTTTCTTACCTACGCCAAAACCACAACGTGATATGCCAATTGCTATTTACCCTTTATAAGGACCCTTTTCATCGAATCCAATCCGACTAAGGTGGGAGAGATAGACACCTGCTAGCCACCTTATGCAACAAGTGCATGTCAGGCGGTGGAACCAGTCTCACGTAAGCGTACGTGTAAAGTCGGTCCGGGCCGCTTCATCCCACAATACCGTCGAATCAAGATAAGACTAGTAGTGTAAGCAAATTAACAAAATCGACGCCCACAACAACTTGTGTTCTACTCGTGCATAGATTCTATGCATAGACCTACCTCTGATACCACTGTTGGGTGGCGTAGTAGTAAATCAAAAAATTTCCTACGATCACCAAGATCTATCCATGGAGAAATCAACAACGAGTGGGGAGAGATTGCATCTTCATACCTTTGAAGATCGCTAAGCGGAAGAGTTACAAGAACGCGGTTGGTGGAGTCGTACTCGCAGCAATTCAGATCGCGGTGGACTCCGATCTTAGCGCCGAACAACGGCGCCTCTGCGTTCAACACATGTGCAGCCCAGTGACGTCTCCGATGCCTTGATCCAGCAAGGAGGAAGGAGAGTTTGAGGGAGAGCTCCGGAAGCACAACGGCATGGTGACAGTGGAGCTGCGTGGTACTCCGGCAGAGCTTCGCTAAGCACTACGGAGAACGAGGAGAGGGAGAGGTAGGGGTGCGCCGAGAGGAAGAGAGAACCGTGTCTCAAAACAGCACCAAGGGCACCTCTATATATAGGAGGAAGAGGAGGTAGGGCTGCACCCTAGGGTTTCCACCCTAGGCTGGTGCGGCAACCACCAGATGCATCTGGTGTGGCGGACAGAGGGAGGGGAGGAGGTGCGGCTGCCCTAGCCGCCCTAGGGTGGGCCTAGGGCCCATCTAGGGCTAGGGTTTGCCCCCTCTCTCCCTTGCTGCGCCTTGGGCCAGGTGGGAGGGGCGCACCAGCCCACCCAGGGGCTGGTCCCTCCACCTACGGCCCATGAAGCCCTCTGGGGCCGGTGGGCCCACTTGGTGGACCCCCAGAAACTTTCCGGTGGTCCCGGTACACTACCGGTGACGCCCGAAACACTTCCGGTAACCAAAACCTCACATCCTATATATCAATCTTCGTCTCCGGACCATTGCGGGACGCCTCGTGACGTCCGGGATCTCATCCGAGACTCTGAACTACCTTTGGTAACCACGTACACTAGTTCCCTATAACCCTAGCATCATCGAACCTTAAGTGTGTAGACCCTACGGGTTTGGGAGACACGTAGACATGTCCAAGACACCTCTCTGGTCAATAAACAACTGCGGGATCTGGATACCCATGTTGGCTCCTACATGCTCCACGATGATCACATCAGATGAACCACTATGTCGGGGATTTAATCAATCCCGTATACAATTCCCTTTGTCTATCGGTATGATACTTGCCCGAGATTCGATCGTCGGTATCTCTATACCTTGTTAAATCTCGTTACCGGCAAGTCTCTTTACTCGTTCCGTAATACATCATCCCATGACTAACTCCTTAGTCACATTGAGCTCATTATGATGATGTCTTACCGAGTGGGCCCAGAGATACCTCTCCGTCACACGGAGTAACAAATCCCAGTATCGATTCGTGACAACCCAACAATCACTTTTGGAGATACCCGTAGTGCACCTTTATAGCCACCCAGTTATGTTGTGACATTTGGCACACCCAAAGCATTCCTATGGTATCCGGGAGTTGCACAATCTCATGGTCTAAGGAATCGATACTTGACATTAGAAAAGCTTTAGCAAACGAACTACACAATCTTGTGCTATGCTTAGGATTGGGTCTTGTCCATCACATCATTATCCTAATGATCCGATCCCATTATCAATGACATCCAATGTCCATGGTCATGAAACCATGACCATCTATTGATCAACGAGCTAGTCAACTAGAGGCTCACTAGGGACATGTTGTGGTCTATGTATTCACACATGTATTATGGTTTCCGGTTAACACAATTATAGCATGAACAATAGACAATTATCATGAACAAGGAAATACAATAATAACTATTTTATTATTGCCTCTAGGGCATATTTCCAACATCAACGCCCACAAACTCTTTGTGTTCTACTCGAGATCTCATCTACACATAGACCTAGCTCATGATGGCACTGTTGGGGAACGTTGCATGGGAAACAAAAAATTTCCTATGTTCACGCAAGACCTATCCATGGTGATGAGCATCTACGAGAGGGAGAGTCGATCTATGTACCCTTGTAGATCCCTAAGCGGGAAGCGTTAAGAAACGCGGTTGGTGTAGTCGAACGTCTTCTCGATCCAAATCGCCGAGCTTCCCGTGATCTAATCATGATTCGTCTCATGATCCAATCACGATCCGTCCCGCAAACTTGATCATGATCCGTCCTGCGAACTCGATCACGGTCCTTCCGATCTAGCGCCGAACGGACGACACCTCCGCGTTCAGCACACGTACGACTTGATGACGATCTCTACCATCTTGATCCAGCAAGAGGGAGCAGAGAGGAAGAAGTGTTCTTCGGCAGCGTGACGGCGCACCGGCGATGGTGGTGAAGCTATTCCGGCAGGGCTTCGCCTAAGCACTGCAGAAATCCGATCTAGAGGAGAAACTATGCACTAGAGGAATGGGCAACACGTGGCTAAAATTCTGTGCAAAAACCCTAAAACCTCCAGTATATATAAGAGGGAGGGAGGAGAGGACTTGGCGCAAGGGCCAAGAGTCCTTGGTTCGGCCGAAGTGTGGAGGAGAGGAGTACTCCTCCTCCAATCCTAGTAGGACTAGGATTCCTCCTTTTTGGCCTTTTTTCCACCTTTTCCCTTTGGGATTTCCTTCCCTAGCCGCATGGGCCTTGTGTGGGACTTCCACCAGCCCACAAAAAGCTGGTATTTATTCTCCCACAGCCCATGAAGCCTCTTGGGTCGAAATACCCCTCCCGGTGGTCTCCTGGTACACTACCGGCACTCCCGGTACACTACCGATTAGCCTGAATCTTTTCCGGCAACAAAACAGGACTTCCTATATATGAATCTTTACCTACGGACCATTCCGGAGCTCCTAGTGATGTCCGGGATCTCATCCAGGACTCCGAACAACCTTAGGTAACCACCATACATAACTCTATACTACCGAAATGTCACCAAACCTTAAGTGTGCGCACCCTGCGGGTTCGAGAACTATGTAGACATGACCGAGACACCTCTATGGTCAATAACCAATAGCGGAACCTGGATGCCCATATTGGTTCCTACATATTCTACGAAGATCTTTATCGGTCGAACCTCTATGTGAAGGATTCAGTTAATCCCGTATGATGTTCCCTTTGTTGTTCGGTATGTTACTTGCCCGAGATTCGATCGTCGGTATCTCCATACCTATTTCAACCTCGTTACCGGCAAGTCTCTTTACTCGTTCCGTAATACAAAATCCCGTGACTAACACTTAGTCACATTGCTTGCAAGGCTTTATTGTGATGTTATATTACCGAGTGGGCCCTGAGATACATCTCCGTCACACGAAGTAACAAATCCCAATGTTGATCCATGCCAACTCAACAAACACCCTCGGAGATACCTGTAGAGCACCTTTACAGCCACCCATTTATGTTGCGACGTTTTATACACACAAGGCACTCCTCCAATGTCCGTGAGTTGCATGATCTCATGGTCATAGGAACATATACTTGACATGCAGAAAACAATAGCAATAAACTGACACGATCATATGCTACGTTTGTAGTTTGGGTCTTGTCCATCACATCATTCTTCTAATGATGTGATCCCGTTATCAAATGACATCACATGTCAATGGCTAGGAAACTTCGACCATCTTTGATCAACGAGCTAGTTCACTAGAGGCATACTAGGGACAAAGTGTTGTCTATTTACCCACACATGTAATGTGTTTCCAATCAATACAATTATAGCATGGATAATAAACGATTATCATGAACAAGGAAATATAATAATAAACACTTTATTTATTGCCTCTAGGGCATATTTCCAAAAAGCCAGTGGAGAGAATTCAACGCCGTATATGGATTTGCTGCAGAAGATCCAAGTAACATCGTGCTTGGTGCGAGTACCGATGGCATGAATCCGTTTGGAAACTAGAACACCAACCACAACACATGTGTTGGGAGACGTAGTAGTAAATCAAAATTTTCCTACGTTCACCAAGATCTATCTATGGAGAAACCAGCAACGAGAGGGGAGAGATTGCATCTTCATACGTTTGAAGATCGCTAAGCGGAAGCATTACAAGAACGCGGTTGATGGAGTCGTACTCGCAGCGATTCAGATCGCGGTAGATCCGATCAAGTGCCGAACGGACGGCACCTCCGCGTTCAACACACGTGCAGCCCGGTGACGTCTCCAACACCTTGATCCAGCAAGGAGGAAGGAGAGGTTGGGGAAGGGCTCCAACAGCAGCACGACGGCGTGGTGGTGGTGGAGTAGCAAGGTATTCCGACAGGGCTTCGCCTAAGCGCTGCGGAGGAGGAAGAAGAGAGGTAGGGCTTCGCCGTGAGAGAGAGAGATCAAATCTTGTCTCAAAACATCCAAAACCTCAAGTATATATAGGAGGAGGGACGTGGAGGGCTGGCTTGGCCTCTACTCCAAAGAGGAGATAGCCGGCCGAATTAAAGGGAGAGTCCACCTCCCACAAGGGAGGTGGATCTCCTCCTTTTAAATCCTTTTTGCCTTATCTCCTTATCTCCAGCCGCATGGGCCTTTAGCAAAAGTCTTGCCCAGCCCAATAAGGGCTGGTACACTTTATCTAACAGCCCATGTGGTCCTTTGGTCGTCACACCCCTCCCGGGGGTCCTCCGGCACCCTCCCGGCACTCCCGGTACACTACCGATGAGCCCGAAAACTTTCCGGTGACCAAAACTGGACTTCCTATATATCAATCTTTACCTCCGGACCATTCCGGAGCTCCTCATGACGTCCGGGATCTCATCCGGGACTCCGAACAACCTTCGGTAATCACGTATACCTTTTCCCTATAACCCTAGCGTCATCGAACCTTAAGTGTGTAGACCCTACGGGTTCGGGAGACACGTAGACATGACCGAGACACCTCTCCGGTCAATAACCAACAGCGGGATCTGGATACCCATGTTGGCTCCCACGTACTCCACGATGATCTCATCGGATGAACCACGATGTCAAGGATTCAATCAATCCCGTATACAATTCCCTTTGTCTATCGGTATGATACTTGCCCGAGATTCGATCGTCGGTATCCCCATACCTTGTTCAATCTCGTTACCGGCAAGTCTCTTTACTCGTTCCGTAATACATCATCCCGTGACTAACTCCTTAGTCACATTGAGCTCATAATGATGATGTCTTACCGAGTGGGCCCAGAGATACCTCTCCGTCACACGGAGTGACAAATCCCAGTCTCGATTCATGCCAACCCAACAGATACTTTCGGAGATACCCGTAGTGCACCTTTATAGCCACCCAGTTACGTTGTGACGTTTGGCACACCCAAAGCATTCCTACGGTATCCGGGAGTTGCACAATCTCATGGTCTAAGGAAACGATACTTGACATTGAAAAGCTTTAGCAAACGAACTACACGATCTTGTGCTATGCTTAGAATTGGGTCTTGTCCATCACATCATTCTCCTAATGATGTGATCCCGTTATCAATGACATCCAATGTCCATGGCCATGAAACCGTGACCATCTATTGATCAACGAGCTAGTCAACTAGAGGCTCACTAGGGACATGTTGTGGTCTATGTATTCACACATGTATTATGGTTTCCGGTTAACACAATTATAGCATGAACAATAGACAATTATCATGAACAAGGAAATACAATAATAACCATTTTATTATTGCCTCTAGGGCATATTTCCAACAGTCTCCCACTTGCACTAGAGTCAATAATCTAGTTCACATCACCATGTGATTAACACTTACATCACCATGTGATCATATCATCATGTGATTAACACCCAATAAGTTCTGGGGTTTGTTCATGTCCTGCTCGTGAAAGAGGTTTTAGTCAACGGGTCTGCGACATTCAGATCCGTGTGTACCTTACAAACTTTCCATGTCATATTTGTAGATACTACTCCCATGCTCCACTTGGAGCTATTCCAAATGGCTGCTCCACTATACGTAGCTGGATTTCTACTAAGAGTCATCCGGATTGGTTTTAAAGCTTGCATCATCGTAACACTTTACGATGAACTCTTTATCACCTCCATAATCGAGAAATATTTCCTTAGTTCTCAAGTTACTAAGGCTAACTTTGACCGCTGTCTAGTGATCCACTCTTGGATTACTCTTGTACCCCTTGACAGACTCATGGCAAGGCACACACAGGTGCGGTACACAGCATGGCATACTATATAGAGCCTATGGCTAAAGCATAGGAGATGACACTCATCTCTTCTTTATCTTCTGCCGTGGTCGGGTATTGAGTCTTACTCAATTTCACACCTTACAATACAGTCAAGAACTCCTTCTTTGACCCATCTATTTTGAACTCCTTCAAAAACTTGTCAAGGTATGTCTTCGTCGAAAAAAACTTATCAAGCGAATAGATCTATCCCTATAGATCTTGATGCTCAATAAAATAGTAGCTTTATCTGGGTCTTCCTTTGAAAAACAAAACTTTTCAAACAACCCTTCATGCTCTTCCAGAAATTCTACATCATTTCCGATCAATAATATGTCAACTACATATTCTTATAAGAAATTCCATAGTGCTCCCACTCACTTTCTTGCAAATACAAGTTTCTCATAAACTTTGTATAAACTTAAACACTTTGATCACCTCATCAAAGCATATATTCCAACTCCGAGATGCTTGCTCCAGTCCATAGAAGGATCGCTGGAGTTTGCATATTATTAGCATCCTTAGGATTGACAAAACCTTCTGGTTGTATCACATACAACTCTTCCTCACAGAAACCATTACGGAAACCTTGTTTTGTCATCCATCTGCCAGATTTCATAATCGAAAAATGCAGCAACTGCTAACAAAATTTTAATAGACTTTTAGCATCGCTACAAATGAGACAATCTCATTGCAGTCAACTCCTTGAACTTGGCGGAAACTTCTTTGCGACAAGTCGAGCTTTATAAACGGTGACATTTCACCATTAGCGTCTATGTTTATCTCAAAGGTCCATTTGTACTCAATGACCCGCCATTCAACAGGCAAGTCTACCAAAGTCCATACTTGGTTTTCATACATGGATCCTTTCTCGGATTTCATGGCTCCTAGCCATTTGTTGGAATCCGGGCCCACCATCGCTTCTCCATAGTTCGTAGGTTCATCGTTGTCCAACAACATGATTTCCAAGACAGGGTTGTCGTACTACTCAGGAGCAGTACGCGTCCTTGTCGACCTACGAGGTTCGATAGTGACTTGATCCGAAGCTTCATGATCATCATCATTAACTTCCTTTTCAACTAAGTAGGCTCTACAGAAACATCTTTCTGTGTTGCGCTATTCTCTGGTTGAAACAAAGGTTCAACAACCTTATCAAGTTCTATCTTCCTCCCACTCAATTCTTTCGAGAGAAACTCTTTCTCAAGACAGGACCCGTTCTTAGCAACAAACACCTTTTGCGCTTGGATCTGAGATAGAAGGTATACCCAATGTCTCATTAGGGTATTCTATGAAGATGCATTTGTCTGCTTTGAGTTCGAGCTCGCTAGGTGAAAAACCCATTTTCACATAAGCGTCGCAGCCCCAAACATTAAGAAATGACAGCTTAGGCTTCTGTCAAACCATAATTCTCATGGTGTCATCTCAACAGACTTAGATGGTGCCCTGTTAAAGTGAATGGATTTGTCTTTAATGCATAACCCCATAACGATAGTGGTAAAACGATAAGAGACATCATAGTACTCACTATATCCAATAGAGCACGACTACGACGTTCGAACACACCATCACACTATGGTGTTCCAGGAGGCGTGAGCTGTGAAACAATTTCCACATTGTCTAAAATTGCATACCAAACTCGTAACTTAGATATTCACCTCCATGATCATATCATAGACATTTATCTTCTTGTCACGATGATCTTTAACTTCACTCTGAAACTCCTTGAACCTTTCAAACATTTCAGATTCGTGTTTCATTAAGTAAATATCCCCATATTTACTCAAATCATCAGTGAAGGTAAAGAAAAACAACGATATCCACTGTGTGTTTCAACACTCATTGGACCACATACATCAACATGTATTAATTCCAATAAGCCACTTGCCCGCTCCATCATATTGGATGACAGGGTCTCAGTCATCTTGCCCAAGTGGCATGGCTCGCATGTCTCAACCGATTCGAAATCGAGTGAGTCAAAAAACATCCATCATCATGGAGTTTCTTCATGCGATTTATACCAATATGACATTACGTGGCAGTGCCACAAGCATGTGGTACTATCATTATTAACTTTGTATCTTTTGGTACCAATGTTATGAATATGTGTACTACTACGATCATGATTCGATAAACCATTTCGAGTGGGTGCATGACCATTGAAGGCATTATCCATGTAAACAGAATAACCATTATTCTCTAACTTATATGAATAACCGTATCGCACTAATCATGATCTAATCACGTTTATGCTCAACGCAAACACCAAATAACATTTATTTAGGTTTATCACAAATCCTGAAGGTAGAGAGAGCGTGCGATGGTGATCACATCAATCTTGGAAATACTTCCAACACACATCGTCACCTTTCACCTAGCTAGTCTCCATTTATTCTGTAGCTTTTATTTCGAGTTGCTAACACTTAGCAACCGAACCGGTATCCAATACCCAGGTGCTACTAGGAGTACCAGCAAGGTACACATCACTAACACGTATATCAAATATACTTCCATCGACATTACCAGCCTTCTTATCTACCAAGCATCTAGGGTTTTTCCGCTTCAGCGAACATTCTCCTCATAACAGAAGCACTTAGTCTCGGGTTCGGGCTCAACCTTGGATTTCTTCACTAGAGCAACAACTGGCTTGCCATTCTCGAAGTTTTCCCTTCTTGCCCTTGCCCCTTTTGAAACTAGTGGTTTCACTTAACCATCAACACTTGATGCTCCTTCTTGATTTCTACCTTCGTGGTGTCAAACATCACGAACAACTCAGGGATCATCTTATCCATCCCTGGCATGTTATAGTTCATCACGAAGCTCTAGTAGCTTGGTGGCAGTGACTTGGAGAACTGCTTTAATCACTATCTCATCTGGAAGATTAACTCCCACTTGATTCAAGTGATTGTAGCACCCAGACAATCTGAGCACACGCTCACCGATTGAGCTATTCTCCTTTATCTTGCAGACAAAGAATCTTGTTGGAGGTCTCATACCTCTCAACATAGGCACGAGCCTGAGATCACAATCTCAGCTCCTAGAACATCTCATATGTTCCGTGACGTTCAAAACGTTTTGGAGCCTCAATTCTGAGCCGTAATGCATGACGCATTGAACTATCACGTAGTCACCAAAAAGTGCCTGTCATATGTTCACAACATCTACAGACAACGCTTGAGGGAGTGGTGCAGTTAGCGGTACATCAAAAACATAAGCTTTCTGTGCAGCAATGAGGACAATCCTCAGATCACGGACCCTGTCCGCATTATTGCTACCATCAACTTTCAACTTACTTTTCTCTAGGATTGTATCAATAAAACTGTGGAGCTACAGCGCGAGCTATCTACGACATAATTTGCAAGGACATTTTTAGACTAAGTTCATGATAATTAAGTTCACTTAATCAAATTATTAATGAACTCCCACTTAGATAGACATCTCTCTAGTCTTCCAAGTGATACATGATCCATGTCAACTAGCCCGTGTCCGATCATCACGTGAGACGGACTAGTCATCCATGGTGAACATCTCTATGTTGATCGTATCTTCTATACGACTCATGTTCGACCTTTCGGTCTTCCGTGTTCCGAGGCCATGTCTGTACATGCTAGGCTCGTCAAGTCAACCTAAGTGTTTCGCATGTGTAAATCTGGCTTACACCCGTTGTATGCGAACGTTAGAACCTATCACACCCGATCATCACGTGGTGCTTCGGAACGACGATCCTTAGCAACGGTGCACAGTTAGGGTGAACACCTTTCTTGAAATTTTATTGAGAGATCATCTTATTTACTACCGTCGTTCTATGCAAATAAGATGTAAACATGATAAACATCACATGCAATCAATATAGTGACATGATATGGCCAATATCATTTTGCTCCTATGATCTCCATCTTCGGGGCACCATGATCATCACTGTCACCGGCACGACACCATGATCTCCATCATCATGATCTCCATCATTGTGTCTTCATGAAGTTGTCTCGCCAACTATTACTTCTACTACTATGGCTAACGCTTAGCAATAAAGTAAAGTAATTACATGGCGTTTATGATTGACACGCAGGTCATACAATAAATAAGACAACTCCTATGGCTCCTGCCGGTTGTCATAATCATCGACATGCAAGTCGTGAATCCTATTACAAGAACATGATCAATTCATACATCACAATGCATCACATCACATCCTTTGGCCATATCACATCACAAGGCACATGCTGCAAAAACAAGTTAGACGTCCTCTAATTTGTAGTTGCAAGTTTTTACGTGGCTGCTATAGGTTACTAGCAAGAACGTTTCTTACCTACGTCAACACCACAACGTGATTTGCCAATTGCTATTTACCCTTCATAAGGACCCTTTTCATCGAATCCGATCCGACTAAGGTAGGAGAGACAGACACCCGCTAGCCACCTTATGCATCTAGTGCATGTCAGGCGGTGGAACCGGTCTCACGTAAGCGTACGTGTAAAGTTGGTCCGGGCCGCTTCATCCCACAATACCGCCGAATCAAGATAAGACTAGTAGCGGCAAGCAAATTAACAAACTCGACGCCCACAACTGCTTTGTGTTCTACTCGTGCATAGATTCTACGCATAGACCTAGCTCATGATGCCACTGTTGGGAGACGTAGTAGTAAATCAAAATTTTCCTACGTTCACCAAGATCTATCTATGGAGAAACCAGCAACGAGAGGGGAGAGATTGCATCTTCATACCTTTGAAGATCGCTAAGCGGAAGCGTTACAAGAACGCGGTTGATGGAGTCGTACTCGCAGCGATTCACATCGCGGTAGATCCGATCAAGTGCCGAACGGACGGCACCTCCGCGTTCAACACACGTGCAGCCCGGTGACGTCTCCAACACCTTGATCCAGCAAGGAGGAAGGAGAGGTTGGGGAAGGGATCCAACAGCAGCACGACGGCGTGGTGGTGGTGGAGTAGCAAGGTATTCCGACAGGGCTTCGCCTAAGCGCTGCGGAGGAGGAAGAAGAGAGGTAGGGCTTCACCGTGAGAGAGAGAGATCAAATCTTGTCTCAAAACATCCAAAACCTCAAGTATATATAGGAGGAGGGACGTGGAGGGATGGCTTGGCCTCTACTCCAAAGAGGAGATAGCCGGCCGAATTAAAGGGAGAGTCCACCTCCCACAAGGGAGGTGGATCTCCTCCTTTTAAATCCTTTTTGCCTTATCTCCTTATCTCCAGCCGCATGGGCCTTTAGCAAAAGTCTTGCCCAGCCCAATAAGGGCTGGCACACTTTATCTAACAGCCCATGTGGTCCTTTGGTCGTCACACCCCTCCCGGGGGTCCTCCGGCACCCTCCCGGCACTCCCGGTACACTACCGATGAGCCCGAAAACTTTCCGGTGACCAAAACTGGACTTCCTATATATCAATCTTTACCTCCGGACCATTCCGGAGCTCCTCGTGACGTCCGGGATCTCATCCGGGACTCCGAACAACCTTCGGTAATCACGTATACCTTTTCCCTATAACCCTAGCGTCATCGAACCTTAAGTGTGTAGACCCTACGGGTTCGGGAGACACGTAGACATGACCGAGACACCTCTCCGGTCAATAACCAACAGCGGGATCTGGATACCCATGTTGGCTCCCACGTACTCCACGATGATCTCATCGGATGAACCACGATGTCAAGGATTCAATCAATCCCGTATACAATTCCCTTTGTCTATCGGTATGATACTTGCCCGAGATTCGATCGTCGGTATCCCCATACCTTGTTCAATCTCGTTACCGGCAAGTCTCTTTACTCGTTCCGTAATACATCATCCCGTGACTAACTCCTTAGTCACATTGAGCTCATAATGATGATGTCTTACCGAGTGGGCCCAGAGATACCTCTCCGTCACACGGAGTGACAAATCCCAGTCTCGATTCATGCCAACCCAACAGATACTTTCGGAGATACCCGTAGTGCACCTTTATAGCCACCCAGTTACGTTGTGACGTTTGGCACACCCAAAGCATTCCTACGGTATCCGGGAGTTGCACAATCTCATGGTCTAAGGAAACGATACTTGACATTGAAAAGCTTTAGCAAACGAACTACACGATCTTGTGCTATGCTTAGAATTGGGTCTTGTCCATCACATCATTCTCCTAATGATGTGATCCCGTTATTAATGACATCCAATGTCCATGGCCATGAAACCGTGACCATCTATTGATCAACGAGCTAGTCAACTAGAGGCTCACTAGGGACATGTTGTGGTCTATGTATTCACACATGTATTATGGTTTCCGGTTAACACAATTATAGCATGAACAATAGACAATTATCATGAACAAGGAAATACAATAATAACCATTTTATTATTGCCTCTAGGGCATATTTCCAACAACATGGCCCATGTTTGTATGGATGTACAACCTCCCCCCATGTAAGTGCATGAAGACAAAGTACGTACACATGAGGATGTTGATTCAAGGGCCGAAATAATCGGGAAATAGTATTAACCTGTATATGGGGCTTCTGCAAGAGGAGCTAGACACGTTATGGAAAACACCGACATGGACATGGGACGCCAGCAAAGGAGAGTATTTCCATATGAGAGTCGCGTTAATGACGACGGTGCACGGCTATCTCGGTTATGGGTACACCTCAGGCCAGGTGTGCCACAGATACTGCGGATGCACGAGGTGCATGGATGATACAACGTCTCAGCAACTTACGTCAACGAAAGATGGCGGGTCCGGGAAAATCGTGTACATGGGGCATCGTAGATGGCTCGAGAAGGATGACCCGTGGAGAAAGCGTGGAGATCTATTCAATGGGTTGGATGAGCTTCGAGTACCTCCACGTAAGAGGAGCGGCGCAGAAATCGACAAGCTGTTGAGAAATTGGGAACTATGCCCCTCACCGGGAAAGATCAAAAAGTCCACGGAGCCGCTGCTAAAGGTATGGAAAACAAGGTCTGTTTTCTCGGACTTGGAGTACTGGCCCAATCACGACACGCCTCATTGCCTTGATCAAATGCATATCACGAAGAATGTCCTCGAGAGCTTGCTTGGCACACTGATGAACATGCCGGAGAAGACCAAGCATGGGCCGAAGGCAAGGAAAGACTTGGAAGATTTGAAGATCAGGAAAGATCTCCACCGTAAAAAGTCAACGAAGGAGACGGGGATAGAGATGGAGGAGGGGGGAAAGGGGCAGAAAATTCAACAAGAAGGAGGAGAATTATTGCCCCCTTCTTGCTTCATCTTAAGTGCGAAGGAGATCGATCAATTCATCAAGTGCCTTATGGGAATCAAAGTCAGTTCCGGTTACTGTGGGAAGATAAGTGGATTTCTAGACCCCAAGAAGAAATGGTTCAGCGGGATGAAGTCTCATGACTATCACGTGATGATGACGCAGATACTCCCGGTTGCCATTAGAGGGATAATGGAGAAGCACGTCCATGACACGCTTACTGGTCTCGGCAACTTCTTCCACGTTATCTCCCGAAAGTCCATAAGTGTGAAGCAGCTCCGAAGGCTACAGGAAGAGATCGTTTTCATACTATGTGATCTTGAGATGTACTTCCCGCCCGCGTTCTTTGACGTCATGGTGCATCTGTGTGTCCACATTGTGGATGACATCATCGACCTCGGGCCGACACTCCTTCACAGCATGATGCCGTTCGAGAGGATGAATGTGGTCATCAAAGGATTCGTTCGTAACATGTCCCGTCCCGAAGGGAGCGTCGTCCAGGGGTATCTGACGCATGAATGTGTCTCCTTTTGCGAGAATTATATAGGCGTCGGAGACCCTGTTGTTGGTTTGCCCGTCAAGAAGCACGATGGGAAGCTCGAACGAGATGGTCATAACAACGGCTGGAGGGAATTGCATGTGGACTACTCGGATCGACGGAACGACTTTGACATGGCTAACTTAGTAGTTCTACAACACCTAGATGTGGTAGATGATTATGTGGCACGGCACAAAGAAAGCATCACAAAGAAGTACCGTGATAAGGGGATGCTCAAGACGGATGACGAAGTTACTGTAGAGCACAACACCACTTTCTTGTGTTGGTTCAAAGAGAAAGTTCTTGAAAATCCCCCGGAAGAGGGCAGTTTGAACGGATTGCTAATACATGCCTTATCACATGGCCCCACGCCCAAGCTTGCAACCTATCAGTCCTACGATATCAATGGGTACAAGTTCTACACGGAGGTCAAAGACATGGACAGTGATTACCAAAACTCCGGGGTCACAATTCAATGCGTGACCGACGCCAACGGCAGAACTGAAAGATTCTACAGAAGGGTTAAAGAGATCTGAGAGCTTGACTATGCTAGAATGCACGATGCGACGATGTTCCGTGTTAGATGGGCCAAGGACGTCGTAAGAGAAAACAAGTATTTCACCACCATGTCTATACCCAACGCGAAGAGCACTCCCGTGAACGTTAACGTCATTGCCAAAAATGAGCCATGGGTACATGCTAAGCACGTGACATAATGCTATTTCATAACCGACCCGGCCAATCCCAGCTGTGTTGTCATGAGGAGATCTAAAAGGAGCATCATCGGAATGGATGGAGTCGCCAACGAGGAAGACTACGACCAATATGGCAACCCAATGAAGAAAGATGACGATGACGATGAAGCATACGTGAAAAGAAGAATAAATACTACATTACCTAAGAAAGATCATACTCCATGGCTCCGGAAAAGTCACAAGGAGGGGCTCAATTACTCGGCAACGAACAAGAAAGGGAAGAAGCTCAATGTGAAACGTCGTCGACGCAGCTTATCAGAAACCATCATTTATATATATGTATCTATTTTGTATACGCACTTAAGTAACCGTTATCGGTCAACTGATATGTTACCACCACATGCATGGTTCCGGTGATGATATTCGCGTAGTGTGCGAGAGGGTGACGCCATCGTCGGCAGAAAAACAAAAAACAAAAAAACAAAAACAAAAGGGAGAAAGCAATACAAAAGAAAAGTAAAGTAAACAGAAAAGAAAAGGAAAATAATAAAAGAAAAGAAAACTAAAAACTAGAAAAGGAAAAACAATTGAAATAAAATAAAATTGGAATATTTAGCAGTAGCGTTGTTTTAGGAACCAGCGCTATAGCAACCTTAGCTATACCGTTTGTTCCTAAACCGGCGCTACTGCTATTTTGGGTTAACCCCCACGCGGGCTACCCTGTAGCAGTAGCGATGGTTTAGGAACCAGCACTATAGCTAAGGTAGCTATAGCTCTGGTTCCTAAACCAATGCTACTGCTATTTGGGGTTAACCCCCACGCGGACTCAAAATTCCAGTTCCCATTCTCCCCCCAAGCCCACCTCTCATCTCCCCGCGCTGTCGTCGCCCGTGCCTCCGTCGGCCTCGACGCCGACTTCCTCCGACCTCCTCCTCGTCCTGGACCTCGACGCCGGCCCGAGCCCCTGCCCGCCCTCGCATTGGTTTAGTCCCACCTCGCCCACCTTATCCACCCGCGCGCCCCTCTCCCTCACTCTCCCCCTCACACTCTCGCTCCTCTCTGCACCATCGGCGCCGTCGCCAACTGCCGCCGCCAGCACCACCGGCCGTCTCTAACCGTCGCCTGCACCACCGCCGCCGTCCACCGCCACCATCGGCCGCCACAGAGTGAGGTAGCCTACTCCCTCCTCCTCCCTCCTCCTCCCTCCCTCCCTCCTCCCTCCCTTCTGCCTCCCTCCCTCCCTCCTCCCTCCCTTCTGCCTCCCTTCCTCCCTAGCTCCCTTCTCTCTCTGTTATTTAGAATGTAAATTATTTGAATGTAGATTGATGGATGGATTGATTGTGATAAGTAGTTGTGATGTAGGTTATGAACCCTAGTTAATTATAGTAGTATGAACCCTAGTTAAAAAATGTTGGTTCTTAGAATAATGTAGGTTCTTAGAGTAGTTATTTGAATGTAGGTTATGAACCCTAGTTAATTAGGTGGTATGAATCCTAGTTAAAAAAACCTAGTTATTTGAATGTTAGTTCTAGGTATTTGAATGTTGGTTGTAGCTATTTTAGGTGTTTTCGGTGTAGTTAACAAAATTCTAGGTATTTATTTATTTTAGTTAAAGCAATTGTTGCTATTTGCATTCTCTAGATTTCTGTTCATAAACAAACACATGAAGACAGGTGCAGCAACGGGCTTACGATAACAAGCATGTGTATGCTCTTATGCGCTTTCACCTTTTTATGATATTTTTTCTTGGAATCAAACTTGTTGCTATAGATTAGGCTTTTCTCCTAGATTTTTATTGCCCCTTTTAGGAGTTTTCCCATAAAAAATAGAGTGAACAGAAACTCAATATCAATGAAGCCATGGTATCTTATTTTTATCTTGTAAGTTCGAGCATGTAAATCACTGTACTAATGAGGCAGACATGTTTTGGCGAAATATCCGAGTGGCCTATGTTTTGCCAGAACGTTGATTCATTTACGTTTTCGGCAAATTTCAGGCGCTCCATATGTCCACTTTTTAGCAAAGGTCATGCCGAAAATTTCAGGCACAACTTGTGCTAGAAACTAGGACATCTGGAGTGCCCGGGATTTGCCGGAAGGGGAATGAATCAACATTCCGACCAAATATATATGCCCCTTTTTTCTCTTCATTATATCTTTTATTTACAATTGTTGAATAGGAAACATGTCTACCAACGCCGAAGCCGGGGGTTCCACTCGCCTCGTAGTAGACCCCCACGAGGCAGCAGATCACTATTTTGATTACCTGGACAAACACCAGATGGGGTTGCATGGTGGCGGCAGTGGCACCAACCCTGACATCGACACTGACACCGGCACCGACACTGGCACCGGTACCGATACCACCCCCGAGACCGGCAATGATGCTGTCGTAGCCAGTAAAGCACCGAAGAAGAAGAGGTAACAAAACAAAACGAGCTCGGCATCGGACAAATTGTGGTCATGGAGATGCACCCCAAGAAGTTAGAGCCAACGACGCTAGAGGAAGCGCGCTCGTGCTGGGGCAATCAACTAGGATGCATCCTTAGGGAAACCGCAAACATCAATAACGTTCTGTTGAAGAAGATACCACATACGGAGCACATGCTCCTAAATAAGTTGCACAATAGGTTCATGTTCCCCGACCGGGATGAAAGCACATTTAAAGACCCATGGGACGACGTCGCCATGACAAAGATAAACGCCAAGGCGATGGTGACGTTCACCAACGACTTGTCCTCCTAGAAAGTTCGGGTGAAAAAAGCGATTGTGAAGAATGAACCATGGTCCAAGATTCATGCCGATAATCCGTCAATAACGGAAGAGGACTTTGACAAATTCAAGGAGAATTCCGGTAAAGAAGAAGTCAAGGCAAGGTCGTAGAAAATGAAGGCGGTCTATGTTGGGAGACGTAGTAGTAAATCAAAAAAATTCCTATGTGTCACAAAAATCTTTCTAGGAGAAACCAGCAACGAGTGGGGAGATATTGCATCTTCATACCTTTGAAGATCGCTAAGCAGAAGCGTTATAAGAACGCAGTTGGTGGAGTGGTACTCACTGCGATTCACAACGTGGTGGATTCCGATCTAAGCGCCAAACAACGGCGCCTCCGCGTTCAACACACGTACAGCCTGGTGACGTCTCCTGTGCCTTGATCCAGCAAGGAGGAGGGAGAGGTTGGGGAAGAGCTCCAACAGCAGCATGACGGCGTGGTGGTGGTGGAGTAGCAAGGTATTCCGGCAGGGCTTCGCCTAAGCACTGCGGAGGAGGAAGAAGAGAGGTAGGGCTGCGCCATGGGAGAGAGAGATTGTGTCTCAAATCAGCCCCAATACCTTGGATATATATAGGAGGAGGGAGAGGGAAGGCTGCCTTGGCCCCTCCTCCAAGGAGGAGAGGTTCGGCCGAAGCTAGGGAGGAGTCCACCTCCCACAAGGGAGGTGGATCTCTTCCTTTTGAAACTCCTTTAGGCTTATCTCTTTATCCCTAGCCACATGGGCCTTTCCGAAAGGACTTGGCCAGCCCAATAAGGGATGGTACACCTCCTCTAACAGCCCACGAAATACTTTGGTCGTCACCCCCTCCCGGGGGTCCTACGGCACCCTCCCGGCACTCCCGATACACTACCGAGGAGCCCAAAAACTTTCCGGTGACCAAAACTTGACTTCCTATATATCAATCTTTACCTCCGGACCATTCTGGAGCTCCTCGTGATGTCCGGAATCTCATCCGGGACTCTGAACAACCTTCGGTAATCACGTATACCATTTCCCTATAACCCTAGCATCATCGAACCTTAAGTGTGTAGACCCTATGGGTTCGGGAGACATGTAGACATGACCGAGACACCTGTCCGGTCAATAACCAACAGCAGGATCTGGATACCCATGTTGGCTCCCACATGCTCCACGATGATCTCATCGGATGAACCACGATGTCGGGGGTTCAACCAATCCCGTATTCAATTCCCTTTGTCTACCGGTATGATACTTGCCCGATATTCGATCGTTGATATCCCTATACCTTGTTCAATCTTGTTACCGGCAAGTCTCTTTACTCGTTCCATAACACATCATCCCGTGGCTAACTCCTTAGTCACATTGAGCTCATAATGATGATGTCTTACCGAGTGGGCCCAGAGATACCTCTCTGTCACACGGAGTGACAAATCCCAGTCTCGATTCGTGTCAACCCAACAGACACTTTCGGAGATACCCGTAGCGTACCTTTATAGCCACATAGTTACGTTGTGACGTTTGGCACACCCAAAGCATTCCTACGGTATCCGGGAGTTACACAATCTCATGGTCTAAGGAAACGACACTTGACATTGAAAAGCTTTAGCAAACGAACTACACGATCTTGTGCTATGCTTAGGATTGGGTATTGTCCATCACATCATTCTCCTAATGATGTGATCCCGTTATCAACGACATCCAATGTCCATGGTCATGAAACCGTGACCATCTATTGATCAACGAGCTAGCCAACTAGAGGCTCACTAGGGACACGTTGTGGTCTATGTATTCACACATGTATTACGGTTTCCGGTTAACACAATTATAGCATGAATAACAGACAATTATCATGAACTAGGAAATACAATAATAACCATTTTATTATTGCCTCTAGGGCATATTTCCAACAGTCTCCCACTTGCACTAGAGTCAATAATCTAGTTACATTGTGATGAATCGAACACCCATAGCATTCTGGTGTTGATCATGTTTTTCTCGTGAGAGAGGTTTAGTCAACGGATCTGCGACATTCAGATCCGTATGCACTTTACAAATATCTATGTCTCCTTCCTGAATGTAATCATGGATGGAGTTGAAACGGCGCTTGATGTGTCTTGTCTTCTTGTGAAACCTAGGCTCCTTCGCAAGGGCAATAGCTCCAGTGTTGTCACAGAGTAGAGTCATCGGGCCCGACGCATTCGGAATCACTCCTAGGTCGGTGATGAACTCCTTCATCCAGACTCCCTCCTTTGCTGCTTCCGATGCAGCTATGTACTCCGCTTCACATGTAGATGCCGCCACAACGCTTTGCTTGCTGCTGCTCCAGCTCACTGCCCTTCCATTCAAGATATACACGTATCCGGTTTGCGACTTGGAGTCGTCCGAATCTGTGTCGAAGCTAGCATCGACGTAACCCTTTACGACGAGCTCTTCGGCACCTCCATAAACGAGAAACATGTCCTTTGTCCTTTTCAGGTACTTCAGGATATTCTTGACCGCTGTCCACTGTTCCGCTCTGGGATCACTTTGGTACCTCCCTACCAAACTTATGGCAAGGTTCACATCAGGCCTGGTACACAGCATGGCATACATGATAGAGCCTATGGCTGAAGCATAGGGGATGACACTCATCTCTTCTCTATCCTTTGCCGCGGTTGGGCATTGAGTCGTACTCAATCTCACACCTTGCAACACAGGCAAGAACCCCTTCTTGGACTGATCCATATCGAACTTCTTCAATATCTTTTCAAGGTATGTGCTTTGTGAAAGACCAATGAGGCGTTTCGATCTATCTCTATATATCTTAATACCTAATATGTAAGCAGCTTCTCCAAGGTCCTTCATTGAAAAACACTTGTTCAAGTAGGCCTTTATACTTTCCAAGAGTTCTATATTATTTCCCATTATCAGCATGTCATCCACATACAGTATAAGAAATGCTATAGAGCTCCCACTCACTTTCTTGTAAATACAGGGCTCTCCATAAACCTGTACAAACCCAAACGCTTTAATCACCTCATTAAAGCGAATGTTCCAACCCCGAGATGCTTGCACCAGCCCATAGATGGAGCGCTGGAGCTTGCATACTTTGTTAGCATCTTTAGGATCGACAAAACCTTCCGGCTGCATCATATACAGTTCTTCCTTGAGGAAGCCATTAAGGAATGCCGTTTTGATGTCCATTTGCCAGATCTCATAATCATAAAATACGGCAATTGCTAACATGATTCAGACAGACTTCAGCATCGCCACGGGTGAGAAAGTCTCATCGTAGTCAACTCCTTGAACTTGTCGATAACCCATAGCAACAAGCCAAGCCTTATAGATGGTTACATTACCATTCGCGTCAGTCTTCTTATTAAAGATCCATTTATTTTCAATGGCTCGCTTATCATCAGGCAAGTCCACCAAAGTCCATACTTTGTTCTCATACATGGATCCTATCTCGGATTTCATGGCCTCAAGCCATTTGTTGGAATCCGGGCCCGCCATCGCTTCTTCATAGTTCGAAGGTTCACCGTTGTCCAACAACATGATCTCCAGGACAGGGTTGCTATACCATTCTGGTGCGGAACGTGTCCTAGTGGACCTTCGACGTTCAATAGTAACTTGATCTAAAGTTTCATGATCATCATCATTAACTTCCTCTCCAGCCGGTGTAGGCTCCACACAAACAACTTCCTGTGCTGCGCTACTCTCCGGTTCAAGTGGAGGTACAATTACCTCATCAAGTTTTGTTATCCTCCCACTTACTTCTTTCGAGAGAAACTCTTTCTCGAGAAAGGATCCATTCTTGGCAACAAAGACTTTGCCTTCGGATCTAAGGTAGAAGGTATAGCCAATAGTCTCTTTGGGATATCCTATGAAGCCACACTTTTCCGCTTTGGGTTCGAGCTTCTCAGGTTGAAGTTTCTTCACATAAGCATCGCATCCCCAAACTTTTAGAAATGACAACTTAGGTTTCTTCCCAAACCATAATTCATACGGTGTCGTCTCAACAGATTTTGACGGTGCCCAATTTAAAGTGAATGCGGCAATCTCTAATGCATATCCCCAAAATGATAGCGGTAAGTTGGTAAGAGACATCATAGATCACACCATATCCAATAGAGTGCGATTACGATGTTCAGACACACCATTTCACTGAGGTGTGCCAGGCGGCGTGAGTTGTGAAACAATTCCACATTTCCTTAGGTGCGTGCCAAACTCGTGACTCAAATATTCTCTCCCACGATCAGATCGTAGGCACCTTATTTTCCTGTCACGTTGATTCTCTACCCACTCTGAAATTCCTTGAATCTTTCAAAGGTTTCAGACTTGTGTTTCATCAAATAGACATACCCATATCTGCTCAAGTCATCAGTGAGGGTGAGAACATAACGGTAGACACCGCGAGCCTTGACGCTCATTGGACCGCATACATCGGTATGTATTATTTCCAACAAGTCGGTTGCTCTCTTCGTTGTTCCGGAGAATGGAGTCTTGGTCATCTTGCCCATGAGGCATGGTTCGCACGTGTCAAATGATTCAAAATCAAGAGACTCCAAAATTCCATCAGCATGGAGCTTCTTCATGCGTTTGACACCAATATGACCAACATGGCAGTGCCACATGTAAGTGGGACTATCGTTATCAACCTTACACTTTTTGGTACTCACACTATGGACATGTGTAACATCACGTTCGAGATTCATCAAAAATAAACCATTGACCAGCGGGGCATGACATTAAAACATTTATCTCATATAAATAGAACAACCATTATTCTCAGATTTAAATGAGTAGCCATCTCACATCAAACGAGATCCAGATACAATGTTCATGCTCAAAGCTAGCACTAAATAACAATTATTGAGGTTTAACACTAATCCCGAAGGTAGATGTAGAGGTAGCATGCTGACGGCGATCACATCGACCTTAGAACCATTCCCGACGCGCATCGTCACCTCGTCCTTTGCCAGTCTCCGCTTATTCCGCAGCTCCTGCTTGGAGTTACAAATGTGAGCAACTGCACCGGTAACAAATACCCAGGAGCTACTATGAGCACTGGTTAGGTACACATCAATAACAAGTATATCACATATACCTTTAACGTTGTCGACCTTCTTATCCGCTAAGTACTTGGGGCAGTTCCGCTTCCAGTGACCGGTACCCTTGCAATAAAAGCACTCAGTCTCAGGCTTGGGTCCATGCTTGTTCTTCTTCCCAGCAACTTGCTTACCAGGCGCGGCAACATCTTTGCCGTCCTTCTTGAAGTTCTTCTTACCCTTGCCTTTCTTGAAACTAGTGGTCTTATTCACCATCAACACTTGATTCTCCTTTTTGATCTCGACCTTCGCTGATTTCAGCATCGAGTACAACTCAGGAATGGACTTCTCCATACCCTGCATGATGTAGTTCATCACAAAGGTCTTGTAGCTAGGTGGAAGCGACTGGAGGATTCTGTCAATAACTGAGTCATCCGGGAGATTAACTCCCAGCTGAGTCAAGCGGTTGTGTAACCCAGACATATTGAGTATGTGCTCACTGACAGAACTATTCTCCTCCATCTTACAGCTAAAGAACTTGTCGGAGACATCATATCTCTCGACCCGGGCATGAGCTTGGAAAACCAGTTTCAGCTCTTGGAACATCTCATATGCTCCGTGTTGCTCAAAACGCTTTTGGAGCCCCGGTTCTAAACTGTAAAGCATGCCGCACTGAACAAGGGAGTAATCATCGCAGCGTGACTGCCAAGCGTTCGTAACATCTTGGTCTGCTGGGAAAATGGGTGGGTCACCTAGAGGTGCATCAAGGACATACAATCTCTTGGAAGCTATGAGGATGATCCTCAAGCTACGGACCCAGTCTGCATAGTTGCTTCCATCATCTTTCAGCTTGGTTTTCTCTAGGAACGCATTGAAGTTGAGGGTGACATTAGCGTTGCCCATTGGATCTACAATATAGATTGTAAAGATAATTTTAGACTAAGTTCATGATAATTAAGTTCACATAATCAAATTATTTAATGAACTCCACTCCGATAGACATCTATCTAGTCATCCAAGTGATACATGATCCGTGTCAACTAGCCCGTGTCCGATCATCACGTGAGACGGACTAGTCATCCATGGTGAACATCTTCATGTTGATCGTATCTTCTATACGACTCATGTTCGACCTTTCGGTATTCCGTGTTCCGAGGCCATGTCTGTACATGCTAGGCTCGTCAAGTCAACCTAAGTGTATCGCGTATGTAAATCTGGCTTACACCCGTTGTATGCGAACATTAGAGCCTATCACACCCGATCAGCACGTGGTGCTTGGGAACAACGATCCTTAGCAACGGTGCACAGTTAGGGTGAACACTTTTCTTGAAATTTTATTGAGAGATCATCTTATTTACTACCGTCGTTCTAAGCAAATAAGATGTAAACATGATAAACATCACATGCAATCAATATAGTGACATGATATGCCCAATATCATCTTGCTCCTTTGATCTCCATCTTCGGAGCACCATGATCATCACTGTCACCGGCACGACACCATGTTCTCCATCATTGTGTCTTCCTGAAGTTGTCTCGCCAACTATTACTTCTACTACTATGGCTAACGTTTAGCAATAAAGTAAAGTAATTACATGGCGTTTATGATTGACACGCAGGTCATACAATAAAATAAGACAACTCCTATGGCTCCTGCCGGTTGTCATACTCATCGACATGCAAGTCGTGAATCCTATTACAAGAACGTGATCAATCTCATACATCACAATGCATCACATCACATCCTTTTGGCCATATCACATCACAAGACCTAGCTCATGATGCCACTGTTGGGAGACGTAGTAGTAAATCAAAAAAAATTCCTACGTGTCACCAAGATCTATCTAGGAGAAACCAGCAACGAGTGGGGAGATATTGCATCTTCATACCTTTGAAGATCGCTAAGCGGAAGCGTTATAAGAACGCGGTTGGTGAAGACGTACTCGCTGCGATTCAGATCGCGATGGATTCCGATCTAAGCGCCGAACAACGGCGCCTCCGCGTTCAACACACGTACAGCCCGGTGACGCATCCCGCGCCTTGATCCAGCAAGGAGGAGGGAGAGGTTGGGGAAGAGCTCCAACAACAGCACGACGGCATGGTGCTGGTGGAGTAACAAGGTATTCCGGCAGGGCTTCGCCTAAGCACTGCGGAGGAGGAAGAAGAGAGGTAGGGCTGCGCCGTGGGCGAGAGAGATCATGTCTCAAATCAGCCCCAATACCTTGGATATATATAGGAGGAGCGAGAGGGAGGGCTGCCTTGTCCCCTCCTCCAAGGAGGAGAGGTTCGGCCAAAGCTAGGGAGGAGTCCACCTCCCACAAGGGAGGTGGATCTCTTCCTTTTGAATCTCCTTTAGCCTTATCTCTTTATCCCTAGCCGCATGGGCCTTTCCGGAAGGACTTGGCCAGCCCAATAAGGGCTGGTACACCTCCTCTAACAGCCCACGAAGTCCTTTGGTCGTCACCCCCTCCCGGGGGTCCTCCGGCACCCTCCCGGCACTCCCGGTACACTACCGATGAGCCCAAAAACTTTCCGGTGACCAAAACTGGACTTCCTATATATCAATCTTTACCTTCCGACCATTTCGGAGCTCCTTGTGACATCTAGGATATCATCCGGGACTCCGAACAACCTTCGGTAATCACGTATACCATTTCCCTATAACCCTAGCGTCATTGAACCTTAAGTGTGTAGACCCTACAGGTTCGGGAGACACGTAGACATGACCAAGACACCTCTCCGGTAAATAACCAACAGTGGGATCTGGATACCCACGTTGGATCCCACATGCTCCATGTTGATCTCATCGGATGAACCACGATGTCGGGGATTCAATCAATCCCGTATTCAATTCCCTTTGTCTAACGGTATGATACTTGCCCGAGATTCGATCGTCGGTATCCCTATACCTTGTTCAATCTCGTTACCGGAAAGTCTCTTTACTCATTCCGTAACACATCATCTCATGGCTAACTCTTTAGTCACATTGATCTCATTATGATGATGTCTTACCGAGTGGGCCCAGAGATACCTCTCTGTCACACGGAGTGACAAATCCCAGTCTCAATTCGTGCCAACCCAACAGACACTTTCGGAGATACCCATAGTGTACCTTTATAGCCACCCAGTTACGTTGTGACGTTTGGCACACCAAAGCATTCCTACGGTATCCGGGAGTTGCACAATCTCATGGTCTAAGGAAACGATACTTCACATTGAAAAGCTTTAGCAAACGAACTACACGATCTTGTGCTATGCTCAGGATTGGGTCTTGTCCATCACATCATTCTCCAATGATGTGATCCCGTTATCAACGACATCCAATGTTCATGGTCATGAAACCGTGACCATCTATTGATGAACGAGCTAGCCAACTAGAGGCTCACTAGGGACATGTTGTGGTCTATGTATTCACACATGTATTACGGTTTCCGGTTAACACAATTATAGCATGAACAATAGACAATTATCATGAACAAGGGAATACAATAATAACTATTTTATTATTGCCTCTAGGGCATATTTCCAACAGTCTAGGCCAGGAACACGCCTCCCCACCGCCTCGGAAGCCGTGGTTACGAGGGGAAGAGGCACGTATGGGCCAAGGAGGAGGCCGAACGTGAAAGTCATGGAATCCCAGACCCCTTGGCGGAGTTCACCGACCCGCTGGAGCATGACTGGATTATGGCTCGATACAAGTGGGACAAAGTCAGCAAGATCTTTTACACGGACCCGAACACGAGGGAGTTCATGAGACTTCTAGTAATTGTTATATTAACACATTATCATATTAGCTTCCAATCAGTTCGACTACAAGTTTTGTCACATTAGTAAACCATCCATGTCCCTTTTGCAGAAAGAGTAGCACCAAAAGGCAGCCAAAAGTGACGAGTCGTCACAGTCGTCGGCGAGGCCCAAGTGGGACACCCCATTCAACCGGGCCCTGAACATACTAAAAAAGGTCCCGCTGGACAAGCCTCCGTCCTATGGACGTGTGCATGGCGTCGGAGATGGCGCCTCGTGGAAGACGTGCTACCGCGAGGAGCCATAGGAAAGAAGGAAGAGACGGTCAGTCGTCACTCAGCAGACCATCGACGAGAAGATCACGATTGCGGTCAATAAGACCAAAGCTGAGACCAAAGAAGAGTTGTGCAGGGCGTCAATGCAGCGGTCACTAACGCGGTGGTCAGCTTGATTCCGACACTTTTCGATTTCATGAAGAACTATCCAAATGCACGACCGGAGGACTTTCCCCTTCCCAGCTTTGTTGGGAGCAATTCGGCGAACACCACAACACCGACACCTGCTCAAGCAACCGCAAAAGGTCCCACTCTTGTTCATAGCAGCCCGACCTCCATCTCTTGCATGCTCGGCGGGCCTTCATCGTTGGCTGAGCTCGACGCCCTCATGGTAATTACGCGTCATACACTTTTCACCAGCATGTCTATAGTCTTCCATTTCAGTTGCCTTTCGGATGTTTGACGTCGCAACCATGTCTTCTTCGTAGGCCGAAGATACCCTGTGCACCCTACTGTACAACATTAAGGGCCAGAAGGTGGCCGTGGGAAAGGCAACGATCGTGAAGCCGAAGGACCGCATGTTCCACAACCGAGAGATGCCTGATGGCGTCTTCAAGGTTAACGTGGCCAGTGTCTTAGTGTGCTTCGAGGATTTGCCTCCTCTAGTACCAGCCGATGACGACGAGACCCCCCCCCCCCCGAGGATTGGCGCATGCAAGAGCTGGTTCTTTCCTTGGCCGAAGTCTCTTCTTCTTCTCGAGGCGCCTAGTACCACGCCAACGCCACCTTCTCAAGAAGATATGAACACCACCCCACCTACCACATTACCAGCACCTGTCGTGGCGGGTGGTAGCGGACGACGCGAGGGAGAGCCTCCATTAGTGTCAGATCATGTCACCCCCGCTTTCGAAGAAGCAAATGTTGATGACATGGAGGAGGAGGAGGATGACCCAGACAAGTGTTTCAATACCGCCTACGACGATGGAAGGTTGATGGCTCAGGACGACGAAGACTCAGGCTATGAGCATGGAGATGATGACTTGATGCTGCCTGATTTGCCGGAGCCGGAACATCCTAAGGCGGAATGCAAAAAGTCTCTCTTCAAGCAATCCTCGCAGGACACGCCTCTAGATGCCGCCTCTACCCAGCAACCCCCCGAGGCCCGTCCAGTGTTTAGCCCGACGACACTTGGGGGGTGGTTAGGGAAGGTATGTTGGGCTCACTACCACTGCCACCCACCAAGAAGCCAAGGAGGAGACCGGAAAAGAAAGGCCCTAAAGGCGCTAGAGCTGCCTCTGAAGCCCCGGGTGGTAGACAGAATACCTCTCAAAGGTAAGAATCGTTTCCATGTCGTCGGCGAGCCGATCCTATCCCCAAAGTGCTAGATAACATACTGAAATGATCTAAGGAGACTCCATGAAGATGTGCTAGCCAGAGAAAAAAGCCTTCTGATCGCGGAAAAACCAGGATACCCGCTTTACGCGGCTCAGGTGCCGGGTGGGAAGTTGTACGTCGACACTTGGCCCGCGAATTAGTTCATCCTGCGATTCGACTACATCTACAACACGTTCCACATGACCAAGCTGGATTTCCAGTTCATCCGCATGTATGCAATGTATCTCAACTACTTCATCAGGATCGAGAACATACGATATATCTGCGTCGCGGACCCGTTTTATATGCATGAGAGCTACTTGGCAGTTTGCAAAGAGCACCGTGACTATGCGAGCAAGTATCTCGGCAGATTCATGATCGCTAATAAGGACAAGGAAGTGATTCTCCTGCTTATCATACCACATAAGTCATCCGCGCATATCCTTTCGTAAGTGTCGTTAATCATTCCTTTGCAAGCATGGAGGCTAATTAGAGGTGTGTACTTCATTTGCGCAGCGGGGCGGCGCCGTGCTCATCGTTTTATACCCGGAATACTCCCATGCTATATACTTGGACTCATACATCAAGAAAAAGTATTACACACACGTAAAGAGAGTTCTCAATAGTGCCCTCTTTACCTTCAGCATGTCTGGTGGATATATAAAGGTGAAAAGGAACAGGAAGGACGGGTTGGTTTTCCGCCATAAGACCGACTTCTACTGCATCCAGCAACCGCACACCAGTTAGGATGATGGATTCTACCTCATGCATCACCTGCTCGAGTACAGAAGGGATAATCAACGCCTTCGCATGTCACCTAGTACCGAAGATGCCAAGATTGTCAGCTGGGCCACAAGCATAGGACAGACACCAGATCATCGACTCCGAGCTGAGTTTTATCACGTACAGTGTGAACTTGCCCAAGTGATGATGAAGCAGGTCCTCAAACCAACAAGGATGTTCTACCATGGGCCAACAATGATGCGGGATGATGTCCGAGCACTGCTACTCACTCAGCGTCTGGACCTTAAGCCTTTCACGAAGCTCGGGTGCTTCATCCCTGACTATGAAGATTGGACCGCCGACATGGAGGACTGATCGCTCTTGCTAGTTAATTAGTTTGGGTATATATGAGGAACTTCGTCACTTATGTTTACTATAAGTTGCCTATATTTTGCTAATTACGCCTCTTTGTTTTCTTAAGTACATTATGTTGCATATTATCGTTCAATTGATCAACTGTCGATGCAGGTACATAGATCAGAGATGGAGAAGGACTGGCACGTCGTGTTTGTTGGGAGGGTTCCAGGAGTCTACGACCACTGGCCACACGCTCAGGCCCAGGTGTACAGGTATCCGGGTGCTAGCCATAGAGGATTTGACAGCAGAGCCGAAGCGGAAAGTAGTTACTTGAGGTGGACACTCCGGCATGAGCGGGGGCGGGACCGCCGGTGCCTCAAGTACTACATAGTCGCGCTCTTGCTCATGCTGGTCGCTCTTCTCCTCTACATACTTGTGTTTGTGCCATGACCATGCATTTACACTTATTTGAGACATGACATGATCACTCTTGTGTATCGCTATTTTCGAGATGTGATGATATTTGTGTTGAATGATAATGATGGTATGACGAGAGTATTTTATGTCTATGATATGATGATAATAGTGTATGTTTAGTATGAAACTACTGTATAGATCCTGTATAAATACATCAAAAATACGTAGAGGGTGTAAATCTGTGAAAGCAGGAATACTAGCAGTAGCGCTGGAAATCATCTAATAGCAGCGCTGGATTAGCAGCAACGCTTCGTTCGTCCAAGCGCTACAGATAGTTAGCAATAGTGATGGCCTGGCAAGCGCTACTGTTAACAACACATAGTAGTAGCGCTTGCCAGGCCAGCGCTATTGCTAAAACGCTGTAGCGCGATAACAGTAGCGCTGGACGCAATGCTACTACTATGCATATTTCGAGAGCTATGAGAGCTAGTAGTAGCTAATTTGATCATTGATCTATTGACCATGAGAGCTATATTCGCCTACTGCGTGACCGATGTATCTCTTGCCTTTAACGCTGTCGCATGTGGACAGGCTCATCTACCTGGTTTCTAGCTAGCAAGCTTTCTCGCTTGGTCACTTTAGATTGTAGTGCACCCTCATTATATGCTGAATGTTGGTTTTTATTTTCTTGTTGCTGTCTACCACAATTCAAAAAATCTTTCGATTCAGTGATTTATCGTCCGATTTATCTCTATTCATGGGATGATCGATAAGATTATGTCTTATCTTCATGGTTTATCTTTTGGGCTGATTTATCACTCTGACAAGCGATTTATCAAGAATCTATCGATAAATTAGGCCTATTCCTAGGAGTGTGTTTGCAAAAAACTATGTTTGTTTGTGTTTTTGTCGACCTTGTTATGCAATATGTACTATTGCCCTATTTTTTGTCATTATACGAGGATTCAAGGGCTATATTGATGCGGTGGTGCATTGCAATGGCGATTGACTGGTATATATGGGGAGTCGATCGAAGGCGCGCAGGGGAGAAAGGAAAGACTTGGAGTTCTTTATGGGCTTTTGCAAGGACAACTGAATCTTCCATGGATTTGTCTGGGCGATTTTAATGAGATACTCTTTGCAAATGAGAAGGAGGGGAGGGCCGGCTCGGGCCAGGCTTCTTGTATGGATGCGTTCCGGATGACTTTGGAAGAGTGTGGTCTGGAGGACTTAGGATTTGAGGGTGACCCTCTTATACTTGGAGAAATAACTAGCATGAGGTCCATGGTTATACCAGAGAAAGATTGGATCGTGCGGTTGCCTGCAATAACTGGCGGGGGCGTTTCCCACTGTACAAATTAATAAACGGGGATCCTCGCCACTATGACCACCGCCCGATCACAGTCTCGGTGGATGGCTTACGGCCTGAAGGGAGTGAAGGCAAAGGGGATGGGATTTTCCGTTTTGAGGCAAGATGGCTGATGGAGGATGAATGTGCCAAGGTAGTTGAGGAGGCGTGGAAGAGGTGATGTAGTGGAGGGAGAAGAGGAGATAGGAAACCTTATTACTAATCACTACACAAGTTTGTTCATGTCTTCTGCAGGTCTTGCTAACGACGCGGTGTTATCACATATGCATGCTTTTGTGTTACACTTACACATGAAATGAACACCCGTCTAATCCGTGAATTCACCGAAATAGAGGTGAGGGAGGCTCTCAATTCTATTGGTGATTTAAAAGCACCTGGACCCGACGCCATGCCGGCTATTTTTTATAAGCGTTTCTGGGAGCTAGTTGGAAGCAAGGTGAAAGCAGAGGTCTTGGCAGTACTCAATGGCGGGCCTATGCCTATGGGGTGGAATGAAACTACCATTATACTGATCCCCAAAGTGAAGAATCCAGAAAAGGTCACAGAGTTCAGACCCATAAGCCTTTGCAACGTTTTGTATAAGCTGATTTCAAAGGTTTTGGCGAATAGGCTGAAGGAGATCCTGCCGGAGATTATATCGCCAACCCAGTCGGCTTTCGTACCAGGAAGGATGATCACGGACAACGTTCTCCTTGCCTATGAAATAACACACTTGATGCATAAAAATAAGGATGGTAATTCATGGTTCTCTTTATGTTTATCACTTTGCTCCGATGGAGCGTGTTTGGATCTTCACACTATTTGTTTTATTTCGATTAATAAGAGAAATGTATGCATCATGCTGATGCAGAGGCCAGAAATAACACTCCTTTTGTAAAAAATAAAAAGAAGGGTGGCAGAAAAGGCTTGGTGGCAGTGAAGCTCGATATGAGTAAGGCCTATGATCGCGTCGAGTGGTGTTTTCTGGAAAGAGTCATGCTCAAGATGGGGTTTGCTGAACAATGGGTGCATACCATAATGAAGTGTGTCCGATCTGTATCCTATAGGGTGAAAATCAATAGAAACCTGTGGGATGTGATTGTGCCCGAAAGCTCGATATGAATAAGGCGAAGTCATGCTCAAGATGGGGTTTGCTGAACAATGGGTGCATACCATAATGAAGTGTGTCCGATCTGTATCCTATAGGGTGAAAATCAATAGAAACCTATCGGATGTGATTGTGCCCGAAAGCTCGATATGAGTAAGGCCTATGATCGCGCCGAGTGGTGTTTTCTGGAAAGAGTCATGCTCAAGATGGGGTTTGCTAAACAATGGGTGCATACCATAATGAAGTGTGTCCGATCTGTATCCTATAGGGTGAAAATCAATAGAAACCTCTCGGATGTGATTGTGCCCGAAAGCTCGATATGAGTAAGGCCTATGATCGCGTCGAGTGGTGTTTTCTGGAAAGAGTCATGCTCAAGATGGGGTTTGCTGAACAATGGGTGCATACCATAATGAAGTGTGTCCGATCTGTATCCTATAGGGTGAAAATCAATAGAAACCTGTCGGATGTGATTGTGCCTGAAAGCTCGATATGAGTAAGGCCTATGATCACGTCGAGTGGTGTTTTCTGGAAAGAGTCATGCTCAAGATGGGGTTTGCTGAACAATGGGTGCATACCATAATGAAGTGTGTCCGATTTGTATCCTATAGGGTGAAAATCAATAGAAACCTATCGGATGTGATTGTGCCCGAAAGCTCGATATGAGTAAGGCCTATGATTGCGTCGAGTGGTGTTTTCTGGAAAGAGTCATGCTCAAGACGGGGTTTGCTGAACAATGGGTGCATACCTTAATGAAGTGTGTCCGATCTGTATCCTATAGGGTGAAAATCAATAGAAACCTGTGGGATGTGATTGTGCCCGAAAGCACGATATGAGTAAGGCCTATGATCGCATCGAGTGGTGTTTTCTGGAAAGAGTCATGCTCAAGATGGGGTTTGCTGAACAATGGGTGCATACCATAATGAAGTGTGTCCGATCTGTATCCTATAGGGTGAAAATCAATAAAAACCTGTCGGATGTGATTGTGCCCGAAAGCTCGATACGAGTAAGGCCTATGATCGCGTCGAGTGGTGTTTTCTGGAAAGAGTCATGCTCAAGATGGGGTTTTCTGAACAATGGGTGCATATCATAATGAAGTGTGTCCGATCTGTATCCTATAGGGTGAAAATCAATAGAAACCTGTCGGATGTGATTGTGCCCGACAGCTCGATATGAGTAAGGCCTATGATCGCGTCGAGTGGTGTTTTCTGGAAAGAGTCATGCCCAAGATGGGGTTTGCTGAACAATGGGTGCATACCATAATGAAGTGTGTCCGATTTGTATCCTATAGGGTGAAAATCAATAGAAACCTGTCGGATGTGATTGTGCCCGAAAGAGGTCTTCGGCAGGTTTTGCGTTTCCATGACTTATCAGACCAACGAGGAGAATCCACGCAGAGTCGTCTCTTTCAAGGCCGTCGAGCTCACCGCCGACCAGCTGATCGAACGCCGGTCCTGCTGCTACTTGATCCCACAAAGCTCACGAGGGTCGCCCGTTACAGTAATTTAGAGTGCCGATAAATCATACTTCCTCCGTATATATAGAAATAACTGAGATATATGCATTTGAGCGACAATTATATCTGGACAGAGGGTACCTTTTCGCTTTGTGAAAACGGATTTGCTAAATTTTATCTAGATGAAAAATAATAAAGTCTTGTCTAACTCCTACATATCATTTGAGTAATTAAATAAAAATATAAATAATAAACCCGTATAAATCTAGATCAAAATTAAAGGGCAATGCTACGCGTCCGCCCGCTGATCTTGATCAGCCGGGTCGCGAGATGTTAGATTTGTTGCATCGACGAGGCGGATATGTCTTCACCACTGCAAGAACCTTCTGCAATTTTGCATTCGTTGTATTTTTATCTTTTTTTGCAACTGAGGTCTCGTTGTGAAAAAAAATCCACAATAAAGGTTTTGTTGCAAAACATAGACCCGTTGTAGATTGTTGTAACACTGTATATGTTTCAAAAATATAGTCCTTGTTACGGAACGGCTATGCAAGACGTTACTTGAGGTGGCGGATGCCGCCCTGCGATCCGCCGGACGATGGTTAACTTTTCCCAAATTAAATGATGTAGAAGTTAGACGTGACTTAACTTGTGAAAAACTATATATTTCTTTGTTTTTTATTTTAGAAAAGGCTATCATTACTAGCTTTATTAAAACTTAAAATAGGTTACATAGTCTATGAGCTTGCTAACAATAATGGGGAGATCTAATGGGGAGCGTACGCACACTCGTCCTCCCGTGCGGCGGTAGCTGCGAATCGTGCGCGCTTGATTGAGCTGCCTCACCGGTCCAGCTACAAACGATTTTTCTTTTCTTACGTGGTCCATAGACACAACCGGCCTACCAAACTGCAAGTAGGAAATCCCCTAACAAAACTGAATGTACAAAAAAAAACGAGTTGCTTTTTCAATTCGCTACGGCACCTCGCTAGAAATGACTGCTACAGTAACCGTTAGTGTTCAACGGTTACCATGATTGCTACACGAGCTGCTTATTTCCATATTTTTGCGGATAAGCTGCTTTTTTCCTTGGCAAACGCAGGTATACAAATGCTAACTAAGGTGAAAAATACAACTAGCGTTCATGGTCTGTAGTTATTTTTAAGAAATTGGTTGCTTTTTCAACGAAACATGATAACTTGAAAAAAAATAACTGAGACATAAGAACTACTCCTTAATCTTCTTTTTATTTTGCGGGAGAACTACTTCTTAATCTTCAGGAAAAAGAACTATATTTTTCCAAGCAATTGCATATTTGTACAAAATAAATTTGATAATTTTGGTATAGTTAAACTCGTACGCAAACATAACAAACCATCACAAAATTGTGTGCATCATGACACTCAATGTAATGAAGCTCACAAACATGACATCAATTGCGTGTACACAATACGTCGACAAGGTAAAACTAGGAAGCACAACAAACCATCTGCGTAATTGCTTGTAAGCAGATACGGTAAGTTGTACTCCCTTTGTACCTAACTATTTATAGTTGGGAAGAACTAGGAGTATAAAATAACATGAAAAATAAGAACAATTAAACGGGTAAGCATAAAAAACTATTATTGTAACTACGTGTTAACAAAAATGGCAAGTTGTTTAAAATAAATTGGCAACTAAGAACAATTAAACTGGTAAGCATAGCAAACTATTATTGTAACTACGTGTTAACAAAATGGAAAGTTGTATACAATAATTGACAACTAAGAACAATTGAACTGGTAAACATAGCAAACCATTACTGTGACTACATCTAAACAAAATTGACAAGCTGTATAAAATAAATTGGCAACCAGGAACAATTAAACTGACTACCGTAGAAAACATCTTAACAACTGTGTGTAAACAAAAACAACAAGTTGTATGCAATAACTTGACTACTGAGACCAGTTAAACTGGTAATCATAGCAAACCATCACTATAACCGCGTGTAAAAAAATGGCAAGTTGTACAAAATAATATGGCAACCGGGAACAATTAAATGGCAACGGTATAAACAATCTCGAAAACTACGTGTGAACAAAAAAGGCAAGTTGTATAAAATAACTTACAACTCAGACCAATTAAACTGGTAAACTCAGCTAACAAACCATTCCGATACTTGAGTGTAAACAAAAACTTCATGCTGTACAAAATAACATCGGGAATAATTAAACTGGTAAGCAGAGCAAACCATCTCAACAATTGTGTGTAAACAAAAAGGTAAATCGTACCCCTTCCGTCCTAAAATAAGTGTCGCTACGTGTTAAAAAAAAGGTGTCGCTGACTTAAGCACATCAAAACCAATCCTACAACTATAATTTTCACGAGAGCATCAAACTGTCTGAAATAATAATCGATAGATTAAACCAACAACCAACCATTTCTTACTTTTCCCCTACATAATACTACAGACAGGCTATTATATCCAGCATCACGTTTTCTTATGTTTAGAATTAGTCTGAAAAAAATACAAATGTGATGGGCCATCGGGCAATATGATCCGTGTGCTCCAGTTTGGTTAGCCCAATATAAAGCCCATTACGCGACGGGGAAGGAGGATTAGCGAGCCGTGCGTGCATTAACGGAGAGATTAACGAGCGCCACACGGAAAGCCTCTGGTGCCGCGCCGCTACGTAGCAACGTCCAACAATAATATTTGGAGGCTCATCCAACTAACTAAAAAAGTCTTATTACAATAACAAAAATGAACTACATTAACACATAGATCGATACAAAGCTTAAAAATGTACTTTCCAATCGAATTACTAGTATCTAGACATCCTGTGAAAATGGCTGCCGCAGCGTCTCATCAAGTTCCTTGACCATTGCAAAAAATCAATGACGCGCAGAGAATCTTATTCCGCTTCCATTCAATTACATCCGAGAGCGTTCGCAAACACATGACCATATCGCATGGTTAAAGCTTCAGTAGTAATTATATCAGCTACAAAAGGAATGAATTTGCACTGAGCTCCAATAAAATTACCTCTATCATCACATATAATCGCTCTTGTAGCCCCTACACCTTCATCCGGATAGAATGCTGCATCCACATTGAGGATCGAGCTTAGAACATTTTGCTTCTCTAATGTTCCTTGTCATAGCCGAAGATCTCTGATTTTTTTCCGAGAAAGGAAATATATTAATATCGCGAAGATATATATCAACCGAAGATCTCCGATGGTTACTTGAAATAGATAGTAGAGAGAGCGACCACTTCCATGCCGATGGAATTGCTTTATTCTGCGTCACATGTCCAACAATTGTAACTTGTTTAAAATTCTAACTCTTGGTGAACCGCGAGCTGCTGGTCCGGTAAATTCGAATTGTTTGGTCAATAATATGTGACACACCCAATCTTCTCCATAACTCCCTCGCATGATTTCACTGGAAAAGCAGGTGTCAGATGTCATCTGCTCCCTGGTTACAAATTGGACAAGTCCCATTTGACCCTATATGTCTATTAGCAAGTATAGCTCGAAGCGGAATTATTCCTCGCAATATTCACCATCCAAAAATCTGAACTTTACGTGGGACTTGAAGCTTCCATAGATTTTTCCAGACTGGCAATGGGGTAGACTTACTAGGGTGTCCCTCGTTGCATGGCTCCGAAACCCATGCATCCATTGCATATGATAAGCACTTCTAACGGAAAACGTTCCTGTTCCATTCGGGTGCCAAGCAATAAAGTCATGAAAACCTTGCAAATGTAATGGAATCTGAAGTATTTTGCAGACATCCACCAGATTAAACAACTATGTAATCAGGGCTCCCATGACCCATTAACCGGATCAATTAGTTGACATATTCTCGTAATGGTTGTTCGACCTCTTCGAGTGATTATCATTCTTTCCGCACTAGATGGAATCCATGGGTCTCTCCAAATGTTTACTTTCTCTCCGGTTCCAATTCTTCATATATAACCTTTTTTGAAGGTGTCAAGCCCTTTTAGAATACTTTGCCAAGTAAACGAGGAGCCATTCTTTGGTGTTGCATCCAGTAAAGACCCATTTAGGTAATACTTTGCTTTAAACACTCTCACGACCAAAGATCAGTTATCAGCATCCAGCATTGTCTGGCAAACATTGCTAGATATAGTCCTTTGTCAAACAGGTTCCGACTATGATCGATAAGGCCAGTCCAGCTACGGTAGGGGAGCAGCCACAACGGTGCGTTGGCGGCTCGCTTTAACGGTAGTATTGGTCGTTTGATGGTCTAGGAAGCCTACTCGACTCGGATTGACCTTGTCCTTGCCTAGGAGTTCGAGAGGGGGTTCCAAAGAGTCACGCATGACTCAAAGCCTACGACCATCCAGCTCCACCTAAGACCTTCCCAACATATATAGGAATAGGACGCTCAAACTAGGTGATTGGTATTTTAAGAAATACGTGTCTAAAGGAGCATAGACTATGGGGTATCTTGAGGTGCCATAAAGCGAGACACACAACTCAGCAAAGAATAATAAATTGGCTCTTAAAATCAAGGTCATAATTATTTACACAATATGTGATATATGTGCTCTAATTAGAGTATTCAATACATATAGTGTGGAGGGTCTTTTTGTGTGTGTGTGGGGGGGGGGGGGCAAGTGCCCTCCTCCACTAATATACAAGTATTGAATAAATAGAATACACATGGGATTGCATTTGCCAATGTCGTCTAAGATCACACAGTAATTCGTTGACAACCAACACTCGAAGCTTTTGGTTGCCGTTGGTCCAGAGCGTCCTTATGTTGTTGCAACTGAGTGTGACAGGGATCGGGCCATAGAGAGGATAACCCAAGTATCTGAATGTGAATGCGGGATTTACAACAAGCTGAGGAACTCTACCGATGAGATTGTAGCCGGTAATATCAAGTTTTTGCAGCTTCTGCACCGAGGAAGCAAATTCAGCATGGAAGTTAATGTGTTGGATGCGGGACATGCCATGGAAGGAAGGGCGTAGAGTAGAGACGGAGTTGTTCGTACGGTTGATGTTCTATATATATTGGAGGCTAAGGATACTTGGATACAGGCAATCCACAAGACGTCCAGATTGGAGATTAACTCTTACAACATGACCAACAGGATTGCAAGTGGCCCTCTGCCACCTTGGGAGCATGTAGGGTTCGAGGATGTTCGACAACTTGTTCCTTTTGGTGGTGATGGTCCAATGACTTGCTCATCCAAATTTGGCACTCGTCCACTTAATGGAAATGAAGCTAAGTTACTACCCTAATTGTGCAAAGAACATATTGGGTGCACAATGAGGATAGATAAATTCAGCTAAGGCTAGACGCCTAAGCCAAATAAGGCAATATCTTGTTGGGCGCATGAAGGAATCTTGAGACAGACAAATATTGAAGAAATATAATGTGGTACCATGAGAGAGAGAGAGGGGGGGGGGGGATATAGCCCTTCCCCATTCATTGCATAATTCACATGTTCCTACATTAGATCATCTCTCTCCATTTTTCCTGGGACCTAATTGATTCATCTAAAGAGAGGTGCAACACGCCTAGCCAAGGCATGTACGGCCTAATCAATCAAGTTTGGATTGTTTCACTTATAAACTACAAAGCTTGGTTAACTCTCTTTGCACCATACCACCACACGCACAAGCAACGGATATACTCATACACCATGTGACTGTGACCTAGCAAGGAGTCTTTACGTGTATGCTATTGATTTGTGGTGTGTGCCTTAACATGTCAGCTCGAAATTGTGCATACCTTATCCAAATTTGTTTAAACTTCATTCTTGAAAATATATATTTAAACTATTAATAATTGCCTAACATAATTTAAACCATATAAAAAAGAACAGAATACTCAAGTAAACATTGTGAGTGCCAAACGGTCCTCGGTTCTGTCAATACTGCAAAATGCCACTGCTGAAATCCACAAATAACCCTAGGGCCAAATGGCCTAAGAATAAGAAAAAGCTCTAGGGGACAAGGTTTCCCTAGTGTATACTCTAGGAAAAATGCCCTAGGGCTGTAGTGATGGGGAAACCTTAGATTCCCATGGGTTCGCTCGTTATACCGTTGGGAGCACATTGTTTCCTTTGTGTTTCATGCCCTAGGGAACCATCGTGCATGTGGCAACGCTGTTGACATGTAAAGTATCTTTCCTTTGGGTCATAGGGTAGTCCTTGTATATGATTTTTTAACTAGGGAATTCCACCGTTTCATCTTGTTATTGTTTCACATTTTATATTCAAGCACATGTAAATAGCACTTGAAAAATGTGATGCAAAAAACAAACAAATGATGAAATTTCAAATTTGTATTAGTCCCAACATAAGCATTATGTACATATACACATTAGTCAAAAAATGCCCATTTATCCCGGTTCGTAAGGCCCATTTGTCCCGGTTCTGGAACCGGGACTAATGTGTCGGGACTAAAGCCCACGACCTTTAGTCTCGGTTCGCTTACGAACCGGGACAGATGAGGCTACACGTGGCCGCTCCGCCGAGCCCAGGCAGGAGGGCCTTTGGTCCTGGTTGGTAACACCAACCGAGACCAAAGAGCGTCCACGCGTCAGCAGCTAAGGAGCTGTTTTTTTTAAAGAGGGGGGGTTGAGGGTTTTGGAGGGTTAATTTAGGGGTTTCATATATTTTGTTAGATAGCTAATAGAGAGAAGTGATCTCTTTTATCTCCGTGCTTGGTCACGACGCTACGTACTATACTTATAGATAGAACATATAACACAATTTAATCATCATTTTCGTCAATGAGGCATCATATAACAAGTTGGTTACTAGTCATAATCACAACTCCTCCTCCTCATCATCATCATCAACTCTAACACATTGTAGCACATAATAACACATTGTACCTAGGACCTACGTATTCCTATCTCGTAGGACCTACTCTACCCTCTCTTAGGTACAATATCATAAAATAAGATAGGCCCTGACTCTCCATTATGGAGAATGGAGATCATCTTGTCTCTCATTCTTGGCCTACGCACAATGTTGCTTCCAAGTAGCTCTCTACGATTGAGCATACATTTTTTTCAATCTTTGATTGTCATGACTCCATCGGTTTGAGAAATCCGGTATGGACAGGAGTAATGCGTAGGCTGACCTGGCCGTGGTGACCCTAAGCTCGTAACAACAACACGACCTCTCGGAAACATCAGATGAGGCACACAATCCTTCGGGGTTTTCTGTTGAAAACATAGTAATAACTTTGTAGTTAGAAATGTAGTTTAGTTTTAGAAGAATTTATGCAAAAGATGCATGACTGTCGTAATAGTAGAATTAAAATCTTGCCATGCAATATCCATGGATGTTACCGTAGTTCATCACGTGCACTAGTGGCACGTATTGACCATAATGTGCAGGAGTTTCATAATAGCTATTGTAATTCTCAAGATGACTAAGAAATGCGGTAAGATGATCTTTTTACTTATAAGTTAACTCTATTTCATCACTGTAGTAGTAGGTTCTGTCTACCATCTTACGTACATTTTTTGAAAAATGAAAATAAGTTGTCAATGCAAATAAGTTGTCAACTATTTTTAAATAAATAATATAAATTACTTAATAAATATGGTTGAGAAACTCACATAATGGTAGAACTGGAGGCGTCTGCACATCGACCCAGATGTCGATATTACCTTCAATTTTATCTTTCGGACGAATATCAAAGGTGATAAGCATATTAGGCTCAAATGCATAAGCCTTGCATAGTGCTTGCCAACGTTTGCATTCAAAATAGCAATAGGTGTCTGAATGGTATAATTTTACCGCAAAAGTAAAACCATGCTCGGTCCTCAAGTGAACTATCTTTATCTTTTTTAGTATTGAAACCAATCTTATCTTATCTAAGACAGCAATTCTTGCATGGCAGGGGATACGCTACTAGAACTGTAAAAAATTAAAATTAATTATAAGTTGAAGCAAAAGAGGCAGAAGTCATGCTTAATTATGAAAAAAGACTTGTTAGTCTGACTTACTATATCTACTTCGAAGGTCTCATCCAGCATGATGCTGAAGCGCCTACCATCAACTAGGAAAGTCTTGTCACACATGTCGCGCTCGTCTTCGCAGTATTCGCACATACCGAATTCGCTTTCGTCGTCAGACATTTCCTATGTTCATAGTTGAAACATTTAAAATCGATCCAAGGAAACTACGAGAAACTGATCAACACACATATCACTATTACTCAATATGCAACGGGTTGACTTTAGGTCTGTCGAGTCTTTCCTTCCTAAACTCTCGTCTCACCTATATGGTGGGCACTCCCTATGATATTGCGACCTTCGGTGATGATGGTTCCTCCATTCGTCCCAGAGTGCATTACACCAAAATGTCTAGCACACTAGAACGAAGAGAAGCGACCCGCACGACAACAGTCGGGATTCTTCCTCTCTCATATATATATATGGTGGACACTCTCCCTCACTAATAGACACATAAGGAGCCGAAACAGACCTAAAGTCAATCCGTTTCATATATCGAGCAATGACATAGAAAAATTCCCTATGTTTTACCGGAATGACTTGCAAATCACAAATACATTCATAATGAACTCGAATATAATATCACTAATACATCATCCCGAATAAGCCAGTTCAAGAATTACGGCACGCTTTGGATCCTAATGCGTGTGTGACTTTCGGTCCGTCGAGGCTTTCCTTAAGTAACTCTCATATCTCATGGTGTGTTGGTGCGCTCTCTCACACATTGATATGGTGGTGTATATATGTTGGTGGGCACTCTGTGACAGTAATAGTTCGACCGCCGGTGATGGACGCCTCTCCTCTTCTCTTCTTGCGCAATATATCGACGAGTATATCGCAAAGAAGAGAAAAAAGAGGAGGCGCCCCCCACGACAACAGTCGGGATTCCTCCATCAAGAACACACATGAAAGTCACACAAGGAGCAACGACAGACCGAAAGTCACACACGCATTATACCGATAAAAAATCACAAATACATTAATATTTATAATGACCTCGAATATAATATCACTAATACATCATATCGAATAATCCAGTTAATGCATCATCAAATATTAACTAATACATCTCGAATATTAGCATATAAGATCACTAATACAGATCGAATATCCTAGAATCCAAAGTGGAGGACGGTGAACTCGTTTCACTAGCGGTCTCTGAGTCGTCGGCGGTGTACACCCAAAGATAAGGAACCATCACGGGATCATAACTCAAGTGAGATCCCTGAAGGATCTGCCAGATATTGTCGAACCGGGCATCCAACGGCGCCATGTAGCGACGGACGTGCTCGTCCTCCTCCCTGACACGGCGACGTACCACCTCCGCGGGTGCCAGCTCCCTCCGCATCGAAAGTGTCCCGCGTGACCGCCACCATAGAAGGTCCGCGTCGACGATGATACCTGCATTCCTCACCAACCTCCAAGCCCAGAAAGGTAGCACCTCCAAGTAACAGCCTGACGGAGCCCAGTCCCAGACATGGCGCCTATCAAGCAGGCTCTCGTGGACTACTCGACGACGAGGATGCGAGCCGGGCATCGTCGAGAAATTCCGATGAGAACGTTTTCTTATCATTTAATCACTATTTTTTCATAAAACCCAATTTTTTTCATCATTAACATACTAATCTAACATAAACATCCATCATAAACATACTAATCTAACATAAATATTCATCATTAACATTCATCATAAAATTTTCTGTAATCTAACATACACATACTAATCTAACATAAACATTCATCATATAAAAAATCAACATATATTTTAAAAAGAAATTGCACGGAGCCGGGGCGGAGGCGGCTCACAGCGGGGGTGGCTCACAGCGGGGGCGGCGACAAGGCGGCGACGGGTGCGGGGCGGCGACGGGGACGGGGTGGCGACGGGGGCGGCGGGGGAGGCGACACGGGAGGGGCGACGACGAGAGCGGGGTGGCGACGGTGGCGACGGGGGCGGGGCGGCGACGGGACGACGGGGGTGGCGGTGACGGGGGAGGGGCGGCGACGGGGGCGGCGGGGGCGGCGAGAGGGTGATAGGGGAAGCGACGGGGACGGGGCTGGGACGAGGAGGGGGATGACGACGGCAGGGGTGGCGACAGGGAGGCGACGGGGGCGGCGACGGGGATGGGGACAGCGACGACGGGCTCGAGGCAGCAAGCGACGACGGGGACGAGGACAGCGGCTCCGCGAAGTGACAATGAAAACTATGAAATTTCCTAAGTGCTTCTTATATAGAAGAAGCATTGGTCCCGGTTGGTGACACCAACCGGGACCAATGCCCACCTTTAGTCCCAGTTGGTACCACCAACCGGGACCAAAGCCCTATTTTCAGCAGCCCAAAGGGCGGGAAACAGGGACCTTTGGTCCCGGTTGGTGGCACCAACCGGGACCAATGCAGACCTTTAGTCCCGATTGGTGCCACCAACCGGGACCAAGGCCCTGTTTTCAGCAGCCCAAAGGGCGGGAAACAGGGACCTTTGGTCCCGGTTGGTGGCACCAACCGGGACCAAAGGGAGGCATTGGTCCTGGTTGGTGCCACCAACCGGGACCACTGGTCCCTTTTCGTCGGCCGGCGGGGAAGCAGCAGATGTTTAGTCTCACCTCGCTAGTCGAGGGGAGACATCACCTGTTTATAAGCCCCGATGTGCTTGACCTGTCAAGCTCCTCTCATAGTGAAAATAGATGCCCTTATACACGAAATTTGACCTCAATTCAAAATGCTAGTTGGGTGCCTAACTAGCACCTTGAATTTAGGTAGAATTTCAGTGTAAGCACATCTATTTTCACTTTTGCTATTTTTGATGTTATTTCTTTGCTATTTTTCCTGCTATTTAATATTACTTTGTTTTAACATTATATTCAATTTGGTAATTTTTAGGTTTTATATAATTTTAGTTTCAAAAATACTAGAGGTTTATAATTTTAGTTATTGATTTTTTTGAGCTAAATGACCCTGAAATTGAAAAGCACTACAAATGAACTCTAAAAAGGTTGAAAGTTGGCATGGTATCATCATTTCACCCACATAGCATGTGCTAAAAAGTTGAGAGGGTTACGACAAAAGCTGGATGCACTTCGTGTACAAAACGAACAATCTCTTTCAAAGTATCAGGGTTGCAGACGGAAACTCATGTGTTACAAAAGGAATTTCATTTTCTTGAACTTATTTGAACTCCAAGCTTTTTGTGTGTTCAAAATGCACCATTCAAAGCCACATCATCAATTTTCAACCCTTCCCAACATCATTTGTTATTTTTCATATAGTTATTGATTTTTTTGAGCTAAATGACCCTGAAATTGAAAAGCAGTACAAATGAACTCTGAAAAGGTTGAAAGTTGGCATGGTATCATCATTTCACCTACGTAGCATGTTCTAAAAAGTTGAGAGGGTTAAGGCAAAAGCTGGATGCACTTCGTGTACAAAACGGACATTCTCTTTCGAAGTATCAGGGTTCCGGACGGAAACTCATGTGTTACAATAGACATTTCATTTTCTTGAACTTATTTGAACTTCAAGCTTTTTGTGTGTTCAAAATTCACCATTCAGAGCCACATCATCAATTTTCAACCCTTCCCGACATCATTTGTTATTTTTCATGTAGTTATTGAGTTTTTTTGAGCTAAATGACCCTGAAATTGGAAAGCACTACAAATGAACTCTGAAAAGGTTGAAAGTTGGCATGGTATCATCATTTCACCCACATAGCATGTGCTAAAAAGTTGAGAGGGTTACGACAAAAGCTGGATGCACTTCGTGTACAAAACGGACAGTCTCTTTTGAAGTATCAGGGTTCCGGACGGAAACTCATGTGTTACAATAGACATTTCATTTTCTTGAACTTATTTGAACTTCAAGCTTTTTGTGTGTTCAAAATTCACCATTCAGAGCCACATCATCAATTTTCAACCCTTCCCAACATCATTTGTTATTTTTCATGTAGTTATTGAGTTTTTTTGAGCTAAATGACCTTGAAATTGGAAAGCACTACAAATGAACTCTGAAAAGGTTGAAAGTTGGCATGATATCATCATTTCACCCACATAGCATGTGCTAAAAAGTTGAGAGGGTTACGACAAAAGCTGGATGCACTTCGTGTACAAAACGGACAGTCTCTTTTGAAGTATCAGGGTTCTGGACGGAAACTCATCGGTTAGAAAAGCCATTTCATTTTCATGAACTTATTTGAATTCCAGAGTTTTTGTGTGTTCAAAATTATGCAGGCCCTTAATGTACTCAGAGGTGCGTCGGTCACCGTACATCCATTGCCGGTTCATCTGCGTGTGTTATATAATAAAGTGTATTAAAAACCATTACAACATATCATGAATAGAGAAGTGACCAAATTAATAGAAATTCATCATCACATTAAAGCCAAAGTACAATAATGACCAAAATAAATACATGCAGTTCATACATAGTTGTCATTATTGAATAACATATAGCTCTCGAGAGCATCTAATTAAAACATACAACGAAACTACGTAAAAAATTTAAATGCAACAAAAAATGCAATCATAACCGCTAGTAAGGTACCAATTGATCCAACGGCATAATGATACCAAGCCTCAGTATGAATGGCATATTTTCTAATCTTTCTAAGCTTCAAGCGCATTGCATCCATCTTTGTCTTGTGATCGTCGACGATATCGGCAACATGCAACTCCAATCCCATCTTGTCATCTTCAGTTTTTTTTTAATTTTTCTTTCAAATGATCGATTTCTTTTTCAGCTTCTGTTAACTTCTCGAGCAAAATTACATAGTCAGTTGGAATTTCTGGTTCAACTACTTCCTATAGATAAAAACATCTATGTCAAGTTGGTGGCATAATTAATTGTCATAGACATTAGATATGTCAAATAGTTATATAAAAGATAATATACCACATCCAAATCATAGACTGGACAAGGGACGACGTGGGTGGATACCATAACCATGGCACTATATAATAACAAACAATAATAAAAGTAAGAAAATCATACGAGTAAGTATATTTTATTTTAGCAAGAAGATAAGATCAAGAGGCTCACCTCGCGCAGGCGATCGACGGCGGTTTCAGGACGGGGACGGGACAGGACGGACTTCCAAACCTAGACAAATCTTGACGAAAATGGAGTTTGGACAAGGAGCTTCGAGAGGAGAAAGCTTAAGTTTGGCTTGTGCATTTCATCAAACACCTCATGTGCATAGGAGGTGAGCTAGAGCACCACAAAGCTCTCCCCTCGTCGGCTTGAAAAACAGAGCAATGTGGAGTGCTCTGCTCGCTGGCAACAGAGGTATATATGGGCATCTCATTGGTTCCGGTTCGTGGCTGGAACTGAGACTAAAGGACCCCCTTTGGTCCCGGATCCAGCCATGAACCGGGACCAATGGTTGTGGGCCAGGAGCGAGGCACATTGGTCTCGGTTCGTGTCTCAAACTGGGACCAAAGGTTGCAGACAAACCGGGACCAATGCCCCCACGTGGCGTGCCTGGCCCCCTGGCCTCACGAACCGGGACTGTTGCCCCATTGGTCCCGGTTCGTGACTGAACCGGGACTAATGTGTTGTCCCGGCCCGAACCAATGCCCTATTTTCTACTAGTGACACAATGGCATGAAAAAAATATTACATTCTCAAGAACAATGCCCACTAGCAGAAACACCGTGCGTTTCTACGGGCTATACGACATGTTATCTCTAACGTTCGGGTTCAACACAAAAGCACCATCCTAGGACGCACCTTTTCTTTTTCAGTCAAAACCTCCCCTCCCGTTCGGTTTTTGCCGTAGCGATACATTTCTCACTTGAGGCATCTTCTTTAAAGTCAAAGTACGTCCACCTCATCTTCGCTGTGCATTGCAACAACGATAATTTTTTCATGTTAAGAATATAATAGAGCAGGTTAAACTAACACATAAGATAGACAACAACAAATAACTACATAGATCATTCTCAAAAGTCCATTTAACTTTGCAAACACACACCGACATTGGAAGCGAGTAGCAACATGAACGTATTCATATATTCACCAATAAGCTTCACCTCCATCCCACATACCATTCATTGCTGGAAGTGATAGTTATCGTTCTTCTCTACTCGTCATACCCTACGTCTTCTACTCCTAGCCTATTCGTTAACCCAGTTCATTGAGGCCAACCAACACCACATCAACATTAGTGTGGTCGCCATCAACGCCTGATCTTCTTCTTTCTCATTCCTAGTCAGTTTTAGTTCTCGTTCCTACTTATTTTCTAGAATGCTTAATTTTCTTTTTTGTTTTAATTTTTGAAACACTCTTTCTTTCTACTATAGCATGAACCACTTGAAGAATGTTGTGTCTTGTTGTCGTCATGAACGAACATTTCATTAATCGTCAGCGCGTGGACATCCTGCAAACCATAGTCACCATCAATCCTGGTGAATGCTATGGCACCCAAGTTATTGATGCTTGTGGTATTTCCGTACCTTGCATTTCATGATCTATCTGTTTTATGGAAACAAAAAAGCTCGAGAGGCGGTCAATATTGTGACTTCTACCACTTTGTGGAGCTTATGGCTTTTGCGGAATGACTTTGTCTTTCAAGGACGAAGATGGCGAAGCTTATGCTGCATCTTGGACCTGGTGGGTGCTGACCAGGCAATGGAAAATCCTATTTTCGGATGCTTAGGGTGCTATTCTTATCCGATGCTTAAGGCTTTTGGACCATCAAAGAGGGAAATTGCTTGGGATAGTTTGGTATGGTTGCTGATCCTAGCAAGCGAAAGGTGTGATTTTGGTGCCTGATTGCTCTTTTATATGTTAGGTCTTTCTCCCTTGGCTATCCTATGTTAAAAAAACATCTTCTAATCTTTATTAAAGGGCATTCTAACGTTGTGATGGTTCAACCTCGATCGACCCTCCCCTCCAATCACTAGCTCCTCCCACTGGTTTTCTCTAATCCTTCAATCCCTTCAAAAACCAGAGGCAAGTAAATACGAGAACGATCTGGCTCAATCACGCACGCGGTAAAAAAAGAACTGGAAAATAGCCACGACCGACTCACCCACGACGCATGCCCCCAATTCTCTCCAACCACCTCCTCTTCTTTTGTTAAAAAAGCACCTCCTCTTCTTTCTTCATTGGAGTCGACTCAACTCCTCCAAGACTCCAACCCCATCGATTCCAATCTCATCTCTCCCGAGAAACTTCATTGGACTCGGCCGTCGTGACGAAGGGTGACGGGACGGCTCGCCCTCTCATTTTTTTGCCGTTGAATCTCGCTCCGCCACCGCGCTCCATCTACTGGCTTCAAGGTGTCTTCCGCGTCCGGCAGCTTTCATGATTTGGGTTTGTGGCAGGGGTGAACTATGCGAGGAGGGTGTGCGTCACCCAACGGGTCGTCTTCATCACAGGAGGGTACGTTGAGGCCCGTGCGGCGGAGCGGGTAGTGTATGAGGCCGGCAATGTTTTGGCTACCGAATCCCAAGAAAATACCGAGGGTGGGCGAGAAACGCGGATACCGCGGTTACCGTAAAATCCCGAGGAAATACCGCTCCAAATTTTTAAATGCAATTTGAATTCAAGCTTTTTTTGGGCTCATAATATATTAGTGTTGAGCTCAATTGGTACACAAACTAGGTGTTGGCGTAGTGGTAGCTAGTCACCCTCCATCCACAACCTGTCCGAGGTCGTGTGTTCGGTGTTCGATTCTCCTAGTGTGTTTTTAAGTTTTTATTGAAGAGTTGGTTAAGAAAAAACGACCTACAGGGTGCACAGGGTCAGATTTATCACCAGACCACAGCTAACATCTCAGCTTCTTCTGATGTCTCGGCTGCTACTGCGGTTGACATAACCATTCGGCTTATCACTACCAGGATAAAGTCCTATGACGGTGGCTCAGGCCGTCGGCATAACCCCGATTCCCGTTGGCATAGACCTATGCCGACGGCCCCGTCAGCGTAGCACCGTCGGCACCATATATGTCGGCGTACCCCAGGTTGCCGTCGGCATAAATGCTATGCTGACGGTGTCCGTACATCGATACCGATGGCCCTGGCCGTCGACATAGCTCCATGGCAAACGACGTCCGGCAGTGCTGCCGTTAAGAGCATCGCAGCCAGGGACGGCCACGTGTCGCGCTATGTCGACGGCCCATCCATCGGCATCGACTGCCACCTGGCGGCCGGCGATGGTCCCTGGTGGCATTCCTATGCCGACGAACGTGCCGTCGGCATAGGTCCGAAACTACGCTGACGGCATAGCCGTCGGCATACCTTGACATGTGGTGGCCGCTGGTAGTTCCTGGGGCGTGCCTACGCCGACGGCTCAGGCTGTTGGCATATGCTAAAAAGCTACGCCGACGGCCTAGCTGTCGGCATAGCCTACCACGTGGCAGCCACTGGCAACTCGAACGCCCTCTATGCCGACGGCTTAGCCGTCGGCATAGTTTTGTGTTGTTTTTTTCTTTTTCCTGTTTCATACAAATTCATTTCAATTCAAAATAGCAGGGTACATACAATGAAATATAAATGCACAGCAGCACCATCAAGAGCATCATAAATATATATGTTCTCACAACCAACACCACCATCACATCCTTACAACCAACACCACCACCATCACGTCCTCACAACCAACAACATAAGCATATCAGAAATATAAGTAGCATAAAAAGACGGACGTCATCTAAAGAGCACAAGTCATCTAAGGAGCGCCAGTATGTCCACCTCCAAGGTCGTCAAGGCCAAGTCCGCCAAAGCCCAGGTCTTCACTGCTAGCGGCAGCGCTACCGCCTCGGTGGATTGGAGTAAGCGGGCTCTGTGACTCGGGATTGATGTGAACACCGACACCACCACCAACGGATGATCCACCGGTTCCCTGGATGTTTGAAAAGACATGTTGAGTGAATGATATTGTGTTGAATAAACAATAAGCAGTGGTTGAATAGTTTGGGGATGTACTAACCATAGTTGTACCCGGTTGTTGTGCTAGAAATTCCTCAAAGGTAAGCAGCACTGGTTGTGGTCCTACAGCTGGTGGTGCTGGTTCCATTTCAGGAATCGTGTCGTTCCTCATGCTCTCAAACATGAGCTGCATGTTAATTGACAAAGCAAACACCAATGTCAGAAGAAATGAAAGTGTCAATATGGAAATGAAATGAAAGGGGCTAAACTAACCGTCATCATGCGAGTGTTGTGGTCATGGACGGCTGCAACTCTCGCACTCCACGCCATGGTCTCCTGTCGTGTGTACTCCATGTAGGCCTACAATATGATGTGATGGAACTCATTAAACATCTCAATGCGGAAAATAAAGTGAGCAATAAAGATAAGAGGGAACAATACTTACAGAGTGCCGCTCGGCTAGGAGGGACTGTAACTGCGCAGTGGTCGTGGGTGTGCGCTGTCTCAGGCTTGGGTCGGTAGCTCGGAGCTGTGTGTAGGAGATAGAAGGAGTGACCACATCATCCAGAACCGGCTGCCGACCATGAGCCTTCGGCCCCATGCCAACCACCGCCCTGTCATCCAAAGGCGCCTTGATGGGGTCAGGTGTGTTAGGATGTAGATTTAGACACGCCGCAGGGTAGTTCTTCTTCTTCTCCGTGGTGTTGCCGTAGTACTTGTCTTCCCCATGCTTGGGCTTCTTCTGAGTATGGGAGATCTCCCACGCCTCCATGTGTGAGAGCGTCCGCTTGAGTTTCTCCTCTTGCACCAACAAACAGATGTTAGTCATACATAAAAAAGTGACGGTAAATAGAAGAAGATTGTTTACTGAGGTTAGTCATACCTGAAGTGCCTTGTGGAGAAAGTGGTTCTGGTTTCCCTAAGCATGTACTCCCTCCTTCCCTCGGTTAGCCTTGTTTGCTGCTAGTAGCCGCCCTGGCTTCATCCTAACCACACCACAGGTCCACCAATGCCGCCCAGGACTCGTCTTTTCCATAACACCAATTTGGACACACCTACATAATAGGAAGCATAATGGCATGTGTAAAACGAAATGATGAAATTTACCACAAACTTCGGAATGAAAAATCTTTAATACGTACCGACAAGTACTCGTCCCTCTCCAAGGTAATGTGCCGCGCCTTCACTCCTTCCTTGGTCATCTTCATACCAAGATAGTCGTGATAGTATTGCGTGATGGCCACCAACCGCACCTCGTACTGCATCTGGCGGGCCTTCTTCTTCGCTTGGCGCAGCACGATCTCGTCGGCAGCGGCCTTGTGCTCCGGAAGAACTTGATAGTATTTCTACAATCATTCATGAAACCAGAATGGAAGAAGCCATGAGTTAAATCATTCATGAAAACAGAATGAATGTGTGCTTGTGAACAGAACTCAACCAAAAATTAGTGATCACGGCCTTAGCATGGGTCACATACTCCGCACGGGGGGTCGCTTCCCAGTGCTCCCAGGTCTTAGCCAAAACCCAAAGATCCGGGTGCCTGACTAGATCCGGACATTAAAGCCCCGACCAGTATTCCTTCAGCAAGACGGTGATGATGCCATTGGGAACACGGGCCCCTTTAGGATGTACCCAGTTACTACAAAAGATATAAAGAATGAAAATATTAGCATGTGACAAGCAAAAGATTTAAAGAATAAAAATATTAGGATGTGACAAGCAAAAGAATTAAATTATTATTGAAATTATTTAGTGGAACTTACTCTATCCCCTTTGGCTCAATGAGCCACTTCTGCTCCTCGGTAGGAATATGCTTTGGGACCTTTGCGTTACCACGCAACCATCCCTTATTGTTGCCATTCCCGCCACCACCAGCGTCCCCACCACCACCATCATCCCCGCCTGCCTCCTCCTCCTCCTCGCCCCCCTCCCCAACCTCCTCCTCCTCCTCCTCACCCCCTCCTCGCGAACCACCTCCTCCTCCTCGTCCTCCTCCTCCTCAGCAGAGGGTACTTCACTAGAGGAGGGCCTCGAAGACAACACCCCTAAGTCGGTCAGGGTGCGCTCTTTCTGGTCGCGACCCCCTCTAGTGGCTCTCCCACCACCCCCTCTCCCTCCATGGGCTCTCCCACCACCCCCTCGCCCTCCATGGGATCTACCTCTCTCTTCCTGTGAGGAGTCATCCTCAAGTAGTCAGGGGGCAACAGTACGTGCTCGACCACTCCGACTAGCAATGCCGACGACCTTGCGTATGAAACCCGCGCCGTCGGCCTTCCCCTTGCCCATGTTCCACGAACCTGCATTGAAAATACAATAAACAATTAGTACATTAATAATGAAGGAAAAAGCATAATAATAATGACTAATAAACACATCAAATAAGCATAAAAAGGCATATTCCTAAACCATAGGGAAAAAAGACATGAAACGTACATCTGCTAGAACCCGTACGAATCATCACTATTGTAACCGATTTCTCGCTCGGTCTCATCATCAGTATCAATCATATCATCTTAGTTGTCTGACGGAGGTGGAGGCTCTTCCTTGTCATCAGCGTCTTCATTTAACCTTTCTAGAATAAGTATGTCATTTTCATTAACAATGGTCTCACCATCATTCCGTGCATCGTCATCGTTTGGATCCACATCATCATCGCTCAATGGTCTAGCGTCATCGTTTCTGACCACATCATCATCGGGTTGCTCTTGATAGAACCCTCCCTCGTATGTCATGGGGTTAATGTTGTAGTAATCATCTTCGTTCGGGTCCGGTAGCTTACCATGTGGCGACACCTTGAACACAACTTCCCAACCCCGTAGGTACTCTTTCTGGCATGGGTAAGGCAAATAATAAACTTGTGTAGCTTGGGTAGCCGCAATGAAGAGATCAACTCTAGCATAGACGGTCGATGGTTTAACTTCGACCAAACCAATGGAAGGCATATGTCTCTGCCCCTCCTGCGAATCAAACCATCGACATTTGAACACGGGTAGACATAGGGTTTCGCGCCCTTTGCGGAATGTAATCTCATATATATTTTGGACCCTTCCGTAGTAGTCTACTGAAGTTTGACCGGGGGTGTACACTTCGGTATTTATAGTTTTGGGATCAGGCCGGCTGTTCTGGTGCTCCTCTATATGGAAGCGATACCCATTCACATCATACTTTTTACATGTCATGACAGTAGGGACAAAACCCATGGAAACCCATCTCAATTCATCATCCATAGATATGTTCAGATCTTTTCCCTACAAGTATAATTGAAATTCTTGGGTGCATTATTTCGGTTAACTAATAAATGTTGAACTACGTATTTAATAGGGGAATGTGGAAAATTACTTTCTCCACGAACCAAGCAATAAATTTTTTATTTCCAGGGTTTCCATGACGGAGAATAGTAAGTGCCTCGTCCTCAGTAGGAGGATTCATTCCCGTCCATTCCTCTTGAACGAAATCACTAAAAGAAGATAAGCGGTGTTAGACCAGGATTGAGTGAACATAGAACATGATGATGTGCATAAAGGAATGGTGTAGTGGTATTACCTCATCCACACTTCCTTGACTTCCTTGATGTTGTGCAAGACATAGAACATAAGGTCCTCCCACTCTTGTTGTGGCATGTTATAGGATTTCGAGGCCCCAGACCTGCCACCTTGCTCGTTGAATAGATGGAGCTTGGGTTGATACTTGGGCTCTTCTATATTGTATCGACGCACCTTATTATGCAGATGGGGAATGTGGTCTGGATAGTACAATGTCCTAAGGTTTGACACCTCCTCTAGGATAACTACCTCAGCTATGGAAGCTTCAATCTTATCTTTGTTTCCACATTTCTGTCGGAGATGCTTGTTCTGTCTCTCCGGGCCATACTGCCAACGATTCTGCATAGCCCCCCCCCCCCCCAAATACCTCTTTCGCGAGGTGAAGAATGAGATGTGTCATCGGAGTAAAGAAGCCTGGTGGAAAGATCTTCTCTAGCTTGACTATCAACTACGGTGCCTTCTTATGCAATTGTTCAATCACATCTTTACTTACTTCTTTAGCACAGAGCATGCGGAAGAAATGGCTTAGTTCGGCAAGCACTCGCCAGACATGCTCAGGGACATAGCCTCGAACCATCAGTGGCATTATCCGCTCAATCCACACATGGTAGTCATGACTCTTGAGCCCGGTCACTTTGCCCGTTGAAAGATTGACTCCCTTACTTATATTCGATGCATAACCATCGGTGAACTTAAAATGTGTTTCATCCAGATAAATACTTCCTTCTTTTCTGGCGGTTTAAGGACAAAGTCAGCATCTTGCTTGAACCAGCTTCTTCGACCGCCTGTGGGAGGCTTCATGTTTAGATGTGGTCTATCACAAATTCTCTGTTGATCGGCTCTAGCTTTAAGGTTATCCTTCATCTTATCAGGAATGTTGAGGATCATGCGGAAAAGGGACTTTGCGACATTCTTTTCAGTGTGCATCACATCAATGTTGTAAGGAAGTTTGAGGTCCTTGAAATAGGGAAGCTTCGAGAAGGGGGTAATGTGAGTCCAGTTGTGCGTCTCACCATATCCCTCGAAGCGTTTTCCTTTGCCTTTGCCTTTGACTTTAGGCTTGAGAGCTTTTAGGTGAGCAAGAACATTTGCCCCCGAAAATGTTGGAATCTCGGTTACTTCATGGACAACCCGACCTTTCGTGAAGTTCTTCTTGTCTTTCCTGTCTGGATGGTCTGTAGGGAGGAACTGTCAATGCAGGTCAAAGGCTGAATACTTGCCACCCTTCTGCAGCCAAATCAAACGCAGATCCTGCATGCACACTGGGCATGGCATCTTCCCACTTGTACACCATCCGCAAAATAGAGCATAGTCGGGAAAGTCATGCATGCGATACATCAACCAAACTTTCATCAAGAAATTTTTCTGCAGATGTCGGTCGTATGTCAACCTTGGGAAGTACCAAGAATGGTGCAAATCATCCACCAGCGGCTGCATAAACACTGCCAAATTCTTCCCCGGGTATTCAGGCCCTGGAATAATCAGCGACAAGAACATGGTGTTGCATTGCATTAGGACACCTGGAAGGGGATTGAGCGGAATAACAAACACAGGCCAGCAGCTGTATGGATTGGTCGACATACCATATGGATTGACCCCATCACCTGTTATTGCAACTCTGACATTCCCAGCCTCTGCTGCTTCCTCAGGGTATTCTTCATCGAACGACTTCCATGCTTCACCTTCTGATGGATGTACGATTTTATTTGGATGATACCTTTTACCTTCCTTGTGCCACTTCATCATTTTGGCAGACTCCTCCGTGATGAAAAGGCGCTGTAGTCTTTGTATGAAATCGAGATACCGAAGACCCTTAGTGGGGATCATTAGTTGCCTTTTCTCACCATCCTCACCGACCACCTCAAGGTACCAAGACGAACCACACTCCCTACAGTACTTGTCATCCGCATACTCGTGCCTAAAAACAGGAAATTCTTCGGACAAACATGTATTTTGTTATAATCCATAGAGAGTGCCTTCATGATTTTCTTTGTAGCGTGCATGCTTTCCGGTAGTTGATGACCCTCGGGAAGGCTGTTGGCCCATACTCCCAGGAATGCTTCAAAGCATTTCTGGCTATAGCGTACTCAGCCTTGACTGCAATAAGTTGCGAGATGGCATCCAGCTGAGATATTTTGGCACCCTCATAAAGAGGTTTCTTTGACAAGGCCAAGACCTCCAAGAAGGCGTTTGCGATTGCCTCCGGCTCCTCCAGTTCATTCTCTGAAGGTGTCGCATTTGTCGTTTCTACAGCAATGACATCATCTAGCATGTCCCTGACCCTGTCGTCTTCATAACCATCGATGCGTTGTCGCATCACCTCCTCTCCACCACGGTCATGCTTAGCTAAGTTTATCGGTGGCATGTCAAAGTTTGCCATATATACGTGCGTGCGAAGGTGGTCAGTCATGTCCTTCTAATTTTTACGGTGACGTCTACCACATCACGCACATGGGCATAGTGGGATAATTCTCATTGGACTACAGAATATATCCTTCAAATACACATCGGTTTTCGCGATCCACTCTGATGTTACCCGATTTCGACGGATAAAACCACTGTACATCTACTCATTATCTGCCATCCTCTGTTTTATTGGGAGCCACATAACAAAATTAAGGATTCATTTGAATTAATCACATCAAATTTTTATTTTCTTCTGCGGTGAATCCAACAACATCTCTAATAAGTGAAGATAATCCCACCCGAGGATGTCTAGATTGAGTACGTTCTCCATGCTCTACCCTGTTCCGAGACAAAATTTCGGCAGCACCTCCCCGCTGTTCTCCAAATACACGTCTCGGCAAATAGCCGAGAGAATGTGCTCCGGAGAACAACGGGGAGGCACCACCGAAATCTTGTCTCGGAACGGTGTAGGGCATGGAGAACGTACCCAATCTACACATCCTCGGGTTGTCCGTGGAAAACGTTGGACAATCCAAAAGAGTTGCGGTGATAAATATGCAATTGAATGCATATTTATTGATGCAACCCTTTCGGCGGGAGACGCCTAGGTTACGGGACTTGACGTGAAAAGAAAATCTAGTGACATAAAAAAAGCAGATGAGGAGGTGGTGGATTTGTAGCTCACCCTCGACTGTAGAGGAAGTAGTCGAATAACAAAGGACGATCGGGGACCAACAGCTCCGATGTCGACGATCACTCCAGGGAGATGCAACACCACAAAGCCTGTAAATTCCAACAAGTAAAAAATAGGTCATCACATCTCGTATGGCAATCTTTGATGACAAAATGATAGCATCCATCCATCCAAAAAAACACTCATTAGAGACAACCGCTTCCGACGAGGGTCACTCCGGGGAAACCCAACACAACATAGAATGCTAATTCCACCATGAGAAAAGTATATATCACCACGTCACACACAACATTGACACTTCAAACTTGGACAAAAATCATACTGATAATGACATCCATTGATAACAAATTTGACCAACAATCCATCCATCCATCCATCTATGAATCTAAAAACATCCATACTATCTAGGGCATACTCATTCATGTATCCATCCACCTAGAAACAGTACCAAATAACTAAAAAAGGAAGTAAAAAATTCTCACTATCTGGAGGGAGTCGGCTGGTCCGGGGAGTGCCGATGGTCGGGGGGGTGCAGGTGGTCGGGGGGTGCCGGTGAGAATTAGAGGAGGGTAGAGCAACAGGCTGGGAAGGGGCGTCGGTCGGCCGGAGCCGCAGCCTGAGGGCGTCGAGGAAAGCTGGCCGGACGGTGGCGGAGCGGGCGACGACAGCTAGGACAGGACAGGGCCGGTACGGGAGGGTGACGGCGGCGGTGAGGACGGGGCCGGTGCGGGGTGGACAATGGGCGAGGCGACGACACAACCCATCGAGGCGGAGCACAGGCAGTCGGCGGAGCGCGGGCATGGGCGGGCGAGGCGGAGCACGGGCAGCCGGCGGAGCGCGGGCGGGTGGCCCAGCCGGCGCAGCGAGGGCAGACGGCAGCAGACGGCAGAGTGCGGGCGGGCGGCCCAGTCGGCGCAGCGGGACGAGGGTGGCGGCGGCGGCCATGGTCGACAAAGAGAGGGAGATTGGGTCGGGTCGGGGCAAGAGACGAAACGACTAGAGGAGGAGGAACAACCGAGTGGATAAGGGGGCACTATGCCGACGGTTTGGCCGTCGGCATAGCATGGGTCCCACATGTGAGGGGTAGCTACCCGAGTGGATAAGATTGATCTATGCTGACGGCCTAGCCATCGGCATAGATAGGAGGTCTATGCCGACTGCTTTGCCATCTGCATAGATGTGACACTCAGCAAACTTTAAAATAGTACCACCTCGCCCATAGCTACACCCCCAAACACAATCCGGGCCCAACCCAACGCAAGATTCTCTCTTTGTTTGCCCGATGTGTCCATGCGACGGCGGCAACGACGTCCGTGAGCGGGGTCACACCCAGGAGCCACGTGTTGGGTGCTTGCACCTGCCACCAAGCTTCCAGACATGTAAGAGGGGCCAGTGCAAGACCTGGAGGCATAGCTACCCCCCCACACACACACACACAAGTACACCGTCCTTTCTAACCCTGGCACAGTTGACCAACGGATATATGCCTTTGAATTTCACCGGACGGGGTTTGACCGATGGACCTTTTCACCTGGTTGTCATAGGCCAGCCCATAGCTACACTCTCGAACACGGCCCGGGACCAACCCACCACAAGATTCCCTCCGTGTCGGCCTGACATGGTCGTTTCCCCTCTGTGAGATGGCATGAGCGACGTCTATGAGGGGGGTCATATCCAGGAGCCATGTGTGGGGTGCTTGCACCTGCCACCACGCTTCCAGATGTGTAAGAGGGCCCAGCGCAAGACCTGGATGCATAGCTACCCCCTAATTACACCGTCCCGTCTAACCGGCGGATCTAGGCCTTCGACTATCGCCGGATGGGGTTTGACTAATGGATCATTTCACCTAGTTGTGATAATCCAGCCCATAGTCACACTTCCGATCAACGTCCGGGCCCAACCCACCGCAAGATTCCCTCCGTGTTTGCTCGACGTGGCCGTTTCCCCCCTCCGTGAGATGGCGATAGCGACGTCCCTGAGGGGGGTCACACCCCGGAGCCGCGTGCCTGGTGCTTGCACCTGCCACCACGCTTACAGACGTGTAAGCGGGCCAAGTGCAACACCTGCGGCATAACTCCCCCCCCCCAAGTAGATCGTCCCGTCTAACCATGGCACAGTTGACCGACGGATCCAGGCCTTTGACTTTCGCCATACAGGGTTTGACTGATAGATCTTTTCACCTGGTTGTGATAGTCCAGCCCATAGGCACACTTCCTATCAAGGTCCGGCCCCAACACAACGCAAGATTCTCTCTGTGTCTGCCAGACGTGGCTGTTTCCCTCCTTCATGCGACGGCGACAGCGACGGCCATGAGTGGGGTCACACTACGGAGCCGCGTGTCGGGTGCTTGCACCTGCCACCATGTTTCCAGACCTGTAAGAGGGCCCAACGCAAGACCTGGTGGCATAGCTACCCCCCCCAAGTACACCGTCCCGTCTAACCCTGGCACAGATGACCGACGGATCTACGCCTTTGACTTTTGTCGGACGGGGTTTGATCGATGAACCTTTTCACCTGGTTGTCATAGGCCACCCCATAGTGCACCCCCGAACACGGTCTGGGCCCAACCCACCACAAGATTCACTCTGTGTTTGCCCGATGTGGCCGTTTCCCCCCTCAATGCGACGGCGGCAACGACGTCCGTGATGGGGGTCACACCCAAGAGCCGCGTGCCGGGTGCTTGCACCTGCCACCACGCTTCCAGACATGTAAGAGGGGCCAATGCAAGACCTGGTGGCATAGCTACCCCCCACCCCCCAAGTACACCGTCTCGTCTAACCCTGACACAGTTGACCGACGGATCTACGCCTTTGACTTTCGCCGAACGGGGTTTGATCGATGGAGCTTTTCACCTGGTTGTCATAGGTCAGCACATAGCTACACTCTCGAACACGGTCCGGGCCCAACCCACCACAAGATTCCCTCTGTGTCGGCCCGACGTGGCCGTTTCCCCTCTGTGAAACGGCATGAGCGACGTCTGTGAGGGGGGTCATACCCTGGAGCCATGTGTTAGGTGCTTGCACCTGCCATCATGCTTCCAGATGTGTAAGAGGGCCTAGCGCAAGACCTAGAGGCATAGCTACCCCCTAAGTACACTGTCCCGTCTAACCGTGGCACAGTTGACCGGCGGATCTAGGCCTTTGTCTATCGTCGGACGGGGTTTGACTGATGGATCATTTCACCTGGTTGTGATAATCCAGCCCATAGGCACACTTCCGATCAACGTCCGGGCCCAACCCACTACAAGATTCCCTCCGCGTCTGCCCGACGTGGCTGTTTCCCCCCTCCGTGAGACGGCGGCAGCGACGTTCGTGAGGGGGTCACACCCCAGAGCCGCGTGCCTGGTGCTTGCACCTGCCACCACACTTCCAGCTGTGTACGCAGGCCCGGTGCAACACTTGGCGGCATAGCTTCCCCCCCCCCAAGTACATCGCCCCGTCTAACCATGGCTAGTTGACCGACGGATCTAGGCCTTTGACTTTCGCCACACTTGGTTTGACTGATAGATCTTTTCACCTAGTTGTGATAGTCCAGCCCATAGGCACACTTCCGATCAAGGTCCGGCCCCAACACACCGCAAGATTCTCTCTGTGTCTGCCAGACGTGGCCATTTCCCTCCTTCGTGCGACGGCGGCAGCGACGTCTGTGAGTGGGGTCACACTACGGAGCCGCGTGTCGGGTGCTTGCACCTACCACCATGTTTCCAGACATGTTAGAGGGCCCAGCGCAAGACCTGGTGGCATAGCTACCCCCCAAGTACACCGTCCCGTCTAACCCTGGCATAGATGACTGACGGATCTACGCCTATGACTTTCGTCGGACGGGGATTGACCGATGGACCTTTTCACCTGGTTGTCATAGGCCACCCCATAGTTGCACCCCCGAACACGGTCCGGTCCCAACCCACCACAAGATTCCCTCTGTGTTTGCCCGATGTGGCTGTTTCCCCTCAATGCGATGGCGGCAGCGACGTCCGTGAGGGGGGTCACACCCAGGAGCCACGTGTCGGGTGCTTGCACCTGCCACAATGCTTCCACACATGTAAGAAGGGCCAGCGCAAGACCTCGCGGCATAGCTACCCCCCTACTCCCCAAGTACATCGTCCCGTCTAACCCTAACACAGTTGACCGACGGATCTACGCCTTTGACTTTCGTCGGATGAGGTTTTATCAATGGAGCTTTTCAACTGGTTGTCATAGGCCAGCCCATAGCTACACTCTCAAACACGGTCTGGGCCCAACCCGCCACAAGATTCCCTCCGTGTCTGCCCGTCGTGGCCGTTTCCCCTCTGTGAGACGGCATGAGCGACGTCTATGAGGAGGTCATACCCGGAGCCGTGAGTCGGGTGCTTGCACCTGCCACCACGCTTCCAGACGTGTAAGAGGGCCCAGCTCAACACCTGGAGGCATAGCTACCCCCTAAGTGTAGGGGAACGTTGCATGGGAAACAAAAAAAATTCCTACGCACAGGAAGATCTATCCATGGTGATGAGCATCTACGAGAGGGAGAGTGGATCTACATACCCTTGTAGATCGCTAAGCGGGAAGCGTTAAGAAATGCGGTTGGTGTAGTCGAACGTCTTCGCGATCCAAATCGCCGTGCGTCCCGCAATCCAATCACGATCCGTCCCGCGATCCAATCACGATCCATCCCACGAACTTGATCACGATCCGTCTCACGAACTTGATCACGATCCTTCTGATCTAGCACCGAACGGACGGCACCTCCGCGTTCAGCACACGTACAGCTCGGTGACGATCTCCACCGTCTTGATCCAACAAGAAGGAGTGGAGAGGAAGAAGAGTTCTCCGGCAGTCTGGTGGCACTCTGGCGATGGTGGTGGAGCAATTCCGGCAGGGCTTCGCCTAAGCACTGCAGAAAACCGATCTAGAGGAGAAACTATGCACTGGAGGAACGGGTAGCACGTGGCTGAAAATCTAGTGCAAAAACCCTCAATACCACTAGTATATATAGTAGGAGAGGAGGAGAGGAGGCAGCTTGGCCTCCAAGCCTTCTAGGCTTCGGCCGAACTAGGAGAGGAGGAGTCCACCTCCTCCACTCCTAGTAGGATTAGGATTCATTCCTTTTTTTTCCTTTTTGCCTTTTTCCACCTTTTTCCTTTTGGGTTTTCTTCTCTAGCCACATGGGCCTTGTGTGGGAGTTTCCACCAGCCCACTAAGGGCTGATATTCACTCTCCCACAGCCCATAAAGCCTCTTGGGTCGAAATACCCCTCCCGGAGGTTTCCCGGTACACTCCTGGCACTCCTGGTACACTACCGATAAGCCCGGAACTTTTCCAGCGACCAAAACAGGACTTCCTATATATGAATCTTTACCTCCAGACCATTCCGGAGCTCCTCGTGATGTCTAGGATCTCATCCGGGACTCCGTACAAACTTCGGTCACCACCATACATAACTCTATACTACCGAAACGTCACCAAACCTTAAGTGTGCACACTCTGCGGGTTCGAGAACTATGTAGACATGACCGAGACACCTCTACAATCGATAACCAATGGCGGGACCTGGATGTCCACATTGGTTCCTACATATTCTACCAATATCTTTATCGGTCGAACCTCTATGTCAAGGATTCAGTTAATCCCGTATGATGTTCCCTTTGTTCTTCAGTATGTTACTTGCCTGCGATTCGATCGTCGGTATCTCCATACCTAGTTCAACCTCGTTACTGGCAAGTCTCTTTACTCGATCCGTAATACAAGATCCCGTGACTAACACTTAGTCACATTGCTTGCAAGGCTTATTGTGATGTTGTATTACCGAGTGGGCCCTGAGATACCTCTCCGTCACACGGAGTAACAAATCCCAGTCTTGATCCATGCCAACTCAACAGACACCCTCGGAGACACCTGTAGAGCACCTTTATATTCACCCAGTTACGTTGCGATGTTTGATACACACAAGGTACTCCTCCAATATATGTGACTTCCATGATCTCATGGTCATAGGAACATATACTTGACATGCAGAAAACAGTAGCAATAAACTGACACGATCATAAGCTACGTTTGTAGTTTGGGTCTTGTCCATCACATCATTCTCCTAATGATGTGATCCCGTTATCAAATGACATCCCATGTCCATGGCTAGGAAACCTTAACCATCTTTCAATCAACGAGCTAGTTCACTAGAGGCATACTAGGGACATTATGTTTGTTTATGTATCCACACATGTATCCATGTTTCCAATTAATACAATTATAGCATGGATAATAAAAAATTATCATGAACAAGGAAATACAATAGTAAACACTTTATTTATTGCCTCTAGGGCATATTTCCAACAGTCTCCCACTTGCACTAGAGTCAATAATCTAGTTCACATCACTATGTGATTTACATTGTAATGAATCGAACACCCATGCAGTTCTGGTGTTGATCATGTTTAGCCCTTGGAAGAGGTTTAGTCAACGGGTCTGCAACATTCAGATCCGTGTCCACTTTGCAAATATTTATGTCTTTCTGCAAGATGGAATCGCGGATGGAGTTGAAGCGTCACTTTATGTGTCTGGTCCTCTTGTGAAACCTTGGTTCCTTGGCGAGATCAATGGCACCAGTGTTGTCACAGAACAGGTTCATTGGATTCAGTGCACTGGGCACTATTCCAAGATCTGTCATGAACTGCTTCATCCAGACACTTTCCTTCGCCGCCTCCGAGGCTGCGATGTATTCCGCTTCGCACGTAGAATCATCTACCACACTTTGCTTGGAACTGCACCAGCTTACCGCTCCCCCGTTAAGAATAAATACGTATCCGGTTTGCGACTTAGAGTCGTCCGAATCAGTGTCAAAGCTTGCATCGATGTAAACCTTTACGACGAGCTCTTCATCACCTCCATAAACGAGAAACATTTCCTTAGTCCTTTTCAGGTACTTAAGGATATTCTTGACCGCTTGCCAGTGCTCCATTCCAGGATGACTTTGAAACCTTCTGGCCATACTTATGGCAAGGCTGACATCGGGTCTTGTGCACAACATTGCATACATGATAGGGCCTATGGCTGAAGCATAGGGGATGACCCTCATCTTTTCTCTATCTTCTGTAGTTACTAGGCATTGAGTCTTACTCAAATTCACACCTTGTAATACAGGCAAGAACCCCTTCTTGGACTGTTCCATTTTGAACTTCTTCAAAACTTTATCAAGGTATGTGCTCTGTGAAAGTGCTATTAAGCGTCTCGATCTATCTCTATAGATCTTAATGCCTAATATGAAAGCAGCTTCTCCTAGGTCCTTCATTGAAAAACTCTTGTTCAAATATTCCTTCACTCTTTCCAGCATTTCTATATTGTTTCCAATCAGCAATATGTCATCCACATATAATACTACGAACGCTATAGAGCTCCCACTCACTTTCTTGTAAATACAAGCTTCTGCGTAAACTTGTATAAACTCAAACGCTTTGATCACCTCATCAAAGCGCTTATTCCAACTCCGAGATGCTTGCACCAGTCCATAAATGGATCGCTGGAGTTTGCAAACTTTGTCAGCATTCTCTCGATCGACAAAACCTTCGGGTTGCATCATATACAACTCTTCCTCAAGGAAACCGTTGAGGAACGCGGTTTTTACATCCATCTGCCAAATTTAATAGTCGAAATAGGCAGCTATTGCTAACATGATTCTGACACACTTAAGCATCGCTACGGGTGAGAAAGTCTCATCGTAGTCAACTCCTTAAACTTGTGAAAAACCCTTTGCCACAAGTCGAGCTTTATAGACGGTGACATTACCGTCTGCGTCTGTTTTCTTCTTAAAGATCCATTTGTTCTGAATGGCTTTTCACCCTTCAGGTAATACTTCCAAAGTCCATACTTTGTTTTCGTACATGGATCCCATCTCAGATTTCATGGCCTCTAACCATTTCTCAGAATCCGAGCCCATCACTGCTCCTCCATAGCTCGTAGGTTCATTGTTATCCAACAACATGACCTCCAAGACAAGGTTGCCGTACCACTCAGGGGTAGTACGCGGCCTTGTCGACCTACGAGGTTCAATAGCTGCTTGATCGGAAGCTTCATGATCATCATCATTAACTTCCTCTTCTACCGTTGTAGGTTCCACAGAAGCATCTTTCTGCGCTGCACTACTTTCTGGTTGAAGTAAAGGTTCAATAACCTCATCAAGCTCTATTTTCCTCCCACTCAATTCTTTCGAGAGAAACTCTTTCTCAAGAAATGTTCTGTTTTTAGCGACAAACACTTTGCCTTCAGATCTGAGATAGAAGGTATACCCGACTGTCTCTTTCGGGTACCTATGAAGACGCATTTCTCCGCTTTGGGTTCCAGCTTTTCAGGCTGAAGCTTTTTGACATAAGCATCACCTCCCCAAACTTTAAGAAATGACAACTTTGGCTTCTTGCCAAACCATAGTTCATATGGCGTCGTCTCAACAGATTTTGATGGTGCCCTATTTAAAGTGAATGCAGCTGTCTCTAATGCATAACCCCAAAACGATAGTGGCGAATCAGCAAGAGACATCATAGAACGCACCATATCTAATAAGGTTCGATTACGACGTTCAGACACACCATTACGCTGTGATGTTCCGGGCGGTGTCAACTGTGAAACAATTCCACACTGTCTTAAGTGACTGCCAAACTCATAACTCAGATATTCACCTCCTCGATCAGATCGCAGGAACTTAATCTTCTTGTTATGATGATTCTCAACTTCACTCTGAAATTGCTTGAACTTTTCAAACGTTTCAGACTTGTGTTTCATTAAGTAAATATACCCATATCTACTTAAGTCATCAGTGAAGGTGAGAAAATAACGATATCCACCACGCGTCGTAACATTCATTGGACCACACACATTAGTGTGTATGGTTTCCAATAAGTCACTCGCCCGTTCCATTGTTCCAAAGAACGGCGCTTTAGTCATCTTGCCCATGAGGCATGGTTCACATGTGTCAAGTGATTCAAAATCAAGTGACTCCAAAAGTCCATCAGCATGGAGCTTCCTCATGCGTTTCACACCAATATGACCTAAACGGTAGTGCCACAAGAAAGTGGTACTATCATTATCAATTCTACATCTTTTGGCATCAATGTTATGAACATGTGTGTCATCACCATCAAGATTCAATGTGAATAAACCCCTAACATTGGGTGCATGACCATAAAAGATATTACTCATATAAATAGAACAACCTTTATTCTCTGATTTAAATGAGTACCCGTCTTGCAATAAACAAGATCCAGATATAATGTTCATGCTTAACGCAGGCACTAAATAACAATTATTCAGGTTCATCACTAATCCCGATGGTAATCGAAGAGAGAGCGTGCCGACGGCGATCACATCAACCTTGGAACCATTTCCCACGCACATCGTCACTTTGTCTTTTGCCAGCCTTCGTTTATTCCGTAGTTCCTGCTTTGAGTTGCAAATGTGAGCAACCGAACCGGTATCAAATACCCAGGCACTACTACGAGAGCTAGTAAGGTACACATCAATAACATGTATATCATATATACCTTGTTTGTCGTTGGCCGCCTTCTTGTCAGCCAGGTACTTGGGGCAGTTCCGCTTCTAGTGACCAGTTCCTTTGCAATGAAAGCACTCAGTTTCTGGCTTGGGTCCATGCTTGGGCTTCTTTGAAGGAGTAGCAACTGCTTTGCCATCCTTCTTGGTTTTACCCTTCTTGCCCTTGCCCTTGACTTTACCATTTTTCTTGAAACTAGTGGTTTTATTGACCATCAACACTTGATGTTTTTTCTGGATTTCAGACTCAGCGACTTTTAGCATCGCAAACAGCTCGGCGACTAACTTGTTCATCCCGTGCATGTTATAGTTCATCACAAAGCTCTTGTAACTAGGTGGCAGTGATTGAAGAACTCTGTCAGTGATCGCCTCTGGCGGAAGGGCAATTCCCAACTCCGCTAGACGAGTTGAATACCCAGACATTCTGAGTATATGTTCACTGATAGACCCGTTCTCCTCCATCTTGCAAGCATAGAACTTATCGGAGGTTTCATACCTCTCGATCCAGGCATTCTTCTGAAAGATAAACTTCAACTCTTGGAACATCTCATATGCTCCATGACGTTCAAAATATCGTTGAAGTCCCGGTTCTAAGCCATACAATATTGCACACTGAACTATTGAGTAATGTCCAGTACGTGCCTCCCAAGCGTTCTTAACGTCTTCGGAGGTCATGTCTTCTGGTTGGTCACCAAGCAGTGCATCAAGGACATATGATTTCTGGGAAGTCGTGAGGATAATCCTCAGATTACGGGCCCAGTCAACAAAGTTACTTCCATCATCTTTTAGTTTAGCTTTCTCTAGGAATGCATTAAAATTCAGGGGTGCTACTGCGCGAGCCATTGATCTACAACATAAATATGCAAAGTTCACTAAGACTATTGTTCAAGATAATGACTTTAGTTAATTAAATTACTAAAGCTCCCACTCAAATTGACATCCCTCAGGTCATCTGAGTGTCACATGATCCAAATCCACCAACTCAAGTCTGATCATCACGTGAGTTGAGTGTGGCTTCAATGGTGAACATCATTATGTTAATCATATCTAATATATGACTCATGTTCGACATTTCGGTCTCTTGTGTTCTGAAGCCATGTCTGTACATGCTAGGCTAGTCAAGTTTAACCCGAGTGTTCTGCGCGTGCAACACTGGCTTGCACCCGTTGTATGTGAACGTAGAGTCTATCACACCCGATCATCACGTGGTGTCTCAACACGACGAACTTTCGCAACGGTGCACACTCGGGGAGAACACAATTTTATCTTAAAATTTAAGTGAGGGATCACCTTATAATGCTACCATCGTACTAAGCATAACAAGGTGCATAAAAGGATTAACATCACATGCAATTCATAAGTGACATGATATGGCCATGAACTTGTGCTTTAGATCTCCATCTTGAAAGCACCAGCATGATCTTCATCGTCACCGGCACGACACTATGACCTCCATCATCTTGATCTCCATCAACGTGTCACCATCAAGGTTGTCACGCCCTGCATGCTTCTACTACTATTGCTACCGTTTAGCGATAAAGTAAAGCATTACATAGCGCTTAATGATTGACACGCAGGTCATACAATAATTAAAGACAACCCTATGGCTCCTACCGGTTGCCGTACTCACCGACAGGCAAGTCGTGAAATTCTATACATCACATGATCATCTCATACATCACATATATCACGTCATGTAATTAACCATATCACATCACAACATACCCTGCAAAAACAAGTTAGACGTCTTCTAATTGTTGTTGCATGTTTTACGTGGCTGCTACGGGTTTCTAGCAAGAACGATTCTCACCTATGCATAAACTACAACGGTGATACATAATTTACTTTTCAACCTTCTCAAGGACTGCCTTTGTCGAATCCGATCCAACTAAAGTGAGAGAAACTGCCACCCGCAAGCCATCTAGGCAACAAGTTGTGTCAAGGGAACCGGTCTCTCGTAAGCGTACGAGTAATGTTGGTCCGGGCCGCTTCATCTCACAATACCGCTGAACCAAAATCCGACCAAGGGAGGAAGCAATCTAAGCATCAACGCCCACAAACCTTTTGTGTTCTACTCGAGATCTCATCTACACATAGACCTAGCTCTGATACCACTTCAGGGGAACGTTGCATGGGAAACAAAAATTTTCCTACGCACATGATCTATCCATGGTGATGAGCATCTACGAGAGGGAGAGTGGATATACATACCCTTGTAGATCGCTAAGCGGGAAGCGTTAAGAAACGCGTTTGGTGTAGTCGAATGTCTTCACGATCCAAATCGCCGTGCGTCCCGCGATCCAATCACGATCCGTCCCGCGATCCAATCACGATCTGTCCCGCAATCCAATCACGATCTGTCCCACGATCCGATCACAATCCGTCCCACGAACATGATCACGATCTGTCTCACGAATTTGATCACGATCCTTCCGATCTAGCACCGAACGGACGGCACCTCCGCGTTCAGCACACGTATAGCTTGATGACGATCTCCACCGTCTTGATCCAGCAAGAAGGAGTGGAGAGGAAGAAGAGTTCTCCGACAGCCTGATGGCGCTCCGGCGATGGTGGTGGAGCAATTCCGGTAGGGCTTCGCCTAAGCACTGCAGAAAACCGATCTAGAGGAGAAACTATGCACTGGAGGAACGGGTAGCACGTGGCTGAAAATCTAGTGCAAAAATCCTCAATACCACCAATATATATAGGAGGAGAGGAGGAGAGGAGGCAGCTTGGCCTCCAAGCCTTCTAGGCTTCGGCCGAACTAGGAGAGGAGGAGTCCACCTCCTCCACTCCTAGTAGGATTAGGATTCATTCCTTTTTTTTCCTTTTTGCCTTTTTCCACCTTTTTCCTTTTGGGTTTTCTTCTCTAGCCACATGGGCCTTGTGTGGGAGTTTCCACCAGCCCACTAAGGGCTGATATTCACTCTCCCATAGCCCATAAAGCCTCTTGGGTCGAAATAACCCTCCCGGAGGTCTCCCGGTACAAAACCGGCACTCCCGGTACACTACCGATAAGCCCGAAACTTTTGCCGCGACCAAAACAGGACTTCCTATATATGAATCTTTACCTCCGGACCATTCTGGAGCTCCTCGTGACATCCATGGATCTCATCCGGGACTCCGAACAAACTTCAGTCACCATCATACATAACTCTATACTACCAAAACGTCACCAAACCTTAAGTGTGCAGACCCTGCGGGTTCGAGAACTATGTAGACATGACCGAGACACCTCTACGATCAATAACCAATGGCAGGACCTGGATGTCCACATTGGTTCCTACATATTCTACGAAGATCTTTATCGGTTGAACCTCTATGTCAAGGATTCAGTTAATCCCGTATGATGTTCCCTTTGTTCTTCGGTATGTTACTTGCCCGAGATTCGATTGTCGGTATGTCCATACCTAGTTCAACCTCGTTACTGGCAAGTCTCTTTACTCATTCCATAATACAAGATCTCGTGACCAACACTTAGTCAGATTGCTTGCAAGGCTTATTGTGATGTTGTATTAGCGAGTGGGCCCTAAGATACCTCTCCGTCACACGGAGTAACAAATCTCAGTCTTGATCCATGCCAACTCAACAGACACCCTCGGAGACACCTGTAGAGCACCTTTATAGTCACCCAGTTATGTTGCGACGTTTGATACACACAAGGTACTCCTCCGATATCTGTGAGTTGCATGATCTCATGGTCATAGGAACATATACTTGACATGCATAAAACAGTAGCAATAAACTGACACGATCATAAGCTACGCTTCTAGTTTGGGTCTTGTCCATCACATCATTCTCCTAATGATGTGATCCCGTTATCAAATGACATCTCATGTCCATGGCTAGGAAACCTTAACCATCTTTCAATCAACGAGCTAGTTCACTAGAGGCATACTAGGGACATTGTGTTTGTCTATGTATCCACACATGTATCCATGTTTCCAATTAATACAATTATAGCATGGATAATAAAAAATTATCATGAACAAGGAAATACAATAATAAACACTTTATTTATTGCCTCTAGGGCATATTTCCAGACCTGTAAGAGGGCCTAGCACAAGACCTGGTGGCATAGCTACCCCCAAGTACACCGTCCCATCTAACCCTGGCACAGATAACCGACGGATCTACGCCTTTGGCTTTCGTGGAACGGGGTTTGACCGATGGACCTTTTCACCTGGTTGTCATAGGCCACCCCATAGCTGCACCCCCGAACACGGTCCGAGCCCAATCCACCACAAGATTCCCTCTGTGTTTGCCCCATGTGGCCGTTCCCCCCCCCCCCCTCAATGCGACGGCGGCAGCGACGTCCGTGAGGGGGTCACACCTAGGAGCCGCGTGCCGGGTGCTTGCACCGTCCACCACACTTCCATACACGTAAGAGGGGCAAGTGCAAGAACTGGCGGCATAGCTACCCCCCTCCCCCCCAAAGTACACCGTCCCGTCTAACCCTGACAGAGTTGACCGACGAATCTACGCCTTTGACTTTTGCCGGACGGGGTTTGATCGATGGAGCTTTTCACCTGGTTGTCATAGGCCAGCGCATAGCTACACTCTCGAACACGGTCCGGGCCCAACTCACCGCAAGTTTCCCTCCGTGTCGGCCCGACGTGGCCGTTTCCCTCCGTGAGACGGCATCAGCGACGTCTGTGAGGGGGTCACACCCTGGAGCCGCGTGTCAGGTGCTTGCACCTGCCACCACACTTTCAGACGTGTAAGAGGGCCCAACGCAACACCTGGAGGCATAGCTACCCCCAAGTACACCGTCCCGTCTAACCGTGGCACAGTTAACCAGCGGATCTAGGCCTTTGACTATCGCCGGACGGGGTTTGACTAATGGATCTTTTCAACTGGTTGTGATAATCCAGCCCATAGGCACACTTACGATCAATGTCCGGGCCCAACCCACCGCAAGATTCCCTCCGTGTCTACCGAAGTGGCCGTTTCCCCCCTCCGTGAGATGGCGACAGCGACGTCCTTGAGGGGGGTCACACCCAGGAGCCGCATGCCTGGTGATTGCACCTGCCACCAGGCTTCCAGACGTGTAAGCGGGCCCAGTGCAACACCTGGCGACATAGCTACCCCCCAAGTACACTGTCCCGTCTAACCGTGGCATAGTTGACCGACAGATCTAGGCCTTTGACTTTCGCCATACATGGTTTGACCGATGGATCTTTTCACCTGGTTGTGATAGTACAACCCATAGGCACACTTCCGATCAAGGTCCGGCCCCAACACACCACAAGATTCTCTCCGTGTCCGCGAGACCTGGTTGTTTCCCTCCTCCGTGTGACGGCGGCAGCGACGTCCGTGAGGGCGGTCACACTACGGAGCCGCGTGTCGGGTGCTTGCACCTGCCAACATGCTTCCAGACCTGTAAGAGGGCCCAACGCAAGGCCTGGCGGCATAGCTACCCCCCAAGTACACCGTCCCATCCAAACCTGACACAGTTGACCGATGGATCTATGCCTTTGGCTGTCGCCGGACGGGGTTTGACCGATGGCCCTATTCACCTGGTTGTCATAGGCCACCCCATAGCTGCACCCCTGAACACGGTCCGCGCCTAGCCCAAGACCTTGCGGCATAGCTACCCCCGAAGTGCATCGTCCCGTCTAACCATGGCACAGTTGACCGATCTAGCACTTTCAAGATGCTTATAAAAAACATATAAAACTTGTCAAACTAAATTTAATTATCAATGGTCTGTGATTTTAATAAAGTATAGGAACCTATATGCAAAAGAACATGTGGTCACATTACTAACATACTCGAAAACAAATACAAACTACATATACGTAATATATGAAAAATTCTACACAAATCTATATATAATTTATTATGTATGTTTATGTTTAGATAAGACACATTTAAGTTAATCAAATTTTAATTTGGAAAAAAAAACTAAAATACAAAAATAAGTAAAAAAACAGATATCGTCGGCATAGGTCTGCCCACGGATCGACCGCCAGGCTTCGGATCGATGACGTGGCACGCGTCGCGGATCGGTGACGTGGACCACACCTATGCCGACGGCCTTACCGTCGGCATAGCTATGCCGACGGCCGTCAGCGTAGGTATAACGGCATCGAACTCCCATCAGACGGAGGCTCGCCGGGCCCACATCTATGCCGACGGCCCTGCTATGTCGACGGTCGTCGTTGGCATATATCACGGTATGCCGACGGTCTGTCTACGCCGACGACCACCGTAGGCATATCTCTAGGTATGCCAATGGCTTTTCTGCGCCGACGGCTTCGCCTAGGCTGTCGGCGTTCCTCCATCTATGCCGACGGGGCATATCCCAGGCCGTCAGGATTAGGAGCGATTCTGGTAGTAATTAATTGTGATAGACATTAGATATGTGAAATAGTTATATAAAAGATAATATACCACATCTAAATCATAGACTGGACGAGGGCCGACGTGGGCGGATACCATAACCATGGCACTATATAATAACAAACAATAATAAAAGTAAGAAAATCATACGAGTAAGTATATTTTATTTTAGCAAGAAGATAAGATCAAGAGGCTCACCACGTGCGGGCGATCGACGGCGGTTTCAGGACGGGGAGGGGATAGGACGGGCTGCCAAACCTAGACAAATCTTGACGAAAATGGAGTTTAGACAAGGATCTTCGAGAGGAGAAAGCTTAATTTTGGCTTGGGCATTTCATCAAACACCTCATGTGCATAGGAGGTGAGCAAGAGCACCACAAAGCTCTCCCCTTGCCGGCTTGAAAAACAGAGCAATGTGGAGTGCTCTGCTCGCTGGCGAGCGGGGTATATATGGGCATCTCATTGGTCCCGGTTCGTGGCTGGAACCGGGACTAAAGGACCCCCTTTGGTCCCGGATCCAGCCACGAACGGAGACCAATGGTTGTGGGCCAGGAGCGAGGCACATTGGTCCCGGTTCGTGTCTGGAACCGGGACCAGAGGTTCCAGACGAACCGGGACCAATGCCTCACGTGGCCTGCCCGGCCCCCTGGCCTCAAGAACCGGGACTGCTGCCCCCATTGGTCCCGGTTCGTGACTGAACCGGGACTAATGTGCTGGCCCCGCCCGAATCAATGCCCTGTTTTCTACTAGTGACACAATGGCATGAAAACAACATTACATTCTCAAGAACAATGCCCACTAGCAGGAACACCGTGTGTTTCTACGGGCTATATGACATGTTATCTCTAACGTTCGGGTTCAATACAAAACCACCATCCCACGACGCACCTTTCCCTTTTCTGTCAAAACCTCCCCTCCCGTTCGGTTTTTCGCCGTAGCGATACATTTCTCACTGGAGGCATCTTCTTTAAAATCAAAGGACGTCCACCTCATCTTCGCTGTGCATTGCAACAACGATAATTTTTTCATGTTAAGAATATAATAGAGCAGGTTAAACTAACACATAAGATAGACAACAACAAATAACTACAGAGATCATTCTCAAAAGTCCATTTAACTTTGCAAATACACACCGACGTTGGAAGCGAGTAGCAACGTGGACGTATTCATATATTCACCAATAAGCTTCACCTCCATCCCACATACCATTCATTGCTAGAAGTGATAATTATCGTTCTTCTCTTACTCGTCATACCCTACATCTTCCACTCCTAGCCTATTCGTTAACCCATTTCATTGACGCCAACCAACACCACATCAACATTTGTGTGGTCGCCATCAGCGCTTGATCTTCTTCTTTCTCATTCCTAGTCAGTTTTAGTTCTCGTTCCTACTTATTTTCTAGAATGCTTAATTTTCTTTTTTCTTTTAATTTTTGAAACACTCTTTTTTTCTACTATAGCATGAACCACCTGAAGAATGTTGTGTCTTGTTGTCCTCATGAACGAACATTTCGTTAATCGTCAACGCGTGGACATCCTGCAAACCATAGTCACCATCAATCCTGGTGAATGCTATGGCACCCAAGTTGTTGATGCTTGTGGTATTTCTATACCTTGCATTTCATGATCTATCTGTTTTATGGAAACAAAAAGCCCGAGAGGCGATCAATATTGTGACTTTCTACCACTTTGTGGAGCTTATGGCTTTTGCGGAATGACTTTGTCTTTCAGGGACGAAGGTGTCTTTCAGGGACGAAGGTGACGAAACTTATGCTGCATCTTGGACCTGGTGGGTGTTATGACCAGGCAATGGAAAATCCTATTTTCGGATGCTTAGGGTGCTCTTCTTCTCCGATGCTTAAGGCTTTTGGACCATCGAAGAGGGAAATTGCTTGGGATAGCTTGGTATGGTTGCTGATCCTAGCAAGCGAAAGGTGTGATTTTGGTGCCTGATTGCTCTTTTATATGTTAGCTCTTTCTGCCTTGGCTATCCTATGTTAAAAAAAGTCTTCTAATCTTTATTAAAGGGCAATCGAACGTTGTGATGGTTCAACCTCGATCGACCCTCCCCTCCAATCACTAGCTCCTCCTACTGTTTTTCTCTAATCCTTCAATCCCTTCGAAAACCAGAGGCAAGTAAACAGGAGAACGAACAGGCTCAATCACGCACGCGGTAAAAAAAGAACTAGAAAATAGCCACGACCGACTCACCCACGACGCATGCCCCCAATTCTCTCTTGAATTGTTTCCTTTTGGTTCTTTCTTGAATTGTTTTTCATATTTCTTCTTCTTGTTTCTTTGCTGGTTTCAACCGGTTTTCTTTATTACACAAGTCTAAGTTTTCTCAGTACACAATGCCACACATGAATATAAATTTTGACACACATTTGACATTTTTCAAATATATTATGTACATTTTAATAAAATACATGTGTTTCTACATGTTTTTTTAATAAACAGTACTTTTTTCAAGTACAAAAAGTTATAAAACTATATGACATTTTTTACATGTCACAAACACTTTTCTTACACATTTGTTTAGGTTTCAAATTTGCTCCCACTTTTAAAGATCTCAAAAAGTATTCACACTTTAAAATATTTTTCAGGTTTCAAAATTTGTTCCCGTTTAAAAAAAATCAAGGGTACGCACTTTAAAATTTTGTTCAGGTTTCAAAATCGGTTTCCATTTTCTCAAAAAATGTTTATGTTTCAAAAAGTTCCACTTTATCAAAATTGATTGTGTCTTCAAAAATTTGTTTGTTTTTTTATATGTATTCGGAGTTTTCAAAACAGTGTCCGCACTTTAATTTTTCTTTTAGGAGATTTCGAAAATGATTTACGTTTTAAATGTTTGTCTCCCCTTAATATTGACGTTGTGGTTTGTTGTTAAATTGTTTGTACCTCTAAATAGAGCAGCAATAGTCATTTGTTGCAGTAGCTAGCGTGTGTACCAGAGCATCGTCAGGTCGTGAGTTTGACACCTCCGGACGTATCTTTTCTAGATATTTTTACATTGCGCGTTACGAAAAAATCGTCCTCCCAATAGTTTTGCATTGTGGGTTACGGAAGAAACATGAATTATGACATAAAGTTACATAAAAAGAATTCGCTTCGTGTCTGCTGGGCCAGCCCAGTCGCCTAAGCAGTCAACAATCCCGGAATTTGGCCTGCCACTTCGACATTCCCTGTTTGGAAACATTCCCAAGGTTCAAAACAGACTGGGATTAAAGAGTATAGTGTGTTGATTTCCGAGATTGCAAGTTCAGGGTTCGATTTAATTTTTATTAAAAAATTCAGAGTTTGTTTTGGACTTTTCCCTAAGAAAAAACGACCTACAGGGTGCACAGGGTCAGAATTATGACCAGACCACATCTAACATCTCAGCTTCTTCTGATGTCTCGGCTACTGCTGCGGTTGACATAACCATTCGGCCTATCACTCCTTTGCCTCCTGCCGCCTCGGTCGTTCCACTCTCGGCTGTCGCTCCGGTCATGCCTTCGACTCATGCTGCCGCTCCCACGTCAGCAGATGCCCTTGCTACGGCCGCTGCTGCTACTGTGACTACTTCCGTGCCCCAGTTCACTGTTGTCGCATCCAAAGTTTTAAATAGCGTGCTAAGCCTCTTAGCGTCTGACCTCTTCTAAACGCTGTAGCGTGCTATAGCAGCGCGTTACTTAAAATGTTTGTTCATTTGTTTGGACCAAAGTCTCTTAACGCAAGATGTTTTGTAAATTATAGCGTGCTATAGCAAAACTATAATGGACTATTTAAAACAATGGTCGCACCTCAGCCTGCCGCTATTGCGGAACCGGCTGTCGCCTTGTCGGAAACACAGGTTGCGTTCAGCTCCTGCCCCACTGCTTACCTACCACTATTCGAAAACAAGGCTTTCGTCATAGTTCAATCTACACATTAGTCCCGCTTGCCTTATGAACCGGGACTAATGTGAGTATTAGTCCCGGTTCGAGCGGCTAGGGCGCCGGTCGGGCATTAGTCCCGGTTCAAATGGGACCTTTAGTCCTGGTTGGAGACTAGAACCGGGACTAAAGGGTATCGGTCCCTTTAGTCCCGGTTGGTGTCTCCAACCGGGACTAAAGGTGAAGCCTTTAGTCCCGATTGGAGACACGAACCGGGACTAAAGCCTAGACCTTTAGTCCCGGCTAGAGATACCAACCGGTACTAAAGGGTTTTGTAACACCAACCGGGACTAAAGGTCCCGCTCTAAAAAGCTGTCATGTGGAAAGCCTTTAGTCCCGGTTCGTAACACAACCGGGACTAAAGGGTGAAGGCTTTAGTCCCGACTCTTTAATCCCGGTTCCAGAACCGAGACTAAAGGCCCTCTAGAACCGGAACTAAAGGTCAGTTTTCTACTAGTGTACTGTCGCTGCCTCATGACTCTCCAACCAACGCCCAATGCTATCCATGTTGTCCTTGCACCTGAACCCTCGCAGCATGTTGTCACAACTCACAGGGCCAACCAGGCCGCCCGTAAAATCTCCAACATGACACATGCTGTTCGCCGCAGCGCCAGGCTCGCGAAGGCGGAGCCATACCGCTACGTACCCATGGAGAAACGTGCGAAGGCCGCCAAGTTCGATGCGGCCCAGACTACTCGCGACTTCGACGAGGCTTTGGCTGCTACTCACCTGTCTTCTTCCGATGATGAACTGAGCGAGCCGTCCAAGCTGGCCGACCTTGCCCTCCTGTGCGGGGCCCTGGATCATGAAGCAGGCGCCCAAGTGGCGGCTGCAAGTGGTGACCGCGCCTGACGATGTCCTTCACGCCTAGCAACACCTGCGCTAGAACCAGCCTATGCTGGTGGCTACGCCTACCTGTATCTCTTCTTTTCAAATGTATTTCCCTTGGACGTCAGTCCCACCTCAAGTGTCTGTTTAAGTTTAGGTGCTACTCTAGTTACCATTTACCAATGAATGTACGCTCCTTCTCCTTCTGTACCTGGAATGTTAGAGGGCTTGGCGATCCCTCCAAATGTAAGGATGTTCTGTCTAAAATCATCTCCATGAAACCGGTTCTTGTTCTTCTCCAGGAGTCTAAGCTTGACGCCCCAACCAATCAAAAAATTAACTCCTTCCTCCCGCGATCTCTTGACAGTGTTACCATGCTAAACGCTATCGGCTCTTCGGGTGGCTTGATTTCGGCTCTAGACTCCTCCTCACTTTCTCTCATCTCTTATGACAACCGCACATACACATCCACGCTAAAAATCTCTTCCTTGGCGCACCCGACCCCTTCCTAGTTACAAACGTTTACGCCCCATCCTCTCGTGCCCTTAAAACAGACTTTCTTAACGAGTTACGCAACTTTCGCCCCAATGACAACATCCCATGGCTAATTGCTGGAGACTTTAACTTAATTCGTTACCTCCATGAGAAAAATAATGACAATTTCCACTTTGCTGATGCAACCAAGTTCAACGACCTCATCAATGACCTAGCCCTCCTAGAGCTTCTCTTATTGGACCGACGCTTCACGTGGTCCAATAACAGGTCTGCCCCAACTCTCGAACGCATTGACAGAGTGTTTTTTAATTTATCCTGGAACTCAACCTACCCAAACTCAAACCTCACCTCTCGAACTAGGTTCACCTCCGATCACGTTCCCCTCGCTATATCTATTAGCACCTCCATTCCATGATCCCGCGTTTTTTGATTTGAACCCTTGTGGGCCTCTCACCCAGACTGTAGACGGATCGTGACCCAGTCCTGGCCATCGACTCCGCCCATGCTGGGCTCGGCCTCCTCTCTCCTGGCCAACGCTCTTCAACGTTCCCGCTCCCGCCTTAAGAGATGGGCCAAAAAAACTAAGCATGCAGCCATGCGGGAAGCCCACTGCAAAACTATTATCACTACCATCGATCTCAAAGAGGAAATTCATGCCCTCTCCGAGGACGAGGCTACCCATAGGAAAGTCTGTATCCTTGCCCTCCAACGTGCGATTCTTGACAAAACAAACTTCTGATTACAAAGAGCCAAAATTAAAACGGTTCTCTATGGTGACGAAAACACTAAATTCCTTCTTCACACCGCTTCAGGAAAGGCCAAATTATTGTGTTGAACGACAAGGGAGTAGATTTATTCGCTCACGATCTGAAAGCACAAGTCCTGTTTAACTTCTACTCTAGCCTTCTTGGAACTGTTGTCCTCACTACCTGGAACTTCCGGCTATCCGACCTATACCCATCTAAAATTCCTCAACTACGTCATATGGACGAACCTTTCTCCCGCTAGTAAATAACCGATGTTTTCTTCCAAATGAACACTTCCGCCAGCCTGGGCCCAGACGGCTTCGGCCCTGGGTTCTACAGATCTTTTTGGCCCTCCGTCAAGCATGCAATTTTCTCCCTTTTTGAAGATTTCGCCCGTGGCATTGCTGATACATAACGTTTTAATAGAGCCACAATTATTCTCTTACCAAAAAAGATGATGCTAGGACTGCGGATGCTTTCCGTCCAATTTCTCTTCAAAATTGTCCAATCAAAGCTATTGCCAAAGTTCTTACAAATCAACTTAAGCCGCTTATCCCTTTACTGGTGCATGGCGACCAGACCGGTTCATTTCCGGTAGATGTATCGTGGAAAACTTTGTGTATGTGGCGGATATTATTAGCACCTGCCACAAGCGGAAAGCGACCACTATGATTATCAAGCTAGACTTTACAAAAGCCTTCGACTCAGTCTCCTGGACTACGCTAATTACCGTGCTGAGGCATCGCGGTTGTCCCCTAAAATTTTGTGACTGGATTCTTAACCTCCTATCCACCGGTAAAACTGCGGTCTCTCTAAATGGTGTTCCAGGCAACTGGATCAATTGCAAAAATGGCCTCCGGCAGGGCGACCCCGCTTCTCCCTATCTTTTCCTAATCGTCGCGGATATCCTGCAACAATTAATTCTTAGAGCACATCAGAACCCTGATAATGACATTCGACATCTGATGATGACACCTTAATCATTGCAAAAGCTTCTCCTCATGCCGCTGAACGTCTCAAAATGATCCTTGACGACTTCACTTTAGCTATAGGCCTTGCTATTAACTTTGCTAAAACTACTTTTGTCCCTCTTCACACTAACCATGCCACCTCAAACAACATTGCCACAACTCTTGGCTGCCAAACATCTTTGTTCCCGCAAACCTACCTTGGCCTTCCACTTGCCACGCACAAATTTCCGGCTTCCGCCTTCCGTCCCATTATCACTAACTGTCACAAGTACCTCACTGGTTGGCATGCTAAACTGCTTCCTCGTAGCGCTCGTCTAGTTCTTCTCTCATCCGTTATCGATTCTCTAGCCACTTACTTTATGTCTATTTTTCAACTTCCAAAAAAGGTTATTAAAGAGTTTTCTTTTGGACGGCGGAAGAGACTTGCACAGGAGCAAAATGTCTAATTGCTTGGAAAAACATTTGTAAACCAAAAAAATCGGTGGTCTAGGCATCAAAAAATCTTGAGTTACAAAACAACTCCTTACTGATGAAATTTGCCTTCAAATGCTTAACCTCAAACATCCATATCCCATTCCTAGCCTGGTTCTTCAAACACAACAGCTGTAACATCCTACACTCTCCCAAATCCACCTTCCTCACAAAAATTATTCAAACACATATGCCTATGCTGCTCTCCATCTCCTTCGTCATTACGAATAATGGTACCCAAACTTTCTTCTGGCATGATACTTGGTTGGCCTATAAACCCCTTGCTAAGCTATTCCCAGCCATTTACTCTCACTCCACCAACCCAGATGTTTTAGTTTCCTCTGTTGTGCAAGACGGGCTATTCTCGAACTTGCAAAACCGGCTTACCAATGCTGCGTCCGCAGAGTTGGCTTCAGCGTTTTTGTTGTTGTAGGACTTCAGGTTTACTGATGAGCTTGATGAGCGCTCTCTGATCCATGGCCAAAACTTCTCACCAAGAGTTGCCTATGACATCCTCATTCATGAAGACATTCTTGTTGGGGAACGTTGAATGGGAAACAAAAAATTTCCTACGCACACGCAAGATCTATCCATGGTGATGAGCATCTACGAGAGGGAGAGTGGATCTACATACCCTTGTAGATCGCTAAGCGGGAAGCGTTAAGAAACGTGGTTGATGTAGTCGAACGTCTTCGCAATCAAAATCGCCGAGCGTCCCGCGATCCCATCACGATCCGTCCCACGATCCAATCACGATCCGTCCCGTAATCCCATCATGATCCATTCTGCAATCCAATCACGAATCATCTCGCGATCTTGATCACGGTCCTTCCGATCTAGCGCCGAACGGACGTCGCCTCCGCGTTCAGCACACGTATAGCTCGATGACGACCTCCGCCTTCTTGATCCAGCAAGAGGGAGCGGAGAGGTAGATGAGTTCTCCAGTAGCACAACGACGTGGTGGCGGTGGTGGTGAACTAATCCTGCAGGGCTTCGCCTAAGCACCACAGAACAAATCTAGGGGAGAAACAGATATAGAGGAAGAAGAGGGCAACACGTGGCAATTAGGGTTAGCTTTCCCCTCTAAATCCTCTAGTATATATAGGAGGGGGGGAGGGGAGGAGGCAGCCTCAAACCCTCAAGGTTTGGTCGAAATTGAAGGTGGAGGAGTCCTACTCCAATCCTATTAGGAGTAGGATTCCTCCTTTCCACTTGAAAACTCTTTCCATCTCTCCATCTTTTGGGGTTTTCCCACCCCTAGCCGCATGGGCCTTAGTGGGGGCTTAATCCAGCCCACCAGGGGCTGGTTTGACTCTTCCCACAGCCCATGAGGTCCTTTGGGTCGAGACACCCCTCCCGATGGTCCCCCAACACCCTCCCGGCACTCCCGGTACACTACCGATGAGCCCGAAACTTTTCTGGTGACCAAAACAGGACTTCCTATATATCAATCTTTACCTCCGGACCATTCTGGAGCTCCTCGTGACGTTCGGGATCTCATCTAGGACTCCGAACAACCTTCGGTCATCACCATACATAACTCTATACTACTGAAACGTCACCGAACCTTAAGTGTGCAGACCCTGCGGGTTCGAGAACTATGTAGACATGATCAAGACACCTCTATGGTCAATAACCAATAGCGGGATCTGGATGCCCATATTGGTTCCTACATATTCTACGAAGATCTTTATCGGTTGAACCTCTATGTCAAAGATTCAGTTAATCATGTATGATGTTTCCTTTGTTCTTCGGTATGTTACTTGCTCGAGATTTGATCATCGGCATCTCCATACCTAGTTCAACCTCGTTACCGACAAGTCTTTTTACTCGTTCCGTAATACAAGATCCCGTGGCTAACATTTAGTCACATTGCTTGCAAGGCTTATTGTGATGTTGTATTATCAAGTGGGCCCTGAGATACCTCTCCGTCACACGGAGTAACAAATCCCAGTCTTGATCCATGCCAACCCAACAGACACCCTCGGAGATACCTGTAGAGCACATTTATAGTCACCCGGTTACATTGCGACATTTGATACACACAAGGTACTCCTCCGATGTCAGTGAGTTGCATGATCTCATGGTCATAGGAATAGATACTTGACATGCAGAAAAGAGTAGCAATAAACTGACACGATCATATGTTACGTTTGTAGTTTGGGTCTTGTCCATCACATTATTCTCCTAATGATGTGATCCCGTTATCAAATGACTAGGAAACCATAGCCATCTTTGATCAATGAGCTAGTCTATTAGAGGCATACTAGGGAGATGATGTTGTATATGTATCCACACATGTATCTGAGTTTCCGATCAATACAATTATAACATGGATAATAAACGATTATCATGAACAAGGAAATATGATAATAACCAATTTATTATTGCCTCTAGGGCATATTTTCAACAATTCTGTGCGACCACGCAGATCTCATTTGGCGCAGCCGGTGTGTTGTCAAGATTAAGATCTTCGCGTGGCTGCTGTTTCGTGGACGCCTGAACACCAAGGCCAACCTGTTCCACAAGCACATCTCTTCTAATGGTAACTGCCCACGTTGTAACGCCACCTCCGAGGATACTCAACATTTATACATCGAGTGCCCGGCGGCCGCGGCTGTCTGGCGGCAGCTCGCCATCGCCCCCACTGCTCGGTTCCAAGACCTTTGGGCTACAACCATCCCAGTGCAACTGGCCTCCTCAATCTGGCCAGAGATCCTTTTACCTATCCTATGGAAGATCTGGGAGTCACGAAACGTTGCTGCATTTAGGAATGAATGGCATACCCCGGCTGTAACCATTACTAGCTTATGTAGGGACATCGATCTCTAGACTCTTCGGTTTAAAGAACCGAGTGATAAGGTCGCTGCCCTTGTCTTGACGTGACTACCTCTCCTCACGGATTTCCGTGACCCTGTAATCTCTTGTAACACCTTGGCCCCTGGGCCTTTTTAAGCAATATATATACAGGTGGGGATCCTCCCCCCCCCCCCCCCCATGATTCCTCAAAAAAAAACTTATATGTTTTAGTGAAGTTTCTACCTTACTTAACAATAGTGTCTTACTGATCTTTTCCTTGGATGCCGTTGTCTGATTGCCTCCGTTTCTGTGAAACCAGTATTCTGCCTGGCCGACGCTTCCGCTTGATGGCAAAACATAAACATAGCAAACCTGGCTTGCTGTAAGATGGATTGAATCAGCTAACAACGTAGGTAGCTAGCTTTGCCTTGAGATGGATCGAATCGGCGGATTGATTGATCGACTAGCAGGTGGATTTTATTGATCGACTAGCTAGCAACAACGCACGCACAAACTGGCATGTAACGTATTTACTATTTATACTTCTTCAACTCATGGTGATAAAACCTAGGAGCTACATGGCTAAGTAGAGTTAGGATTTCTATATTACTTTGGACAAGCAATCGTTGGTGAACTCTGGCTATATGTGAGATCTATAGGCACCCAACAGAGAGAACTAGCAAGCTGGTGATTTCATCATTTTTAGGAGGTCAATCTTGAAATAGGTACAATTCTCGACTTGTCGTGAATCATGTTAATCATGATATTTTCCCTGCTTCAAAATGCTCCCTGATGTGTTAGTTAACAGTCCTCAGAATATTGTTTGTTTGATTTTTTACAGAATTTGACCATTTGTCCAGGCTTTCATTCATGATGAATCCACCTTAGTATTAACGATTAGCCTACATATGGGAGTTCCTGACATAGAAGGTTAACTTTTTAAAACCTTTGAGTGTATACTAAAGTTCCGGTTACCTGAATGTTTTTATCACATCATGCAACGATGTAAACCCAGAAAAATTTCAGATAATATGCATTAGTTTTTTGTAAAGCCATTATACGGCGCCTCCCAGGAGCATCTCAAAGGCTCTTGGAGAAATTTGATAGAAGCAAGTGAACTGGTCTTTTCCTTCTCTTTGTCTTCCATCACTATGTTCTTATCTATGAAGCCTTCGGCGTCCTATATTTTACAAGGAAGGAAACTAGGCCGGTGTATTGCTTTTAATGACGTTTAGTTGTATAGGCGACGTGCTTGCATAGATTATTATAACGTAAAATCTTCTTAACTTGCCTTTAGTAACAAACATTAAAGTACCAAAATTAGTTTTAGGAGGATACCACTAAAACTCTTGTGCTATTGAAGGAAAACTCTTGTGCAATTTTAATTTATTGCATAGTACTAGTGCCCGTGAAAAAAAAATCACCACGTGGAGAGCCCACCGAGAACTATTGTGTTGGACTTTTGTGATACTCTCAACTGAGGTGTCATTTGTGGCCTTGCTAATATATATAAACCAGAACCATATATTGTATGATTCTCAACATCCTTGGAGTGAAAGACAACCCAAGTAACAAAAGGTAGGTGTGTACTGCTACTACACCAGCCGAAGTATGAATTGCAGTTTGTCCTGAATTCAGACATTAAGAAACTAGGTTTTGCAATTGACTCTGCTCATCCAACAGGTTGGCAAAAAGATTGGATGTTCAATAACAAAGGAGCAACACTCACCGACAGGAAACTATGGGCATGTGTATCATCCAGTGTGCTGGATCTACATTTCACTCCTTAGCCACCTACTACTACTTTCTAATACTCTAGCATGCAATTCATTGACTTCCCAAAGAACTACTACATGGAAGAGAAATATGTTTGTTTTGTTTTGGAGAAAAGCATATGCCCCGTATGTATTGGCTCTTGATTTGTTGGAGATTCACATTCATGCATGCATATTTTATTAGTATTGCTCAATCCATCTGCCGTACTCCATCAATGCGGTCATATCACACTACACCACACCCCTTGATTAAGGGCAATTAACTGCCGGGAGAAATGTCCGAACAAGGGCAAAAGATATGGCGGGACATTTATTACTGCCGGGAGAAGCACTTGTGGGCACATAAACTGCCGTTAGAAGTGAAATAAGGAGGGCAAATACACTGCCGGCAAACTTTTAGCGCTTATTCTCTGTCGGGATAGCTAAATTACGGTCCATTTTCTGTCGGGGACTGTGTTTTAACGCAAGACAAAATCAGTACCTGGCCTGAAGCCCGGGCCAGCGAGGAAAAAGGCGCGAGAGGTGAAATTTTGGAACAAACAAATATAGACACGCCACAATCTCCCAAATCGACCAAATCCAATTCGCTCCCCCAAATCTCGCCGTGCCCTACACCACACCGTAGCTGCCGCCGCCCCAAGCAGTGCACAGCCGCCGCCGCCCCCAACTACCTCACGGCTGCCACCTCCCCTCCTCCTTGACCATTGCCGCCTCCACTCACTGGCAACTCCGCCGCAGCAGGGGCTGATGCATGACACCCCGGCCCCATCGAGAGTCGGCGACGTCCGCGCCCAAAGAACTCAAAGCTGCAAGAGTTGATCGAGATTTGGAAGATCTGCAAGTTGGTGTAGCGATGATATATACTTCCTCCGTCCAGAATTACTTGTCACACAAATGGATAAAAATGAATGTATATAGAACTAAAATACATCCAGATATATCCATTCTTATGACAAGTATTTCCGGACGGAGGAAGTATGCAATATGTGTTGTTCTTTGAACTTAAGACATTGGCAAGTTTCAGTCTGTTCAATTTAGTGGTTTTTGTCACATTCAGCCCTTATTTGGTCCGTGGCTGTTACTTTTGGTTGTGGTCGAGAGCTGTTTAACAGTTTGGTCTGGTGCCTTGCCTTGGCTTTAATAAAAGTTGGGGTGGGGAACCCCTTTTGTTAATGTTAAAAAAAATAGCTCATAGGTCGTCGGTCAGCGTAAATCGGCTCGATCTGACTTTAAACACAGTGAGAGCACTCCGGTTTGCTCCCTTTGGTCTTCCCATGCTACATGCACTCGCGTCAACTATCCATGGTCCCCGGGCGGCCATCATCTATAGCTTTGCTGTGCATGCATGCACACTTGCCGCGTGCGTGAATCACCATCACCAGTTCACCACCAACCCAGACTCGTTGTCTTGTGCGCCAGTGGACACGAACGCTGCGTACGGCGTCGTCGTCGTCGTCGTCTCGTCTACTTAGCCCACGTCCACCCATCATTTCTTCTCTTCTCTCCAGTGTACGTACTCTCTCCACGCACGGGACCTCGCCTCCGCACATCCTCTCTCTCCCTCCCCTCCAGCTTGCAGCGTTCACCCATGCCGATGCCGTTGCACCTCTGCTGCGCCGCCGGTTCCGTGGCGACCGCTGACGCAGCACTGCCCTCCTGGTACGTCGGCTCCATCCAGATCCAGGGTCGGCGCCCCCGACCTCCGGCAGCCAGCGGACGTAACAGCCTGCTCCTCCGCTGCTCCGCGTCGGGTGGTGATGGCGCTGGCGGCCCCGACCCGGTCCTCGAAGAGCAGAGGCAGCGCCAGGCCGAGCTCTCCGATGGCGTTTCCTCCGGCGAGCTCACCGCCCAAGGCCCCGGGTCAGTGTTCCCCGTCAAATTCCTAGTCATCTGTACACATTTTTTTTCTCCTCGGGTAGCTCCGGTGGTTTTCGCGCGAGGCGGGGCTTGAATCTTTTCTTGTTCAGATGGCTGGCCAAGCTGGGTCTGCCGGGGGAGCTCGCGGCCGGGTTGCTCACGAAGGTGTTGGGCAGCGATGCGGCGCGCAGGGGGCCGGAGATGCCGCAGGTGGCGGGGTCGCTGGCGGGCCGGGGACGCCATCTTCTTGCCGCTCTACGACCATTTCCTCACCCACGGCGGCATCTTTCGCCTCAACCTCGGGCCCAAGGTGAGCGCGCTACTAAAGATAGCGAATTTTTTAACGTCGCCATGTTTGCTAATGGTCTCTGTTTTTTTCTTTTTTCTTCCAGTCTTTCGTCATCGTTTCTGATCCAGATATAGCTAAGCATATCCTGAGGGACAACTCCAAGGCTTATTCCAAGGTATGGTTCTGAATTTCCTTCCAGTCATTTTTATTTAATATATTTTTAGTATGCGCCTTGGCCTGATTGATGCACATCTTCCCTTTATTGCAAAGTTTACCTACTCCTTCCAATCCAAATTAATTGACACGGCTTTAATACCATGTCAATTAATTTGGACATGAGGGTGTAGTTATTTTTAAACAGTATAAAGAAATGTCTGCGATTCAGAAATAGTGAGTACATAGCATATTATGTTTGATTTAGTCAATGTTTGATCATGGTGGGTGTAGGGTATTCTTGCGGAAATACTGGAGTTTGTGATGGGCACGGGTCTGATCCCAGCTGATGGGGAGGTTTGGCGTGTTCGACGGCGTGCCATTGTACCATCATTGCATCAGAAGGTTCTAGCTTTCTACTCACTATTAAGGTTTTATGTGTATTAACTTTATTCACTTTTGAATTATCCTGGCCAGTTTGTAACAGAGATGATAGGTCTCTTTGGAAAAGCTTCAGGCCGGTTGTGCGAGAAGTTGGACAAGGCGGCAGCAGAGGGAGAGGCTGTGGAGATGGAATCTTTGTTCTCTCGGCTAACATTGGATGTCATTGGGAAGGCAGTATTCAATTATGATTTTGATTCATTATCATACGATAATGGAATGGTTGAGGTTATTTCTCAGTATGATTTTTCATTTGCTTGTCTTTCTTTTTTTCTGTTAGATTTACTATTGGGTTTGTTGGTTCATGATCAGGCTGTGTATGTAACACTACGAGAAGCAGAAATGCGGAGCACTTCTCCTGTACCAACTTGGAAAATACCCATATGGAAAGACATCTCTCCTCGGCAGAGGAAGGTTAATGATGCTCTTGTGCTGATAAATAATATTCTTGATGAACTCATTTCGACATGCAAGGTAAGCTCTTTCTTATACTCTCAGCTTAGCAATTATTGTCTTTAGAAAGAAGAAAATCATGACACCAAGACTTCTACTTCAGAGGATGGTAGATGAAGAAGATCTGCAGTTCCATGAGGAATACATGAATGAGCAAGATCCTAGTATTCTTCGCTTTCTGTTGGCATCCGGGGAAGATGTATGATATAGATGCACTTGTAAAGTCTTTTAGATATTTTGATTCTCTAGCATTCACGGTCCTTCAATGTTCAACTCGTGTACATTAGGTTTCAAGCAAGCAGCTCCGTGATGATCTCATGACAATGCTCATAGCTGGCCATGAGACCTCCGCAGCAGTCCTGACATGGACATTTTATCTTTTATCTAAGGTGTGATGTGGTTAATAACTCATACTCAATGTTATAATAGTATAGCAATATCCACTTATATTATATCATTGATCATATTCATTCCTTATGGCATAAATATTTTTACTTATTCTCACTGTGTTTTATATTGTGAACCTGTAGTATCCAAAAGTAATGTCCAAGCTCCAAGCTGAGGTAGACTCAACTTTTATCTCTAATGTGTTTTTAAATGGAGATTCACATTTCTGAATTGTAGAAATGGAAATTGACATTTTCTTTGCTCAATTATCCACAGGTTGATGATGTTCTAGGAGATGATTTACCAACAATTGAGGATGTGAAGAAACTAAAGTATACTACTCGAGTTATTAATGAAGTAAGTACCAAAGGTGTTACCTTGTGACATAATGAGTTTTTCACTGAATGGGAACAGTATCATTGTTGCAGTCTTTGAGACTATATCCACAACCGCCAGTTTTAATTCGTCGGTCCCTCGAGGATGACATGCTGGGGGAGTATCCAATCAGGAGGTAAACGATTTTTTAGCATAATTGCATCTATTAGGCCACTAATAAAACAGCCAACTTTAGTCTCAATTCATAAGTAAGGAGTAAGTTCCAATTATTAATCTGTCACAAAAGCCCGGTGATTACCATGGTGTTATGGTCCTTTTGTCTAAGGGGATTTCCACATCGTCTTCCTTGGATACTCATGTGAGTAACATATTAGCATCAAGTATTCCTGTATTTTCCCAATCTTGTCCCGACTATTTTATTCAACATATTCTTTATCTACCTTTCTGTATGTTGTTTCTAGAAGCTAAGTTTGTTTGATTGTTGTTATTGGGCATTTTTCTTGTGATATCGTCTATTTTAGCATTTTCATATAAATTTGAACTTTTGTTAGTTCTGAAAAATATATTACTCTTTTCAAGGGGGGGAGACATTTTTATATCCATCTGGAATCTTCATCGCTGCCCGAAGCATTGGGATGATGCAGAAGTTTTCAATCCAGAAAGGTGGCCTTCAGACGGACCAAATCCAAATGAGACAAACAAAAATTCAGGTTCCATCCCTATTACTACAATGAAATGTTTTTTTGTTCACCATGTGTCACCTTTGTTATCAAGTTTATTAGTTGTTTCAAAAATTGGTTGCAAGAACTGACAGACCATTGAAAGTTTGAATATGTTAGTGGTGAATCTTAAATGGGATGAATTAACTCCAATTAGAATTTCTGGTTAATGGAATAAAAACTCATACCCCATGGTAATCATGTTAAAATGCTAGTCCAATCAACATTTTTTGTGTATGTTGTTGCTTTGTTAGTGTTCAAAAAAGATTCACACAAATGCCTTCCCAATAACCATTACATACTATAAATAGAATTGTATTAGACATTATAACATTGTATAGTGATTTCATATGTTACAATTTTAGTACCTACCATGTAATAACCAGTAAATACTGCAACGGTTGATCCCTTTTTAGGACCTAGGAAGGCCAAATATCCAGATGAATATTGCCTTCATGGGAAATATATTACTGGATTTTTTTTCATAATTTTAGTGCGGGCGATAATCATGATGCTCATGCAATATATTTCTTGAGGTGGCGGTGTAATGGATATCTTCTTCATATTAAAATATTATCCTTTCTTTAAAAATACATGAACAACTATGGAGTATAGCATATCTTCAGCTGTGATGAATCTAACCATTCGAATTGCTACGAATGAACATTTTGAACTATTGCATAGGATTGAAGCAATGACATATTAGTAGAAAAAAGTCATCTCCTAAGTATCCATCTCAAACTTGAAACTAGTAAGAAAACTTGAAACTAGTAAGAAAACGATAGGCAATACAGTTATGTCCATGTTTGTTTTCCTTGTGTTTCATTGTGTCTCTACTTTTTAGTTTATATCATCACGGTTATAACAATAAAATTGATATCGGTCTAATGATAGCACATATTTAAATAAAACAAAAAGTGTACTTTCATTGTCACGCTCTTAGAGATCCATTGGGTGGTTGTTGTAGCTTTCCTTCTGAAGAATAATGGTGACATATGTTTCCTATCATGGTTTAACTAATGGCTTACAAACCTGTTTTAGGCTATAACGTGAAATTGTGTATTTACATAGTCTTGTTGATTTTTCAGTTACATACCATTTGGTGGTGGACCAAGGAAATGTGTAGGTGATATGTTTGCTACTTTTGAGGTAAACCATTCCGATTATTTGGGGTTTGCAGCTAATAATTTGAAATAACATTTTGCGATATCATAAGCTTTACTAGATTTTAGTGATTTGATTTGGTCGTATTAATGACTTCTTATTGTTTCTCTATATTTTACCTTACGCTTCTTGGAATGTGTGGTAGTATTTTTTTTCCTCGTGTAAACGGAGATATGTGGCCTTCCCACTCTAACCAAGAGGATGCACACCCTACACAGTCAATTGTTCTGTAACTGTGGAGAATCCCTGACATTTATGAAATTTTCTATGTAGAATGTGGTGGCAACAGCAATGCTTGTCAAGAGGTTTGATTTTCAGATGGCTCTAGGAGCACCTCCGGTATATTCCCTGGCAGCTTTTTGATTCATCATAACTAATAAAATATATTCTTACATCTATGACCACTATTATAGGTCGAGATGACAACCGGAGCAACGATTCACACAACTAAGGGGTTGAACATGACTGTTAGTCGGAGGACAAAGCCACCTGTAATACCAACTTAGATATGAAAGTTGTTTCCGATTGAGAAGGAAATGCATGTTCTACTGTGTTAGTGGTTGTTTCCACTGATGGTACTGCTTCGAGAGAAGAGCAAGAATTGGAGGTGTCCATAAGTCAAGTGTGATACATAATGAGTACGTTCCTGTCTCAGATCTACTTGAAAGTTCTACTAGTTAATTTTGCATCCTTACTCTGTCAAATGTTGTTGTGCATCCATTTGATTTATTTTTTACTTAATTGATCTCTAGACGTTACTAATACCTATGTTAAACAACACTTTGTTTGGCTCGCTAGTGAGAGAAGGCATGTTGTCCTTATGAGGTCCTACGAGACTCATGTCTTGCTCCTACTTTTGCTCTCATTTGCCAAGCATTTTATTCCATGGGAAATTCACACACACTAGACCATGTTTTATTAACATGCATTGAGTGTTCTATATCTTAATGGAAATGAAACATGGCAACGCGATAAAAGAGAGTCGAAATTCAAACATGCCTTTATTCAATGGTTATGTATTTCTCAGACGAAATTGATCCCTAAGGGATAGTTTGGAAATCAAATTTATTATCATGATTTATATATTGCTGTCATTTCTAGTATAAATTTGAAAGCGGTTTGTGTAACTTATTGGAAAAACGTTCCTCCATCCCAATCCAAGCTGGATGTTAGTTAGCTTTCACGACGAAGGTTTGTTTTTTGGCAACAACAACTTAGCTCCTGTTTTGTGTTGATGTTCTTTAGCAATTATCCTCTGGTTATAGAGAAGTTTTACTCCCTCTGTAAAGATATATAAGAGCATTTAGATTACTAATACGTTAGTGATCTGAACGCTATTATATTTCTTTACGAAGCGAGTTCTATATATTTCCTGAACCGCATGTGTCCTCTATGACATGTGTGTTGATCATCTATCTTGTAGATGCCAGCCATCTCTATCGGTCGTCATAGTTTTTGACTAAAGTGGCACTCGATATGGTCTGCAGAGATACATCATGTAACATCCCAAGTTATATCATTGGTAGTAACCGATCCATCCATGCTTGTCTGAATAATCAAGGCCAGACCGGTTTGTGTCAGTTCCTGTCAGCTCATGGCATTTACAGAGAAGTTCGTTGAGATCGACGAAGCCAACCAGTCGAATTAGATTGGGATTCAAGTAGTTTGTCGTCTGTTAGTGGATGGAGGAAATGGCATAAAGTCATATCTCCCCTTGTGAGGGTAACAACCAATCGAGCTGTGAAACTGAGCATGAAGCACTCGTGTTTCTCGGCATATGCCATGGGGTAAACTCACCTTAGCTAGGTCCTTCAATGTGTCGTGTGAAGAGCACAGGCAAGCTGCAGACAATGGAAATTTTCCGATCATGGGATTGTCTTTCGCAATTATACACCTTGGAATTGAAAGAGAGTTCAGTCACACATGTTCTTCCCAGTTTCGTGGTACCACTGGTTTGCCCTGTTAATTGCACTCGCATTGATTAAATAATCCCGCACATTTGATTTACTCAAGCGTTTCATATTTCAAAGTGTTGAGAGCAAAGGATGAAGAGCAATGCTATTCCTATGTATGGGTCCTGCAAAATGTTTTATGTACTAGTTCATTCTTGTGACAGTTACTTAAAATCAAGGAAGTAGTTATTGATCAGAGCACTAGTGCATACAAATTTTGTAGAAGCTTTATGTAAGAACGGGATCTTTATAGGCATGAATGCTTGATTTAAATCATACTGCTGGCTAGTTCATAGGCTAGTAATAGGCACAACCCAAGACTTGGGACGATTTGTTTTCCTTTCTTTCCCTCGCGGTTGGAACCTTAGCCGTCGCCAAGAGAGGACAATCTTCCCACGCCGTCCTCTGGCGGCTCTCCTCTGCCGGCGACCTCGGTCGCCGGTGGTGAGGAGGGTCGCCGGATCCACGCGTGTGGATCGTTTTTAGTCCTCGTAATCTACGTTTTTAGGTTGTTCATCGTCTTGGCTTCGGCATCGGCGATGGCGGCACTGAATAAAGATTATTCGAATCCCTCCCTGATGAGGGCTCGGTCCTATGGTTGGGGATGGATTTGAAAACCAGACTATTCAAGCAAGGATGGTGTGGCGGCGGCAACATCCCCGTGGTGGACCGGTGTCCTCGGGCTCCGCCGTTGCGACGACGTTTGCTCCAACATCGACGCGGAGCTTGGGAGGTAGTCCAGGAGCGGATGCAGATTGTGCTGCATCGACGACATCTGGAAGACGAAACGTGTGCTGGGTTCGTGGTTCGTGGATGGCAGGTATGGTTTCCTTCTTCGACGTCTTAGTCGTTGTGGGGTGCCAGATCTGGAGTTCGATGGCGTGTCCGGGGTGTTTTCTTGGTCTGATTCGTTCAATGGCAAGGGCTTCACTTTTGGTGAGCCACCTTGGAGGTCCGCAAAGCTGGATATTAGCGATGGAGCCGCGTCGAGCTCGGGTGAGGAGGTGATTCGTCATTCTTTTCTTCGGTGGTTGCTATGGTGATGTCGGAGATAGGTGACGGACATCGATGTCAAACTCACAGATATTCTTCTATCTTTTTAGTTTTGACATGTCGGTTTTTATGTGACTTGTACTTTGATCTTTATGATATAAATGAGACACATGTTACCAAGCAAAAGAAGCTACAACCCAAGGGCATTTTGTTGTATGGGTGGATAAGGCCGCGGGGATCCTATTCCTCATGTAGTCCGAGGAATGCTGATCAAACGCATACCCCCTCATCTGTATGAGTCGGCCTTGTTTTGGTTTTATCCCCATCGTTTTTTTTAAGGTTCTAGAACCTTCCTTGCAACATTATTTTTCTTTGTTTTGTCTTCTTCTTTTTTCTTTTTTTTCTCAATTTGCATTTTTCTAAAAATTCGTATTTAAACCATGAACAACTTTTGAATTCATATTTTTCTGAAAATCATGAAAAGATTCAATTACACCAATAATTTGGAAAATGCTCATCAAATTTAAAAAATGTTAATATTTTCAAAAAGAATCTTCTAATTCAAAAAAATTGTCGTCAAATTGGATTTTTTTATCAAATTTAAAATAATATTCATGAATTTAAAAAATGCTTCATCAAATTCGAAAAATATTGATGAAATAAAACTTTGTTCCTGAAATTCATGAAAATGTTCATAGAATTCCATCAAGTATAAAAAGTGTTCATAAAAAAATCAGAAACTTTTCATCAAAATTTATACAAAAATATTTTTAAAATTGTGAAAAAAAATTAAAACAAATAAAATTCGTAAGCTATTTTTAAAAATTAGAAACATTTTCTAAATATAGAAAAAAAAATTGGAGAAAAAATCTCGAACCTTTTAAAGAAAAACAAAATTAAAAGGGAAAAAGAATGGAGCCCCGCCTTGCACCTGGGCCGGGCCAAGTCCGCGCCGGGACGATGAGGGGGTGCGCGTTTGCTCGTTCTCGCCTGCACAAGTTGCAGCCCTCGTAAGGCTGTTCACCCCCAAGAATTAATATCATCTCGTGCTTGCCCAAATGGTCAGTTTGGGATCCGACCCGTGCCACGGTTCCCTCTTAAGGCCTACCTAATCCTGCCCCGAAAAACACACCGTGCTGCAGGACTGTGCACGATAGGTGGCTCATGGACCCACCACACCTCGAACATATATTTTCTCTTTTTTCTTTATACATAAACATATATCTTTTTCTCTTGTTCGCAAAGTTATTCTTCCACAGAAAAAGTCAAAATGTATATTACATACCAATAAAAATATATCATCGGATTTGAATATACTGCCTCCGTCTGGAATTGTTGGTCCCCTTCGTATTTTGTGCTCAAATTCGACCATAGATTTGACCAACAAATTATAAGTTGTATGTCACAAAATTTATATTGTTGGATTCAATTTGAAAGAGGTTTCCAATAATACTATTTTTAGGGTATATAACTTATTTTTAATAGTTAAATCAAAGGTTAACATTTGATCCAAACTATAAGAAGGATTAATAAACCAGGACGGAGGTAGTAGTTTCTAAATGCCTTTTTTAACATGTTACAAACTCGAATGGGTGACTCAACCTTTAGGAGTCACTATTGAGTGAATTTTTTTGGTTTTTGTACTGCACACATTATATTTACTAATAAAAAAATGCACTTATACATGCAGAAATTATCAGAAAGATCGGGATCTAACAAGTGTCTAGAAAACTTTGCAGAAAGAACCTCACATAAAAGAATCTTATAAATAAGACCCTTAGAGTTCCTAAAAAACAAATTTGAAACTATCGTCGAGCGCCAGCGCCGCCGAGTTGCACGCTAAGAAAAAATGAGGAGCACTAGCAAACCAAAAATCCTGGCTAACGTCATATATAGCCTTGTAGGCATTATGAGTCGAAGACCAGACCTACAGAATAAGTGCTTGACGATGTGGTGTGTCGATCGATGGCGTTCCTCACGCCAACCTGGATGCACACTGACACATCCCACATTTTTACCGGGGAAGAACGCCAAATACACCACAATGGGGCCACCAACCTTGCACTAGCACCAGTCTATCGCATTTGTCGGTGCCATCAAGAGAGGGGACAACTGCTAGACACAGGAAACGTAAGAACCACCGCTCCGAATGAACGACAAGTACTCGAGGCAATCGGTTTAGCAACACAACCGAAGAGAACACCGTGGTGGTGAGGAAGAGGCCGAGGCTACTTCATTCGACGAACTAGTGTTGTTAGACGAACATGAAACCTTGTGAGTGTCTCTTTCTCTAACAAAGAGGATACGAGGGAATCCGAAGGCAAGCGAGGAGTTGGAATAGCAAGCTCACTGCTGGTCCAACTAAAAATTGCCACTTTCAACGAAAATTCGCAAGGGCACGCATGTGCGGGGTACTTATGTCAAGTGTGGGACATAATTGCCCAGTCATGTCACCTGCTCGATTTGCCTACTGATTCGTGTAGTAGTTGGATCCCGAGGGCGCAATAATGATGAAACTTACCGTTTTTGCATCTAAAACTATCAAGTTTCAACTGGTTCCAGAGATATAATTTTAAATATTTTTTCATCGGTCATAGACACAAAATAATTGATTTTTATCACTCGCCCGTACCAAGTTTCAACATTAAAACTTAACACACATTTTTAAAAGTTGTAAAAATATATTCAAAATGGATCTTATTTGAAAGCTTTGATCACCAAACTTAGTATGGATCTTTTTTTCGTTTGAAAGATATAGAACTTCAACAATTGGAAGTCAAAATAAAAGGGGAAAGATAACGGCCACACGTGTGGGCATTTGCATCTCGCCCACATGCATGGATCAATGTCTGTTTGTGTTTGCACGAATCTTGGCTCGTGCATGGGCATTCATCCGGTCGCCCACACGTCCGTTTCACCACGCGGAGGGGCTGGTGTGTGGGCGTTTAGCCGTTCACCCACACGCCAGTTTCACGCATGCAGAGGGGCTGGTGTGTGGCCGTTTAGTAGTTCGCCCACACGCTTGTCTCTTTTCCCACTCCCAAAGCTGTCAGTTGCCATGTGTTTTGCAGGGTACATGGCAACTGCCCTCGTGTGCTTGTAAGCAGATGGCAATTCTCTCTTTACCCGAACATGTTATTTTGCCATGTCTTTTTTGTAGTTTTATATGGCAACTGCCTAGTTTTAATAGGTGACAACTCTTAAAGTTTTCAAATCATGACAACTGTAGTAGACCATGCTATACATGGCAACAGCTGCAGTTGTCCATAAAAGGCATCTGACACTTGGTCTGAGATGCCAACTGCAGTTGAGCAACCATGGCAACTGTAGTTGTCATACATGGCAACTTTAGTTCAGGAACAAGGCAACTGTAGTTAAACGAACATGGAAGAGGGTCCGGACCATGACAATTGTGGGGACGCGCGCTGACTGTCATGCGGGCGTGTGAAATCGTGAGACAAAAAGCCGGACGTGCGGGCGTGTGGGCGTTACCAGTTTTGCCCAAACGTACCGTCTGGACGATACCGCGAGACAAAAAGACAGGACGTATGGACATTACTTGTTTTGCCCACACATAGACGTGTGGGCTGGTTTTCTTACATACCACACGAAACGTATGACCAGACTGTTTAACGCCCACACGTGTGCGCATTATCGGGACCCAAATAAAAAGGAAGCATTAGGGACCTGAGTTTCCTAACTCCTTCTCCAATTTTCATGAAAAATTGCTCCTTTTCTTGTAACACGGTACGATTGTAGTCATGTCTTCTTTCATTGAGCACACATGGACGAAAAATTTAGAATAAGTTCAGAAAAATTGCAAGCATCAACGAAAATGTGTAAACATCCAACCACAGTTCGTTTTCGCTCATTTTATTTATTACCGTTACAAATAACTCGCATTTTTGTGTACTTCAATTTCGTGCTCTGTCCCAAGAGGGCGTAGGCTGGCATTCAATCACCATGCGCGCCTCCGGATTTCGTCCATGGCGTCAAGATGACAGCTCGTTGACGGCACACTGCTGCGTGCCTTCTCCACCTCGCAGCAGTTGCACGGCGGGCTCACCACCGGCGGCACCAACTCGAGGTAACCCTTACGTGCCACAATGACGGAGTAGACCATCTCTGCGTTATCGGGATGGTGCACGGCCAGCACCTGGAACCCGCCCCGCCTGACCTCCGCGGGCTCTACGACCGGGCACAGGAAGCCGCGGGCCCCGTGCGCGCTCCGCACGACGAGGGCAGCGCCGGCGGCCATGTGCCGGCCGAGGTGCGCTATCACGCGGACCTTCTCCTCCGGCGCCACGCCGACGGGCGCCGCCAGGAAGACCACGTCGTAGGCGGCGAGCTCGTGCGTGAGGCCCTCGACGTCTGCCGTGCGGAACGACATGCGCGCGGCCACGCCCGCGTCGTTCCCGCGGAGCAGCAGCCTCCGCGCGCGCTCGTTGGCGGCGCCGCACCGGTCGAAGCAGTCGACGGCCGCGTCGGACATGTGGCGCGCGGCGAGCAGGAGCGCGCTGAGCGGCAGGGAGCCGGAGCCGAGGAACGCGACGCGCGCGGGCACGGCGAGGTGGTCCGGCGCGTGGCGGGACAGCAGCGCGTGCTCCAGCTCGCCCAGGAGGACGTAGTTGTCGTGGTAGGGGAAGAGCCTGAGGTGGTCGAGCGGGGCGTCGAGGGCGGCGAGCGCGTCGGAGCAGTGCGCCTCGAGGCGCGCCTCGGCGTCGGCGCAGAGGCGGACGAGGTCGGCGCGCATCCTCCGGGCCCTCGGGCCCAGCGCGGCCACGTCGACGGCGGCGCTCGGCGGGGCGCACAGGGCCACGAGCGCGGTGAACAGCGCGTCCGCCTCGGGAGACGGGCTCAGCGACGGCAGCTTGGAGATGGCGGCGTGGAGGCCGGCGATCTTCCTCACCAGTGCAGCCGCCTCCTTGTTCTCGCCGCCCATCTGATCGTTGTGTGTGTCAAGAAAGTAGCTGCTGATGTATGGAGCTCCGGACAATGGTGAGTTTCATGAGCTCTGGACGTGACTGATGACGAAGTGTTGTATATATAAGCTGGGTCGTACTGGAGCTCGATCGTGGCTCGCTTCACGCGTGCCATGCCCAAGGCCAGTTTCATGCCTGTTTACGTCCGGTGCAGTGGTGCCTACGTTTGCTACCTACGTATCAGCCCAAAATTGTAGTGGTACTTTTGATCTACTAAGCATCGATACGAAGACGTCGATAAGGCGATATGGGATACACAACTTTTAGAAATAACAATACGGCAAGTATATATAAATAATATGTAATAAAAACTAACATAATAAAATGTGTAAGATGAGATCAAAATACCGTTTCATTGGTTATCTAATTGCTTTCATGCCTTTTTGTTTTCTATTTTAAAAATCTCACTGTCATCAAGGGCGTAACAGGGCCATGGACTGCTTCAACCCAATTATTTTCTTGATAACAATTTAGAGATCAAAATACCGTCCTAGTACTCTTCTCCCAACGTTTCAGATGTTTTTTCTTGATAATAATATAGAAAACACAATCTTCATTGAGCTCCTTTTTCTCATAACTATAAATAGGAACACTCACCTATGAATATGACGATAACTAAAATCAGCAAGCAATACACATCAATAATGCTCAAATGATGATGAAGAAAGCTAAAAGATGTCATGGTGTATACTTGTATCTTTTTTCCTAGCAATTGGAGGCAGCACCAAATCAACAAGTAATTTTACGCTACAAACATCAAAAAGCAGCAAGCCAACAGCATCAACAAGCAATTTTATTCAACAAGCAGCATCCTTAGCAAGCATTTTTATCCAACTATTACATCTGTATATTACACATCCACTATCTAAATGAAAGGATCAACGATACATCAAGGCAGGAACAGTACTGAACGGCGATACTTCAAGGATACTCGTATCGACATTTTTTCTTTTATTTTTAAATTGAAAAAAGGAAATACTTGGGATACCCGTATCGAAGCCATTTCTAGTGTATCAGAGTATCGGAGAAGTATTGAACGGCGATACACAGATTTCTGGAGTGTCGGTGCTTCGTAACTGTGGATCCCTCATGTGTGAAAGTTGAGTTTATTATTGATTTATTTACGCAGAGACCCAGCAAATATGTATATTTAGACAGAGATATTGCATCTTACACTTTCGGCGGAGCTTGTGCGAAACCATCCGTGTCTAAATATCTCATGCTTCCTGCGCATAGCTGCTGCCATTTTTCTTCACGGTGAGTTGCGACAGAATCCATATTATCATGATGTCCAATAGGGTAAGGAAGATGAAGATCAAGGATAACCAAATACTCAAAAACAATGATGAACGAAATGAGAGCACAAGAATAGAAATTTGTATGAAACACGGGGTTCGTTACAACTATCTAATATCCACCTCGATAATAAATTTTTCGCCAAAAACATAAACAATAACCATTTGAATTTCTACAATGTCAATGACCAAAAAAGGAGTGCAAACTCATGAGTGTAGTTTAACTCAATATCTTGCTCTCCTTTTTGTTGAAATGACAAAAACAACAATTACATGTTGCATGAATACGTGATGGGAGGTGAATTGTCCGTATAGCTTTGGGGTCCTTCTGTTCGGGATCATAAGTGGATTCAAAATCAGCACATCATAGGTTGTCAACTTCTCCAACCTTATAAAGTATGCAAGTGTTTTGTTTCTATAAATGAACTATGCAAGTGTTTTGACTCCACAAAAGTTCACCAGTCAAATAAGATATAGCGACTTGATCAATGATTCTACTGGCCCGGGCTTGGGGAACTCTCGGAAAGCCCCCTGTCCTCAAAAGCATACAGTGGATTATTTGTTGAAGTACATCAATCCCATTTTAGCTCATATGTCTCTTGCTCTATATCAATAATATGCGCCCAGGATCGGCCATAGAGTTAGCGGTAGGACACATCGAGCATCCGGAGGCTTTTCATCTAGCCCGGGAACTTCGGTATGCTGCCGGCGAGGATGCAAGTGGTACGATCGAGATGTCTTGGCTTTTACGTCGAGGAAGCAAAGTCGACATGCAACATTCGGTCTTCGGATGACCTTTTTTTAGTACATTATTCTAGAGGGAGATGTGTACAACATTTTCCAAGCATGTGAAGAAGTCACGGGCAATTGAGCAGAAGTAGTTTTTGTTGAGGAGTTCTAGGAGGACTCCACTTCCTACCACCCTCCCATCCACCTATATAGCTTCCCTTTCTCTCTCCCCCTCTCCCTCTCCCTCTCCCTCCCTTCCCCCTCTCTCCCCCCTCCTTTCTCTCTCTCTCTCCCTCTCTCTCTCCCTCTCTCTCTATATATATAGAGAGAGAGATCGGGACGCCGCTAAACTTACGAAATAGCCGACTATAGCCTAGCTATAGCTGAATTGGAGGGCTGTCGTTATTTGGCATAACCCGCTATTTAAAACACTGAGTATGACTAATAAGCTCCACTCGTGGGGTTTAGCCTTCGGCAGACACGTATCAGCTGACATTGCGCGAACTTCTGCACGCTAAACTGACAATTTAAGGCATAGTTCATTGTTCAATTGTGAAGAAGTCTAATCCTGTTGCTCTAGGTGCAAGTTCAACTTAACAGTCTCCACTAAAAATGTTGGGAGACATAGTAGTAAATCAAAATTTTCCTACGTGTCACCAAGATCTATCTATGGAGAAACCAGCAAACGAGTGGGGAGAGATTGGATCTTCATACCTTTGAAGATCGCTAAGTGGAAGCGTTGCTAGAACGCGGTTGATGGAGTCGTACTCGCAGCGATTCAGATCGTGGTAGATCCGATCAAGTGCCGAACGGACGGCACCTCCGCGTTCAACACACGTGCAGCCCGGTGACGTCTCCTACGCCTTGATCCAGCAAGGAGGGAGGAGAGGTTGAGGGAGAGCTCCGGCAACACGACGGCGTGGTGGCGGTGGAGCTGCGTGGTACTCCGGCAGAGCTTCGCTAAGCACTACGGAGAACGAGGAGAGGGAGGAGTAGGGCTGCACCAGGGAGGAGATGAACTCGTGTGTTGTGCAGCCCCAAATACCTCCACTATATAGGAGGAGGGGAGGAGAGGTGCTGCGCCCTAGGGTTACACCCTAGGGGTGGCGGCAGCCTCCAGAAACCCATCTGGCCGGCGCCCAGGGCAAGGAGAGGTGGAGGCGCCCTAGGGTGGGCCTTAAGGCCCATCTAAGCCTAGGGTTTGCCCCCTCCACCCTTGCTGCGCCTTGGGCTGGGGTGGGAGGCGCACCAGCCCACCTAGGGGCTGGCTCCCTCCCACTCTTGGCCCATGGAACCTTCCCGGGCAGGTGGGCCCACTTGGTGGACCCTCGGAACCCTTCCGGTGGTCCCGGTACACTACCGGAGACACCCGGAACACTTCCGGTAACCAAAACCTCACTTCCTATATATCAATCTTTGTCTCCGGACCATTCCGGGACTCCTCGTGACGTCCGGGATCTCATCCGGGACTCCGAACAACCTTCGGTAACCACGTACACTATTTCCCTATAACCCTAGCGTCATCGAACCTTAAGTGTGTAGACCCTACGGGTTCGGGAGACACGTAGACATGACCGATACACCTCTCCGGCCAATAACCAACAGCGGGATCTGGATACCCATGTTGGCTCCCACGTACTCCACGATGATATCATCGGATGAACCACGATGTCAAGGATTCAATCAATCCCGTATACAATTCCCTTTGTCTATCGGTGTGGTACTTGCCCGAGATTCGATCGTCGGTATCCCCATACCTTGTTCAATCTCGTTACCGGCAAGTCTCTTTACTCGTTCCGTAATACATCATCCCGTGACTAACTCCTTAGTCACATTGAGCTCATAATGATGATGTCTTACCGAGTGGGCCCAGAGATACCTCTCCGTCACACGGAGTGACAAATCCCAGTCTCGATTCGTGTCAACCCAACAGACACTTTCGGAGATACCCGTAGCGTACCTTTATAGCCACCTAGTTACGTTGTGACGTTTGGCACACCCAAAGCATTCCTACGGTATCCGGGAGTTACACAATCTCATGGTCTAAGGAAATGACACTTGACATTGAAAAGTTTTAGCAAACGAACTACACGATCTTGTGCTATGCTTAGGATTGGGTATTGTCCATCACATCATTCTCCTAATGATGTGATCCCGTTATCAACGACATCCAATGTCCATGGTCATGAAACCGTGAACATCTATTGATCAACGAGCTAGCCAACTAGAGGCTCACTAGGGACACGTTGTGGTCTATGTATTCACACATGTATTACGGTTTCCGGTTAACACAATTATAGCATGAATAACAGACAATTATCATGAACTAGGAAATACAATAATAATCATTTTATTATTGCCTCTAGGGCATATTTCCAACAGTCTCCCACTTGCACTAGAGTCAATAATCTAGTTACATTGTGATGAATCGAACACCCATAGCATTCTGGTGTTGATCATGTTTTGCTCGTGAGAGAGGTTTAGTCAACGGATCTGCGACATTCAGATCCGTATGCACTTTACAAATATCTATGTCTCCTTCCTGAATGTAATCACGGATGGAGTTGAAACGGCGCTTGATGTGTCTTGTCTTCTTGTGAAACCTAGGCTCCTTCGCAAGGGCAATAGCTCCAGTGTTGTCACAGAGTAGAGTCATCGGGCCCGACGCATTCGGAATCACTCCTAGGTCGGTGATGAACTCCTTCATCCATTCCCTCCTTTGCTGCTTCCGATGCAGCTATGTACTCCGCTTCACATGTAGATGCCGCCACAACGCTTTGCTTGCTGCTGCTCCAGCTCACTGCCCCTCCATTCAAGATATATACGTATCCGGTTTGCGACTTGGAGTCGTCCGGATCTGTGTCGAAGCTAGCATCGACGTAACCCTTTACGACGAGCTCTTCGGCACCTCCATAAACGAGAAACATGTCCTTTGTCCTTTTCAGGTACTTCAGGATATTCTTGACCGTTGTCCACTGTTCCGCTCCGGGATCACTTTGGTACCTCCCTACCAAACTTATGGCAAGGTTCACATCAGGCCTGGTACACAGCATGGCATACATGATAGAGCCTATGGCTGAAGCATAGGGGATGACACTCATCTCTTCTCTATCCTTTGCCGTGGTCGGGCATTGAGTCGTACTCAATCTCACACCTTGCAACACAGGCAAGAACCCCTTCTTGGACTGATCCATATTGAACTTCTTCAATATCTTTTCAAGGTATGTGCTTTGTGAAAGACCAATGAGGCGTTTCGATCTATCTCTATAGATCTTAATACCTAATATGTAAGCAGCTTCTCCAAGGTCCTTCATTGAAAAACACTTATTCAAGTAGGCCTTTATACTTTCCAAGAGTTCTATATTATTTCCCATTATCAGCATGTCATCCACATACAGTATAAGAAATGCTATAGAGCTCGCACTCACTTTCTTGTAAATACAGGGTTCTCCATAAACCTGTACAAACCCAAACGCTTTAATCACCTCATTAAAGCGAATGTTCCAACTCCGAGATGCTTGCACCAACCCATAGATGGAGCGCTGGAGCTTGCATACCTTGATAGCATCTTTAGGACCGACAAAACCTTCCGGCTGCATCATATACAGTTCTTCCTTGAGGAAGCCATTAAGGAATGCCGTTTTGACGTCCATTTGCCAGATCTCATAATCATAAAATGCGGCAACTGCTAACATGATTCGGACTGACTTTAGCATCGCTACGGGTGAGAAAGTCTCATCGTAGTCAACTCCTTGAACTTGTCGATAACCCTTAGCGACAAGCCGAGCTTTATAGGCGGTCACATTACCGTCTGCGTCAGTCTTCTTCTTAAAGATCCATTTGTTTTCAATGGCTCGCTTATCATCAGGCAAGTCCACCAAAGTCAATACTTTGTTCTCATACATGGATCCTATCTCGGATTTCATGGCCTCAAGCAATTTGTTGGAATCCGGGCCCGCCATTGCTTCTTCATAGTTCGAAGGTTCACCGTTGTCCAACAACATGATCTCTAGGACAGGATTGCCGTACCACTCTGGTGCGGAACGTGTCCTAGTGGACCTTCGAGTAGCAACTTGATCTAAAGCTTCATGATCATCATCATTAACTTCCTCTCTAGCCGGTGTAGGCTCCACAGAAACAACTTCCTGTGCTGCGCTACTCTCCGGTTCGAGTGGAGGTACAATTACCTCATCAAGTTCTATTTTCCTCCCACTTACTTCTTTCGAGAGAAACTCTTTCTCGAGAAAGGATCCATTCTTGGCAACAAAGACTTTTCCCTCGGATCGTAGGTAGAAGGTATACCCAATAGTCTCTTTGGGATATCCTATGAAGACGCACTTTTCCGCTTTGGGTTCGAGCTTCTCAGGTTGAAGTTTCTTCACATAAGCATCGCATCCCCAAACTTTTAGAAACGACGGCTTAGGTTTCTTTCCAAACCATAATTCATACGGTGTCGTCTCAACGGATTTTGACGGTGCCCTATTTAAAGTGAATGCGGCAATCTCTAATTCATATCCCCAAAATGATAGCGGCAAGTCGGTAAGAGACATCATAGATGTACCATATCCAATAGAGTGCGATTACGACGTTCAGACACACCATTTCGCTGAGGTGTGCCGGGCGGCGTGAGCTGTGAAACAATTCCACATTTCCTAAGGTGCGTGCCAAACTCGTGACTTAAATATTCTCCGCCACGATCAGATCATAGGCATTTTATTTTCCTGTCACGTTGATTCTCGACCTCACTCTAAAATTCCTTGAACCTTTCAAAGGTTTCAGACTTGTGTTTCATTAAGTAGACATACCCATATCTGCTCAAGTCATCAGTGAGGGTGAGAACATAACGGTAGCCACCGCGAGCCTCGACACTCATTGGACCGCATACATCGGTATGTATTATCTCCAACAAGTCAGTTGCTCGCTCCATTGTTCTGGAGAACGGAGTCTTGGTCATCTTGCCCATGAGGCATGGTTCGCATGTGTCAAATGATTCGAAATCAAGTGACTCCAAAAGTCCATCAGCATGGAGCTTCTTCATGCGTTTGACACCAATATGGCCAAGACGGCAGTGCCACATGTAAGTGGGACTATCGTTATCAACTTTATACTTTTTGGTACTCACACTATGGACATGTGTAACATCACGTTCGAGATTCATCAAAAATAAACCATTGACCAGCGGGGCATGAGCATAAAACATTTCTCTCATGTAAATAGAACAACCATTATTCTCGGATTTAAATGAGTAGCCATCTCGCATCAAGCGAGATCCAGATACAATGTTCATGCTCAAAGCTGGTACTAAATAACAATTATTAAGGTTTAAAACTAATCCCGAAGGTAGATGCAGAGGTAGCGTGCCGACGGCGATCACATCGACCTTTGAACCATTCCCGACGCGCATCATCACCTCGTCCTTGGCCAGCCTCCGCTTATTCCGCAGCTCCTGCTTGGAGTTACAAATGTGAGCAACTGCACCGGTATCAAATACCCAGGAGCTACTACGAGCGCTGGTCAAGTACACATCAATAACAAGTATATCACATATACCTTTAATGTTGCCGTCCTTCTTATCCGCTAAGTACTTGGGGCAGTTCCGCTTCCAGTGACCGGTACCCTTACAATAGAAACACTCAGTCTCAGGCTTGGGTCCATTCTTGTTCTTCTTCTTCCCGGCAACTTGCTTACCGGGCGCGGCAACAACTTTGCCGTCCTTCTTTAAGTTCTTCTTACCCTTGCCTTTCTTGAAACTAGTGGTCTTGTTTACCATCAACACTTGATGCTCCTTTCTAATCTCGACCTCTGCTGATTTCAGCATCGAGTACAACTCAGGAATGGACTTCTCCATCCCTTGCATGTTGTAGTTCATCACAAAGCTCTTGTAGCTAGGTGGAAGCGACTGGAGGATTCTGTCAATGACCGAGTCATCCGGGATGTTAACTCCCAGCTGAGTCAAGCGGTTGTGAAGCCCAGACATCTTGAGGATGTGCTCACTGACAGAACTGTTCTCCTCCATCTTACAACTAAAGAACTTGTCGGAGACTTCATATCTCTCGACCCGGGCATGAGCTTGAAAGACCAGTTTCAGCTCTTGGAACATCTCATATGCTCCGTGTTGCTCAAAACACTTTTGGAGCCCCGGTTCTAAACTGTAAAGCATGCCGCACTGAACAAGGGAGTAATCATCGCAGCGAGAATGCCAAGCGTTCGCAACGTCTTGTTCTGCTGGGAGAAGGGGTGGGTCACCTAGCGGTGCATCAAGGACATACAGTTTCTTGGAAGCTATGAGGATGATCCTCAAGCCACGGACCCAGTCCGCATAGTTACTTCCATCATCTTTCAGCTTGGTTTTCTCTAGGAACGCGTTGAAATTGAGGTTGACATTTGCGTTGGCCATTGGATCTACAATATAGATATTAAAGGCAATTTTAGACTAAGTTCATGATAATTAAGTTCACATAATCATATTATTCAATGAACTCCCACTTAGATAGACATCTCTCTAGTCATCCAAGTGATACATGATCCATGTAAACTAGCCCATGTCCGATCATCACGTGAGACGGACTAGTCATCCATGGTGAACATCTTCATGTTGATCGTATCTTCTATACGACTCATGTTCGACCTTTCGGTCTTCCGTGTTCCGAGGCCATGTCTGTACATGCTAGGCTCGTCAAGTCAACCTAAGTGTTTCGCGTGTGTAAATCTGGCTTACACCCGTTGTATGCGAACGTTAGAACCTATCACACCCGATCATCACGTGGTGCTTCGGAACAACGATCCTTAGCAACGGTGCACAGTTAGGGTGAACACTTCTCTTGAAATTTTATTGAGAGATCATCTTATTTACTACCGTCGTTCTAAGCAAATAAGATGTAAACATGACAAACATCACATGCAATCAATATAGTGACATGATATGGCCAATATCATCTTGCTCCTCTGATCTCCATCTTCGGGGCACGATGATCATCATTGTCACCGGCACGACACCATGATCTCCATCATCATGATCTCCATCATTATGTCTTCATGAAGTTGTCTCGCCAACTATTACTTCTACTACTATGGCTAACGCTTAGCAATAAAGTAAAGTAATTACATGGCGTTTATGATTGACACGCAGGTCATACAATAATATAAGACAACTCCTATGGCTCCTGCCGGTTGTCATAGTCATCGACATGCAAGTCGTGAACCCTATTACAAGAACATGATCAATCTCATACATCACAATGCATCACATCACATCCTTCTGGCCATATCACATCACAAGGCATATGCTGCAAAAACAAGTTAGACGTCCTCTAATTTGTAGTTGCAAGTTTTTACGTGCTTGCTATAGGATTCTAGCAAGAACGTTTCTTACCTACGCCAAAACCACAACGTGATATGCCAATTGCTATTTACCCTTCATAAGGACCCTTTTCATCGAATCCAATCCGACTAAGGTGGGAGAGACAGACACCCGCTAGCCACCTTATGCAACTAGTGCATGTCAGGCGGTGGAACCGGTCTCACGTAAGCGTACATGTAAGGTTGGTCCGGGCCGCTTCATCTCACAATACTGTCGAATCAAGATAAGACAAGTAACGGCAAGCATATTAACAAAATCGACGCCCACAACTGCTTTGTGTTCTACTCGTGCATAGATTCTACGCATAGACCTAGCTCATGATGCCACTGTTGGGAGACGTAGTAGTAAATCAAAATTTTCCTACGTGTCACCAAGATCTATCTATGGAGAAACCAGCAAACGAGTGGGGAGAGATTGGATCTTCATACCTTTGAAGATCGCTAAGCGGAAGCGTTGCTAGAACGCGGTTGATGGAGTCGTACTCGCAGCGATTCAGATCGCGGTAGATCCGATCAAGTGCCGAACGGACGGCACCTCCGCGTTCAACACACGTGCAGCCCGGTGACGTCTCCTACGCCTTGATCCAGCAATGAGGAGGAGAGGTTGAGGGAGAGCTCCGGCAACACGACGGCATGGTGGCGGTGGAGCTGCGTGGTACTCCGGCAGAGCTTCGCTAAGCACTACGGAGAACGAGGAGAGGGAGGAGTAGGGCTGCACCAGGGAGGAGATGAACTCGTGTGTTGTGCAGCCCCAAATACCTCCACTATATATAGGAGGAGGGGAGGAGAGGTGCTGCGCCCTAGGGTTACACCCTAGGGGTGGCGGCAGCCTCCAGAAACCCATCTGGCCGGCGCCCAGGGCAAGGAGAGGTGGAGGCGCCCTAGGGTGGGCCTTAAGGCCCATCTAAGCCTAGGGTTTGCCCCCTCCACCCTTGCTGCGCCTTGGGCTGGGGTGGGAGGCGCACCAGCCCACCTAGGGGCTGGCTCCCTCCCACTCTTGGCCCATGGAACCTTCCCGGGCAGGTGGGCCCACTTGGTGGACCCTCGGAACCCTTCCGGTGGTCCCGGTACACTACCGGAGACACCCGGAACACTTCCGGTAACCAAAACCTCACTTCCTATATATCAATCTTCGTCTCCGGACCATTCCGGGACTCCTCGTGACATCCGGGATCTCATCCGGGACTCCGAACAACCTTCGGTAACCACGTACACTATTTCCCTATAACCCTAGCGTCATCGAACCTTAAGTGTGTAGACCCTACGGGTTCGGGAGACACGTAGACATGACCGATACACCTCTCCGGCCAATAACCAACAGCGGGATCTGGATACCCATGTTGGCTCCCACGTACTCCACGATGATATCATCGGATGAACCACGATGTCAAGGATTCAATCAATCCCGTATACAATTCCCTTTGTCTATCGGTGTGGTACTTGCCCGAGATTCGATCGTCGGTATCCCCATACCTTGTTCAATCTCGTTACCGGCAAGTCTCTTTACTCGTTCCGTAATACATCATCCCGTGACTAACTCCTTAGTCACATTGAGCTCATAATGATGATGTCTTACCGAGTGGGCCCAGAGATACCTCTCCGTCACACGGAGTGACAAATCCCAGTCTCGATTCGTGTCAACCCAACAGACACTTTCGGAGATACCCGTAGCGTACCTTTATAGCCACCCAGTTACGTTGTGACGTTTGGCACACCCAAAGCATTCCTACGGTATCCGGGAGTTACACAATCTCATGGTCTAAGGAAACGACACTTGACATTGAAAAGCTTTAGCAAACGAACTACACGATCTTGTGCTATGCTTAGGATTGGGTCTTGTCCATCACATCATTCTCCTAATGATGTGATCCCGTTATCAACGACATCCAATGTCCATGGTCATGAAATTGTGACCATCTATTGATCAACGAGCTAGCCAACTAGAGGCTCACTAGGGACACGTTGTGGTCTATGTATTCACACATGTATTACGGTTTTCGGTTAACACAATTATAGCATTAATAACAGACAATTACCATGAACTAGGAAATACAATAATAACCATTTTATTATTGCCTCTAGGGCATATTTCCAACAAAAAATTCTGGTATATAAAACATTGTTTGGAATGGTTGACAAACTTATGTGCCTCGAGATCTGATGGGGGATTGCTGAATTATAGATGGTCTTAGGCCCATATAAGACAATAATCCCTGGTTAATCTTTATGGCCCATGTAGTTGTACAACAAGTGGTGAAAAGTTTAGTAACATATTGCTAGAGTAGTAAGAGTGAGACTCCTTTATAAGGAATGCTCTATCACTTGCCATTTGGAGCTGGGAAAGAAGTTGTACACGCGTGCTCCTCCTCCTCCATCGCCCGCCTCGCCTCGCCTCACCTCGTCACGATGCGCACGTGCCGCGGGTTGTGGGAATGAGCTGAGCCGAGCCTTATTTGTGCCGGTCAAAAATGGTTAATTAATTGTGGATTAATTAACGAGTCGCTAAATGAAAGTGCCACTGTCCGAGATGTTGGACCGTGTGTTATTCGCGGACTCGGTCGTGGGCCTGGCCCAGGCCCATCTACCTGACGGCCTATATAAGGAGGCGCCGACTGTGGAGTGTAACTTAATCCGTTCACTCTCTTCCTCTCTATACGACCCTAGCCGTCATCTAATGTTTCTCTCAGTGTGCTGCTTCCGTCGATCCCATCTTTACACGGTTGGTCGGGAGAGCAGGTGCCTCAGGAACCTTGTCGTCTGAGATCCTGCCCGGGAGAACGGCAATAAGGTTTTCTGGGAGTGTCTCGATGCGACTGCTCCCGATCTGTCCCCGTCTTCGTCCTCATCTGCTTCGAGTACTTCCCCTGTATCGACACCATGGTTGACGACGCCGCTGCCGCCAAGAAGAAGGCCACGGACGACGCCGAGGCTGCTGCCGCCTCCGCCGCGTTGGCTTGGCCAACCGGAGGGTATGCTTTATTCATCTCTCATTTACTCGTTTTTGTGCTAGCCGTATATGCCATGTTCATAGATTTTTGGGTTCTATGTACTGTACGTGCTAGTATGCTTAGGTATCGGTATGAAATGCATGTCGTATTTACTTTGCTTGCTGTTTACTCGTGGATTAGCCTATAATCGGAAAAGTGTTAATATTTTCAACAATTACTACAAAAGCGGTAAATAATGGCACATACACAAACATTCAATTGATAACTCTTGTTCATTATGTGATGGCAGACGGCCTTTAAACTGCAATGCTCTCCATATAAAAAAAATTGCTAAGCATCATTGACAAGATTGAGATGCTACGGTTTTATGCTCACTAAGAAAACGAATGAATACCCCTGGAAACGAAAAGTTGACAATCATCATTAGCCCCCATGGTTTCTCTTTGCCCTTGACTCGTCCTCAATCAAGCCCTGGAAAGAAACGAAAAGGATTATTTGCATATATATATAGAGTGGCCGCACTAACACATTTTTTTCTGAATTTTTACTTCCTGACAATGTAGGTGGCAAAGGAGAGACTGGTCGATATACTTGCATCAGTTTGGGTTAATTAACTCGTAAAATGTTTGAACTTAATATCTGACGCTACGGGATCAAATGGCTAGCATCAAGGGATGTGGATCAAAGGGTAATTTCAGGAATGTGAGGGGAGTTTTTCGAAAAATATTCATGCTGGATTTGTCTTATTTGTTTCTCAATGTATATTTTGAATTTTGATTTTAAATTTTTAGGTATTGTACACTCATGTGATGCGAACATCTACAATTGTTTTTGGAATTTTCTGAAACATTTAAATGTGCATTTTGAAATTTGGGAGCACCTACGTAGCACTGGATATTCTCCGAACTTTGAAGTTGCAAGTTTAGCGAAAAAATAATTACATGCATGTGTGCATACATGGAGGAGAAATGGGTGAGACTCCAACCGCTTTCCCCGCCATTTTCCTCTCCTCTCCTCTGCTTTCCACAGCCCGGCGAGGAGGGACACAGAGACCACGAGCACCACCAGACCCCAACGTACCAAAACTAGCTACGATCACGCCGGAGCAAGGAATCGATCGCCCCGGCATGGCTCCGCCGCTCCTGCGGCTGCTGGCCGGCATGGCCGCGTTGCTACTCGCCGTGGACGTGTCCCCGTTGTCGGCCTCGAGCTCCCCCGTCGACCTCGGCGTGAACTGGGGATCGCAGTGCACGCACCCGCTGGACCCTTCCGCGGTGGTCAAGATGCTCAAGGAGAACGGGATCATGAAGGTGAAGCTGTTCGACGCGGACCAGTGGCCCGTCGGCGCGCTGCTCGACTCCGGCATCGAGGTCATGCTCGGCATCCCCAACGACATGCTGGAGGCGATGACTAGCTACGGCAACGCCGAGGACTGGGTGGCGGAAAACGCCACCAGCTACGGGGACAGGCTCAAGCTCCGGTACGTGGCGGTGGGGAACGAGCCGTTCCTCAAGAGCTACAACGGCAGCTTCATGAAGACCACCGTGCCGGCGCTCAAGAACATCCAGAAGGCGCTGGACGAGGCCGGGCTCGGCGACAAGGTGAAGGCGACCGTGCCGCTCAACGCCGACGTGTACGTCGGCGACAAGCCGTCCGAGGGCAAGTTCCGGCCCGACATCGACGACGTCATGACCGACATGGTGAAGTTCATGCACGACCACGGCGCGCCCTTCGTCGTCAACATCTACCCCTTCCTCAGCCTGTACCAGAGCGACGACTTCCCCTTCGAGTTCGCCTTCTTCGACGGCGGCCGCAGCATCCAGGACAACGGCGGCGTGAGCTACTCCAACGTGTTCGACGCCAACTACGACACCCTGGTGAGCGCGCTGAAGAAGGCCGGGGTGGCCAACCTCAAGGTCATCGTCGGCGAGGTCGGCTGGCCCACGGACGGCAACAAGAACGCCAACGCGAAGCTTGCGCGGCGCTTCTACGACGGGCTCCTGAAGAAGCTGGCCAAGAACGAGGGCACCCACCTCCGGCAGGGCAAGATGGACGTCTACCTCTTCGGGCTGTTCGACGAGGACATGAAGAGCATCGCGCCGGGCAACTTCGAGCGGCACTGGGGCGTCCTCACCTACGATGGCAAGCCCAAGTTCGCCATGGACCTGTCGGGGCAAGGGAACGACAGGCTGCTCGCGGCCGTGTCCGGCGTGGAGTACCTGCCGAAGCAGTGGTGCGTGTTGGACGAGGACGCCGCCAAGGAGGACGGCAAGGGCAAGCTGCCGGGGAACATCCAGTACGCGTGCGCCAGCGGCGACTGCACGGCGCTGGGGTACGGCTGCTCCTGCAACGGACTCGACGAGAAGAGCAACGTCTCCTACGCCTTCAACATGTACTTCCAGATGCAGGACCAGGACGTGCGCGCCTGCGACTTCGACGGCCTCGCCAAGATCTCCGACAAGAACGCCTCCACCAAGTCCTGCCTCTTCCCGGTGCAGATCATCAGCGCCGCCACCGTCCCGGCGAGGCGATGGCCCGCGTCGTCGCTGCTGCTCGCCTTGTTGGTCGCGCATGCCCTCGCGATGACGACGACGGGTTTTATCGTCTAGACATCATAGTTCACAGATTTTTCACAACAGATAGCCACCGTTTGAGGTATAACTTTTTTGGCAACAACGTTATTGTTCCAAAATTGAGATGAAATAACTGTTTGTGACCATTGAATAGATCATGAAACTGTTGGAAATATGTCCTAAAGGCAATAATAAAATGCTTATTATTGTATTTCCTAGTTCATGATAATTGTCTATTGTTCATGCTATAATTGTGTTAACCGTAAACCGTAATACATGTGTCAATACATAGACCACAACATGTCCCTAGTGAGCCTCTAGTTGACTAGATCGTTGATCAATAGATGGTCACGGTTTCATGACCATGGACATTGGATGTCGCTGATAACGAGATCACATCATTAGGAGAATGATGTGATGGATAAGACCTAATCCTAAGCATAGCACAAGATCGTGTAGTTCGTCTGCTAAAGCTTTTCTAATATCAACTATCGTTTCCTTAGACCATGAGATTGTGCAACTCTCGGATACCGTAGGAATGCTTTGGGTGTGCCAAACGTCACAACGTAACTGGGTGGCCATAACGGCGCACTACGAGTATCTCTAAAAGTGTCTGTTGGGTTGACACGAATTGAGACTGGGATTTGTCACTCCGTGTGACGGAGAGGTATCTCTGGGCCCACTCGGTAAGACATCATCATAATGAGCTCAATGTGACTAAGGAGTTAGCCACGGGATGATGTGTTATGGAACGAGTAAAGAGACTTGCCGGCAACGAGATTGAACAAGGTATAGGGATACCGACGATCGAATCTCGGGCAAGTATCATACCGGTAGACAAAGGGAATTGTATACGGGATTAATTGAATCCCTGACATCGTGGTTCATCCGATGAGATCATCATGGAGCATGTGGGAGCCAACATGGGTATCCAGATCCCACTGTTGGTTATTGACCGGAGAGGTGTCTCGGTCATGTCTACGTGTCTCCCGAACCCGTAAGGTCTACACACTTAAGGTTCGATGACGCTAGGGTTATAGGGAAATGGTATACGTGATTACCGAAGGTTGTTCAGAGTCCCGGATGAGATCCGGACATCATGAGGAGCTCCGGAATGGTCCGAAGGTAAAGATTGATATATAGGAAGTCCAGTTTTGGTCACCGGAAAGTTTTCGGGCTCATCGGTAGTGTACCGGGAGCGCCGGGAGGATGCCGAAGGACCCTCGGGAGGGGTGTGACGACCATAGGACTTCGTGGGCCCTTAGAGGAGGTGTACCAGACCTTATTGGGCTGGCCAAGACCTTCCGAAAGGGCCCATGCGGCTAGGGATAAGAGATAAGGCTGAAAAGGATTCAAAAGGAAGAGATCCACCTCCCTTGTGGCAGGTGGACTCCTTCCTAGGTTCGGCCGAACCTCTCCTCCTTGGAGGAGGGGTCAGGGCAGCCCTACCTCTCCATCCTCCTATATATATCCAAGGTATTGGGGCTGATTTGAGACACGACTTCTCTCTCTCTCTCTCTCGGCGCAGCCCTACCCTTCCTCTTCCTCGTTCTTCGTAGCGCTTGGCGAAGCCCTACCGGAGTCCACGTAGCTCCACCGTCACCACGCCGTCGTGTTGCCGGAGCTCTCCCTCAACCTCTCCCTCCTCCTTGCTGGATCAAGGTGCGGAAGATGTCATCGGGCTGCATGTGTGTTGAACGCGGAGGCGTCGTTGTTCGGCGCTTAGATCGGAGTCCACCGCGATCGGAATCGCTGCGAATACGACTCCACCAACCGCGTTCTTGTAACGCTTCCACTTAGCGATCTTCAAAGGTATGAAGATGCAATATCTCCTCACTCGTTGCTGATTTCTCCATAGATAGATGTTGGTGATACGTAGGAAATTTTTTGATTTACTACTACGTCTCCCAACAGTGGCATCATGAGCTAGGTCTATACGTAGAATCTATGCACGAGTAGAACACAAGTTGTTGTGGGCGTCGATTTTGTTAATTTTCTTATCACTACTAGTCTTATCTTGATTCGGCGGTATTGTGGGATGAAGCGGCCCGGACCGACTTTACACGTACGCTTACGTGAGACTGGTTCCACCGTCTGACATGCACTTGTTGCATAAGGTGGCTAGCGGGTGTCTGTCCCTCCCACCTTAGTCGGATTGGATTCGATGAAAAGGGTCCTTATGAAGGGTAAATAGCAATTGGCATATCATGTTGTGGTTTTGGCGTAGGTAAGAAACGTTCTTGCTAGAAACCTATATCAGCCACGTAAAACTTGCAACTACAAATTAGAGGACGTCTAACTTGTTTTTGCAGCATATGCCTTGTGATGTGATATGGCCAAAAGGATGTGATGTGATGCATTGTGATGTATGACATTGATCATGTTCTTGTAATAGGATTCACGACTTGCATGTCGATGAGTATGACAACCGGCATGAGCCATAGGAGTTGTCTTATTTTATTGTATGACCTGCGTGTCAATCATAAACGCCATGTAATTACTTTACTTTATTGCTAAACGTTAGCCATAGTAGTAGAAGTAATAGTTGGCGAGACAACTTCATGAAGACACGATGATGGAGATCATGATGATGGAGATCATGGTGTCGTGCCGATGACAGTGATGATCATGGTGCCCCAAATATGGAGATCAAAGGAGCAAGATGATATTGGCCATATCATGTCACTATGTTAATTGCATGTGATGTTTATCATGTTTACATCTTATTTGCTTAGAATGACGGTAGTGAATAAGATGATCTCTCAATAAAATTTCAAGAGATGTGTTCACCCTAACTGTGCACCGTTGCTAAGGATCGTTGTCCCGAAGCACCACGTGATGATCGGGTGTGATAGGTTCTAACGTTCGCATACAACAGGTGTAAGCCAGATTTACACATGCGGAACACTTAGGTTGACTTGACGAGCCTAGCATGTACAGACATGGCCTCGAAACACGGAAGACCAAAAGGTCGAACATGAGTCGTATAGAAGATACGATCAACATGGAGATGTTCACCATGGATGACTAGTCCGTCTCACGTGATGATCGGACACGGGCTAGTTGACATGGAGCATGTATCACTTGGATGACTAGAGAGATGTCTATCTAAGTGGGAGTTCATTATATAATTTGATTATGTGAACTTAATTATCATGAACTTAGTCTAAAAGTGTTTTTTGCAAATTATGTCATAGATAGCTCGCGCTATAGCTCCCCTGTTTTATTGATACGGTCCTAGAGAAAAGTAAGTTGAAAGTTGTTGGTAGCAATAATACGGACTGGGTCCGTGATATGAGGATTGTCCTCATTGCTGCACAGAAAGCATATGTCTTTGATGCACCGCTAAGTGCACCACTCCCTCAAGCGTTGTCTGTAGATGTTGTGAATATATGATAGACACTTTTTGATGACTACATGATAGTTCAGTGCGTCATGCATTACGGCTTAGAATTGAGGCTCCAAAACGTTTTGAACGTCACGGAACATAAGAGATGTTCTAAAGAGCTGAAATTGAGATTTCAGGCTCGTGCCTATGTTGAGAGGTATGAGACCTCCAACAAGATTCTTTGCCGGCAGGATAAAAGAGAATAGCTCAATCAGTGAGCATGTGCTCAGATTGTCTGGGTGGTATAATCACTTGAATCGAGTGGGAGTTAATCTTCCAGATAAGATAGTGATTAATACAGTTCTCCAAGTCACTGCCATCAAGCTACTGGAGCTTCGTGATGAACTATAAAATGCGAGGGATGGAGTTAATGATCCCTGAGCTATTCGCGTTGTTTGACACCACGAAGGTAGAAATCAAGAAGGAGCATCAAGTGTTGATGGTTAAGTGGAAACCACTAGTTTCAAGAAGGGCAAGGGCAAGAACGGGAAAACTTCAGGAATGACAAGCCAGTTGCCACTCTGGTGAAGAAACCCAAGGATGAGCCCAAACCCGAGACTATGTGCTTCTATTATGAGGAGGATGGTCGCTGAAGCGGAACAACCCTACATACTTGGTAGATGAGAAGGCTGGCAATGTCGATAGAAGTATATTTGATATACATGTTATTGATGTGTACCTTGCTAGTACTCCTAGTTGTTGGGGAACGTCGCATGGGAAACAAAAATTTTCCTACGCACACGCAAACCTATCCATGGTGATGAGCATCTACGAGAGGGAGAGTGGATCTACGTACCCTTGTAGATCGCTAAGCAGGAAGCGTTAAGAAACGCGGTTGGTGTAGTCGAACTTCTTCGCGATCCAAATCGCCGAGCGTCCCGCGATCCAATCACGAACCGTCCCGCGAACACATCATGATCCGTCCCGTGAACTCATCACGATCTGTCTCATGATCTTGATCATGATCTGTCCCGTGAACTCATCACGATCCGTTCCGTGATCACATCACGAACCGTCTCGCGATCTCGATCACGGTCCTTCCGATCTAGCGCCGAACGGTCGGCACCTTCGCGTTCAGCACACGTGCAGCTTGATGACGATCTCCACCGTCTCGATCCAGCGGGAGGAGGTGGAGAGGAGAGGGAGTTCACCGGCAGCGTGACGGCGCTCCGGTGATGGTGGTGGAGCAATTCCGACAGGGCTTCGCCTAAGCGCTGCAGAAAACCGATCTAGAGGAGAAACTATGCACCGGTGGAACGGGTAGCACGTCGCCGGAAATTCTGTCCAAAAACCACCCAATCCACTAGTATATATAGGAGGAGAGGAGAGGAGAGGCATCCAAGGCCTTTGGGTCGGCCGAAATAGGAGGTGGGAGCAATCCTACTTCACCTCCAATCCTAGTTGGAGTAGGATTGCCTCCTATTGGCTGATTTTCCACTTTTTGCTTTAGGACTTTCTCTCCTGCGCCATGGGCCTTTGTGGCTGTTTTCCCAGCCCACTAAGGGCTGGTTAATACTCTCCCACAGCCCATGGAACTCTTGGGGTCGAAGTACCCCTCCCGGAGGTCTCCCGGTACACTACCGGCACTCCCGGTACACTACCGGCACTCCCGGTACACTATCGATGAGCCCGAAACTTTTCCGGAAACCAAACTGGGACTTCCTATATATGAATCTTTACCTCCGGACCATTTCGGAGCTCCTCGTGACGTCTGGGATCTCATCCGTGACTCCGAACAAACTTCGGTCACCACCATACATAACTCTACACTACCGAAACGTCACCGAACCTTAAGTGTGCAGACCCTGCGGGTTCGAGAACTATGTAGACATGACCGAGACACCTCTACGGTCAATAACCAATGGCGGGACCTGGACGTCCACATTGGTTCCTACATATTCTACAAAGATCTTTATCGGTCGAACCTCTATGTCAAGGATTCAGTTAATCCCGTATAACGTTCCCTTTGTTCTTCGGTATGTTACTTGCCCGAGATTCGATCGTCGGTATCTCCATACCTAGTTCAAACTTGTTACCGGCAAGTCTCTTTACTCGTTCCGTAATACAAGATCCCGCAACTAACAATTAGTCACATTGCTTGCAAGGCTTATTGTGATGTTGCATTACTGAGTGGGCCCCGAGATACCTCTCCGTCACACGGAGTAACAAATCCCAGTCTCAATCCATGCCAACTCAACAGACACCATCGGAGATACCTGTAGAGCACCTTTATAGTCACCCAGTTACGTTGCGAAGTTTGATACACACAAGGCACTCCTCCGATATCCGTGAGTTGCATGATCTCATGGTCATAGGAACATATACTTGACATGCAGAAAACAGTAGCAATAAACTGACACGATCATATGCTATGTTTGTAGTTTGGGTCTTATCCATCACATCATTCTCCTAATGATGTGATCCCGTTATCAAATGACATCTCATGTCCATGGCTAGGAAACCTTAACCATCCTTTGATCAACGAGCTAGTCCATTAGAGGCATACTAGGGACATGGTTTTGTCTATGTATCCACACATGCATTTAAGTCTCCGATCAATACAATTGTAGCATGGATAATAAACGATTATCATGAACAAGGAAATATGATAATAACTAATTTATTATTGCCTCTAGGGCATATTTCCAACACTAGTAGCACTTGGGTATAAGATACCGGTTCAGTTGCTAAATGTTAGCAACTCGAAATAAAAGCTACGGAATGAATGGAGGCTAGCTAAGTGAAAGGTGACGATGTATGTTGGAAGTGTTTCCATGGTTGATGTGATCACCATCACACGCTTTGTCTACCTTCGGGATGTTGGGGAACGTCGCATGGGAAACAAAAAATTTCCTATGCACACGCAAACTTATCCATGGTGATGAGCATCTACGAGAGGGAGAGTGGATCTACGTATCCTTGTAGATCGCTAAGCGGGAAGCGTTAAGAAATGCGGTTGGTGTAGTCGTACTTCTTCGCGATCCAAATCACCGAGCGTCCCGCGATCTAATCACGAACCGTCCCGCGAACCAATCACGAACCGTCCTGCGATCTCGTCACGATCCGTCCCGCGATCCGATCACAAATGTCTCGTGGCCTTGATCACGATCCTTCCGATCTAGTACCGAATGGACGGCACCTCTGCGTTCAGCACACGTGCATCTTGATGACGATCTCCACCGTCTTGATCCAGCAAGAGGAGGTGGAGAGGAGAGAGAGTTCACCGGCAGCGTGACGGCGCTCCGGTGATGGTGGTGGAGTGATTCCGGCAGGGCTTCGCCTAAGCGCTGCGGAAAACCGATCTAGAGGAGCACCGGTGGAACGGGTAGCACGTGGCCGTATTTTCTGCTAAAACCCTAGCTATTCCACCAGTATCTATAGGAGGAGAGGATAGGAGAGTCAGCCAAGGGCCTCTTGGTTCGGCCGAACTAGAGAGGGGTGGAATCCTATTCCACCTCCAATCCTACTTGGAGTAGGATTGCTCCCTATTGGCTGGTTTTTGCTCTTTTTCCTTTTAGCCTTTTCTCCTGTGCCATGGGACTTTGTAGGCTGATTTACCAGCCCACTAAGGGCTGGTTAATAATCTCCCACAGCCCATGGTCCCTCTAGGGTCGAAATACCCCTCCCGGAGGTCCCCCGGTACACTACCGGTACTCCCGGTACACTACCGATGAGCCCGAAACTTTTCTGGCGACCAAACTGGGACTTCCTATATATGAATCTTTACCTCCGGACCATTCCGGAGCTCCTCGTGACGTCCGGGATCTCATCTGGGACTCCGAACAACCTTCGGTCACCACCATACATAACTCTACACTACCGAAACGTCACCGAACCTTAAGTGTGCAGCCCCTGCGGGTTCGGGAACTATGTAGACATGACCGAGACACCTCTACGGCCAATAACCAATGGTGGGACCTGGACGTCCACATTGGTTCCTACATATTCTACGAAGATCTTCATCGGTCGAACCTCTATGTCAAGGATTCAGTTAATCCCGTATAACGTTCCCTTTGTTCTTCGGTATGTTACTTGCCCGAGATTCGATCGTCGGTATCTCCATACCTAGTTCAACCTCGTTACCGGCAAGTCTCTTTACTCGTTCCGTAATACAAGATCCCGCAACTAACAATTAGTCACATTGCTTGCAAGGCTTATTGTGATGTTGTATTACCGAGTGGGCCCCGAGATACCTCTCCGTCACACGGAGTAACAAATCCCAGTCTTGATCCATGCCAACTCAACAGACACCATCGAAGATACCTGTAGAGCACCTTTATAGTCACCTAGTTACATTGCGGCGTTTGATACACACAAGGAACTCCTCCGATATCTGTGAGTTTCATGATCTCATGGTCATAGGAACATATACTTGACATGCAAAAAGCAATAGCAATAAACTGACACGATCATATGCTACGTTTGTAGTTTGGGTCTTGTCCATCACATCATTCTCCTAATGGTGTGATCCCGTCATCAAATGACATCACATGTCAATGGCTAGGAAACCCTGACCATCTTTGATCAACGAGCTAGTTCACTAGATGCATACTAGGGACACAGTGTTGTCTATTTACCCACGCATGCAATGTGTTTCCAATCAATGCAATTATAGCATGGATAATAAACGATTATAATGAACAAGGAAATATAATAATAAACACTTTATATATTGCCTCTAGGGCATATTTCCAACAGTCTCCCACTTGCACTAGAGTCAATAATATAGTTCACATCACTATGTGATTTACATGGTAATGAATCGAACACCCATACAGTTCTGGTGTTGATCATGTTTAGCCCTTGGAAGAGGTTTAGTCAATGGGTCTGCCGTTGGGAGACGTAGTAGTAAATCAAAAAAATTCCTACGATCACCAAGATCTATCCATGGAGAAACCAGCAACGAGTGGGGAGAGATTGCATCTTCATACCTTTGAAGATCGCTAAGCGGAAGCATTACAAGAACGCGGTTGATGGAGTCGTACTCGCAGTGATTCAGATCGTGGTAGATCCGATCAAGTGCCGAACGGACGACACCTCCGCATTCAACACACGTGCAGACCGGTGACGTCTCCTACGCCTTGATCCAGCAAGGAGGAAGGAGAGGTTGGGGAAGGGCTCCAACAGCAGCACGACGGCGTGGTGGTGGTGGAGTAGCAAGGTATTCCGACAGGGCTTCGCCTAAGCGCCGCGAAGGAGGAAGAAGAGAGGTAGGGCTTCGCCGTGAGAGAGAGAGATCAAATCTTGTCTCAAAACAGCCAAAACCTCAAGTATATATAGGAGGAGGGACGTGGAGGGCTAGCTTGGACTCTACTCCAAAGAGGAGAGGTTCGGCCGATTTAAAGGGAGAGTCCACCTCCCACAAGGGAGGTGGATCTCCTCCTTTTAAATCCTTTTTGGCCCTATCTCTTATCCCTAGCCGCATGGGCCTTTAGCAAAAGTCTTGCCCAGCCCAATAAGGGCTGTCACACTTTATCTAACAGCCCATGTGGTCCTTTGACTGATGTCCAGTGTTCCGCTCCGGGATCACTTTGGTACCTCCCTACCAAACTTATGGCAAGGTTCACATCAGATCTGGTACACAACATGGCATACATAATAGAGCCTATGGCTGAGGCATAAGGGATGACACTCATCTCTTCTCTATCCTTTGCCGTGGTCGGGCATTGAGTCGTACTCAATCTCACACCTTGTAACACAGGCAAGAACCCCTTCTTGGACTGATCCATATTGAACTTCTTCAATATCTTTTCAAGGTATGTGCTTTGTGAAAGACCTATGAGGTGTCTCGATCTATCTCTATAGATCTTAATACCTAATATGTAAGCAGCTTCTCCAAGGTCCTTCATTGAAAAACACTTATTCAAGTAGGCCTTTACACTTTCCAAGAGTTCTATATCATTTCCCATTTTCAGTATGTCATCCACATACAATACGAAAAATGCTACAGAGCTCCCACTCACTTTCTTGTAAATACATGGTTCTCCATAAACCTGTACAAACCCAAACGCTTTAATCACTTCATTAAAGCGAATGTTCCAACTCCGAGATGCTTGCACCAGCCCATAGATGGAGCGCTGGAGCTTGCATACCTTGTTAGCATCTTTAGGATCGACAAAACCTTCCGGCTGCATCATATACAGTTCTTCCTTGAGGAAGCCATTAAGGAATGCCGTTTTGACGTCCATTTGCCAGATCTCATAATCATAAAATGCGGCAATTGCTAACATGATTCGGACAGACTTCAGCATCGCTACGGGTGAGAAAGTCTCATCGTAGTCAACTCCTTGAACTTGTCGATAACCCTTAGCGACAAGTCAAGCCTTATAGACGGTCACATTACCATCCGCGTCAGTCTTCTTCTTAAAGATCCATTTATTTTCAATGGCTCTCTTATTATCAGGCAAGTCCACCAAAGTCCATACTTTGTTCTCATACATGGATCCTATCTCGGATTTCATGGCTTCAAGCCATTTGTTGGAATCCGGGCCTGCCATCGCTTCTTCATAGTTTGAAGGTTCACCGTTGCCTAACAACATGATCTCTAGGACAGGGTTGCCGTACCACTCTGGTGCAGAACGTGTCCTAGTGGACCTTCGACGTTCAATAGTAACTTGATCTGAAGTTTCATGATCATCATCATTAACTTCCTCTCTAGCCGGTGTAGGCTCCACAGAAACAACTTCCTGTGCTGCGCTACTCTCCGGTTCGAGTGGAGGTACAATTACCTCATCAAGTTCTATTTTCCTCCCACTTACTTCTTTCGAGAGAAACTCTTTCTCGAGAAAGGATCCATTCTTGGCAACAAAGACTTTGCCCTCGGATCATAGGTATAAGGTATACCCAATAGTCTCTTTGGGATATCCTATGAAGACGCACTTTTCCGCTTTGGGTTCGAGCTTCTCAGGTTGAAGTTTCTTCACATAAGCATCGCATCCCCAAACTTTTAGAAACGACGGCTTAGGTTTCTTTCCAAACCATAATTCATACGGTGTCGTCTCAACGGATTTTGACGGTGCCCTATTTAAAGTGAATGCGGCAATCTCTAATTCATATCCCCAAAATGATAGCGGCAAGTCGGTAAGAGACATCATAGATGTACCATATCTAATAGAGTGCGATTACGATGTTCAGACACACCATTTCGCTGAGGTGTGCTAGGCGGTGTGAGTTGTGAAACAATTCCACATTTCCTTAGGTGCGTACCAAACTCGTGACTTAAATATTCTCCGCCACGATCAGATCGTAGGCACTTTATCTTCCTATCACGTTGATTCTCTACCTCACTCTAAAATTCCTTGAACCTTTCAAAAGTTTCAGACTTATGCTTCATTAAGTAGACATACCCATATCTACTCAAGTCATCTGTGAGGGTGGGAACATAACGGTAGCCACCACGAGCCTCGACACTCATTGGACCGCATACATCGGTATGTATTATTTCCAACAAGTCAGTTGCTCGCTCCATTGTTCCGGAGAACGGAGTCTTAGTCATCTTGCCCATGAGGCATGGTTCGCACGTGTCAAATGATTCGAAATCAAGAGACTCCAAAGGTCCATCAGTATGGAGCTTCTTCATACGTTTGACACCAATATGACCAAGGCGGCAGTGCCACATGTAAGTGGGACTATCGTTATCAACCTTACACTTTTTGGTACTCACACTATGGACATGTGTAACATCACGTTCGAGATTCATCAAAAATAAACCATTGACCAGCGGGGCATGACCATAAAACATTTCTCTCATATAAATAGAACAACCATTATTCTCAGATTTAAATGAGTAGCCATCTCGCATCAAGCAAGATCCAGATACAATGTTCATGCTCAAAGCTGGTACTAAATAACAATTATTAAGGTTTAACACTAATCCCGAAGGTATATGTAGAGGTAGCGTGCCGACGGCAATCACATCGACCTTGGAACCATTCCCGACGTGCATCGTCACCTCGTCCTTTGCCAGCCTCTGTTTATTCCGCAGCTCCTGCTTGGAGTCACAAATGTGAGCAACTGCACCGGTATCAAATACCCATGAGCTACTACGAGCGCTGGTTAGGTACACATCAATAACAAGTATATCACATATACCTTTAATATTGTCGTCCTTCTTATCCGCTAAGTACTTGGGGCAGTTCCGCTTCCAGTGACCGGTACCCTTGCAGTAAAAACACTCAGTCTCAGGCTTGGGTCCATGCTTGTTCTTCTTCTTCCCGGTAACTTACTTACCGGGCGCGGCAACAGCTTTGTTGTCCTTCTTGAAGTTCTTCTTACCCTTGCCTTTCTTGAAACTAGTGGTCTTATTTACCATCAACACTTGATGCTCCTTTCTGATCTCGACCTCTGCTGATTTCAGCATCGATTACAACTCAGGAATGGACTTCTCCATCCCTTGCATGTTGTAGTTCATCACAAAGCTCTTGTAGCTAGGTGGAAGCGACTGGAGGATTCTGTCAATGACCGAGTCATCCGGGAGATTAACTCCCAGCTGAGTCAAGCGGTTGTGTAGCCCAGACATCTTGAGGATGTGCTCACTGACAGAACTATTCTCCTCCATCTTACAGCTGAAGAACTTGTCGGAGACGTCATATCTCTCGACCCGGGCATGAGCTTGGAAAACCAGTTTCAGCTCTTGGAACATCTTATATGCTCCGTGTTGGTCAAAACGCTTTTGGAGCCCCGATTCTAAACTATAAAGCATGCCGCACTGAACAATGGAGTAATCATCGCAGCGAGAATGCCAAGCGTTCGCAACGTCTTGCTCTGCTGGGAGAAGGGGTGGGTCACCTAGTGGTGCATCAAGGACATACAATTTCTTGGAAGCTATGAGGATGATCCTCAAGCCATGGACCCAGTCTGCATAGTTTCTTCCATCATCTTTCAGCTTGGTTTTCTCTAGGAACGCGTTGAAATTGAGGGTGACATCCGCGTTGGCCATTGGATCTACAATATAGATTGTAAAGATAATTTTAGACTAAGTTCATGATAATTAAGTTCATCTAATCAAATTATTAATGAACTCCCACTTAGGTAGACACCTATCTAGTCTTCCAAGTGATACATGATCCATGTCAACTAGCCCGTGTCCGATCATCACGTGAGACGGACTAGTCATCCATGGTGAACATCTCTATGTTGATCGTATCTTCCATACGACTCATGATCGAACTTTCGGTCTTCCGTGTTCCGAGGCCATGTCTGTACATGCTAGGCTTGTCAAGTCAACCTAAGTGTTTTGCGTGTGTAAATCTGGCTTACACCCGTTGTATGCGAACGTTAGAACCTATCACACCCGATCATCACGTGGTGCTTCGGAACAACGATCCTTAGCAACGGTGCACAGTTAGGGTGAACACTTTTCTTGAAATTTTAGTGAGAGATCATCTTATTTACTACCGTCGTTCTAAGAAAATAAGATGTAAACATGATAAACATCACATGCAATCAATATAGTGACATGATATGGCCATTATCATCTTGCTCCTTTGATCTCCATCTTTGGGGCACCATGATCATCACTGTCACCGGCACGACACCATGATCTCCATCATCATGATCTCCATCACTGTGTCTCCATGAATTTGTCTCGCCAACTATTACTTCTACCACTATGGCCAACGTTTAGCAATAAAGTAAAGTAATTACTGTTGGGGAACGTCGCATGGGAAACAAAATTTTTCTACGCACACGCAAACCTATCCATGGTGATGAGCATCTACGAGAGGGAGAGTGGATCTACGTACCCTTGTAGATCGCTAAGCGGGAAGCGTTAAGAAACGCGGTTGGTGTAGTCGAACATCTTCGCGATCCAAATCGCCGAGCGTCCCGCGATCTCATCACGATCCGTCCCGCGATCCAATCACGATCCGTCCCGTGAACTCATCACGATCCGTCCCGCGATCTCATCACGATCCGTCTCACGATGTTGATCACGATCTGTCCCGCGAACTCATCACGATCCGTTCCGCGATCTCATCACGAACCGTCTCGCGATCTCGATCACGGTCCTTCCGATCTAGCGCCGAACGGACGGCACCTCCGCGTTCAGCACACGTGCAGCTTGATGACGATCTCCACCATCTTGATCCAGCAAGAGGAGGTGGAGAGGAGAGAGAGTTCACCGGCAGCGTGACGGCGCTCCGGTGATGGTGGTGGAGTGATTCCGGCAGGGCTTCGCCTAAGCGCCGCGGAAAACCGATCTAGAGGAGAAACTGTGCACCGGTGAAACGGGTAGCACGTGGCCGGAAATTCTGTCCAAAAACCACCCAATCCACTAGTATATATAGGAGGAGAGGAGAGGAGAGGCAGCCAAGGCCTTTGGGTCGGCCGAAATAGGAGGTGGGAAGAAATCCTACTTCACCTCCAATCCTAGTTGGAGTAGGATTGCCTCCTATTGGCTGATTTTCCACTTTTTGCTTTAGGACTTTCTCTCCTGCGCCATGGGCCTTTGTGGCTGTTTTCCCAGCCCACTAAGGGCTGGTTATTATTCTCCCACAGCCCATGGACCTCTTGGGGTCGAAATACCCCTCCCGGAGGCCTCCCGGTACACTACCGGCACTCCCGGTACACTACCGGCACTCCCGGTACACTACCGATGAGCCCGAAACTTTTCCGGAAACCAAACTGGGACTTCCTATATATGAATCTTTACCTCCGGACCATTCCGGAGCTCCTCGTGATGTCCGGGATCTCATCCGGGACTCCGAACAAACTTCGGTCACCACCATACATAACTCTACACTACCGAAACGTCACCGAACCTTAAGTGTGCAGACCCTGCGGGTTCGAGAACTATGTAGACATGACCGAGACACCTCTACGGTCAATAACCAATGGCGGGACCTGGACATCCACATTGGTTCCTACATATTCTACGAAGATCTTTATCGGTCGAACCTCTATGTCAAGGATTTAGTTAATCCCGTATAACGTCCCCTTTGTTCTTCGGTATGTTACTTGCCCGAGATTCGATCGTCGGTATCTCCATACCTAGTTCAACCTCGTTACTGGCAAGTCTCTTTACTCGTTCCGTAATACAAGATACCGTGACTAACACTTAGCCACATTGCTTGCAAGGCTTGTTGTGATGTTGTATTACCGAGTGGGCCCTGAGATACCTCTCCGTCACACGGAGTAACAAATCCCAGTCTCGATCCATGCCAACTCAACAAACACCATCGGAGATACCTGTAGAGCACCTTTATAGTCACCCAGTTACGTTGCGACGTTTGATACACACAAGGCACTCCTCCGATATCCGTGAGTTGCATGATCTCATGGTCATAGGAACATATACTTGACATGCAGAAAACAGTAGCAATAAACTGACACGATCATATGCTATGTTTGTAGTTTGGGTCTTATCCATCACATCATTCTCCTAATGATGTGATCCCGTTATCAAATGACATCTCATGTCCATGGCTAGGAAACCTTAACCATCCTTTGATCAACGAGCTAGTCCATTAGAGGCATACTAGGGACATGGTTTTGTCTATGTATCCACACATGCATTTAAGTCTCCGATCAATACAATTATAGCATGGATAATAAACGATTATCATGAACAAGGAAATATGATAATAACTAATTTATTATTGCCTCTAGGGCATATTTCCAACAGTCTCCCACTTGCACTAGAGTCAATAATCTAGTTCACATCACCATGTGATTCGCATTGTTATGAATCTAACACCCAATGAGTTTTGGGGCTCGATCATGCTTTGCATGTGAGAGAGGTCTTATAGTCAACGGGTCTGCGATATTCAGATCCGTGTGTACTTTGCAAATCTCTATGTCAAACCGTAAACACTGCTACCACACTCCACTTGGTACTATTTCCAAATGGCTGCTCCACTATACGTATCCAGATTGCTACTACTAGTCATCTGGATAGGTGTTAAAGCTTGCATCGACGTAACTCTTTACGACGAACTCTTTATCACCTCCATAATCAAGAAACATTTCCTTAGTCCTCTGGTTACTAAGGATAATTCCGACCGCTGTCCAGTGATCCACTCCTGGACCACTCTTGTACCCCCTGACAGACTCGTGGCAAGGCACACATAGGTGTGGTACACAGCATGGCATAATATAGAGCCTATGGCTAAGGCATAGGGGACGACATTCATCCTTTCTCTTTCTTCTGCCGTTGTCGAGCTTTGAGTCTCACTCAACTTCACACCTTACAAATCAGACGAGAACTATTTCTCTGGCTGATCCATTTTGAACTCTTTCAAAATCTTGTCAAGGTATGCACTCATTGAAAGTCTCATCAAGCATCTTGATCTATCTCTATAGATTTTGATGCTCAACAATTAGGTAGCTTTATCCAGGTCTTCATTTGAAAAACACTTTTCAAACAACCTTTTATGCCTTCCAGAAATTCTACATTATTTCCGATCAACAATATGTCAACCACATATACTTATCAGAAACTCTATAGTGCTCCCACTCACTTTATTGCAAATACAAGTTTCTCGTAAACTTTGTATAAACTACAAAAACTTTGATCACCTCATCAAAGTGTATATTCCAACTCCGAGATGCTTGCTTCAGTCCATAGAAGGATCACTGAAGCTCTCTCATCTTTTAGCATCCTTAGGACTGACAAAACCTTCTGGTTGTATCACATACAACCTTTCCTTAAGTAAACCGTTAAGGAAACGACGTTTTGACATCCATCTGCCAGATTTCGTAATTGAAAATGCAGCAACTGCTAACATAATTCCAACAGACTTTTAGCATCGCTACGAGTGAGAAAGCCTCCTCGCATTCAACTCCTTGAACTTGTCACAAACAACTTTGCAACAAGTCGAGCTTTACAAATGGTGACATTCACCATCAGTGTCTGTCTTCATTCTAAAGGTCCATTTGTACTCAACGACCTGCCGTCTAACGAGCAAGTCTACCAAAGTCTATACTTGGTTTTCATAAATGGATCCTATCTCGGATTTCATGGTCTCTAACCATTTGTCGGAATCCGGGCCCATCATCGCTTCTCCATAGCTCGTAGGTTCATCGCTGTCCAACAACATGACCTCGAAGACAGGGTTGTCGTACCGCTTAGGAGCAGTACACATCCTTGTCGACCCACGAAGTTCGATAGTAACTTGATCCTGAAGCTTCATGATCATCATCATTAACTTCCTCTTCAACTAACGTAGGCTTCACAGAAACATCTTTCTGCGCTGCGCTACTCTCTGGTTGAACAAAGGTTTAACAACCTCATCAAGTTCTATCTTCCTCCCACTCAATTCTTTCGAGAGAAACCTTTCCTCGAGAAAGGATCCGTTTTAGTAACAACCACTTTGCACTCGGATCTGAGATAGAAGGTTCACCCAACTGATCTTAGGGTATTCTATGAAGATGCATTTGTCCGCCTTGGGTTCGACCTCATTAGGTGAAAACATTTTTCACACAAGTGCCGCAGCCCCAAGTATTAAGAAACGACAGCTTAGGTTTCTATCAAACCATAATTCATATGGTGTCATCTCAACGGATTTAGATGGTGCCCTATTTAAAGTGAATGTAGTTGTCTCTAATGCATAACCCCAAAATTATAGTAGTAAAACGACAAGAGACATCATAGTACGCACCATGTCCAATAGAGCATAACTATGATGTTCGGACACACCATCACACTATGGTGTTCCAGGTGGCGTTTAGTTGTGAAACAACTTTCACATTGTCTTAAGTTGTATGCCAAACTCGTGACTCAGATATTCACCTCCACGATCATATCGCAGTCATTTTTATCTTCTTGTCACGATGATCTTTAAACTTCACTCTGAATTTGCTTGAACCTTTCAAACGATTCAGACTTGTGTTTCATTAAGTAAATATACACTATATCTACTCAAATCATCAGTGAAGGTAAGAAAATAACGATATCCACTGCACACTACAAGACTCACTAGATTGCATACATCAACATGTATCATTTCCAATGAATCACTTGCCCGCTCCATCCAACGGGGTCCTTTAGTCATCTTGCCCAAGAGGCATGGTTCGCATGTCTCAACCGATTCGAAATCGAATGAGTCCAAATATCCATCAGCTTGGAGTTTCTACATGCGCTTTATACCAATATGACATTTAGCGGCAGTGCCACAAATATGTGGTACTATCATTATTAACTTTGTATCTTTTGACATCAATGTTATGAACATGTGTAATACTACGATCAAGATTTCAACAAACCATTCTCACTGGGTGCATGACCATTGAAGGTATTATTCATGTAAACAGAATAACCATTATTCTCTAACTTAAATGAATAACCGTATTGCAATAAACATGATCTAATCATGTTCATGCTCAACGCAAAACACCAAATAACATTTATTTAGGTTCGTCACTAATCCTGAAGGTAGAGAGAGCGTGCGATGTTGATCACATCAACCTTGGAAACACTTCCAACACATATCGTCACCTCACCCTTAGCTAGTTCTCCGTTTATTCCGTAGCTTTTATTTCGAGTTACTAACATTTAGCAACCGAACCGGTATCCAATACCCAGGTGCTACTAAGAGTACTAGCAAGGTACACATTAGTAACTCGTATATCAAATATACTTCTATCAATGTTGCCAGCCTTCTTATCTACCAAGTATCTAGGGTTGTTCCGCTTCAGCGACCTCTCACCTCATAATAGAAGCACTTAGTCTCGGGTTTGAGTTCAACTTTGGGTTGCTTCACTAGAGCAGCAACTGACTTGCTATCCATGAAGTTTCCCTCCTTGATCTTGCCCTTTTCGAAACTAGTGGTTTGATTAACCATCAACACTTGACGCTCCTTCTTGATTTCTACCTTCGCGGTGTCAAACATCGCGAACAGCTCAGGGATCAATACTTCTATCCCTGGTGTATTATAGTTCATCACTTAAGTTCTAGTAGCTTTAGTGACAGTGACTTGGAGAACTATATCAATCACTATCTTATCTGGAAGATCAACTCCCACTTGATTCAAGCGATTGTAGTACCCAGACAATCTGAGTACATGCTCAACGATTGAGCTATTCTCCTTCATCTTACAGGCAAAGAATCTTGTTGGAGATCTCATATCTCGCAACACAGGCACGAGCCTGAGATCACAATCTCTGCCCCTAGAACATCTCATATGTTCTGTGACGTTCAAAACGTTTCGGAGCCTCAATTCTAAGCCGTAATGCATGACGCACAAAACTATCAAGTAGTCATCGAAACGTGCCTGTCAGATGTTCACAACATCTATAGACAACGCTAGAGGGGGTGGCGCACCGAGCGGTGCATTAAGGACAGAAGCCTTCTGTGCAGCAATGAGGACAATCCTCAGATCACGGACCCAGTCCGCAATATTGCTACCAACATCTTTCAATTCTATTTCTCTAGGAACATATAAAAATACAAGGGAGCCACAACGCGAGCTAGTAATCTACAACATAATTTGCAAAGACACTTTGACTATGTTCATGATAATGAGTTCAATTAATCATATTATTTAAGAACTCCCACTCAAATTGACATCCCTCCGATCATTCGAGTGATACATGATCCAAATTCACCAACTCAAGTCCGATCATCACGTGAGTTGAGGTGGCTGCAATGGTGAACATCATTATGTTGATCATATCTACTATATGACTCATGTTCGACCTTTCGGTCTCTCGTGTTCCGAGGCCATGTCTGTACATGCTAGGCTCGTCAAGTTTAACCCGAGTGTTCTGCATGTGCAACACTGGCTTGCACCCGTTGTATGTGAACGTAGAGTCTATCACACCCGATCATCACGTGGTGTCTCAACACGACGAACTTTCGCAACGGTGCACATTCGGGGAGAACACAATTTAGCTTGAAATTAAGTGAGGGATCACCTTATAATGCTACCGTCGTCCTAAGCAAAATAAGGTGCATAAAAAGGATTAACATCTCATGCAATTCATAAGTGACATGATATGGCCATGAACTTGTGTTTAAGATCTCCATCTTCGAAACACCGGCATGATCTCCATCATCACCGGCACAACACCATGATCTCCATCATCTTGATCTCCATCAATGTGTTGCCATTGGGGTTGTGGCGCCAGCCCTGCTTCTACTTCTATTGCTACTGCTTAGCGATAAAGTAAAGCATTACATAGCGCTTAATGATTGACACGCAGGTCATACAATAATTAAAGACAACCCTATGGCTCCTGCCGGTTGCCGTACTCAACGACATGCAAGTCGTGAAATTCTATACATCACATGATCATCTCATACATCACATATATCTCATCATGTAATTGGCCATATCACATCACAACATACCCTGCAAAAACAAGTTAGACGTCCTCTAATTGTTGTTGCATGTTTTACGTGGCTGCTATGGGTATCTAGCAAGAACGATTCTCACCTACGCATAAACCACAACGGTGATACACTAGTTTGCTTTTCAACCTTCTCAAGGACCGCCTTTGTCGAATCCGATCCAACTAAAGTGAGAGAAACTGTCACCCGCAAGCCATCTAGGCAACAAGTTGCGTCGAGGGAACCGGTCTCTCGTAAGCGTACGAGTAATGTTGGTCCGGGCCGCTTCATCTCACAATCCCGCTGAACCAAAATACGACCAAGGGAGGAAGCAATCTAAGCATCAACGCCCACAAACCTTTTGTGTTCTACTCGAGATCTCATCGAACCATCAACCTAGCTCATGATGCCACTGTTGGGGAACGTCGCATGGGAAACAAAATTTTTCTACGCACACGCAAACCTATCCATGGTGATGAGCATCTACGAGAGGGAGAGTGGATCTACGTACCCTTGTAGATCGCTAAGCGGGAAGCGTTAAGAAACGCGGTTGGTGTAGTCGAACATCTTCGCGATCCAAATCGCCGAGCGTCCCGCGATCTCATCACGATCCGTCCCGCGATCCAATCACGATCCGTCCCGTGAACTCATCACGATCCGTCCCGCGATCTCATCACGATCCGTCTCACGATGTTGATCACGATCTGTCCCGCGAACTCATCACGATCCGTTCCGCGATCTCATCACGAACCGTCTCGCGATCTCGATCACGGTCCTTCCGATCTAGCGCCGAACGGACGGCACCTCCGCGTTCAGCACACGTGCAGCTTGATGACGATCTCCACCATCTTGATCCAGCAAGAGGAGGTGGAGAGGAGAGAGAGTTCACCGGCAGCGTGACGGCGCTCCGGTGATGGTGGTGGAGTGATTCCGGCAGGGCTTCGCCTAAGCGCCGCGGAAAACCGATCTAGAGGAGAAACTGTGCACCGGTGAAACGGGTAGCACGTGGCCGGAAATTCTGTCCAAAAACCACCCAATCCACTAGTATATATAGGAGGAGAGGAGAGGAGAGGCAGCCAAGGCCTTTGGGTCGGCCGAAATAGGAGGTGGGAAGAAATCCTACTTCACCTCCAATCCTAGTTGGAGTAGGATTGCCTCCTATTGGCTGATTTTCCACTTTTTGCTTTAGGACTTTCTCTCCTGCGCCATGGGCCTTTGTGGCTGTTTTCCCAGCCCACTAAGGGCTGGTTATTATTCTCCCACAGCCCATGGACCTCTTGGGGTCGAAATACCCCTCCCGGAGGCCTCCCGGTACACTACCGGCACTCCCGGTACACTACCGGCACTCCCGGTACACTACCGATGAGCCCGAAACTTTTCCGGAAACCAAACTGGGACTTCCTATATATGAATCTTTACCTCCGGACCATTCCGGAGCTCCTCGTGATGTCCGGGATCTCATCCGGGACTCCGAACAAACTTCGGTCACCACCATACATAACTCTACACTACCGAAACGTCACCGAACCTTAAGTGTGCAGACCCTGCGGGTTCGAGAACTATGTAGACATGACCGAGACACCTCTACGGTCAATAACCAATGGCGGGACCTGGACATCCACATTGGTTCCTACATATTCTACGAAGATCTTTATCGGTCGAACCTCTATGTCAAGGATTTAGTTAATCCCGTATAACGTCCCCTTTGTTCTTCGGTATGTTACTTGCCCGAGATTCGATCGTCGGTATCTCCATACCTAGTTCAACCTCGTTACTGGCAAGTCTCTTTACTCGTTCCGTAATACAAGATACCGTGACTAACACTTAGCCACATTGCTTGCAAGGCTTGTTGTGATGTTGTATTACCGAGTGGGCCCTGAGATACCTCTCCGTCACACAGAGTAACAAATCCCAGTCTCGATCCATGCCAACTCAACAAACACCATCGGAGATACCTGTAGAGCACCTTTATAGTCACCCAGTTACGTTGCGACGTTTGATACACACAAGGCACTCCTCCGATATCCGTGAGTTGCATGATCTCATGGTCATAGGAACATATACTTGACATGCAGAAAACAGTAGCAATAAACTGACACGATCATATGCTATGTTTGTAGTTTGGGTCTTATCCATCACATCATTCTCCTAATGATGTGATCCCGTTATCAAATGACATCTCATGTCCATGGCTAGGAAACCTTAACCATCCTTTGATCAACGAGCTAGTCCATTAGAGGCATACTAGGGACATGGTTTTGTCTATGTATCCACACATGCATTTAAGTCTCCGATCAATACAATTATAGCATGGATAATAAACGATTATCATGAACAAGGAAATATGATAATAACTAATTTATTATTGCCTCTAGGGCATATTTCCAACAATTACATGGCGTTTATGATTGACACGCAGGTCATACAATAAAATAAGGCAACTCCTATGGCTCCTGCCGGTTGTCATACTCATCGACATGCAAGTCGTGAATCCTATTACAAGAACATGATCAATCTCATACATCACAATGCATCACATCACATCCTTTGGCCATATCACATCACAAGGCATATGCTGCAAAAACAAGTTAGACGTGCTCTAATTTGTAGTTGCAAGTATTTACGTGGCTGCTATAGGTTACTTGCAAGAATGTTTCTTACCTACGCCAAATCCACAACGTGATATGTCAATTGCTATTTACACTTCATAAGGACCCTTTTCATCGAATCCAATCCGACTAAGGTGGGAGAGACAGACACCCGCTAGCCACCTTATGCAAATAGTGCATGTCAGGCGGTGGAACCAGTCTCACGTAAGCGTACGTGTGAAGTTGGTCTGGGCCGCTTCATCCCACAATACCGCCGAATCAAGATAAGACTAGTAGTGGTAAGCAAATTAACAAAATCGACGCCCACGGCTGCTTTGTGTTCTACTCGTGCATAGATTCTACGCATAGACCTAGCTCATGATGCCACTGTTGGGAGACGTAGTAGTAAATCAAAAAAATTCCTACGATCACCAAGATCTATCCATGGAGAAACCAGCAACGAGTGGGGAGAGATTGCATCTTCATACCTTTGAAGATCGCTAAGCGGAAGCGTTACAAGAACGCGGTTGATGGAGTCGTACTCGCAGCGATTCAGATCGTGGTAGATCCGATCAAGTGCCGAACGGACGACACCTCCGCGTTCAACACACGTGCAGCCCGGTGACGTCTCCTACGCCTTGATCCATCAAGGAGGAAGGAGAGGTTGGGAAAGGGCTCCAACAGCAGCACGACGGCATGGTGGTGGTGGAGTAGCAAGGTATTCCGACAGGGCTTCGCCTAAGCGCTGCGGAGGAGGAAGAAGAGAGGTAGGGCTTCGCCGTGAGAGAGAGAGAGAGAGATCAAATCTTGTCTCAAAGCAGACAAAACCTCAAATATATATAGGAGGTGGGACTTGGAGGGCTGGCTTGGCCTCTACTCCAAAGAGGAGAGGTTCGGCTGATTTAAAGGGAGAGTCCACCTCCCACAAGTGAGGTGGATCTCCTCCTTTTAAATCCTTTTTGGCCCTATCTCTTATCCCTAGCCGCATGGGCCTTTAGCAAAAGTCTTGCCCAACCCAATAAGGGCTGGCACGCTTTATCTAACAGCCCATGTGGTCCTTTGGTCGTCACACCCCTCCCGGGGGTCCTCCGGCACCCTCCCGGCACTCCCGGTACACTACCGATGAGCCCGAAAACTTTCCGGTGACCAAAACTGGACTTCCTATATATCAATCTTTACCTCGGGACCATTCCGGAGCTCCTCGTGACGTCCGGGATCTCATCCGGGACTCCGAACAACTTTCGGTAATCACGTATACCATTTCCCTATAACCCTAGCGTCATCGAACCTTAAGTGTGTAGACCCTACGGGTTCGGGAGACACGTAGACATGACCGAGACACCTCTCTGGTCAATAACTAACAGTGGGATCTGGATACCCATGTTGGCTCCCACGTACTCCACGATGATCTCATCGGATGAGCCACGATGTCAGGGATTTAATCAATCCCTATGCAATTCCCTTTGTCTACCGGTATGATACTTGCCCGAGATTCGATCGTCGGTATCCCTATACCTTGTTCAATCTCGTTACCGGCAAGTCTCTTTACTCGTTCCATAATACATCATCTCATGACTAACTCCTTAGTCACTTTGAGCTCATTATGATGATGTCTTACCGAGTGGGCCCAGAGATACCTCTCCGTCACACGGAGTGACAAAATCCCAGTCTCGATTCGTGCCAACCCAACAGACACTTTCGGAGATACCCGTAGTGCACCTTTATAGCCACCCAGTTACGTTGTGACGTTTGGCACTCCCAAAGCATTCCTACGGTATCTGGGAGTTGCACAATCTCATGGTCTAAGGAAACGATACTTGACATTGAAAAGCTTTAGCAAACGAACTACACGATCTAGTGCTATGCTTAGGATTGGGTCTTGTCCATCACATCATTCTCCTAATGATGTGATCTCGTTATCAACGACATCCAATGTCCATGGTCATGAAACCGTGACCATCTATTGATCAACGAGCTAGTCAACTAGAGGCTCACTAGGGACATGTTGTGGTCTATGTATTCACACATGTATTATGATTTCCGGTTAACACAATTATAGCATGAACAATAGACAATTATCATGAACAAGGAAATACAATAATAACCATTTTATTATTACCTCTAGGGCATATTTCCAACATCTGCAACATTCAGATCCGTGTGCACTTTGCAAATATTTATGTCCTTCTCCTCGATGTAGAACCGGATGGAGTTGAAGCGTCGCTTTATGTGTCTGGTCCTCTTGCGAAACCTTGGTTCCTTGGATAGAGCAATGGCACCAGTGTTGTCACAGAACAGGTTTATTGGATTCAGCGCACTAGGCACCACTCCAAGATCTATCATGAACTGCTTCATCCAGACACCTTCCTTCGCTGCCTCCAAGGCTGCGATGTACTCCGCTTCGCACGTAGAATCAGCTACCACGCTTTGCTTGGAACTGCACCAGCTTACCGCTCCCCCATTAAAAATAAATACGTATCCGGTTTGCGACTTAGAGTTGTCCGGATCAGTGTCAAAGCTTGCATCGACGTAACCCTTTACGACGAGCTCTTCATCACCTCCATAAACGAGAAACATGTCCTTAGTCCTGTTAAGGTACTTAAGGATATTCTTGACCGCTTGCCAGTGCTCCATTCCAGGATCACTTTGAAACCTTCCAGCCATACTTATGGCAAGGCTGACATCGGGTCTTGTGCACAGCATTACATACATGATAGAGCCTATGGCTGAAGCATAGGGGATGACGCTCATCTTTTCTTTATCTTCTGCAGTCACTGGGCATTGGGTTCCAGCTTTTCAGGCTAAAGCTTTTTGACATAAGCATCACATCCCCAAACTTTAAGAAACGACAACTTTGGCCTTTTGCCAAACCACAGTTCATATGGCGCCGTCTCAACGGATTTTGATGGTGCCCTATTTAAAGTGAATGCAGCTGTCTCTAATGCATAACCCCAAAACGATAGTGGCAAATCGGCAAGAGACATCATAGAACGCACCATATCTAATAAGGTTCGATTACAACGTTCAAACACACCATTACGCTGTGGTGTTCCTGGCGGTGTCAACTGTGAAACAATTCCACATTGTCTTAAGTGACTGCCAAACTCATAACTCAGATATTCACCTCCTCGATCAGATCGCAGAAATTTAATCTTCTTGTTACGATGATTCTCAACTTCACTCTGAAATTGCTTGAACTTTTCAAATGTTTCAGACTTGTGTTTCATCAAGTAAACATACCCATATCTACTCAAGTCATCAGTGAAGGTGAGAAAGTAACGATATCCACCGCGCACTGCAACATTCATTGGACCGCACACATCAGTATGTATGATTTCCAATAAGTCACTTGCCCATTCCATTGTTCCTGAGAACGGAGTTTTAGTCATCTTGCCCATCAGGCATGGTTCACATGTGTCAAGTGAGTCAAAATCAAGTGACTCCAAAAGTCCATTAGCATGGAGCTTCCTCATGCGTTTTACACCAATATGACATAAACGGCAGTGCCACAAGAAAGTGGTACTATCATTAACTCCTCTACATCTTTTGGCATCAATGTTATGAACATGTGTGTCATCACTATCAAGATTCAATATGAATAAACCCCTAACATTGGGTGCATGACCATAAAAGATATTACTCATGTAAATAGAACAACCTTTATTCTCTGATTTAAATGAGTAACCGTCTCGCAATAAACAAGATCCAGATATAATATTCATGCTTAATGCAGTCACTAAATAACAATTATTCAGGTTCATCACTAATCCTGATGGTAATCGAAGAGAGAGCGTGCCGACGGCGATCACATCAACCTTGGAACCATTTCCCACGCGCATCGTCACTTCGTCCTTTGCCAGTCTTCGTTTATTCTGTAGTTCCTATTTTGAGTTGCAAATGTGAGCAACCGAACCGGTATCAAATACCCAGGCACTACTACGAGAACTAGTAAGGTACACATCAATAACATGTATATCATATATACCTTGTTTGTCGTTGGCCGCCTTCTTGTCAGCCAGGTACTTGGGGCAGTTCCGCTTCCAGTGACCAGTTCCCTTGCAATGAAAGCACTCAATTTCTGGCTTAGGTCCATGCTTAGGCTTCTTTGTAGGAGTAGCAACTGCTTTGCCATCCTTCTTGGTTTTACCCTTCTTGCCTTTGCCCTTGCCATTTTTCTTGAAACTAGTGGTTTTATTGACGATCAACACTTGATGTTCTTTCTGGATTTCAGACTCAGCAACTTTCAGCATCGCAAACAGCTCGGATGATGACTTGTTCATCCCGCGCATGTTATAGTTCATCACAAAACTCTTGTAACTAGGTGGCAGTGATTGAAGAACTCTATCAATGATCGCCTCTTGTGGAAGGGCAATTCCCAACTCAGCTAGACGGTTTGAATATCCAGACATTCTGAGTATATGCTCACTAATAGACCTGTTCTCCTCCATCTAGCAAGCATAGAATTTATCGAAGGTCTCATACCTCTCGATCCGGGCATTCTTCTGAAAGATAAACTTCAACTCCTGGAACATCTCATATGCTCCATGACGTTCAAAACGTCTTTGAAGTCCCGGTTCTAAGCCATACAATATTGCACACTAAACTATTGAGTAGTCTCCAGCACGAGCCTCCCAAGCGTTCTTAACGTCTTCGGAGGTCATGTCTTCTGGTTGGTCACCAAGCGGTGCATCAAGGACATATTGTTTCTGGGAAGCCGCGAGGATAATCCTCAGATTACGGGCCCAATCAACAAAGTTACTTCCGTCATCTTTCAACTTAGCTTTCTCTAGGAACACATTAAAATTCAGGGGTGCTACTGCGCGAGCCATTGATCTACAACATAAATATGCAAAGGTTACTTAGACTATTGTTCAAGATAATGAGTTTAGTTAATCAAATTACTAAATCTCCCACTCAAATTGACATCCCTCAGGTCATCTGAGTGTCACATGATCCAAATTCACCAACTCAAGTCCGATCATCACGTGAGTTAAGCTGGTTTCAATGGTGAACATCACTATGTTGATCATATCTACTATATGACTCATGTTCGACCTTTCGGTCTCTTGTGTTCCGAGGCCATGTCTATACATGCTAGGCTTGTCAAGTTTAACCCGAGTGTTCTGCACGTGCAAATCTGGCTTGCACCCGTTGTATGTGAACGTAGAGTCTATCACACCCGATCATCACATGGTGTCTCGACACCACGAACTTTCGCAACGGTGCACACTCGGGGAGAACATAGTTCATCTTGAAATTCAAGTGAGGGATCACCTTATAATGCTACCGCCGTACTAAGCAAAACAAGGTGCATAAAAGGATTAACATCTCATGCAATTCATAAGTGACATGATATGGCCATGAACTTGTGCTTAAGATCAACATCTTCGAAACACCGGCATGATATCCATCGTCACCGGCACAACACCATGATCTCCATCATCTTGATCTCCATCAATGTGTTGCCATTGGGGTTGTGGCGCCAGCCCTGCTTCTACTTCTATTGCTACCGCTTAGCGATAAAGTAAAGCATTACATAGCGCTTAATGATTAACACGTAGGTCATACAATAATTAAAGACAACCCTATGGCTCCTGCCGGTTGCCGTATTCATCGATGTGCAAGTCGTGAAATTCTATACATCGCATGATCATCTCATACATCACATATATCTCATCATGCAATTGGCCATATCACATCACAACATACCCTGCAAAAACAAGTTAGACGTCCTGTAATTGTTGTTGCATGTTTTACGTGGCTGCTACGGGTATCTAGCAAGAACGATTCTCACCTACTCATAAACCACAACGGTGATACGTAGATTGCTTTTCAAACTTCTCAAGGACCGCCTTTGTCGGATCCGATCCAACTAAAGTGAGAGAAACTGTCACCCACAAGCCATCTAAGCAACAAGTTGCGTCGAGGGAACCGGTCTCTCGTAAGCGTACGAGTAATGTTGGTCCGGGCCGCTTCATCTCACAATCCCGCTGAACCAAAATCCGACCAAGGGAGGAAGCAATCTAAGCATCAACGCCCACAAACCTTTTGTGTTCTACTCGAGATCTCATCGAACCATCAACCTAGCTCATGATGCCACTGTTGGGGAACATCGCATGGGAAAAAAAATTCCTACGCACATGCAAACCTATCCATGGTGATGAGCATCTACGAGAGGGAGAGTGGATCTACGTACCCTTGTAGATCGCTAAGCGGGAAGCGTTAAGAAACGCGGTTGGTGTAGTCGTACTTCTTCGCGATCCAAATCGCCGAGCGTCCCGCGATCTAATCACGAACCGTCCCGCGAACCAATCATGAACCGTCCCGCGATCTCGTCACGATCAGTCCCGCCATCCGATCACGAACGTCCCGTGGCCTTGATCACGATCCTTCCGATCTAGTATCGAACGGACGGCACCTCCGCGTTCAGCACACGTGCAGTTCGATGACGATCTCCACCGTCTTGATCCAGCAAGAGGAGGTGGAGAGGAGAGAGAGTTCACCGGCAGCATTACGGCACTCCGGTGATGGTGGTGGAGTGATTCCGGCAGGGCTTTGCCTAAGCGCTGCGGAAAACCGATCTAGAGGAGCACCGGTGGAACGGGTAGCACGTGGCCGTATTTTCTGCTAAAACCCTAGCTATTCCACCAGTATCTATAGGAGGAGAGGAGAGGCATCCAAGGGCCTCTTGGTTTGGCCGAACTAGAGAGGGGTGGAATCCTATTCCACCTCCAATCCTACTTGGAGTAGGATTGCTCCCTATTGGCTGATTTTTGCTCTTTTTCCTTTTAGCCTTTTCTCCTGCGCCATGGGCCTTTCTAGGCTGATTTACCAGCCCACTAAGGGCTGGTTAATACTCTCCCACAGCCCATGGTCCCTCTAGGGTCGAAATACCCCTCCCGGAGGTCCCCCGGTACACTACCGGTACTCCCGGTACACTACCGATGAGCCCGAAACTTTTCCGGCGACCAAACTGGGACTTCCTATATATGAATATTTACCTCCGGACCATTCCGGAGCTCCTCGTGACGTCCGGGATCTCATCCGGGACTCCGAACAACCTTCGTTCACCACCATACATAACTCTACACTACAGAAACGTCACCGAACCTTAAGTGTGCAGACCCTGCGGGTTCGGGAACTATGTAGACATGACCGAGACACCTCTACGGCCAATAACCAATGGCGGGACCTGTACATCCACATTGGTTCCTACATATTCTACGAAGATCTTCATCGGTCGAACCTCTATGTCAAGGATTGAGTTAATCCCGTATAACGTTCCCTTTGTTCTTCGGTATGTTACTTGCCCGAGATTCGATCGTCGGTATCTCCATACCTAGTTCAACCTTGTTACCGGCAAGTCTCTTTACTTGTTCCGTAATACAAGATCCCGCAACTAACAATTAGTCACATTGCTTGCAAGGCTTATTGTGATGTTGTATTACCGAGTGGGCCCCGAGATACCTCTCCGTCACACGGAGTAACAAATCCCAGTCTTGATCCATGCCAACTCAACAGACACCATCGAAGATACCTGTAGAGCACCTTTATAGTCACCCAGGTATGTTGCGACGTTTGATACACACAAGGCACTCCTCCGATAGCTGTGAGTTGCATGATCTCATGGTCATAGGAACATATACTTGACATGCAAAAAACAATAGCAATAAACTGACACGATCATATGCTACGTTTGTAGTTTGGGTCTTGTCCATCACATCATTCTCCTAATGATGTGATCCCGTCATCAAATGACATCACATGTCAATGGCTAGGAAACCCTGACCATCTTTGATCAACGAGCTAGTTCACTAGAGGCATACTAGGGACACAGTGTTGTCTATTTACCCACACATGCAATGTGTTTCCAATCAATGCAATTATAGCATGGATAATAAACGATTATAATGAACAAGGAAATATAATAATAAACACTTTATATATTGCCTCTAGGGCATATTTCCAACACGGGATTAGTAATGAACCTAAATAAATGTTATTTGGTGTTTGCATTGAGCATGAACATGATTGGATCGTGTTTAGTGTGATACGATTATTCATTTAAGTTAGAGAATAATGGTTATCCTGTTTACATGAATAATTCCTTCAATGGTCATGCACCCAATGGGAATGGTTTATTGAATCTTGATCGTAGTAACACATATGTTCATAACATTGGTACCAAAGATACAAAGTTAATAATGATAGTACCACATTCTTGTGGCACTACCACAAACGTCATATTGGTGTAAAGCGCATGAAGAAACTCGATGATGATGGATCTTTGGACTCAGTCGATTTCGAATCGGTTGAGACATGCGGACCATGCCTCTTGGGCAAGATGATTAAGACCCCATCTTCCGGTATGATGGAGCGGCCTGGTGGCTTATTGGAATTGATACATGTTGATGTATGTGGTCCAATGAGTGTTGAAACACGTAGTGGATATCGTTATTTTCTTTACCTTCACTGATGATTTGAGTGAATATGAGGATATTTACTTAATGAAACACGAGTCTGAAATGTTTGAAAAGTTCAAGGAGTTTTAGAGTGAAGTTAAAGATCATCGTGACAAGAAGACAAAATGTCTATGATATGATCGTGGAGGTGAATATCTGAGTTATGAGTTTGGTATGCAATTTTAGACAATGTGGAAATTGTTTCACTGCTCACGCCTCCTGGAACACCATAGTGTGATGGTGTGTCCGAACGTTGTAGTCGTGCTCTATTGGATATAGTGAGTACTATGATGTCTCTTATCGTTTTGCCACTATCATTGTGGGGCTATGCATTAAAGACAAATCCATTCACTTTAATAGGGCACCATCTAAGTCTATTGAGATGACACCGTGTGAATTATGGTTTGATAGAAGCCTAAGCTGTCATTTCTTAATGTTTGGGGCTACGACGCTTATGTGAAAAGGGTTTTCACCTAGTGAGCTCGAACCCAAAGCAGACGAATGCATCTTCATAGAATACCCTAATATGACTTTGGGTATACCTTCTATCTCAGATCCAAGCGAGAAAGTGTTTGTGGCTAAGAACGGGTCCTTTCTCGAGAAAGAGTTTCTCTCGAAAGAAATGAGTGGGAGGAAGATGGAACTTGATGAGGTTGTTGAACCTTTGTTTCAACCAGAGAGTAGCGCAGCACAGAAAGATGTTTCTGTGGAGCCTACGTCAGTTGAAGAGGAAGTTAATGATGATGATCATGAAGCTTCAGATCAAGTTACTATCGAACCTCGTAGGTCGACAAGGACGCGTACTGATCCTGGGTAGTACGTCAACCCTGTCTTGGAGGTCATGTTGTTGGACAACGATGAACCTATGAACTATGGAGAAGCGATGGTGGGCCCGGATTCCAACAAATGGCTAGGATCCATGAAATCTGAGAAAGGATCCATGTATGGAAACCAAGTATGGACTTTGGTGGACTTTCCCGTTAAACGGCAGGTCGTTGAGTACAAATGGACCTTTGAGATGAACTCAGACACTAATGGTGAAATGTCACCATTTATAAAGCTCGACTTGTTGCAAAGAAGTTTCCGCCAAGTTCAAGGAGTTGACTGCGATGAGATTTTCTCATCCGTAGCGATGCTAAAAGTCTGTTAAAATTATGTTAGCAATTGCTGCATTTTTCGATTATGAAATCTGGCAGGTGGATGTCAAAAACAAGGCTTCCTTAATGGTTTCCGTGAGGAAGAGTTGTATGTGATGCAACTAGAAGGTTTTGTCAATCCTAAGGATGCTAAAAGGTATGCAAACTCTAGCGATCCTTCTATGGACTGGAGCAAGCATCTCGGAGTTGGAATATGATCTTTGATGAAGTGATCAAAGTTTATGAGTTTATACGAAGTTTATGAGAAACTTGTATTTACAAGAAGGTGAGTGGGAGCACTATAAAATTCCTGATAAGAATATGTAGTTGACATATTATTGGTCGGATATGATGTAGAATTTCTGGAAAGCATAAACGGTTGTTTGAAGAGAGTTTTTCAAAGGAAGGCCTCGATAAAGCTACCTAATTGTTGGGTGTCAAGATTTATAGAGATAGATCAAGATGCTTGATAATACTTTCAATAAGTACATGCCTTGACAAGATATTTAAGAAGTTCAATATGGATCAGTCCGAGAAAGGGTTCTTGTCTGTATTACAAGGTGTGAGATTGATCACAGCTCAACGCCCGACCACGGCAGAAAATAGAGAAAAGATGAGTGTCATCCCCTATGCTTCAGCCATAGGCTCTATATAGTATGCCATGCTGTGTACCACACATATGTGTGCCTTGCCATGAGTCTGTCAAGGGGTACAAGAGTGATCCAGGAGTGGATCACTGGACAGCGGTCAAAATTATCCTTAGTAACTAGAGGACTAAGGAAATATTTCTCGATCATGGAGGTGATAAAGAGTTCGTCGTAAAGGGTTACGATGATGCAAGCTTTAACACCAATCCGGATGACTCTGAGTAGAAATTCGGATACGTATAGTGGAGTAACTGTTGGAAATATGCCCTAGAGGCAATATATAAAGTGTTTATTATTATATTTCCTTGTTCATGATAATTGCTTATTATCCATGCTATAATTGTAGTGATTGGAAACACATTGCATGTGTGGGTAAATAAACAACACAATGTCCCTAGTATGCCTCTAGTGAACTAGCTCGTTGATCAAAGGATGGTTAAGGTTTCCTAGCCATGGACATGAGATGTCATTTGATAACGGGATCACATCATTGGGAGAATGATGTGATGGACAAGACCCAAACTACAAACGTAGCATATGATCGTGTCAGTTTATTGCTACTGTTTTCTGCATGTCAATGTATATGTTCCTATGACCATGAGATCATGCAACTCACGGATATCGGAGGAGTGCCTTGTGTGTATCAAACGTCGCAACGTAACAGGGTGACTATAAAGGTGCTCTACAGGTATCTCCGATGGTGTCTGTTGAGTTGGCATGGATCGAGACTAGGATTTGTTACTCCGTGTGACGGAGAGGTATCTCGGGGCCCACTCGGTAATGCAACATCACAACAAGCCTTGCAAGCAATGTGACTAATATGTTAGCCACGGGATCTTGCATTACGGAACGAGTAAAGAGACTTGCCGGTAACGAGGTTGAACTAGGTATGGAGATACCGACGATCGAATCTCAGGCAAGTAACATACCGAAGAACAAAGGGAACATTATACGGGATTAACTCAATCCTTGACATAGAGGTTCGACCGATAAAGATCTTCATAGAATATGTACGAACCAATGTGGACGTCCAGGTCCCGCCATTGGTTATTGACCGTAGAGGTGTCTCGGTCATGTCTGCATAGTTCTCGAACCCGCAGGGTCTGCACACTTAAGGTTTGGTGACGTTTTGGTAGTGTAGAGTTATGTATGGTGGTGACCGAAGTTTGTTCGGAGTCCCGTATGAGATCCTGGACATCACAAGGAGCTCCGGAATGGTCCAGAGGTAAAGATTCATATATAGGAAGTCCCAGTTTGGTCGCCGGAAAAGTTTCGGACTCATCGGTAGTGTACCGGGAGTGCCGGTAGTGTACCGGGGGACCTCCGGGAGGGGTATTTCGACCCCAAGAGGTCCATGGGCTGTGGAATAATAATAACCAGCCCTTAGTGGGCTGGGGAAACATCCACAAAGGCAAATGGCACAGGGAGAGGAAGTCCTAAAGAGAAAAGGGAAAAATCAGCCAATAGGAAGCAATCCTACTCCAACTAGGATTGGAGTAGGAGTAGGATTGCACCCACCTTGGCCGGCCGAATCCCCTAGGGGGACTTGGTGTGCCAGCCCCCCTCCTCTCCCTCCCTCCTATATATACTAGTGGATTGGGTGGCTTTTCGACACAACTTACGCCCACGTGCTACCCGTTTCACCGGTGCTCCTCTAGATCTGATTTCTGTAGCGCTTAGGAGAAGCCCTGCCGGAATTGCTCCACCACCACCATCACCGGAGCGCCGTCACGCTGCCGGTGAACTCTCTCTCCTCTCCACCTCTTCTTGCTGGATCAAGACGGTGGAGATCGTCATCAAGCTGCACGTGTGCTGAACGCGGAGGTGTCGTCCGTTCGGTACTAGATCGGAAGAATCGTGATCAAGGCCACGAGACGTTCGTGATTGGATCGCGGGACGGATCGTGACGAGATCGCGGGACGGTTCGTGATTGGATCGCGGGATGGTTCGTGATTAGTTCGCGGGACGGTTCGTGATTGGATCGCGGGACGCTCGGCGATTTGAATCGCGAAGAAGTTCGACTACACCAACCGCGTTTCTTAACGCTTCCCGCTTAGCGATCTACAAGGGTACGTAGATCCACTCTCCCTCTCGTAGATGCTCATCACCATGGATAGGTTTGCGTGTGCGTAGGAAATTTTTTGTTTCCCATGCGACGTTCCCCAACAGTGGCATCATGAGCTAGGTTGATGGTTCGATGAGATCTTGAGTAGAACACAAAAGGTTTGTGGGCGTTGATGCTTAGATTGCTTCCTCCCTTGGTCGGATTTTGGTTCAGCGGGATTTTGAGATGAAGTGGCCCGGACCAACATTACTCGTACGCTTACGAGAGACCGGTTCCCTCGATGCAACTTGTTGCTTAGATGGCTTGTGGGCGACAGTTTCTCTCACTTTAGTTGGATCGGATCCGACAAAGGCGGTCCTTGAGAAGGTTGAAAAGCAATCTATGTATCACCGTTGTGGTTTATGCGTAGGTGAGAATCGTTCTTGCTAGATACCCGTAGCATCCACGTAAAACATGCAACAACAATTAGAGGACGTCTAACTTGTTTTTGCAGGGTATGTTGTGATGTGATATGGCCAATTACATGATGTGATATATGTGATGTATGAGATGATCATGTGATGTATAGAACTTCACGACTTGCATGTCGATGAGTACGTCAACCGGCAGGAGCCATAGGGTTGTCTTTAATTATTGTATGACCTGCGAGTCAATCATTAAGCGCTATGTAATGCTTTTACTTTATCGCTAAACGGTAGCAATAGTAGTAGAAGCATGCAGGGCGTGACAACCTCGATGGCGACACGTTGATGGAGATCAAGATGATGGAGATCATGGTGTCGTGCCGGTGACGATGAAGATCATGCCGGTGCTTTCAAGATGGAGATCTAAAGCACAAGTTCATGGCCATATCATGTCACTTATGAATTGCATGTGATGTTCCTTTTATGCACCTTGTTTTGCTTAGTACGACGGTAGCATTATAAGGTGATCCCTCACTTAAATTTCAAGATAAAATTGTGTTCTCCCCGAGTGTGCACCGGTGCGAAAGTTCGTCGTGTTGAGACACCACGTGATGATCGGGTGTGATAGACTCTGTGTTCACATACAACGGGTGCAAGCCAGATTTGCACGCGCAGAACACTCGGGTTAAACTTGACGAGCCTAGCATGTACATACATGGCCTCGGAACACAAGAGACCGAAAGATCGAGCATGAATCATATAGTAGATATGATCAACATAATGATGTTCACCAATGAAGCCAACTTAACTCACGTGATGATCGTACTTGAGTTGGTGAATTTGGATCATGTGACACTCAGATGACCTGAGGGATGTCAATTTGAGTGGGAGCTTTAGTAATTTGATTAACAAAACTCATTATCTTGAACAATAGTCTAAGCAACCTTTGCATATTTATGTTGTAGATCAATGGCTCGCGCAGTAGCACCCCTGAATTTTAATGCGTTCCTAGAGAAAGCTAAATTGAAAGATGATGGAAGTAACTTTGTTGACTGGGCCCGTAATCTGAAGATTATCCTCACGGCTTCCCAGAAGTCATATGTCCTTGATGCACCGCTTGGTGACCAGCCAGAAGACATGACCTCCGAAGACGTTAAGAACGCTTGGGAGGCTCGTGCTGGAGACTACTCAATAGTTTAGTGTGCAATATTGTATGGCTTAGAACCGGGACTTCAAAGACGTTTTGAACGTCATGGAGCATATGAGATGTTCCAGGAGTTGAAGTTTATCTTTCAGAAGAATGCCCGGATCGAGAGGTATGAGACCTCCGATAAATTCTATGCTTGCAAGATGGAGGAGAACGGATCTATTAGTGAGCAGATACTCAGAATGTCTGGGTACTCAAACCGTCTAGCTGAGTTGGGAATTGCCCTTCCGCCGAAGGCAATCACTGATAGAGTTCTCCAATCGTTGCCACCTAGTTACAAGAGCTTTGTGATGAACTATAACATGCACAGGATGAACAAGTCAGTCGCCGAGCTGTTTGCAATGCTGAAAGTCGCTGAGTCTGAAATCCAGAAAGAACATCAAGTGTTGATGGTCAATAAAACCACTAGTTTCAAGAAAAATGGCAAAGGCAAAGGCAAGAAGGGTAAAACCAAGAAAGGTGGCAAAACAGTTGCTACTCCTACAAAGAAGCCTAAGCATGGACCTAAGCCAGAAACTGAGTGCTTTCATTGCAAGGGAACTGGTCACTGGAAGCGAAACTGCCCCAAGTACCTGGCTGACAAGAAGGCGGCCAACGACAAACAAGGTATATATGATATAGATGTTATTGATGGGTATTTGATACCGGTTCGGTTGCTCACATTTGCAACTCAAAGCATGAACTACGGAATAAACGAAGGCTGGCAAAGGATGAAGTGACGATGTGCGTGGGAAATGGTTCCAAGGTTGATGTGATCGTCGTCGGCACGCTCTCTCTTCTATTACCATCGGGATTAGTGATGAACCTGAATAATTGTTATTTAGTGCCTGCGTTAAGCATGAACATTATATCTGGATCTTGTTTATTGCGAGACGGTTACTCATTTAAGTCAGAGAATAAAGGTTGTTCTATTTATATGAGTAATATCTTTTATGGTCATGCACCCAATGTTAGGGGTTTATTCATATTGAATCTTGATAGTGATGACACACATGTTCATAACATTGATGCCAAAAGATGTAGAGTTGTTAATGATAGTACCACTTTCTTGTGGCACTGCCGTTTAGGTCATATTGGTGTAAAACGCATGAGGAAGCTCCACGCTGATGGACTTTTGGAGTCACTTGATTTTGAATCACTTGACACATGTGAACCATGCCTCATGGGCAAGATGACTAAAACGTCGTTCTCTGGAACAATGGAACGGGCAAGTGACTTGTTGGAAATCATACATACTGATGTGTGCGGTCCAATGAATGTTGCAACGCGCGGTGGATATCGTTACTTTCTCACCTTCACTGATGACTTGAGTAGATATGGGTATATTTACTTGATGAAACACAAGTCTGAAACTTTTGAAAAGTTCAAGCAATTTCAGAGTGAAGTTGAGAATCATCGTAACAAGAAGATTAAATTTCTGCGATCTGATCGAGGAGGTGAATATCTGAGTTATGAGTTTGAAGTCACTTAAGACAATGTGGAATTGTTTCACAATTGACACCGCCTGGAACACCACAACGTAATGTGTGTCTGAACGTCGTAATCGAACCTTATTAGATATGGTGCGTTATATGATGTCTCTTGCCTATTTGCCACTATCGTTTTGGGGTTATGCATTAGAGACAGCTGCATTCACTTTAAATAGGGCACCATCGAAATCCGCTGAGACGACGCCATATGAACTGTGGTTTGGCAAAAAGCCGAAGTTGTCGTTTCTTAAAGTTTGGGGATGTGATGCTTATGTCAAAAAGCTTCAGCCTGAAAAGCTGGAACCCAAAGCGGAAAAATGCGTCTTCATAGGATACCCGAAAGAGACAGTCGGGTATACCTTCTATCTCAGATCCGAAGGCAAAGTGTTTGTCGCTAAGAACGGAACATTTCTTGAGAAAGAGTTTCTCTCGAAATAATTGAGTGGGAGGAAAATAGAGCTTGATGAGGTTATTGAACCTTTACTTAAACCAGAGAGTAGCGCAGCGCAGAAAGATGTTTCTGTGGAACCTACGATGGTAGAAGAGAAAGCTAATGATGATGATCATGAAGCTTCGGATCAAGTTGCTATTGAACCTCGTAGGTCGACAAGGGCGCGTACTACTCCCGAGTGGTACGGCAACCCTGTCTTGGAGGTCATGTTGTTAGACAACAATGAACCTACGAGCTATGGAGGAGCAGTGATGGGCCCGGAATCCGACAAATGGTTAGAGGCCATGAAATCTGAGATGGGATCCATGTATGAAAACAAAGTATGGACTTTGGAAGTACTACCTGAAGGGCGAAAGGCCATTCAGAACAAATGGATCTATAAGAAGAAGACGGACGCGGACGGTAATGTCACCATCTATAAAGCTCGACTTGTGGCAAAGGGTTTTTCACAAGTTCAAGGAGTTGACTATGATGAGACTTTCTCACTCGTAGCGATGCTTAAGTCTGTCAGAATCATGTTAGCAATAGCTGCTTATTTCGACTATGAAATTTGGCAGATGGATGTCAAAACGGCGTTCCTCAACGGTTTCCTCGAGGAAGAGTTGTATATGATGCAACCCAAAGGTTTTGTCGATCCAGAGAATGCTGACAAAGTTTGCAAACTCCAGCGATCCATTTATGGACTGGTGCAAGCATCTCGGAGTTGGAACAAGCGCTTTGATGAGGTGATCAAAGCGTTTGGGTTTATACAAGTTTATGGAGAATCTTGTATTTACAAGAAAGTGAGTGGGAGCTCTGTAGCGTTTCTAGTGTTATATGTGGATGACATATTGCTGATCGGAAACGATATAGAAATGCTGGAAAGCATAAAGGAATATTTGAATAAGAGTTTTTCAATGAAGGACCTAGGAGAAGCTGCTTTCATATTAGGCTTTAAGATCTATAGAGATAGGTCGAGACGCTTAATAGCACTTTCATAGAGCACATACCTTGATAAAGTTTTGAAGAAGTTCAAAATGGAACAGGCCAAGAAGGGGTTCTTGCCTGTGTTACAAGGTGTGAAGTTGAGTAAGACTCAATGCCCAGTGACTGCAGAAGATAAAGAAAAGATGAGCGTCATCCCCTATGCTTCAGCCATAGGCTCTATCATGTATGCAATGTTGTGCACAAGACCCGATGTTAGCCTTGTCATAAGTATGGCTGGAAGGTTTCAAAGTGATCCTGGAATGGAGCACTAGCAAGCGGTCAAGAATATCCTTAAGTACCTTAACAGGACTAAGGACATGTTTCTCGTTTATGGAGGTGATGAAGAGCTCGTCGTAAAGGGTTACGTCGATGCAAGCTTTGACACTGATCCGGATGATTCTAAATCGCAAACCGGATACGTATTTATTCTTAATGGGGGAGCGGTAAGCTGGTGCACTTCCAAGCAAAGCGTGGTAGCTGATTCTACGTGCGAAGCGGAGTACATCGCAGCCTCGGAGGCAGTGAAGGAAGGTGTCTGGATGAAGCAGTTCATGACAGATCTTGGAGTAGTGCCCAGTGCACTGAATCCAATAAACTTGTTCTGTGACAACACTGGTGCCATTGCTCTAGCCAGGGAACCAAGGTTTCACAAGAGGACCAGACACATAAAGCGATGCTTCAACTCCATCCGGTTCTACATCGAGGAGAAGGACATAAATATTTGCAAAGTGCACACAGATCTGAATGTTGTAGACCCGTTGACTAAACCTCTTCCAAGGGCTAAACATGATCAACACCAGAATTGTATGGGTGTTCGATTCATTACCATGTAAATCACATAGTGATGTGAACTAGATTATTGACTCTAGTGCAAGTGGGAGACTGTTGGAAATATGCCCTAGAGGCAATATATAAAGTGTTTATTATTATATTTCCTTGTACATGATAATCGTTTATTATCCATGTTATAATTGTAGTGATTGGAAACACATTGCATGTGTGGGTAAATAGACAACACAATGTCCCTAGTATGCCTCTAGTGAACTAGCTCGTTGATCAAAGGATGGTTAAGGTTTCCTAGCCATGGACATGAAATGTCATTTGATAACGGGATCACATCATTGGGAGAATGATGTGATGGACAAGACCCAAACTACAAACGTAGCATATGATCGTGTCAGTTTATTGCTACTGTTTTCTGCATGTCAATGTATATGTTCCTATGACCATGAGATCATGCAACTCACGGATATCGGAGGAGTGCCTTGTGTGTATCAAACGTCGCAACGTAACTGGGTGACTATAAAGGTGCTCTACAGGTATCTCCGATGGTGTCTGTTGAGTTGGCATGGATCGAGACTGCGATTTGTTACTCCGTGTGACGGAGAGGTATCTCGGGGCCCACTCGGTAATGCAACATCACAACAAGCCTTGCAAGCAATGTGACTAATATGTTAGCCACGGGATCTTGCATTACGGAACGAGTAAAGAGACTTGCAGGTAACGAGGTTGAACTAGGTATGGAGATACCGACGATCGAATCTCGGACAAGTAACATACCGAAGAACAAAGGGAACGTTATACGGGATTAACTGAATCCTTGACATAGAGGTTCGACCGATAAAGATCTTCGTAGAATATGTAGGAACCAATGTGGACGTCTAGGTCCCGCCATTGGTTATTGACCGTAGAGGTGTCTCGGTCATGTCTACATAGTTCTCGAACCCGCAGGGTCTGCACACTTAAGGTTTGGTGACGTTTCGGTTGTGTAGAGTTATGTATGGTGGTGACCGAAGTTTGTTCGGAGTCCCGGATGAGATCCTGGACGTCACAAGGAGCTCCGGAATGGTCCAGAGGTAAAGATTCATATATAGGAAGTCCCAGTTTGGTCGCCGGAAAAGTTTCGGACTCATCGGTAGTGTACCGGGAGTGCCGGTAGTGTACCGGGGGACCTCCGGGAGGGGTATTTCGACCCCAAGAGGTCCATGGGCTGTGGGAGAATAATAACCAGCCCTTAGTGGGCTGGGGAAACAGCCACAAAGGCCCATGGCGCAGGGAAAGGAAGTCCTAAAGAGAAAATGGAAAAATCAGCCAATAGGAAGCAATCCTACTCCAACTAGGATTGGAGTAGGAGTAGGATTGCACCCACCTTGGCCGGCCGAATCCCGTAGGGGGACTTGGTGCGCCATCCCCCCTCCTATCCCTCCCTCCTATATATACTAGTGGATTGGGTGGCTTTTGGACACAACTTACGCCCACGTGCTACCCGTTTCACCGGTGCTCCTCTAGATCGGATTTCTGCAGTGCTTAGGCGAAGCCCTGCCGGAATTGCTCCACCACCACCATCACCGGAGCACTGTCACGCTGCCGGTGAACTATCTCTCCTCTCCACCTCCTCTTGCTAGATCAAGACGGTGGAGATCGTCATCAAGCTGCACGTGTGCTGAACGCGGAGGTGTCGTCCGTTCGGTACTAGATCGGAAGAATCGTGATCAAGGCCACGAGACGTTCGTGATTGGATCGTGGGACGGATCGTGACGAGATCGCGGGACGGTTCGTGATTGGATCACGGGACGGTTCGTGATTAGTTCGCGGGACGGTTCGTGATTGGATCGCGGGACGCTCGGCGATTTGAATCGCGAAGAAGTTCGACTACACCAACCGCATTTCTTAACGCTTCCCGCTTAGCGATCTACAAGGGTACGTAGATTCACTCTCCCTCTCGTAGATGCTCATCACCATGGATAGGTTTGCGTGTGCGTAGGAAAATTTTTGTTTCCCATGCGACGTTGCCCAACAGTAACCATTTGGAATAGCTCCAAGTGGAGTGTGGGAGCAGTATCTACAGTAGGACATAGAAGTTTGCAAGGTACACATGGATCTGAATGTCGCAGACCCGTTGACTAAAACCTCTTTCACAAGCAAAACATGATCAAACCCCAGAACTGGTTGGGTGTTAATCACATGATGATATGATCACATGGTGATCACATGGCGATGTGAACTGGATTATTGACTCTAGTGCAAGTGGGAGACTGTTGGAAATATGCCCTAGAGGCAATAATAAAATGCTTATTATTGTATTTCTTAGTTCATGATAATTGTCTATTGTTCATGCTATAATTGTGTTAACCGGAAACCATAATACATGTGTGAATACATAGACCACAACATGTCCCTAGTGAGCCTCTGGTTGACTAGCTCGTTGATCAATAGATGGTCATGGTTTCATGACCATGGACATTGGATATCGTTCATAACGGGATCACATCATTAGGAGAATGATGTGATGGATAAGACCTAATCCTAAGCATAGCACAAGATCGTGTAGTTCGTCTGCTAAAGCTTTTCTAATGTCAAGTATCGTTTCCTTAGACCATGAGATTGTGCAACTCCCGGATACCGTAGGAATGCTTTGGGCGTGCCAAACATCACAACGTAACTGGGTGGCTATAAAGGCGCACTACGGGTATCTCTGAAAGTGTCTGTTGGGTTGGCACGAATTGAGACTGGGATTTGTCACTCCGTGTGACGGAGAGGTATCTCTGGACCCACTCGGTAAGACATCATCATAATGAGCTCAATGTGACTAAGGAGTTAGCCACGGGATGATGTGTTACGGAACGAGTAAAGAGACTTGCCAGTAACGAGATTGAACAAGGTATAGGGATACCAACGATCGAATCTCGGGCAAGTATCATACCGGTAGACAAAGGGAATTGTATACGAGATTGATTGAATCCCGACATCGTGGTTCATCCGATGAGATCATCATGGAGCATGTGGGAGCCAACATGGGTATTCAGATCCCGCTGTTGGTTATTGACCGGAGAGGTGTCTCGGTCATGTCTACGTGTCTCCCGAACCCGTAGGGTCTACACACTTAAGGTTCGATGACGCTAGGGTTATAGGGAAATGGTATACGTGATTACCGAAGGTTGTTCGGAGTCCCGGATGAGATCCCGGACGTCACGAGGAGCTACGGAATGGTCCGGAGGTAAAGATTGATATATAGGAAGTCCAGTTTTGGTCACCGGAAAGTTTTCGGGCTCATCGGTAGTGTACCAGGAGTGTCGGGAGGGTGCTGAGGACCCCCGGGAGGGGTGTGACGACCATAGGACTTCGTGGGCCCTTAGAGGAGGTGTACCAGCCCTTATTGGGCTGGCCAAGACCTTCCGGAAGGGCCCATGCGGCTAGGGATAAGAGATAAGGCTGAAAAGGATTCAAAAGGAAGAGATCCACCTCCCTTGTGGGGGGTGGACTCCTCCCTAGGTTCGGTCGAACCTCTCCTCCTTGGAGGAGGGGCCAAGGCAGCCCTACCTCTCCCTCCTCCTATATATATCCAAGGTATTGGGGCTGATTTGAGACACGACTTCTCTCTCTCTCTCGGCACAGCCCTAGCCTTCCTCTTCCTCGTTCTCCGTAGCGCTTGGCGAAGCCCTACCGGAGTCCACGTAGCTCCACCGTCACCACGCCATCGTGATGTCGGAGCTCTCCCTCAACCTCTCCCTCCTCCTTGCTGGATCAAGGTGCGGGAGACGTCATCGGGTTGCACGTGTGTTGAACGCGAAGGCGCCGTTGTTCGGCGCTTAGATCGGAGTCCACCGCGATCGAAATCGCTGCGAGTACGACTCCACCAACCGCGTTCTTGTAACGCTTCCGCTTAGCGATCTTCAAAGGTATGAAGATGCAATCTCTCCCCACTCGTTGTTGATTTATCCATAGATAGATCTTGGTGATACGTAGGAAATTTTTTGATTTACTACTACGTCTCCCAACAGAAACATAGACATAAGGTCATCCTTGATTATATGCCAGCATTTTTTGTAAAATTCTGCTGGGAATCCGTCTGGGCCCGATGCTTTGTTTTGTTTCATTTGTGCTATTGCATCAAACACCTCTTTCTCAGTAAAAGGCACAGATAATACCTCATTCTCATCAGAGTTTAACTACGGTATATCATCTGTTGTGATCTCATCCAAAGAGACAAAACTCTCTTCTGGTTCACCAAATAATCTCCTATAGTACTCGGTGATGTACAGTTTCAGGTTATCATGTCCTACGATTGTACCCTCATCTTGATCTAGTTGGACTATTTTTCTTCTTCCTATGTTTGCCATTTGCAATCATATGAAAGAATTGTTTTTTATCATCTCCGCGTACTACCTTCGTCACCTTGGCTCGAAGTGTCCATTTCATTTCTTCCTCTCTCAAAAGGCTTTGCAGTTTTTTCTCAGCCTCTACCTTTGATTTCCAATCCGCTATGTTAAGAAGAGATGATTCAGCCTTCACATCTAATTTAGCGATCAACCGAATAAGTCTATCTCTCTCTACTTTGTACACTCCACTTTGATTCTTGGCCCATCCTCGCAAGAACTGGTGCATGTGTCTGATTTTGTTCTGCCATCTATCCATGTTTGTGACACCACCAGGATCCTTAGCCCATTCATTGGCTATGAGGTCCATGAATCCTTCTCTCTCAAACCAACTTAATTCAAAAGAGAACGAATTTCTATTACCCCCATGATTCGACTCCCCTGAGTCAACCAAGAGGGGTGTGTGGTCTGAGATGGCTCTCTGAAGGGCATGCACTGAGACCAATGGGTATTTCTGTTCCCATTCTACACTGGTTAGTACCCGATCCAACTTCTCGGATGTTGGTACGGGCAAAGAATTTGTCCATGTGAATTGTCTACCAGTGAGGTCAATCTCCCTCAAATCGAGACTTTCAATAACCATGTTGAACATGAGTGACCATCTTCTATCGAAGTTGTCATTGTTCTTTTCATCTTGTCTCCTAATGATATTAAAGTCTTCCCCAACCATAGGGAGTCTTTCATCTCCACATATTCTCACTAAATTGGATAGAAACTCAGATTTCAACTCAGGTTGCGTCGCCCCATATACAGCGACCAAAGCCCATCTGAACCCATCAACTTTCGACTTCACTCGAAATTTGACGGAAAATCCACCGTATGCTACACTCAACACCTCTAGAGTTTCGCATTTGACCCCAAATAAGATTCCTCCAGATCTCCCCCTTGGGGGTAAGCAATGCCAATCATAATCTACTCCTCCGGATAAGTTGTTTAGAAACTGAGGTGTAAAGTTATCTCTACCCGTCTCTTGTAATGCCATGAAATCAAGTTTATGTTCTACCGATGTGTCTCGAAGGAACCTCGTTTTAGCCAAGTCCGCTAGACCTCTGCTATTTCAAAAGATTTCTTTCATATTTCATCATGGAATTTTTTCTTTTGCTTGACACACGCACTTCTCCGAATCGCTGACATGGGATATACCTTCCTTTTCCAAGGTCTCTTAGGCTTATCCTGTATATGTCGTGTGTCATTTTGTGTGGATGCTTCAGGTGAATGACATGTAGCACCCAGAGAGGCCATATACCCCTCTGAGCCCATATCATCCTCATCCTCTTCCTCTCCCTCTATGTGTAATAAATCAGCACATAAATTTTGTAAGTGAGTCCCTCCCAAAATATTTATATCTGCCTCATTCATCGGTTTTACCGCAGCTATGTTTTGAATAATCTCAATGGCTCTATCTGTTTCTAAGTCTAAAATGTCATTAATGGACTTAGCAATTTGTTTGTCACTACCACCCAGAGAGATACCTATGTCGCTAGCATTTTCTAAAAATTCTGAATCAGAAAAATGCAAGATGGAACAGCTAGTATTAACAGACATACTTGTAACTGTCTCGACGTCTCGAAGCTTGGCGGCCCTCATAGCACGCCCTAGCTGCATGTCGTCAGCATCTGGCTGACCCTAGATGCGTTGACTGAAACGTCGATCTACAGATGTGGGGTCTGGAATCCGATATCACCTCCTCCATAGGCATCATAAACTGGTTGTCGCCTCCTACCTCAGCCCCAACAGCCAAGGTGTTAGCTCCAGGTGACAAAGTCTCATCTGATGGTGTAGCCGCCTCCCGAGATGTACTGATTTATTAGTTTTGACAAACGGGATTCATAATGAAGCAACAGTGAGGTACGGTAGGATCAACACTTACCCATCACCCTCATTTGACATGATTGATGGAGAATCAGAGCCCAGGAAAAATATGAGTGGCATTGGTAGTATGAGGTGCTTAAATGAGAACTGCATCTGAAACCAAGTATGGAATAAAGGTCTGGCAGTTATAAACAAAAGTTTTGAGCCTGTTAACATTGGCCACCAGTTGTTATACAGGGCGCAGGAATGAAGAAGACAGGGTTACAGAGATTTAGGCAACGTAGAAAAAAAGCATACAATCCCACCAGACACCAGTATTGCCAGAGCAGCAACTCTTCCACCATGCAAACACATGTGTCTGAACTCTGAAGTAGTGAGTAACAGCATGATTATGATGAACTTATGAATTGATAGCTCCATATGACTGAATAGTAATCACTCTGGTTCACCATACGCTTGCACAAGTATTTGCCCTCAATTCTGGTAACCTGAGATACAACGTATCGACGAATTCGATTGCAATTCTCGTAACCAGACACCTATACTTGGCTCCACGAAGTATTTACATCCACACAGCACGAATTATGTTTCTTTTCATAAAAAATCTAGCAGCCACTTGGAAAAACAAAATCCAGCAGAATAGAAAGTGCAAATCTCAGCAGCAGCAGCACGACAAAATGAAACACCTTTCATCCTTTGGTTCAAGCAACTTCCACAAGGGTGTCTCTATGTTTTTTGGGGGACAGACATAAGAAGATATGCAAAGGGTGTGGTTTTAGTTAGTATACACATGCATCTGGAAACCGGTCCTAGCCACAAGACGGAATTTATAGTTCTGGAATCAACCTAGCGCGATCCTGGAAACAACCAACACTAGACAGGGTCCCTGAAACATCATCTTGGCAGTTCAGGCTTGCCGCCGAGTTGAGGAAATGAGCATAAAAGCGCACTAGCAGGACCATGGTGACAGACACTAAAACAACATGCTCCGACTGCATCCAAGCAAGACATGCATACAGCAGTCTACATACAAGGTCATATATATGAATGGGAAACGGGAAGGTGCATCCTGGGGTGGTATGGTCGACAAAAACGCAGCAACTTCCTTCCGGGTGCGATCAAGGGACACAAAGACCGGCTCAGAACGGAAGCCTGCGTAAAAAAACAGAGGAAACAATGAGAACACGAGAGCCCAGGTTGGAAGAAGCAGTAGACAGATGCAGGGGAAACTGGATGGGCATTGAACATGAGAGCCCATGGGAATGTTGCAAGGATAGTTTGCTATTAACATGAAACTCAACACAAGGTTCAACATTGTTGGTTCATAGGGTAGCGTCAGTACCAGACTGAAATGCATGGTGTCATGGCGGGTGTACAAATGGTGCAACAAGATCTAGTACGGAATGTTGCTTCAAACTAGGTCGGTCGGAACTATACATATCGGAGCACACTATGTGCATGCATATGCCGACTATCAAAGATATAATCGTGAAGAGTGGTCTGGTTACTTACAGTCAAACAGTAGAAGAAATTTCTACTGGATGTCAATTTGCTCGGAAGGCACTCCATGGGCACAGAGGACCTTTAGGATACGGCCAAATATAACATCTTCCTTCGTCGAGCTGCGTATGATTTTGACTACCTTGAGATGCTTCGATAGTGGTGATTGTTCCTTTGGGTCATAGATTTCATATGTTTCCATCACATGCCATTCCTGTAGCAAACAGAAATATTTTCCTGAAGTCAGCAGGAGGTACATGATGACTTCAAAGAAAAAACCTATCAAACTTTGAGAATACATACCTCGTGAGTTTGAAAATCAAGCAGAAGTGTCAGCTTTTCTAGAATTGGCGAGTGCTGGAGGAAGTAAACCAATCCAGTGAAATCATCAGCCACACACCATTTGTTCAGCAACAAGCATTTGAGCTGGCTAAACATGGGGCACCATTTCAAATCCATTCTGAAAATAGATAACTAGAGAAAATGAAGGGGGTTAAAAAAACAAAACGAGTACATGATGCTTTTTGAGATACAGAAGTACGTGCTATGGAAACTTTCTGGTGGTTCTGATTTTTCACAGAAATTAAGTTAATTAAGTGTTACCAGATAATGAGATCTATATCCCAAGTTGTACTTCGCCAGTTTCTTGTCTATTCAGAAATACTGCTCACAGATTAATCTCAATCCTACATGATCTAATAGTATACATGACTAAAGTATCAAGTAGAGGTATGCATATTGCCAGATGAGTAGATAGAAACATCAAGATTCAAACATGTGAAATGGTGAAAACGACAATGCACGTAATGAGCTGGTTGTTCAATATGCTTGTACTGATGGATAACTGGATACAAAACATAAACGAGGTCTAGCAGATGACAAACAGCAATAAGAATTAGCAAAAATGGGAGCATACCTGATCATCAGTTGTTAGCTCCAAATTTTTCGCACCAGACAAGCCTTCCAAAACCACAGGAAATCTTGCTTGCCTATCACATCCTTCACATGGCACATCAAAACAGTAATGATACTGCTGATCAAAGGATTCAACAGATGCTGTTACCAGCGACGGCATGCTGTCAAGAAATGGAGTCAGACCCTGGCATGGAGCTAGTTTCAAGCTGATGAGATTTGGGGCAGAAATACGACGGCGGGTTTTATCGTCAAAACACCCTCCTTTGATGGTAAGATGTTGTACTGACTCGCACAAGATGCTCGCAAGGATGTTACAGCCTTTCATCTCTAACACATCTAGCACCTGGCAGCCCGTGAAATCCACAGAGCGATTGAACTGCATGAAACAAAGCTCTACCCTCTTGAGGTGTGACGAGACGAGAACCAGGTTGGTCGTCAACGAACCAGCGACAACTCGTAGCGCCCGAACGTCATGCGCGAAGGCGTACCGGAGCCACGGCTTGATGCGTTTGAACGCCTCCTCGCAGTGAAAAGTGTTGTATTCAGAACATATCTCACACACGTTCAGAGGTGTCGGGTAGCGGCGGCATAGCATCTCGTCAACGAACTTTCTCCTGGGGCCGCCGTCGCCTCGCGGGTCATCCTCGATGCGCAGGGCGGGCACGGACTTCCAGAGCGTGCGCCAGCGCCGGGCGAGCATGCACGTCCGCACGGAGTCGCGCGAGGGCAGGAACGACATCAGGTACGTCAGCAGGTCGTCCGGGAGGTCCCCGATGCGGTGCTCACTGCTGACGGACACAGCCGTTGCCGTGCTTCTCTCCTCGTTCAGCCTCCTGGACATTTCGTCGAACAGGTTGCCTGCACCCAAGCTGCAGGGTGAAGGGAGTGGGTGCAAAGGACGCACACTGGACTGGAGAAGATGCGCAGAAATATCTATCACCGGAGGCGGATGGGCTCACCTCGCGCCGCCGCAGCAACCCCTGCGTGATGAGTCAAGTGAGCTAAGGGAGAGCAGAGGTGGGAGTGATTCTGGGGGATTCTGGGTGACTGGGTCTGGGGTAGGGGGGCTTGGGGCTGGCGCGCGGTGAGTTCTAAAGGGGACTTGGGGGCGATCCGCAGCGAGCTCCGATGTCCCGGCGGTGAGGCAGTCCGCGCGGACGGCGGACCGACGGTGAGGCGAGCACAAATATTTTGTACTCCGTATTTTCTATCTATTTATTTTTCTTAATTCGCACAAATGTTCTGTAGGATCTGACAAGAGTACGAGCATATTGCAACTCCTAACGTTTAGAAGTTGTGAACAAACCGACAACGCAACCTTTCTTTCACCCGCGTATCCCGTAACTGTCTTGCACCGACGATTCGAAGGCGACAGTTCTTTTCTAGTGAACTCCGGCAACACAGCGGCTTGGGTCCCCCTCTATTCGCTGCCGGAGCAGCGGATGGTCTTCCGTGTTGTTTTAGGTAGGATCCTTGTTTCTTTTGGTGGTGCCGGGAGGGTGAAGACTGTGATGCGTTGAATAAATTTGTCACGGGTTTTTTGTCATCGCGGCGATGCTCTCCATAGCGTCAACGAAGGCCGGTGGCTTTGTGTACTTGACGTTCTCTCGGGATGGCGAGTTTAGTTTTTTTATTCGTGGATGGTGGTTGTTGCATGTTGCGACGACGGCAACAGCCAGGGTGAATTGGTGTTCTTGAAACAGGGATGATGTCTTGTTGGCGGTGGATCCGGTTTTGTTCCCCGACCTCGTCGACGCGGTGCAACGGATTCAGGTCCTGGCTTGCCGGCCGATGCACCACAACGATATGTGCCTTGCTGCGCGCAGCTAGCGTGTTCTTCTGCTCTAAAAGCCTCTTTGGCGATGGTGTGCCCCTGGATCTTGCAACTATGAAGGTTGATCTTTAATTTTGATGAGACTCGACGACTCAGAAGCTTGGAGTCAGTTGCTAGTTTGGATGTGTGCAGACTTTCTTGTAATCTTCTTTGTATTTGGGTTTAGTCTGCAGATTTTTCAGGAAATTTGTTTTTTTCTGACGCTTTTACTAGTTTTTGTGTGCGTTTGTTCTTGTAACTTTAATGAATGGCACGATTACTTACAAAAAAAACATTTAGAAGTTGTCAAGTATGCCAATTTTTGTGTTTGAGTTTATCTTTTTGGCAGAAATTGTCGTGTTTGTCATTAATTTATCATTTTCTTGTCAACTAAAATTGTCATAAAAAACATTTGGATTGCCGTGTTTATAAAATCCAAACAATCAGTACTTATCATTTCTGTTTTTTAGGATGTAGGCATGGAAATGCTAAAGAGTCTAGCTTATTTTTAAAGTTAAAAAAATGAGAAGGTCATGTGGCTCCAGGAGCATACATGTCTACCAGTGTCAAGTAAAAGAGAAAACTAAGCTAAACTATTAGCCTCATAGTTTATATATCTAAACTCGCAAATAAATGGGCACTCTTCAAAGTCGTTCTTCCTGAGCTTTACCTCTTTGATCACCACCGCATTAGCTCTTTCAAACATTGGCTTCTATATCTTTGATGACCGAACTGTTGTCTTGGAAAATAAGAGTATGTGTTGCGAAAATTCGTTTCGCAGCTTGAGCTCAGATGCTCCCGTTGACAAAAAAATAGTAGAAAAATAAAAAAATCTATTTTTTTTGTGGTAGATATTTTTATGCGTGAGGTCCGTTCTAAATTTTAGCTTATTTGGATATTTGAGCAGCTCTCAGCAAAAAACACAAATCGGGTCACAAATGTTCGTGAACAGTAAACCTTTTTTACAGATCCCGATTTGTCTTTTTTGTCGAGAGATGCTCAGATGTCCAAATACGTTCAAATTTGGAGCGAACCTCACTCACAAAAATATCTATCACCCAAAAAAAATTGGAATTTTTTGAATTTTTTTACTATTTATTTTGATTTTTTTCGTCGGGCGGGTGCAGATAAGCCCGGGAGCCAAATAGCCGCTCTCTATGTGTTGCCAAAACATCAAATGCTAAAGATGAGAGCTTCTCTGCATGCCAGAGCTTCCAGGACAGCCACATCGGTGACATCATTAAGAGTAATAGATGTGCTCGTGTATCGCCCTTCGTCGTGCCGTACATAAGGCCCATAATCGTTTGTTCGTTCGTTTAGAAAAAAAATTCCAAACGAACAAACAATTTTCTAGGTGTTTGTGAGTTTTTTGTTTTAATGGCACAAACATTTTTGTACATGTCATGAAGAATTTTCTAAAATTCTGTGAACAATTTACATTTTAGGAATATTTTTTAATTGGTGTGAACATTTTTGAAATGTGTGAACATTATTCAAATGCCATAAACAATTTTTTATTGCTACAAACTGTATTTATGCGAGCACTTTTTACATTTTCATGAACATATGTTTAAACATATAGAAATTTTTAAATGATATGGACATTTTTTGAAGGACATGCACAATTGCGTAAAACAAAATTGCATTTCATGAAAAAATATGTGTGGTGGTTTTTTATAAAATTATTTAAAGTAATTTCTTGAAATATATATTTAGAATATTTCAAAATAGAAACAAAAGAAAAAAATAAAAGCGAAAGAAGCAAACAAATCAAACGAACTAATAATTACTAGACCGACCCACTATATACCCTCCTTGAGGCAAGACGTATTGTTCTTGTCACAAAACAAATAAGTAAGACGTAAACCATGCAAGCATCGCATTTGTCCGTCTCTTTCATAGACACGCCTCTGCAAGCTACGTCTTTGTTCGTCTCTCTCATTTTGATCGACCGGTTGATCAGACCGAGCCTAGTTAGCATATGCCAAAATGATCAAGGCACGGGTTTTTTTTAAACTGAGACAAAACCAAAAGAGATGTGGATTACTCCTAAAGCATGAACCCTACAACTATACATGTGAACCTCTATAAACTCTCAACAAGCTACACCTGTAAACCCCTGACACATAGAGCGTGACCTTGTTGGAAATATGCCCTAGAGGCAATAATAAAATGGTTATTATTGTATTTCCTTATTCATGATAATTGTCTATTGTTCATGCTATAGTTGTGTTAACCGAAAACCGTAATACATGTGTGGATACATAGACCATAACATGTCCCTAGTAAGCCTCTAGTTGCCTAGCTCGTTGATCAATAGATGATCACGGTTTCATGACCATGGACATTGAATGTCGTTGATAACGGGATCACATCATTAGGAGAATGATGTGATGGATAAGACCCAATCCTAAGCATAGCACAAGATCGTGTAGTTCGTTTGCTAAAGCTTTTCAATGTCAAGTATCGTTTCCTTAGACCATGAGATTGTGCAACTCCCGGATACCGTAGGAATGCTTTGGGTGTGCCAAACGTCACAACGTAACTGGGTGGCTATAAAGGTGCACCACGGGTATCTCCGAAAGTGTCTGTTGGGTTGGCAAGAATCGAGACTGGGATTTGTCACTCCGTGTGACGGAGAGGTATCTCTCGGCCCACTCGGTAAGACATCATCATAATGAGCTCAATGTGACTAAGGAGTTAGTCACGGGATGATGTATTACGGAACGAGTAAAGAGACTTGCCGGTAACGAGATTGAACAAGGTACAGAGATACCGACGATCGAATCTCGGGCAAGTATCATACCGATAGACAAAGGGAATTGTATACGGGATTGATTGAATCCCCGACATCGTGGTTCATCCGATGAAATCATCGTGGAGCATGTGGGAGCCAACATGGGTATCCAGATCCAGCTTTTGGTTATGGACCGGAGAGGTGTCTCGGTCATGTCTACATGTCTCCCGAAGCTGTAGGGTCTACACACTTAAGGTTCGATGATGGTAGGGTTATAGGGAAATGGTATACGTGATTACCGAAGGTTGTTTGGAGTCCCTGATGAGATCCCGGACATCACGAGGAGATCCAAAATGGTCCGGAGGTAAAGATTGATATATAGGAAGTCCAGTTTTGGTCACCGGAAAGTTTTCGGGCTCATCGGTAGTGTACCGGGAGTGCCGGGAGGGTGTCGGAGGACCCCGGGAGGGGTGTGACGACCAAAGGACTTTGTGGGCCCTTAGAGGAGGTGTGCCAGCCCTTTTTGGGCTGGCCAAGACCTTATAGAAAGCCCCATGCGGCTGGGGTAAAGAGATATAGGGCAAAAGGATTTAAAAAGGAGGAGATCCACCTCCCTTGTGGGAGGTGGACTCTTCCCCACCTTCGGTCGAACCTCTCCTCCTTGTAGGAGGGGCCAAGGCAGCCCTCCCTCTCCCTCCTCCTATATATACCCAAGGGTTTGGGCTGATTTGAGACACGACTTCTCTGTCTCTCGACGCAGTCCTACCCTTCCTCTTCCTCGTTCTCCGTAGCGCTTGGCGAAGCCCTTCCGGAGTTCACGTAGCTCCACCGTCACCATGCCGTCGTGCTGCCGGAGCTCTCCCTCAACCTCTCCTTCCTCCTTGCTGGATCAAGGCGTAGGAGACGTCATCGGGATGCACGTGTGTTGAACGCGGAGGCGCCATTGTTCGGCGCTGAGATCGGAATCCACCGCGATCTGAATCGCTACGAGTACGACTCCACCAACCGCTTTCTTGTAACGCTTCCGCTTAGCGATCTTCAAAGGTATGAAGATGCAATCTTTCCCCTCTCGCTGCTGGTTTCTCCATGGATAGATCTTGGTGATCGTAGGAAAATTTTGATTTACTACTACGTCTCCCAACAGTGGCATCATGAGCCAGGTCTATGCGTAGAATCTATGCACGAGTAGAACACAAGTTGTTGCGGGTGTCGATTTTGTTAATATGCTTACCACTACTAGTCTTATCTTGATTCGGCGGTATTGTGGGATGAAGCGGCCCGGACCGACTTTACACGTACGCTTACATGAGACTAGTTCCACCGCCTGACATGAACTTGATGCATAAGGTGGCTAGCGGGTGTCTGTCTCTCCCACCTTAGTCGGATTGGATTCGATGAAAAGGGTCCTTATGAAGGGTAAATAGCAATTGGCATATCACGTTGTGGTTTTGGTGTAGGTAAGAAACGTTCTTGCTAGAAACCTATAGCAGCCACGTAAAAACTTGCAACTACAAATTAGAGGACGTCTAACTTGTTTTTGCAGCATATGCCTTGTGATGTGATATGGCCAAAGGATGTGATGTGATGCATTGTGATGTATGAGATTGATCATGTTCTTGTAATAGGATTCACGACTTGCATGTCGATGAGTATGACAACCGGCAGGAGCCATAGGAGTTGTCTTATTTTATTGTATGACCTGCATGTCAATCATAAACGCCATGTAATTACTTTACTTTATTGCTAAACGTTGGCCATAGTAGTAGAAGTAATAGTTGGCGAGACAACTTCATGAAGACATAATGATGGAGATCATGCCGTCGTGTCAGTGATAGTGATGATCATGATGCCCTGAAGATGGAGATCAAAGGAGCAAGATGATATTGGCCATATCATATCACTATATTGATTGCATGTGATTTTTATCATGTTTACATCTTATTTGCATAGGACGACGGTAGTAAATAAGATGATATCTCAATAAAATTTCAAGAGAAGTGTTCACCCTAACTGTGCACCGTTGCCAAGGATCGTCGTTCCGAAGCACCACGTGATGATCGGGTGTGATAGGTTCTAACGTTCGCATACAACGGGTGTAAGCCAGATTTACACACGCGATACATTTAGGTTAACTTGACGAGCCTAGCATGTACAGACATGGCCTCGGAACACGGAAGACCGAAAGGTCGAACATGAGTCGTATAGAAGATACGATCAACATGGAGATGTTCACCATGGATGACTAGTCCGTCTCACGTGATGATCGAACACGGGCTAGTTGACATGGATCATGTGTCACTTAGATGACTAGAGAGATATCTATCTAAGTGGGAGTTCATTAAATAATTTGATTATGTGAACTTAATTATCATGAACTTAGTCTAAAATTATCTTTACAATCTATATTGTAGATCCAATGGCCAACGCGAATGTCACCCCTCAATTTCAACGCGTTCCTAGAGAAAACCAAGCTGAAAGATGATGGAAGCAACTATGCGGATTGGGTCCGTGGCTTGAGGATCATCCTCATAGCTTCCAAGAAATTGTATGTCCTTGATGCACCACTAGGTGGCCCACCCCTTCTCCCAGCAGAGCAAGACGTTGCGAACGCTTGGCATTCTCGCTGCGATGATTACTCCCTTGTTCAGTGCGGCATGCTTTACAGTTTAGAACCGGGGCTCCAAAAGCGTTTTGAGCAACACGGAGCATATGAGATGTTCCAAGAGCTTAAACTGGTTTTCCAAGCTCATGCCCGGGTCGAGAGATATGACGTCTCCGACAAGTTCTTCAGCTATAAGATGGAGGAGAATAGTTCTGTTAGTGAGCACATCCTCAAGATGTCTGGGCTACACAACCGCTTGACTCAGCTGGGAGTTAATCTCCCGGATGACTCGGTTATTGACAGAATCCTCCAGTCGCTTCCACCTAGCTACAAGAGCTTTGCGATGAACTACAACATGCAAGGGATGGAGAAGTCCATTCCTGAGTTGTACTCGATGCTGAAATCAGCAGAGGTCGAGATCAAATGGGAGCATCAAGTGTTGATGGTGAATAAGACCACTAGTTTCAAGAAAGGCAAGGGTAAGAAGAACTTCAAGAAGGACGGCAAAGCTGTTGTCGCGCCCGGTAAGCAAGTTGTCGGGAAGAACAAGAACAAGAATGGACCCAAGCCTGAGACTGAGTGTTTTTATTGCAAGGGTACCGGTCACTGGAAGTGGAACTGCCCCAAGTACTTAGCGGATAAGAAGGATGGCAACGTTAAAGGTATATGTGATATACTTGTTATTGATGTGTACCTAACCAGTGCTTGTAGTAGCTCATGGGTATTTGATACCGGTACAGTTGCTCACATTTGTAACTCCAAGCAGGAGCTGCGGAATAAGCAGAGGCTGGCAAAGGACGAGGTGACGATGCGCGTTAGGAATGGTTCCAAGGTCGATGTGATCGCCGTCGGCACGCTACCTCTACATCTACCTTCGGGATTAGTGTTAAACCTTAATAATTGTTATTTAGTACCAGCTTTGAGCATGAACATTGTATCTGGATCTCGCTTGATGCGAGATGGCTACTCATTTAAATTTGAGAATAATGGTTGTTCTATTTATATGAGAGAGATGTTTTATGGTCATGCCCCGCTGGTCAATGGTTTATTCTTGATGAATCTCGAACGTGATGTTACACATGTCCATAGTGTGAGTATCAAAAAGTGTAAGGTTGATAACGATAGTCCCACTTACATGTGGCACTGCCGCCTTGGTCATATTGGTGTCAAACGCATGAAGAAGCTCCATACTGATGGACTTTTGAAGTCTCTTGATTTCGAATCATTTGACACGTGCGAACCATGCCTCATGGGCAAGATGACCAAGACTCCATTCTCCGGAACAATGGAGCGAGCAACTGACTTGTTGGAAATAATACATACCGATGTATGCGGTCCAATGAGTGTCGAGGCTCGTGGTGGCTACCGTTATGTTCTCACCCTCAGTGATGACTTAAGTAGATATGGGTATGTCTACTTAATGAAACATAAGTCTGAAACTTTTGAAAGGTTCAAGGAATTTCAGAGTGAGGTAGAGAATCAACGTGACAGGAAAATAAAGTGCCTATGATCTGATCATGGCGGAGAATATTTAAGTCACGAGTTTGGCACGCACCTAAGGAAATGTGGAATTGTTTCACAACTCACGCCGCCTGGCACACCTCAGCGAAATGGTGTGTCTAAATACCGTAATCGCACTCTATTAGATATGGTACGATCTATGATGTCTCTTACCGACTTACCGCTATCGTTTTGGGGATATGCATTAGAGACTACCGCATTCACTTTAAATAGGGCACCATCAAAATCCGTTGAAATGACACCATATGAATTGTGGTTTGGTAAGAAACCTAAGCTGTCATTTCAAAAAGTTTGGGGATGTGATGCTTATGTGAAGAAACTTCCACCTGAGAAGCTCGAACCCAAAGCGGAAAAGTGCGTCTTCATAGGATATCCCAAAGAGACTATTGGGTATACCTTCTACCTACGATCCGAGGGCAAAGTCTTTGTTGCCAATAATGGATCCTTTCTCGAGAAAGAGTTTCTCTCGAAAGAAGTAAGTGGGAGGAAAATAGAACTTGATGAGGTAATTGTACCTCCACTCGAACCGGAGAGTAGCGCAGCACAGGAAGTTGTTTCTGTGGAGCCTACACTGGCTGGAGAGGAAGTTAATGATGATGATCATGAAACTTCAGATCAAGTTACTATTGAACGTCGAAGGTCCACTAGGACACGTTCCGCACCTGAGTGGTACGGCAACCCTGTCCTAGAGATCATGTTGTTAGACAATGGCGAACCTTCGAACTATGAAGAAGCGATGGCGGGCCCGGATTCCAAGAAATGGCTTGAAGCCATGAAATCCGAGATAGGATCCATGTATGAGAACAAAGTGTGGACTTTGGTGGACTTGCCTGATGATAAGCGAGCCATTGAAAATAAATGGATCTTTAAGAATAAGACTGACGTGGATGGTAATGTGACCGTCTATAAGGCTCGGCTTGTCGCTAAGGGTTATCGACAAGTTCAAGGAGTTGACTATGATGAGACTTTCTCACCCGTAGCGATGCTGAAGTCTGTCCGAATCATGTTAGCAATTGCCGCATTTTATGATTATGAGATCTGGCAAATGGACGTCAAAACGGCATTCCTTAATGGATTCCTCAAGTAAGAACTGTATATGATGCAGCCGGAAGGTTTTGTCGATCCTAAAGATGCTAACAAGGTATGCAAGCTCCAGCGCTCCATCTATGGGCTGGTGCAAGCATCTCGGAGTTGGAACATTCGCTTTAATGAAGTGATTAAAACGTTTGGATTTGTACAGGTTTATGGAGAACCCTGTATTTACAAGAAAGTGAGTGAGAGCTCTGTAGCATTTCTCGCTTTATATGTGGATGACATACTGATAATGGAAAATGATATAGAACTCTAGGAAAGTGTAAAGGCCTACTTGAATAAGTGTTTTTCAATGAAGGACCTTGGAGAAGTTGCTTACATATTAGGTATTAAGATCTATAGAGATAAATCGAGACGCCTCATAGGTCTTTCACAAAGCACATACCTTGAAAAGATATTGAAGAAATTCAATATGGATTAGTCCAAGAAGGGGTTCTTGCCTGTGTTACAAGGTGTGAGATTGAGTACGACTCAATGTCCGACCACGGCATAGGATAGAGAAGAGATGAGTGTCATCCCCTATGCTTCAGCCATAGGCTCTATTATGTATGCCATGCTGTGTACCAGACCTGATGTGAACCTTGCCATAAGTTTGGTGGGGAGGTACCAAAGTGATCCTAGAGCGGAACACTGGACAGCGGTCAAGAATATCCTGAAGTACCTAAAAAGGACAAAGGACATGTTTCTCGTATATGGAGGTGCCGAAGAACTCGTCGTAAAGGGTTACGTCGATGCTAGCTTCGACACAGATCCGGACGACTCCAAGTCGCAAACCGGATACATGTATGTTTTGAACGGAGGGGCAGTCAGCTGGTGCCACAACAAGCAAAGCGTCGTGGCGGCATATACATGTGAAGCTAAGTACACAGCTTCTTCGGAAGCAGCAAAGGAAGGAGTCTGGATGAAGGAGTTCATCACCGACCTAGGAGTAATTCCAAGCGCGTCGGCCCCAATGACTCTATTCTGTGATAACACTGGAGCTATTGCCCTTGCGAAGGAGCCCAGGTTTCACAAGAAGACAAGACACATCAAGCGCCGCTTCAACTCCATCCGTGATTACATTCAGGAGGGAGATATAGATATTTGTAAAGTGCATACGGATCTGAATGTCGCAGATCCGTTGACTAAACCTCTCTCACGAGCAAAACATGATCAACACTAGAATGCTATGGGTGTTCGATTCATCACAATGTAACTAGATTATTGACTCTAGTGCAAGTGGGAGACTGTTGGAAATATGCCCTAGAGGCAATAATAAAATGGTTATTATTGTATTTCCTTGTTCATGGTAATTGTCTATTGTTCATGCTATAATCGTGTTAACCGAAAACCGTAATACATGTGTGAATACATAGACCACAACAAGTCCCTAGTGAGCCTCTAGTTGGCTAGCTCGTTGATCAATAGATGGTCACGGTTTCATGACCATGGACATTGGATGTCGTTGATAATGGGATCACATCATTAGGAGAATGATGTGATGGACAAGACCCAATCCTAAGCATAGCACAAGATCATGTAGTTCGTTTGCTGAAGCTTTTCAGTATCAAGTATCATTTCCTTGGACCATGATATTGTGCAACTCCCGGATACGGTAGGAATGCTTTGGGTGTGCCAAACATCACAACGTAACTGGGTGGCTATAAAGGTGCACTACGGGTATCTCCGAAAGTGTCTGTTGGGTTGGCACGAATCGAGACTGGGATTTGTCACTCCATGTGACGGAGAGGTATCTCTGGGCCCACTCGGTAAGACATCATCATAATGAGCTCAATGTGACTAAGGAGTTAGTCACGGGATGTTGTGTTACGGAACAAGTAAAGAGACTTGCCGGTAACGAGATTGAACAAGGTATAGAGATACCGACGATCGAATCTCGGGCAAGTATCATACCGATAGACAAAGGGAATTGTATACAGGATTGATTGAATCCCCGACATCGTGGTTCATTCGATGAAATCATAGTGGAGCATGTGGGAGCCAACATGGGTATCCAGATCCCACTGTTGGTTATTGACCGGAGAGGTGTCTCGGTCATGTCTACATGTCTCCCGAACCCGTAGGGTCTACACACTTAAGGTTCGATGACGTTAGGGTTATAGGGAAATAGTATACGTGATTACCAAAGGTTGTTCGGAGTCCCGGATGAGATCCCGTACGTCATGAGGAGCTCCGGAATGGTCCGGAGGTAAAGATTGATATATAGGAAGTCCAATTTTGGTCACCGGAAAGTTTTCGGGCTCATCGGTATTGTACCGGGAGTGCCGAGAGGGTGCCGGAGGACCCCCGGGAGGGGTGTGACGACCAAAGGACTTTGTGGGCCCTTAGAGGAGGTGTGCCAGCCCTTTTTGGGCTGGCCAAGACCTTCTAGAAAGGCCCATGCGGCTGGGGTAAAGAGATATAGGGCAAAAGGATTTAAAAGGAGGAGATCCACCTCCCTTGTGGGAGGTGGACTCTTCCCCACCTTCGGCCGAACCTCTCCTCCTTGGAGGAGGGGCCAAGGCAGCCCTCCCTCTCCCTCCTCCTATATATACCCAAGGGTTTGGGCTGATTTGAGACACGACTTCTCTCTCTCGGCGTAGCCCTACCCTTCCTCTTCCTCGTTCTCCGTAGTGCTTGGCGAAGCCCTGCTGGAGTTCACGTAGCTCCACCGTCACCACGCCGTCGTGCTGCCGGAGCTCTCCCTCAACCTCTCCTTCCTCCTTGCTGGATCAAGGCGTAGGAGACGTCATCGGGCTGCACGTGTGTTGAACGCGGAGGCGCCGTTGTTCGGCGCTGAGATCGGAATCCACCGCGATTTGAATCGCTGCGAGTACGACTCCACCAACCGCGTTCTTGTAACGCTTCCGCTTAGCGATCTTCAAAGGTATGAAGATGCAATCTCTCCCCTCTCATTGCTGGTTTCTCCATGGATAGATCTTGGTGATCGTAGGAAAATTTTGATTTACTACTACGTCTCCCAACAGACCTCACATAGGTATCGTAACAAAAAACACCGAGCAATATATCAGGCAACACTGAAATGACGCACATCCATCAAAGCAGCCACGGACGCCATCCTATGACGCTACTCTTCTTGTATTGCTCATAGAAGACTTCTCCTTCAAGAAGTCGGATCAAAGGTAGAGCACCCACTTCTTGCATTTCCTCGGAGGAACCAATCGGCATGCTAGCACCGGGGCATGCGGCCTCCAAGATGGCGATAAAGTTGCGAAGTTTCTTTTTATTAAAAGAGTCCTGACGCAACCACTTCAGTTCAGACTCTCATGTTGCCCCTCTTTGGGTTTTTGTATTTCATTGTTTTTATTCTTAGTTAAGGAGTGCATTTCTAGTAGCTCACCCTCAAAATGATACAATACCTTGTTTATGCATCAACGGCTTCTGCTCTCAAACATGACCTTAATTTCATGATGTGTTGAAGCTTCTCTACTGTTGTTTTAGCTGAAATACTCATAAGCTGACTTTAATTTTCTTATTTTTGCTCTTAAATCTTTTGCAATGTCTCCATGACCTGCATCGTTTTGAGTAAGTTCCGCATGTGTGTCTTCTAGCTCCCATTGTTTGCATCTAGCATTTTTGAAAAACAAGCACATATGCGAGACAACACTAACAAAATCAATGACATACACAAGTTGAACCAAATGATTTTGAGCTATGTTAATGTTCATGCCTTTTGTTCCTGAGTAATTGACGTCGGAAAGAGCCTCACATTTGTTGGAACCCTCAAAGTCTTTCTTTTGGAGTTCAACAATTAACACAAAGGCAATGATATCAACAACAACATAACTTCACATAGATTAAGTCTTTTTTCGAACACCTAAATGCCCACAAATTCAATGCTTATGACTATATAAATCGAGCCAAAACAAGGCAAAAAAAAACCCAGTGCCAAGCCTTACACCACAAACAAACCAGATCATCCAAAATTAGATCAACTGATTAGGGCAAAAAAATCATCATAAGAAGATAAAGAGATCAACACCAACAAGGTGAGATACTGAGGTTATCAACAAGAAACGAGGGTTGGGTCATGTGTTCTCATTGGTGATCTTGGTATTGGCCAAGGGAGGCGGCTCAATATAGGCCTTCTTCCACCTCCTCTTGCTCGCAACTGCCTTCCACGCAAGCGCACCATCCAACGTCAACTACGCCTACGTATGAACAAGCAGGGGCGGAGCTATGTTGAGGCCGGGGGACACTGCCCCCCCTCCCCCAAGCCTTGGGATAGTTACTGAAGATTCTTTTCATATAGCTGCATAGGTTAAGGAAAATCTTCATCCCCCGAAGGAAGGAACCCTTGGTTCACCTAGAAGAGACGCGTGTGGAGGGCCTTGTTCATCACTTCCAGGAATGATTGGTCTGCGGCGAGTGACTAGGCCCGATCGTGTCTCACTTGACCCTTGCACCCTCCGGTGGCGAACCTTCGTTCATGGAGACGGCCACACGGTTGTTCTCCATATACTCGCGTGTCTGGGTAGTAGTGCGTCTGGAAAGAGGGGCGTGATGGTATGGCGCACACTGGGGGGGGGGGATTTGGGTTTCTTGGAGGTGATCCTTGCTCATCTATCCATGGCAGCGACGAGAGTGAGATATTGGTGGAGAGGTCATGAGTGGAAGCGAAAGCCTGGATAAGAGTCCTTGACTTATTGATCGCATCAACCTCGAGCTCCACAAACATGGGCCAGGCCCATTATGACCAACTATCCGGGCACATGCATGTCTAGCACCCTGCCCTACATCTTGAGCAACTCCGAGAGATTATGTCAGAAACACTTGGGATAGACGAAGTCTAGTTGACAGGCATGCCTACGCATGCGAAATCTTGAAATGAATCGAGAAAAATGCAAACGCCAATGCCTTAAAATCTTGGAATCATAAAGCCCATCTAGAATCTCCCCACCTTCTAAGAAACCACACATTGCACAACATATTTCCCCACCACGTAGCTACTCGTGATGTGATAAACAAAACTGGAAAACCCATCCGGTCTATGAGCTTTGTAGGTCCCATCAAGAACAAGGCATGCCTACTCTCATAATCGGTATAAGGCTTACAAAGCTCTTCGTTTTCATCGGCAATTCTCTTGGGAACCAAATTAAGCACATCTCAGCGTACTAGGATGTGAAAAAAGGTCAAGAAAGATATCTTGTTCCATCCCAAGAGACCCACCTGGTCTTCACATGTTGCGCCATCGGAATGTTTAAGAAGCCAAATCTTACTAGTCCTTCTCCGAGGACAAATGCATGAGTATGGAAGAACTATTCCGGTCTCCCTCCCCGAGCCATTCGTGTGATCTTTGTCAGACCATTATCTCCTCGCTTTGGAATAGCTCAGAGAGGTTTTTCAACCTGCAATTCTCTGGCAGTATTGACAGTCCTATGAGGGCTAGTTTGAAGTCTGTCTCAGTTGTTTCTCCCTCTTGTCAATTTCCTTCTTGACCGAAACAAAAACCACTCTACTCTAGGAATTTGGTGAATCCGAGAGAGAATTCACTTTCACCCATGTATCCTGCAACGCCAGGTCCCCCGTGCATTTCTCAGTCCACTCCTCCAGAATCTTCCTGTAACCTAAAACCCGCACCCAGGGCACCTCAAAATGGAAATTGACGTTTTGGGTCCGATTTTAGAATGTGCCAACGACACCAAGATATCGTACCGATCAAACCAAGTGGTGGTTCACATTGCAAATTACATACAGAACAATCATCAAACATGTGGAAAACAATCACCATTCATAACAGTACGCTCTCAGCGAACTTTTACATTATTATCACACCTCCATCCTCTTTGTCGTGAATCCCAAACCCCGCATGGCGCGATCAGCCAGACAATATCTAAACTGCATCAAGTGAGCATCACTTGTGTCTCTGTGCCCAAAGTGTTCTGGCACCTCATTGAAGTCATCACAACAAATCCAGGGACCGGACCAACTGACGAAGTAGGCCCCGGAATTCGTGTCTCTGAGCTTTCTCCAAGGCAGAGAGTTTCCTTCAACACCTTTATTTTATTTCTTAATTGAATATATGTCACGGGAAATACTCTTTGGTTTCTGGGTGTATATGAGATTTATTCTTTAATAAATTTAAGAAGTCAAAAAAACTAGAAGTTTTTTAAAATAAACTTGTCTTTCTTTTGCACTAGTATAAAAAAAAATCCCGAATAAAAAACCAAATTTGACTTCAGGGCAAAAAAAAATAAAAATTATATGCTAATTTCGAAGCTCATTCGTTAGCCAAGCACTCTCGGTCTTTAAGTCGGGCCGCCATGTTTGGCTGGGGCAACCCCATGATCCTTTTTGTATTCCAAACTCTATAATCTTTGAGTAAATAAAGTCTTGACTTCCCTAAAAAAATGCTATTATAGGTCACTATTCACACTATTTTGGCCAACAGTTTTTTTTCCTTTTGTGGCATTTTTTTGCAAGTACAATGAAAGGTCAAGTTTATTACAAAAATATTTTCAATTTTTTTGACTTTTTATTTAATTACTATTTTTTTCCTCCATATAGGACGTATATACATCCATAGACCAAAGGTTCCTGTCCTATATGGCACCCCCTATCCTCAACATCAGATCGTTTACAGGAAGTTCCTGAGCCTTATAGACAGCAACAGGGGCTGTTTTCTTTACTTGATAAATAAACTTGCTTGCATTTCTGCCAATATTTCTGAAAACCATGAGTTCAGCAAGTTCACAACACAAGTCACCAAGGTCCCAATGGAAATTCGGTACAAAAGGAAGGCAAACAGAATGGACACATATAGATGATGAGGCCACCACACTGTAACCCAAAGCCTGAGGCAAGAACGCCTTTTTACCATGAACAAACAAGCCACAAGAGAAGATAAAAGGGAAGCCTTTCATATCGAACCCCATGCTCAGTGTGTTTTTTGCGCCTCGTCAAGTACAACTGCATGCCACGCATCATGCAAGCAGTAATGTCAAACAGAAACCAGAATTCTACAGTACTCGCCAGTTCGAACACAATCCGTGTGGAGGCCAACTTGAGATTTTGAAGAAATTACAGACTCATGCTAAGTCCGTGTGTATATATTTAGGCCATACACATATCAGAATCTAATGATATTAGGCCTAATATTTTCCCCGGGCCCTGGACCATCCCCCTTCTTGCCCTGGACTTGTCTGGGCTCAGGACTCCTGCTGTACCTGAGGAGTCTGTAGGAACAGGAACTGCATGGAAAAACTACATGGGTTAAATATCTATTTACACGGTGTTCGAAACGGTGCCTTTGAACTAATCCAGGCCAAGGTGTGTTACCTCAAATGACTTCCCCGATCTTTCGTACTCAAGCATGCTGAGAGCTACTTCACAGCTCTGGGAGACGATGGGCTCGGGGTCCTTGGCGAATTGCTCTAGAAGTGCAATGCTTTCTTGATCTACAGCAAACATACCATAATCTCAGAAACATAATGTATGCACATGGAACGGAGAAGTAAACATCATTGTGGCAAATAATGTGGTATCATTTACCTGCAATCGAACCAAGGGCCTCGGCAGCTTCATGCCTGACCATTGGGTGCTCATCAACATTCTGGAGAACATCAGAAAGTGCATCTGAAGCTGCTTTGTTCTGCAGCTGACCTAACACATAAGCGACCTGCAAGACAGCAGAAGAAGAAAAATCATAAACAATGTACATTAAAATAGCAAGAACATTAATGATTATGTTACGGATTTTTTTTTGTAGCGATTCTAATTACTAGAAATTTGAAATGATGCAGCATAGTTTGCTTTATTCGTCTGTGTTCTTTAGCAAGACTTATGCTTGTGGTAAAAGAGCAAACAGAAAATCGGTTAAAGTTGAAGCAAACCTCATGGCGCAGAAGAGCACTTTTCACACCTAAAGATTCAATGATAGCAGAAACAGCATAATCTCTGCCATCATTTCTAAGCGCAAAAAGAGCTGCATAACGTTCATACATCTTTTCTTGCTCATTGAGGAGAAGCTCCCTGAAAAATATCCATCATGCTAGTAATATCAAGATGATGCATACCAGAGACAAGAAGCACAAATAGAACCGTCTTGAAAGACATACTTTAGTTGTTCTACCGAAAGGCCTTGCTTGGCAGGCAGTGCTGGATCAACTGACAGATAAGGCGAAATTGTTGTGCTTTCAGCACCAGTAGCATTCTTCTGCCCTTCTATCCGCCTAAGAGCCAACTCGCATGTTTCTTGCACCTCCACGGCAGGATCAGCTGCTAAACTCTCTTTCAACAGGGAAATGCTCTTTTCCAAGCCAATAGCTCCAAGGGCTTCAGCAGCCTGATCAATAAACATATAGGGCTTCTCAAATGGATAACAAGGTACTAGAAAGGGCAGATAACATTAACTTCTGCATTGATGAACTACCTCGTGGCGGACAATTGGATGCAGTGAAAGATCCTTGAGAACTCCCTCTAATGCAGGGATAGCCTCAGCGTCCTGCATTTGTCCAAGCGCAAATGCAGCCTCATGGGCAAGCAAGTTGGAAGGATCCCTTGCAGCTGAGCATTCAAGAAAATATACATCAGATTTTCTCAAACATCTCTTTCTGCCACATAGTGTTCCGTAACAGATTAAATAAACATTGGTAGAATTTTAGAGCTAGGAGGGATCTGCTACTAACAGTCGATCTGGAGTAAGATACCATACAAATTCAAAAGTAAGCAAAATGAACAAGGAAATCCAAATGGAATATCATCTAGAGAGAAGCCCGAAAAAAAAGGTGGTACACGCTGGAACTTTGAGTAAATCATCATAAACAACCTAGAGATAGAACCCATTACAGACTTGGGACAGACAACGATCCTAGATCATTAATCAATTCATAGAAGGTGCTGGCAAAATCTTTCTTAGAAACATCCCCCCCCCCCCCCCCCCCCCACACACACAAATCACTGGCACCAGCAGAAAATTAACACACCGGACCACCCAGGTACAGACCGGCTAGTTGGAGCCAACCAAAAACTAGCACCCATTCAACATTGTTAGTAAGACCTTCATAAACTGGAAGGAAAGGCGAAGGTGCCGAAACTACTCATCAACTAGACAAATGAAGTACCGCCAAGGAGACATAGGCTCATGAAACCTATATTCAGTCACAACTGACAGATTAAAGTTCAGCAAGGAGCTGCTGCTAACACAGATTAAAAGCTTGATACGAAGCTGCCGACCAAACAGCTAGCCGAGGGCCATTCAATTGGGCAAATGACTAATACCCGCAGCATCGAGGCTGCCATAATCGATGAATCCCAGAGGCGTGGCCGCGATCTGTGCTCAGCCAGACCCCGAATTCCTCTGTACTGGCAGCTAGCTGAAACTAAGCATCCAAGCTAGTACTACGATCCTCAACTTTCCTGCAGCAGCAGAGGCTAAGGAAAAAAAGGCACGCCACTGCCCGCGGGAGGGGCTCGCCGTCGCATACCTTGGAGGAGGGCGCGGCGGGGGCCGTCGCCGCGGAGGTTGCGGAGGGAGAAGAGCGCGCGGAAGCGCTCCGCGATGGGCTGCGCCGCGTCCAGCAGCCGCTCGCACAGGAACCGCTCCGTCTCCGCCGACGACTCGAACGCCATCGACCCCCTCCGTACGCCCGTCAGACCCCCGGCGACTCACGCTGCTGCTCACTCCTCCCCCGTCGGCGGTGGCGGCGGCGGCGGTAAGAGAAGAGGAACTGGAAAGAAAGAAAGAATGTGCGCGTTAGCTCTACGCAGCGCCGCGCGATCCTAGCCGTCCGATCGGGGCGGGACACGTCACCGCCCCCATCCAGAGGCCGCCACCTACGCTGGGCAACCTGCCGTCGATGCCAGCGGGCCCCGCCTCGTCCGGGCCCGCCTGGCAGTTACGAGCTACCACTATACCGCCTCCTTCTTTCTCCTTCCCCCAGCCTGCCATTCTCCCGACGCCGACGCCGACGCTGACGCCAGCCACCGATCCGGCGCGAAATCGAGAGGCAGAGCCGCCTGAGATCCGCGGGTACCCCGAATCTGCCAACCTCCGTGTGTTTTCCGGGATTTTCCCCTTGTTTTTTGGCGCCCCTGCGCGATTGCTCGGTCTCTGATCGGGGGTTCTTCTGCAGGGGCCGTGGAGGGAGTCGAACCCCGACGGCGGGCGCCATGAACGCGAGGGGGTAAGCTCCCGCGCACCGCTTGGTCATTTATATTGCGCCCTTTCGAATTTCGGGGCGGCTGATTAGGAGGGGTTAGGGTTCACGAGGGCGGGCGAGATTTGTTCCTGCGGGCAGGCCTCGCTCAATGGGATGCCGTGATACATAGGATTGCCGTGCGGTTCATGGAGTCGGTAGGGATCATGCTTGCTGTCCATTTGTGAACTCAGCGGATTGATGAGGTGATCTGTTGTTACTCTGGTGGTCCTCTTTGTTGTTAGTCCGTGTGTCATGGTTTGACGGTTTGGAAATCAATCCGGTGAATTGGTTAGGTTGCTTGGAGCGGCCGATGGCGGCGTGCCTGCTGAACCTGATGGGGTCATGGTGATGCCCTTGCCGGCTCAATAGTTAGTCACCACTGTCAGCTTGGTATTCAGTCATGCCTGCATTTGTTTGACTATAAGAGGCGTCCTCAGCTGACAGCTTACGTTGAATAATTGGAACAGAGATCTATGTGCTTAGGTTCATGTGTCTTTGAACTTGGAGATTGATATGCTGAAAACAGTCCTGCAACTGAGGCTTCCTTTGGATGCTGTTAAGAGAATGGTTGGATCTTGCACAGGAGGACAGTTTAGATTTTTCAGTTTCACCAAATTCACAGTCAATGCCCTGCTCCTGGCATTGCCAGCATCTCACCGTTTATTTGTCTACTCTAGTTGAAGGGAGATGCACTTAGACTTAGCAGGCATGGCGACTTCCTGGCATGGCATTGGTCTTACACCCCTGTCAGATCAATGAACCAAGAACCTGGACTCTTGGGAGCTACTGTTCTGACATTATAGGCTATTGCAAAATGAAATATTGGTGGAACTGATGTATTGTGTATTCCTGCATTTCATTCTTATTACAAACTGTTATGAATATGACATCCTGTTAGCCACTCGTATTAATAAAGAAGGAAATTCAAATGCTATCTCGTTGTAGGAAATGGATACAAGGCATGGTAGACTCTCATTCGAAACCCTTTTTCATGACAGGATTATTCAATCTTGCACAGGCAGTTCCTATTATTCAGTTCCACCCGTTTTACTATAATGCCCCACTCCTGGCATTGCCATCACCCCACTGTTTATTTGTCCACTCTAGTTGAAGGGAGATGCATCTACACTTAGCAGACATTGTGACATACTGGCATGGCATTGATCTTACCCTCCCATCAGATCAATGTACTAAGAACCTGGACTCTCCGAAGCAACTGTTCTAGCATTATATCTTATAGCAGAATGAATTGCAGTTTTGTGTATTCCTTTATTTCATACTCCCTCCGTAAACTAATATAAGAGCGTTTAGATCACTATTTTAGTTATCTAAACACTCTTATACTCCCTCTGTCCCAAAATAAGTGACTCAAAAATGACTTCACTATTTTGGGACGGAGGGAGTATTAGTTTACAGAGGGAGTACTTGTTAGCAACTGTTATGATAGGGCATGGAGATAACATGTTGTTAGCCACTCTAATTAAAAAAAAAGAAATTCAACTGCCATATAAGGAAAGCAAAAGACATTATAGACTCTCAATCTGATACATGAATCTGTTTCTCTGTTTTTTTTTTCTACCTTTGTTTAAGGCATCCCTATGTTGATCCAACATGGGTTTTGAAGCAGCCCAAATCTTGAATGGCACGATGGGGCAAAATACTGGATGAGACATAGGATGATGGGAGAGAAATTAAAGCGAGTTGATATTCTATTTAAATGCGAAGACTGAACTTGGTGCCAAACATTGCGGCGCCAAGTAAACACAGCACCCTGCCTGATGTGGCACTATATATAGCGAATACCCTAAAAAGAAATCTGCTAACAAAAAAATTATGGCAATGCCAAGTGTTTATAGCACATATTATGTCTTGCACTCTGTCTCTGCGTCCGAGTTGTACTGTAACATCTGTACCCTATGACAGCTCTAGGAGTAGATATATCTTTATGAATAGGAGTTAGGGCAATTGTGTTATACATATGTTTGGTCTGACCATTATCAAAAGTTTGGTGATGTGTGCTCTGTTCTCACAGGATAGCGGATTAATTTAACATACAGTTATGCACAGTTTCTGTATCTGATCAAACGCCCTCCCCCTCTATACATTTGTTGTAGGTGATGATGTGTTCAGAATTTACAGAAAAAAAAAAAAACATTAGTCATTTTCATATGCGAAGTAATTTAGTTTGCGTGTGCATTTCTGTGTTTCTTTTGGACTTTATATTTTTCTATGCACTTGTCAAATCTGTATGCATTCTTATATAACTACTCTCTGCACTTTTGATAGGTACCGGAGCACCAGAACTGCTCTCTTTGATGGCATTGAAGAAGGTGGAATCCGAGCATCAGCTTATTCTTCACATGAGATAGATGAACATGAGAATGAGCGAGCTATGGATGGATTGCAAGATCGAGTCAGCATTCTCAAGAGGGTGAGTGCCGCATAATGATTGAATATCTGAATGCTCTGTCTTTGTTTTATGTAAAGAGTTGGTGTATTCACATATTGATTGTGTTTGTTTATCTTTTAACTGTACCGCTTAGCTAAGATCGTAAGAATTGTAGTTGTACGCTTTCTAAAAAGGAACATCTTTTCCTCGCAAAACTAAGAGACGAACAACTTTAGGAATTGCAACTTTATAGACAGTACTAATCTAGACTGGTATCCATGGTAACCATGTGCGTTCCCGAACCATTTAGTTTGAATAGCCAGTGAGGAATTAAACATAGATTTTCAGCATGAGTTTCCAAGTTGCTAGATGAGAAGGAATCTTAACTTAGCGGCTCTTGTGAATTGTAATATACTATTTGGTTGAACTGATGCAATTTCACCAGCCGCCTCATATAATATGTATTGGATCAACTCCTTTTGGGTGTGGGGATACATTTGGCTCTACGCTTTGTAACCTAGTGAATAAACGAGCTGTTGACGGAATCTTTTGTTGTGAGTAGCCTGCAAAGTAAAAAGCATGAGGACGAACATTTGGACCCAGAACATGGGATGATTCTTGTCTAACTGTTGGCGTTCTCAGTCTGAATTTTGCTGGCGAGACTCAATGTGACCAATTAGGCATGGTCAGCTTTAAGCAGTAGAGTTGTTGAAGGTTCAGTTCTCAAATGACAAATGAAATGAGTAGCAGTCATTTCTGTAGTTCATGATGTTCTGCTCAAATGTATGTATCTGCCTGCTGGCAGCCTTTCCAGCTGGAAGATTACTGAAGCTGTTTATCATTCTGTAGATATCAGGTGATATAAATGAAGAGGTGGAGGCTCATAACCGAATGCTGGACAGAATGGTATGTTGTATCTACTCTGTGAACCTTTTCTTTCTTCGAAGATCTGAATTTACTACTGCTGCTATCTTACCATCACTTGACTTATTTAGGGGAATGACATGGATTCATCAAGGGGGTTTCTCTCTGGAACAGTGGACAAATTCAAGACAGTAAGCGACCGGATTAACCAACTTGCCATGAATCTTCTCCTCGCATTCTCCTGAGACTGATTCATGTCTTCCTGAACACAGGTGTTTGAGACCAAATCAAGCAGGAGGATGGGGACGCTCGTGGCATCGTTCGTCGCGCTCTTTATGCTGGTGTACTACCTGACCAGGTAGAAGGGCCCTGTCCTACCTCAGGCTACCTGTGGACTGGGGGTGCCCAAGAACATGCTGAAAATGGTTGCGCCGGTCGATCTACATGTCGTATGTACTTAATCTGTCAAAAGTATGTCGATCCGAGGGTCGCTAATTTGCACTGTGTGTGGATTACAGCCCTTTCCTTCTTTCTTTGCTCTGGTGATGTGTAATTAATTACAAAATATGGAGTCAACTCTTTGCCTGTTTGCACTGTCATGCTATATCTATGATACCACCTGGAATGCTTGCTACTACAAAAGTGTCCAGTCCAGTGTTTTTTGTGTGGGGTTTTGGTAACCATTAGGCGGGAGCGTACTGAAAGCCTATGCGGGGTAGCTGCGAGACCGACACGCGTCCCGCCGGCAAATAATAACAATGCAGCTGCTGCATTGTGTAAGCATAGTTTTTAGGCAAGACTTGAGGTCAGCGGGCGGCTTAGTCGCGTGATTAACAACTGGCGCTGTGCAATTATTGGGGCGAAGATGCCCTAATCGTGTGGGAACAAGCGCTGGACACCTGTCATTAGCATAGATAATAGCATGCACCAACCAATCTTAACCAGATGCATGACCCTCATTTCTTTACCAGCAGCACCAGATACATGCATGTGAACGACCCTTAATCTACTGCTGCTGCTGCTGCAGCACTGCCTGCTAATTAGTGCCTGATTTGCATTTGTATTTGTTAGGGATGTGTTAGATATGTCATGCACACCACCCCATCCCAAAGTTTGACAAAGCTTAGGTTATCCATCCCTGGGGGGTGTGCCACCATCCCGATTGATTAGTGGGCAGTGCTTTGTGGAAAGAAAAAAAAAGATTAGGGGTTTGCATACTTAATTAACTGGTTGCATTTGGCTTTTGCCCTGTCGTTTTCCCTTTCAGCTTGGAGTGGAGTGGAGGCATGAGCATGGCAGGATCTTTACCGTGCTTTGCATATCTTGTGGAGTATATCTATATATGTATTTGATGCATCTCATGCATGGACCACATGAGTTAGGCGTGCATCTCTATGATTTTTTTCTTCTTCTCTCCAAATCAAGTGCAAGTTGCTTGGACATGCTACACCGTGTAACTGATCAAATGTGATTTCCATGGCGTAGCAATGTAATTCTCAATTTCTGCAAAAGTATATCTGTCAAACAAGTTTCCCTTTTTTTTCAATTAAACGTAACATGAAGATTTACATATGTTGTGAAAGTATTGCTGGAATGACTTGGGCACACATTGAGAATTTCTAGAGCATGTTGTTTACACCGGACGCATCTTATCTGATCAATGTCACAATGATTAATTTGATGAAACATGTTATGATTAATGGGAATCTCTTCTGTCATGAAGCTCACCGATTAGTTAAAGCGCGTATATATTTCAGCATCACAGGACATCATCATCTGTTTGTTTGCATACAGAGAGATCTAACATAAAAAGCATACATTGTTTTTTATATGTTGCCATGATTATTTAAAGCATGCCTACCTGTAGGTAAATTCAAAAATCTCATTACTCTGCCAGCCTGAAGTACACATTGTATATCTTGCCTACCTGAGTACTGAAACCTTGAATAGGCACTTAATTAGCTCTAGGCCTCAACAACATATTTGGCAATAAATTCCATGGCATTTTCTATTCCCATTGGAGCAACCATATATGTACAGAGATATACTATCTCATGTTGGAATAAGTGACCAGTAGTTGAAGCCCTTGACTGCTCTATGCATATATGTGGGACATGTTTAATTAAGAGTTCCAAGTACTAGTTGAAGATGTTCTTCATCATGAGCATGTCATCTGATTGATTACTGTCTCCAACTAACTGGAAACATCAAACGGAGAAAAACTTGTGCACATTATTGTAGAATGATTCCATTTTGTGCTTCATACAATAATGCTTAATAATATTCTTGTCACTAGTTGACAACGACAAGAAGGTATCAAATTACAACTAATCTACTCTGTGAAGTTTCTCTTAACAAAATGAGAAGTCAATAACCTAAATAACATGTCTACGATTGGCGAAGTGCACACAGATATCCCGTAGTAAAATCCAAACTCAGAACCTAAGACTTGTACCTATTGAATTATAAAGATTAGAAGCATGTACCCCTCAAAAAAAAAAAGATTAGAAGCATGTAAAGGGTATATAGCTGTGACTGGATTATTAGATATATTTTTCAGAGGTCAAATTATCCATTTTCTTCACAAACAAATGTTTGGTTGAAGATTATACAGTTTAATCATGACGCTGCAAAAGGTGATTGGCAATTTATAATTAATTCGTGTGAAGAAATATATCATTTAATATGGACCCATGGAAGTATTTTCTTTTGTTGGCTGCAAGTGAGGCTGGTTTTGTTTAGTTGGGATGTCGGGAGCTTTGTGAAAAGGACATGCACCGTACATGCACCCCATCAGCCACCCCAACGCCCACAAAAACCCTAATACCCAATTAGACACACATTTCCATCTAGCCCACTCCTAATTATCATCCATAATACCAAGAAAAAAACCCACCATGCTCACCCCACCAATATCATGTACCATGCCATTTCAGGACAAAACTTCATATCTACAAGTTAAAGTAGTGTGTGGTAGGAAGCCGAAAATGGTACACCAGATTAAAATTTGCTGGGGACGTCGGGTAAATTGGTCATTTCACATGCGAGCGCTAATAGTTGCGGATCGACCTGTTAGATTCTTACTCATCACAACTTACACATATTAACAATTAGCGGACATGTCCAGTTCTCTCAGCCACGAATAAAGGGAGTGACACTTTGGGGATTATTTTTGACGCCTACCGAACAACGCACTGCCACCTCTGTAGGGGACCAGTCCAAGTGTGTGATAAAAAAGAGTTTATATGCAATAAAGAAACGAATAGGACCGGCTCGCCCAAACGAATTAAAAACCCCACTCTCTCCGGAGTAAAATGCTAACATGTACCGGCGATTTGAAAATTGCCCCTGATTTGAATTCACATGGGCAATAGGGGACCAACAGCCAGCCAGATCAAAGCAAAAATCCGAAAAAGCCCTAGGAGGAGCATGCATGGGAGATAGTGTGGGTAAGCTTAGAAGGGTGCACCTTGGATAAAAGGCTCCCTGATGCTTAATTAATTATTGTTGATTAGTTTATGGTGGCACCCAAAGTCTCTCCCGGCCTCCATCAACCCTCTTTCTCCTCCTCCTTTCTTATACCCACTTGCATGCCTCCTCCTCCTCTACACACTTGAGAGAAAGCCACAGCTCCCCAATGCCTCTCTAGCTAGCTCATTATCTCTCCCTCTCTCTCTCTCTCTCTCTCTCTCTCTCTCTCTCTCTCTAGCTAGCTAGCTAGCTAGCTAGACTAGATCACAGGTGCAACTTGATCTCCTAGATTCATCTTCAAGGTATGCAAATTGAATATGTGCTCATGCTTGTGCATTAGATCTCCCCCAAATATTTGTATCCATACAAAAATCTCTTCTTCCTTTCTGCCCTTTTCTTATTGACCTTCTCATGTTTGTGCATAGACAAATTCATCTTGCTGTTTTTCTTATGTGTTTTGCTTGTGTGGATATGGAAGGAAGCTTACATGATCTGCGTGTTTGTGCTTGCATGTGGTGACCGAAGGCTTCATGGCGAACCGGTGGTGGGACGGCCATTTGGGGCTGCCGGGCGTGGCGCCGGAGCAGCCGTCCGGCTCGTCGGGCCCCAAGGTCGAGTCGCTCGCCCTCGTCGTCAAGGACCCTGAGACCAGCCCGACGTCCGGTGGGGGAGAGCACGCGGACGAGAACAAGGAGGCTGTCGGTGGCGGCGAACCGCGCGATCTGGGCGCGGTGGTGCCGGCCCCGAACCGGCGGCCCCGGGGCCGGCCGCCGGGGTCCAAGAACAAGCCGAAGCCGCCCATATTCGTGACGCGCGACAGCCCCAACGCGCTGCGCAGCCACGTGATGGAGGTGGCCGGGGGAGCGGACGTGTGCGACGCCATCGCGCAGTTCTCGCGCCGCCGGCAGCGCGGCGTGTGCGTGCTCAGCGGCGCCGGTACCGTGGCCAACGTGGCGCTGCGCCAGCCGTCGGCTCCCGGCGGCGCCGTGGTGGCCCTCCACGGCCGCTTCGAGATCCTCTCGCTCACGGGGACCTTCCTCCCGGGCCCCGCGCCGCCGGGGTCCACGGGGCTCACCGTGTACCTGGCCGGCGGTCAGGGGCAGGTGGTGGGCGGCAGCGTGGTGGGCTCGCTCGTCGCCGCGGGCCCCGTCATGGTGATCGCGTCCACGTTCGCCAACGCCACCTACGAGCGCCTGCCGCTGGAGGACGAGGACGAGGGCTCGGGTCCCCCGATGGCGCACGACCCGTTCATGGCCGGCGGCGTCCACGGGCACGGGCAAGGGCCCGGGATGCCCGACCCGTCGGCGGCGATGCCGATGTTCAACATGCCACCAAACAACGGGCATCTCGGCGGCGGCGGCGGCGATGGGTTCCCATGGGCGCCGCACTCCCGCGCTCCCTACTGATGGCGCGGCAATGGGCGAAATGCCGTGGTGCAGTGCATGCTGCATGGTTACTGTTCCATTGGAGTCGATCACTTGGCGCCATTAGCTAGGTTAGTACATATGACGATCCAAGCTATCTAGTGGTGATTAATTAGAGCGAATTCGTACTGCTGCTACTTAGTTTTTCTTGTTGTTATGGTCAAATAATTTTCTAATTAAATTTGCTGCTGTGTGTGTTTATTGTTGTCCACTGAATCAACTGAGCTAGAGATATAGCTGGCTCTGGTCAATTCATGCAATGTTTTGTTCTGCTTATTAATTTCTCCAAATGGCCAGAGGTGATCGATGAACTGCAAAATTTTCAGAGAAATTTTTGTTTGTTCTCTTGTTTGGATTTGTTTACTGCTACTTGTTCTATCTAGCTAGTCCCTACTCCCTAGCATGTGATTGTTGCTAAGTTATTCCCAAGGAACACACGCATGATAGTAATTAACCAGAATATTGCACAACACTTTTAGTGTAGCTAGTTTGTTGATCAAGTATAGTTAGTAAGTAGCTTGGTGTCAGTTGGTCCCAGATCTCTCACACTGTTTTGATCGAGTGCAAGCTCTTTTCAATGGTCCCCTCGTAACTTTTTAGTTTGAACTTAATTTGCTTGGATACCACAACGATCGAATGTGAAGGTGCATCTGTAGCTCGCTCGCCGGCGATGGAAATATAATGGAGATCCATAGCACAAGTGGCAATGGCATGTGCATGCATGGTTATTGTTCCATTGGACCAGAGAAGATAGCCCGATATATGGATTGACGCACGCGGTTAGCTAAGTTAGTACCCCTCTGATTCCAATAAGTATTGCAGTTTTGAACTGAGGTTAGTTCAAACTTAGTTCAAAACTACGACACTTATTATGAATCGAAAGGGATACCTACGATTGATGATCAAATGATGATTAATTAGGCTCATGCGTAGTCGTGCCGCGTTGTTATGGTGAAATACATAGTTGGTGGAATGTTTGTGTGTTTATTGATCGTTTACTTAGTTAGCTGAGCTAGCCAACTAGAGATCGATCATATTTGTTAATAACTGTGGATATAGCTATCTTAGTTGGATCAATTCATGCACTTAACGTTTGGTTCCTCGTTTGTCAGTGCATATATGTATGTGCGCTTAATTTCTCTAAATGGTTAGAGGTGATGAACTGCAAAATTCAGAGAAAACTTTCGTTTGCTCTTTTATTTGGATAATATGTTTCCTTTCCTGTTACTTGTGCTGGTCTCTGGCATATGTTTGCTCTTTTATTTGGTTGTTGCTAAATTATTCCAAAACACCAGCATTTATACGTGCATGGCGTAACTATATAACACAACGTTTTTAGTGCAGTTAGTTAGTTGATCAAGTCTAGTTAGTAAGTAGCTTGGTGTCAGTTGGTCCCAGATCTCTCACACTATCTCTGAATGCTAGCTCTTTTTATTGGTCCCATACGTTTCTGATTTTGAACTTAATTTTCTTGGATACCGCGACGAAGGTGAAGGTGAACTAGTTAAGAAAAATCTCTAGGAGTTTTACGTCTGCAGCTATGCGGTGATGGCTATGGCATGTGCTTGCATGGTTAATGTTCCATTTGATTGCAGAAGATGATCCAATGTATGGATTTGCATGCTTCATTCGCTAGGTCAGCACATGTACATATGATCGATGATCAAGTGTTGACTAATTAGGCTCCTGTGTGAAATAATGAACTCATGAGTGAAATGTTTGTGTGTTGGTAATTAAGTACTTAATTAATTGAGATAGCTGCTAGCTAGAGATTGATCTTATTGCTAGCTCGGATCAGTTCACGCATGCAATGTTTGCTTCATGTTGAGCTGATTTCTATAAGTGATCAACTTCTGTCTACCATGTGCCAAGTGCAGTGCAAACTTAACTGTGCTTGTGATTATATATAACTAATTTATTGCAACTTTGCAAGGGAACTCACATTCATACGTGCATGATAATTAACAAAATGGATGATTCTAGTGAAGATCATTTCTCTTATCCTTCGGTACTAAAGATTAAGTAGCTTGGCTCAGTTGGTCCCAGATCTGAGACTGTCTCGAGTGATCTGTTCATTGGTCCCCCATTTTCTCCATACTTGAACTTTGTTAATTTGGATGTCGCGAATCAAGAGGCGAAATTATAAGAAAATGTCCAGCAGCAGCGCATCTGCTCAATATTATAGATCTAATACGTGAGTAAGCTAAGAGAACATGAAGCATTATCAGTAAACTGAATTATATATGCACTCTAGCCAAGCAACCATTAGTTCTGAATATCAGCAGTGGACTTGCATGCAATATGCACGCCTAAGGTAGCTTCACACAGTTCTGGACTAGCTGGCATATGTTTCCCTTGTAGTAATATGTACAACAAGTGTAATTCCAATGAGTTTGATAGCTAAACTTTTAAATGTGTACACTAGACTCCTTTTATTTCTTTCAGGGGGAAGGGGGGTTGACATGCCGTTTTTTCTTGTAGATATCATTTGCTCATTTTGTGTTCTTTGAATCAATTTTTTTTGTCTTTGTAAAATCTGGCTACTACCCCCGCCCTAGATTATTGGTTCCGTTCGTATTTTGTGCCAAATTTTGACCATAGGTCTAACTAACAAAATATTATTGTGTGTCATAAACAATTATATCGTTGGATTCGTATTTAAACATAGTTTCCAATGATATTATTTTTTGTGACATGCATTAACTTTTTGTTAGTTAAATCTAAGGTCAAATTTTGGCACAAAATACGAAGAGTACCAACACGAGAGATTTGTAAAAATAATGTGCTCAAAACTAATATGAGAGATTTAATGTTTTTCAAACAAGATCTTTCGGACATTGATAAGGACCGAATAATTATGAAGATATATTTATGTACCCAAATGCATTGCAATATTAATTAGGGAGGGGAGATTAGTGTTCACTTTGCACATAGTTGATGGATCTATTGGTTAAATAAAAGAAGATTAACTAACTAAACTAAATTAGAGAAAACGATGATATGTTATGGTTATTGATGCATGGTAATATGAAGAGTGTAATATGGATCTATATATTTACTAGTATGGCTCTTTCTTGCCAGGTGCAATTATCTTTACTAGTATGGCTAGATTATGGAAAACCACCACTTTTTCTTTTCTTTTACACATAACCATCACTATGAGGGAAATGTAATGACATAAAGCACCGATTCGCGATTAAGCCTATTTTTACGGCGAATATGGCTGGTGGGACCCGCTGTCGGGGATGAGTTGGCAACTTATGTGTACAATAGGATGAGGTGGACATAGGCCCTAGTAGTTATAGCTTTGTCTTCATCTCATGTTTCTTATTTTTCTCTCTCTTTGTTTGATATCTTACGTCAGTGTTGTGCCACACCGAGTCTAATCCAATGAGCCCTTGAAAAAATCTCTCTTTGTAAAAAAAAATATAAGAGTGTATAGATCATTGCTTTAGTGATATAAGCGCTCTTATACTTTTACGGAGGGAGTACGACATAAAATGGAAGAAACCTAGCTCATTTTTCTTTGTGGTAGTATACTTGCACGTGCAGCACACGTCTATGCTAACACACATTATATCAAACCTTTGTAATTTTTTAAAAATGCTATCTATGCTATTCCAAGAATTATATGAATGACAACGTGAAATTATCTGAGATGATAATCACATCATTTCGCAAATTATTCCTGGGATAACAACTTAATTGTTTGAAGTGCATTGTTTGAACATTTACACCAAAATGAAAAGCTGTTTGAACATTGGGCAAAAAGGGCTCTTTAGATATCAAACAAGGTGTCCAAGCCGGCGAAAACAAAAATTGAGAAACTAAGATGACAACACCCATTAGTTGTCATAAACATCTCATCACCTCTTCTCTTTCTCCGCATTGGCGTCCGTCATCCAAGCACCCAACCAGTGTTGGTTCATCCATTTTGAAATGGAGTTTACTGTATGCTTTGTACACCTTCATCTCATCCATAACCTTCACGACCAAGTGCTTCGCCCCACCAATAATACTAGTAAGCTTCCACATGCAATGCACGTCTCCATCAATACTCTTTTCAGTGCTAAAGCTATTACAAAACACACGCATTTAAAGACTGAACGGTACACTCACGGAGAATGAAAATAATAGCCACCACATATGGCTTGCTATGATCATGTCAATTGGGTAACATTGAAAAGTAGTACACGGGATTAGATTCATAGAGGGCATATGGTGCAATATTTCTCACATAACAGACTATGAGCAGACTGTAAATGTAAAATACAACAAAAATCTGAAATATGGGGAAAAGGGAACATAATGTACTCAACAAAAATGGCCAACCATGTTATGATTTTTTGGAATAACTTCAAACTTGATTGTGAGATATCATGTATTTCAAGTCGATAATGCGTAAAAATACATTGGAAAGGGAATATAAAAAACAAGTAATAAAATTTGCTAGCAATTGTACAACACTATCTTGTCTCCATTGAAATATATTCACCATATTATGTTCTATGCATCCTTTTCGTCTAGATTTAGTACTGAAAAGGCATTTAAATTGCTCATTTGCCGACACTCAACGTAGGAAATCAATACTACTCTTGCAGGAAATCACTAGAGAGAAATAACGAATAGAATTCAATGAAGACTCTATTTTATTGATCAAATAATATAATTGTAGTGGCCTCACCTTCAACCAATGGAAGGATATATTATAATAGAAAATAGCAGATCAATAAGTTTAAATGTACAAATATCTTCTATTTTGATGTTACATTATCTACAATTCTACTCTCTCCGTCCCAAAATTCTTGTCTTTGATTTGTCTAAATATGGATGTGTCTAGTCATGTTTTAGTGTTAGATACATCCCTATCTACACAAATCTTAGACAAGAATTTTAGGACGGAGGTAGTATTTAATTAGTTGTTTAAGCATGGATAAAAATGAAATGCATTGTGATGCCATTGCTCATCCAATCGCCAATCTCTTAGCAAGAACTTACACATACTTAACTGAAGCACAAATGTTAGTTGAACACAACTATGTTAGATGCTCCGGTGCAGAAAAATTAAAGAGAAATGAAATGACATCTTCATCATGTAAAAGACATGCTTAGTATAACATCAATGATGAAGTAACTGAACATTACTTATTATATCAAATAGATCGACCAATTTATATATTGCTGAAGTAACTAATCACCGATGCTTGAAAACCAAACTTTTGTATCCTATTTATGACCATCTCTTTTGATACAGAAATCCCAACAAAATCATAAGATGAACTGGAACTTGACGACTCGGGTTTAAACTACAGCCTTACAAAATACCCATGGAAAACATATCTGGCTGTAGAAATCAATTTCGAAAATGTGAACTGCTTTACAGTGCAACGCCTTTTGACATAGAAAGGAGGAATATAATGTAATCTTGACTTAGAGTGCAACCAGAAAATGGAAAATGTGAATTGAGTGTAATTGCTTCTTTCAAGATGCTTACCGCTAACCCTTTTTTTCTACAAAAGTCAATTCTACATTTGCATAGAAAAAATAAAATGCTAGCGCCTCCAAAAGAGAGATTAACAAATTGTGGTCATGTGGGCTACTGAAATTATATGTCAGTACTAATTTGGATCAGTGTTATATAGCTTCCTGTTATGGATAATAGGAAACATAAAATAATGTGTGACTACATCGACTTGTATATGTGCAGAAATAGAAGATGTTTTACAATGACTAACAAAAATATAGAAGGGCTAGACGAACTCCAATATTTATAAAATCAAATATAGATATAAATTGGGACTGAGTGTGTTCCATATGTGTTGAACATGTACACTCTGCGTAACACGTTTATAGGTCTTGGTTGTATATTGCACCTGTCATGTCTCCTTCTCATTATAATATGTATGTAACTTGGGAGACAAGACCTGAGTTGCACCCCTTGTACCTATATATGTGCCTCGCGCACCATCAATGAGAATCATCGATGCATGCAATCCCTAACTTACATGGTATCAGATAGCACGCCGATCCTTCCTCCTCCGCTGCCCTAGCCGCTGCCGCCGCCTCATGCCCCCGCCGCTGCCGCTTCCTGTTGCCGCCGCCGCTCCTCCTTCCCCAACACCTGCGCCCTACCCGCCTACCCTAATCTCCCTCCCCAGCCACCACCATCGCCCCGTGCCACCGCCGCTCAAACCCTAACACCATGTCGCTGCCATCTACCTCCACGCAACCGCACCTGCCACCACCGCCGCACCGCAACTTCCCTCCTGTCGTGTCCTCGTCGTCGTCATGTCGGTTGACTCCTCCCAATCCGGCAACACCAACCCCTTCGTCGGACCCGATCCCGCCGACATCCGCAACCTCGACATCCATGGGCGTGTTCCCGTCACCCTCGATCCCCATGACTCCTTGTATTATGCGTGGAAGACCTGCTTCTCGCTCGTCTTTCACGAGTACAACATCGTGGATCACATCGACGGCTCTGTCCATTCCATCAACATGAAGGACGACTCCGAGTGGACAGCCATCGACACCACCTGATGACCCACAAGTATAGGGGATCTACGTAGTCCTTTCGATAAGTAAGAGTGTCGAACCCAACAAGGAGCAGAAGGAAATGACAAGCGGTTTTCAGTAAGGTATTCTCTGCAAGCACTGAAATTATCGGTGACAGATAGTTTTGTGATAAGATAATTCGTAATGAGTAATAAATAACAACTGTAGCAAAGGTGCAGCAAGGTAGCCCAATCCTTTTTGTAGCAAAGGACAGGCCTGGACAAACTCTTATATAAAGCAAAGCGCTCCCAAGGACACATGGGAATTTCTGTCAAGTTAGTTTTCATCATGCTCATTTGATTCACGTTCGTTACTTTGATAATTTGATATGTGGGTGGACTGGTGCTTGGGTGCTGCCCTTACTTGGACAAACCTCCCACTTATGATTAACCCCTCTCGCAAGAATCCGCAACTACGAAAGAAGAATTTGTTGGGGAACGTTGCATGGGAAACAAAAATTTTCCTACGCACACGCAGATCTATCCATGGTGATGAGCATCTACGAGAGGGAGAGTGGATCTACGTATCCTTGTAGATCGCTAAGCGGGAAGCGTTAAGAAATGCGATTGGTGTAGTCGAACGTCTTCGCGATCCAAATCGCCGAGCGTCCCGCGATCCAATCATGATCCGTCCCGCAATCCAATCACGATCCGTCCCGCGAACTTGATCACGATCCGTCCCACGAACTCGATCACGATCCGTCCCACGAACTTGATCACGATCCTTCCGATCTAGCGCCGAACGGACGACACCTCCGCGTTCAGCACACGTACAGCTTGATGACGATCTCCGCCGTCTTGATCCAGCAAGAAGGAGCGGAGAGGAAGAAGAGTTCTCCGGCAGCGTGACGGTGCTCCGGCAATGGTGGTGGAGCTATTCCGGCAGGGCTTCACCTAAGCACTGCAGAAATCCGATCTAGAGGAGAAACTATGCACTGGAGGAACGGGCATCACGTGGCTGAAAATTCTGTGCAAAAACCCCAAAACCTCTAGTACATATAAGAGGAAGAGAGGAGGAGGCTTGTCACAAGGGCCAAGCCTCCAAGGAGTCGGCCGAACCAGGTGGAGGAGGTGGACTGCACCTCCAATCCTAGTAGGACTAGGATTCACCCTATTTTTGCCTTTTTCCATTTTTTCTCTTTGGGCCTTTTTTCCCAAACCACATGGGCCTTGTGTGGGACTTCCACCAGCCCACTAAGGGCTGGTAAACACTCTCCCACAGCCCATGGAGCCTCTTGGGTCGAAATACCCCTCCCGATGGTCTCCCGGTACACTACCGGCACTCCCGGTACACTACCGATGAGCCCGAAACTTCTCCGACGACCAAAACAGGACTTCCTATATATGAATGTTTACCTCCAGACCATTACGGAGCTCCTCGTGATGTCCGGGATCTCATCTGGGACTCCGAACAACCTTCGGTCACCACCATATATAACTCTATACTACCGAAACATCACCAAACCTTAAGTGTGCAGACCCTGTGGGTTCGAGAACTATGTAGACATGACCGAGACACCTCTACGGTCAATAATCAATAGAGGGACCTGGTTGCCCATATTGGTTCCTACATATTCTACAAAGATCTTTATCGGTCGAACCTCTATGTCAAGGATTCAGTTAATCCCGTATGATGTTCCCTTTGTTCTTCGGTATGTTACTTGCCCGAGATTCGATCGTCGGTATCTTCATACCTAGTTCAATCTCGTTACTGGCAAGTCTCTTTACTCGTTACGTAATACAAGATCCCGCAAATAACACTTAGTCACATTGCTTGCAAGGCTTATTGTGATGTTGTATTACCGAGTGGGCCCTGAGATACCTCTCCGTTCACACGGAGTAACAAATCCCAGTCTTGATCCATGCCAACTCAACAGACACCCTCGGAGATACCTGTAGAGCACCTTTTATAGTCACCCAGTTACGTTGCAACGTTTGATACACACAAGGCACTCCTCCGATGTTCGTGAGTTGCATGATCTCATGGTCATAGGAACACATACTTAACATGCAGAAAACAGTAGCAATAAACTGACACGATCATATGCTACGTTTGTAGTTTGGGTCTTGTCCATCACATCATTCTCCTAATGATGTGATCCCGTTATCAAATGACATCACATGTCAATGGCTAGGAAACCTTGACCATCTTTGATGAACGAGCTAGTTCACTAGAGGCATACTAGGGACAAAGTGTTGTCTTTTTACCCACACATGTAATGTGTTTCCAATTAATACAATTATAGCATGGATAATAAACGATTATCATGAAGAAGGAAATATAATAATAAACACTTTATTTATTGCCTCTAGGGCATATTTCCAACAGTCTCCCACTTGCACTAGAGTCAATAATCTAGCTCACATCACTATGTGATTTACATTGTAATGAATCGAACAGCCATGCAGTTCTGGTGTTGATCATGTTTATCCCTTGGAAGAGGTTTAGTCAACGGGTCTGCAACATTCAGATCCGTGTGCACTTTGCAAATATTTATGTCCTTCTCCTCGATGTAATCGTGGATGGAGTTGATGTGTCGTTTTATGTGTCTGGTCCTCTTGTGAAACCTTGGTTCCTTGGCTAGAGCAATGGCACCAGTGTTGTCACAGAATAGGTTCATTGGATTCAGTGCACTGGGCACTACTCCAAGATCTGTCATGAACTGCTTCATCCAGACACCTTCCTTCGCCGCCTCCGAGGCTGCGATGTACTCCGCTTCACATGTAGAATCGGCTACCACGCTTTGCTTGGAACTGCACCAGCTTACCGCTCCCCCGTTAAGAATAAATACGTATCTGGTTTGTGACTTAGAGTCATCCGGATCAGTGTCAAAGCTTGCATCGATGTAACCCTTTACGACGAGCTCTTCATCACCTCCATAAACGAGAAACATTTCCTTAGTACTTTTCAAGTACTTAAGGATATTCTAGACCGCTGCCCAGTGTTCCATTCCAGGATCACTTTGAAACCTTCTGGCCATACTTGTGGCAAGGCTGACATCGGGTCTTGTGCACAGCATTGCATACATGATAGAGCCTATGGCTGAAGCATAGGGGATGACACTCATCTTTTCTCTATCTTCTGCAGTCACTGGGCATTGAGTCTTACTCAACTTCACACCTTGTAACACAGGCAAGAACCCCTTCTTGGACTGATCCATTTTGAACTTCTTCAAAACTTTATCAAGGTATTGCTCTGTGAAAGTGCTATTAAGCGTCTCGATCTATCTCTATAGATCTTAATGCCTAATATGAAAGCAGCTTCTCCTAGGTCCTTCATTGAAAAACTCTTGTTCAAATATTCCTTCACGCTTTCCAGCATTTCTATATTGTTTCCAATCAGCAATATGTCATCCACATATAATATTAGAAACGCTATAGAGCTCCCACTCACTTTCTTGTAAATACAAGCTTCTCCATAAACTTGTATAAACTCAAATGCTTTGATCACCTCATCAAAACGCTTATTCCAACTCCGAGATGCTTGCACCAGCCCATAAATAGATCGCTGGAGTTTGCAAACTTTGCCAGCATTCTCTGGATCGACAAAACCTTCTGGTTGCATCATATACAACTCTTCCTCAAGGAAACCATTGAGGAACGCTGTTTTGACATCCATCTGCCAAATTTCATAGTCGAAATAAGCATCTATTGCCAACATGATTTTGACAGACTTAAGCATCGCTACGGGTGAGAAGGTCTCATCGTAGTCAACTCCTTGAACTTGTGAAAAACCCTTTGCCACAAGTCGAGCTTTATAGACGGTGACATTATCATCCGCGCCTGTCTTCTTCTTAAAGATCCATTTGTTCTGAATGGCCTTTCGCCCTTCAAGTAATACTTCCAACGTCCATACTTTGTTTTCATACATGGATCCCATCTCGGATTTCATGGCCTCTAACCATTTCTCAGAATCCGGGCCCATCACTGCTCCTCCATAGCTCGTAGGTTCATTGTTGTCCAACAACATGACCTCCAAGACAGGGTTGCCGTACCACTCAGGAGTAGTACGCGGCCTTGTCGACCTACGAGGTTCAATAGTAGCTTGATCCGAAGCTTCATGATCATTATCATTAACTTCCTCTTCTACCGTCGTAGGTTCCACAGAAACATCTTTCTGTGATGCGCTACTTTCTGGTTGAAGTAAAGGTTCAACAACCTCATCAAACTCTATTTTACTCCCACTCAATTCTTTCGAGAGAAACTCTTTCTCAAGAAATTTTCCGTTCTTAGCGACACTTTGCCTTCGGATCTGAGATAGAAGGTATACCCGACTGTCTCTTTCGGGTATCCTATGAAGACGCATTTTTCTGCTTTGGGTTCCAGCCTTTTAGGCTGAAGCTTTTTGACATAAGCATCACATCCCCAAACTTTAAGAAACGACAACTTTGGCCTCTTGCCAAACCATAGTCCATATGGCGTCGTCTCAACGGATTTCGATGGTGCCCTATTTAAAGTGAATGCAGCTGTCTCTAATGCATAACCCCAAAATGATAGTGGCAAATCAGCAAGAGACATCATAGAATGCACCATATCTAATAAGGTTTGATTACGACGTTCGGACACACCATTACGCTGTGGTGTTCCAGGCGGTGTCAACTGTGAAACAATTCCACACTGTCTTAAGTGACTACCAAACTCATAACTCAGATATTCACCTCCTCGATCAGATTGTAGGAATTTAATCTTCTTGTTACGATGATTCTCAACTTCACTCTGAAATTGCTTGAACTTTTCAAATGTTTCAGACTTGTGTTTCATCAAGTAAATATACCCATATCTACTTAAGTCATCAGTGAAGGTGAGAAAATAACGATATCCACCACACGCTATAACATTCATTGGACCGCACACATCAGTATGTATGATTTCCAATAAGTCACTCGCCCGTTCCATTGTTCCAGAGAACGGTGTTTTAGTCATCTTGTCCATGAGGCATGGTTCACATGTGTCAAGTGATTCAAAATCAAGTGACTCCAAAAGTCCATCAGCATGGAGATTCCTCATGCGTTTTACACCAATATGACCTAAACGGCAGTGCCACAAGAAAGTGGTACTATCATTATCAACTCTACATCTTTTGGCATCAATGTTATGAACATGTGTGTCATCACTATCAAGATTCAATATGAATAAACCCCTAACATTGGGTGCATGACCATAAAAGATATTACTCATATAAATAGAACAACCTTTATTCTCTGATTTAAATGAGTAACTGTCTCGCAATAAACAAGATCCAGATATAATGTTCATGCTTAACGCAGGCACTAAATAACAATTATTCAGGTTCACCACTAATTCCGATGGTAATCGAAGAGAGAGCGTGCCGATGGCGATCACATCAACCTTGGAACCACTTCCCACGCGCATCGTCACTTCGTCCTTTGCTAGCCTTCGTTTATTCCGTAGTTCCTGATTTGAGTTGCAAATGTGAGCAACCAAACCGGTATCAAATACCCAGGTACTACTACGAGAGCTAGTAAGGTACACATCAATAACATGTATATCATATATACCTTGTTTGTCGTTGGCCGCCTTCTTGTCACCCAGGTACTTGGGGCAGTTCCGCTTCTAGTGACCAGTTCCCTTGCAATGAAAGCACTCAGTTTCTGGCTTGGGTCCATGCTTGGGCTTCTTTACAGGAGTAGCAACTGCTTTGCCATCCTTCTTGGTTTTACCCTTCTTGCCCTTGCCCTTGACCTTGCCATTTTTCTTGAAACTAGTGGTTTTATTGACCATCAACACTTGATGTTCATTCTGGATTTCAGACTCAGCGACTTTTAGCATCGCAAATAGCTCAGCGACTGACTTGTTCATCCCGTGCATGTTATAGTTCATCACAAAGCTCTTGTAACTAGGTGGCAGTGATTGAAGAACTCTGTCACTGATCGCCTCTGGCGGAAGGGCAATTCCCAACTCCGCTAGACGAGTTGAATACCCAGACATTCTGAGTATATGTTCACTGATAGACCCGTTCTCCTCCATCTTGCAAGCATAGAACTTATCGGAGGTTTCATACCTCTCGATCCGGGCATTCTTCTGAAAGATAAACTTCAACTCCTGGAACATCTCATATGCTCCATGACGTTCAAAACGTCTTTGAAGTCCCGGTTCTAAGCCATACAATATTGCACACTGAACTATTGAGTAATCTCCAGTACGTGCCCCCCAAGCGTTCTTAACGTCTTCGGAGGTCATGTCTTTTGGTTGGTCACCAAGCGGTGCATCAAGGACATATGATTTCTGGGAAGCCATGAGGATAATCCTCAGATTACGGGCCAGTCAACAAAGTTACTTCCATCATCTTTCAACTTAGATTTCTCTAGGAACGCATTAAAATTCAGGGGTGCTACTACGCGAGCCATTGATCTACAACATAAATATGTAAAGTTTACTTAGACTATTGTTCAAGATAATGAGTTTAGTTAATCAAATTACTAAAGCTCCCACTCAAATCGACATCCCTCAGGTCATCTGAGTGTCACATGATCCAAATCCACCAACTCAAGTCCGATCATCACGTGAGTTGAGGTGGCTTCAATGGTGAACATCATTATGTTGATCATATCTACTATATGACTCATGTTCGACCTTTCGGTCTCTTGTTTTCCGAGGCCATGTCTGTACATGCTAGGCTCGTCAAGTTTAACCCGAGTGTTCTGCACATGCAACACTGGCTTTCACCCGTTGTATGTGAACGTAGAGTCTATCACACCCGATCATCACGTGGTGTCTCAACACGACGAACTTTCGCAAGGGTGCAGTCTCGGGGAGAACACAATTTATCTTGAAATTAAGTGAGGGATCACCTTATAATGCTAACATCGTCCTAAGCAAAACGAGGTGCATAAAAGGATTAACATCACATGCAAATCATAAGTGACATGATATGGCCATGAACTTGTGCTTTTGATCTCCATCTTGAAAGCACCGACATGATCTCCATCGTCATCGGCAAGACACCATGATCTCCATCATCTTGATCTCCATCAACGTGTCGCCATCGGGGTTGTTGCGCCCAACATGCTTCTACTACTATTGCTACCATTTAGCGATAAAGTAAAGCATTACATAGCGCTTAATGATTGACACGCAGGTCATACAATAATTAAAGACAACCCTACGGCTCCTGTCGGTTGCCGTACTCATCGACATGCAAGTCGTGATAATCTATACATCACATGATCATCCCATACATCACATATATCACATCATGTAATTGGCCATATCACATCACAACATACCCTGCAAAAACAAGTTAGGCGTCCTCTAATTGTTGTTGCATGTTTTACGTGGCTGCTATGGGTATCTAGCAAGAACAATTCTCATCTACGCAAAAACCACAACGGTGATACACTAGTTGCTTTTCAACCTTCTCAAGGATCGCCTTTGTCGAATCCGATCCATCTAAAGTGAGAGAAACTGGCACCCGCAAGCCATCTATGCAACAAGTTGCGATCGAGGCAACCGGTCTCTCGTAAGCGTACGAGTAATGTTGGTCCGGGCCGCTTCATCTCACAATACCGCTGAACCAAAATCCGACCAAGGGAGGAAGCAATCTAAGCATCAACGCCCACAAACCTTTTGTGTTCTACTCGAGATCTCATATACACATAGACCTACCTCTGATACCACTGTTGGGGAACGTTGCATGGGAAACAAAAATTTTCCTACGCACATGCAGATCTATCCATGGTGATGAGCATCTACAAGAGGGAGAGTGGATCTACGTACCCTTGTAGATCGCTAAGTGGAAATTGTTAAGAAACGCGGTTGGTGTAGTCGAACGTCTTCGCGATTCAAATCGCCGAGCATCCCGCGATCCAATCACGATCCGTCCCGCTATCCAATCATGATTCGTCCCACGAACTTGATCACGATCCGTCCCACGAACTTGATCACGATTCGTCCCACGAACTTGATCACGATCCTTCCGATCTAGCGCCGAACGGACGACACCTCTGCATTCAGCACACGTATAGCTTGATGACGATCTCCGCTGTCTTGATCCAGCAAGAAGGAGTGGAGAGGAAGAAGAGTTCTCCGGCAGCTTGACGGCGCTCCGGCGATGGTGGTGGAGCTATTCCGGCAGGGCTTCACCTAAGCACTGCAGAAATCCGATCTAGAGGAGAAACTATGCACTGGAGGAACGGGCAGCACGTGGCTAAAAATTCTGTGCAAAAACCTTAAACCCCCCAAGCCTCCAAGGAGTCGGCCAAACCAGGTGGAGGAGGTGGACTCCACCTCCAATCCTAGTAGGACTAGGATTCACCCTATTTTTGCCTTTTTCCACTTTTTCTCTTTGGGCCTTTTTTCCCAAACCACATGGGCCTTGTGTGGGACTTCCACCAGCCCACTAAGGGCTGGTAAACACTCTCCCACAGCCCATGGAGCCTCTTGGGTCGAAATACCCCTCCCGATGGTCTCCCGGTACACTACCGGCACTCCGGGTACACTACCGATGAGCTCGAAACTTTTTCGGCGACCAAAACAGGACTTCCTATATATGAATCTTTACCTCCGGACCATTCCGAAGCTCCTCGTGACGTCCGGGATCTCATCCGGGACTCTGAACAACCTTCGGTCACCACCATATATTAACTCTATACTACCGAAACGTCACCAAACCTTAAGTGTGTAGACCATGCGGGTTCGAGAACTATGTAGACATGACCGAGACACCTCTACGGTCAATAACCAATAGCGGGACCTAGATGCCCATATTGGTTCCTACATATTCTATGAAGATCTTTATCGGTCGAACCTCTATGTCAAGGATTCAGTTAATCCCGTATGATGTTCCCTTTGTTCTTCGGTATTTTACTTGCCCGAGATTCGATCGTCGGTATCTTCATACCTAGTTCAATCTCGTTACTGGAAAGTCTCTTTACTCGTTACGTAATACAAGATCCCGCAACTAACACTTAGTCACATTGCTTGCAAGGCTTATTGTGATGTTGTATTACCGAGTGGGCCCTGAGATACCTCTCCGTTCACACGGAGTAACAAATCCCAGTCTTGATCCATGCCAACTCAACAGACACCCTCGGAGATACCTGTAGAGCACCTTTATAGTCACCCAGTTACGTTGTGACAGTTGATACACAGAAGGCACTCCTCCGATGTTCGTGAGTTTAATGATCTCATGGTCATAGGAACACATACTTGACATGCAGAAAACAGTAGCAATAAACTGACACGATCATATGCTACGTTTGTAGTTTGGGTCTTGTCCATCACATCATTCTCCTAATGATGTGATCCCGTTATCAAATGACATCACATGTCAATGGCTAGGAAACCTTGACCATCTTTGATGAACGAGCTAGTTCACTAGAGGCATACTAGGGACAAAGTGTTGTGTATTTGCCGACACATGTAATGTGTTTCCAATTAATACAATTATAGCATGGATAATAAATGATTATCATGAACAAGGAAATATAATAATAAACACTTTATTTATTGCCTCTAGGGCATATTTCCAACAGAATTAAGATAAATCTAACCATAGCATGAAATGTGTGGATCCAAATCAACCCCTTATGAAGCAACACATAAACTAGGGTTTAAGCTTCTATGACTCTAGCAACCCATCATCTACTTATTATTTCCCAATGCCTTACCCTAGGCCCAAATAATGGTGAAGTGTCATGTAGTCGACGTTCACAGAACACCACTAGAGGAGAGACAACATACATCTCATCAAAATATCGAACGAATACCAAATTCACATGATTACTTATAACAAGACTTAACCCATGTCCTCAGGAACAAACATAACTACTCACAAAAAATGTTCATGTTCATAATCACAGGTGTATTAATTATCATAAAGAATCTGAACATATGATCTTCCACCAAGTAAACCAACTAGCATCAACTATAAGGAGTAATCAACACTACTAGCAACCCACATGTACCAATCTGAGGTTTCAGACAAAGATCGGATACAAGAGATGAACTAGGGTTTGGAGAGGAGATGGTGCTGGTGAAGATGTTGATGGAGATTGACCCCCTCTCGATGAGAGGATCGTTGGTGATGACAATGGCTTCGATTCCCCCCTCCGCGAGGGAAGTTTCCCCGGCAGAATAGCCTTGCTGGAGCTCTAGATTGGTTCTGTCCAAGTTCCGCCTCGAGACAGTAGCATTTTGTTCCGAAAGCTCTCTTCTAAATTTTTTAGGTCAAAACCCTTCATATAGCAGAAGATGGGCGCCGGGGGCCTGCCATGTGGGTCACAAGCCTGCTAGGCACGACCAGGGGGTGGCCGCACCTGGCAGGATTGTCACCTCCTCGTGGCCCACCTCTTTCATCTGTTTCGCCCATTATTTTTTATATATTCCAAAATAATTCTTCGTAAATTTTCAAGACTTTTGGAGTTGTGCAGAATAGGTATATCAGATTTGCTCCTTTTCCAGTCCAGAATTCCAGCTGCCGGCAATCTCCCTCTTCGTGTAAACCTTGTAAAATAAGAAAGAAAAGGCATAAATATTGTACCATAACGTGTAATAATAGCCCATAATGCAATAAATATCAACATAAAAGCATGATGCAAAATGGACGTATCATCATTCTAATCCGGTGGTTCTTCCTCACCATCTCCAAGGATCTCTTTTACACCGTCATCAACGAGGGCGATAATGCGCACGCCGTCTGGGTCAAACTCAACGGCCTCTTCACTAACAACAAGCTTCAGCGTCGCGTCCTCTTGCAGCAAGAGTTACTTGGTTGTCATCAAGATGATCAGTCCATTGACGATTACTGCCGCCGTCTCAAGACGTTGTCCGATCAACTATGTGACATCGGCGCCAAGATCAATGACGACACCCTCCCCTACACGCTCACCGCCGGACTCAATGAAGACTTCGACAATGCTGCCTCCAACCTCACCTTGATGTCGGATCCCTAGTTCCCCAAGTTTGTCGCCTACCTTCGCTTGGAGGAATGACAGATGAAGCATGTCAAGCGGCAGGTTCAACACACCGCCCTCGTTGTGGGTCTCTCTTGCGGCGCTCCGCCTCCCGCACCTTGGGCCTTCGTACCTACCGCACCACCGGGGTTCTTCCCCCTACCGCCCACACCGCCCATGCAGCAAAAAGGCGGTGGCGGTGGCTGGTGCAACAACCGGCATGGTGGCGGATGTCAGAAGCAGCAGCAGTAGCAATCAGTGTATGGGGGACCTCGTGCGCAGCAGCCTACCCTGCCCTGGACATACAACACGAATCCGTGGACTGGAGTCGTTCACGCTTATTCGATGCCGGTGCCTCGGCCCCTTGCGCCGGGCCTCTTTGGGCCTCCTCCATCGCGTAACCAGGCCCACCTCGACGCGACCGGACCTCCTGGTCTCCCGGGCCTGCCCACCCCTCCGATGCCTGGCGGCTATCCCGCTGCCCTGATGCCTCCATACGGAGGGACCCCCTATGGCGGGACCCTCCCACAGCAGGTGCCTTCGTCGTGGGATCCCGCCTTACTGGCGGCACTTCACTCGCCCTCCTCTCCAAGCAACTATGAGGGCAGTGATGACTGGTACATGGACTCGGGTGCCACTGCTCATATGACCTCTCATCCCGGTAACCTCATCTCCTCAACTCCAGTTCATACTCCTACTCATATCACCGTTGGTAACGGTTCATCCCTACCCATCACCCATATAGGTCAGACCTCATTTCCCTCTTCGTCTACACCTATAAACATGTCTAATGTTCTTGTTTCTCCAGACTTAGTCATTAATCTTTGTTCTGTTCATTGTCTTGCTCGTGAGAATCCTCTTACTGTTGAATTTGACGCTATCGGTTTTTCTATGAAGGACGCCCGTACCCGGATGGTGCTACATCAATGTGATAGCCCTGAGGATCTCTACCCAATGCATCCTTGCACCACCACCTCCACCTGACCCGTCTCCCTTGCAGATGGCATCGATCTTTGGCATGCTCGCTTGGGCCATCCCAACTCCACCATTTTGCATCATATTCTTCAGAGTTTTTCCTTCTCGGGTAATAAGGTTGATGACCACACTTGTGAGGATCTTGGCAAACACATTTGTCAACCCTTTAGTGAGTCCACCACTATTGCTACTTTTCCATTTCAGTTAATTCATAGTGATGTCTGGACATCCCCGATTGCAACAACACGGGCTATCTATATTATTTGGTGATTTTAGATGACTTTTCTCACTATATGTGGACGTTTCCTCTTTGTCGCAAGTCCGATGCACTGGCCACACTCACCGCCTTTTACTCCTATGTCACCACCCAATTTGGTCGTCCCGTCCTAGTACTCCAGAATAATACCAGAAAATAGTTTGACAACGCTACCCGTTCTCCACCTTCTTGCCACCAACGATACTATCTTCCGTCTCACATGTCCTTACACGTCTCAACAGAACGGTCGTTCCAAGCGCATCCTCCGCACACTGAATGAATGTGTTCGCACATTACTCTTCCACTCTAATGTGCCTCCCCGGTTTTGGCTGGACGCGCTCGCCACCGCCACCCTTCTCATCAACATCTGCCCATGTCGTCCGCGTTGGAACTACCCATCTCACCAGCTTCTCTTTGGTGCGCCTCCATCTTACGATGGCCTTCGCATCTTCGGGTGTTTCTGTTATCCTAGTACCGTGTCCACAACTCCTCATAAACTCGTGCATTGGTCTGTTCCCTGTATTTTCCTTGGCTATCCTCCTGACACCAAAGGTTACCGGTGCTATGATCCCGTGTCCCACCGCGTCTATACTTCATGGCATGTGTACTTTGACGAGATGGTGTTCCCTTTTCAGCAGGTACCTTCCCCAGTCCAGCCACCTACGACCTCTTAAGCAGTCCTCCCATGGCACGGGAACCCGTCGCAACCTGTCTCTACAACACCCTCTGGCCGGCTGTCGTCACCGGGTTGCACCCCAGCCTCATCATCACGCGCGGCGTCTCCTTCCCGACGGTCCCTTCGGATGTCTCGGGCTCTGCCATGGTGTCTCCTGCCCCGACGGTCCCTTCGGACGTCTCGGGCTCCGCCACCTCCTCAGGCGCCACCTCCACCGGCGCTCCAGCCACCACGGCAGTTCCCCCGGGCACAGCTGGCCCCTCTGGACCCTCTTTCGGGGTGGTGACCCAGGCTCGCACCAGGACGCTCCGGCCTAGCACACGCTACCCCTCCACTGAGTATGCGTGTGCTGCCTCGACATCATCACCGCACCGCTCCCATCCTCTGCTCGTGTAGCCCTTCGGGATCCGAACTAGCTTGTAGAGATGCAAGAGGAGTTTGACGCCCTTCAACGCAACAACACATGGCAGCTTGTTCTGCGGCAGCCTCATGCCAACGTCATCACTGGCAAGTGGGTGTTCTGCCACAAGACTCGCCCTGACGGTTCTCTTGAGTGCCATAAGGTGCGTTGGGTGGTATGCAGCTTTCGACAACACGCTGGAGTCGACTTCACCGATACTTTCGCCCTGATTGTCAAACCGGGAACCATTCGCACTATTCTCCAGCTGGTTGTCTCCCATGCTTGGCCCGTTCGCCAGCTGGACGTGTTGAACACCTTTCTCCATGGTCATCTTTAGGAGCGGGTGTTCTACCAGCAGCTCACCGGTTTCGTCGACGCTGCACACCCAGATCATGTGTGTCTGCTATCCAAGTCATTCTATGGCCTGAAGCAAGCACCTCGGACGTGGTACCAACGCATGGCGGCCTTTCTTAAGTAGATGGGTTTTCGATCCACTCGCTCCAATGTCTCACTCTTCATATATCATCAGGGAGCCGGTACTGCATACCTCCTCCTCTACATTGATGACATTATCCTAATAGCATCCTCCTCTGCGCTACTCCAGCAGATCACTGCTCACCTCAGCGTTGAGTTTGCTCTTAAGGACTTGGGGGCTCTACACTACTTCATCGGCGTCGAGGTCATTCACCGCTCTACCGATTTCTTTCTGCATCAGCAAAAGTATGCCCATGAGATTCTAGAGTGAGAAGGCATGCTTAACTACAAGGCTACTACCACGCCTATTGATACGAAGGCCAATGTGTCCGTTGTTCAGGGATCTCCAGCGTCCGCTGCCGCCTTCTACATGTCCATCGTTGGTGCTCTTCAGTATCTCACTCACGCGACCGGATCTTCAGTATGCTGTCGGACAGGTGTGTCTTCACATGTACTCTCCGCGCAACAATCACTTGGCATTGGTGAAACATATTCTTCGATACTGTTGGGGAACGTTGCATGGGAAACAAAAAACATCCTACGCACACGTAAGATCTATCTATGGTGATGAGCATCTACGAGAGGGAGAGTGGATCTACATACCCTTGTAGATCGCTAAGCGGAAGCGTTAAGAAACGCGGTTGATGTAGTCGAACGTCTTCGCAATCCAAATCACCAAGCGTCCCGTGATCCCATCATGGTCCATCTCGTGATCTTGATCACGATCTGTCCCGCAATCCCATCGTGATCCCTCTCGCGATCTTGATCACGGTCCTTCCGATCTAGCACCGAACGAAAGGCACCTCCACGTTCAACACGCGTACAACTTGATGACACCTTCACCTCCTCGATCCAGAGAGCGATGGTGAAGTAGTAGATGAGTTCTGACAGCACGACGACGTGGTGACGGCGTTGGTGAAGAACAATCTCCGCAGGGCTTCGCCAAGCACTGCGGAAACTATGACGGAGGATAAACTAGAGGGACGGGGTTGCCGGCACACGGCTTAGGGTTTCTTGATGTGTCCCAAGTGCTAGCACTGCCCCTTTATTTATTTGCTGAGCCCTGGGGTCAAAACTTAGAGAAAAATCCTCCTCAAGGTCGGTTTACCCGCAAGGCAAGAGTCCTCCTTGGACTCCAGGACCAGACGCCAAGGTCCTCGGCGTTTGGCCCTAGATGCCAGGGTCCTAGCATCTGGCCCCTAGCCTCCACAAAACACCTTTTGCACCTTCCTAAAGCCTCATGGGCTTTACCCCTTGGCCCAAATAAAGTGTCCTTGTACCCCAAACATTTCGGGAAACATCCGAAACTATTTCCGGTGAATTCTTGAACCCTTCTGGAGACCACACACTATTATCCCAAATATCAATCTTTACCTTCGGACTATTACGGAGCTCCTCGTCATGTCCGAGATCTTATCCGGGACTCCGAACAACTTTCGGCCACCAACATAACAACTCAACTATACTTATATCGTCACCAAACGTTAAGTGTGCAGACCCTGCGGGTTCGAGAACTATGCAGACATGACCGATACACCTCTATGGTCAATAAACAATAGCGGGACCTGGATGCCCATATTGGTTCCTACATATTCTACGAAGATCTTTATCGGTTGAACCTCTATGTCAAGGATTCAGTTAATCCCGTATGTTCGTTCTCTTTGATCTTCGGTATGTTACTTGCCCGAGATTCGATCGTCGGTATCTCTATACGTAGTTCAATCTCGCTACCGGCAAGTCTCTTTACTCGTTCCATAATACAAGATCACGTGGCTAACACTTGGTCACATTGCTTGCAAGGCTTATTTTGATGTTGTATTACCGAGTGGGCCCCGAGATACCTCCCCGTCACACGGAGTAACAAATCCCAGTATTGATCCATGCCAACCCAACAGACACCCTCGGAGATACCTTTAGAGCACATTTATAGTCACCTAGTTACGTTTCGACATTTGATACACACAAGGCACTCCTCCGGTGTCAGTGAGTTACATGATCTCATGGTCATAGGAACAGATACTTGACATGAAGAAAACTGTAGCAATAAACTAACACGGTCATATGCTACGTTTATAGATTGGGTCTTGTCCATCACATCATTCTCCCAATGATGTGACCCCGTTATCAAATGACATCTCATGTCCATGGCTAGGAAACCTTGACCATCTTTGATCAACGCGCTAGTCTACTAGAGGCATACTAGTGACATAATGTTGTCTATATACCCACACATGTATTTAGTTTCCAATCAATACAATTATAGCATGGATAATAAACGATTATCACGAACAAGGAAATATAATAATAACTAATTTATTATTGCCTCTAGGGCATATTTTCAATAGTCTCCCACTTGCACTAGAGTCAATAATCTAGTTCATATCACCATGTGATTTACATTGTTATGAATCTAACACCCAACGAGTTCTGGGGTTCAATCATGCTTTGCAGGTGAGAGAGGTCTTTAGTCAACGGGTCTGCGACATTCAGATCCGTGTGTACTTTGCAAATCTCTATGTCATATTGTAGACACTGCTACCACACTCCACTTGGAGCTATTCCAAATGGCTGCTCCACTATACATATCCGGACTGCTACTCAGAGTCATCCGGATTGGTGTTAAAGTTTCCATCGACGTAAGCCTGTATGACGAACTCTTTATCACCTCCATAATCGAGAAATATTTCCTTAGTCCAATAGTTACTAAGGATAATTTTGTCTGCTTTCCAGTGATCCACTCCTGGATCACTCTTGTACCCCTTGATAGACTCATGGCAAGGCACACATAGGTGCGGTACACAACATGGCATACTATATAGAGCCTATGGATAAAGCATAGGGGACGATCTTTGTCCTTTCTCTTTCTTCTGCCGTGTTCGAGCTTTGAGTCTCACTCAACTTCACACCTTACAAATCAGGCAAGAACTCTTTCTTTGACTGATCCATTTTGAACTCTTTCAAAATCTTGTCAAGATATCTACTCATTGAAAATCTCATCAAGCGTCTTGATCTATCTCTATAGATCTCGATGCCCAACAATTAAGTAGCTTTATCCAGGTCTTTCTTTGAAAAACTCTTTTCAAACAAATCTTTATCCTTTCCGGAAATTCTATATTATTTCCGATCAACAATATGTCAACCACATATACATATCAGAAATTCTATAGTGCTCCCACTCACTTTCTTGTAAATACAAGTTTCTCATAAACTTTGTATAAACCCAAAAACTTTGATTACCTCATCAAAGCATATATTCCAACTCTGAGATGCTTGCTCCAGCCCACAAAAGGATTGCTAGAGCTTGCACACATTTTAGCATCCTTAGGACTGACAAAACCTTCTAGTTGTATCACATACAACCTTTCCTCAAGTAAACCGTTAAGGAAACAATGTTTTGACATCCATCTGCCAAATTTCATAATTGAAAAATGCAGCAACTGCTAACATAATTCCAACAGACTTTAGCATCGCTATGAGTGAGAAAGTCTCATCGCAGTCAACTCCTTGAACTTGTCGTAAATTTCTTTGCGACAAGTCGAGCTTTATAAATGGTGACATTTACCATCAGCGTCTGTCTTCATCTTAGAGGTCCATTTGTACTCAACGACCTGCCGTTCAACGGGCAAGTATACCAAAGTCCATACTTCGTTTTCATACATGGATCCTTTCTCGGATTTCATGGCCTCTAATCATTTGTTGGAATCCGGGCCCATCATTGCTTCTTCATAGTTCGTAGGCTCATCGCTGTCTAACAACGTGATTTCCAAGACATGATCACCGTACCACTCAGGTGAAGTACATATCGTTGTCAACCTACGAGGTTCGACAGTAACTTGATCCGAAGCTTCATAATCATCATCATTAACTTCCTCTTCAACTGATGTAGGCTCCATAGAAACATCTTTCTGTGTTGCGCTACTCTCTGGTTGAAACAAAGGTTTCAACAACCTCATCAAGTTGTATCTTCCTCCCACTCAATTCTTTCGAGGGAAACTCTTTCTCGAGAAAGGACACGTTTTCAGCAACAAACACTTTGCACTCGGGTCTGAGATAGAAGGTATACCCAACTGTTCTTAGGGTATTCTATGAAGATGCACTTTTTCGCTTTGGGTTTGAGCTTATCACACATAAGTGTAGCATTCCCAAACTCTGAGAAATGACAGCTTAGGTTTCTGCCAAACTATATGGTATCATCTAAACGGATTTAGATGGTGCCCTATTTAAAGTGAATGTAGTTGTCTCTAATGCATAACCCCAAATAGATAGTGCCAAAATGATAAGAGACATCATAGTTTGCACCATATCCAATAGAGCACGACTACGATGTTCGGACACACCATCACACTATCGTGTTCCAGGTGGCATGAGTTGTGAAACAACTTTCACATTGTCTAAAGTTGTATGCCAAACTCGTAACTTAGATATTCACCTCCACGATCATATCGTAGACATTTTTATCTTCTTGTCACAATGATCTTAAACTTCACTCTGAATTTGTTTGAACTTTTCAAACATTTCAGACTTGTGTTTCATTAAGTAAATATACTCATATATACTCAAATCATCAGTGAGGTTAAGAAAATAATGATATCCACTGCGCGCTACAACACTCATTGGACCGCATACATCAACATGTATTATTTCCAATAAATTACCAGCCCGCTCCATCATATCGAAAATGGGGCCTTTAGTCATCTTGCCCATGAGGCATGGTCCACATGTCTCAAACGATTCAAAATCGAATGAGTCCAAAGATCCATCAGCATGAAGTTTCTTCATGCGCTTTACAACAATATGACATTTAGCGACAGTGCCACAAGTATGTGGTATTATCATTGTTAACTTTTTATCCTTTGTCATCTATGTTATGAACATGTGTATTACTACGATCAATATTTAACAAACCATTCTCATTGGGTGCATGACCATTGAAGGTATTATTCATGTAAATGGAATAACCATTATTCTCTAACTTAAATGAATAACCATATTGCAATAAACATGATCTAATCATGTTCATGCTTAACGCAAACACCAAATAACATTTATTTAGGTTTGTCACTAATCCTGAAGGTAGAGAGAGCGTGCGATGTTGATCACATCAACCTTGGAAACATTTCCAACACACATCGTCACCTCACCCTTAGCTAGTCTCGGTTTATTCCGTAGATTTTATTTTGAGTTACTAACATTTAGCAATCGAACCGGTGTCCAATACCCAGGTGCTACTAGGAATACTAGCAAGGTACACATCAATAATACATATATCAAACATACTCCTGTCGACGTTGCCAGCCTTCTTAACTACCAGGTATCTAGGGTTGTTCCGCTTCAGCGGCCGCTCTCCTCCTAATAGAAGCACTTAGTCTTGGGTTTGGGTTTAATTTTGGGTTTCTTCACTGGAGCAGCAACTGACTTGCCATCCATGAAGTTTCCCTCCTAGCCCTTGCCCTTCTCGAAACTAGTGGTTTCACTAACCATCAACACTTGATGCTCCTTCTTGATTTCTACCTTCGCGGTGTAAACATTGCGAATATCTCAAGGATCATTATTTCCATCCCTGGCATTTTATAGTTCATCACGAAGCTCTAGTAGCTTAGTGACAGTGACTTGGAGAACTATATCAATCACTATCTTATCTAGAAGATCAACTCCCACTCGATTGAAGCGATTGTAGTACCCAGACAATCTGAGCACATGCTCAACGATTGAGCTATTCTCCTTCATCTTGCAGGCAAAGAATCTTGTTGGAGATATCATATCTCACAACACGGGCACGAGACTGAGATCCCAATTTCAGCTCCCAGAACATCTCATATGTTCTGTGACGTTCAATACATTTTGGAGCCTCAATTCTAAGTCGTAATGCATGACGCACAGAACTATCAAGTGGTCATCAGAACGTGCTTGTCAGATGTTCACAACATCTACAGACGATGCTAGAGGGGGTGGCGTACCGAGGGGTGCATTAAGGACATAAGCCTTTTGTGCAGCAATGAGGACAATCCTTAGATCACGGACCCAGTCCGCAATATTGCTACCATCATCTTTCAATTGTATTTCTCTAGGAACATATAAAAATTCAAGGGAACCACAACATGAGCTAGTAATCTACAACATAATTTGCAAAGACACAACTGACTATGTTCATGATAATGAGTTCAATTAATCATATTAACTAAGAAATCACACTCAAATTGACATCCCTCTGGTCATTCAAGTGATACATGATCCAAATTCACCAACTCAAGTCTGATCATCACGTGCATTGAGGTGGTTTCAATGGTGAACATCATCATGTTGATCATATCTACTATATGACTCATGTTCGACTTTTCGGTCTCTTGTGTTCCGAGGCCATGTCTGTACATGCTAGGCTCGTCAAGTTTAACCCGAGTGTTCCGCATGTGCAACACTAGCTTGCACCCGTTGTATGTGAATGTAGAGTCTATCACACCCGATCATCACGTGGTGTCTCGACACGATGAACTTTCGCAATGGTGCACACTCGGGGAGAACACAGTTTATCTTGAAATTTAAGTGAGGGGTCACCTTATAATGCTACCGTCGTCCTAAGCAAAACAAGGTGCATAAAAGGATTAACATCACATGCAAATCATAAGTGACATGATATTGTCATGAACTTGTGCTTTTGATCTCCATCTTGAAAGCACCGACATGATCTCCATCGTCACCGGCATGACACCATGATCTCCATCATCTTGATCTCCATCAACGTGTCGCCATCAGGGTTGTCGCGCCCACCATGCTTCTAATACTATTGCTACCGTTTAGCGATAAAGTAAAGCATTACATGGCACTTAATGATTGACACGCAGGTCATACAATAATTATAGACAACCCTATGGCTTCTGCCGGTTTCCGTACTCATCGACATGCAAGTCGTGATATTCTATACAATACATGATCATCTCATACATCACATATATCTCATCATGTAATTGTCCACATCACATCACAACATACCCTGCAAAAACAAGTTAGACGTCCTCTAATTGTTGTTGCAAGTTTTACGTGGCTGCTACGGGTATCTAGCAAGAACAATTCTCACCTACGCAAAACCACAATGGTGATACATAAGTTGCTTTTCAACCTTCTCAAGGACCGGCTTTGTCGAATCCGATCCAACTAAAGTAGGAGAAACAGATACCCGCCAGCCATCTTTGTGCAACGAGGTTCCATGTCAGTCGATGGAACTGGTCTCTCGTAAGCGTACGAGTAAGGTTGGTCCGGGCCGCTTCATCCCACAATACCGTTGAACCAAAACACGACCAAGGAAGGAAGCAATCTAAGCATGAACGCCCACAAACTCATTTGTGTTCTACTCGAGATCTCATCTACACATAGACCTAGCTCATGATGCCACTGTTGGGGAACGTTGCATGGGAAACAAAAAATTTCCTACGCACACGCAAGAACTATCTATGGTGATGAGCATCTACGAGAGGGAGACTGGATCTACATACCCTTGTAGATCGCTAAGTGGAAGCGTTAAGAAACGCGGTTGATGTAGTCAAACGTCTTCGTGATCCAAATCGCCGACCGTCCCGCGATCCCATCACTATCCATCTCGCTATCTTGATCACGGTCCTTCCGATCTAGCGCTGAACGGACGGCACCTCCACGTTCAACACACGTGCGGCTTGATGACGCCTTCACCTCCTCGATCCAGCGAGCGATGGTGAAGTAGTAGATGAGTTTTGGCAGCATGATGACGTGGCGACGATGTTGGTGAAGAACTATCTCCGCAGGGCTTCGCCAAGCACTACGGAAACTATGACGAAGGATAAACTAGAGGGACGGGGTTGACGGCACACGGCTTAGGGTTTCTTGATGTGTCCCAAGTGCTAGCCCCGCCCCTTTATTTATTTGCTGAGCCCTGGGGTCGAAACTTGGAGAAAAATTCCTCCTCAAGGTCGGTTTGCCCGCAAGGCAAAAGTCCTCCTCGGACTCCAGGACCAGACGCCAAGGTCCTCGGCGTCTGGCCCCAGACGCTAGGGTCCCTGGCGTCTAGCCCCTGGCCTCTACAAAACACCTTTTGCACCTTCCTAAAGCCTCATGGGCTTTACCCCTTAGCCCAAATAAAGTGTCCTTGTACCCCCCAAACATTTCGAGAAACATCCAAAACTATTTCCGGTGAATTCCGGAACCCTTCCGGAGACCAAACACTATTATCCCATATATCAATCTTTACCTCCGAACTATTCTGGAGCTCCTCGTCATGTCCGGGATCTCATCCGGGATTCCGGACAACTTTCGGTCAGCAACATAACAACTCAGCTATACTTATATCGTCACCAAACATTAAGTGTGTAGACCTTGCGGGTTCGAGAACTATACAGACATGACCGAGACACCTCTACGGTCAATAACCAATAGCGGGACCTGGATGCCCATATTGGTTCCTATATATTCTACGAAGATCTTTATCGGTTGAACCTCTATGTCAAGGATTCGATTAATCCCGTATGATGTTCCCTTTGTTCTTTGGTATGTTACTTGCCCGAGATTCGATCGTCGGTATCTTTATACCTAGTTCAATCTCGTTACCGGCAAGTCTCTTTACTTGTTCCGTAACACAAGATCCCGTGGCTAACACTTAGTCACAATGCTTGCAAGGCTTATTGTGATGTTGTATTACCGAGTGGGCCCCAAGATACCTCTCCGTCACATGGAGTAACAAATCCCAATCTTGATCCATGCCAACCCAATAGACACCCTCAGAGATACCTGTAGAGCACCTTTATAGTCACCCAGTTACGTTGTGACATTTGATACACACAAGGCACTCCTCCGGTGTCAGTGAGTTGCATCATCTCATGGTCATAGGAATGAATACTTGACATGCAAAAAAACTATAGCAATAAACTGACACGATCATATGCTACGTTTATAGATCGGGTCTTGTCCATCACATTATTCTCCTAATGATGTGACCCCGTTATCAAATGACATCTCATGTCCATGGCTAGGAAACCTTGACCATCTTTGATCAACGAGCTACTCTAATAGAGGCATACTAGGGACATAATGTTGTCTATATACCCACACATGTATTTAGTTTCCAATCAATACAATTATAGCATAGATAATAAATGATCATCATGAACAAGGAAATATAATAATAACTAATTTATTATTGCCTCTAGGGCATATTTCCAACAGATACATCCATGGCACCATGGCTATGGGTCTCACCTTGACAACCTCGTCCGCCACCGACCTCGCCGCCTACTCTGACGCGGATTGGGCAGACTGCCCGGACACACGCCGCTCCACCTTTGGCTCGTCTAAACGCCAACCCACGGTGTCCCGCTCGAGTGTCAAGGCAGAGTACCGCGTTGTGGCCAATGCTGTTGCGGAGTGTTCCTGGTTACGACAGCTACTGCAGGAGTTGTTGGTTGAGATTCCTAAGGCCACACTTGCTTCTGTGACAATGTGTCTGCCGTCTACCTCTTAGCCAACCCAGTTCACCATCGACGCACCAAACACATTGAGCTTGACATTCATTTTGTTCGTTAGCAGATTGCGCTTGGTCGCATTCGAGTCCTACATGTGCCCACCGATCAGCTGTTCGCCGATGTCATGACAAAGGGGCTACCAACCTCGACCTTCAAGGACTTTCGGTCCAGTCTCTGCGTCTCCGGCGACGCTTCAACTGGGGGGGGGGGGGGTGAACATGTACACTCTGCGTAATACGTCTATAGGTCTTGGTTGTATATTGCACATGTCCTCTCATTGTAATCTGTATGTACTTTGGGAGACAAGACATGAGTTGCACCCCTTGTACCTATATATGTGCCTGGAGCATCATCAATATGAATCATCGATGCATGCAATCCGTAACTTACAATATGATATGATAATCTGGGACAAAAGTTTGAACAATAAACCAGATGAAACAATAGCTAAACTGCAACTAAATTTTTTGGAACTCTCATACTAAAACAACCTACACGATTATTTGAAGTTGATGACATCTCGATAGACATTGTTCTTGGTGCTTTTTCCTAAATCATCTATCTGGTTGTTCGGATTTGCCAAAATCCTTGTTGTCTGGCTCGACATTCCCCTTCACAATGCAACGTACAACTAGCCACGAGAAAATACAGGCTCGGGGTGGTACCCTTTTTTTTGATATGGCTACCTTAGATTGAGCTAGTGGTTCTCCCTGCAGAAAAAAGAAGAAGATTGAGCTAGTGGGTTTAATCAAATGAGTCCATGTATATTTTGTGGGGTACGTTTAGAGAAGATGATCTCGTTTTTTTTGTAAGTAGTGAGATATTCAGAAAAACTATAACTGCAATCAATAACTGGTCGATCGGCCCCGCCCATATGGGCCATGCCTAGCATCGAGGGCGGCTTGGGGCGTTTTTCCCGGTCCCTTCCCTCTTTTTCTTTTTCTTCCCAGCATTTCTATTTAATCTTTATTTTCTGTTTTCAATTTTTTTCCCATATGAATGTTCTGTTTCCTGTTCTCTGTTTACATTTTTTTATAAGACACATGAACATTTTTAAAATTACATGATTATTTTCTAAAAATAGGTAAACATTTCAGCATAGGTCAACATTTTTTAAAATTACATGACCATTTCTAGTGTAAACACATTTTTAAAATTATAAAAAAACTAAAACATATGAAAACTTTTGTAGAAACATCAATATGTTCTAAATAATACTTAAACATTTAAAGTAAATGTTTTTAATTACGTAATCTTTTTAGATGCATTCATATTTCTATAAACCTTAAAGATTTTAATTATTTCTTGATTTGATTATAATTTGTCATTTAAAATATATTTAGGGGGGAGGGGGGCGGTGGCTCAAATCTGTGTGAAATGTGTTACCCTGATTCCAACCAGCTTTTAAGGCCTTGTACAATGCAAGGCGCTTAGGGGAGGTGCTTAAGAAAATAAATCAGGTTTTTCTTAAGCACTAGTGCTTATTTGTATAGGGTAAACGTTTAGTTAGGCGTTTCTTCTATAGAAATAGGCCGGTGCTTTAAAATAATCCGGTTTTATTTTCTAAGCACCTCCCTAAACACCTAGCATTGTACAAGGCCTAAGCCCGTGTGAGCCATCCCGTGCAGGTGGTGCGGTTGGGCTTTTGCTAGGCCATTATAGTAGTGGGATGACGATGACTGTTGTCGGTGCTATCGCACACTATAAGCGGTGCATAGCACGCCCTCCCCCTAATATCTTCGTGTGATGCACCTTTTCATGGGTGTAGTCAGGCCCTAAGCAATAGGGGCCATGGCCTAGGGCATTGTGATACCATCTTTCGTGTGATATGCATTATTATTCAACATTGTTCGCATTGTAGCTCTGAGGTCAGCCTAGGGCATGAATCAGACCTGGCTTCCCCACTACAGTTTTTATTTGGCGCGACAAGAACATGTTTGAGATCATTACCACCTTTTATTAGGCAAAGTAGTTCGCTGATGTGAAGCTAAGGGCATTGATAAAAAACGTCATTTTCTTATCTATCCACATCATCTAGATAACGTAATAAAACATGTTATACAACGAATCATCTCTTGGTGTTATCTCTAGCATCATTATTACAATATCCTAAAATTATGAGGCGATTAAAATTAAAACCAAAAAATGCGTGAATAAGAGAAGACATATCATACAATGGGGACAAATGTCTTATTTCTTCCCAAGATGGTCTGTTAGCTCAGATATGGCATGTCTTTTTTTCATTTCTATCTCTTTCAACTACCAAAAAGAAATTGTTTGATTTATGTACTGCTAGTTTCATGCGTATTATTATTACTGTTATTATTATTATTATTTTGTACATAATGCAAATGCCTGCATCTTGCTCCTCTTTTTTTTTAAATTAACTGCCCCCCAGCCAGCAAGTGTCTCAGCATCAATCTATACACACAATTAAAAAAGAATGCAATTGTTTTATGTTATGCCTCGTGGCTTCATCTTGACATAGATTTTTCAGTTCAAGGCAGAGGTATTTACAAATAATATATTTTTAGGGATAGGTATTTCCAAATAAAATTGACGCAAAGGTATTTTTTCAAATAATAAAAAGAAACACACGGAGGCCACGTCAAAACAGGTTTTCTCATACCGGCCTACCAGCCCACGGAGGCCCTGCACTGCCCCGGCCCCCGTGCTACCTGGAGGCTCCAAAACCCTACTCGAAAACAAACAGTTGATCCTCTCTCTCTCTCTCTCTCTCTCTCTGCCGCCAATCCACGTACTCGCTCCGATCCGCGTGCCGGCGTCCAGTCGAGCCGCCGCCATGTCGCTGAGCACGCTGAACCCGAACGCGGAGGTGCTCAACCGGTCGGCGGCCCTGCGCACGGACATCAACGCCGCCAAGGCCCTACAGGACGTGCTCAAGACCGTCCTCGGCTGCAGGGGCAGCATCATGATGTACGTACGCCTCTCTCCATCACATCCCCACTACCCCCGCAGATCTCTCCGATCTAGCCGCAGACTCGCGTCGATCTGTGCGTTTGCCCCGTGATCTCGCTCATGCATGCATGTCTGCGCTTTTTAGAATCGGGTTGTTCATTCTCCCATTTTGATCTGCATTATGTTGAACTGTTCGAATATTATAGATTCTTGTGATTATTTTTAATCAACGCATAGAAGTACTACTCGTTAAGCGACTATACATATGAAAGTGAGCATCTGATTAGAGGGTAGAAAAAAAATGATAAGGGAAAGCTTACAGATTACTAGATATTGTTTTTTGACCCTCATTGCTTTGAAGATCAAGTGACTATGTCCTCATCCTTAACTTGCTAGAGAATTCCCTTTCCATGAGTTGTAACCAAGCTACGATTCTGCATGAGAGCAGGGGTCCAATTTTAGCGGTCCGAGGAATAGGAATACTCCATTAGGATATATACTAGCTAAATGACCGTGTGTTGCCTAGTGACAACATAACAATATTGCACTGGTTGTATTTGTCCTGACAACTCCATCTTTTGTTCCGATTGGTTCACAATTTTCTTGACACGCATCTTATTTATCTTACCTCAACAAGACAAACTTTGCTCTTCCTCGGCCACTTTTTTATCTCAGTATACTCCTTGCTCTAGCTTCGGTGTCAACACACTACTTTATTCCATATAGTTTCACTATGACATGGTAAGTTAGCTCTTATTTGCCATTTGTTATTTTTATGGATTGGTAAGGTTCATATGTAGGTGCATGTTTTCAAGTATTTGGATTTTTGACTACCATGCCTTTCAAATATATGCTTGCTGTGATTTTCTTGAGCTGAATGTATTGTCATTGTCTCATCAAAGCAAGCGTTGCATAAAGCCATAAACATACTGATTTTGGAAGATGAAAACAAAAGTTGCATGAAATTTTACCGAAATCTGATAATGATATATATAAACAGACATGTGGCTTCTCCCTTCTCTAGCGACGGGGTGTATGGATGCTGACACAGACACGGGGCAACAACCTTGCAGCAAAGGAGGAGGCGGTACGCGACATAGCTGACATCGGGAAGAAGAAGCCTTGAAGGCGGGTGCGGGTAGACGTCCTCGAATTTTTTTCAAAAGTAGTACCAAGAATATACCAAATTCTAATAAAGTATGCCCATTTTAAACAAAATCAAAAATATCACCCCGTCGGCCACCACCAGGCCGAAGAGGGGCCCGTCGGCAACCACCAGGCCGAAGAGCCACCTGTCGGCCAACACCAGGTCGAAGAGCCCCCTATCGGCCAATGAGAGGCCGAAGAGTGGCCTGTCGGCCAGAGGGATGCCGAAGAGCCACTTGTCGGCCAGTGGGAGGCCGACGGGCCCCTGTATAAGGCCGAGGAGTGTTTTATTTCTCCTCTGACCACTCCTTTCACCCTCCCCCGTCCTCTAGGCTGCCCATCTCCACCTCTCACTCCCGTTGCTCTCCGGTGCTTCCACCGCCGCGCCTATCTCTTCGCTCGACCACCCATTTTGTTATCCAACCCGCGTAAACAATAGATCAGGATGCTCTCCATCGGCCTACGATATTTTTTTTTGGCTTCCAACTCAATCGAATGTGAACTTTCAACTCGGTTGTGGATTTAGTTCTTATTGGTCACCGTCCGTCTGCAGGTAAATGGCTTGCCCATTTTGCCGAGCTCTAGGTGGCCCTTGTTCTGTCGTTGATTCCAATGCGTCTGTATTTACTGTGGTGCTGGATCGTCGATGTTCAAGGCGTGTTGTAAGATTCTATGTCTTGTTTATCCGATTGTGACATATTCGAATGCTTTTGTTTATATGATTATGATGTTTGTTTCCATTCTCGTTGTAGTATGTTCCGTGCAGTGTTAGATCACATCTTGCTCGATACATTGAGGAGTGCAGAGCTTTAGCTATTCAGAGAGGTGACACATATATTGATCTTGCTCTTCACAACAATGAGGGTAACTTATACCATGTTTTGTTTAGACATGGTAGGATGAGCAGTAAATTCCATGGTCCTTCGTGGGAGGAACTTGTGAATGATTATGGTCTCCGCCATCGTGACATGATGACTGTTATTCTTGAGCACTATGAAACTTATATTAGTGTCGAATTTCATCGGGATGGTGTTACGTTGTTTCCTTTACCCCGTGTTGGTAAGTTATTTGTTTGACTGATTTTTAGTTTTGTTTCAGCTTGTACGTTTTGTTGTTCTGCTCAGTTTGTGAAATCATTTTTTCGTAGCTCTTGGGGATCTGAGTGAAACTCGGAGGGAACTTGTCGACAGCTGTTTCTATAGTCGTGGTGTCACTCTAAATTATCATCAAATGTATGTCATATGTTGCGGCAGCTCTTTGATGACAACTACATACTGTGTACTCCTTTTGTTCATAGGATGGATCGCATGAATGTTATTTCTCAACACATGGTAAGCTTTGGTTTCGGGTTTTTATTATTTATTTGTTCTTTGTTGTATCCTAATGTTTTAAATTTGTAAGCTGAATATCATATAACTTGCTTGTTTTTGTCAGGTTATTCCTACCATGGTTTTGAGGAGTTTGAAGGAATTTGTGTCAACTGGTTCTTTAACACTTGAAATTACTTTGGATTTTGAAGATGATGATATATTTGTGAGCATTCCTTGTTCCTACTTCATTGGCTTGGGTGATAGAATGGTGTTGAAGAAGGAAGGTTTCAGTAATTTTTTGCTGGCATCGTCTATTGAAGTCAACAATTTGGTGCTCATAACCTTCGAACAGCGTGAACAGGAGCTAGCTGTTGTTTTCAGCTATCTACCACAATGATTGTATTGTCTCGCCCTACTATTCCCCTTTTTATTTTCCCGCCCTACTATCCCGCCATTTTATTTCCCGCCATACTCTGCCGCCACCTTTTTCCACCATTCTTTCCCGCCACTTTCCTTCCTGCCATTCTCTGCTGCCATTATCTTTCCCGCCTTTCTCTCCTGCCATTATATTTCCTGCCTTTCTCTCCTGCCATTCTCTCCCGCCATTATCTTTCCCGCCTTTCTCTCCCCTCAATTTCTTTCCCGCTTGTCTTTGCCGCCATCTTCTCTTGTGAACCTATATAACCACATCCGTAGTAAGGAGGGTCAGCAGGCCCTTCCTTTCCCTTTCGTTCTGCCATCCTTCCGCTCCCGCCATCTTTTCGTGGAGATGTCTCATCCTCCTCATCCTCACTATCCTTTTGATTGTAGTTTTCACTCTGGTATGTCCGATCGTCTTCTCCATCTAGCTATCAATTTCAAGATGAATGATAGAGTAGTTCCATGGGAGGAACTCATTAGTAGTGACTTCATAATGAATGAGTTGGCTCACTCATTAGCTAGGAGTGGGTGGCCTCCTAGGACTTTTGAGGTGATACGGAAAGAACTTCTTAGGTTGCACGCCAGATGGTAAAAGCAGCTGCACAAGGGTGAAGCTTACCTCGGGATTGTTGTGAATAATTCACGTTTATGGTCAGCAGAAAGTGAGGACGAAGACGACCTCTTCATGTCGAGCACCAAGATGAAGAGTTCTACATTGAGGAAGGGGAAGAGTTCTACATCGACAAAGCGGAAGAGTTCTGCATTGACGAAGGGGAAGAGTTCTGCATCAACGGAGGACGAAAACGACATCTTCATGCCGAGTACCAAGGTCAAGACGACCGCATCGTCGAAGGGCAAGAGTTGTGCATCAACAAAGGCCAAGAGATCTGCATCGACGGAGGATGATGATGATGCATTCATGTAGTACTATTTTCTATAGTGGTGTTTTCTGTAGTGCTGTTTAATTCAGTTGTAACGTTTAATTCAGTTGTACTGTTTAATTCAGTTGTAACGTTTAATTTAGTTGTATTGTTTAATTCATTTGGATGTATTTAGTTTGCAGTACTAGTGTTGTCTCTCTAAACCAAATGACTACTGAAATAGAACATGAATATGTCTCATACATGAATATGTCGCACACATGAATATGTTCCATACAGAAAATAGACATATGTCTCATACATAAATAGATAGTCATGTCTCATACGTAGATAACCATATCACTGTTGGGGACGGCGACGAATCTTTGGCTTCCTCGGACGTGGACCGAAAATCGATAAGCGTTGAGGCGATGGACGAGTGTCACAATGTCCACGACCATAGACCCCCTCGTCCGTCGGTGTCTGTGTCTCCTGCGTCGATGGTGGTGGTGGAGTGGCAAGAACTGTCTCCGAGATATCGTAGGTGCATGCACCACGGTCATCATCCTTGCCGTCGCCGGGTATGTATGAACCAGGACCGGTAAACACAGGTGACCGAACTGAAGTCATGAATGGTTGCGACTGGCTGCCGACTGCGGTAAAGTAAAACATGTAAAGAATGATTTACGAGGCTACAATTTTTAAAAGAATGTACAAAGTAAAGTTACCAAGGTCCATATGATGAATGCAAGAAGGGTCCCCGGGTTGTGAAGGAGGTGGCTGCTGGTAGAAATAACCCTCGGGTTGTGAAGGAGGTGGCTGCTGGTAGAAATAGCCCCCGGGTTGTGAAGGAGGTGTCTGCTGCCAGGAGGAGCCCCCGGGTTGTGAAGGAGGTGTCTGCTGCCTAGAAGAGATACCTGGCTGCGAAGTAGGTGCCTGCTGCCAGGAGGAGCTCCCTGGCTGCAAAGGAGGTGCCTACTGCCAGGAGGAGCTTCCTGGTTGTGAAGGTCGAGGTTCCGAACGCTGCAGAGAGGGGCGTGGTGAACGATGTGCTGCACGAGTATTAACAACATCCGAAGATCGTCTACATGTAACAGCCGCAACGATCCAACGTATCTTCTCTTGAAGACTCTTCAACCTTTTTACTGCATCTCACGGTGGGATATTTTCTCCTCTCTCAAAGCGGTCCACTAAAGAGGTAACCTCCTCTAGCACCTGAGATGACAATTCACCCTGTACACAGATTGTACATGTTTAGGTTAAGGGAAAACATAGCATGTGAGAAAAACTGAGGACATATCGCATGGTGTCTGGTTCCCACAACTAAGGCAGTTGGGAACAGATCGCTGGCGAGAGGAACTGGGATATGATCCGGAGCAAATGATGGAACCAAGTAGATCCTTGTGCTCTGTCTGTAATGCTGCAGATACAACCCGAACTTGTCCCAGTCGAAGGCACGAACTTCATCCCAGATATTTGTCGGGGCAATAGTCCATTCATCGAGGTAAGGCCTAATGTCATGAAACCAAGAATCCTGGGACTTGTTTCCTCCTACGTGACTATACCTAAGATTGAAATGTACGTTACATGATTAGCTATAAGCCGAATGCAGAGCTAAGAACTAAAGTAGTATTACTTACTTGTGCACGTGATTTGGTAAGTGTGAAATAACAGGAATGTCAGGCTCTTGGCATAGACCGAACTGTCTCATCACCCTATTAATAGCCATCTCCTCAACTGTCACGTTGAACACCAACTTGGCCTTGGTCATCCAATAATGCCGATCTCTAGTGCAGAATCCAGAAATCCCACCTGGGCACCTTTCTGAAATAACCTTATGGGTGTATGGCTCCCATATAACTTGATCCTCGTGCAAACTATCAAACTGCGCCATGAAGGAGGGGTAGCAGCCCCTCACCTGGCTAGGCGCAAACTGTCTCTGTGCATGACAACAAACATTAGTACATAATATTGAATAGCAAGAAATGAACATTAGTAATTCATATTGTTACTAATTATGAAAATACCTCTCTCCATGCCCAAATAGATCCCATAGTAGGCAAGTCGCTGATAGAAGGCACGTAATGTCCAGCCATGTCCTCATTACCAAAAGGTTTGTCACCGCTGGCGTAGGGTCGACCAATAGGGAACCTCTCATATGACCAAAGCTGCAACAATAGTGGACATCCGATAAGACCAGATTTTCTAGACTTCAACTGGCAAGCTTTGCATAGGCCTCTATACATAGCTACCAACACAACAGAACCAAAACTCCTCTGCACAATGTTCTCCGGGGAACGTGCATTAGCTATCTCTCGTGCAACACCGATGAGTCGTGCATCTATAGTGGTCACGTGGTTCTCCGTGAACATCGTCTTGCCGAACAACCACATAATATATGCCTCTAGGGACTGGTCAATATGTGCCTCTGACAACTGAATAGTGGTATATCCTAAGGCGACAATCTGAAACTAGCTCAACCACCTGAAAAGAGGCCCGTGCCGATCGTTGTCTAGCGCCGTGGTAGTTGGCACCGCAGCCAGAAAACGGGCATGCATAGATGCTAGCCAACCAGTTTCTACCTCTAAAGGTCCTATGGCAGCACCGGCTAGAGGTAATCCCAACAAGTAAGACACATCATGTAAAGTAGGAGCCATCTCTCCCTAGGGAAAGTGAAGCGTATGTGTCTCTGGTCTCCATCTATCTACTAAGCAGGTAAGGAGTGACCTGTCGTAAGAGAATCATGATACTTGCCTCTTGTGCAACTACATTGGTTCACCTGCATCATCCAAGTCTGGGTGATCAACGCACACATCCAATGTACCCTCAACCAGTCATGCCAAGGGTAGAAGTCCAGCCCAACTTAACCTACAAAATAAATAGAATGTAGCTTACAATTAGCGTCTATCAAAACAATGTCAAACATAGTAAGTGATTATACCAACACATACCTATCAACCCATGTAGGGTGTATCATCCAGTTAGACTTTGGGGTGCGAGTGATCAACACGTCTAAGTTCGTGCCCGATTCGGTAAGTGCGCCTCAGTGCCCTCTATCGATATTACCATTAAGCAATGGATACAAAGCCATATCTGCAATTAGAATATAGTCCACACATATTACAGGTTAAAACATAGTCCAAACTTATTACAAAATAAAACATAGGTGTTGGCATATTACAAATAAAAACATAGTCTCGCATATTACACATTAAAACATAGTCCCACATATTACACATTAAAACATAGTGCACACATATTACAAATACAAACATAGTCCGACATATTACAAATTAAAACATAGTCACACACATTATGTAGCTTCTAAGTTATTCATTCCTCGTCCACCCCTTCAGCCTCGACTACCACGTCCACCATGACTGCCAAGACCTCCTCTTGCAACTATTGTTGCACTCGTCGATGTGGAAGCACTCGTCGATGTGGAAGCACCGTCTTTCTTCAGGTCGGGGCAATATTTCATCGTATGCCCATAAGCCGCTCTGAGCAAACATTGTCTGGTTGCTCCACCAGCTTCAGATTGGTCCATATCGTTTCAGATGCGCTTTACCTTACGCCTGCCCCTGCTAGTTCGCCGTAGTCCAGGATCCGAGATGTATACTCTGTCACCATCGTTTACCTTGTTGAAATTGCCGATGACTCTAAACCCTGTCATCTCACCTTCCATACATTGAGTACTGCCTCTTTTGAATAGTACGAAGACACGAAGGAGATAGCGTCCAACTAAATCTGGCCACAGGCAACCAACACATGTGAGCAAGTTAGGTGCAATAATCGCGGTTTGTTGCATGTACATTCACAAGTTGGATAAAATTCTGCTCCAATTTTAACCTCATGCGTCTTCACCTCATTTGCAGAACCAAAACCATCAGTACGAAGCTGAATCTCATACCTCCTTTCCTGATTACTTATGAGTGTGACAGTGTGCTTTTTTGCTTTCTTTATCTTCTCAGCCATGTACTCCATGACACAGCTACAATAAGGAGTGTTCTGATTATCTGTAATATGCTTCTTTGCTAACTCGTGTCTTTCTATGAAATATCTCAAAGTGCCATGGAATACACCCTCCACATTAGCTGTTAGTGGCAATGCTCTATTCCCTCCGAGTACAAAGTTATAGATCTCTACAAGATTGGTTGTCATGTGGCCATACCTAGCTCCATGGGTGTCATGCAGCAAAGACCAATTCACTGGAGGCTCTTTCTCTATCCACTCAGAAAAATTCTTTATTGCCCCGCCCTTCTTTCTCTTCGTATTAGGAGGGTCAATTGCTGGCAAGTCACAAAGACCAATTAGCTCCTCAAGCTCCGCGATGAGTGCTGTTAATTTAACCTGTTCTTTTTCCATTTTCTTCCTAGCAAGGACCTGCTTCTTAGTGAACTCATCTAGTTTTGACCAAATAAAATCATATTTGCGCCGCTGGTTCTGCTTGCATAACTTTTTGAACAAGTTCATCAACCGTTTGTTCTTGAATTGTGAGAAAAAAAATTGCACCCAGATGGCGCATGCACCACCGGCTTTGCAAGTCCTTCCAAGGTGTTGGCTCATCAGCAGTTGGATTACTCAGTGTCTTCACGACCTTCAATATACCAGGATGTCTGTCATGAATAAGACACACATTTGTTCGATCCTTCACGATCGCAATTTTAACTTGCCGGAAGAACCATACCCATCTCGAGAAGTTCTCACCCTCCACAAATGCCATGGCTAGTGGGATGATTTTGTTATTCCCATCCACACCAATAGCAGTCAGGATTTGCCCTTTGTACTAACCAGTCAGGAATGTACCATCCACAAACATCACAGAAGGACAATGCCGGAAAGCTTCGATGCACATACCGAAAGAGAAGAATACTCGTTTCAACACCTTGTAATCCGGTATACTATCCAACCTCGTGTGTTGTATGTTAACATAAGTGTCGGGATTCCTCTCCTTCAGTATGTCAAGGAGACGGACAACATTATCATATGAGTCGAAGAACGTCCCAAACCTTTCCTCCATAGCATTCTGCTTAGCCCTCCAAGCCTTCCCATATGTAATGTCATAATTCCATCTTACCTTCACTGCTATCTGGATGTGTTTTGCTTCCATATCTTTCTTCTTCACTATCTCAGTATACATGAGTTGCGCTATGAGAGTTGAAGTAAGGTTTGGATGACGAACCAACATGTTTTTCTCACACAATTATGTGGGACAACATTTGTGACCACCCAGTGGATGTTATACTTTGGCACGTGGTCGTGCACCTTCGCAGGACAACCTGATTCAACACACTTCATTGTATATTTTGTTGGACTAGATATGTGTGTTCGGAAAACCCTCTGCGTAGACATAGCCCACTTTATCACCGCATACTTCATTTTTTTTCTTTGTGTCAAACATAGCCCCGATCTGGACTTGGTTCAGATTATATGGCCATGGAGTCTCATGGCCATCGTTGACAGTAAAGCCGGCGGATATGTCCTGCTCCCATGCAGTAGGAATTGGTACCTCCTGTTGGAAATATGCCCTAGAGGCAATAATAAAATGGTTATTATTGTATTTCCTTGTTCATGATAATTGTCTATTGTTCATGCTATAATTGTGTTAACCGGAAACCATAATACATGTGTGAATACATAGACCACAACATGTCCCTAGTGAGCCTCTAGTTGACTAGCTCGTTGATCAATAGATGGTCACGGTTTCATGGCCATGGACATTGGATGTCATTGATAACGGGATCACATCATTAGGAGAATGATGTGATGGACAAGACCCAATTCTAAGCATAGCACAAGATCGTGTAGTTCGTTTGCTAAAGCTTTTCAATGTCAAGTATCGTTTCCTTAGACCATGAGATTGTGCAACTCCCGGATACCGTAGGAATGCTTTGGGTGTGCCAAACGTCACAACGTAACTGGGTGGCTATAAAGGTGCACTACGGGTATCTCCGAAAGTATCTGTTGGGTTGGCATGAATCGAGACTGGGATTTGTCACTCCGTGTGACGGAGAGGTATCTCTGGGCCCACTCGGTAAGACATCATCATTATGAGCTCAATGTGACTAAGGAGTTAGTCACGGGATGATGTATTACGGAACGAGTAAAGAGACTTGCCGGTATCGAGATTGAACAAGGTATGGGGATACCGACGATCGAATCTCGGCCAAGTATCATACCGATAGACAAAGGGAATTGTATACGGGATTGATTGAATCCTTGACATCGTGGTTCATCCGATGAGATCATCGTGGAGTACGTGGGAGCCAACATGGGTATCCAGATCCCGCTGTTGGTTATTGACCGGAGAGGTGTCTCGGTCATGTCTACGTGTCTCCCGAACCCGTAGGGTCTACACACTTAAGGTTCGATGACGCTAGGGTTATAGGGAAAAGGTATACGTGATTACCGAAGGTTGTTCGGAGTCCCGGATGAGATCCCGGACGTCACGAGGAGCTCCGGAATGGTCCGGAGGTAAACATTGATATATAGGAAGTCCAGTTTTGGTCACCGGAAAGTTTTCGGGCTCATCGGTAGTGTACCGGGAGTGCCGGGAGGGTGCCGGATAACCCCCGGGAGGGGTGTGACGACCAAAGGACCACATGGGCTGTTAGATAAAGTGTGCCAGCCCTTATTGGGCTGGGCAAGACTTTTGCTAAAGGCCCATGCGGCTGGAGATAAGGAGATAAGGCAAAAAGGATTTAAAAGGAGGAGATCCACCTCCCTTGTGGGAGGTGGACTCTCCCTTTAATTCGGCCGACCCTCTCCTCTTTGGAGTAGAGGCCAAGCCAGCCCTCCACGTCCCTCCTCCTATATATACTTGAGGTTTTGGATGTTTTGAGATAGGATTTGATCTCTCTCTCTCACGGCGAAGCCCTACCTCTCTTCTTCCTCCTCCGCAGCGCTTAGGCGAAGCCCTGTCGGAATACCTTGCTACTCCACCACCACCATGCCGTCGTGCTGCTGTTGGATCCCTTCCCCAACCTCTCCTTCCTCCTTGCTGGATCAAGGTGTTGGAGACGTCACCGGGCTGCACGTGTGTTGAACGCGGAGGTGCCGTCCGTTCGGCACTTGATCGGATCTACCGCGATCTGAATCGCTGCGAGTACGACTCCATCAACCGCGTTCTTGTAACGCTTCCGCTTAGCGATCTTCAAAGGTATGAAGATGCAATCTCTCCCCTCTCGTTGCTGGTTTCTCCATAGATAGATCTTGGTGAACGTAGGAAAATTTTGATTTACTACTACGTCTCCCAACAGTGGCATCATGAGCTAGGTCTATGCGTAGAATCTATGCACGAGTAGAACACAAAGCAGTTGTGGGCGTCGAGTTTGTTAATTTGCTTGCCGCTACTAGTCTTATCTTGATTCGGCGGTATTGTGGGATGAAGCGGCCCGGACCAACTTTACACGTATGCTTACGTGAGACCGGTTCCACCGCCTGACATGCACTAGATGCATAAGGTGGCTAGCGGGTGTCTGTCTCTCCTACCTTAGTCGGATCGGATTCGATGAAAAGGGTCCTTATGAAGGGTAAATAGCAATTGGCAAATCACGTTGTGGTGTTGATGTAGGTAAGAAACGTTCTTGCTAGTAACCTATAGCAGCCACGTAAAAACTTGCAACTACAAATTAGAGGACGTCTAACTTGTTTTTGCAGCATGTGCCTTGTGATGTGATATGGCCAAAGGATGTGATGTGATGCATTGTGATGTATGAATTGATCATGTTCTTGTAATAGGATTCACGACTTGCATGTCGATGATTATGACAACCGGCAGGAGCCATAGGAGTTGTCTTATTTATTGTATGACCTGCGTGTCAATCATAAACGCCATGTAATTACTTTACTTTATTGCTAAGCGTTAGCCATAGTAGTAGAAGTAATAGTTGGCGAGACAACTTCATGAAGACACAATGATGGAGATCATGATGATGGAGATCATGGTGTCGTGCCGGTGACAGTGATGATCATGGTGCCCCGAAGATGGAGATCATAGGAGCAAAATGATATTGGCCATATCATGTCACTATATTGATTGCATGTGATGTTTATCATGTTTACATCTTATTTGCATAGAACGACGGTAGTAAATAAGATGATCTCTCAATAAAATTTCAAGAAAGGTGTTCACCCTAACTGTGCACCGTTGCTAAGGATCGTCGTTCCGAAGCACCACGTGATGATCGAGTGTGATAGGTTCTAACGTTCGCATACAACGGGTGTAAGCCAGATTTACACATGCGAAACACTTAGGTTGACTTGACGAGCCTAGCATGTACATACATGGCCTCGGAACACGGAGGACCGAAAGGTCGAACATGAGTCGTATAGAAGATGCGATCAACATAGAGATGTTCACCATGGATGACTAGTCCGTCTCACGTGATGATCGGACACGGGCTAGTTGACATGGATCATGTATCACTTGGAAGACTAGATAGATGTCTATCTAAGTGGGAGTTCATTAATAATTTGATTAAATGAACTTAATTATCATGAACTTAGTCTAAAAATGTCCTTGCAAATTATGTCGTAGATAGCTCGCGCTGTAGCTCCCCAGTTTTATTGATACAATCCTAGAGAAAAGTAAGTTGAAAGTTGATGGTAGCAATAATGCGGACTGGGTCCGTGATCTGAGGATTGTCCTCATTGCTGCACAGAAAGCTTATGTTTTTGATGTACCGCTAACTGCATCACTCCCTCAAGCGTTGTCTGTAGATGTTGTGAACATATGACAGACACTTTTTGATGACTACGTGATAGTTCAGTGCGTCATGCATTACGGCTTAGAATTGAGGCTTCAAAATGTTTTGAACGTCACAGAACATATGAGATGTTCTAGGAGCTGAGATTGTGATCTCAAGCTCGTGCCTATGTTGAGAGGTATGAGACCTCCAACAAGATTCTTTGCCTGCAAGATAAAGGAGAATAGCTTAATTGGTGAGCGTGTTCTCAGATTGTCTGGGTGCTACAATCACTTGAATCAAGTGGGAGTTAATCTTCCAGATGAGATAGTGATTAATGCAGTTCTCCAAGTCACTGCCACCAAGCTACTAGAGCTTCGTGATGAACTATAACATGCCAGGGATGGATAAGATGATCCCTGAGTTGTTCGTGATGTTTGACACCACGAAGGTAGAAATCAATAAGGAGCATCAAGTGTTGATGGTTAAGTGAAAACCACTAGTTTCAAAAGGGGCAAGGGCAAGAAGGGAAAAACTTCAGGAATGGCAAGCCAGTTGTTGCTCTAGTGAAGAAACCCAAGGTTGAGCCCGAACCCGAGACTAAGTGCTTCTGTTATGAGGAGAATGTTCGCTGAAGCGGAAAAACCCTAGATGATTGGTAGATAAGAAGGCTGGTAATGTCAATGGAAGTATATTTGATATACGTGTTAGTGATGTGTACCTTGCTGGTACTCCTAGTAGCACCTGGGTATTAGATACCGGTTCGGTTGCTAAGTGTTAGCAACTCGAAATAAAAGCTACGGAGTAAATGGAGACTAGCTAGGTGAAAGGTGACGATGTGTGTTGGAAGTATTTCCAAGATTGATGTGATCACCATCGCACGCTCTCTCTACCTTCAGGATTTGTGATAAACCTAAATAAATGTTATTTGGTGTTTGCGTTGAGCATAAACGTGATTAGATCATGATTAGTGCGATACGGTTATTCATATAAGTTAGAGAATAATGGTTATTCTGTTTACATGGATAATGCCTTCAATGGTCATGCACCCACTCGAAATGGTTTATCGAATCATGATCGTAGTAGTACACATATTCATAACATTGGTACCAAAAGATACAAAGTTAATAATGATAGTACCACATGCTTGTGGCACTGCCACGTAATGTCATATTGGTATAAATCGCATGAAGAAACTCCATGATGATGGATGTTTTTTGACTCACTCGATTTCGAATCGGTTGAGACATGCGAGCCATGCCTCTTGGGCAAGATGACTGAGACCCCGTCATCCAATATGATGGAGCGGGCAAGTGGCTTATTGGAATTAATACATGTTGATGTATGTGGTCCAATGAGTGTTGAAACACACAGTGGATATCGTTGTTTTTCTTTACCTTCACTGATGATTTGAGTAAATATGGGGATATTTACTTAATGAAACACGAATCTGAAATGTTTGAAAGGTTCAAGGAGTTTCAGAGTGAAGTTGAAGATCATCGTGACAAGAAGATAAATGTCTATGATATGATCATGGAGGTGAATATCTAAGTTACGAGTTTGGTATGCAATTTTAGACAATGTGGAAATTGTTTCACAGCTCACGCCTCCTGGAACACCATAGTGTGATGGTGTGTTCGAACGTCGTAGTCGTGCTCTATTGGATATAGTGAGTACTATGATGTCTCTTATCGTTTTACCACTATCGTTATGGGGTTATGCATTAAAGACAAATCCATTCACTTTAACAGGGCACCATCTAAGTCTGTTGAGATGACACCGTGAGAATTATGGTTTGACAGAAGCCTAAGCTGTCATTTCTTAATGTTTGGGGCTGCGACGCTTATGTGAAAATGGGTTTTTCACCTAGCGAGCTCGAACTCAAAGCAGACAAATGCATCTTCATAGAATACCCTAATGAGACATTGGGTATACCTTCTATCTCAGATCCAAGCGCAAAAGGTGTTTGTTGCTAAGAACGGGTCCTTTTTGAGAAAGAGTTTCTCTCGAAAGAATTGAGTGGGAGGAAGATAGAACTTGATAAGGTTGTTGAACCTTTGTTTCAACCAGAGAATAGCGCAACACAGAAAGATGTTTCTGTAGAGCCTACTTAGTTGAAAAGGAAGTTAATGATGATGATCATGAAGCTTCGGATCAAGTCACTATCGAACCTCGTAGGTCGACAAGGACGCGTACTGCTCCTGAGTAGTACGACAACCCTGTCTTGGAAATCATGTTGTTGGACAACGATGAACCTACGAACTATGGAGAAGCGATGGTGGGCCCGGATTCCAACAAATGGCTAGGAGCCATGAAATCCGAGAAAGGATCCATGTATGAAAACCAAGTATGGACTTTGGTAGACTTGCCTGTTGAATGGCGGGTCATTGAGTACAAATGGACCTTTGAGATAAACATAGACGCTAATGGTGAAATGTCACCGTTTATAAAGCTCGACTTGTCGCAAAGAAGTTTCCGCCAAGTTCAAGGAGTTGACTGCAATGAGATTGTCTCATCTGTAGCGATGCTAAAAGTCTATTAAAATTTTGTTAGCAGTTGCTGCATTTTTCGATTATGAAATCTGGCAGATGGATGACAAAACAAGGTTTCCGTAATGGTTTCTGTGAGGAAGAGTTGTATGTGATACAACCAGAAGGTTTTGTCAATCCTAAGGATGCTAATAATATGCAAACTCCAGCGATCCTTCTATGGACTGGAGCAAGCATCTCGGAGTTGGAATATATGCTTTGATGAGGTGATCAAAGTGTTTAAGTTTATACAAAGTTTATGAGAAACTTGTATTTGCAAGAAAGTGAGTGGGAGCACTATGGAATTTCTTATAAGAATATGTAGTTGACATATTATTGATCGGAAATGATGTAGAATTTCTGGAAGAGCATGAAGGGTTGTTTGAAAAGTTTTGTTTTTCAAAGGAAGACCCAGATAAAGCTACTATTTTATTGAGCATCAAGATCTATAGGGATAGATCTATTCGCTTGATAAGTTTTTTCGACGAAGACATACCTTGACAAGTTTTTGAAGGAGTTCAAAATAGATGGGTCAAAGAAGGAGTTCTTGACTGTATTGTAAGGTGTGAAATTGAGTAAGACTCAATACCCGACCACGGCAGAAGATAAAGAAGAGATGAGTGTCATCTCCTATGCTTTAGCCATAGGCTCTATATAGTATGCCATGCTGTGTACCGCACCTGTGTGTGCCTTGCCATGAGTCTGTCAAGGGGTACAAGAGTAATCCAAGAGTGGATCACTAGACAGCGGTCAAAGTTAGCCTTAGTAACTTGAGAACTAAGGAAATATTTCTCGATTATGGAGGTGATAAAGAGTTCATCGTAAAGTGTTACGATGATGCAAGCTTTAAAACCAATCCGGATGACTCTTAGTAGAAATCCAGCTACGTATAGTGGAGCAGCCATTTGGAATAGCTCCAAGTGGAGCATGGGAGTAGTATCTACAAATATGACATGGAAAGTTTGTAAGGTACACACGGATCTGAATGTCGCAGACTCGTTGACTAAAACCTCTTTCACGAGCAGGACATGAACAAACCCCAGAACTTATTGGGTGTTAATCACATGATCATATGATCACATGGTGATGTAAGTGTTAATCACATGGTGATGTGAACTAGATTATTGACTCTAGTGCAAGTGGGAGACTGTTGGAAATATGCCCTAGAGGCAATAATAAAATGGTTATTATTGTATTTCCTTGTTCATGATAATTGTCTATTGTTCATGCTATAATTGTGTTAACCGGAAACCATAATACATGTGTGAATACATAGACCACAACATGTCCCTAGTGAGCCTCTAGTTGACTAGCTCGTTGATCAATAGATGGTCACGGTTTCATGGCCATGGACATTGGATGTCATTGATAACGGGATCACATCATTAGGAGAATGATGTGATGGACAAGACCCAATTCTAAGCATAGCACAAGATCGTGTAGTTCGTTTGCTAAAGCTTTTCAATGTCAAGTATCGTTTCCTTAGACCATGAGATTGTGCAACTCCCGGATACCGTAGGAATGCTTTGGGTGTGCCAAACGTCACAACGTAACTGGGTGGCTATAAAGGTGCACTACGGGTATCTCCGAAAGTATCTGTTGGGTTGGCATGAATCGAGACTGGGATTTGTCACTCCGTGTGACGGAGAGGTATCTCTGGGCCCACTCGGTAAGACATCATCATTATGAGCTCAATGTGACTAAGGAGTTAGTCACGGGATGATGTATTACGGAACGAGTAAAGAGACTTGCCGGTAACGAGATTGAACAAGGTATGGGGATACCGACGATCGAATCTCGGGCAAGTATCATACCGATAGACAAAGGGAATTGTATACGGGATTGATTGAATCCTTGACATCGTGGTTCATCCGATGAGATCATCGTGGAGTACGTGGGAGCCAACATGGGTATCCAGATCCCGCTGTTGGTTATTGACCGGAGAGGTGTCTCGGTCATGTCTACGTGTCTCCCGAACCCGTAGGGTCTACACACTTAAGGTTCGATGACGCTAGGGTTATAAGGAAAAGGTATACGTGATTACCGAAGGTTGTTCGGAGTCCCGGATGAGATCCCGGACGTCACGAGGAGCTCCGGAATGGTCCGGAGGTAAAGATTGATATATAGGAAGTCCAGTTTTGGTCACCGGAAAGTTTTCGGGCTCATCGGTAGTGTACCGGGAGTGCTGGGAGGGTGCCGGATAACCCCCGGGAGGGGTGTGACGACCAAAGGACCACATGGGCTGTTAGATAAAGTGTGCCAGCCCTTATTGGGCTGGGCAAGACTTTTGCTAAAGGCCCATGCGGCTGGAGATAAGGAGATAAGGCAAAAAGGATTTAAAAGGAGGAGATCCACCTCCCTTGTGGGAGGTGGACTCTCCCTTTAATTCGGCCGACCCTCTCCTCTTTGGAGTAGAGGCCAAGCCAGCCCTCCACGTCCCTCCTCCTATATATACTTGAGGTTTTGGATGTTTTGAGATAGGATTTGATCTCTCTCTCTCACGGCGAAGCCCTACCTCTCTTCTTCCTCCTCCGCAGCGCTTAGGCGAAGCCCTGTCGGAATACCTTGCTACTCCACCACCACCACGCCGTCGTGCTGCTGTTGGATCCCTTCCCCAACCTCTCCTTCCTCCTTGCTGGATCAAGGTGTTGGAGACGTCACCGGGCTGCACGTGTGTTGAACGCGGAGGTGCCGTCCGTTCGGCACTTGATCGGATCTACCGCGATCTGAATCGCTGCGAGTACGACTCCATCAACCGCGTTCTTGTAACGCTTCCGCTTAGCGATCTTCAAAGGTATGAAGATGCAATCTCTCCCCTCTCGTTGCTGGTTTCTCCATAGATAGATCTTGGTGAACGTAGGAAAATTTTGATTTACTACTACGTCTCCCAACACCTCCTCCTCATCCTCGGAATTTTCAGAATCAAGATCCTCTACAATCCCATCCTCGTCCTCTTCCTCCATCATCCTCTGCATTTCATCGCCTTCCTCATCCCCATCAGCAACACTAGAGGCAGCTAATACTATCAACTGAATACTCTGCCTAGTAGCATGACCACTAACATTGTGTGGCACATAATCTGACTCTTTCTCAGCTTGGCTAGCATTCATATCCGGGTGCTGTGATCCGGATACATAAATCTCGTTAGCCACTTGACTACTCTGGCCTGGTTCATACCCCACGTTGGGTGGTACGATATTCTCCTCCTTCGCCACTGATTGCACTAGGGCATACACATGGATTCTTTGGTCTCTGGAATGACTTAATAGGGACAACCAATTATGGCTCCTATTTATCGGAATCAACTCCCACTTGACATTTTTACAGGATTTGGTCCACAATGCATGAATACTGACGGAACAAACTTCAGGATCCAGGCCAAAACTAGTAGTCAACCAGTGCTTCAACTGTCTAATGTCCAGTCTGTCCGGGTCTGAAAGTGTCATCTCGCCTTTTTTTAACTCGCTACGATCAACCCCCAACTCATTATATCGAACATTACCAGAGCCGTAATACAGAGTGAAATTTACGGATTCAGACATTTTCACCTGTCACACACTGCCAGCTTCTCATTATACGCAACGAACAAATCTACACTAAAATAAACGTACACTAAAATATACCTACGTATACTAAATAAACCTACACTAAAATGAACTTCACTAAAATATACCTACACTAAAATACACTCACGTACACTAAATAAACCTACACTAATATGACTACACTAACTAAACCTACACTATTAACACATACACTAAAATCACTACACTAATAAAACTAACCTAAACTAATTTTACGTACATTAAAAAAACTAACCTAAACTAACAGAAAAAATGTATACTTTTGACGTGTGTGTGCACTTCTTCTTCCTCTCCACCTTTTTCTTCCTCACCACTCCATCTTCTCACCATTCACACCTCCACCACCCCATCATGACTCCTCCAAACGAACAACACACTACCACATTGCAAAAAATGAGACCGTACGGCGGGGGAGATGGACACGATCTATTGTTTCAGTGGATTGAAACGGAAAATGGGTGGAGGATGAAGGAGATCAAGGGGGGGATTTTCGGTCAAACCAAACGAGGGAGAGAAGGAACGAACAGGCAGGAGGAGGAAGAAGAGGGAGCCGGCGTCGGGCCTTATCCAGGGGCTCTTTGGCCTCCTGGCGGCCGACGGGCCCTCTTCGGCCTGGCGTGGGCCGACGGCCACCTCTTCGGCCTCCCTTAGGCCGATGGCCCCTCTTCGGCCGAAATAAAGCCGACCAGTCCCCCGTCGGCCCAGCTGAGGCCGACGGGGTGATATTTTTGATTTTTTTTTAAAAAATGGGCGTACTTTATTCGAATTTGGTATATTTTTGGTACTACTTTTGAAAAAAATCGACGTCCTCACCACAAGAGCCATTGACGGAGGCGGGTACACGGGCAAGGGAAGGCGAGTAGAAGATTTTGCGGCGTGATTGTAAGCAGTGGTCAGCGGCGGCGACGAGGACCATGCGGGGGTGCAGCGGACATTTGGATTGAAGGGAATCAACTTGGGAATCCAAATACTTCATAATTTATGATACATCAAGTACGAATAGTTTATGTGGATTCATGCACATTGCATACCTTTGCGTTTCGGCCAGAATAGAAAAATCAACAATCAGGCTATCTTCATTGAGATAGATGATAGATTAATTTTGGAGGACTGTAGGTAATAGGAAATTTTATGAAATGGACTGTAGGATGACAATACTTCGATTTTTAAAGGCTCACATGCATTGTTTCAGATGGGAAATTTCTCTCGACCCTAACATCTTGAGAAAGTTTCTTCCCAGCATATAGACCAACAAAATGTAAACACAAAACATGTATAATTATTTACTAACCAGGAAGCGGTAATACTTGCAGTAGCAGGTCACCAAAATATAAACCCAAATGAAGTCTTTGCAAGAGAATAGAACAACACCCACCAGTAAGTGGTGATTGGGTAAAAAACTAACTCCACTGGAAAATGAAAATAAAAACCAGAGTCAAAACCTTAATTTTCCGAGGGCCGATCATGACTCATTCTAGTTTTTTTGCTCTGTATTAATGTTGGTAGGGATTTATATTCAAAATAAAAAATAAAGGCAATGGTGTGCAGTCAAACAACTTACCTTCTAGATATGGAAGGAACAATCATTAATATTGGAAACAACAATACTTTCCCTAGAATTTCTCATCTTATTTTTTAGCCTGGCCAGTTCTTCATCAGTACTTGCTTCAGCTTTTTTGTTCATCTAAGTTTCCCTTGAAAGAGTTTACATTTTCGTAAAGACAAAGGTCAGTATTATATGATAGCTCTAAGAAATAAGATGGGTATGTGGATATGAACAAAGATCTTCATGAATTACATGTTCTGTCCAAGCAAAATCGGTCATGGGTACATCAGCCAATTACACTGTGGCACATCGATAGTGTAAGAAGCACACACCGTGTTTGCTTGTCAAGAATGCTCCCTGAAATGACAAACAAACATGGTGTAATGGAGTACAAGATATGGATTGCATCATTGAATTAAATTTAATCCGTCACTAATGCATGCTCATATTGGCGTGAACATAGATTAATATATCTATCTATAACTTACTTATATGTGATGTAGTTCGATATACTCAAAAACTAAGTTGAATTATTCGTAACTAATACCACCAGATCCGGATCAAGGATTGCTACTTTGAGCCAAACTTAGTATCAAGAAGAGATTAGGGAGACTCTAAAATGGCGAAAGAAGCTTACCCTTAGAGGTTCTTGTCCCCAATCTTCTCAATTTCGGACACAAACTGCTTGAAAGGGTACGTAATAAGGGATCAAGCAAAATCCTCTATCGGCATACAGCATGACCAAGTTTCCAAGGTCCTCCATCTGACAGGGCACAAACTTAAAAGTAGGAAGCCAAATTCAGTAATAAGAGCACACATTTATTCGGAGCTATTGCAGGTTGCAACACACACAAGCTATTCTGAATATTTGATTTTGACTCCACCTATAGAGTAAATTACTGCTGAATAATTCCAAGACATATGTTTACTCAGTGTTTTGTAGACGAGAGTCCAGAGGACCCGTATACATTTACTTGCAAGTAGAAATATAGGGGGAAAACGAACACAACAACCCACTACCATTAGTGTATACAAGAGAGTTGCAGGTAGCATCAGCATGTAAGTGTCTTTGCATCTTCAAAAATTGATCACGTAGTTTCATTGGAATTGCACAAAGGGAAAGAGGAATCATGGAATTATACCTAGAGTTGATCAGCACCGAGTGTACTCATGGCTGGGTGAGCCATGGGGTTTGGACGCCTTGCATAAGTAGAGTAGGAGGACGAAATTCAGGCAGACTGTCGAAGAGCAGCAGGTCTGGTGTGAGCTTTGGCCGCGTTGCCCTCTCCTTTCTCTTCTTTGAATGACAACTGTGGCGTCCTTGTTAAGGGAGCAGAGGTGGAGATAGTTGGGAAGAGAGATGGATGATAGGCGGCCGGAGTGGCGGGCCGCCGTTGAAGAAGAGGAGCAGGTATGGTGTGAGCTTGGGACGCATTGCACTCTCCTTCCTTGTCTTCCAACGACGATGGCGACATCCTCGTTACGAGAGCGGTGGTGGAGGTAGACAGGTAGTTGGGCAGACCGGCAGAGAGACCAACGATGGCAGCGTCCAACCAGCCGGCCAGAGCGGCGTGGTGGAGGTAGTAGGAAGGAGAGGAACTGAGGGAGGGCCGAGGGCATCGGAGGTCGCGAGAGAGGAGAGCGTCAGGTGGTTTGGGTTTGAGGACTGGTAGGTCCGGCTTTACTGGTAGGTCTGGGGAAAGGTGGAGACGTGTGGGCTCTTGCGGTTTACTGGCCTCGCCGTGGAACGTGGGTTATTTTTTCTGATTTTTCCCTAAGCGGGATGGTACGAAGGGAGGAGGGCTGGTTGAACCATCACCACGACGATGGCAGATTCCCCTTTAATAGTAGAGATGAGCATGTCGATCAGACCTTGATCTATGGCTGCGGAGTGCGGACGCTGCCAGGCTAGAGCAAAGATGGGGTGTCCCGTCCATGCATGCCCGTGTGTACCCATAGATCATGGTGTTTGACATGCCGAGCTGCCGAGGCGAACATCCTACGCGCGTTGCCCACCCGCTCGTTGCCGGAGTCCACACCCGCTTGCGACTAGTGGTGGAGCTAGCAGAGAATGGCTGGGGGCAGAGCAGGAAAGATGATTTATTGAGGTGGGGAGGCTAATTACTAGTATTTTTTTCTTCAATCTTAGCCCCTGGAAAAATCTTCAATGTTTTCTCTAATCTTGGAGGGGCCACAGCCACCCCCCGCACACAGAAGTGCGCATAGCTCCGCCATTGCTTGCGACCAATCCGTGAGGACAAAGGAAAAGTCACAACAAGTACCACCATGTCCTAGAGCACCTCGATGGCCTCACCGCCATGGGTGAGCAAGCTAATCATATTCCATGCCATCACGTCGTCACCTTCACGCGCGCGGGGGGTGGGGGCACATCGTTGACGAGGTCAACGCGCACATACATGGAGAGCAACGCGTTGAAGGGGGTCAATTGCGAGGAATCCATGCTTGAGCGCAAAACTATAGGCCCCGCGGTTGATGCAGCGGCCATCATCACCGGCGAGGATGAAGCTGATGAAGGCATGCTAGTGTGTGTGCGTTGGATGTGTATAATAAAGTAATAGCTCTATGTTTTAAACGTGAATCATTGATATGGAGCGAAATGGCTAGCACGCGAGGGCTTCTTCTACCCCGTGTGGGGTTTTATTTGTTTCTTCTATTCATTGAGAGACAGGATGTCAGAACCCGCATGGATAAAGAGAGCATGGGTTTAAGGCAACACTATTTTGTTGGGGAATGTTGCATGTGAAACAAAAAAATTCCTACGTTCACGCAAGACCTATCCATGGTGATGAGCATCGACGAGAGGGAGAGTGGATCTACATAACCTTCTAGATCGCTAAGCGGGAAGCGTTAAGAAACACGATTGGTGTAGTCAAACGTCTTCGCGATCCAAATCGCCGAGCGTCCCGCAATCCAATCATGATCCGTCCCGATCAAGCACCGAACGGACGGCACCTCCGTGTTCAGCACACGTACAGCTTGATGGCGATCTCCGCCTTCTTGATCCAGCAAGAGGGAGCGGAGAGGAAGAAGAGTTCTTCGGCAGCGTGACGGCGCTCCGGCGATGGTGGTGGAGCTATTCCAGCAGGGCTTCGCCTAAGCACTAGAGAAATCCGATCTAGAGGAGAAACTATGCACTGGAGGAACGGGTAGCACGTGGCTGAAAAAACTAGTGCAAAAACCCTAAAACCTCTAGTATATATAAGAGGGAGGGAGGAGAGGCCTTGGTGCAAGGTCCAAGCCTCCTTGGTTCGGCCGAAGTGGGGAGGAGAGGAGGACTCCTCCTCCAATCCTAGTAGGACTAGGATTCCTCCTTTTTTGCCTTTTTCCACCTTTTTCCCTAGCCGCATGGGCCTTGTGTGGGACTTCCACTAGCCCACTAAGGGCTGGTATTTACTCTCCCATAGCCCATGAAGCCTCTTGGGTCGAAATACCCCTCCCGGTGGTCTCCCGGTACACTACCGGCTCTCCCGGTACACTACCGATTAGCCTGAAACTTTTCCGGCGACCAAAACAGGACTTCCTATATATGAATCTTTACCTCCGAACCATTCCGGAGCTCCTCATGACGTCCAGGATCTCATCCGGGACTCTAAACAACCTTAGTTCACCACCATACATAACTCTATACTACCGAAACGTCACCAAACCTTAAGTGTGCAGACCCTGCGGGTTCGAGAACTATGTAGACATGACCGAGACACCTCTATGGTCAGTAACCAATAGCAGGACCTGGATGCCCATATTGGTTCCTACATATTCTGTGAAGATCTTTATCGGTCGAACCTCTATGTCAAGGATTCAGTTAATCCCGTATGATGTTCCCTTTGTTCTTCGGTATATTACTTGCCCGAGATTCGATCGTCAGTATCTTCATACCTAGTTCAACCTCATTACCGGCAAGTCTCTTTACTCGTTCCGTACTAAAAGGTCCCGTGACTAACACTTAGTCACATTGCTTGCAAGGCTTATTGTGATGTTGTATTATCGAGTGGGCCTTGAGATACCTCTCCGTCACACGGAGTAACAAATCCCAGTATTGATCCATGCCAACTCAACAGACACCCTCGGTGATACCTTTAGAGCACCTTTATTGTCACCTAGTTACGTTGCGACGTTTGATACACACAAGGCACTCCTCCAGTGTCCATGAGTTACATGATCTCATGGTCATAGGAACATATACTTGACATGCAGAAAACAGTAGCAATAAACTGACACGATCATATGCTACGTTTGTAGTTTGGGTCTTGTCCATCACATCATTCTCCTAATGATGTGATCCCGTTATCAAATGACATCACATGCCAATGGCTAGGAAACCTTGACCATCTTTGATCAATGAGCTAGTTCACTAGAGGCATACTAGGGACAAAGTGTTTGTCTATTTACCCACACATGTAATGTGTTTGCACTCAATACAATTATAGCATGGATAATAAACGATTATCATGAACAAGGAAATATAATAATAAATACTTCATTTATTGTCTGTAGGGCATATTTCCAACAGTCTCCCGCTTGCACTAGAGTCAATAATCTAGTTCACATCACTATGTGATTTACATTGTAATGAATCGAACACCCATGCAGTTCTGGTGTTGATCATGTTTAGCCCTTGGAGGAGGTTTAGGCAACGGGTCTGCAACATTCAGATCCGTGTGCACTTTCCAAATATTTATGTCCTTCTCCTTGATGTAATCGCGGATGGAGTTGAAGCGTCACTTTATGTGTCCGGTCCTCTTGTGAAACCTTGGATCCTTGGCTAGAGCAGTGGCACCAGTGTTGTGGCTTCGTAGGTAGAATCGGCTACCACGCTTGGCTTGGACCTGCACCAGCTTACCGCTCCCCCGTTGAGAATAAATACGTACCGGTTTGTGACTTAGAGTCATCCGGATTAGTGTCAAAGCTTGCATCGACGTAACCCTTTACGACGAGCTCTTCATCACCTCCATAAACGAGAAACATTTCCTTAGTCCTTTTCAGGTACTTAAGGATATTCTTGACCGCTGCCCAGTGTTCCATTCCAGGATCATTTTGAAACCTTCCGGCCATACTTATGGCAAGGCTGACATCGGGTCTTGTGCACAGCATTGCATACATGATAGAGCCTATGGCTGAAGCACAGGGGATGACACTCATCTTTTCTCTATCTTCTGCAGTCACTGGGCATTGAGTCTTACTCAACTTCACACCTTGTAATACAGGCAAGAACCCCTTCTTGGACAGATCCATTTTGAACTTCTTCAAAACTTTATCAGGGTATGTGCTCTGTGAAAGTGCTATTAAGTGTCTCGTCTATCTCTATAGATCTTAATGCCTAATATTAAAGCAGCTTCTCCTAGGTCCTTCATTGAAAAGCTCTTGTTCAAATATTCCTTCACACTTTCTAGCATTTTTATATTGTTTCCAATCAGCAATATGTCATCCACATATAATATTAGAAATGCTATAGAGCTCCCACTCACTTTCTTGTAAATACAAGCTTCTCCATAAACTTGTATAAACTCAAACACTTTGATCACCTCATCAAAGCGCTTATTCCAACTCCGAGATGCTTGCACCAGCCCATAAATGGATCGCTGGAGTTTGCAAACTTTGTCACCATTCTCTAGATCGACAAAACCTTAAGGTTGCATCATATACAACTCTTCCTCAAGGAAACCGTTGAGGAACGCCGTTTTGATATCCATCTGCCAAATTTCATAATCAAAATAAGCAGCTATTGCCAACATGATTTTGACAGACTTCAGCATCACTACGGGTGAGAATGTCTCATCGTAGTCAACTCCTTGAACTTGTGAAAAACCCTTTGCCACAAGTTGAGCTTTATAGATGGTGACATTACCGTTCGCGTCTGTCTTCTTCTTAAAGATCCATTTGTTTTGAATGGTCTTTCGCCCTTCAGGTAATACTTCCAAAGTCCATACTTTGTTTTCATACATGGATCCCATCTCATATTTCATGGCCTCTAACCATTCCTCGGAATTTGGGCCCATCACTACTCCTCCATAGCTCGTAGGTTCATTGTTGTCCAACAACATGACCTCCAAGACAGGGTTGCCGTACCACTCAGGAGTTGTACGCGCCCTTGTCGACCTACGAGGTTCAATAGTAGCTTGATCCGAAGCTTCATGATCATCATCATTAACTTCCTCTTCTACCGTCGTAGGTTCCATAGAAACATCTTTCTGCGCTGCGCTACTTTCTAGTTGAAGTAAAGGTTCAATAACCTCATCAAGCTCTATTTTCCTCCCACTCAATTCTTTCCAGAGAAACTCTTTCTCAAGAAATGTTCCGTTCTTAGCGACAAACACTTTGCCTTCGGATCTGAGATAGAAGGTATACCCGACTGTCTCCTTCGGGTATCCTATGAAGACGCATTTCTCCGCTTTGGGTTCCAGCTTTTTAGGCTGAAGCTATTTGACATAAGCATCAGATCCCCAAACTTTAAGAAACAACAATTTTGGCCTCTTGCCAAACCATAGTTCATATGGCGTCGTCTCAATAGATTTCGATGGTGCCCTATTTAAAGTGAATGCAGCTGTCTCTAATGCATAACCCCAAAACGATAGTGGCAAATCAGCAAGAGACATCATAGAACGCACCATATCTAATAAGGTTCGATTACGACGTTCATACACATCATTACGCTATGGTGTTCCAGGCGGTGTCAACTGTGAAACAATTCAACACTGTCTTAAGTGACTGACAAACTCATAACTCAGATATTCACCTCCTCGATCAGATCGCAGGAATTTAATCTTCTTGTTACGATGATTCTCAACTTCACTTTGAAATTGCTTGAAATTTTCAAACGTTTCAGATTTGTGTTTCATTAAGTAAATATACCCATATCTACTTAAGTCGTTAGTGAAGGTGGGAAAATAACGATATCCACCACGCGCTGTAACATTCATTGGACCGCACACATCAGTATGTATGATTTCCAATAAGTCACTCGCCCGTTCCATTGTTCCAGAGAACGGCGTTTTAGTCATCTTTCCCATGAGGCATGGTTCACATGTGTCAAGTGATTCAAAATCAAGTGGCTCCAAAAGTCCATCAGCATGGAGCTTCCTCATGCGTTTTACACCAATATGACCTAAACGGCAGTGCCATAAGAAAGTGGTACTATCATTATCAACTTTACATCTTTTGGCATCAGTGTTATGAACATGTGTGTCATCACTATCAAGATTCAATATGAATAAATCCCTCACATTGGGTGCATGACCATAAAAGATAGTACTCACATAAATAGAACAACCTTTATTCTTTGATTTAAATGAGTAACCGTCTCGCAATAAACAAGATCCAGATATAATGCTCATGCTTAACGCAGGCACTAAATAACAATTATTCAGGTTCATCACTAATCCCGATGGTAATCGAAGAGAGAGCGTGCCGACGACGATCACATCAACCTTGGAACCATTTCCCACGCGCATCGTCACTTCATCCTTTGCCAGCCTTCGTCTATTCCGTAGTTCCTGTTTTGAGTTGCAAATGTGAGCAACCAAACCGGTATCAAATACCCAGGCACTACAACGAGAGCTAGTAAGGTACACATCAATAACATGTATATCATATATACCTTGTTTGTCGTTGGCCGCCTTCTTGTCAGCCAGGTACTTGGGGCAGTTCCGCTTCTAGTGACCAGTTTCCTTGCAATGAAAGCACTCAGTTTCTGGCTTAGGTCCATGCTTGGGGTTCTTTACAGGAGTAGCAACTGCTTTGCCATCCTTCTTGGTTTTACCCTTCTTGCCCTTGCCCTTGCCATTCTTCTTGAAACTAGTGGTTTTATTGACCATCAACACTTGATGTTCTTTCTGGATTTCAGACTCAGCGACTTTTAGCATCGCAAATAGCTCGGCGACTCACTTGTTCATCCCGTGCATGTTATAGTTCATCACAAAGCTCTTGTAACTAGGTGCTAGTGATTGAAGAACTCTGTCAGTGATCGCCTCTGGTGGAAGGGAATTCCCAACTCCGCTAGACGAGTCGAATACCCAGACATTCTGAGTATATGTTCACTGATAGACCCGTTCTCCTCCATCTTGCAAGCATAGAACTTATCGGAGGTCTCATACCTCTCGATTCGGGCATTCTTCTGAAAGATAAACTGCAACTCCTGGAGGTCTCATATGCTCCATGACGTTCAAAACGTCTTTGAAGTCCCGGTTCTAAGCCATACAATATTGCACACTGAACTATTGAGTAATCTCCAGAACATGCCTCCCAAGCATTCTTAACGTCTTCGGAGGTCATGTCTTCTAGTTGGTCACCAAGCGGTGCATCAAGGACATATGATTTCTGGGAAGCCGTGAGGATAATCCTTAGATTACGGGCCCAGTCAACGAAGTTACTTCCATCATCTTTCAACTTAGCTTTCTCTAGGAACGCATTAAAATTCAGGGGTGCTACTACGCGAGCCATTGATCTACAATATAAATATGCAAAGGTTACTTAGACTATTGTTCAAGATAATGAGTTTAGTTAGTCAAATTACTAAAGCTCCCACTCAAATTGACATCCCTCAGGTCATCTGAGTGTCTCATGATCCAAATTCACCAACTCAAGTCCGATCATCATGTGAGTTGAGTTGTTTTCAATGGTGAACATCATTATGTTGATCATATCTACTATATGACTCATGTTCGACCTTTCGGTCTCTTGTGTTCCGAGGCCATGTCTGTACATGCTAGGCTCGTCAAGTTTAACCCGAGTGTTCTGCACGTGCAACACTGGCTTGCACCCATTGTATGTGAACGTAGAGTCTATCACACCCGATCATCACGTGGTGTCTCGACACGACGAACTTTCGCAACGGTGCACACTCGGGGAGAACACAATTCATCTTGAAATTTAAGTGAGCGATCACCTTATAATGCTACCGTAGTCCTAAGAAAAACAAGGTGCATAAAACGATTAACATCACATGCAAATCATAAGTGACATGATATGGCCATGAACTTGTGCTTTTGATCTCCATCTAGAAAGCACTGGCATGATCTCCATCGTCACCGACACGACACCATGATCTCCATCATCTTGATCTCCATCAACGTGTCGCCATTGGGGTTGTCGCGCCCAACATGCTTCTACTACTATTGCTACCGTTTAGCGATAAAGTAAAGCATTACATAGCGCTTAATGATTGACACACAGGTCATACAATAATTAAAGACAACCCTATGGCTCCTACCGGTTGTCGTACTCATCGACATGCAAGTCGTGATAATCTATACATCACATGATCATCTCATACATCACATATATCACATCATGTAATTGGCCATATCACATCACAACATACCCTGCAAAAACAAGTTAGACGTCCTCTAATTATTGTTGCATGTTTTACGTGGCTGCTACGGGTATCTAGCAAGAACAATTATCATCTACGCAAAAACCACAGCGGTGATACACTAGTTGCTTTTCAACCATCTCAAGGACCGCCTTTGTCGAATCCGATCCAACTAAAGTGAGAGAAACTGGCACCCGCAAGCCATCTATGCAACAAGTTGCGGTGGAGGGAACCTGTCTCTCGTAAGTGTACGAGTAATGTTGGTCCAGGCCGCTTCATCTCACAATACCGTTGAACCAAAACACGACCAAGGAAGGAAGCAATATAAGCATCAATGCCCACAAACTCTTTGTGTTCTACTCGAGATCTCATCTACACATAGACCTAGCTCTGATACCACTGTTGGGGAACGTTGCATGGGAAACAAAAAAATTCCTACGTTTGCGCAAGACCTATCGATGGTGATGAGCATCTACGAGAGGGAGAGTGGATCTACGTACCCTTGTAGATCGCTAAGCGGGAAGCATTAAGAAACGCGGTAGGTGTAGTCGAACGTCTTTGCGATCCAAATTGCCGAGCGTCCCGCGATCCAATCACGATCCGTCCCGATCAAGCACCGAACGGACGGCACCTCCGCGCTCAGCACACGTACAACTTGATGACGATCTCCGCCTTCTTGATCCAGAAAGAGGGAGCGGAGAGGAAGAAGAGTTCTCCGGCAGCGTGACGGCGCTCTAGCAATGGTGGTGGAGCTATTCCGGCAGGGCTTCGCCTAAGCACTAGAGAAATCCGATCTAGAGGAGAAACTATGCACTGGAGGAACGGGTAGCACGTGGCTGACAAACTAGTGCAAAAACCATAAAACCTCTAGTATATATAAGAGGGAGGGAGGAGAGGCCTTGGTGCAAGGTCCAAGCCTCCTTGGTTCGGCCAAAGTGGGGAGGAGAGGAGGACTTCTCCTCCAATCGTAGTAGGACTAGAATTCCTCCTTTTTTGTCTTTTTCCACCTTTTTCCCTTTGGGCTTTTCTTCCCTAGTCGCATGGGCCTTGTGTGGGACTTACACCAGCCCACTCTCCCACAGCCCATGAAGCCTCTTGGGTCGAAATACCCCTCCCGGTGGTCTCCCGGTACACTACCAACACTCCCGGTACACTACCGATTAGCCCGAAACTTTTCCGGCGACCAAAACAGGAATTCCTATATATGAATCTTTACCTCCGAACCATTCCGGAGCTCCTCGTGATGTTAGGGATCTCATCCGAGACTCCGAACAACCTTCGGTCACCACCATACATAACTCTATACTACCGAAACGTCACCAAACCTTAAGTGTGCAGACCCTGCGGGTTCGAGAACTATGTAGACATGACCGAGACACCTCTACGGTCAATAACCAATAGCGAGACCTGGATGCCCATATTGTTTCCTACATATTCAACGAAGATCTTTATCGGTCGAACCTCTATGTCAAGGATTCAGTTAATCCCGTATGATGTTCCCTTTGTTCTTCGGTATGTTACTTGCCCGAGATTCGATCGTCAGTATCTCCATACCTAGTTCAACCTCGTTACCGGCAAGTCTCTTTACTCGTTCCGTAATAAAAGGTCCCGTGACTAACACTTGACATGCAGAAAACAGTAGCAATAAACTGACACGATCATATGCTACGTTTGTAGTTTGGGTCTTGTCCATCACATCATTCTCCTAATGATGTGATCCCATTATCAAATTACATCACATGAGAATGTCTAGGAAACCTTGAACATCTTTGATCAACGAGCTAGTTCACTAGAGGCATACTAGGGACAAAGTGTTTGTCTATTTACCCACACATGTAATGTGTTTCCACTCAATACAATTATAGCATGGATAATAAACTATTATCATGAACAAGGAAATATAATAATAAATACTTTATTTATTGCCTCTAGGGCATATTTCCAACACATTTGTCATTTGAACCATTTGACCGGCCCGTGAACATAGTGCCACATAGATAAAATACAAAGCTCTATGTTGAACCACTCACCGAATAGTTAGCATGTGTGGTTTGCTTCTACGCCGCATGAGGTCATGAGTTCGAATTCCCTTGATATGTAATTATAGTTTCTTTTATTTATTTTTCCTACTAGGACCCGCATGAGTAGAGATAGTGCGAGCTAGTTGTTTTGTCATGTGAACTATTTCACAGTCAAAACTGATGTACAATCGCGAGTCACATTAAATAATCATGGACGTATTTCAGATTACATGGATCAAAGTGTTCTTTTACAACACTTTGTGTCGTCGTTTTCTCAAGGGGGGTCGCGCGAGACGGCAGATGCCATGGGGTGGCTTATCGAGGTGAGAGCAAGGCTGTCGTGGATGACCCGGGACAGGTATGCGAATAGCACGCGGTGGTTTACCCAGGTTCGGGGCTCTCCGGAGAGATAATACCTCTACTCCTGCGCATCTGTATATCTGTGGAATATCTGGTACATGGTTGCTCCTGGAGCTGTATGGGAGAGGAGAGCCATGAGGCTTCTTGCCTCATGTGTGTGTATGTGTGAGCACGTGAGAGTGGAACCTCATATTGTTGGGAGACGTAGTAGTAAATCAAAAAAATTCCTACGTATTCACCAAGATCTATCTATGGAGAAACCATCAACGAGTAAGGGGAGAGTGCATCTTCATACCTTTGAAGATCGCTAAGCGGAAGCGTTGCAAGAACGCGGTTGGTGGAATCGTACTCGTAGTGATTCAGATCGCGATGGACTCCGATCTTAGCGCCGAACAACGACGCCTCCGCATTCAACACACGTGCAGCCCGGTGATGTCTCCTATGCCTTGATCTAGCAAGGAGGAAGGAGAGGTTGAGGGAGAGCTCCGGCAGCACGACGTCATGGTGACGGTGGAGCTGCGTGGTCTCTGGTAGGGCTTGCCAAGCACTACGGAGAACGAGGAGAGGGAGGAGTAGGGCTGCGCCGTGGGAGAAAGAGATGCATGTCTCAAACAGCCCCAAGGGCACCACTATATATAGGAGGAGGAGGGAGGGAGGGCTGCGCCCTAGGGTTCCCACCCTAGGGGCCGACGACAGCCCTAGATTGGACTTGGGCAGCGGGGTGGTGCGGCAGCCCTAGCAGCCCTAGGGTGGGCCTAGGGCCCATCTGGCCTAGGGTTTGCCCCCTCTCTCCTTGTTGCGCCTTGGGCTAGGTGGAAGGGCGCACCAGCCCACCTAGGGCTGGTTCCCTCCACCTTTGTCCCATGCAGCCATCCGGGGCCCGTGGCCCCTCTTGGTGGACCCCTGGAACCCTTCCGGTGGTCCCAGTACGTTACCGGTGACGCCCAAAACATTTCCGGTAACCAAAACCTCACTTCCTATATATCAATCTTTGTCTCCAGACCATTCCAAAACTCCTCGTGATGTCTGAGATCTCATCCGGGACTCCCAACAACCTTTGGTAACCATGTCCACTATTTCCCTATAACCCTAGCTTTATCGAACCTTAAGTGTGTAGACCCTACGGGTTCGGGAGATACGTAGACATGACTGAGACACCTCTCCGGTCAATAACCAACAGCGGGATCTCGATACCCATGTTGGCTCCCACATGCTCCACGATGATCTCATCGGATGAACCACGATGCCGGGGATTCAATCAATCCCGTATACAATTCCCTTTGTCTACCGGTATGGTACTTGCCCGAGATTCGATCGTCGGTATCCCTATACCTTGTTCAATCTCGTTACTGACAAGTCTCTTTACTCGTTCCGTAACACATCATCCTGTGGCTAACTCCTTAGTCACTTTGAGCTCATTATGATGATGTCTTATCGAGTGGGCCCAGAGATACCTCTCCATCACACGGAGTGACCAATCCCAGTCTCGATTCGTGCCAACCCAACAGACACTTTCGGAGATACCCGTAGTGCACCTTTATAGACACCTAGTTACATTGTGACATTTGGCACACCCAAAGCATTCCTACGATATCCGGGAGTTGCACAATCTCATGGTCTAAGGAAATGATACTTGACATTAGAAAAGCTTTAGCAGACGAAGTACACGATCTTGTGCCATGCTTAGGATTGGGTCTTGTCCATCACATCATTCTCCTAATGATGTGATCCCGTTATCAATGACATCCAATGTCCATGGTCATGAAACCGTGACCATCTATTGATCAACGAGCTAGCCAACTAGAGGCTCACTAGGGACATGTTGTGGTCTATGTATTCACACGTGCATTACGGTTTCTGGTTAACACAATTATAGCATGAACAACAGACAATTATCATGAACAAGGAAATACAATAATAACCATTTTATTATTGCCTCCAGGGCATATTTCCAACAGTCTCCCACTTGCACTAGAGTCGATAATCTAGTTACATTGTGATGAATTGAACACCCATAGCATTCTGGTGTTGATCATGTTTTGCTCGTGAGAGAGGTTTAGTCAACGGATCTGCGACATTCAGATCCGTATGCACTTTACAAATATCTATATCTCCCTCCTGAATGTAATCACGAATGGAGTTGAAGCGGCCCTTTATGTGTCTTGTCTTCTTGTGAAACCTGGGCTCCTTCGCAAGGGCAATAGCTCCAGTGTTGTCATATAATAGAGTCATTGGGCCCGACGCATTGGGAATCACTCCTAGGTCGATGATGAACTCCTTCATCCAGACTCCTTCCTTTGCTGCTTCCGAAGCAGCTATGTACTCCACTTCACATGTAGATGCCGCCATGACGCCTTGCTTGCTGCTGCACTAGCTGACCACACCTCCATTCAAAATATACACGTATCCGGTTTGCAACTTGGAGTCGTCCGGATCTGTGTCGAAGCTAGCATCGATGTAACCCTTTACGACGAGCTCGTCGGCACCTCCATATATGAGAAACATGTCCTTTGTCCTTTTCAGGTACTTCAGGATATTCTTGACCGTTGTCCAGTGTTTTGCTCCGGGATCACTTTGGTACCTCCCTACCAAACTTATGGCAAGGTTCACATCAGGTCTGGTACACGGCATGGTATACATAATAGAACCTATGGCTGAAGCATAGGGGATGACACTCATCTCTTCTCTATCCTTTGACATGGTCGGGCATTGAGTCGTACTCAATCTCACACCCTGTAACACAGGCAATAACCCCTTCTTGGACTGATCCATATTGAAGTTCTTCAATATCTTTTCAAGGTATGTGCTTTGTGAAAGACCTATGAGTCGTTTCGATCTATCTCTATAGATCTTAATACCTAATATGTAAGCAGCTTCTCCAAGGTCCTTCATTGAAAAACATTTATTCAAGTAGGCCTTTACACTTTCAAAAAGTTTATCATTTCCCATCAACAATATGTCATCCACATATAATATGAGAAATGCTACAGAGCTCCCACTCACTTTCTTGTAAATACAGGGTTCTCCATAAACCTGTATAAATCCAAACGCTTTAATCACCTCATTAAAGCGAATGCTCCAACTCCGAGATGCTTGCACCAGCCCATAGATGGAGCGCTGGAGCTTGCATACCTTGTTAGCATCTTTAGGATCAACAAAACCTTTCGGTTGCATCATATACAGTTCTTCCTTAAGGAAGCTATTAAGGAGTGTCGTTTGATGTCCATTTGCCAGATCTCATAATCATAAAATGCGGCAATTGCTAACATGATTCGGACAGACTTCAGCATCGCTACAGGTGAGAAAGTCTCATCGTAGTCAACTCCTTGAACTTGTCGATAACCCTTAGCGACAAGCCGAGCCTTATAGACGGTCACATTACCATCTGTGTCAGTCTTCTTCTTAAAGATCCATTTATTTTCAATGGCTCGCTTATCATCAGGCAAGTCCACCAAAGTCCATACTTTGTTCTCATACATGGATCCTATCTCGGATTTCATGGCTTCAAGCCATTTTTTGGAATCCGGGCCCGCCATGGCTTCTTCATTGTTTGAAGGTTCACCGTTGTCCAACAACATGATCTCCAGGACAGGGTTATCATACCACTCTGGTGCGGAATGTGTCCTAGTGGACCTTCGACGTTCAATAGTAACTTGATCTGAAGTTTCATGATTATCATCATTAACTTCCTCTCCAGCCGGTGTAGGCTCCACGGAAATACCTTCCCGTGTTGTGCTACTCTCCGGTTCGAGTGGAGGTACATTTACCTCATCAAGTTCTATTTTCCTCCCACTTACTTCTTTCGAGAGAAACTCTTTCTCGAGAAAGGATCCATTCTTGGCAACAAAGACTCTGCCTTCAGATCTGAGGTAGAAGGTATACCCAATAGTCTCTTTGGGATATCCTATGAAGACGCACTTTTCCGCTTTGGATTCGGCTTCTCTGGTTGAAGTTTCTTCACATAAGCATCGCATCCCAAAACTTTTAGAAACGACAACTTAGGTTTATTTCCAAACCATAATTCATACGGTGTCGTCTCAACGGACTTTGACGGTGCCCTATTTAAAGTGAATGCGGCAGTCTCTAATGCATATCCCCAAAATGATAGCAGTAAGTCCGTAAGAGACATCATAGATCGCACCATATCCAATAGAGTGCGATTACGACATTCAGACACACCATTTTGCTGAGGTGTGCCAGGTGGCGTGAGTTGTGAAACAATTCCACATTTCCTTAGGTGCGTGCCAAACTCGTGACTTAAATATTCTCCGCCACAATCAGATCGTAGGCACTTTATTTTCCTGTCACGTTGATTCTCTACCTCACTCTGAAATTCCTTGAACCTTTCAAAGGTTTCAGACTTATGTTTCATTAAGTAGACATACCCATATCTGCTCAAGTCATCAGTGAGGGTGAGAACATAACGGTAACCACCGCGAGCCTCGACGCTCATTGGACCGCATACATCGGTATGTATTATCTCCGACAAGTCAGTTGATCTCTCCATTGTTCCGGATAACGTAGTCTTGGTCATCTTGCCCATGAGGCATGGTTCGCACGTGTCAAATGATTCGAAATCAAGAGACTCCAAAAGTCCATCAACATGGAGCTTCTTCATGCGTTTGACACCAATATGACCAAGGCGGTAGTGCCACATGTAAGTGGGACTATCGTTATCAACCTTACACTTTTTGGTACTCACACTATGGACATGTGTAACATCACGTTCGAGATTCATCATAAATAAACCATTGACCAGCGGGGCATGACCATAAAACATTTCTCTCATATAAATAGAACAACCATTATTCTCAGATTTAAATGAGTAGCCATCTAGCATCAAGCGAGATCCAGATACAATGTTCATGCTCAAAGCTGGTAATAAATAACAATTATTGAGGTTTAAAACTAATCCCGAAGGTAGATGTAGTGGTAGCGTGCCAACGGCGATCAAATCGACCTTGGAACAATTCCCGGCGTGCATCGTCACCTCATCCTTTGCGAGCCTCTGCTTATTCCGTAGCTCCTGCTTGGAGTTACAAATGTGAGCAACTACACCGGTATCAAATACCCAGGAGCTACTACGAGAGCTCGTTAGGTACACATCAATAACAAGTATATCACATATACCTTTAACGTTGCCGACCTTCTTATCCGCTAAGTAATTGGGGCAGTTCCGCTTCCAGTGACCGGTACCCTTGCAATAAAAGCACTCAGTCTCAGGCTTGGGTCCATTCTTGTTCTTCTTCCCGGCAACTTGCTGTTGGGGAACGTTGCATGGGAAACAAAAATTTTCCTACGCACACGCAAACCTATCCATGGTGATGAGCATCTACGAGAGGGAGAGTGGATCTACGTACCCTTGTAGATCGCTAAGCGGGAAGCGTTAAGAAACGCGGTTGGTGTAGTCGAACATCTTCGCGATCCAAATCGCCGAGCGTCCCGCGATCTCATCACGATCCGTCCCGCGATCCAATCACGATCCGTCCCGTGAACTCATCACGATCCGTCCCGCGATCTCATCACGATCCGTCTCACGATGTTGATCACGATCTGTCCCGCGAACTCATCACGATCCGTTCCGCGATCTCATCACGAACCGTCTCGCGATCTCGATCACGGTCCTTCCGATCTAGCGCCGAACGGACGGCACCTCCGCGTTCAGCACACGTGCAGCTTGATGACGATCTCCACCATCTTGATCCAGCAAGAGGAGGTGGAGAGGAGAGAGAGTTCACCGGCAGCGTGACGGCGCTCCGGTGATGGTGGTGGAGTGATTCCGGCAGGGCTTCGCCTAAGCGCCGCGGAAAACCGATCTAGAGGAGAAACTGTGCACCGGTGAAACGGGTAGCACGTGGCCGGAAATTCTGTCCAAAAACCACCCAATCCACTAGTATATATAGGAGGAGAGGAGAGGAGAGGCAGCCAAGGCCTTTGGGTCGGCCGAAATAGGAGGTGGGAAGAAATCCTACTTCACCTCCAATCCTAGTTGGAGTAGGATTGCCTCCTATTGGCTGATTTTCCACTTTTTGCTTTAGGACTTTCTCTCCTGCGCCATGGGCCTTTGTGGCTGTTTTCCCAGCCCACTAAGGGCTGGTTATTATTCTCCCACAGCCCATGGACCTCTTGGGGTCGAAATACCCCTCCCGGAGGCCTCCCGGTACACTACCGGCACTCCCGGTACACTACCGGCACTCCCGGTACACTACCGATGAGCCCGAAACTTTTCCGGAAACCAAACTGGGACTTCCTATATATGAATCTTTACCTCCGGACCATTCCGGAGCTCCTCGTGATGTCCGGGATCTCATCCGGGACTCCGAACAAACTTCGGTCACCACCATACATAACTCTACACCACCGAAACGTCACCGAACCTTAAGTGTGCAGACCCTGCGGGTTCGAGAACTATGTAGACATGACCGAGACACCTCTACGGTCAATAACCAATGGCGGGACCTGGACGTCCACATTGGTTCCTACATATTCTACGAAGATCTTTATCGGTCGAACCTCTATGTCAAGGATTCAGTTAATCCCGTATAACGTCCCCTTTGTTCTTCGGTATGTTACTTGCCCGAGATTCGATCGTCGGTATCTCCATACCTAGTTCAACCTCGTTACTGGCAAGTCTCTTTACTCGTTCCGTAATACAAGATCCCGTGACTAACAATTAGCCACATTGCTTGCAAGGCTTGTTGTGATGTTGTATTACCGAGTGGGCCCTGAGATACCTCTCCGTCACACGGAGTAACAAATCCCAGTCTCGATCCATGCCAACTCAACAAACACCATCGGAGATACCTGTAGAGCACCTTTATAGTCACCCAGTTACGTTGCGATGTTTGATACACACAAGGCACTCCTCCGATATCCGTGAGTTGCATGATCTCATGGTCATAGGAACATATACTTGACATGCAGAAAACAGTAGCAATAAACTGACACGATCATATGCTATGTTTGTAGTTTGGGTCTTATCCATCACATCATTCTCCTAATGATGTGATCCCGTTATCAAATGACATCTCATGTCCATGGCTAGGAAACCTTAACCATCCTTTGATCAACGAGCTAGTCCATTAGAGGCATACTAGGGACATGGTTTTGTCTATGTATCCACACATGCATTTAAGTCTCCGATCAATACAGTTATAGCATGGATAATAAACGATTATCATGAACAAGGAAATATGATAATAACTAATTTATTATTGCCTCTAGGGCATATTTCCAACAGTCTCCCACTTGCACTAGAGTCAATAATCTAGTTCACATCACCATGTGATTCGCATTGTTATGAATCTAACACCCAATGAGTTTTGGGGCTCGATCATGCTTTGCATGTGAGAGAGGTCTTATAGTCAACGGGTCTGCGATATTAAGATCCGTGTGTACTTTGCAAATCTCTATGTCAAACCGTAATCACTGCTACCACACTCCACTTGGTACTATTTCCAAATGGCTGCTCCACTATACGTATCCAGATTGCTACTACTAGTCATCCGGATAGGTGTTAAAGCTTGCATCGACGTAACTCTTTACGACGAACTCTTTATCACCTCCATAATCAAGAAACATTTCCTTAGTCCTCTGGTTACTAAGGATAATTCCGACCGCTGTCCAGTGATCCACTCCTGGACCACTCTTGTACCCCCTGACAGACTCGTGGCAAGGCACACATAGGTGTGGTACACAGCATGGCATAATATAGAGCCTATGGCTAAGGCATAGGGGACGACATTCATCCTTTCTCTTTCTTCTGCCGTTGTCGAGCTTTGAGTCTCACTCAACTTCACACCTTACAAATCAGACGAGAACTATTTCTCTGGCTGATCCATTTTGAACTCTTTCAAAATCTTGTCAAGGTATGCACTCATTGAAAGTCTCATCAAGCATCTTGATCTATCTCTATAGATTTTGATGCTCAACAATTAGGTAGCTTTATCCAGGTCTTCATTTGAAAAACACTTTTCAAACAACCTTTTATGCCTTCCAGAAATTCTACATTATTTCCGATCAACAATATGTCAACCACATATACTTATCAGAAACTCTATAGTGCTCCCACTCACTTTATTGCAAATACAAGTTTCTCGTAAACCTTGTATAAACTACAAAAACTTTGATCACCTCATCAAAGTGTATATTCCAACTCCGAGATGCTTGCTTCAGTCCATAGAAGGATCACTGAAGCTCTCTCATCTTTTAGCATCCTTAGGACTGACAAAACCTTCTGGTTGTATCACATACAACCTTTCCTTAAGTAAACCGTTAAGGAAACGACGTTTTGACATCCATATGCCAGATTTCGTAATTGAAAATGCAGCAACTGCTAACATAATTCCAACAGACTTTTAGCATCGCTACGAGTGAGAAAGCCTCCTCGCATTCAACTCCTTGAACTTGTCACAAACAACTTTGCAACAAGTCGAGCTTTACAAATGGTGACATTCACCATCAGTGTCTGTCTTCATTCTAAAGGTCCATTTGTACTCAACGACCTGCCGTCTAACGAGCAAGTCTACCAAAGTCTATACTTGGTTTTCATAAATGGATCCTATCTCGGATTTCATGGTCTCTAACCATTTGTCGGAATCCGGGCCCATCATCGCTTCTCCATAGCTCGTAGGTTCATCGCTGTCCAACAACATGACCTCGAAGACAGGGTTGTCGTACCGCTTAGGAGCAGTACACATCCTTGTCGACCCACGAAGTTCGATAGTAACTTGATCCTGAAGCTTCATGATCATCATCATTAACTTCCTCTTCAACTAACGTAGGCTTCACAGAAACATCTTTCTGCGCTGCGCTACTCTCTGGTTGAACAAAGGTTTAACAACCTCATCAAGTTCTATCTTCCTCCCACTCAATTCTTTCGAGAGAAACCTTTCCTCGAGAAAGGATCCGTTTTAGTAACAACCACTTTGCACTCGGATCTGAGATAGAAGGTTCACCCAACTGATCTTAGGGTATTCTATGAAGATGCATTTGTCCGCCTTGGGTTCGACCTCATTAGGTGAAAACATTTTTCACACAAGTGCCGCAGCCCCAAGTATTAAGAAACGACAGCTTAGGTTTCTATCAAACCATAATTCATATGGTGTCATCTCAACGGATTTAGATGGTGCCCTATTTAAAGTGAATGTAGTTGTCTCTAATGCATAACCCCAAAATTATAGTAGTAAAACGACAAGAGACATCATAGCACGCACCATGTCCAATAGAGCATAACTATGATGTTCGGACACACCATCACACTATGGTGTTCCAGGTGGCGTTTAGTTGTGAAACAACTTTCACATTGTCTTAAGTTGTATGCCAAACTCGTGACTCAGATATTCACCTCCACGATCATATCGCAGTCATTTTTATCTTCTTGTCACGATGATCTTTAAACTTCACTCTGAATTTGCTTGAACCTTTCAAACGATTCAGACTTGTGTTTCATTAAGTAAATATACACTATATCTACTCAAATCATCAGTGAAGGTAAGAAAATAACGATATCCACTGCACACTACAAGACTCACTAGATTGCATACATCAACATGTATCATTTCCAATGAATCACTTGCCCGCTCCATCCAACGGGGTCCTTTAGTCATCTTGCCCAAGAGGCATGGTTCGCATGTCTCAACCGATTCGAAATCGAATGAGTCCAAATATCCATCAGCATGGAGTTTCTACATGCGCTTTATACCAATATGACATTTAGCGGCAGTGCCACAAGTATGTGGTACTATCATTATTAACTTTGTATCTTTTGACATCAATGTTATGAACATGTGTAATACTACGATCAAGATTTCAACAAACCATTCTCACTGGGTGCATGACCATTGAAGGTATTATTCATGTAAACAGAATAACCATTATTCTCTAACTTAAATGAATAACCGTATTGCAATAAACATGATCTAATCATGTTCATGCTCAACGCAAAACACCAAATAACATTTATTTAGGTTCGTCACTAATCCTGAAGGTAGAGAGAGCGTGCGATGTTGATCACATCAACCTTGGAAACACTTCCAACACATATCGTCACCTCACCCTTAGCTAGTTCTCCGTTTATTCCGTAGCTTTTATTTCGAGTTACTAACATTTAGCAACCGAACCGGTATCCAATACCCAGGTGCTACTAAGAGTACTAGCAAGGTACACATTAGTAACTCGTATATCAAATATACTTCTATCAATGTTGCCAGCCTTCTTATCTACCAAGTATCTAGGGTTGTTCCGCTTCAGCGACCTCTCACCTCATAATAGAAGCACTTAGTCTCGGGTTTGAGTTCAACTTTGGGTTGCTTCACTGGAGCAGCAACTGACTTGCTATCCATGAAGTTTCCCTCCTTGATCTTGCCCTTTTCGAAACTAGTGGTTTGATTAACCATCAACACTTGACGCTCCTTCTTGATTTCTACCTTCGCGGTGTCAAACATCGCGAACAGCTCAGGGATCAATACTTCTATCCCTGGTGTATTATAGTTCATCACTTAAGTTCTAGTAGCTTTAGTGACAGTGACTTGGAGAACTATATCAATCACTATCTTATCTGGAAGATCAACTCCCACTTGATTCAAGCGATTGTAGTACCCAGACAATCTGAGTACATGCTCAACGATTGAGCTATTCTCCTTCATCTTACAGGCAAAGAATCTTGTTGGAGATCTCATATCTCGCAACACAGGCACGAGCCTGAGATCACAATCTCTGCCCCTAGAACATCTCATATGTTCCGTGACGTTCAAAACGTTTCGGAGCCTCAATTCTAAGCCGTAATGCATGACGCACAAAACTATCAAGTAGTCATCGAAACGTGCCTGTCAGATGTTCACAACATCTATAGACGACGCTAGAGGGGGTGGCGCACCGAGCGGTGCATTAAGGACATAAGCCTTCTGTGCAGCAATGAGGACAATCCTCAGATCACGGACCCAGTCCGCAATATTGCTACCAACATCTTTCAATTCTATTTCTCTAGGAACATATAAAAATACAAGGGAGCCACAACGCGAGCTAGTAATCTACAACATAATTTGCAAAGACACTTTGACCATGTTCATGATAATGAGTTCAATTAATCATATTATTTAAGAACTCCCACTCAAATTGACATCCCTCCGATCATTCGAGTGATACATGATCCAAATTCACCAACTCAAGTCCGATCATCACGTGAGTTGAGGTGGCTGCAATGGTGAACATCATTATGTTGATCATATCTACTATATGACTCATGTTCGACCTTTCGGTCTCTCGTGTTCCGAGGCCATGTCTGTACATGCTAGGCTCGTCAAGTTTAACCCGAGTGTTCTGCGCGTGCAAATCTGGCTTGCACCCGTTGTATGTGAACGTAGAGTCTATCACACCCGATCATCACGTGGTGTCTCAACACGACGAACTTTCGCAACGGTGCACACTCGGGGAGAACACAGTTCATCTTGAAATTCAAGTGAGGGATCACCTTATAATGCTACCGCCGTACTAAGCAAAACAAGGTGCATAAAAGGATTAACATCTCATGCAATTCATAAGTGACATGATATGGCCATGAACTTGTGTTTAAGATCTCCATCTTCGAAACACCGGCATGATCTCCATCGTCACCGGCACAACACCATGATCTCCATCATCTTGATCTCCATCAATGTGTTGCCATTGGGGTTGTGGCGCCAGCCCTGCTTCTACTTCTATTGCTACTGCTTAGCGATAAAGTAAAGCATTACATAGCGCTTAATGATTGACACGCAGGTCATACAATAATTAAAGACAACCCTATGGCTCCTGCCGGTTGCCGTAATCACCGACATGCAAGTCGTGATAATCTACACATCACATGATCATCTCATACATCACATATATCTCATCATGTAATTGGCCATATCATATCACAACATACCCTGCAAAAACAAGTTAGACGTCCTCTAATTGTTGTTGCATGTTTTACGTGGCTGCTACGGGTATCTAGCAAGAACAATTCTCACCTACGCAAAACCACAACGGTGATACACTAGTTTGCTTTTCAACCTTCTCAAGGACCGCCTTTGTCGGATCCGATCCAACTAGAGTAAGAGAAACTGTCACCCGCAAGCCAGCTAAGCAACAAGTTGCATCGCGGGAACCGGTCTCTCGTAAGCGTACGAGTAATGTTGGTCCGGGCCGCTTCATCTCACAATACCGCTGAACCAAAATCCGACCAAGGGAGGAAGCAATCTAAGCATCAACGCCCACAAACCTTTTGTGTTCTACTCGAGATCTCATCGAACCATCAACCTGGCTCTGATACCACTGTTGGGGAACGTTGCATGGGAAACAAAAATTTTCCTACGCACACGCAAACCTATCCATGGTGATGAGCATCTACGAGAGGGAGAGTGGATCTACGTACCCTTGTAGATCGCTAAGCGGGAAGCGTTAAGAAACGCGGTTGGTGTAGTCGAACATCTTCGCGATCCAAATCGCCGAGCGTCCCGCGATCTCATCACGATCCGTCCCGCGATCCAATCACGATCCGTCCCGTGAACTCATCACGATCCGTCCCGCGATCTCATCACGATCCGTCTCACGATGTTGATCACGATCTGTCCCGCGAACTCATCACGATCCGTTCCGCGATCTCATCACGAACCGTCTCGCGATCTCGATCACGGTCCTTCCGATCTAGCGCCGAACGGACGGCACCTCCGCGTTCAGCACACGTGCAGCTTGATGACGATCTCCACCATCTTGATCCAGCAAGAGGAGGTGGAGAGGAGAGAGAGTTCACCGGCAGCGTGACGGCGCTCCGGTGATGGTGGTGGAGTGATTCCGGCAGGGCTTCGCCTAAGCGCCGCGGAAAACCGATCTAGAGGAGAAACTGTGCACCGGTGAAACGGGTAGCACGTGGCCGGAAATTCTGTCCAAAAACCACCCAATCCACTAGTATATATAGGAGGAGAGGAGAGGAGAGGCAGCCAAGGCCTTTGGGTCGGCCGAAATAGGAGGTGGGAAGAAATCCTACTTCACCTCCAATCCTAGTTGGAGTAGGATTGCCTCCTATTGGCTGATTTTCCACTTTTTGCTTTAGGACTTTCTCTCCTGCGCCATGGGCCTTTGTGGCTGTTTTCCCAGCCCACTAAGGGCTGGTTATTATTCTCCCACAGCCCATGGACCTCTTGGGGTCGAAATACCCCTCCCGGAGGCCTCCCGGTACACTACCGGCACTCCCGGTACACTACCGGCACTCTCGGTACACTACCGATGAGCCCGAAACTTTTCCGGAAACCAAACTGGGACTTCCTATATATGAATCTTTACCTCCGGACCATTCCGGAGCTCCTCGTGATGTCCGGGATCTCATCCGGGACTCCGAACAAACTTCGGTCACCACCATACATAACTCTACACTACCGAAACGTCACCGAACCTTAAGTGTGCAGACCCTGCGGGTTCGAGAACTATGTAGACATGACCGAGACACCTCTACGGTCAATAACCAATGGCGGGACCTGGACGTCCACATTGGTTCCTACATATTCTACGAAGATCTTTATCGGTCGAACCTCTATGTCAAGGATTCAGTTAATCCCGTATAACGTCCCCTTTGTTCTTCGGTATGTTACTTGCCCGAGATTCGATCGTCGGTATCTCCATACCTAGTTCAACCTCGTTACTGGCAAGTCTCTTTACTCGTTCCGTAATACAAGATCCCGTGACTAACAATTAGCCACATTGCTTGCAAGGCTTGTTGTGATGTTGTATTACCGAGTGGGCCCTGAGATACCTCTCCGTCACACGGAGTAACAAATCCCAGTCTCGATCCATGCCAACTCAACAAACACCATCGGAGATACCTGTAGAGCACCTTTATAGTCACCCAGTTACGTTGCGATGTTTGATACACACAAGGCACTCCTCCGATATCCGTGAGTTGCATGATCTCATGGTCATAGGAACATATACTTGACATGCAGAAAACAGTAGCAATAAACTGACACGATCATATGCTATGTTTGTAGTTTGGGTCTTATCCATCACATCATTCTCCTAATGATGTGATCCCGTTATCAAATGACATCTCATGTCCATGGCTAGGAAACCTTAACCATCCTTTGATCAACGAGCTAGTCCATTAGAGGCATACTAGGGACATGGTTTTGTCTATGTATCCACACATGCATTTAAGTCTCCGATCAATACAGTTATAGCATGGATAATAAACGATTATCATGAACAAGGAAATATGATAATAACTAATTTATTATTGCCTCTAGGGCATATTTCCAACACTTGCTTACCGGGCGCGGCAACAACTTTGCCGTCCTTCTTGAAGTTCTTCTTACCCTTGCCTTTATTCAAACTAGTGGTCTTATTCACCATCAACACTTGATGCTCCTTTTTTACCTCGACCTCCGCTGATTTCAGCATCGAGTACAACTCAGGAATGGACTTCTCCATACCCTGCATGTTGTAGTTCATCACAAAGCTCTTGTAGCTAGGTGGGTGCGACTGGAGGATTCTGTTAATAACCGAGTCATTCGGGAGATTAACTCCCAGCTGAGTCAAGCGGTTGTGCAACCCAGGCATTTTGAGTATGTGCTCACTAACAGAACTATTCTCCTCCATCTTACAGCTGAAGAACTTGTCGGAGACGTCATATCTCTCGACCCGGGCATGAGCTTGGAAAACCAGTTTCAGCTCCTAGAACATCTCATATGCTCCGTGTTTGTCAAAAAGCTTTTGGAGCCCCGGTTCTAAACTGTAAAGCATGCCGCACTGAACCAGGGAGTAATCATCACAGCGTGACTACCAAGCGTTCATAACATCTTGGTCCGCTGGGAAAATGGGTGGGTCACCTAGCGGTGGATCAAGGACATACAATCTCTTGGAAGCTATGAGGATAATCCTCAAGCTATGGACCCAATCCACATAGTTGCTTTGATCATCTTTCAGCTTGGTTTTCTCTAGGAATGCGTTGAAGTTGAGGGTGACATTAGCGTTGGCCATTGGATCTACAATATAGATAGTAAAGACAATTTTAGACTAAGTTCATGGTAATTAAGTTCACATAATCAAATTATTTAATGAACTCCCACTTAGATAGATATCTCTCTAGTCATCCAAGTGATACATGATCCATGTCAACTAGCCCGTGTCCGATCATCACATGAGATGGACTAGTCATCCATGGTTAACATCTCCATGTTGATCGCATCTACTATACGACTCATGTTCGACCTTTCGATCTTCTGTTTTTCGAGGCCATGTTTGTACATGCTATGCTCATCAAGTCAACCTAAGTGTTTCGCGTGTGTAAATCTAGCTTACACCCGTTGTGTGCGAACGTTAGAACCTATCACACCCGATCATCACGTGGTGCTTCGGAACAACGATCCTTAGCAACGGTGCACGGTTAGGGTGAACACCTTTCTTGAAATTTTATTGAGAGATCATCTTATTTACTACCGTTGTTCTAAGCAAATAAGATGTAAACATGATAAACATCACATGCAATCAATATAGTGACATGATATGGCCAATATCATCTTGCTCCTTTGATGTCCATCTTCGGGGCACCATGATCATCACTGTCACCGGCACGACACCATGATCTCCATGATCGTCTCTTCATGAAGTTGTCTCGCCAACTATTACTTCTACTACTATGGCTAACGTTTAGCAAAAAAGTAAAGTAATTACATGGCGTTTATTATTGACACGCAGGTTATACAATAAAGTAAGACAACTCCTATGGCTCCTGCCGGTTGTCATACTCATCGACATGCAAGTCGTGAATCCTATTACAAGAACATGATCAATCTCATACATCACAATGCATCACATCACATCCTTTGGTCATATCACATCACAAGGCATATGCTGCAAAAACAAGTTAGACGTCCTCTAATTTGTAGTTGTAAGTTTTTACGTGGCTGCTATAGGTTTCTAGCAAGAATGTTTCTTACCTACGCCAAAACCACAACGTGATATGCCAATTGCTATTTACCCTTCATAAGGACCCTTTTCATCGAATCCAATCTGACTAAGGTGGGAGAGACAGACACCTGCTAGCCACCTTATACAACAAGTGCATGTCAGGCGGTGGAACCGGTCTCACGTAAGCGTACGTGTAAAGTTGGTCCGGGTCGCTTCATCCCACAATACTGCCGAATCAAGATAAGACTAGTAGTGGTAAGCAAATTAACAAGATCGACGCCCACAACAACTTTGTGTTCTACTCATGCATAGATTCTATGCATAGACCTAGCTCATGATGCCACTGTTGGGAGACGTAGTAGTAAATCAAAAAAATCCTACGAATTCACCAAGATCTATCTATGGAGAAACCAGCAACGAGTAAGGGGAGAGTGCATCTTCATACCGTTGAAGATCGCTAAGCGGAAGCGTTACAAGAACGCGGTTGGTGGAGTCATACTCGTAGTGATTCAGATCGCGATGGACTCCAATCTTAGCGCCGAACAACGGCGCCTCCCCATTCAACACACGTGCAGCCCGATGACGTCTCCTACGCCTTGATCCAGCAAGGAGGAAGGAGAGGTTGAGGGAGAGCTCCGGCAGCATGACAGCATGGTGACGGTGGAGCTGCATGGTCTCCAGCAGGGCTTTGCCAAGCACTACGGAGAATGAGGAGAGGGAGGAGTTGAGCTGCGTCGTGGGAGAAAGAGATGCGTGTCTCAAACAGCCCCAAGGGCACCACTATATATAGGAGGAGGAGGAGGGAGGGCTGCGCCCTAGGGTTCCCACCCTAGGGGGCAGTGGCAGCCCTGGATTGGACTTGGGCGGCGGCCAAGGGAGGGAGAGGTGGTGCGGCAGCCCTAGCAACGCTAGGGTGGGTCTAGGGCCCATCTGGGCCTAGGGTTTGCCCCCCTCTCTCCTTGCTGCGCCTTGGGCCAGGTGGAAGGGGCGCACCAGCCCACCTAGGGGCAGGTTCCCTCCACCTTCGGCCCATGCAGCCATCCGGGGCCCGTGGCCCCTCCTGGTGGACCCCCGGAACCCTTCTGGTGGTTCCGGTACGTTATCGGTGACGCCCGAAACATTTTCGGTAACCAAAACCTCACTTCCTATATATCAATCTTTGTCTCCAAACCATTCCAGAACTCCTCATGACGTCCGGGATCTCATTCGGGACTCCGAACAACCTTCGTTAACCATGTCCACTATTTCCCTATAACCCTAGTGTCATCGAACCTTAAGTGTGTAGACCCTACGGGTTCGGGAGACACGTAGACATGATCGAGACACCTCTTTGGTCGATAACCAACAGTGGGATCTGGATACCCATGTTGGCTCCCACATGCTCCACGATGATCTCATCAGATGAACCACGATGTCGGGGATTCAATCAATCCCGCATACAATTCCATCTGTCTACCGGTATGATACTTGCCCGAGATTCGATCGTTGGTATCGCTATACCTTGTTCAATCTCGTTACCGGCAAGTCTCTTTACTTGTTCCATAACACATCATCCCGTGGCTAACTCCTTAGTCACTTTGAGCTCATTATGATGATGTCTTTTCGAGTGGGCCTAGAGATACCTCTCCGTCACACGGAGTGACAAATTCCAGTCTCGATTCGTGCCAACCCAACAGACACTTTTAGAGATACCCGTAGTGCACCTTTATATCCACCCAGTTACGTTGTGACGTTTGGCACACCCAAAGCATTCCTACAGTATCCGGGAGTTGCACAATCTCATGGTCTAAGGAAATGATACTTGACATTAGAAAAGCTTTAGCAGACGAACTACATGATCCTATGCTATTCTTAGGATTGGGTCTTGTCCATCACATCATTCTCCTAATGGTGTGATCCTATTATCAATGCCATCCAATCCATGGTCATGAAACTGTTACCATCTATTGATCAACGAGCTAGCCAACTAGAGGCTCACTAGGGACATGTTGTGGTCTATTTATTCACACATGCATTACGGTTTCTGATTAACACAATTATAGCATGAACAACACACAATTATCATGAACAAGTAAATACAATAATAACCATTTTATTATTGCCTCTAGGGCATATTTCCAACACATATGTGGTGGGCATGAGGCCTTTATATAGGCATGAGTGGGTAGCTTGGGATGTAAGCCATAGTGGGTAGCTTACATCCCAAGCAGCTTGAGGTGTAAGCTACCATGAGTAGCTTACATGTCAAGCCACATGTAGCTTGTGGACTAAGCTATGTCTGTCCACTGGTGCACTTTATAAATCAGTGTCTAGGGGGTAGGTTACACTATCGATAGTACCACATGACACATGTACAGTGTGCTCCTGCTCGCCAATAGCACACCGCTATGAGATATGGCCGTCTGGTCCGCGCGTGTCTGATGGGACGTCGGGAGCTGACTTCTTCAGGCCGTAGCCGGACAGGAGGAGCCGAACAGGGGGAGTCAGACGGGAGGAGCCGGACAGGGGGAGCCGGACAGGGGGAGCCGGACAGGAGGAGCCGAACAGGGGGAGCCGGACAGGAGGAGCCAGACGGGAGGAGCCGGACAGGGGGAGCCGGACAGGGGGAGACGGACAGGAGGAGCCGGACAAGGGGAGCCGGACAGGAGGAGCCGGACAGGGGGAGCTAGACAGGGGAGCCGGACAGGAGGAGCCGGACAGGGGGAGCCGGACAGGAGGAGCCCGATAGGGGGAACCAGACAGGACGAGCCGAAAGGTGGAGCCGGGCAGGGGGAGCCGGACAGGACAAGCCGGACAGGGGAGGCTGCTAGGAGGAGCCAGCCAGGAGGAGGTTGTTGGAAATATGCCCTAGAGGCAATAATAAATTGGTTATTATCATATTTCCTTGCTCATGATAATCGTTTATTATCCATGCTATAATTGTATTGATCGGAAAATCAGATACATGTGTGGATACATAGACAACACCATGTCCCTAGTATGCCTGTAATAGACTAGCTCGTTGATCAAAGATGGCTATGGTTTCCTAGTCATGGAAATGAAATGTCATTTGATAACGGGATCACATCATTAGGAGAATGATGTGATGGACAAGACCCAAACTGCAAACGTAGCATATGATCGTGTCAGTTTATTGCTACTGTTTTCTACATGTCAAGTATATGTTCCTATGACCATGAGATCATGCAACTCACTGACGCCAGAGGAGTACCTTGTGTGTGTCAAACGTTGCAACGTAACTGGGTGACTATAAAGGTGCTCTACAGGTATCTCCGAGGGTGTCTGTTGGGTTAGCATGGATCAAGACTGGGATTTGTTACTTCCTGTGACAGAGAGGTATCTCAGGGCCCACTCGGTAATACAACATCACAATAAGCCTTGCAAGCAATGCGACTAAGTGTTAGTCACATGATCTTGTATTACGGAACGAGTAAAGAGACTCTCTGATAATGAGATTGAACTAGGTATGGAGATACCGACGATCGAATCTCGGGCAAGTAACATACCGAAGAACAAAGGGAACATCATACGGGATTCATTGAATTCTTGACATAGAGGTTCGACCGATAAAGAGCTCCGTAGAATATGTAGGAACCAATATGGGCATCTAGGTCCCGCTATTGGTTATTGACCGTAGAGGTGTCTCAGTCATGTCTACATAGTTCTCGAACCCGTAGGATCTACACAATTAAGGTTCATTGACGTTTCGGTAGTATAGAGTTATGTATGGTGGTGACCGAAGGTTGTTCAGAGTCCCGGATGAGATCCCGGATGGCATGAGGAGCTCTGAAATGGTCTGGAGGTAAAGATTGATATATAGGAAGTCCTATTTTGGTCGCCGGAAAAGTTTCGGGCTCATCGCTAGTGTACCGGGAGTGCCCGTAGTGTACCGGGGGACCATCGGGAGAGGTATTTCGACCCAAGAGGCTACATGGGCTGTGGGAGGAGGTAAACCAGCCCCTGGTGGGCTGGCCTAAGCCTCCTCTAAGGGCCCATGCGGCTAGAGTGGTATGAGAAGGAAAAAATCCAAAGGTGGAGAGGTGGAAAGAGTTTCCAAGTGGAAAGGAGGAATCCTACTCCTAATAGGATTGCAGTAGGACTCCTCCACCTCCAATTTCGACCAAACCTTGAGGGTTTGAGGATGCCTCCTCCCCTCCCTCCTTCCTATATATACTAGAGGATTTAGAGGAAAAAGCTAACCCTAATAGCCACGTGCTACCTCTCCTCTAGATTGCAGTTTCTCCTCTAGATCGGTTTTTAGCAGTGCTTAGGCGAAGCCCTGCTGGAATAGATCCACCACCATCACCGCAACGTTGTCGCGCTGCCGGAGAACTCATCTACCTCTCCACTCCCTCTTGCTGGATCAACAAGGCGGAGATCGTCATCGAGCTCTACGTGTGTTGAACGCGGAGGTGCCGTCCGTTCGGCGCTAGATCGGAAGGACCGTGATCAAGATCACGAGACGGATCATGATGAGATCACAGGACGGATCGTGATGAGTTCGCGGGACGGATCATGATTTGATCACGGGATGGATTGTGATGATATCGTGGGATGCTCGGCGATTTGGATCGCGAAGACGTTCGACTACACCAACCGCGTTTCTTAACGCTTCCCGCTTAGCGATCTACAAGGGTATGTAGATCCACTCTCCCTCTCGTAGATGCTCATCACCATGGATAGATCTTGCGTGTGCGTAGGAAATTTTTTGTTTCCCATTCAACGTTCCCCAAGAGTGGCATCATGAGCTAGGTCTATGTGATGAGATCTCGAGTAGAACACAGAGTTTGTGGGCGTTGATGCTTAGATTGCTTCCTCCCTTGGTCGTGTTTTGGTTCAGTGGTATTGTGGGATGAAGCGGCCCAGACCAACCTTACTCGTACGCTTACGAGAGACAGGTTCCATCGACTGATGTGTAACTTCGTTGCACAAAGATGGTTGGCGGGTGTCTATTTCTCCTACTTTAGTTGGATCGGATTCGACTAAGGCGGTCCTTGAGAAGGTTGAAAAGCAACTTATGTATCACCGTTGTGGTTTATGCATAGGTGAGAATTGTTCTTGCTAGATACCCGTAGCAGCCACGTAAAACATGCAACAACAATTAGAGGACGTCTAACTTTTTTTTGCAGGGTATGATGTGATGTGATATGGCCAATTAGATGATGAGATATATGTGATGTATGAGATGATCATGTGTTGTATAGAATATCACGACTTGCATGTCGATGAGTACGGCAACCGGCAGGAGCCATAGGGTTGTCTTTAATTATTGTATGACCTGCATGTCAATCATTAAGCGCTATGTAATGCTTTACTTTATCGCTAAACAGTAGCAATAGTAGTAGAAGCATGGTGGGCGTGACAACCCCGATGGCGACACGTTGATGGAGATCAAGATGATGGAGATCATGGTGTCATGCCGGTGACGATGGAGATCATGCCGATGCTTTCAAGATGGAGATCAAAAGCACAAGTTCATGGCCATATCATGTCACTTATGATTTGCATGTGATGTTAATCCTTTATGCACCTTGTTTTGCTTAGGACGACGGTAGCATTATGAGGTGATCCCTCACTTAATTTCAAGATAAATTGTGTTCTCCCCGAGTGTGCACCGTTGTGAAAGTTCATCGTGTCGAGACACCACGTGATGATCGGGTGTGATAGACTCTACATTCACATACAACGGGTGCAAGCCAATGTTGCACATGCATAACACTCGGGTTAAACTTGACGAGCCTAGCATGTACAGACATGGCCTTGGAACACAAGAGACCGAAAGGTCAAACATCAGTCATATAGTAGATATGATCAACATGATGTTGTTCACCATTGAAACCACCTCAACTCACGTGATGATCGGACTTGAGTTGGTGAATTTGGATCATGTATCACTTGAATGACCGGAGATTTGTCAATTTGAGTGGGAGTTCTTAAGTAATATGATTAATTGAACTCATTATCATGAACATAGTCAGTAGTGTCTTGGCAAAGTTATGTTGTAGATTACTAGCTCACGCTGTAGCTCCCTTGAATTTTTATATGTTCCTAAAGAAATAGAGTTTAAATATGATGGTAGCAATATTGCGGACTGGGTCCGTGGTCTGAGGATTGTCCTCATTGCTGCACAGAAAGCTTATGTCCTTAATGCACCACTCAGTGCACCACCCCCTCTAGCTTCGTCTATAGATGTTGTGAACATCTGACAGACACGTTCCAATGACTACTTGATATTTCAGTGCGTCATGCATTACGGCTTAGAATTGAGGCTCCAAAACATTTTTGAACGTCATGGAACATATGAGATGTTGTAAGAGATGAAATTGGGATCTCAGGCTCGTGCCCGTGTTGTGAGATATGAGATCTCCAACAAGATTCTTTGCCTGCAAGATAAAGGAGAATAGCTCAATCGTTGAGCATGTACTCAGATTGTCTGGGTGCTACAATCGCTTGAATCGAGTGGGAGTTGATGTTCCAGATAAGAAAGTGATTGATATAGTTTTCCAAGTCACTGTCACTAAGCTACTAGAACTTGGTGATGAACTATAAAATGCCAGGGATAGAAATAATGATCCCTGAGCTATTCGCGATGTTTGACACCGCGAAGGTAGAAATCAAGAAGGAGCGTCAAGTGTTGATGGTTAGTAAAACAACTAGTTTCGAGAAGGGCAAGGGCAAGAAGGGAAACTTCATGGATGGCACGTCAGTTGCTGCTCCAGTGAAGCAACCCAAAGTTGAACCAAACCCGAGACTAAGTGCTTCGATTATGAGGAGAGCGGTCGATGAAGCGGAACAACCCTAGATACTTGGTAGATAAGAAGGCTGGCAATGTCGACAGAAGTATATTTGATATATGTCGGGGATATACCCCGCGGTATGACCCGGCCTGGTGACTCACAGGAGACCCGGAAAAGACATGACATTCTATTAATGACCCGACAGGCGGATCACATGACGACCAGGCCCAAGACCCGGCATGTAAGCCGGCGTCAGGCGGCTCACGAGAGAAGGCTCAAAGAGAGAAAGACTCCTTGCCGAAGGTTACAAGACCCGGAATAGGATTCTAGAGAGACTAGTCCTAATCCTACTCCTAGTAGGACTCTATTTGTAAACCTACCCTCTCCACTTATATAAGGAGGGGTAGAGCACCCCTAGAGGAGGAGGGGGACACAAGTCCACAAGTTTAGACAACACAAGAGATTAGAGATAGACGGATTAGAGGCTCTCGTGATTAGAGGTAGCAAATGGCACCCCTATAACCGAGAGATCTTCTTCATCATCAATACCAGACAAGCAAGACGTAGGCTTTTACCTCCATCGGAGGGGCCGAACCTGGGTAAACTTCGTGTCTCTCGATTCCGATCAACCCCTTCAAGCCGCCACGTAGTTGCGTCTTCGCCCCAAACCTAAGTCCGTTCACCCGGACATCTGCCGTGACAAATCCACGATAGTTGGCGCCCACCATGGGGCAGTGCACAGTGGTTTGTGTTCTTGAAGGGATCTCTCTCGAGGATCGAGAAGCACACAATTTTTCGGATAAAGAAGAGTTGTGCGACTCCTTTGTCTCTACGGCGGGTCGGCGCTGCCGAGCCGCCCCGACCGATGAGCCGCCACGACCTTCGCCTCCGTTGCGGGCCGGGGCTGCCGAGCTGCCCCGACCGATGAGCCGCCACGACCTCCGCCTCCGTTGCAGGCCGGCGCCACCGAGCTGCCCCGGCCGATGAGCCGCCGCAACCTCCGCCTCCGCTGCGGGTCGGTGCCACCGATTTGCCCCGGCTGAACCACCGCCGCATGCTCCACCTCCACGTCGTGGCTCCCGGCCGGCCACCGCATCATGCCAGGCCCGCCGGCTTCTGCCGCTTCGCTAGCTTCATCCCGCTCGTCGCCGTATCCACCCAAATGTTGCCTTTGCGGGAGGCTACATGGAGGCTTCATGCTTATTTTTTCTATACTACATCCACCCAAGAATACCAGGTGCTATCCACCCAATTTATTTTATCTATACATTTTGATTCCTTCGAAGAACAATTACTTCATCTTTGTAATATTTTTTATATAGGACAAATTATTCATTACCAAAGTGGCATCATATCGCGGAGATGGAGGTGCACCAGCGTCGTTTGGCACCGGCGTCCATACCGGCTTACAGCGCCACTGCCGTCTTTCACGGCCACGCTGGCTCACAACATCCGCGACTAAGTCATCTATTTCACCGGCTTACAATACCCGTGGACGATTCACCCGTTTGCGTCGGCTTACAATGCCCATGGTTGATTCTCCCGTCCGCGCTTACAACAACACCGATGACTCGCACGTCCGTGCTAGCCTACAACGCCATGGCCGTCTCTCGTGGCCGAACCGGCTTACAACGCCATGGCCGTCTCTCACCACCACTCCGGCCTACAACGCCGTGGCCATCTCTCGCGACTGTGCCGGCTTACAGTGTCGTGGCCGTCTCTCGCGATCATGTCGTAGCTGACTTCAACGTCTACATCAACACGCCAGCGGCCGCATACACCAGTACGAGCTGCTCAATTGACGCGCGCAAGCTGCCGCCCATAGTTTGATCTACATCAACATATCGGTACAGTGCTCGACAATATGAGCCGCCCAACGGATAAGCATGCAAGTCGCCGCCATTATAGTTTGGTTCACTTCAACAACCAGCCGGGATGAACCATCGACCGGATCATTCAAACAATTCATACGGGATCATCTATAACCCACCACGGTTAATCTCAACCATCAGTGGAGACTCTCAAAGCCGCCTCTTTGAGTCAACTTAAGACTCGGGAGCTACAAACATGGCAAGACACATTTGGTCGTTTTCAACGAGAACCCCAGGTCTTTACAAGAGAAAACCCAATCCTGGGGGCTATTACATTATTGGCGGATGATTAAAAGTTGCCCAAGAGGACGAACAACTGTGATGCACCATTCAAACATAGGTGTCTGAATTTATTTGGAGCTTCTGCCGCTCCTTCATACAAGATGGCAACTTACAAGAAGAATTCACAAACATTCCAGTTGATATATCAACTGTGACTGCTGAGGGCGGCTTCTTACCTTCGGGTATCACTTCTAATGCCTTATCGGCCGGCTTTATGCCAAATTTCCGGCTAACAGGATTAGCCGTGGCGGAGGGCGGCTTCTTACCTTCAGGTATCGCTTCTAATTCCTTATCGGCCGGCTTTATGCCAAATTTCCGGCTAACAGGATTAGCCGGGACGGAGGGCAGCTTCTTACCTTCGGGTATCGCTTCTAATGCCTTATCGGCCGGCTTTATGCCAAATCTCCGGCTAACACGATTATCCATGGCGGAGGGTGGCTTCTTACCTTCGGGTATCGCTTCTAATGCCTTATCGGCCGGCGTTTACGCCAAATTGCTGAAAGGGGCTTCTTACCGACGGGTATCACTTCTAACACCCCATCGGCCGGCTTTATGCCAAATCTCCGGCTAACAGGATTAGCCGCAGTTGTAGGGGTTCTTACCGATGGGTATCTAACACCCTAACAGCCAGCGGAGGGCGGCTTCTTACCTCCGGGTATCGCTTCTAATGCCTTATCGGCCAGGCTTTGTGCCATCTCCGGCTAACACGATTAGCCATGGTTGTCTAAGGGGGCTTCCCACCTCCGGGTGTAGCTTATTTAACCCTAACAACCGGCGTTCACGCCATATTGCTGAGGGTGGCTTCTTACCTCCGGGTATCACTTCTAACACCTTATCGGCCGGCTTTATGCCAAATCTCCAGCTAACACGATTAGCCGTGGGCTAAGGGCGGCTTCTTACCTTCGGGTATCGCTTCTAACACCTTATCAGCCGGCTTTATGCCATCTCCGGCTAACATGATTAGCCACGGTTGTAAAAGGGGGCTTCTCACCTCCGGGTGTAGCTTATCTAACCCTAAAAACAACCGGCGTTCGTGCCAAAAATGTTGACAAGTTAACATTACATCATACTTTGCATCATATTTACATGTCATCCGGCTTATCAAGCCGGGTCAGAACAAGATTATTAAACAAGGAGCAATGTTATGAAAGATCTAAACATCTCCGGGTTGTGCTTTTTCAAGCCGCCCTTACAACAATGCAGAATATATTCTGTCTTGTTTCTTTTTGCAGGTCTTATCTCTTAAGATGAGCTACCGTTAATTACTCTACAAGAGCAAATGGATCTTTAATAGCCAACCTGGCTTGGATCTTCATGGTTTATCATAACCGGTACTAAATGATTGGGGTTTTCAAACCAGCTCAGAGAATTCACCGGATATAATATTGTGTCAGATATAATACCGTGTCATCTAATTGACCGGTTCTCGGATTTCTTCAATTGTGCTGTGTAGTAATCTACAACACTCATGGATTTCTCCAATACATATTTGCCGGGTTGCACCGCAACCACAAGCAGGGATTTCATGTCAAAGACAAAGGAATTATTTCAGGATATTCATTCCAGGTTATATTACAACCACGGTCAAGGATTCATTCAACAAATTGTGGTGAGTCATATTACTCTTAATAGTCCCGAGTCACCGCAAGCAGACAACCCGGCACTTGGGGGCTACACTATTTAAGTCCAGTTTATATCAAAGTATGCAAGTCCCATGTCGCTACAAGCACGCACCACGGCACTTGGGGGCTAATGCAAGCCGGTTTTAAAATCATTACATTGTCGACAAAACGCTATTATCTCAAGGAGATGAGTCAGCCTTTCTATATCTTTCTAAGTCCCAGTCCAGTAATTCTTACTGACCCGACACTTGGGGGCTACAGTATTCAGTTGTTTAATAGATTATGAGGTCCAAATTGAAGACCCGGCCCATCACATACTAATGAGCCGGCCCTTGGGGGCTACACCCGTCGAAGCTTTATAAAGGTATAAGGCAGTTATAAGTCCCAGGTTGCTGCAGGCAGGACAACCCGGCACCTGGGGGCTACACAGTCCAAAATATTATTGCAAAGCCCCAAGTCATCATGGATAATCTCGGAGCTTGGGGGCTACAGGTAATATGGACATATCAAAAAATTTGAGGAGAATTTTCAAGATGTTAATTATGGAGTTCAGTTGTTAGACCCGACGTCACCAAACATTCATAACCCGGTGTTGTCGAAAGATCATAACCCGGCAGATGTTATAAGCCGCCTTGCTCCATAGCAATGGAGGTCCGGATTTACATCAGATGGATTTTCATCGCAATATTTTTATCAAGTCAGCTGGATTCTAGTTATTTGACCCGGCGTCACCAACGATAATGACCCGGCATCATCAATGATTATGACCCAGTGGAAATGACCCGCCAAGAGTATTGGAAGCCGACTCAATGGCATATGGGTGTTCTATTCTCAATATTTTTCAAGGGACATTGACAAGCAAGATGATTATCAAAGACGACTATTTCATATGCAGAAAAGACCCGGATTTCTGAGGAGCCATTTCATAAGCCAGCCAAAGGAGCAAGCCAGCTACTTAACATATTTGTTATTTCTTATTTCAGGAGCTTAACATGAATAAATTCAAAACTAATCTGGGGGCTAATGTCGGGGATATACCCCGCGGTATGACCCGGCCTGGCGACTCACAGGAGACCCGGAAAAGACATGACATTCTATTAATGACCCGACAGGCGGATCACAGGACGACCAGGCCCAAGACCCGGCGTGTAAGTCGGCGTCAGGCGGCTCATGAGAGAAGGCTCAAAGCGAGAAAGACTCCCTGCCGAAGGTTACAAGACCCGGAATAGGATTCTAGAGAGACTAGTCCTAATCCTACTCCTAGTAGGACCCTATTTGTAAACCTACCCTCTCCACTTATATAAGGAGGGGTAGAGCACCCCTAGAGGAGGAGGGGACACAAGTCCACAAGTTTAGACAACACAAGAGATTAGAGATAGACAGATTAGAGGCTCTCGTGATTAGAGGTAGAAAACGGCACCCCTGTAACCGAGAGATCTTCTTCATCATCAATACCAGACAAGCAGGACGTAGGCTTTTACCTCCATCGGAGGGGCCGAACCTGGGTAAACTCCATGTCTCTCGATTCCGATCAACCCCTTCAAGCCGCCACATAGTTGCGTCTTCGCCCCGAACCTAAGTCCGTTCACCCGGACATGTGCCGTGACAAATCCACGACAATATACATGTTATTAATGTGTACCTTGCTAGTACTCCTAGTAGCACCTGGGTATTGGATACCGGTTCGGTTGCTAAATGTTAGTAACTCGAAATAAAAGCTATGGAATAAACGGAGAACTAGCTAAGGGTGAGGTGACGATGTGTGTTGGAAATGTTTCCAAGGTTGATGTGATGAACATCGCACGCTCTCTCTACCTTCGGGATTAGTGACGAACCTAAATAAATGTTATTCGGTGTTTGCGTTGAGCATGAACATGATTAGATCTTGTTTATTGCAATACGGTTATTCATTTAAGTCAGAGAATAATGGTTATTTTGGTTAGATGAATAATACCTTCAATGGTCATACACCCAATGAATGGTTTGTTGAATCTTGATCATAGTAGTACACATGTTCATAACATAGATGCCAAAAGATACAAAGTTAGTAATGATAGTACCACATACTTGTGGCACTGCCGCTAAATGTCATATTGGTATAAAGCGCATGAAGAAACTCCATCCTGATGGATCTTTGGACTCATTCGATTTCGAATCGGTTGAGACATGCGAACCATGCCTCTTGGGCAAGATGACTAAGGACCCCGTTTTCTAGATTGATGGAGCGGGCAAGTGATTTATTGGACATGATACATGTTGATGTATGCAATACAATGAGTCTTGTAGCGTGCGGTGGATATCATTATTTTCTTAGCTTCACTCATGATTTGAGTAGATATAGTGTATATTTACTTAATGAAACACAAGTTTAAATCGTTTGAAAGGTTCAAGCAAATTCAGAGTGAAGTTTAAGATCATCATGACAAGAAGATAAAAATGTCTATGGTATGATCGTGGAGGTCAATATCTGAGTTATGAGTTTGGCATACAACTTTAGACAATGTGAAAGTTGTTTCACAACTCACGCCACCTTGAAGACCATAGTGTGATGGTGTGTTCGAATGTCATAGTTGTGCTCTGTTGGATATGGTGCATACTATGATGTCTCTTATCATTTTGCCACTATCATTTTGGGGTTATGCATTAGAGACAACTACATTCACTTTAAATAGGGCACCATCTAAATCCGTTGAGATGACACCATATGGTTTGGCAGAAACCTAAGCTGTCATTTCTTAGAGTTTGGGAATGCGACACTTATGTCTGATAAGCTCGAACCCAAAGCGGAAAAATGCATCTTCATAGAATACCCTAAGAACAGTTGGTGAACCTTCTATCTCAGATCCAAGCATAAAATGTTTTTGCTGAAACTGGGTCCTTTCTCGAGGAAAAGTTTCTCTCGAAAGAATTGAGTGGGAGGCAGATAGAACTTGATGAGGTTGTTGAACCTTTGTTCAACCAGAGAGTAGTGCAGCGCAGAAAGATGTTTCTGTGAAGCCTATGTTAGTTGAAGAGGAAGTTAATGATGATGATCATGAAGCTTTGGATCAAGTTACTATCAAACCTCGTAGGTCGACAAGGACACATACTGCTCCTGAGTGGTACGGCAACCCTCTCTTAGAGGTCAAGTTGTTGGACAACGATGAGCCTACGAGCTATGGAGAAGCGATGATGGGCCCGGATTCTGACAAATGGTTAGAGGCCATGAAATCCGAGAAAGGTGTTGGAAATATGCCCTAGAGGCCATAATAAAATGGTTATTATTGTATTTCCTTGTTCATGATAATTGTCTATTGTTCATGCTATAATTGTGTTAACCGGAAACCGTAATACATGTGTGAATACATAGACCACAACATGTCCATAGTGAGCCTCTAGTTCACTAGCTCGTTAATCAATAGATGGTCACGGTTTCATGACCATGGACATTGGATGTTGTTGATAACGGGATCACATCATTAGGAGAATGATGTGATGGACAAGACCCAATCCTAAGCATAGCATAAGATCGTGTAGTTCGTTTGCTAAAGATTTTCAATGTCAAGTATCGTTTCCTTAGACCATGAGATTGTGCAACTCCCAAATACCGTAGGAATGCTTTGGGTGTGCCAAACGTCACAACGTAACTGGGTGGCTATAAAGGTGCACTATGGGTATCTCCGAAAGTGTCTGTTGGGTTGGCACGAAACAAGACTGGGATTTGTCACTCCTTGTGACGGAGAGGTATCTCTGGGGCCACTCGGTAAGACATCATCATAATGAGCTCAATGTGACTAAGGAGTTAGTCACAGGATGATGTATTACGGAATGAGTAAAGAGACTTGCCGGTAACGAGATTGAACAAGGTATAGAGATACCGACGATCGAATCTCGGGCAAGTATCATACCGATAGACAAAGGGAACTGTATACGGGATTGATTGAATCCCTGACATCGTGGTTCATCCGATGAGATCATCGTGGAGCATGTGGGAGCCAACATGGGTATCCAGATCCTGCTGTTGGTTATTGACCAGAGAGGTGTCTCGGTCATGTCTACATGTCTCCCGAACCCGTAGGGTCTACACACTTAAGGTTCGATGACGCTAGGGTTATAGGGAAATGGTATACGTGATTACCAAAATTTGTTCGGAGTCCCGGATGAGATCCCGGACGTCACGAGGAGCTTCGGAATGGTCCAGAGGTAAATATTGATATATAGGAAGTCCAGTTTTTGTCACCGGAAAGTTTTCGGGCTCATCGGTAGTGTACCGGGAGTGTCTGGAGGGTGCCGAAGGACCCCCGGGAGGGGTGTAACGACCAAAGGACTTCGTGGGCCCTTAGAGGAGGTGTGCCAGCCCTTAGTGGGCTGGCCAAGACCTTCTAGAAAGGCCCATGCGGCTGGAGATCTGGAGATAAAGGGCAAAGGGTTTTAAAAGAGGAGATCCACCTCGCTTGTGGGACGTGGACTCTATCCCAACTTCGGCCTCAGCCCTCCTCTTTGGAGGAGGGGCCAAGGCAGCCCTCCCTCTCCCTCCTCCTATATATATTTGAGGTTTTGGCCTTTTGAAAACAGTTCTGAACTCTCTCTCTCACGGCAAAGCCCTACCTCTCTTCTTCCTCCTCCGCAGCGCTTAGGCGAAGCCTTGCGGGAATACCTTGCTACTCCACCACCACCACGTCGGCATGCTGCTATTGGAGCCCTTCCCCAACCTCTCCTTCCTCCTTGCTGGATCAAGGCATAGGAGACGTCACCGGGCTACACGTGTGTTGAACGCGGAGGCGCCGTTGTTCGGCGCTTAGATCGGAATCCACCGCGATCTGAATCGCTGCGAGTACGACTCCATCAACCGCGTTCTTGTAACGCTTCCGCTTAGCAATCTTCAAAGGTATGAAGATGCAATCTCTACCCACTCGTTGTTGGTTTCTCCATAGATAGATCTTGGTGACACGTAGGAAAATTTTTATTTACTATTACGTCTCCCAACAAAAGGATCTGTCGTGGTTTCGTCATGGCAGATGCCATAGGTAGGCTTATCGAGAGGGGACAAAGGACGCCGGCGGGCTCCGGGAGCGGATTAGGCACAGGCGGTGACGGACACACGATGTACCCAGGTTTGGGGCCCTCCGTGGGAGGTAATACCCCTAGTCCTACTCGGTCTAGTTGAGACAATGGTCGGATTACAATGACGCTCCTTGAGCTGTATGGATCGAGGAGGAAGAAGGGGCTAGCCTGCTTTTCCGCCTCTCTATGTGTGGGGGGGTGGATGTGGAGGAGACTCAGAGAGCAGCTGATCGATCCCCCTCCCCCCCCCCCCCCGCATGGGGGTGGCCCGAGGGGTTTTATAGGCCAACCCCCTGGAATACAATACAAAATAGAAGGTCAAAGGGGGCCCCAGCCGACAGCCACTCTCGCCGGTTGCGGGGGCCCGGTCGTGGGGTCTTGTCACTGGTAGGTCCCGCGGGCTGAGAGGTCCCGTCAGAAACCGGCAGGGCCCGCGCGGCGGGCCCCGACGCCGGTCGCATTGCGGCACGGGCCGCCCCTCGTGGTGTCGTGTTGCAGCGGCCGGCCGGGGTCAGCGGTACGGCCGACCACCCTGTAGCCATGCCGGGGCAGGTAACGGAGTGGTTGGGGGCATGTCGGCACTATTGGAAGCCCGGTCACCATCCGCTAGGGTCAGAGGCCTTGACGCCTTCACTGTGGCCATATCGGCGCTGACCCCTGATAGGATGGGGGCCACTATTGTCACGCATGCCCTGACGACAGTATCCAATGCGCGGCCGGCTGGGGGGCAGGCGGCAACGCCCCCCAGCCGGCCGATACACCGTAACTGGCGGGGCATAGCTAGCGGGTCGCTTCCGGCAGGGCGTAGCCGGACCGCGGGAGGGGGCGGCCTACCCTTTGATTGCGTTAGGAGGCTGGGGAAAGGGGGCACTTGAGGATACCCCGGGGTCATCCCCCCGTCAGTAGTCCCCAAAGCTGGGGAGGACCCGTCGACGAGCCGCGGCGGTCCTCGCCGGCTTGAAGATCGTTCTTGTGCCGCGGGCTGCCTTGAGAGTCGAGCGAAGCCGGCAAGCGATGTCCGGCTCCACAGCTGGCCGATGCTTCGCGTGCCGCCTTGGGTTCCCCGCTGGGTTGAGGAGACGCGCCATGCGGCGAAAAAGACCGGGCAGCGGGGCGAGGCCCTCCACGGCCGCAGCCTCGGCCCGTGCGCAGGGATCCTTTACGGCGCGGGGCGGACGGTTGGCGTTCCCGAGCGCCACGGTGTCCGCCCCGCACGCCGCGGGAATCTTGGGGGTCATGCGCAATGAATCCGGCCCCCACGATCGCTCGCGCAGGGTTTAAATGTCGAGAGGGGGGAGGCAGAACGGCCCATTCGTTCCCCCCTGCTGTCGCATCGCCTCCCTCCCCCCGCCACAAGAGAGAGAGAGAAAGAGAGGCTAGGGCACGAGGGCAAGCCGCGTCGCCGTCCGCCGCCAAAGAGAGCCCGGGCCGCCGCCGAGCACCCGCGCCCGTCATCGCGACCATACGCCCCCTTGGCGACCATGGCGGGCAAGGGCGCCTGGGACGGCAGCGATGTGGATGAGACCTTCATCGAGCACCTCCGCCACTACCGCAAGCTCCCGGCGGAGGAGTACTTGGAGGCATGCCCAGCCGGATCGGAGAACTCCCCGGCCCCGTGGGAGGGCGAGGTGGTTGTCTTCGCCGACCACTTCCGGAGCGGGCTCGGGCTGCCGGCGAGCGCCTTCTTCCGCCGCTTCCTGACGCGGTTCGGCCTGCAGCCGCACCACCTCGCCCCCAACGCCATCCTGCAGTTGGCGGTGTTCGTCACTCTTTGTGAGGGGTACTTGGGGGTCGCGTCGAGGCTTGACCTCTGGTGCCGGCTCTTCTTCCTCAAGCGGCAGACGGCGAAGGACCCGGCGATGAAGCAGATGGTGATGACTACCTGCGGAGGCTCCCTGATCCACATCCACAAGGGGACCGACTTCCTGAAGCTCTCGCTGCACAAGTCGGTGAAGCGCTGGCAGCGGGGGTTCTTCTACGTGAAGAACACGAAGCCGGAGGAGGACTATATCAACCTCCCCGACTTTGCCAACCATCCGCCGACCGCGATGTTAAACTAGTGAGCGGCTGCATCTCCGGCACCCGAGATGGCGGACCGACTCTGCGAGCGCCTGCTCGCGATGACCGGGTCGGAGGGGCTGAAGGCCACCGATCTGCTAGCCATGATGGTGGCGCACCGCTGCAGCTCCATTCGCACCTCATCTGCCAGATGGGGGGACGCCATGACCCCTGCCAGCTCTCCACCAAGGAGATGAAGCCGACATATGTGGCAAGGAGGGTGAACGCCATCTCGACGGCGAAGATGGCGGAGGGCGAATGGCAATGGGGGAAAACCCCGTATAGCCGGAGCCGCCCGACACCACGGGTAACTGACAAGCCGGCTCCTCCCCTCCATCTTCTTTTAGAGGTAGTACCTCTCCCCCCCTTATTTTGACAGCGCGCCGCCCGGCCCGCCCGTAGCTTTTCCCGTTGCTACAGAACTACGGGGAGCCGGCCCCCAACACGGCAGAGTTGGACCCCGAGGAGGTCGAGGATGCTGGCGATGTGGAGTCGGCTGACTCCGAGCGTGCCGGAGCGTCTGGAGCCGGCGACGCGGAGACAGAGATGGAGGGGGCCGAAGAGGCCGAATCGACGGGAGAGTCTCCTCCCTAGACGCGTGTTGCTGAGGCTCCGGAGAAGTCCGAGGCTTCGAAGGACGAGGTCACGGCGCCACGGAGGCGCCAACCTCGAGCCGGCGACGGCTCGAGCCGGGGAGGCCCGGTCGCGGGCAACAAGGGGAAGGGGTCGGCTGCCACCAAGCCAGTGCCCAAACGAGCGGCGACCGCGCAGCCGGGCGGCAGCCGCGGAGACGGAGGCAAGAAGCAGAAGGTCGCCCAGGCGGGACCCATGAGGAGGGCGATCCCCGTCGTCGCCGGGTAAGTCTGCCTTTTCCTCCACCTTGGTCCATCTTGCCCTCCCCCCAGTCTCTTACTTCTTCGTGACCAGGGAGGCGCACGCCCTGGGGAGGACCCTGGGTGGCGGGACGGAGAGGGTGGTGCCGCCGACGGCTACCGAGGAGAGGGAGTGCCAGGCGTGGCTCGACTTCGAGGCGGCCGAGCGGGAGCAACGTGTCTAGGAGCTCCGCCCCTGGGAGGAAGTGGCGAAGAGGCGAGGGGGAGCTAGCGGGGAGGCCGCTGGCGGAGCGTGGGAGCCGTTCCCCCTCCTCCGAGGAACCGGGGGGAGTCCGCGGGCGGAGCATGGGAGCCTTTCCCCCGTAGCCGGAAGAAGAGGTAGAAAGGCCACCACGGCTCCGGGCGAAGGGCGGAGGCGAGCACGAAGGCCACGAAGGGCGAGGCGGCAATGGGCCGCGCCGCCGCCCAGCCGGTGGCGGGCGACGTGCCGCCAAGGGCGGAAGTACCGACCCCGGAGGTGCCGCCATCGGACGTGCCGGCTTCGGAGGCGCCGGCTCCGGAGGCGCCGGCACCGAAGGCGAGTCAGCCCGGAGCAGCCGGAGGTGGAGTGCCGGAGGTGGGAGCCGCAATGGCCGGGAAAACGGCCGTCGCAAGTGCGTCGACAGCGGCCCCCGGCACAGCGGCGATAGGAGGGGTCGGTCCCATCGAGGTCTCCAACAAGGGAGGACCCACAGACAGAGGCCGGCCGCAGCAGACCTCGGCGGTGGCCGGGAGCCCGGCCCCTGGCGGACCGTCGAGCGCCCTCGGGGCGGCGGTGGCCGCCGTTGTCAAAGCATTTGCCGCGTGCATGGCCCAGGCGACGCAAGACGCTCGGGCTGCCAACGACCGGCTCGTGAGCTTGGAGCAGGCAGTCGCGGTGAGTTTCTTCTTTCCTTCTTCTCTTTATTTGTGTTTTTCTGTCTTTTTCGGTGGGGGCGCGCCAGCGCACCCACTGGGTGTAGCCCTCGAGGCTCGAGCCGGCTGGGGCGCAGGCGGGTCGAGCCTAAAGCTCTTATTGTTTTGCAGGCAGCGCATGACCGCCGGGTGGCTGCATACAACACCCTGCTGGGGTTGCACCGGGGAGCTGAGAACCGGCTCGTCGTCGTGTCCGCGGACCTGCGAGGTACGTTGCCCTTGCGATCTTAGCGTCTTGCGATCTTCCAGTGGGAGTGCGCAAGCGCACCCACTAGGTGTAGCTCCCGGGAATCAGTCTGGCTGCCCCGGAGGCGGGCTGAGTCCTTTCTGACTCCCGTGGCTTCTCATGTAGCTACCCATGCCGAGATGGTCTGCCTACGGCGCCAGGTGTTGCGCCTTTACGAGGAGCGGGAACTCCTGACGACAGAGCGTGATCAGCTTCGTGGGGAGGCAGACCAGGTGAAGGCAGAGCAGGAAGGCCGCGAGGCGGCCCACCGCCAAGCGTTGGCGGACCGAGAGGCGGCCCTTCGTCGGGAGGCAGAGGAGCGGGAGAGGGCGCTCCATGAGAAGATGGAGGCCAAGGACACCGCCCTAGCCAAGGCGGGCGAGGACGCATAGGCGGACCGGGATGAGCACGAGCGCCGGCGCCAGGAGTGGTTAGCCAGGGAGGTGCGGCTGCAGGAGCAAGGGCATGAGGTGGACCAGATGCTGCATAGTAAGTTTCCGTTGCCTTGTTCTTCTCGCGCCTTCTGGGTTTTCTGGCTTGCCTCCCCGCTCAACCCTTGTCTTCTTCTTAGGTCTTTTCCCCAGCATGCGGGATGTCGCGGAGGCGGCCGTGGAGGCCGACCGTGAGGCCCGGCGGGCGCAAGGAGAGGTCGTCGGGCCGCTGGCCCCCTGGCCCCTGGACGAGGTGGGGATCGCCGCCGAGGCGCGCCTGTCGGAGGTGGTCCGCACCCTGAAGCGGCTCCAAGCGGCCGGCATGATGTTGGTCTGCACGCTTTGGCCCGGCGCGGCGGAGCCGGGCTCCATGAACCGGCTGTCCAGGTGGCTGGAGTTCGGGACCGCGCGGGTGAATGCCTGGAGGGCCTCTGCGGCACGTGCCGGCGCGGGCATGGCGCTCCGCATCGCCAAGTCATGGTACCCCGAGATGGACTTGGGTTTGCTCACGGCCCAGCGTGTCGGCGCTGACATGGAGTTCGAGGAGGTGGCTAACGAGATGCTGGCGAGGGCGAGCGACCTTGCGTCCTTCGCTGCGTGGGACGAGTACGTCCCGGAGCGCAGGGCGGACGGCGTGGTGGTCCCGGAGGACCAGTACGGGCTCGCCCTGGATGACTCGGAGGGGAGCGCCGCCGAGACGACCGATGAAGAGTCTGACACCGACGAATATGTCAAGTCCGAGCCGGCTCCGGCTGGGGGGGCTTCTACCTCGGCCACCCCAGAGGTGCCGGCCTCGGAGGCGCCAGCACCGTCGGCTCCCGGGGCGTGAGCACCACTGGCTCCAGAGGCGTCAGCACTGGAGGAGGGCCGGCCCGAAGCTGCCATAACTTAGGACTTCCTTTCCTGCATTTTTGTTTTTAGACTAGAATTCCACCCACTGAGGGTGTATATGTAATGAACTTGTGGTTGTGGGCCTTTTATTGTTATGACTTATGCCATTTATCTTAAAAAGAATGTGTGTGCCGGCTTTTCTTTCACCTTTTGCCTTTTGACTTGTGTTTGCACGCCAGGATTCCCTCCGGCTTCCGCCCTACCTGCAGCCAGCCGGGGGCTGGTCTGGGACAGGGACGAGGCTTCACCCTTGGGGAAAAATAGCGGGCTCCTAGAGTCAACCGGCTAGGTCAAGGTTGAGCCGGCAAAGGCCGGTTACTAGGATTGACATAGCTCGGCTGGGCCGGTCCGACTGCCGCACGTGTCAGCTGACCTTCGTGTGAGAAGTTCCTTCGAACCCCGTGGTCCCTTCAGCCGGACAGCCGGGAGCCGGTTTGTAGGTAGTTAAGGGAGGGGAGGCGAAGGGTTTCTTGCTCACATTATTTGTACGCCTCGGCGGGGAGTCGGGCGAGCCCCCGGGCCGGGAGCCGGACCCGGTTGAGGTGCCTTAAATAACAGGAGAACTTTGGAGGAATCGAAAAAAGGGGCATGCCCTCAGTGCCGGCTCGGGCCCCCGTTGCATTCATAAGCCCAAAAGGGGAAGGATACATACAATGGTTTTCAGCAATAGAATGGACGGAGGAGTGTCGCGTTCCATGGGCGCTCCGTCTCCTCGCTGGAGGCGTCTCTCTTGCACTTCTACGGCTTCTGGGCGTCTATTAGATAGTACGCGTTGTTGTGCAGCGCCCGGGTGACGATGAACAGGCCCTCCCATGGGGAGGACAGCTTGTGCTGGCCGGCGGTTCGCTGGATCCGCCTGAGCACCAAGTCTCCTTCGCGAAACGAGAGCGGCCGGATTCACTTGCTGTGGTAATGCCAGAGCTTCTGCTGGTAGATGGCCGTCCGGCTCAAGGCCAGCTCGCGGGCCTCCTCGAGGAGGTCGACGCCGTCTTCCCTTGCCTCCCTCGCATCCTTCTCGGTGTACAGGGTGACCCGAGGTGAATCGAACTCGATGTCGGTGGGGATGATCGCCTCGGACCCATAGACGGGAAAGAACGGAGTGTAGCCGGTCGACCGGTTGGGCGTGGTCCGGAGGCTCCAAAGGACAACCGACAGCTCGTCGACCCAACAGCCGGCCGACCGGACCAGTGGCGTCACGAGCCGGGGCTTGATGCCGGACAGGAGCAGGCCGTTTGCCCTCTCAACCTGGCCGTTTGACTGCGGGTGGGCGACGGACGCCAGGTCGAGCCGGATGCCCCACCTCGAGCAGAAATGCACTAGCGCGCCCTTGGCGAAGTTTGTGCCGTTATCGGTGATGATGTTGTGGGGGATGCCGTAGCGTACCGTGATGTCTTCGATGAACCGGATGGCCGTGGGGCCGTCCAGTTTCTTGATTGGCCGGGCCTCGATCCACTTGGTGAACTTGTCGACGGCGACCAGCAAATGTGTCATGCCGCCTCATGTGGTCTTGAAGGGTCCCACCATGTGAAGACCCCAGACGGCGAATGGCCACGAAAGGGGGATGGTCTGGAGGGTGCTAGCCGGAAGATGGCTCTACGTGCTGAAGCGCTGGCAGCCCTCGCACTTGTCAACCAGTTCCTTGGCCGCCTCCAGAGCAGTCGGCCAGTAGAAACCGTGACGGAATGCTTTGGCCACCACGGACCTGGAGGTGGCATGATGCCCACACTCGCCCTGGTGGATGTCGAGGAGGATTTCTCTCCCTTTCTCCGGCTCGATGTAGCGTTGGAAGATGCCGGTGGTGCTGCAATGAACCAACTCGTGGTTGATGATGCTGTAGGCCGGGGCTCGGCGCTGAATTTGCCTTGCAGTGGCCTCATCGAAGGGGAGCTCGCCGCGCTGGAGGAATTCCAGGATGGGCTGGGCCCGCGAGGGAGCCGAGATAGGGGTCGGCCCAGCCCCGGGACCGGCCCGTTAGTCCACGGGACCGACTCGCCAGCCCCCAAGAGCAAGACGACGGTGGGAGCGTTGGCCGTCATCATGACGGCGATGAGACCGGTGCCGGCGTGCGTAGGCGTGGCCGGCTCGATTGCCGTGGCGGACGGCGCCGGACCGGCGGTTGGTGGTGGTGCCGGCAGAGCTGCTGTGGATGGCGGTGTCGGTTGGGCGGCCAGTTCTGCTGAGGTGCCAGCCGTGTTTGCCGGTACAAAGACGGACTCCGACTCGGGAGAAAGCTTGATCGAAGGCTTCATCAGTCACTCGAGGGAGACGCCGGCTGGGATGGCCTGCCGAGTGGAGCCGATCTTGGCCAGTGTGTCGGCCGCCTCATTGTCCGCACGGGGGATGTGGTGGAACTCGCAGCCCTCAAAGGAGCCGGTGAGCTGCTGGACGAGGAAGCGGTAGCCGGCCATGTTGGCGTCCCTGGCGTCCCATTCGCGAGAGACCTGTTGCACCATGAGGTCGGAGTCGCCGAAGCAAATGATGCGCTGGATGCCGATCTCCTTGGCGAGCCGGAGGCCATGGACGAGGGTCTCGTATTCGGCCACGTTGTTGGAGGCGGCGAAGTGGATCTGGAGGGTGTAGCGGAGCTGGTCTCCTCTAGGGGACGACAAGACGATGTCAGCTCCCAGGCCGGCTCGCATCTTCGAGCCGTCGAGTGCATGCGCCAGTGCGTGGAGTCTGGCAGAGGCGACACGAACTAGGTTTCGGCCCAGTCGACGAGGAAGTCGACCATTGCCTGGTACTTGATGGCGGTGCGTGGCTCGTACCGTATTTCGTAGTCGGCCAGGGCGATGGCCCATTTGGCGATCCGGCCAGTGTCGTCCCGGTCGGCCATGATTTCGCCCAGCGGCGCTATGCTCACGACGTTGATGACGTGCGCCTGGAAGTAGTGCTTGAGCTTCTGGGCGGCGAAGTATACGCCGTAGCACATCTTCTGGTAGTGGGGTAGTTTTGCTTGGAGGCGGAGAGGACCTCGCTGAGGTAGTAGACGGGGCGCTGCGTCGGCAGCGCCTTGCCTTCCTCTGGTCGCTCCACCACCAGGACGACGCTGACGACGCATGTGGTTGCCGCAATGTAGGCGAGCAAAGGCTCCTTGTCAGCCGGCGCAGCCAAGATGGGCGCACTGGTGAGCCCGCTTGAGGCCGCGGAATGCCGCGTCTGCCTCGTCGGTCCAGTCGAACAGGGCCGGCTTCTTAGAGAGGTCTCGGCCCGGCTCGACCAAGGCCGACTTGCGTAGGAGCCTGTATAGGGGCAAGGCCTTCTCGCCCAGCCGGCTGATGAACCGGCTGAGGGAGGCGAGGCAGCCGGTGAACTTCTGGACGTCACGGAGCCGGACCGGCTTGGGCATGCGCTCAATCGCCCGGATCTTCTCGGGGTTAGCTTCGATGCCGCGGGCAGACACGAAGAAACCCAGGAGCTAGCCGGTTGGGATGCCGAAGACCCACTTCTCCAGGTTGAGCTTGATCTTGTGTTTGCGCAAGTTGGCGAACGTCTCCCGGAGGTCGTCGAGGAGGCTGAAGTGCTTCTTGGATTTGACGACGATGTCATCCACGTGTTCCTGCCTATCTGAGGCAGGAGGCACTTCTGCATGCAACGCTGGAAGGTAGCGCCTGCATTCTTCAGGCCGAAGGACATGATGATGTAGTAGTAGGCCCTGAAAGGGGTGATGAAGGAGGTCTTGAGCCGGTCGGTCGGGTCCAGCTTTATCTGGTGGTAGCCGGAGTAGGCGTCCACGAAAGACAGCAGATCGCAGCCGACCGTGGAGTCGATGACTTGATCGATCCGTGGCAGGGCGAAAGGGTCCTTGGGGCATGCCTTGTTCAGGCTTGTGTAGTCGATACACATGCGCCAGGTCTTGTTTTTCTTTAGCACCAGGACTGGGTTGGCCAGCTAGTCCGGGTGGAATACCTCCATGATGAAGCCGACCGTGAGCAGTCGGGCAATCTCTTCTCTTATAGTACGTCGCTTCTCCTCGGAGAAACGGCGCAGGGTTGCTTGACGGCTTTGCATCCGGTCGTACGTGTAGCTTGTGCTCGGCGAACTTCCTCGGAACACCCGGCATGTCCTTGGGGCACCATGCAAAGATGTCCCGATTCTCACAGAGGAAGTCGATGAGCTCGCTTTCCTATTTGCTGTCAAGGCGGGAGCCGATAGTCACGCACTGGGTGGGGTTGGCCGGATCGAGTGGCACCTGCCTGGTGTCCTTGGATGGCTGTAACGAGCCTTCGCCGACCGACTGGGACGGAGGTGCCGGCACGGCCGGCTGGGCAGAGGCGAGAGCCACCAGCCGGTCGAGCTGCCACTTCTCCTTCGCTATTTCCAGGGCCTCGGCCAGTCGGCTGCCATCTCACGCGCACGCCATTGACATCTGGTATTTGTCGGCGACGGTGATGATGCCCTTGGGACCCGGCATCTTGAGATTGAGGTAGGCATAGTGGGGGGATCGCCATGAACTTGACGAGATCCGGCCGGCCCACCAACGCGTGGTAGGGACAGTCGAGGTCCACTACCTCGAACAAGACCGGCTCGCGGCGGAAATGATTGGCGTCGTCGAAGAGGACGTCGAGCTTGATTTTGCCGATAGGGGTGCAGGACTTTCCCGGCACGATGCCGTGGAAGACGGTCCAACTCGTTTTCGGGTCTTCCACCTTGAGCCCCAGCTTTAGCAGGGTGTCAAGGTAGAGGATGTTGATGTTGTTGCCTTCATCGATCAACACCCGCGAGAAGCGGCACGAGCGTTTCTTGGAGGCGATGGTAGGATCGAGGACGAGGGCATAGCTGCCGGGGTTCGGCATCACGGCCGGGTGGTCCGCCCGGCTCCAGGTGATCGGCTTCTCGGACCAATGCATGAACTGGGGAGTCGCGGGCAAGGTGGCATTCATCTCGCGATGGTGCCGGCATTGGGCGTGCTTGTCCGTCTCTTCGCTGGTGAAGACGACTTAGCAATCGTCATGTTCGGCGAACCGGTCGTGCAGCCGGTCGTCGCCCCGAGCCGGGGCCAGGTCCGCCTGACCCGGACCGGGAGCCGGAGCCCAAGCCGAGGCTGGTGCCGCAGCGTGGGCTGGCTGCGCGGGGGGAGCCGGGAGGCCGTTGTTGGAAATATGCCCTAGAGGCAATAATAAAATGGTTATTATTGTATTTCCTTGTTCATGATAATTGTCTATTGTTCATGCTATAATTGTGTTAACTGGAAACCGTAATACTTGTGTGAATACATACACCACAACATGTCCCTAGTAAGCCTCTAGTTGACTAGCTCGTTGATCAATAGATGGTCACGGTTTCATGACCATGGACATTGGATGTCGTTGATAACGGGATCACATCATTAGGAGAATGATGTGATGGACAAGATCCAATCCTAAGCCTAGCACAAGATCGTGTAGTTCGTTTGCTAAAGCTTTACAATGTCAAGTATCGTTTCCTTAGACCATGAGATTGTGCAACTCCCGGATACCGTAGGAATGCTTTGGGTGTGCCAAACGTCACAACGTAACTGGGTGGCTATAGAGGTGCACTATGGGTATCTCCGAAAGTGTTTGTTGGGTTGGCACGAATCGAGACTGGGATTAGTCACTCCGTGTGACGAAGAGGTATCTCTGGGCCCACTCGGTGAGACATCATCATAATGAGCTCAATGTGACTAAGGAGTTAGCAACGGGATGATGTGTTACGGAACGAGTAAAGAGACTTTCCGGTAACGAGATTGAACAAGGTATAGAGATACCGACGATCGAATCTCGGCCAAGTATCATACCGATAGACAAAGGGAATTGTATACGGGATTGATTGAATCCCCGACATCGTGGTTCATCCGATGAGATCATCTTGGAGCATGTGGGAACCAAAATGGGTATCCAGATCCCGTTGTTGGTTATTGACCGGAGAGGTGTCTCGGTCATGTCTACATGTCTCCCGAACCCGTAGGCTCTACACACTTAAGGTTCGATGACGCTAGGGTTATAGGGAAATGGTATACGTGATTACCGAAGGTTGTTCGGAGTCCCGGATGATATCCCGGACGTCATGAGGAGCTCTGTAATGGTCCGCAGGTAAAGATTGATATATAGGAAGTCCAGTTTTGGTCACCGGAAAGTTTTCGGGCTCATCGGTAGTGTACCGGGAGTGTCGGGAGGGTGCCAGAGGACCCCGGGAGGGGTGTGACGACCATAGGACTTTGTGGGCCCTAAGAGGAGGTGTTCTAGCCCTTATTGGGCTGGCCAAAACCTTCTGGAAAGTCCCATGCAGCTGGGATCAAGAGATAAAGGGCAAAAGGGTTTTAAAAGAGGAGATCCACCTCCCTTGTGGAGGTGGACTCTTCCCCTAGTTCGATCGAACCTCTCCTCCTTGGAGGAGGGGCCAAGGCAGCCCTCCGTCTCCCTCCTCCTATATATATGCAAGGGTCTGGGCTGATTTGAGACACGACTTCTCTCTCTCGGCGCAGCCCTACCCTTCCTCTTCCTCATTCTCCGTAGCGCTTGGCGAAGCCCTGCCGGAGTCCACGTAGCTCCACCGTCACCACGCCGTCGTGCTGCCGGAGCTCTCCCTCAACCTCTCCTTCCTCCTTGCTCGATCAAGGCATAGGAGACATCATCGGGCTGCACGTGTGTTGAATGCGGACGCGCCGTTGTTCGGCGCTGAGATCGGAATCCACCGCGATCTGAATCGCTGCGAATACGACTCCACCAACCGCGTTCTTGTAGCGCTTCTGCTTAGCGATCTTCAAAGGTATGAAGATGCAATCTATCCCCACTCATTGTTGGTTTCTCCATAGATAGATCTTGGTGATACGTAGGAATTTTTTTGATTTACTACTACGTCTCCCATCAGTGGTATCAGAGCTAGGTCTATGCGTAGAATCTATGCACGAGTAGAACACAAGTTGTTGTGGGCGTCGATTTTGTTAATATGCTTACCACTACTAGTATTATCTTGATTCGGTGGTATTGAGGGATGAAGCGGCCCGGACCAACTTTACACGTACGCTTACGTGAGACTGATTCCACCGCCTGACATGCACTTGTTGCATAAGGTGGCTAGCGGGTGTGTGTCTCTCCCACCTTAGTCCGATTGGATTCGATGAAAAGGGTCCTTATGAAGGGTAAATAGCAATTGGCATATCACGTTGTGGTTTTGGTGTAGGTAAGAAATGTTCTTGCTAGTAACCTATAGCAACCACGTAAAAACTTGCAACTACAAATTAGAGGACGTCTAACTTGTTTTTGCAGCATATGCCTTGTGATGTCATGTGGCCAAAGGATGTGATGTGATGCATTGTGATGTATGAGATTGATCATGTTCTTGTAATAGGTTTCACGACTTGCATGTCGATGAGTATGACAACCGGCAGGAGCCATAGGAGTTGTCTTATTTTATTGTATGACTTGCGTGCCAATCATAAACGCCATGTAATTACTTTACTTTATTGCTAAACGTTAGCCATAGTAGTAGAAGTAATAGTTGGCGAGACAACTTCATGAAGACACAATGATGGAGATCATGGTGTCCTGCCGGTGATAGTGATGATCATGGTGCCCCGAAGATGGAGATCAAAGGAGCAAGATGATATTGGCCATATCATGTCACTATATTGATTGCATGTGATGTTTATCATGTTCACATCTTATTTTCTTAGAACGACGGTAGTAAATAAGATGATCTCTCAATAAAATTTCAAGATAAGTGTTCACCCTAACTGTGCACCGTTGCTAAGGATCGTTGTTCCGAAGCACCATGTGATGATCGGGTGTGATAGGTTATAAGTTCGCATACAGCGGGTGTAAGCCAGATTTACACACGCGATACACTTAGGTTGACTTGACGAGCCTAGCATGTACAGACATGGCCTCGGAACACGGAAGACCGAAAGGTCGAACATGAGTCGTATAGAAGATACGATCGACATGGAGATGTTCACCATGGATGACCAGTCCGTCTCACGTGATGATCGGACACGGGCTAGTTGACGTGGATCATGTGTCACTTGGATGACTAAGAGAGATGTCTATCTAAGTGGGAGTTCATTAAATAATTTGATTGTGTGAACTTAATTATCATGAACTTAGTCTAAAATTGTCTTTACAATCTATATTGTAGATCCAATGGCCAATGCGAATGTCACTCTAAAATTCAACGCGTTCATAGAGAAAACCAAGCTGAAAGATGATGGAAGCAACTATGTAGACTGGGTCCGTGGCTTGAGGATCATCCTCATAGCTTCCAAGAAATTGTATGTCCTGGATGCACCACTAGGTGACCCACCCCTTCTCCCAGCAGAGCAAGACGTTGAGAACGCTTGGCATTCTCACTACGATGATTACTCCCTTTTTCAGTGCGGCATGCTTTAGAGTTTGTAACCGGGGCTCCAAAAGCGTTTTGAGCAACACGGAGCATATGAGATGTTCCAAGAGCTGAAACAGGTTTTCCAAGCTCATGCCCGGGTAGAGAGATATGATGTCTCCGACAAGTTCTTCAGCTGTAAGATGGAGGAGAATAGTTCTGTCAGTGAGCACATCCTCAAGATGTCTGGGCTACACAACTGCTTGACTCAGCTAGGAGTTAATCTCCCAGATGACTCGGTCATTGACAGAATCCTCCAGTCGCTTCCACCTAGCTACAAGAGCTTGGTGATGAACTACAACATGCGAGGGATGGAGTAGTCCATTCCTGAGTTGTACTCGATGCTGAAATCAGCAGAGGTCGAGATCAAAAAGGAGCATCAAGTGTTGATGGTGAATAAGACCACTAGTTTCAAGAAAGGCAAGGGTAAGAAGAACTTCAAGAAGGACGACAAAGTTGTTGCCGCGCCCGGTAAGCAAGTTGCCGGGAAGAAGAAGAACAAGAATGGACCCAAGCCTGAGACTGAGTGTTTTTATTGCAAGGGTACCGGTCACTAGAAGCGGAACTGCCCCAAGTACTTAGCGGATAATAAGGACGGCAATGTTAAAGGTATATGTGATATACTTGTTATTGATGTGTACCTAACAAGCACTCGTAGTAGCTCCTAGGTATTTGATACCGGTGCAGTTGCTCACATTTGTAACTCCAAGCAGGAGCTGGAATAAGCGGAGGCTGGCAAAGGACGAGGTGATGATGCGCGTCGAGAATGGTTCCAAGGTCGATGTGATCGTCGTCGACACGCTACCTCTACATCTACCTTCGGGATTAGTCTTAAACCTTAATAATTGTTATTTAGTACCAGATTTGAGCATGAACATTGTATCTGGATCTCGCTTGATGCGAGATGGCTACTCATTTAAATCTGAAAATAAATGGTTGTTCTATTTATATGAGAGAAATGTTTTATGGTCATGCCCCGCTGGTCAATGGTTTATTTTTGATGAATCTTGAACGTGATGTTACACATGTCCATAGTGTGAGTACCAAAAAGTGTAAGGTTGATAACGATAGTCCCACTTACATGTGGCACTACCACCTTGGTCATATTGGTGTCAAACGCATGAAGAAGCTCCATACTGATGGACTTTTGGAGTCTCTTGATTTCGAATCATTTGACATGTGCGAACCATGCCTCATGGGCAAGATGACCAAGACTCCGTTCTTCGGAACAATGGAGCGAGCAACTGACTTGTTGGAAATAATACATACTGATGTATGCGGTCCAATGAGTGTCGAGGCTCGTGGTGGCTACCGTTATGTTCTCACCCTCACTAATGACTTGAGTAGATATGGGTATGTCTACTTAATGAAACATAAGTCTGAAACTTTTGAAAGGTTCAAGGAATTTCAAAGTGAGGTAGAGAATCAACGTGACAGGAAATAAAGTGCCTACGATCTGATCGTAGCGGCGAATATTTAAGTCACGAGTTTGGCACGCACCTAAGGAAATGTGGAATTGTTTCACAACTCACGCCGCCTGCCACACCTCAACCAAATGGTGTGTCTGAACGTCGTAATCGCACTCTATTAGATATGGTACGATCTATGATGTCTCTTACCGACTTACCGCTATCATTTTGGGGATATGCATTAGAGACTGCCGCATTCACTTTAAATAGGACACCCTCAAAATCTGTTGAGACGACACCGTATGAATTATGGTTTGGAAAGAAACCTAAGTTGTCGTTTCTAAAAGTTTGGGGATGTGATGCTTATGTGAAGAAACTTCAACCTAAGAAGCTCGAAACCAAAGCGGAAAAGTGCGTCTTCATAGGATATCCCAAAGAGACTATTGGGTATACCTTCTACCTATGATCCGAGGGCAAAGTCTTTGTTGCCAAGAATGGATCCTTTCTCGAGAAAGAGTTTCTCTCGAAAGAAGTAAGTGGGAGGAAAATAGAACTTGATGAGGTAATTGTACCTCCACTCGAACCGGAGAGTAGCACAGCACAGGAAATTGTTTCTGTGGAGCCTGCACCGGCTGGAGAGGAAGTTAATGATGATGATCATGAAACTTCAGATCAAGTTACTATTGAATGTCGAAGGTCCACTAGGACACGTTCTACACCAGAGTGGTACGGTAACCTGTCCTGGAGATCATGTTGTTGGACAACGGTGAACCTTCGAACTATGAGGAAGCAATGGTGGGCCCGGATTCCAACAAATGGCATGAGGCCATGAAATCCGAGATAGGATCCATGTATGAGAACAAAGTATGGACTTTGGTGGACTTGCCTGTTGATAAGCGACGTATTGAAAATAAATGGATCTTTAAGAAGAAGACTGACACGGATGGTAATGTGACCGTCTATAAGGCTCGGCTTGTCGCTAAGGGTTATCGACAAGTTCAAGGAGTTGACTACGATGAGACTTCCTCACCCGTAGCGATGTTGAAGTCTGTCCGAATCATGTTAGCAATTGCCGCATTTTATGATTATGAGATCTGGCAAATGGACATCAAAACGGCTTTCCTCAATGGCTTCCTCAAGGAAGAACTGTATATGATGCAGCCGGAAGGTTTTGTCGATCCTAAGGATGCTAACAAAGTATGCAAGCTCCAGCGCTCCATCTATGGGCTGGTGCAAGCATCTCGGAGTTGGAACATTCGCTTTAATGAGGTGATTAAAGCGTTTGGGATTGTACAGGTTTATGGAGAACCCTGTATTTACAAGAAAGTGAGTGGGAGCTCTGTAGCATTTCTCGTATTATATGTGGATGACATACTGATAATGGGAAATGATATAGAACTTTTGGAAAGTGTAAGGCCTACTTGAATAAATGGTTTTCAATGAAGGACCTTGGAGAAGCTGCTTACATATTAGGCATCAAGATCTATAAAGATAGATCGAGACGCCTCATACGTCTTTCACAAAGCACATACCTTGACAAGATATTGAAGAAGTTCAATATGGATCAGTCCAAGAAGGGGTTCTTGCCTGTGTTACAAGGTGTGAGATTGAGTACGACTCAATGCCCGACCACGACAAAGGATAGAGAAGAGATGAGTGCCATCCCCTATGCTTCAGCCATAGGCTCTATTATGTATGCCATGCTATGTACTAGACCTAATGTGAACCTTGCCATAAGTTTGGTAGGGAGGTACCAAAGTGATCCCGAAGCGGAACACTGGACAACGGTCAAGAATATCCTGAAGTACCTGAAAAGGACAAAGGACATGTTTCTCGTATATGGAGGTGCCGAAGAGCTCGTCGTAAAGGGTTACGTCGATGCTAGCTTCGACATAGATCCGAACGACTCCAAGTCGCAAACCGGATACGTGTATGATTTGAACGGAGGGGCAGTCAACTGGTGCAGCAGCAAGCAAAGCGTCGTGGCGGCATCTACATGTGAAGCGGAGTACATAGCTGCTTCGGAAGGAAGGAGTCTGGATGAAGGAGTTCATCACCGACCTAGGAGTAATTCCAAGTGCGTCAGGCCCGATGACTCAATTCTATGACAACACTGGAGCTATTACCCTTGCGAAGGAGCCCAGGTTTCACAAGAAGACAAGACACATCAAGCGCCGCTTCAACTCCATCCGTGATTACATTCAGGAGTGAGATATAGATATTTGTAAAGTGCATACAGATCTGAATGTCGCAGATCCATTAATTAAACCTCTCTCACGCGCAAAACATGATCAACACCAGATTGCTATGGGTGTACGATTCATCACAATGTAACTAGATTATTGACTCTAGTGCAAGTGGGAGACTATTGGAAATATGCCCTAGAGGTAATAATAAAATGGTTATTATTGTATTTCCTTGTTCATGATAATTGTCTATTGTTCATGCTATAATTGTGTTAACTGGAAACCGTAATACATGTGTGAATACATAGATCACAACATGTCCCTAGTGAGCCTCTAGTTGACTAGCTCATTAATCAATAGATGGTCATGGTTTCATGACCATGGACATTGGATGTCGTTGATAACGGGATCACATCATTAGGAGAATGATGTGATGGACAAGACCCAATCCTAAGCCTAGCACAAGATCGTGTAGTTCGTTTGCTACAGCTTTTCAATGTCAAGTATCGTTTCCTTAGACCATGAGATTGTGCAACTCCCGGATACCGTAGGAATGCTTTGGGTGTGCCAAACGTCACAACATAACTGGGTGGCTATAAAGGTGCACTAAGAGTATCTCCGAAATGTCTGTTGGGTTGGCACGAATCGAGACTGGAATTTGTCACTCAGTGTCACGGAGAGGTATCTCCGGGCCCACTCGGTGAGACATCATCATAATGAGCTCAATGTGACTAAGGAGTTAGCCACGGGATGATGTGTTACGGAACGAGTAAAGAGATTTGCCGGTAACGAGATTGAACAAGGTATAGAGATACCGACGATCGAATCTCGGGCAAGTATCATACCGATAGACAAAGGGAATTGTATACGGGATTGATTGAATCCCCAACATCGTGGTTCATCCGATGAGATCATCGTGGAGCATGTGGGAGCCAACATGGGTATCCAGATCCCGCTATTGGTTATTGACCGAAGAGGTGTCTCGGTCATGTCTACATGTGTCCCGAACCCGTAGGGTCTACACACTTAAGGTTCGATGATGCTAGGGTTATAGGAAATGGTATACGTGATTACCGAAGGTTGTTAGGAGTCCTGGATGAGATCTCGGACGTCACGAGGAGCTCGGAATGGTCCGGAGGTAAATATTGATATATAGGAAGTCCAGTTTTGGTCACCGGAAAGTTTTCGGGCTCATCGGTACTGTACCGGGAGTGCCGGGAGGGTGCCGGAGGACCCCGGGAGGGTTGTGACGACCATAGGACTTTGTGGGCCCTAAGAGGAGGTGTGCCATCCCTTATTGGGCTGGCCAAAACCTTCTAGAAAGGCCCATGCGGCTGGGATCAAGAGATAAAGGGCAAAAGGGTTTTAAAAGAGGAGATCCACCTCCCTTGTGGGAGGTGCACTCTTCCCCTAGTTCGATCGAACCTCTCCTCCTTGGAGGAGGGGCCAAGGCAGCCCTCCCTCTCCCTCCTCCTATATATATGCAAGGGTTTGGGATGATTTGAGACACGACTTCTCTCACTCTCGGCGCAGCCCTACCCTTCCTCTTCCTCGTTCTCCATAGCGCTTGGCGATGCCCTGCCGGAGTCCACGTAGCTCCACCGTCACCACGCCATCATGCTGTCGGAGCTCTCCCTCAACCTCTCCTTCCTCCTTGCTGGATCAAGGCGTAGGAGACGTCATCGGGCTGCACGTGTGTTGAACGCGGAGGCACCGTTGTTCGGCGCTTAGATCGGAATCCACCGCGATCTGAATCGCTACGAGTACGACTCCACCAACCGCGTTCTTGTAACGCTTCCGCTTAGCGATCTTCAAAAGTATGAAGATGCAATCTCTCCCCACTCGTTGCTGGTTTCTTCATAGATAGATCTTGGTGATACTTAGGAAATTTTTTGATTTACTACTACGTCTCCCATCAGCCATCCCCCCGGGCCAATCGCTGTGAGAAGCTGCACTGCCGGAGCGTGTGCATGGCCGGCTTGGCACCGGAGTGGTTTTTGTAGGGGAGGTCAAGCATTTGCTCGAAAGTCAGCTTGGGTTGCAAGGCGGCCTTGCCAATGCACTGGCAAGGCCGCCTGGCAACCCAAGCTGGCGTTGACCGGAGGCCTGGCCAGCCGGCTGCTCCTCCTCAATGGAGGCGACCTGCCGGCTCCCGTAGCGGGAGTCGGGCTGGTCGTTCTGGCGCTTGCTGCTCTGCTACTGCCGGTTATCGGCTTCCGCTCGCGGCGCGGCGGGGGGCGTAGCCGGCTTGGCCGGTGCCTTAGCCTTCATCATCATCGAGGAATCGGCTGTGGCGTATTTGTCCGCTTTGGACATCAGGTCCGCCAGGGAGGTTGGCTCGGAGCACAAGAGCTTGTGCTTGAGGGGGTGCCATCGCAGCAGGCTTTGATGAAGTACTGGATGGCCTGTACCTCGTGTACTCCTTCACAGGAGTTGCGGATCTCGGTCCAGCGCGTGAGGTAGTCGCGAAGGGGCTCGTCCGGCCCCTGGACGCACATGGCCAGCTCGCGGGGCCGGCCAGGCCGTTTGTAGGTGCCGGTGAAGTTGCGGATGAAAGCCTCCTCAAAGTTCGTCCAGGTGTTGACGCTACCGACAGCCAGGCTGTTCAGCCAGGTGTGGACCGAGCCGATTAGCATGAGGGGGCATAGCGGACGGCTACGCGCTTGTTCCCCCTGGCAACGCCGATGGCGGTGGTGTAGTCGATCAGCCAGTCCTCCGGCTTGGCGGCCCCGGTATACTTCGGGGTGTCGCGGGGGAGCGTGAAGCCGGGCGGAAAAGGCTCGTTGTGGATCCGCGTCCGAAACAGGATGGGCCAATCGAGCCCTCCTCCTCGAGGAGAGCCGACTGCGCCAACCGGTCAAGATAGAGCCGAGCCGGGCGGCGAGCTCGGGGCGGCCGGCCGGCGGGATGGACCGTGCGGGTTCCTGCCGTGGGGGCGGAGTATGCCCGCGGGTGCGCCGGCAGCCGCCAGCCGGCTCCTCGTCGTGGTTGTGGCTGCCAACCGGATTGTTGCTGTGTCGGCTGTTCACAGCCGGCTGCTCGTTTCCGCGTGACGGGGCGCGCTGAGCGTTGCTCCCCCGGGCGTTCCGGCCTGAGGGACGAGGGGTGCTGGAGTGCTGAGCCGGCCGGCGGTCAGCGGCCCCAGTGTCCTCGCCCTCAGGACGGGGAAACTCGGAGACGGCCCCACTGGGGGTGAGGACGACCTATTGCGCGTAGGCGGTGTCGATGAGGTCCTCGATGTGCCACTCGCATGCAGCCCGCTCCTCTCCCTCCAAGGTTGCCAAAACCTCGTAGGCAACCTTGGCGGCGCGCAGGTTGGCCGCGGGGGTGTCGTAGATGGGGAAGCGGTCACCGAGGATTTCTGCGACCACGCAGCTGCGTTCTCGCACAGCACCACGCCGGCTGGGCTCGGGGCCAGCCGGGGTGAGACCGTACACGGAGTTGTATTCCCGTTGCACGGCCTCCATCCGGCGCCGCTCGGCAACGAGGGCCTGGCGTCTTCGAACAGCAGGCGACGGGCCGCCTCCAGCTCGGCTCTGGCGGTGGCCGGGTCCGCCGTCATTCCGATAGGAGTGCCCAGACCTCGAAGGGTGGCGGCGAGTGGGTCAGAGGTGCCGGCGCGAGCGGTGGCCACGTCGGCCCCGGCCGCCCGCACACGGCCCGAAGTGGTGGAGGAGACGGTGACCATCACTCCCACACGGGTGTGCGGGGGCCGATGGCCTCGCCTGTGGCGAGCATGCCCATGGACGAGGGAGGGTGGGTGCAGTCGAACACCCAACTAGGGTACTCGCCGGCCTCCGGTTCTTCGGCAAGGCTCAGCTTGCTGAACCACCCGGCGAGCGCGGCGACGTCGAGCGCGAGGTCGCGGCCGGGGCACTCGTCAGAGATGCCGGTCGTGCTGCCCGCGAGGCCCGCCGGAGCAAGCCCCATGAGCACACGATTCTGCCCGGACGCGAGGCGGTCGGGGGAGGTGGTGAAGGGTCCCGCCCAGAGCGTGACTCCGGCCAGCGCCGCGGACGGCCCCACGGTAGGCGCCAACTGTCGTGGTTTCGTCACAGCAGATGCCATAGGTAGGCTTATCGAGAGGGGCCGAAGGATGCCGGCGGGCTCCGGGAGCGGGATTAGGCACAAGCGGTGATGGACACACGATGTACCCAGGTTCGGGGGCCCTCTGTGGGAGGTAATACCCCTAGTCCTGCTCGGTATAGTTGAGACAATGGTTGGATTACAATGGCGCTCCTTAAGCTGTATGGATCGAGGAGGAAGAAGGGGCTAGCCTGCTCTTCCGCCTCTCTACGTGCGTGTGTGTGGGGGTGGATGTGGAGTAGACTTAGAGAGCAGCTGATCGATCCCCCCCGCATGGGGGTGGCCCGAGGGGTTTTATAGGCCACCCCCTCGGAATACAATACAAATAGAAGGTCAAAGGGGGCCTAGTCGGCAGCCTCTCTGGCCGGCTGCGGGGGCCCGGCCGTGGGGTCTTGTCGCCGGTAGGTCCCGCCGGCTGAGAGGTCCTATCAGGAACCGGCGAGGCCCGCGTGGCGGCCCCGACGCCGGTCGCATCGTGGCACGGGCCGCCCCTCGTGGCGTCGTCTTGCAGCGGCCGGCCGGGGTCAGCGGTACGGCCGGCCACCCTGTAGCCATGTCGAGGCAGGTAACGGAGTGGTTGGGGGCGTGCCGGCACTGTTGGAAGCCCAGTCACCATCCGCCAGGGTCAGAGGCTCTGACGCCTTCGCTGTGGCCATATCGGTGCTGACCCCCGATGGGATGGGGGCCCCTGTTGCCACGCATGCCCTGACGACATTATCCAATGTGCGGCTGGCTGGGGGGCCAGGCGGAAACGCCCCCCAGCCGGCCGATATGCCATAACCAGCGGGGCATAGCCAGCGGGTCGCTTCCGGCAGGGCGTAGCCGGACCGTGGGAGGGGGGCGGCCCGCCCTTTGATTGCGTTAGGAGGTTGGGGAAAGGGGGCGCTTGAGGCTACCTCGGGGTCATCCCCCCGTCAGGATCCATGTATGAAAACCAAGTATTGACTTTGGTAGACATGCTCGTTGGACGGCAGGTCGTCGACTACAAATGAACCTTTAAGAAGAAGACAGACATTGATGGTAAATGTCACCATTTATAAAGATCGACTTGTCGCAAAGAAGTTTCCGACAAGTTCAAGGAGTTGACTGCGATGAGACTTTCTCACTCGTAGCGATGCTAAAGTCTGTTGGAATTATGTTAGCAGTTGCTGCATTTTTCAATTATGAAATCTGGCAAATGGATGTCAAAACATGTTTCCTTCCTTAAGGAAAGGTTGTATGAGATACAACCAGAAGGTTTTGTCTGTCCTAAGGATGCTAAAAGGTGTGCAAGCTTCAGTGATCCTTCTATGAACTGAAGCAAGCATCTCGGAGTTGGAATATACACTTTGATGAGGTGATCAAAGTTTTTGAGTCTATACAAAGTTTATGAGAAACTTGTATTTACAATAAAGTGAGTGGGAGCACTATAGAGTTTCTGATAAGTATATGTGGTTGACATATTGTTGATCGGAAATAATGTAGAATTTCTGGAAAGCATGAAGGGTTGTTTGAAAGGAGTTTTTCAAAGGAAGACCTGGATAAAGCTACCTGATTGTTGAGCATCAAGATCTATAGAGATAGATCAAGATGCTTGATGAGACTTTCAATGAGTACATACCTTGACAAGATTTTGAAAGAGTTCAAAATGGATCAGTCAGAGAGAAGTGTTCTCGCCTACTTTGTAAGGTGTGAAGTTGAGTGAGACTCAAAGCTCGAGCACGGCAGAAGAAAGAGAAAGGACGAACGTCGTCCCCTATGCTTTAGCCATAGGCTCTGTATAGTATGCCATGTTGTGTACCGCACCTGCGTGTGCCTTGCCATGAGTCCATCAAGGGGTACAAGAGTGATCCAGGAGTGGATCACTGGACAGTGGTTAAGATTATCCTTAGTGACTAAAAGACTAAGGAAATGTTTCTCGATTATGGAGGTGATAAAGAGTTCATCGTAAAGAGTTACGTCGATGCAAGCTTTAACACCAATCCTGATGACTCTTAGTAGCAATCCGGATACGTATAGTGGAGCAGCAATTTGGAATAGCTCCAAGTGGAGTGTGGTAGCAGTATTACAGTTTAACATAGAGATTTGCAAAGTACACATGGATCTGAATGTCGCAGATCCATTGACTAAAAGACTTCTCTCACATGCAAAGCATGATCTAGCCCCAGAACTCATTGGGTGTTAGATTCATAACAATGCGGTCACATGGTGATGTGAACTAGATTATTGCCTCTAGTGCAAGTGGGAGACTGTTGGAAATATGCCCTAGAGGCAATAATAAATTGGTTATTATCATATTTCCTTACTCATGATAATCATTTATTATCCATGCTATAATTGCACTGATCGGAAACTCAGATACATGTGTGGATACATAGACAACACCATGTCCCTAGTATGCCTCTAATAGACTAGCTAGTTGATCAAAGATGGCTATGGTTTCCTAGTCATGGACATGAGATGTCATTTGATAACGGCATCACATCATTAGGAGAATGATGTGATGGACAAGACCCAAACTACAAACGTAGCATATGATCATGTCAGTTTATTGCTACTGTTTTCTGCATGTCAGGTATATGTTCCTATGGCCATGAGATCATGCAACTCACTGACGCCAGAGGAGTACCTTGTGTGTATCAAACGTCGCAACATAACTGGGTGACTATAAAGATGCTCTACAGGTATTTATGAGGGTGTCTGTTGGGTTGGCATGGATCAAGACTGGGATTTGTTACTCCGTGTGACGGAGAGGTATCTCAGGGCCCACTCGGTAATACAACATCACAATAAGCCTTGCAAGCAATGCGACTAAGTGTTAGTCACGGGATCTTGTATTACAGAACGAGTAAAGAGACTCGCCGATAACGAGATTGAACTAGGTATGGAGATACCGACGATCGAATCTCGGGCAAGTAACATACCAAAGAACAAAGGGAACATCATACGAGATTCACTGAATCCTTGATATAGAGGTTCGACCAATAAAGATCTTTGTAGAATATGTAGGAACCAATATGGGCATCCAGGTCCCTCTATTGGTTATTAGGTGTCTTGGTCATGTCTACATAGTTCTCGAACCCACAAGGTCTGCACACTTAAGGTTCGTTGACGTTTCGGTAGTATAGAGTTATGTATGGTGGTGACCGAAGGTTGTTCGGAGTCCCGGATGAGATCCCGGACGTCACAAGGATCTCCGGAATGTTCTGGAGGTAAAGATTGATATATAGGAAGTCCTGTTTTGGTCACCGGGAAAGTTTTGGGCTCATCGGTAGTGTACCGGGAGTGCCGGTAGTGTACCGGGGGACCATCGGGAGAGGTATTTTGACCCAAGAGGCTACATGGGCTGTGGGAGGAGGTAAACCAGCCCCTGGTGGGCTGGCCTAAGCCTCATCTAAGGGCCCATGCAGCTAGAGTGGTTTGAGAAGGAAAAAAATCCAAAGGTGGGGAGGTGGAAAGAGTTTCCAAGTGGAAAGGAGGAATCCTACTCCTAATAGGATTGGAGTAGGACTCCTCCACCTCACTTTTCGACCAAACCATGAGGGTTTGAGGCTGCCTCCTCCCCTCCCTCCCTCCTACATATACTAGAGGATTTACAGGAAAAAGCTAACCCTAATAGCCACGTGCTACCTCTCCTCTAGATCGCAGTTTCTCCTCTAGATCGGTTTTCAGCGGTGCTTAGGCAAAGCCCTGCTGGAATAGCTCCACCACCATCGCTGCAACGCCATCGCGCTGCCGGAGAACTCATCTACCTCTCCGCTCCCTCTTGCTGGATCAAGAAGGTGGAGATCGTCATCGAGCTGTACATGTGCTGAACGCGGAGGTACCGTCCGTTCGGCGCTAGATCGGAAGGACCATGATCAAGATCGCGAGACGGATCGTGATGAGATCACAGGACGGATCATGATGAGTTCGTGGGACGGATCGTGATTGGATCACGGGATGGATCGTGATGAGATCGCGGGATGCTCGGCGATTTGGATCGTGAAGACGTTCGACTACACCAACCGCGTTTCTTAACGCTTCCCGCTTAGCGATCTACAAGGGTATGTAGATCCACTCTCCCTCTTGTAGATGCTCATCACCATGGATAGATCTTGCGTGTGCGTTGGAAATTTTTTGTTTCCCATGCAACGTTCCCCAATAGATGTTGCCGCGAGGAGCCAGCCGAGGGGAGGCTACCAGGAGGAGCCAGCCGGGCCGCATCTCTATCTTCTCTCTTTACTTCTTCGTTTGTCTTGTTGATTCATGGGGCTTCGCATACCGGGGGTGGGTTCCTTGATGCTTTAAAATGTTGAGTCGTCTCCTTGAGCCTACCCGAGGGTAATCCCCTCGACAGTAGCCTCCGAGCCTCCGGGCGACTTGGAGAATCGGGCGAAGGGTTTATGCTGGTGGAGTTGTTGTTGTAGAAGTTGTCGATGACAGTCGATCGCAGGTTGGGGACAACGCAGCTTGCTTCCAGCGGGGGCACGCCAGCGCATCCGCTGGGTGCAGCCTCCGGGCGACTCGACAAGTCGGGCGGAGGGTCTTTGTTGTTTTTGAACTAGACAATGGCGTCGAGGATGCCGGGCGCGGACGCGGAGTCTGCCGGCCGAAGGGCGTGAGGCACTGCCGGGGGTGAACGCGGAGTCGACCAGCTGGCGGTTTCCAGCGGGGGCGCGCCAGCGCACCCGCTGGGTATAGCCTCCGAGCCTCCGGGCGACTTGAGGAGTTAGGCGGAGGGTCTTTGCTATTGCTGAAGCAGGCAGTGGTGTCGAAGATGTCAGGCGTAGACACGGGGTCTGCTGACTGAAGGGCGCGAGGCATTGCCGAAGGCGGACACAGGGTCCGTCGACTGATGGTTTCCAGCAGGGGAGCGCCAGCGCACCTGCTGGGTGTAGCCTCCGAGCCTCTAGGCGACTCGAGGAGTCAGGCGGAGGGTCTTTGTTGTTGCTGAAGCAGGCAGTGGTGTCGAAGATGTCGGGCGCAAACACGGGGTCCGCCGACTGAGGGGCGCAAAGCGCTACCGAAGGCGGACGCGGGGTCCACCGGCAGATGGGCATGGAGCCCTACCGAGGGCGGATGCAAAGTCCACCGGCTGTCGAGCACGAGGTGCTGTCGGGCGTGAACGAAGGGTCTGCCGGCTGATGGGCGTAGAGCCCCGCCAAAGGCGGATGCGGGGTCCGCCAGCTTTCGAGCGTGAGGCGCTGCCGGGCGCGAATGGAGGGTCCGCCGGCTGGTGGACACGGATCCCTACCAAAGGCGGACGCGGGGTCTACCAGCTGTCGAGCGCGAGGCGCTGCCGGGCACGGACGGAGGGTCCGCCGGTTGGTGGGTGTGGAGCCCTACCGAAGACAGACGTGGGGTCGTCGGCTGTCGAACGCGAGGCGCCGCCGGGCGCGGATGGAGGGTCCGTCGGCAGATGGGCGCGGTGCCCTACCTGGAGTAGCCTCCGAGCCTCCAGGTGAGGAAGGTTCCTCATAAAGACAACCATGTAGAAGACAAGGTTCAGTCGGCGTAGATACATCAAATTTTTGATTTTGCTAGTGCAACTTGGTGAAGAGGGTGCCGACTCGGTTTCGTTTGAGACCCCTTAAGTCTTTTTCATGTTCTCTCCGCTCTTTGGCTTTTGCTCTTGCTAGCGAGACAGCTGGGAGCCGGTCTGTAGCTGAGACGAAGAGTGGGTCGTGGAATGGAGCGTACAGTACTCGGACTCTGGGAGAAGACTCGACCGAGCAGATACTCATAAATGAAAACGACCGGGTCGCCCAAGCTGTTTTCTCCCTGGATGCTTTTCGCGTGTGGTGACCTCCAACTTTTTCTCTTGCTAGCCGGACAGTCGCGATGCGTTTTGTAGCTGAAACAAAGAGTGGGCCTTCGGTCCCATGCACTCTACTAAGCCGTCCCATGGGAACGAACGTATCGGGCCAAGACTAGCTGGCGTCAGGGCGAACAATAGGGTAGCAAAATAAATGCGGAGATGGCCCCGGGGGGTCGCTCCGGGTTATTTGTTCGTGTGTACGGTGAAAGGGTATGCACGTGGAGATCTCACATTGCTTTTGGGTGCCCGCGAGGTGATTTTGTCGATGTCGGCCAACGCGGTTTGTAGCTGTTGGGAGACGTAGTAGTAAATCAAAAAAAATTCCTATGATCACCAAGATCTATCCATGGAGAAACCAGCAATGAGTGAGGAGAGATTGTCTTCATACCTTTGAAGATCGCTAAGCGGAAGCGTTATGAGAATGCGGTTGGTGGAGTCGTACTCGCAGCGATTCAGGTCGCGGTGGATTCCGATCTCAGCACCGAACAATGGCGCCTCCGCGTTCAACACACGTGCAGCCCCATGACGTCTACTATGCCTTGATCCAGCAAGGAGGAAGGAGAGGTTGAGGGAGAGCTCCGGCAGCACGACGGCGTGGTGACGGTGGAGCTACGTGGACTCCGGCAGGGCTTCGCCAAGCGCTACGGAGAACGAGGAAGAGGAAGGGTAGGGTTGCGCCGAGAGAGAGAGAAATCGTGTCTCAAATCAGCCCAAACCCTTGCATATATATAGGAGGAGGGATAGGGAGGGCTTCCTTGGCCCCTCCTCCAAGGAGGAAGGTTCGGCCGAACTAGGGGGAGAGTCCACCTCCCACAAGGGAGGTGGATCTCCTCTTTTAAAACCCGTTTGCCCTTTATCTCTTGATCCCAGCCGCATGGGCCTTTCTAGAAGGTCTTGTACAGACCAAAAAGGGCTGGCACACCTCCTCTAAGGGCCCACAAAGTCCTATGGTCGTCACACCCCTCCCGGGGGTCCTCCGGCACCCTCCCGGCACTCCTGGTACACTACCGATGAGCCCGAAAACTTTCCGCTGACCAAAACTGGACTTCCTATATATCAATCTTTACCTCCGGACCATTCCGGAGCTCCTCGTGACACTACGGGATCTCATCCGAGACTCCGAACAACTTTCGATAACAACGTACACTTTTTCCCTATAACCCTAGCGTCATCGAACCTTAAGTGTGTAGACCCTACGGGTTCGGGAGACGCGTAGACATGACCGAGACATATCTCTGGTCAATAACCAACAGCAGGATCTAGATACCCATGTTGGCTCCCACATGCTCCACGATGATCTCATCGGATGAACCACGATGTCGGGGATTCAATCAATCCCGTATACAATTCCCTTTGTCTATCGGTATGATACTTGCCCGAGATTCGATCGTCGGTATCTCTATACCTTGTTCAATCTCGTTACCGGCAAGTCTCTTTACTCGTTCCATAAAACATCATCCTGTGGCTAACTCCTTAGTAACATTGAGCTCATTATGATGATTTCTTACCGAGTGGGCCCAGAGATACCTCTGCGTCACACGGAGTGACCAATCCCAGTCTCGATTCATCCCAACCCAACAGACACCTTCGGAGATACCCGTAGTGCACCTTTATAGCCACCCAATTACGTTGTGACCTTTGGCACACCCAAAGCATTCCTACGGTATCCGGGAGTTGCACAATCTCATGGTCTAAGGAAACGATACTTGACATTGAAAAGCTTTAGCAGACGAACAACATGATCTTGTGCTATGCTTAGGATTGGGTCTTGTCCATCACATCATTCTCCTAATGATGTAATCCCGTTATCAACGACATCCAATATCCATGGTCATGAAACCGTGACCATCTATTGATCAACGCGCTAGCCAACTAGAGGCTCACTAGGGACATGTTGTGGTCTATGTATTCACACATGCATTACGGTTTCCAGTTAACACAATTATAGCATGAACAATAGACAATTATCATGAACAAGGAAATACAATAATAACCATTTTATTATTGCCTCTAGGGCATATTTCCAACAGTCTCCCACTTGCACTAGAGTCAATAATCTAGTTACATTGTGATGAATCGTACACCCATAGCATTCTGGTGTTGATCATGTTTTGCTCGTGAGACAGGTTTAGTCAATGGATCTGCGACATTCAGATCCGTATGCACTTTACAAATATCTATATCTCCCTCCTGAATGTAATCACGGATGGAGTTGAAGCGGCGCTTGATGTGTCTTGTCTTCTTGTGAAACCTGGGCTCCTTCGCAAGGGCAATAGCTCCAGTGTTGTCACAGAATAGAGTCATCGGGCTCGACGCACTTGGAATTGCTCCTAGGTCGGTGATGAACTCCTTCATCCAGACTCCTTCCTTTGCTGCTTTCGAAGCAGCTATGTACTCCGCTTCACATGTAGATGCCGCCACGACGCTTTGCTTGCTGCTGCACCAGTTGACTGCCCCTCCGTTCAAAATGTACACGTATCCGGTTTGCGACTTGGAGTCGTCTGAATCTGTGTCGAAGCTAGCATCGACGTAACCCTTTACGACGAGCTCTTCGGCACCTCCATATACGAGAAACATGTCCTTTGTCCTTTTCTGGTACTTTAGGATATTCTTGACCGCTGTCCAGTGTTCCGCTCCGGGATCACTTTGGTACCTCCCTACCAAACTTATGGCAAGGTTCACATCAGGTCTGGTACGCGGCATGGCATACATAATAGAGCCTATGGCTGAAGCATAGGGGATGACACTCATCTCTTCTCTATCCTTTGCCGTGGTCGGGCATTGAGTCGTACTCAATCTCACACCTTGTAATACAGGCAAGAACCCCTTCTTGGACTGATCCATATTGAACTTCTTCAATATCTTGTCAAGGTATGTGCTTTGTGAAAGACCTATGAGGCGTCTCGATCTATCTCTATCGATCTTAATACCTAATATGTAAGTAGTTTCTCCAAGGTCCTTCATTGAAAAACACTTATTCAAGTAGGCCTTTACACTTTCCAAGAGTTCTGTATCATTTCCCATTATCAGTATGTCATCCACATATAATACGAGAAATGCTACAGAGCTCCCACTCACTTTCTTGTAAATACAAGTTCTCCATAAACCTGTACAAATCCAAACGCTTTAATCACCTCATTAAAGCGAATGTTCTAACTCCGAGATGCTTGCACCAGCCCATAGATGGAGCGCTGGAGCTTGCATACCTTGTTAGCATCTTTAGGATCAACAAAACCTTCCGGCTGCATCATATATAGTTCTTCCTTGAGGAAGCCATTAAGGAATGTCGTTTTGACGTCCATTTGCCAGATCTCATAATCATAAAATGCAGCAATTGCTAACATGATTCGGACAGACTTCAGCATCGCTACGGGTGAGAAAGTCTCATCATAGTCAACTCCTTGAAGTTGTCGATAACCCTTAGCGACAAGCCGAGCCTTAGAGACAGTCACATTACCATCCGCGTCAGTCTTCTTCTTAAAGATCCATTTATTTTCAATGGCTCGCTTATCATCAGGCAAGTCCACCAAAGTCCACACTTTGTTCTCATACATGGTTCCTATCTCGGATTTCATGGCTTCAAGCCATTTGTTGGAATCCGGGCCGGCCATCGCTTCTTCATAATTCGAAGGTTCACCTCTGTCTAACAACATGATCTCTAGGACAGGGTTGCCGTACCACTTTGGTGCGGAACGTGTCCTAGTGGACCTTCGTCGTTCAATAGTAACTTGATCTGAAGTTTCATGATCATCATCATTAACTTCCTCTCCAACAGGTGTAGGCTCCACAGAAACAACTTCCTGTGCTTCGCTACTCTCCGGTTCGAGTGGAGGTACAATTACCTCATCAAGTTCTATTTTACTCCCACTTACTTCTTTCGAGAGAAACTCTTTCTCGAGAAAGGATCCATTCTTGGCAACAAAAGACTTTGCCCTCGGATCGTAGGTAGAAGGTATACCCAATAGTATCTTTGGATATCCAATGAAGACGCACTTTTCCGCTTTGGTTTCGAGCTTCTCAGGTTGAAGTTTCTTCACATAAGCATCGCATCCCAAACTTTTAGAAACGACAGCTTAGGTTTCTTTCCAAACCATAATTCATACGGTGTCATCTCAACAGATTTTGACGGTGCCCTATTTAAAGTGAATGCGGCAGTCTCTAATGCATATCCCCAAAACGATAGCGGTAAGTCGGTAAGAGACATCATAGATAGTACCATATCTAATAGAGTGCGATTATGACGTTCAGACACACCATTTCGGTGAGGTGTGCCAGGCGGCGTGAGTTGTGAAACAATTCCATATTTCCTTAGGTGCGTGCCAAACTCGTGACTTAAATATTCTCCGCCACGATCAGATCGTAGGCACTTTATTTTCCTATCACGTTGATTCTCTACCTCACTCTGAAATTCCTTGAACCTTTCAAAAGTTTCAGACTTATGTTTCATTAAGTACACACACCCATATCTACTCAAGTCATCAGTGAGGGTGAGAACACAACGGTAGCCTCCACGAGCCTCGACACTCATAGGACCACATACATCGATATGTATTATTTCCAACAAGTCAGTTGCTCGCTCCATTGTTCCGGAGAACGGAGTCTTGGTCATCTTGCCCATGAGGCATGGTTCGCACGTGTCAAATGATTCAAAATCAAGAGACTCCAAAAGTCCATCAGTATGGAGCTTCTTCATGCGTTTGACACCAATATGACCAAGGCGGCAGTGCCACATGTAAGTGGGACTATCGTTATCAACCTTACACTTTTTGGTACTCACACTATCGACATGTGTAACATCACGTTTGAGATTCATCAAAAATAAACCATTGACCAGCGGGGCATGACCATAAAACATTTCTCTCATATAAATAGAACAACCATTATTCTCAGATTTAAATGAGTAGCCATCTCGCATCAAGCGAGATCCAGATACAATGTTCATGCTCAAAGCTGGTACTAAATAACAATTATTAAGGTTTAACACTAATCCCGAAGGTAGATGTAGAGGTAGTGTGCCGACGGTGATCACATCGACCTTGGAACCATTCCCGACACGCATCGTCACCTCGTCCTGTGTCAGCCTCCGCTTATTCCGCAGCTCCTGCTTGGAGTTACAAGTGTGAGCAACTGCACCGGTATCAAATACCCAGGAGCAATTACGAGCGCTGGTTAGGTACACATCAATAACAAGTATATCACATATACCTTTAACGTTGTCGTCCTTCTTATCCGCTAAGTACTTGGGGCAGTTCCACTTCCAGTGACCGGCACCCTTGCAATAAAAACATTCAGTCTCAGGCTTGGGTCCATTCTTGTTCTTCTTCTTCCCGGCAACTTGCTTACCGGGCGCGGCAACAGCTTTGCCGTCCTTCTTGAAGTTCTTCCTACCCTTGCCTTTCTTGAAACTAGTGGTCTTATTCACCATCAACACTTGATGCTCCTTTTTGATCTCGACCTCTGCTGATTTCAGCATCGAGTACAACTCAGGAATGGACTTCTCCATCCCTTGCATGTTGTAGTTCATCACAAAGCTCTTGTAGCTAGGTGGAAGCGATTGGAGGATTCTGTCAATGACCGAGTCATCTGGGAGATTAACTCCCAGCTGAGGCAAGCGGTTTTGTAGCCCAGACATCTTGAGGATGTGCTCACTGACAGAACTATTCTCCTCCATCTTACAGCTGAAGAACTTGTCGGAGACGTCATATCTCTCGACCCGGGCATGAGCTTGGAAAACCAGTTTCAGCTCTTGGAACATCTCATATGCTTTGTGTTGCTCAAAACACTTTTGGAGCCCCGGTTCTAAACTGTAAAGCATACCACACTAAACAAGGGAGTAATCATTGCAGCGAGAATGCCAAGCACTCGCAACGTCTTGCTCTGCTGGGAGAAGGGGTGGTTCACCTAGTGGTGTATCAAGGACATACAATTTCTTGGAAGCTATGAGGATGATCCTCAAGCCACGGACCCAGTCCGCATAGTTGCTTCCATCATCTTTCAGCTTGGTTTTCTCTAGGAACGCGTTGAAGTTTAGGGTGACATTCGCGTTGGCCATTGGATCTACAATATAGATTGTAAAGACAATTGTAGACTAAGTTCATGATTATTAAGTTCACATAATCAAATTATTTAATGAACTCCCACTTAGATAGACATCTCTCTAGTCATCCAAGTGACACATGATCCATGTCAACTAGTCCGTGTCCGATCATCACGTGAGACGGACTAGTCATCCATGGTGAACATCTCCATGTTGATCGTATCTTCTATACGACTCATGTTCGACCTTTCGGTATTCCGTGTTCCGAGGCCATGTCTGTACATGCTAGGCTTGTCAAGTCAACCTAAGTGTATCGCATGTGTAAATCAGGCTTACACCCGTTGTATGCGAACGTTAGAACCTATCACACTCGATCATCACGTGGTGCTTCGGAACAACAATCCTTAGCAACGGTGCACAGTTAGGGTGAACACTTTTATTGAAATTTTATTGAAAGATCATCTTATTTACTACCGTCGTTCTAAGCAAATAAGATGTAAACATGACAAACATCACATGCAATCAATATAGTGACATGATATGGCCAATATCATCTTGCTCCTTTGATCTCCATCTTCGGGGCACCATGATCATCACTGTCACCGGCACGACACCATGATCTCCATCATCGTGTCTTCATGAAGTTGTCTCGCCAACTATTACTTCTACTACTATCGCTAACGTTTAGCAATAAAGTAAAGTAATTACATGGCGTTTATGATTGACACACAGGTCATACAATAAAATAAGAGAACTCCTATGGCTCCTGCCGGTTGTCATACTCATCGACTTGCAAGTCATGAATCCTATTACAAGAACATGATCAATCTCATACATCACAATGCATCACATCACATCCTTTGGCCATATCACATCACAAGGCATATGCTGCAAAAACAAGTTACACGTCCTCTAATTTGTAGTTGCAAGTTTTTACGTGGTTGCTATAGGTTTCTAGCAAGAACGTTTCTTACCTACGCCAAAAACCACAACGTGATATGCCAATTGCTATTTACCCTTCATAAGGACCCTTTTCATCGAATCCCATCCGACTAAGGTGGGAGAGACAGACACCCGCTAGCCACCTTATGCAACAAGTGCATGTCAGGCGGTGGAACCAGTCTCACGTATGCGTACGTGTAAATTTGGTCCGGACCGCTTCATCCCACAATACCGCCGAATCAAGATAAGACTAGTAGTGCTAAGCATATTAACAAAATCGACGCCCACAACAACTTGTGTTCTACTCGTGCATAGATTCTACGCATAGACCTAGCTCATGATGCCACTATTGGGAGACGTAGTAGTAAATCAAAAAAATTCCTACGATCACCAAGATCTATCCATGGAGAAACCAGTAACGAGTGGGGAGATATTGCATCTTCATACCTTTGAAGATCGCTAAGCGGAAGTGTTACAAGAACATGGTTGGTGGAGTTGTACTCGCAGCAATTCAGATCGCGGTGGATTCCGATCTCAACGCCGAACAACGGCACCTCCGCGTTCAACACACGTGCAGCCCGATGACATCTCCTATGCCTTGATCCAACAAGGAGGAAGGAGAGGTTGAGGGAGAGCTCCGGCAGCACGATGACGTGGTGACGGTGGAGCTACGTGGACTCCGGTAGGGCTTCGCCAAGCGCTATGGAGAACGAGGAAGAGGAAGGCTACGACTGCGCCGAGAGAGAGAGAAGTTGTGTCTCAAATCAGCCCAAACCCTTGCATATATATAGGAGGAGGGAGAGGGAGGGCTGCCTTGGCCCCTCCTCCAAGGAGGAGAGGTTCGACCGAACTAGGGGGAGAGTCCACCTCCCACAAGGGAGGTGGATCTCCTCTTTTAAAACCCTTTTGCCCTTTATCTCTTGATCCCAGCCGCATGGGCCTTTCTAGAAGGTCTTGTCCAGCCCAAAAAGGGCTGGCACACCTCCTCTAAGGGCCCACAAAGTCCTATGGTAGTCACACCCCTCTCGGGGGTCCTCCGGCACCCTCCCGGCACTCCCGGTACACTACCGATGAGCCCGAAAACTTTCCGGTGACCAAAAATGCACTTCCTATATATCAAAATTTACCTCCGTACCATTCCGGAGCTCCTCGTGACGTCCGGGATCTCATACGGGAGTCCGAACAACCTTCGGTAACCACGTACACTTTTTCCTTATAACCCTAGCGTCATCAAACCTTAAGTGCGTAGACCCTACGGGTTCGAGAGACACGTAGACATGAACGAGACATCTCTTCGGTCAATAACCAACAACGGGATCTGGATACCCATGTTGGCTCCCACATGCTCCACGATGATCTCATCGGATGAACCACGATGTCGGGGATTCAATCAATCCCGTATACAATTCCCTTTGTCTATCGGTATGATACTTGCCCGAGATTCGATCGTCGGTATCTCTATACCTTGTTCAATCTCGTTACCGGCAAGTCTCTTTACTCGTTCCGTAACACATCATCCCATGGCTAACTCCTTAGTCACATTGAGCTCATTATGATGATGTCTTACCGAGTGGGCCCAGAGATACCTCTCCGTCACACGGAGTGACAAATCCCAGTCTCGATTCATGCCAACCCAACAGACACCCTCGGAGATACCCGTAGTGCACCTTTATAGCCACCCAGTTAGGTTGTGACGTTTGGCACACCCAAAGCATTCCTACGGTATCCAGGAGTTGCACAATCTCATGGTCTAAGGAAACGGTACTTGACATTGAAAAGCTTTAGCAGACGAACAACACGATCTTGTGCTATGCTTAGGATTGGGTCTTGTCCATCACATCATTCTCCTATTGATGTAATCCCGTTATCAACGACATCCAATGTCCATGGTCATGAAACCGTGACCATCTATTGATCAACGCGCTAGCCAACTAGAGGCTCACTAGGGACATGTTGTGGTCTATGTATTCACACATGCATTACGGTTTCCAGTTAACACAATTATAGCATGAACAATAGACAATTATCATGAACAAGGAAATACAATAATAACCATTTTATTATTGCCTCTAGGGCATATTTCCAACAGTAGCCAACATGGTCCTGCTAACGTGCGCGAGGCGCTGCCGGGCACGGACTTGGGGTCCGTCGGCTGATGGGCGCGAGGCGCGGGTTCCGCCGGCTGTCGAGCTTGAGGCGCTGCCGGGCGTGGACGTAGGGTCCGCCGACTATCGAGCATGAGGCGCTGCCGGGCGCGGACGCTGAGTCCACCGGCTGATGAGCGCGGAGCCCCGCCGGGCGCGGAGGCGGGATTCGCCGGATGATGAGCGAGAGGCGCTACCAGGCACGGACGCGGAGTCTGTCGGCTGATGGGCGTGGAGCCCTGCCGGGTGCGGACGGGCGGTCCGCTGGCTGGTGTGTGCGAGGCACTGCCGAGGGCGGAGGTGGGGTCCACCGGCTGATGAGCGCGAGGCGCTGCCGAAGGCGGATACGGGGTCCGCTGGCAGGTGTGCGCGAGGCACTGCAAAGGGCGGACGCGAGGTCCGCCGACAGATGAGCTCGAGGCGCTGCCAAAGGCGGATGCGGGGCCTGCCATCTGGTGTGCGCGAGACGGTGCCAAGGACGGACGCGGGGTCCACCGACTGGTGTGCACGAGGCGCCGTTGAGGGTGGACGCGGGGGTCCGCCGGCTGATGAGCGCGAGGCGCTGCCGGAAGTGGTCTCCACGTCTTCGGGCGATAAGGTTCGTTGATTTTTGCGTAGGCGAGACGGTTGTTGTTGAAGATAGCCGGCACGGCTTGGCGCTTGCGGAGCGTGCCGGCACACCCGCTGGGTGTAGCCTTCGAGCCTCCGGGTGCTCGAAGGGGATTCCGGCAGACGTTTTCCTCTTCGTCTTTTTTTTGGAACTGACTCCACTTTTTTTTGGCAGCCAACCCTCGTGTCTTTCCCCCTAGCTGGCCCCTCCTCCTCTTTTCCTCCCCCAGGCTACGCAACCAACTCGCGAGGGTGAGGGACAAAGGTGCAGCGGAGGGAGACGGCTGGGACGCTAGTAGGCGGACCCAGGAGCGGGGATGCGAGGCCAGCAGCGCCGCGCGGGGGCGAGCCGTCGCGGGATGGCCAGGGAGCGGAGCTGCAGGGAGCCGGCCGAGGCGTCGGGAGGCGGAGCGGGCCGTGGAGGCACGCTGTAGCAGAGTAGTCGGGGCCGGAGGGCCGCGCCGGCCTACGGGGAGGCGGAGCCGGTGGTGCCGCACGGTGGCGAGTCGGCGCGGGGTGGAGCAGGCGGCAACGAGCGCGACCAGGTGCGGAGGCGGAGCGGCGGGCGCGGGGAGCCGCCACGGGCGCAACAGGGCGCCGCGACGCAGGCGGCTAGGCCGACGGATGCGACGGAACAAGGGCCGGACGCGGCCAGCGACGATGCAGATGACGCGTGGTGGAGCCTCCGCTGGCCTAGAGGTGAAGGCGACACGGCGCGCGGGGGCGCAACCGCGGGCGGGATGACATGCGAAGGGGCGGAGCTGGGGCGATACGGTAGAGGGCATGCGAGCGTGTGGTGGCCAGCCGGCTGACACGGGAGCCGGTGTGAGCGACGGAGGAGCCAGCGTGGGGAGGCCTGCTGGCAGGGCGCGGGAGCCGGCGCGAGCGGCGGAGGAGCCCGCACGAGGCGGCCATCCGGCCGAGCGTGGGAGCCGGTGCGAGCGGCGAACGAGCCAACCTGGGGTGGCCCGCCGGCAGGGCGCAGGAGCCGGCGTGGAGGAGGTCGAACCCACACCGGTCGTAGCATGTGGCCTGGCGGGCGCCGCGAGGCGGGGCAGGCTGAGTGGAGCCGCATTAGGAGCGGACGCGTGCGGGGGCGCAGGGGTGCGACGCAGACGGCACTTCAGAGGAGATCGGTGCGGCGTTGCCGGCGTGTGGCCCTCGCCGGGATCGAAGCGGGTGGCGCGAGGGACGCCATGGGGCAGAGTTGCTCGGGCACGGGTGCCCAGGAGCCGTGGCGGGAGACGCTCGGGTGATGGAGCACAGTCGGGAGGACGATGTGGACTGAGCGACGACAGGAGCAGAGTGGAATGACCCGCAAAGACGAGGAAGGGCGGGCGTGGCTTGCGGTCGCTCAGTGACGGAGTAGTGGCGCAGGGGCAAGGAGTGGCCGCCTCGGGCGACGCGGGCGTGCGCGCATGGCGCAACCGGGCGTGTGAGCCTTCCCAGGCGAATGCGAGCCTGGAACGCGCGGACAAGTGCGTCGGAGCCGGGCTCGGCGCGACGCGGGTGTTCCAGAGGGGGCGCATGTCGACGCACGGAAGGTGCGGCAACGAGGCGCCGTGACGGGGATGCCCGGAGGCCAGCACCGCGGGCGTCGGGCCGGCGCAGCGATGTGGGGACCGAACTGACCAGCATCCCTGCACGCGGAGGAGCGAGGCCGAGGAGGTCCGAGGGGAGACCGGTGTCGTACGAGGCCGGCGACGTGGATGCACCGACCTGCACGGTCGCCCCGGAGGCGCGTTGGAGCGAGCTGAAAGTGGACGAGGCTGACGAAGGGGACGTGCCGTCCCGCGCGGCAGTCCCCGGGGCATGTTGGTGTCGAGCTCCCGAGTGCCGCGGGGGAGACGACGACAGCGGCGCGGTGGGCGAGGACGAGGCTGGCGGTGAGGACACGCCATCTTGTGCGGTAGTCCCGGGAGCATGTTGGTGTCGAGCTCCCGAGCGTCGTCGGTGAGACGACGTTAGTGCCGCGATGGTGACGACGAGGCCGGTGGCGAGGACGTGGCGCCGCGCGCACTTGCCATGGGGGTGTGACGATGTTGAGCCCCCGAGCGGCAACGATGCCGCGCTGGTGATGACGGAGAGGGTCCCGCCCGGACCGCGGTTCTAGCAGCAGCTTGCCCCACGGTGGGCGCCAACTGTCGTCGTTTTCTCATGGGGGGTTGCGCAAGACGGCAGATGCCATGGGGTGGCTTATCGAGGTGAGAGCAAGGCTGTCGTGGATGACCCGGGACGGGTATGCGAATAGCACGCAGTGGTTTACCCAGGTTCGGGGCTCTCTGGAGAGATAACACCCCTACTCCCGCGCATCTGTATATCTATGGAATATCTGATACATGGTTGCTCCTGGAGCTGTAAGGGAGAGGAGAGCCATGAGGCTTCTTGCCTCATGTGTGTGTATGTGTGAGCACGTGAGAGTGGACCCTCATATGTGATGGGCATGAGGCCTTTATATAGGCATGAGTGGGTAGCTTACATCCCAAGCAGCTTGAGGCGTAAGCTACCATGAGTAGCTTACATGTTAAACCACATGTAGCTTGTGGACTAAGCTATGTCTGTCCACTGGTGCACTTTATAAATCGGTGTCCAGGGGGCAGGTTACACTGTCGATAGTACCACATGACACGTGTATAGTGTGCTCCTGCTCGCCAATAGTGCATCGCCATGAGATATGACCGTCTGGTCCGCGCGTGTCCGATGGGACGTCGGGAGCTGACTTCTTCAGGCTGTAGCCGGACAGGGAGAGGGAGCCGGACAGGGGGAGACGGACAGGAGGAGCCGGACAGGAGGAGCCGGACAGGAGTAGCCAGACAGGGGGAGCCGGACAGGAGAGCCGGACAGGGGGAGCCGGACAGGAGGAGCCGGACAGGGGAAACCAGACAGGAGGAGCCGGACAGGGGGAGCCGGACAAGAGGAGCCGGATAGGATGAGCCGGACAGGGGGAGGCTGCTAGGAGGAGCCAGCCGAGAGGAGGTTGCCGGGAGGAGCCAGCCGAGGGGAGGCTGCCAGGAGGAGCCAGCCGGGCCGCAGCTCTGTCTTCTGTCTTTACTTCTTTGTTTGTCTTGTTGATTCGTGGGGCTTCGCATATCGGGGGTGGATCCCCCGATGCTTCAAAGTGTTGAGTCGTCTCTTTGAGCCTACCCGGGGTAATCCCCACGACACTGAAGAAATATATTTTTGACGAATACCCAAATACTTTCTCAATTATGCACAAACAATTTTAAAAGTAGATGCACATTTTTTCTAACAGAGGTGAACAGTTTTTATGATAGCAAGAACATTTTTAAACAGGTCAGCCTTTTTAACACTTTTTTAAAAGCACATTTTTATATATCCAGACACATTTTTAAACTACATGAACAAATTCAAATACCAAGATGAACATTTTTTCAAACATAATGGACATTTTCAAACACACATGAACAATTTCTTTATACCAACCGTGACATTTTTTATATATTCAAGCACTTTTTAAAACTACATGCACAAATTCAACTAGCAAGATGAACAATTTTTAAAAACATAATGGATATTTTTAAAACACATATGAACAATTTTTTAATATCAACTGTGCCATTTTTTATATGTCCGAGCACTTCTTTAAACTAATGAACAAATTTGGTACCAAGAGAAACATTTTTCTGAACACAGAATGGGCATTTTTTCAAACACACGTCATTTTTTGTAAATACACAATGACCTTTTTTTTTTCAACACGTGATATAGCGTACACGTACGCTTTTTCAACTACATAAAAACATATTTTGACCTATATATCCTACTTGACCAGCTTCCTCTCGCAGCACGTGTCCGCTGGTTAATGTATCTAGATCATTTTTCGGAAAATTATATGAAAATTGTAATTTTTTATAAAATATTTTTTCCAGAATATTTTAGATATAGGTACAATGAAAAAATGAAAACAAAAAGTTTTTTGGGGCAGGAAAAATACACTGCAAAATCGAAAAAAATACGTTGACCGGGCCTGCCCCCAAACCGGGGGTTCGGCATCCCGGAGGGCCTGGATTGGAATGGCCGCTCCATCCAGCCCACGGGCCTGGCGATAAACAGCCACCTGCGCCACCCCCGGCCCCGGTGGCTACTTTGCAAGTTCCAAAACCCTACTCCCCTCCGCCTCCCTCCTTCCGGATCCTTCCTTCCTTCCCCGCACACCCCACTCCCTCCCCGCCGTTTCTCCGTTCCGCCGCCGACCAGCCGCCGCCGCCGCCATGTCGATCCGCATGCTGAACCAGAACGCGGAGGTGATGAACAAGTCGGCGGCCCTGGCCATGAACATCGGCGCCGCCAAGGGCCTCCAGGATGTCCTCAAGACCAACCTCGGCCCCAAGGGCACCATCAAGATGTACGCCCCTCCCCTCCCCTCCCCTCTCTTCCCTCATCCTCCCCGCTAGCCAGCCTTCCCCGCACCGCACGGCGCGCCGCCGGATCGCGCGCGCATCCTCCTCCTCCTAGGTCTCGCGTAGGCAGATTTGGAAACGACGGCGCCCGGGTGGTGATCTGCGCGTCTGATCTCTCTCACCTGGGCGCACTTGTTAGTGGATGCCGAGGATCTATTTTTCTCCCCATTTCGATCCTCTCGTCTTGTGGATTGTCGTTAACTGAATGTTCAGGTTTGGAATTGTGTGTGGGCGGAGTAATGCCGCGTCAGCAATCTGCTTTCACCAATGCTTTGGGTTTTAGCTGATTAGATCAAGTCGGGGTCGGCAATTAGTTGGTTACTGTCAATCTTTAAAGCTGTTGAAGTATAAAATTAGGGTTGGTTCGTGGATAGATCTTTAGGCATAGCCATTGTGGTGTTTGCACATATATCTGACTGATTCTTTGATCTGTGATGCACAGGCTTGTGGGTGGAGCTGGTGACATCAAGCTGACCAAGGACGGGAACACCCTCTTGAAAGAAATGGTACTAATCAGATGTGCTCACAGTAATTTTCTTATGATGCATGCTCTTTTCTCCAGTTTCTGATGGTTTTTGTGTTGCTGTTATCAGCAAATCCAGAACCCAACAGCGATCATGATTGCAAGGACAGCGGTGGCGCAGGACGACACGAGCGGCGATGGCACCACATCAACAGTGCTTTTCATCGGGGAGCTTATGAAGATGTCCGAGCGATGCATCGAAGAAGGTCTGTATATGGGGTCCCACCCCTCTTGTCCGCTTTTGATGAATCAAACCATTAATATGGTTATTGCATTTGAAATAATTTGTTGCGATGTTTGCTGTTAATCTTTCTGAACCGTATTCTTGTGTTGGGAATATATCATGGGCTGGTATTCTATCTTAATGCATCTATTTAGTTGATTAAGATTTAAGAATGACTACTTTTACAATGTTATGCAATCTTCACAATAAACACAAGTGCCTACAAAGAAAATGAAGATAAAATAATTGTTGACTTACGCCACTGCCAACTTTTTATGAGTGTGGCACGCCTGAGATATTTGACTGTGGCTGTAGCGCGGTTGGTTGGATCAATAGCCAACTGAAGATAGAGAGTAATGCAGTATAATTTTGACTTCTGTGTATTTTTAAGATAGGGATTACTCTTGTAGCATTGTTATGTGCATCTTGTGGACATTATTGTGCTCTGAAAATGCATTTCCCAGCTGGTTGCTACACAACAGTGCCAAAGATTAACCTTACAAATATTGGCTTCTGCTCTAAGCTTGTGACAAAACCTTACCTCTAACTGCAATGCTGTTTCTTAGAGGGAAAACTCATGTGTTTATATGGTAGCTGGCTCCTTGCTATAAGTTCATTGTAACGAGTTGTTATTTTTGCAGGTACTCATCCACGGTTTTTGGTTGATGGCTTTGAGGTTGCCAAGAAAGCAACTCTTGAATTTCTCGAGACATTCAAGACATCAGTCGTTATTGGTGATCAACCCGATAGGGAGATCTTGAAAATGGTAGCAAGAACTACTCTTAGGACAAAGGTGATTGCACTATATTTCACCATTTTTCTTTGGAAACAAATGTACACATGTGTACCAAGGCTTACACAAAATTTGCTATTCTGTAGCTGTATGAAGGATTGGCTGATCAGTTGACTGATATTGTTGTAAATGCGGTAATGTTATATTTCTTTTACAGTGTTTCCTTTGGAGGCTTTTTTTTCCACATAATTGCTTAACATATTTCTATTTTCTGTATGGTCCATGCTGTAGGTCCTATGCATCCGCCAAAGTGATCAACCAATTGATCTTTTTATGGTGGAAATAATGCATATGCGCCACAAATTCGATATTGACACACGTCTGGTATGTATTGTTTTTCTTTTATTTGCAGTTTGCACAATATAACATCATTCTGAACTTCATTGACCTTTGGATAAATGGTTCATATGTATTTTCAGTCACAAGCTTGTTAACATAGCTACCTGTTGATTGTAGTTTTTGGTTCTGTTCATATGTATTCTTTGCCACACAAATAATGAACCTTGGTTATTATAATGTAACGTCAGAACACTTGTTCCTTTTTTTTTTTTTAGATTGAGGGTCTAGTCCTTGACCATGGTTCTCGGCACCCTGACATGAAGCGCAGAGCAGAGAATTGTTACATCCTGACAGCTAATGTATCGCTGGAATACGAGAAAAGGTGCATGCTTTTGCATAGAGTGCTATGCTGCATACTCTAGTTCTATTAATCACCATGGTTACATTCTTTCAGTTTGGCTGCACCAAATATAAGAAGGTTCATACTTCAATATTTGTCAGAAGCATGTACTCTCTCCGATCCAAAATAAGTGTTGTGGTTTGGCACTTATTTTGGATTGGAGGGAGTAGAATCTTGCCTAGAATTACTGACTTTAGTCAACTTATGTTATTTCCTTGCATGTCATGAGGGCAACTAGTAGTGCTCAGCAGCAGTCTGTTTTAACCTGCTGTACATGCATCAGTGAAGGGAACTGTTTAACTGACACATAAGTTTCTCAGTGAAATAAATGCAGGATTCTTCTACTCAAATGCAGAACAAAGAGAAAAGATGGTTACTGCAGAGAGGCGTCAAGTTGATGAACGTGTCCAGAAGATCATTGAATTGAAAAATAAGGTATTTGCTTAGTCTCTCTCTCTCTCTCTCTCTCTCTCTCTCTCTTTCTCTCGTTTGGAAAATATTGTCTTCATGTATTTCCTTGGTCATGCAGGTTTGTGCAGGAAGTGACAAGAATTTTGTGGTGATCAACCAAAAGGGCATCGATCCTCCATCCCTCGATCTCCTAGCTAGAGCTGGGGTAACCAATTCTGACTTGTTTCTACATGATGGTTCTAATTTGCTTGCATTCAACCTCCAGTTAAGAATTTGTGTCATGGTGTCTCCAGCTGAACTTGTAACATGAAAGTTGATATGACATTATACACAATGCTACTCTATAAGCTACAAAATGTAACCATCTGAAACCTAAGCAAGACGATCGATATTTCAAATGAGGCAGTGCAATAAATTATTCAGCTTTGAGTTCATGCATTGTTAATTTTGAAGTGACAATTTTTTGCATGCGGTCCTCATTACATTTTAAGCTCAAGAATTTGCATGCTGCAGATTATTGCTCTCCGAAGAGCAAAGAGGAGGAACATGGAGAGACTTGTGCTAGCATGTGGTGGCGAAGCCATCAATTCAGTTGAAGGCATGACTGAAGACTGTCTTGGCTGGGCTGGGCTTGTCTATGAGCATGTTCTTGGAGAAGAAAAATACACGTTCGTGGAGAATGTTAAGAATCCTCACTCCTGTACTATATTGATCAAAGGTCAGTACATTCTCGAGAAACAATAGTATATTTTTCAAAACTACCTGTGTTGGAAACTTACTGTAAATTCAACTATCTTCAGGACCTAATGACCACACCATTGCACAAATCAAGGATGCCGTACGAGATGGTCTAAGATCTGTGAAGAATACAGTTGAGGATGAAGCTGTTGTGCTGGTATGATTTGTAAATTTCTTCCACAAGACAGCACCAAAACAAATATTTTGCTGAATAAATATGCACATTTGATTGGGATTTTGTAGTTCGCATAAGGTGTTGGAAACTTCATGATCTACTTGAGCATAAATATGCACATTTTATTAGGATTTCGTAGTTAGCATGAGGTGCGAGGAAACTTCATGATCTACTTGATCATGAATATGCACATTTGATTAGGATTTGGTAGTTTGCATGAGATGCCGGGAACTTCATGATCTGCTTTAGCTGTTGCTCCCTCCGATCCATATATTAATTGTCGTTCAAACGGATGTATCTACCACTAAATTACGTCTGGACACATCCGTTTGAGCGACAAGTGATATGGATCGGATGGAGTATTGTATATTTACTTTGGCTGTCAAGCGTGTTCAAATTGATTTATGTTGAGACATTCCTTGCATTGTTTGTTTGGGTCAGGTTTGACATAATTCAGAGGTAATAGCGTTGATGCTAATACATATTTTTTTTGTTAATCTCAATTATTTTCTTACGGGACTGGCAGCTTATAGCATCCATTTTATTATCGCGGGCTGTCTTGTGTTGCTTTAGGATCTTGTTTATGTGCATTGGATCATGGTTGACGGACGGCTTCTTTGTCATGTTACATTTTCTTATTGTTTTGGTCAACTGTAGGGTGCTGGAGCGTTTGAGATGGCTGCAAGGAAGAATCTCATTGACAATGTGAAGAAAACCGTTAAAGGAGTAAGTGCACTGAATCATTGACATGTTCCTTTCTACTGTATGAATATCAGTAAGTATGCTGCTGCTAACTTGGAATCTTTAACACCAGCGAGCCCAACTCGGGGTGGGGGCATTTGCCGATGCTCTACTTGTTATCCCCAAGACGCTAGCGGAGAATTCTGGTTTAGACACCCAGGACGTTATCGTCTCTCTTGAGGTATGTGCTTGCACTTACCCTGATGCTTTTTAGCTCGAGTTCTGGCATCAGAGAAGTTGTAACCGATGTTTCTTACTGTATAACAGAATGAGCACGACCGTGGGCTGGTGGTGGGGCTGAACCATAACACCGGTGAGCCAGTCGATCCCGAGATGGAGGGCATCTACGACAACTACTCGGTGAAGCGCCAGATCATCAACTCCGGGTATGTCATAACAGAGCATCTGTTCTTTCTCAGCTGACCCATTCATTCTCCAGAAAAAAAGGAGAATGGATGTTATTTGTGACTGGCCTGACGAATGATGTTTGTTTGTTGGGTGGTGCAGACCCATCATCGCGTCGCAGCTGTTGCTAGTGGATGAAGTGATCAGGGCAGGGCGCAACATGAGGAAACCGACCTAAACCTAGCGCGTGCTCCTTCCGGGCCGTGACTGAGTTTTTGTTTGGCTGTTTTGCTCTCTGGTGTGCCGAGTAGCGAGTAGTGATAAGGTCGGGGGTGGAATTGCTTGACTGGAAGAGATTGTACTTGTAACGGCCCTTATGACAGTGTGTCGATGTGTTTCTACGCTTGTGTTTGTATGCAGAATGTTTTGTTGGATCATGTTTAGTAGCTATGTGTTTTTTCTTTTGTGCGTGCTTTTGGCGGTTGGACTCAAATTAGCTAGTGCATTGTGATGTTTCTCTCTTTCCCTTCATCAAAAAGATATGGTCGCAGAAAAATAACTTCAACAACAATCAAGCATTTGACACATGCTACAATCCCGGCCCAGCTTCATACCAATTCCGGCCCTGTGGGCCCTCTCTTTTCCGGCCCATGGAAAGTAACAACGTAATCCGAAAAAGCAATACGCAGCTCCTTTTTTTTTACCAGCAATATCGTTGTCTGCCAACTGTATTTCGCCATCATCTTCGAAAGAGAAGAAAAAAAAACTGTATTTCGCCAGCATCTCATCACCAACAGTATTTCTCACGACGAACCTTTTTATTTGGCGCGGTCGAAGGAAACAAGCGGAGCATCCATACTGCCGTTTGCTACTTTCTCACACCCAACACCCAAGTATACGTCGACCGTGGTGGCTTTCTTTTGTATACGTATATATATGTATAAAAAAAGTAGGCATCGATGGACCGCATCCCAATTGATTGGACGGCTGAAATATCTGAAAAGGCCAACAGCGACCTACAAAAAGGAGAGCCATTTGTAGCAGCACTGTATCTACCTATAAAAATTAGAGACAAATGGACTGCTAACAGGGGCTGAGATCGACGGAGATCGCATGGACCGCGACGGCGCCTTTGACTGTCCATCCGCGCCGCGGTCGACACCGTTCTACTAGCCAGCCACTCGCTGCGTCTTACCAACTACAACGCAGCGACACGAACAAACACGCGATTTGTTTGTTTGGATCGATCAAACGAACGTTGATGTCCTGTTTTATAAATGTATTGTTTAGTACATTTAACGTAGGTGTGACCCAAATTTCAAATTCACATTTAAAAATAAATACTGCCCAAACAATAATATTTATTATTTAAACATAGTTATACGTTAAAGCGCCGGTCAAAGCCGGCCAAGTCTACATAAAACTTAATTAAACATAAATAAAAAAGTCTCAGCCGCTCGGCCTGTCCTATGCATCATTGTTTTGATTGTCGTCGGGGACGCTGAGGTCGATGAGCTCCGACGCCGACCCAACCTAGGGGAACGCCGCCTCTCACGCCTGAGCAGCGTCCTGCGTCGGCAGCGTCGGTGGCTGGGGCGCAGGCTGACGGGCTCGCTCCTCCGCCTCCCACTCCCGACGCTCCTTCCCCTCCTGCGCCCACCAACGCTCCAGCTTCATCGCCCGCGCGCGTGACTTCCAGTGCAGGAGATATGCCGTCTCCTGCTCCGGCGTGGCTTTAAGCCAGATGGGAGGCATGAACACCCACTCCCGGAGCTGGCTGGTCCACTTGTAGCACTCCTTCGCCTCAACCTTGGGCTCGTGAATCGTCGGAGGCGTCGACGGAGCTGGAGAAGGAGGCAGGACGCAGTCGCCCGCCGCGGACAGCGCGAGGGCTTCATCGAGGCCCTCCCAGCGCGCGTTCTCGTCGCGCCTGCTCTGGTCAATGGCATAGGCCATTGCCTCCTCGAGGGTGGCCTGGTAAGCAGCCTCCTCCTCCTGCTCCTCTTGTTGGAAATATGCCCTAGAGACAATAATAAAATGTTTCTCGTATATGGAGGTGCCGAAGAGCTCGTCATAAAGGGTTACGTCGATGCTAGCTTCGACACAAATCCGGACGACTCCAAGTCGTAAACCGGATACGTGTATATTTTGAATGGAGGGGCAGTCAGCTGGTACAGCAGCAAGCAAAGCGTCGTGGCGGCATCAATATGTGAAGAGGAGTACATAGCTGCTTCAGAAGCAGCAAAGGAAGGAGTCTGGATGAAGGAGTTCATCACCGACCTAGGAGTGATTCCTAATGTGTCGGGTCCGACGACTCTATTCTGTGACAACACTAGAGCTATTGCCCTTGCGAAGGAGCCCAGGTTTCACAAGAAGACAAGACACATCAAGTGTCGCTTCAACTCCATCCATGATTACATTCAGGAGGGAGATATAGATATTTGTAAAGTACATACAGATCTGAATATCACAGATCCGTTGACTAAACCTCTCTCACGAGAAAAACATGATCAACACCAGAACTCTATGGGTGTTCGATTCATCACAATGTAACTAGATTATTGACTATAGTGCAAGTGGGAGACTGTTGGAAATATGCCCTAGAGACAATAATAAAATGGTTATTATTGTATTTCCTTATTCATGATAATTGTCTATTGTTGATGCTATAATTGTGTTAACCTGAAACCGTATTGCACGTGTGAATACATAGACTACAACGTGTCCCTAGTGAGCCTCTAGTTGGCTAGCTCGTTGATCAATAGATGGTCACGGTTTCATGACCATGGACATTGGATGTCATTGATAACGAGATCACATCATTAGGAGAATGATGTGATGGACAAGACCCAATCCTAAGTATAGCACAAGATCGTATAGTTCGTCTGCTAAAGCTTTTCTAATGTCAAGTATCGTTTCCTTAGACCATGAGATTGTGCAACTCCCAAATACCGTAGGAATACTTTGGGTGTGCCAAACGTCACAACGTAACTGAGTGGCTATAAAGGTGCACTACGGGTATCTCCGAAAGTGTCTGTTGGGTTGGCACGAATCGAGACTGGGATTTGTCACTCCGTATGACGGAGAGGTATCTCTGGGCCCACTTGGTAAGACATCATCATAATGAGCTCAATGTGACTAAGGAGTTAGCCACGGGATGATGTGTTACGGAACGAGTAAAGAGACTTGCTGGTAACGAGATTGAACAAGGTATAAGGATACCGACAATCGAATCTCGGGCAAGTATCATACCGGTAGACAAAGAGAATTGTATATGGGGTTGATTGAATCCCTAACATCGTGGTTCATCCAATGAGATCATCGTGGAGCACGTGGGAGCCAACATGGGTATCCAGATCCCGCTGTTGGTTATTGACCGGAGAGGTGTCTCGGTCATGTCTACGTGTCTCCCGAACCCGTAGGGTCTACACACTTAAGGTTCGATGATGCTAGGGTTATAGGAAAATAGTGTACATGGTTACCGAAGGTAGTTTGGAGTCCCGTATGAGATCCCGGACGTCACGAGGAGTTCTAGAATGGTTCGAAGGTAAAGAATGATATATAGGAAGTGAGGATTTGGCCACCGGAAGTGTTTCGAGAATTACCAATAACGTATCGGGACCACCGGAAGGGTTCCGGGGGTCCACCAAGTGGGGCCACCAGCCCTAGAGGGCTGCGTGGGCCGAGAGTGGAAGGGACCAGCCCCAGAGTGGGCTGGTGCGCCCTCCACCCTGGCCCAAGGCACAGGAAAGGTGGGAGGGAGGGGAAACCCTAGGCCCAGATGGGCCTAAGGCCCACCTAGGGCTGTGCCCTCCCATCTCCCTCTCTGGCCGCCGGACAGATGGCCATCTAGGACTGACCGCAGCCCCTAGGGTGGGAACCCTATGGCTGCGCCCTCCCTCCCCCTCCTCCTATATATAGTGGAGGGTTTTGGGGCTGCCAGATACACGAATTCTCTCTCTCTCTCGGCGCAGCCCTGCCCTTCCTCTTCCTCGCTCTCCGCGGTGCTTGGGAAGCCCTGCCGGAGACCACGCAGCTCCACCGTCACCATGCCGTCGTGCTGCCGGAGCTCTCTCTCAACCTCTCCTTCCTCCTTGCCGGATCAAGGCATAGGAGACGTCATCGGCCTGCACGTGTGTTGAAAGCAGAGGCGCCCTTGTTCGGCGCTAAGACCGGAATCCACCGCGATCTGAATTGCTGCGACTATGACTCCACCAACCACGTTCTTGTAACGCTCCTGCTTAGCGATCTTCAAAGGTATGAAGATGCACTCATCCCCTTACTCGTTGCTGGTTTCTCCATAGATGGATCTTGGTGATCGTAGGAAATTTTTTGATTTACTATTACGTCTCCCAACACCTCTGGCTTCACTTCAGGGGGCGGCGGTGGGACGGTCGGATCCAATTGGACGCCATGAAGGCTCTCCTGCTCGTGCTCCATGGCGAACCAAACCTCCCAGTTAGGTGGATTAGGCGTGTACGCAGGATCACGCGGCTGCTTGGGGGTGAGGAGATCGCGCCGTCGGCAAACCTCCTCCGCGTGCACGCGTGCAGACCGCGACACTGTTGGGATGGGGATGCGGTGGGGGTCCAAATGCCAACCATGGGGAGGTTGACATCTGGGTAGGGCAGAGCTTGCCTGTACTGCGAGAGCCATTGAGCTTGGTGGACTGGGATGTATAGGCGCTCCCGCGGTGGCGCCGTCGTCCAGGACGAGCTTGCGCACGGGGTGAGTTTGCCCTTGCCCTTGCTGAAGAAGCACATGACGGACGATGGTGCTGGCTGGCTAGGTTTTCGTGGTTGCCGCCGGGGAAGCAAAAGTGGCCAGATGTGGACGGGAAGGGGAAGTGGATGAGGCCGGCCTCACCGGACGTTTGGATTAAAAAGGACGATGACCGGCAGTTTCCTGCCGTTGTCAGGTGGCCCAAGGTTGGTGGTCGCCGTCGGAGGAGCAAAAGTGGCCTGATATGGACGAAAAGGGGAAATGGATGAGGCTAGCCTCGTCGCACGTTTGGATTAAAAAGGATGACGACCGGCAGTTTCCTACCGTTGTCAGGTGGACCCGAGGTTGGTGGTCGCCGCCGGGGAAGCAAAAATGGCCATATGTGAACGGGAAGGGGAAGTGGATAAGGCCGGCCTCGCCGCACGTTTGGATTAAAAAGGACGGCGACTGATAGCTTCATGCCGTTGTCAGGTGGGCCCGAGGTTGGCGGTCGCCGTCGGGGGAGCAAAAGTGGCCAGATGTGGACGGGAAGGGGAAGTGGATGAGGCCGGCCTCGCCGCACGTTTGGATTAAAAAGGACGATGACCGGCAGCTTCCTGCCGTTGTCAGGTGGGCTCGAGGTTGGTGGTCGCGCTTAATACGACCATGGGTGGTAGTTGTGAAGCTGACATGTGGATCCGATGCGGACACGGTGAAGATACGGGGCGCGTCCGGTTTGTGTCCGCGAGGACACATTTCAGAAGCATTTTTGGGCCAGAAATGGGTCCGCGTGGACATGAAGCGGATGCTTTTTGGTTTTAGATCGACGTGTTGGGTCTTCATTTTTGTTCGCACCGATCCATACAGACGTAGACGGTCGATTTGGGTCGCTGCGTTGGAGTTGATCTCAGCAATCATTTCTTTCTCCTTTCTTTGGTATACGTCTGGAGTTGTAGTTTTGTTGCTACTGCGGTTTTTGGAAGAAGAAAAGGTTGTCATTGCATGGAATTTGTTATGATTTACTCTCTTGGTTTCTAAATATAAGTCCTTTTACAGGTTTCATTACGAAATACATACGGATATATACAAACATATTTTAGAATATATATTTAAGACATACCTTAATATGTATCCTACTTTTTATTTTTTTAAAGTGAAAGCTTTCAATAGTGAACGCATGTAAGAATAGCACTACAACACAGAAAACTGATATACCCTCCATTCTATAATGTAGTGCGTTCACGGTTTTTCAAATCTAAGTTTGATTATGAATTTGACAAACAAGACCGGCTGTGGCGGAAGCAAAAACTATACCACTGAATTCATATTTTTGATACGAATTCAATGATGTAAATTTTACCGCCGTCGTAATTGGTCTCTTAGGTTAAATTTATGGTTAAAATTCAAGCTCGAAAATCAAAAACAAACTGCATTATAAAAGGGAAGGAGTATTCGTCGCGCATGTCGAATACTCTTGGCAGAGACCCGGTGGCAGCCAGGGGGGATGAACTGAACCGGAGCCGAGCTGGTCAGTGACAGTGAGTGAGTGACCACTCTGCTGCCTCCTGGGCCGATGTATCCGAGCCCTGCCTAGCATAGCCACCCTAGTGCGTGGTGCCATGTCTACCATGCCGAGTACTACAACAACTGCACTAACATCATTTTGTTTGCATTCAATTTAATTCAATCACAGTTCCCTGCAGCCAGCCAGGCATTTCGGATAGGAGTAGCATCGTTTTTGGAAAAGCTGGTGCTACTGCTACGCGTAGGGAGGGAGAGAGGAGCATGTCACTATTTCCTCTGATCCGGTTTATTATGCGTCTCTATTTTCTGTCAAACTTTAACCACCTACACAACTAATATAATGCTATCTTCGTCTTGGTTTATTGGTCCTCTTCATGTTTTGTGTCAAAATATGATAATAGGTTTAACTGATAAAATACTAATGCATGTTATAAAAAGTTATATCCTTGGATTCACGTTCAAACGTGGTTTCTAATGATACCATTTTTATGACATGCATTAACATCTTATTAATTAAATCCATGGTTAAAATTTAACAAAAAATACAAAAGGGATCAATAAAGCAGGACGGAGCTAGTATTATTTATATGCTACAAAATGTGTACTCATTCTATCTATATTAATTGTTGTTGATTTAGTGTAATTTGTTAAATCGGCGATAATTAATATGGACTTATATGGTATAATGTTTGTATTATATTTAAATTGGAAACAATATTTTTATAGTATAATGTTTGTTACATATAATTTATTATTTTATTAATTAAATTTATGGTTGGAGTTTGAAACTGAATACGAGGAGGACCAATAAACCTAGACGAAGAGAGTAGATCCATGTCCAGGGAAGTGGAGTTTTTGAGCTCGGGCTCATTTGAGCCCGCGTGAACAATAAAATCCGAAAAAAATTCAAAAATTCTGATTTTTTTGGTAAAAACATTGACAACAGTTTTACATGCTCCCAAAATTTCGTATTGAAATCACATTCCTGGAAATCGTGGCAAAAAAAAAAATTGATGCTCCAAATGTGTTATTTTGAAAAGCATTTAGGAGTGCTGATTTTTTTTGGCACGACCTCCACGAAAGTCTTTTCAAGATGAAATTTTGTGAACACTAATTTTTTTTGTTAATGTTTGCATCAAAAAAAATTCAGAAATTTTTGAATGATTTTTCATTTTTTGTTTCGATTTTACTGTTCACCCCGGGCTCAAATGAGCTCGGGAGCAGAAGATGGCTTTCCCATGTCCAGGCTTTTTGGACCCAAAAAACAGCCTCCAACCACAGTCTTAAAAGAAAAAGTTTGCAACAAATATTTTGGGAAACCAAAAAAACGACATGACAAGCTGCGTATTAGCGGCATGCAGGCTGTTGTCACAAACCAAATCTAGTATCCACGAACGCTCAATCGTGGCCCGGGCAATTCCCGCACGCGACCACCGCCCCTCCTCCGTCCCGCACGGGACCACCGCCGGCCACCGTAACACCATGGTGGGGCCTTCCGACGGCACCATCGACATTGCCACAGTTACCGCCTCCAAACCTCCTTCATGATGGAAATTGAAGAGCTTCTTTGTTTTCTTCTTTTAATGTTCAATGTGTAAACACGTCAGCCAACGTACTGGCCCATCTTTGTGCTAAATGTGCTGATCACTTACGACCCATCTTTGGCTGACTGTGCAAAGATCTCTTTTGTTGACTAAAGCTCTAGAGTTTGGCAAAGAAAAGGACAACACTTTTTTTGAACAATTTTTTTTAGAGTTTGGCAAAGAAAAGGACAACACTTACTATCACCCTACGGACCCCACCCATGGCCTTCGTGGTCATCCGATCTATTATGATCGGATGGCTCGTGAGCAACCCTCATGACTTCTCCTTCGAGCCCATGCCCACTCGCTGTCGGGAGAGGAGCTCGCACGTGCGCTGCCTCCTCTACCCAGAGCACTGTTGGCCATCACGCCGCTCGGCCCTGCCCCGACCTCCAACAGGCTCCTTCTCGCGCCATTTGGTAGCCGCCGCCTTCCGGCATCCTCGATGGTGAGGTCAGTCCCATCGCGCCCCTACCGTTCCTTCCGTGGCTCTCCTTGTCGGTCTAGTCTCTCTCTCCAAGGACTTCAGCGAGATATTTTGTTTTGCTTGTTGTAAAAGGGCCATGTTTCAGCCTTGCAAAAACAAATCACAACAAGGCATGTGTTGTAGAAAAATTACACAATACCACTCTGGTTGTAAAGGGGATTTCTCATTTGGGCACATCGGGCGAACATTAGCGGGTCCATCCAATTGTCATGGAGACGGTCAATTTTTCTCAATCATCCGCCAGACCGTATCCGAATTGATTGGCGACTGAAATATCTGAAAAGGGAAATGCAGAATAAGAGAGGTGTCTGCATCATCACCCACCAGCAGTGAACATGATGTGTTTGGTAGGGTGCATGAGCCCAAAAGTTTCCTTTTCGACCCACTTTTGAGTGTTTGGTAAAGCATATGAAGGGTGCATGAGTCCACACTAGCTTAGCATAAATACACTAGGAGCATGCATGAAGAGACCATGCATGAGGGCATGTACAATGGTGACATATGGATACATATGCCCCATGATAAAAAATAGCTTGAGGTATCTACATTGATTTGTTCTCTCGAATGCAAGCTACCACTAGTGATCTCATCAAGAAAAAGAAGATAAAAGATTTTGATACACATGTATCTCTACTTTTCACTTCAACTCTTCAGCTTTTTGCATTAGACCACACTTTTTTTTCCTCAAGAACCCGTCTCCTACTAAGGATCCCGTTACCCTATCCGAACTTATATCCGAACCTACGTGGCACGTGGAGCATCACCCTGGGGCTATGCATTGGCCATGCCCTGGAGAGAGGTGTTGAGATGAGCATGCACGAATAAAACCCTATGATGAGATGAGAATGCAACCAAACACACCGCGAGAATGAGGCGCAACAGATTGCATGGATCGCAACGTCGCCTTTGACCATCACCATTGTTGTAGCCATTCCATGAGCCGGCTATCAATGACCATTTCCTTTTCACTCTCTTTGACACGCATCTACTAATCTACTGTAGTATCAACGTCACATTGATTTGTTACTACTGCAGATTCTGAAGAAGAAAAATGTCGGTACGTGGAATTTGGTTCTTGGATGAAAAGAAGAAAGCCATCTCTTTCTTTTCCTTCGATGTCGAAGATGCCTGCTTGCTTCCCTTTATTTGTATTTGCCATTTGGTTACTAATTTCAGTTTTATTAAGAAAATATAATTAACTAAATAAATAAATTAATGAGGATTTCAACAGGATCCATGTCGTTTTCCTCTTGTCCTTGTCGGCTGGAACCCTAGCCGCCGCCAGGAATGGACAATCTTCCAGCGTCGTCCTCGGGCAGCTCCCCTCCGCCGGTGACCTCGGTCGTCAGTGGTGAGGGGGGTCGTCGTATCCACACGTGTGGTTCATTTTTAGTCCTTGCTGTCTAGGTTTTTATGTTTCTTATCGTCTTGGCTTCGACGATGACGATGATGGTTCTGAATAAAGATTGCTCGGATCCTTCCATGACAAGGCCATCGGTCCTATGATTTGGAATGGATTTGGAAACCAGTCTGTTTAAGAAAGGATGGCCTGGCGGCAATGCCATCCTCATGGTGGACCTGTGTTCTCGAGCTCCATCGTTGCGACAACGTTTGCTCCAACATCAACACGGAGCTTGAGAGATAGTCCAGGAGCGGATGCAGATTGTGGTCTACGTCGACGACATATGGAAGACGAAAAATGTGTTGGGTTCGTGATTCGTGGATGCACTAGTGGAGAAATGGCTAGCCACAACTCTTGTTGGTGGCACGCCATCTTCACACAACGTCAGCACTATTATTTTCAAATAGTGTTGGCATCAGCTAAATTGGTAAGCCAGCTGTAAAGGGTTACTGCTGGTGTTTTTTTTTCACGCTACAAATTTGTTGGCCCACCTGTACTTACCGTTCGGAACATAGTGGTGACACTACAGGAATCAGGTTCTTTACCGTCTATCATGGCATACGGCAAAGGCACAACCACCGACGGCAAAGACCTTTGCCGTCCGCTGGCGGACGACAAACTTTTCGGCCGAATAAACTCCCGCAAAGAGGTCTTTGCCATCTGCCTTGAGACAGCGGATGGCAAAGATTCTTTGTCGTCAACCAACCACTTCTTTGCCGTCAGTCGGACTGTCACAGATGGCAAAGAAAGAAAACCTTTGCTTACTGTTGTTTTTACACAGACGACAAAGAATCTGGTATAGGTTAAAAAAGGCGGTCGTCATTTAGGTAGTGGCCGTCCTTGCCCAAAGAGGAAGGTGGTGTTGGTGCATGGTCGCGGCAGCGGTTGGAAACTCCGGCAGGGCGTTGGTGGTGGTGGAGGAGAGTCTTCGATGGTCGCGGTGGCAGCTGCTCCTTCCTGTCACTGCAGTCGTTGCTCAAGCTCCGGAAGTAGGGAAGCAGAGACACCGGGGAGAGAGGCAGCGGCGTCTGTGGCTCACTCCGGCGACTGTTGCCACTGCTGAGGAGCTCCAAGGCGAATGCGCGGCCAACCTCTTCCTTGAGCGCCTAGCGAGGTAGAAAGAAGGAGAGGAGAGAGGGTCTGGTGAGGGGTGGCACGGGAACGGGCAGATCTGGCCGGCGGGGTGCCGGATCGGGTCGGGAATGGCTTCGACGTCCATGGGAGGATACGGCCGGCGTGGTGCCGGATCGAGGATGGGGAGGGCCGGGCGCTCGGGAAGGACGAGGCCTCGAGGCCTCCAGATCAGGCATCTGCAGGAGTCGGGGTCAAGGGCGCGTTGTGGTTAGGGCACTGCTGCTGCGCTCCGACGGTCATCGGACCTAGCGTTGTACATAATTCAGGGAGGAGGACCAGAGAAAGCAAGGAGGAAGATGTGTACGTGCGTGTGTGGGGTGGACCTATACGTCCGCGTGGGGTGGTGGGTTCTGGTTGCTGCATGGGATGCGTGGTGGGTGTTGGAAATATGCCCTAGAGGCAATAATAAATTGGTTATTATCATATTTCCTTGCTCATGATAATCGTTTATTATCCATGCTATAATTGTATTGATCGGAAACTTAGATACATGTGTGGATATATAGACAACACCGTGTCCCTAGTATGCCTCTAATAGACTAGCTCGTTGATAAAAGATGGTCAAGGTTTCCTAGCCATGGACATGAGATGTCATTTGATAACGGGATCACATCATTAGGAGAATGATGTGATGGACAAGACCCAAACTACAAACGTAGCATATGATCGTGTCAGTTTATTGCTACTGTTTTCTACATGTCAAGTATTTGTTCCTATGACCATGAGATCATGCAACTCACTGACACCGGAGGAGTGCCTTGTATGTATCAAACGTCGCAATGTAACTGGGTGACTATAAAGGTACTCTACAGGTATCTCCGAGGGTGTCTGTTGGGTTGACATGGATCAAGACTGAGATTTGTTACTCCGTATGACGGAGAGGTATCTCAGGGCCCACTCGGTAATACAACATCACAATAAGCCTTGCAAGCAATGTGACTAAGTGTTATCCACAGGATCTTGTATTACGGAAACGAGTAAAGAGACTTGCCGGTAATGAGGTTGAACTAGGTATGGAGATACCGACGATCGAATCTCGGGCAAGTAACATACCGAAGAACAAAGGGAACATCATACGGGATTAACTGAATCCTTGACATAGATGTTAGACCGATAAAGATCTTCGTTGAATATGTAGGAATCAATATGGGCATCCAGGTCCCCCTATTGGTTATTAACCGTAGAGGTGTCTCGATCATGTCTACATAGTTCTCGAACCCGCAGGGTCTGCACACTTAAGGTTCGGTGACGTTTCGGTAGTATAGAGTTATGCATGGTGGTGACCAAAGGTTGTTAGGAGTCCCGGATGAGATCTTGAACGTCACGAGGAGCTCCGGAATGGTCCAGAGGTAAAGATTGATATATAGGAAGTCCTATTTTGGTCACCGAAAAAGTTTCGTGCTCATCGGTAGTATACCGGGAGTGTCGGTAGTGTACCGGGGGACCAACGGGAGGGGTATTTCGACCCAAGAGGCTACATGGGCTGTGGGAGTATGAATACCAGCCCTTTGTGGGCTTGTGGAAGTCTCACAAAAGGCCCATGTGACTGGGAAGAAAAGCCCAAGGAGAAAAAGGTGGAAAAGGCAAAAAGGCTAAACAAGGAAGGAGTCCTAATCCAACTAGGAGTGGAGGAGAAGGACTCCTCTCCTCCTTTGTGCGCTAGCCTCCTCCTCCTCCTCTCCTCCTATATATACTAGAGGTTTTGAGGGCATCCCTAACCCTAATTGCCACGTGCTGCCCTATTATTCCTCTAGATTGTTTTCTCCTCTAGATTGGTTTTCAGCGGTGCTTAGGCGAAGCTCTGCTAGAATTCCTCCACTACCATCGCCGCAATGCCGTCGCGCTGCCAGAGAACTCGTCTACCGCTCCGCTCCCTCTTGCTGGATCAAGAAGGCGGAGATCGTCATCGATCTGTACGTGTGCTGAACACGGAGGTGCCATCCGTTCGACGCTAGATCGGAAGGACCGTGATCAAGATCGCGAGACGGATCGTGATGAGATCACGGGACGGATCATGATGAGTTCATGGGATGGATCGTGATTGTATCGCGGGACGGATCGTGATGAGATCGCGAGACGCTCGGCGATTTGGATCGCGAAGACGTTCGACTACACCAACCGCGTTTCTTAACGCTTCCCGCTTAGCGATCTACAAGGGTATGCAGATGTTGGGGAACGTTGCATGGGAAACAAAAAAATTCCTACGCACACGCAAGATCTATCCATGGTGATGAGCATCTACAAGAGGGAGAGTGGATCTATATACCCTTGTAGATCGCTAAGCGGGAAGTGTTAAGAAACGCGGTTGGTGTAGTCGAACGTCTTCGTGATCCAAATCGCCGAGCGTCCCGCGATCTCATCAAGATCCGTCCCGCGATCCAATCACGATCTATCCCGCGAACTCATCACGATCCGTCCCGTGATCTCATCACGATCCGTCCCGCGATCTCGTCACGATCCGTCTGGCAATCTTGATCACGGTCCTTCCGATCTAGCGCCGAACGGACGGCACCTCCGCGTTCAGCGCACGTACAACTAGATGACGATCTCTGCCTTCTTGATCCAGCAAGAGGGAGCGGAGAGGTAGAAGAGTTCTCCAGCAGCGTGACGGCACTGCGGTGATGGTGGTGGAGCTATTCCGGCAGGGCTTCGCCTAAGCACTGCAGAAAACCGATCTAGAGGAGAAACTATGCACTAGAGGAACGGGTAGCACGTGGCTGAAAATTCTGTGCCAAAACCCTAAAATCCTCTAGTATATATATAGGAGGAGAGGAGGAGGAGTCTTGGCTGCCAAAAAGCCAGCCCTTGGGTCGACCAAAGTGGGGAGGAGAGGAGGACTCCTCCTCCAATCCTAGTAGGACTAGGATTCCTCCTTTTTTTGGCCTTTTTCCACCTTTTTCCCTTTGGGCTTTTTCTCCCAGCCACATGGGCCTTGTGTGGGACTTCCACCAGCCCAGAAAAGGCTGGTATTTACTCTCCCACAGCCCATGAAGCCTCTTGGGTTGAAATACCCCTCCCGGTGGTCTCCCGGTACACTACCGGCACTCCCGGTACATTACCGATTAGCCCGAAACTTTTCCGGCGACCAAAATGAGACTTCCTATATTGCAATCTTTACCTCCGGACCATTCCGGAGCTCCTCGTGATGTCCGGGATCTCATCCAGGACTCCGAACAACCTTCGGTCACCACCATACATAACTCTATACTTCCGAAACGTCACCGAACCTTAAGTGTGCAGACCCTGCGGGTTCGAGAACTATGTAGACATGAGCGAGACACTTCTACGGTCAATAACCAATAGCGGGCCCTGGATGACCATATTGGTTCCTACATATTCTACGAAGATCTTTATCGGTCGAACCTCTATGTCAAGGATTCAGTCAATCCCGTATAACGTTCCCTTTGTTCTTCGGTATGTTACTTGCCCGAGATTCGATCGTCGGTATCTCCATACCTAGTTCAACCTCGTTACCGGCAAGTCTCTTTACTCGTTCCGTAATACAAGATCCCGTGGCTAACATTTAGTCACATTTCTTGCAAGGCTTGTTGCGATGTTGTATTACCGAGTGGGCCCTGAGATACCTCTCCGTCAAACGGAGTAACAAATTCCAGTCTTGATCCATGCCAACCCAACAGACACCCTTGGAGATACCTGTAGAGCACCTTTATAGTCACCCAGTTACGTTGCGACGTTTGATACACACAAGGCACTCCTCCGATGTGTATGAGTGTCATGATCTCATGGTCACATGAACATATACTTGACATGCAGAAAACAGTAGCAATAAACTGACACGATCATATGCTACGTTTGCAGTTTGGGTCTTGTCCATCACATCATTCTCCTAATGATGTGATCCCGTTATCAAATGACATCTCATGTCCATGGCTAGGAAACCTTAACCATCTTTTGATCAACGAGCTAGTCTACTAGAGGCATACTAGGGACATGGTGTTGTCTATGTATCCACACATGTATCTGAGTCTCCGATCAATACAATTATAGCATGGATAATAAAAGATTATCATGAACAAGGAAATATGATAATAACTAATAAAATATTATCTCATCACGAACCGTCCCGCGATCTCATCACGAACCGTCTTGCGATCTCGTCACGATCCGTCCCGCGATCCAATCACGATCGTCTCGTGGCCTTGATCACGGTCCTTCCGATCTAGTACTGAACGGACGGCACCTCCGCGTTCAGCACACGTGCAGCTTGATGACGATCTCCACCGTCTTTGTCTAGCAAGAGGAAGTGGAGAGGTAGAAGAGTTCACCGGTAGCGTGACGGCGCTCCGGCGATGGTGGTGGAGCTATTCCGGCAGGGCTTTGCCTAAGCACTGCGGAAATCCGATCTAGAGGAGAAACTATGCACCGGTGGAACGGGTAGCACGTGGCCGTAATTTTTGTGCAAAAACCCTCTAGTCCACCAATTTATATAGGAGGAGAGGAGAGGCAGCCTTGGCGCAGGGCAAAAGCCTTAGAGTTGGCCGAAATAGAGAGGAGGTGGAGGAGGACTCTCCTCCTCCAATCCTAGTAGGACTAGGATTCCTCCTTTTTGCCTTTTTCCACCTTTTTCCTTTAGGACTTCTTCTCCCAGCCGCATGGGCCTGTTGTGGCTATTCCACCAGCCCACTAAGGGCTGCTTAATACTCTCCCACAGCCCATGAAGCCTTTTGGGTCGAAATACCCCTCCCGAAGGTCTCCCGGTACACTACCGGCACTCCCGGTACACTACCGATGAGCCCGAAACTTTTCCGGTGACCAAACTGGGATTTCCTATATATGAATCTTTACCTCCGGACCATTGACGTCCGAGATCTCATCCAGGACTCCGAACAAACTTCAGTCACCACCATACATAACTCTACACTACCGAAACGTCACCGAACCTTAAGTGTGCAGACCCTGCGGGTTCGAGAACTATGTAGACATGACCAAGACACCTCTACGGTCAATAACCAATGGCGGGACCTGGACGTCCACATTGGTTCCTACATATTCTACGAAGATCTTTATCGGTCAAACCTCTATGTCAAGGATTCAGTTAATCCTGTATAACGTTCCCTTTGTTCTTCGGTATGTTACTTGCCCGAGATTCGATCGTCGGTATCTCTATACCTAGTTCAACCTCGTTACCGGCAAGTCTCTTTACTCGTTCCGTAATGCAAGATCCCATGGCTAACACTTTAGTCACATTGCTTGCAAGGCTTGTTGTGATGTTGCATTACCGAGTGGGCCCTGAGATACCTCTCCGTCACACGGAGTAACAAATCCCAGTCTTGATCCATGCCAACCCAATAGACACCCTCGGAGATACCTGTAGAGCATCTTTATAGTCACCCAGTTACATTGCAATGTTTGATACACACAAGGTACTCCTCCGGTGTCAGTGAGTTGCATGATCTCATGGTCATAGGAACCTATACTTGACATGCAGAAAACAGTAGCAATAAACTGACACGATCATATGCTACGTTTGTAGTTTGGGTCTTGTCCATCACATCATTGTCCTAATGATGTGATCCCGCTTATCAAATGACATCTTATGTCCATGGTCAGGAAACCATAACCATCTTTGATAAACAAGCTAGTCCACACATGTATCCATGTTTCCAATCAATACAATTCTAGCATGGATAATAAACGATTATCATGAACAAGGAAATATGATAATAACTAATTTATTATTGCCTCTAGGGCATATTTCCAACAGTCTCCCACTTGCACTAGAGTCAATAATCTAGTTCACATCACTATGTGATTCACATTGTTATGAATCTAACACCCAATGAGTTCTGGGGCTCGATCATGCTTTGCATGTGAGAGAGGTCTTATAGTCAACGGGTCTGCGACATTCAGATCCGTATGCACTTTTCAAATCTCTATTTTAAAATTTAAACACTGCTACCACGCTCCACTTGGTACTATTCCAAATGGCTGCTCCACTATATGTATCCAGATTGCTACTACGAGTCATCCGGATTGGTGTTAAAGCTTGCATCAACGTAACTCTTTACGACGAACTCTTTATCACCTCCATAATCGAGAAACATCTCCTTAGTCTTTTAGTTACTAAGGATAAACTTGACCATTGTCCAGTGATCCACTCCTGGATCACTCTTGTACCCCTTGACGGACTCATGGCAAGGCACACACACGTGCGGTACATAGCATGGCATACTATACAGAGCCTGTGGCTAAGGCATAGGTCACGACATTCGTCCTTTCTCTTTCTTCTTCCATGGTCGAGCTTTGAGTCTCACTCAACTTCACACCTTACAAAGCAGGCGAGAACAATTCTCTCTGACTTAATCCATTTTGAACTCTTTCAAAATCTTGTCAAGGTATGCACTTATTGAAAGTCTCATCAAGCATCTTGATCTATCTCTATAGATCTTGATGCTCAACAATTAGGTAGCTTTATTCAGGTCTTCCTTTGAAAAACTCCTTTCAAACAACCGTTTATGCTTTCCAAAAATTCTACATCATTTCCGATCAACAATATGTCATCCACATATACTTATCAGAAATTCTATAGTGCTCCCACTCACTTTATTGTAAATACAAGTTTCTCGTAAACTTTGTATAGACTCAAAAACTTTGATCACCTCATCAAAGTGTATATTCCAACTCCGAGATGCTTGCTTCAGTTCATAGAAGAATCACTGAAACTTGCACACCTTTTAGCATCCTTAGGACTGACAAAACCTTCTGGTTGTATCACATACAACCTTTCCTCAAGTAAACCGTTAAGGAAACGATGCTTTGATATCCATCTGCCAGATTTCATAATTGAAAAATGCAACAACTGCTAACATAATTCCAACAGACTTTAGCATCGTTACGAGTGAGAAAGTCTCACCGCAGTCAACTCCTTGAACTTGTTGTAAACTTCTTTGCAACAAGTCGAGCTTTACAAATGGTGACATTTACCATGAGTGTCTGTCTTCATTTTAAACATCCATTTGTACTCAACGACCTGCCATCCAACAAGCAAGTCTACCAAAGTCTATACTTGGTTTTCATACATGGATCCTTTCTCGGATTTCATGGCCTCTAACCATTTGTCGGAATCCATGCCCATCATCGCTTCTCCACAGCTCGTAGGTTCATCGTTGTCCAACAACATGACCTCCAAGACAGGGTTGTCGTACCGCTCAGGAGCAGTACACATCCTTGTTGACCTATGAGGTTCGATAGTAACTTGATCCGAAGCTTCATGATCATCATCATTAACTTCCTCTTCAACTAACGTAGGCTTCATAGAAACAAATTCCTGTGCTGCGCTACTTTCTGGTTGAACAAATGTTCAACAACCTCATCAAGTTCTATCTTCCTCCCACTCAATTCTTTCGAGAGAAACTCTTTCTCGAGAAAGGACCCAGTTTTAGCAACAAACACTTTATGCTTGGATCTGAGATAGAAGGTTTACCCAACTGTCTTTAGGGTATTCTATTAAGATGCATTTGTCCGCTTTGGGTTCGAGCTCATTAGGTGAAAACCTTTTTCACATAAGTGTTGCAGCCCCAAACATTAAGAAATGACAGCTTAGGTTTCTATCAAACCATAATTCACATGGTGTCATCTCAACGGATTTAGATGATGGGCTATCTAAAGTGAATGTAGTTGTCTCTAATGCATAACCCCAAAATTATAGTAACAAAATGATAAGAGACATCATAGCATGCACCATATCCAATAGAGCACGACTATGACGTTCGGACACACCATCACACTATGCTGCTCCAGGTGGCGTGAGTTGTGAAAAAATTCTCACATTGTCTAAAGTTGTATGCCAAACTCGTAACTCAGATATTCACCTCCACGATCATATCGCAAACATTTTTATCTTCTTGTCACGATGATCTTAAAACTTCACTCTGAATTTTCTTGAACCTTTCAACGATTCAGACTTGTGTTTCATTAAGTAAATATACACTATATCTACTCAAATCATCAGTGAAGGTAAGAAAATAACGATATCCACCGCACGCTACAAGACTCATTGGATTGCATACATCAACATGTATCATTTCCAATAAATCACTTGCCCGCTTCATCAAAACAGAAAACGGGGTCCTTAGTCCTCTTGACCAAGAGGCATGGTTCGCATGTCTCAACTGATTCGAAATCGAATGAGTCCAAAGATCCATCAGCATGGAGTTTCTTCATGCGCTTTATACCAATATGACATTTATCGGCAGTGCCACAAGTATGTGGTACTATCATTATTAACTTTGTATCTTTTTGGCATCAATGTTATGAACATGTGTATTACTACGATCAAGTTTCAACAAACCATTCTTACTGGGTGCATGACCATTGAAGGTATTATTCATGCAAATAGAATAACCATTATTCTCTAACTTAAATGAATAACCGTGTTGCAATGAACATGATCTAATCACGTTCATGCTCAACGCAAAAACACCAAATAACATTTATTTAGGTTCGTCACTAATCTCGAAGGTAGAGAGAGCGTGCGATGTTGATCACATCAACCTTGGAAATATTTCCAACACACATCGTCACCTCACACTTCGCTAGTATCCGTTTATTCCGTAGCTTTTACTTCGAGTTACTAACATTTAGCAACCGAACTGGTATCCAATACCCAGGTGCTACTAGGAGTACTAGCAAGGTACACATCAATAACACGTATATCAAATATACTTCTGTCGACTTTGCCAGCCTTCTTATCTACCAAGTATCTAGGGTTGTTCCGCTTTAGCGACCGTTCCCCTCATAATTGAAGCACTTAGTCTCGGGTTTGGGTTAGAGTATGGGTTGCTTCACTGGAGCTGCAACTGACTTGCTATCCATGAAGTTTACCTCCTTGCTCTTGCCCTTCTCGAAACTAGCGGTTTTGACTAACCATCAACACTTTGACGCTCCTTCTCGATTTCTATCTTCGCGGTGTCAAACATCAGGAATAGCCCAGGGATCATTATTTCTATCCCTGGCGTTTTATAGTTCATCACCAAGTTCTAGTAGCTTTATTGACAGTGGCTTGGGGAACTATATCAATCACTATCTTATCTGGAAGATCAACTCCCACTCGATTCAAGCGATTGTAGCACCCAGACAATCTGAGCACATGCTCAACGATTGAGCTATTCTCTTTCATATTACAGGCAAAGAATCTTGTTGGAGATCTCATATCTCGCAACACGGGCACGAGCCTGAGATCCTAATTTCAGCTCTAAGAACATCTCATATGTTCCATGACGTTCAAAACGTTTCGGAGCCTCAATTCTAAGTTGTAATGCATGACGCACTAAACTATCAAGTAGTTATCAAAATGTGCCTGTTAGATGTTCACAACATCCACAAACAACGCTAGAGGGGTTGGCGCACCGAGCGATGCATTAAGGACATAAGCCTTCTATGCAGCAATGAGGACAATCCTCACATCACGAAGCCAGTCTGCAATATTGCTACCATCATCTTTCAACTCTATTTCTCTAGGAACATATAAAATTCAAGGGAGCTATAGCGTGAGCTAGTAATCTACAACACAGTTTTGCAAAGACACTACTGACTATGTTCATGATAATGAGTTCAATTAATCATATTACTTAAGAACTCCCACTCAAATTGACATCCCTCCGGTCATCCGAGTGATACATGATCCAAATTCACCAACTCAAGTCCGATCATCACGTGAGTTGAGGTGGTTACAATGGTGAACATCATCATGTTGATCATATCTACTATATGACTCATGTTCGACCTTTCTGTCTCTTGTGTTCCGAGGCCATGTCTGTACATGCTAGGCTCGTCAAGATTAACCCGAGTGTTCTGCATGTGCAACACTGGCTTGCACCCGTTGTATGTGAACGTAGAGTCTATCACACCCGATCATCACGTGGTGTCTCAACACGATGAACTTTCGCAACGGTGCACACTCGGGGAGAACACAATTCATCTTGAAATTTAAGTGAGGGATCACCTTATAATGCTACCGTCATCCTAAGCAAAACAAGGTGCATAAAAGGATTAACATCACATGCAAATCATAAGTGACATGATATGGCCATGAAATTGTGCTTTTGATCTCCATCTTGAAAGCACCGGCATGATCTCCATCGTCACCGGCAAGACACCATGATCTCCATCATCTTGATATCCATCAACGTGTCGCCATCGGGGGTTTCGCGCCCAACATGCTTCTACTACTATTGCTACCGTTTAGCGATAAAGCAAAGCATTACATAGCGCTTAATGATTGACACGCATATCATACAATAATTAAAGACAACCCTATGGCTCCTGCCGGTTGCCGTACTCATCGACATGCAAGTCATGATATTTTATACAACACATGATCATCTCATACATCACATATATCACATCATGTAATTGGCCATATCACATCACAACATACCCTGCAAAAACAAGTTAGCCGTCCTGTAATTGTTGTTGCATGTTTTACGTGGCTGCTACGGGTATCTAGCAAGAACAATTCTCACCTAAGCATAAACCACAATGGTGATACATAAGTTGCTTTTCAACCTGATCAAGGACCGCCTTTGTCGAATCCGATCCAACTAAAGTGGGAGAAACAGACACCCGCCAGCCATCTTTGTGCAACGAAGTGACACGTGAGTCGATGGAACCGGTCTCTCGTAAGCGTACGAGTAATATTGGTCCGGGCCGCTTCATCCAACAATACCGCTGAACCAAAACACGACCAAGGGAGGAAGCAATCTAAGCATCAACGCCCACAAACTCTTTGTGTTCTACTCGAGATCTCATCTACACATAGACCTAGCTCATGATGCCACTGTTGGGGAACGTTGCATGGGAAACAAAAATTTCCTAAGCACACACAAGATCTATCCATAGGAGGAGAGGAGGTGGAGTCTTGGCTGCCAAAAAGCCAGCCCTTGGGTCGACCAAACTGGGGAGGAGAGGAGGACTCCTCCTCCAATCCTAGTAGGACTAGGATTCCTCCTTTTTTTGGCCTTTTTCCACCTTTTTCCCTTTGGGCTTTTTCTCCCAGCCGCATGGGCCTTGTGTGGGACTTCCACCAGCCCACAAAAGGCTGGTATTTACTCTCCCATAGCCCATGAAGCCTCTTGGGTCGAAATACCCCTCCCGATGGTCTCCCGGTACACTACCGGCACTCCCGGTACATTACCGATTAGCCCGAAACTTTTCCGGCGACCAAAATGGGACTTCCTATATATCAATCTTTACCTCCGGAGCTCCTCGTGATGTCCGGGATCTCATCCGGGACTCCAAACAACCTTCGGTCACCACCATACATAACTCTATACTACCGAAACGTCATCGAACCTTAAGTGTGCAGACCCTGCGGGTTCGAGAACTATGTAGACATGACCGAGACACTTCTACGGTCAATAACCAATAGCGGGCCCTGGATGACCATATTGGTTCCTACATATTATATGAAGATCTTTATCGGTCGAACCTCTATGTCAAGGATTCAGTCAATCCCGTATAACGTTCCCTTTGTTCTTCGGTATGTTACTTGCCCGAGATTCGATCGTCGGTATCTCCATACCTAGTTCAACCTCGTTACCGGCAAGTCTCTTTACTCGTTCCGTAATACAAGATCCCGTGGCTAATATTTAGTCACATTGCTTGCAAGGCTTGTTGCGATGTTGTATTACCGAGTGGGCCCTGAGATACCTCTCCGTCAAACGGAGTAACAAATTCCAGTCTTGATCCATGCCAACCCAACAGACACCCTCGGAGATACCTGTAGAGCACCTTTATAGTCACCCAGTTACGTTGCGACGTTTGATACACACAAGGCACTCCTCCGATGTCTGTGAGTTGCATGATCTCATGGTCACAAGAACATATACTTGACATGCAGAAAACAGTAGGAATAAACTGACACGATCATATGCTACGTTTGTAGTTTGGGTCTTGTCCATCGCATCATTCTCCTAATGATGTGATCCCGTTATCAAATGACATCTCATGTCCATGGCTAGGAAACCTTAACCATCTTTTGATCACCGAGCTAGTCTACTAGAGGCATACTAGGGACATGGTGTTGTCTATGTATCCACACATGTATCTGAGTCTCCGATCAATACAATTATATCATGGATAATAAACGATTATCATGAACAAGGAAATATGATAATAAATAATTTATTATTGCCTCTAGGGCATATTTCCAACAGTAGATTCACTCTCCCTTTCGTAGATGCTCATCACCATGGATAGATCTTGCGTGTGCGTAGGAATTTTTTTGTTTCCCATGCAACATTCCCTAATAGTGGGGTGGCTGCCCCTGCCACATCATCGATCCAGGGGAAGTTGGTTTCTTCCAATAGGAAACCGTCAAGCTTTTTGTGTTTGTTTACCCTATTAATATTGACAAAATAAACAAGTAAAAATTTAGTAAATTGTCTTAAACTTTTTGTACACCTTCTAGGAATCATAAAGCAATACCACGCAAAATTTCAAATAATTTAGACCCTTTTTGAATTTTCAGGGAGAGAGAAGGGGGTGGGGGCGGGCACGAACGTTAGATAGTTTAAGTCGAATCTTTGCCATGTGCCCTTCTTTGTCGTCTGCTTTTAGTCTCTTTGCGGTCTGCTAGCAGACGACAAAGATTGGAATGATGGAAAATAATATCTTTGCCATGATTCCCTTCTTTGTCGTTTACTTTTGGAAAGCTGACGGCAAAGACCATCTTTGTCATCCGCTAGCACACGGCAAAGATCTGGCAGACGGCAAATAACTGAATTCCAGTAGTGTGGCGTTGAGTTTGCGTGCACGCCTGAAAGTGCATGTAGTCCCCATGTGTGGTTTTGGTAATTGATGACAATCCTAATGGACTAATGTTTGCATTAAGTTATACATTTGAAGGAAAGTTCCATTTGCAATGCATGAAGAATATTGGATGAATTGAAAGATGTTTGTTCCATGGTTGATGCAAGAAGGAGATTGAATGGATTCGGAATGAATGCCATATACATATATTTGTGCATCAAGGTTGAGCCATGATGGATCATGATCTTGAGAGAATGATTAAAGAGAAGAATTCTACATATGGCTTGAAGATAGGATCATGATGTGCTCATATGTTGAGTCATGGATGATTATGTCTTGAAGCAAGTAATCATGTGAAGAATTCGTTGTGCCTCTCAAGAGATTGTGATGTAGCATGAAGGATAAAAAATGATGACCAATATGGTATTCATGGATAAACTCTATATGTTCATATGATAATTGAGATATGGGTAATCATGTCTTGAAGAAATGAAGCATAGTGAAGAATTCAATATGGCCTTCAAGGCATCAAGATTAAGCATGGAGTAAAGATAAAGGTTGACCAATATAAAGATCAAAGAATCAAACTTTAAATGGTCAACACACAAGTGCAAACGATGCATCACATAGGATCTTGTGGTATGATAAGAAATTGTCAATTGTACTTTGTGTACTAACCCATGCTATGTGTTGTCTATGTTTATGAGGGTTAGGTTATTCTCATGGGATCGCATCAAGAGAGAGATTCCAAGTGTCCATGAGAGGATGCCATCAAGTGTTCATGATCATGGTTGACAAGGGCAAGTTCAAGATAACCATCCCGAAGGATCACATGCTTGAAGCTTGTGGATGATCACATGATGGACAAAGTGAAGATGAATACAAAGAAAAGCTTTCCATATTGTGTATGGAAGAGATACTTGAAGACTTCACCAATGTCTTGCCTTCAACTTGAGCCAAGAAGAAACATCAACATCAAGCTCAAGTGAAAGGCTCGAGTCAAAGGTATTAGTTCCTTTGGCGTTAGTGTTGTGGGGTGATGACCACCGAAGAAACATATACACTCAAGTATGGATTCTCGATAGCTATGTAGTGTAGCTATTTTATGATTCTTGAGTTATATGGATCCCACGCTATTAAGAGGGGATCAAAGGGGTTCGTGATGGACTTGCTCAAGTCAACATCTTCTATACACAATTCCACTCCTATCCTATTTACTGAAGCAATACATAGCCAACTAGGTTCCCCAAAGTATATGATCTAACATGTGCATACTTTGCACCTTCCATTTTGTCTTATCTTGGGTCGTTCTCTATGTGAGGACCTGGAGTTTTTCACTAGCTTCAAAACGAGCCCAAGATCATCAAAATCGAAGTCCGTATGAGAAAGTTATGCATGTTTTACTTTTGGGGTGCCTGTAGTTTTTGTGTCCCCCGGATATCCGGGATCTTCCCTGAAAATTTGGGCCGCCGATGTCCAGAAACTATAACGAAATGTTGTTTGTGTCCCCCGGATGTCTGGGGCCTTGTTCGGATGTCCGGGGCCTCAACTTTGGCCAGATGTCCGGAGACTTGGCCATATGTCCGGGGACTTGGCCAGATGTCCGGGCCCTGTACCTTGACTCTGTTTTGTTTCTGTGTTCGTGTGCACACTTCAGAGCCACCGGATGTCCGACCTTTGGCCCGGATGTCCGGCCCAACACAGCCACTTACACTACAACGGACATATTTTCGCCCACGCTATATATACCCCTTCACCACTTCGTGGAGGGGTTGACAACTCAATCCAAAAGAACCCTAGAACACCAAAGTGGCTCCCTCTCACTTCTCCTACACCAAATCTCAGATCCCGGAGAGATTAGTGAGAGTTCTTGAGAGATTTTCCAATCAAGTGATAGATCCACTCCCTCTCCCTCTCTTGACCAAAGGAATTCATGATTTGAGCAAGTCTTGAGCATTTCCCCCTTGATCTTGTTACTCTTGGAGGTTGGAGACTCCTAGGCGGTAGGAGTGCTCCGGTGAGGAATCAACTTGTGATTTGTCCCCCGGAAAGTTTGTGAAGGTTTGGAGGCCGCCTGAAGGTCTACCACTAGTGGTTGAGAAACGCCTTCATGGTGATATCTCAAGGGGAGAATAGGGTGAGCCTTCGTGGCGTTGGTGTGCCTTCGTGGTAACATCCACCTCTCTAACAGTGACTAGCTTCCCTGCAAGGAAGTGAACATTAGGATACATCCTCGTCTCCGTGTCTTCGGTTATTTCTAACCCTAGCCACTACTTGTGGTTTACTTTGGCCACTTGACCTTGCATTCACTATATATATTGTTGTTCTCATTATATTGTATTGGTTACCATATCGTAGAGATTATTTAGGCCAACACTTTATAGTCCGCAATTCATACTTGCTACTATTGATATATCTTGTGCTTAGTGTGAATTGCTAGCTTGTAACATTTATTCCCATATCTTGTGATATACATTGAGTAAGTTTGTGTAACTTACTTGTGCTTACTCATATCCTCGTTGTTCTCATCTTATTTACCCTATGTTGTTGGTGCACTTAGTGAGCCTAGTATATTTAGGATTTGTGCTTGAAAAATATCCGCTTAGTTTATTTCCGCATTAGAATATAGCCAAATCCGTAAAAGATTTTAAAACGCCTATTCACCCCCTCTAGACGACATCGTGGTCCTTTCAACGCCGTAGCTAAATAAATAGTGCTGGCGTGCCAAATTTGTTTACGCCAGATATAATTATATTTACTCTTTCATTAAACTTAATTAGTCTTTTTTTATTCGGCTTGTTATTAGCTATGGCATTGCTGTGTAGGCCCACGCCAGCAATGGCCCACCTGAGTCAACTACAAGCCCATAATAAAATACCTAGTCATCGCCGCCCTCTCATTTCAACCCCCCCTCGACCAGCTGCCATCCGTCGCCGCCCCGTCGCCTCCCATCACTGCCCCGTCGCCACCCGTCGCGCCCATTCGCCGCCCAGCAAGGTTCACTCATCTCCGTCCTCTGCATCTCTTTCCTCTCCGTCCTCGATCCGCACCTCCTTCGTCGGCTCTTCGTTCATATATATGTGGGATACATCCATAAGTTTATTTAGGATTGTTATGTGTAGAAATTTTAGTACATACATATAATGGATTTCTTTATGTGATATAGAATCAAAATTTGATTCCATGGATTGCTTTGTGTAGAAATGTTAGTCATAATCCGATTACTATGTATATACATGTTACTAGTGTAGAATTAGACACATGTTACTTTTCAATATGTTTAGAATCCGATTATATACTTAGTTTTCAATATCTTTTTATGTAGTATGGCGCAACCAGCACCATGTCGAGTGTGCAAGTCGAGGTGCGCAACCAGCCTTGCAACTGCCATCTTGTTCGACATTTATTTCCGGCCGTGTTTTATTCCTATAGCGGTAACAAATTATATGACCCTTCTAATAGTTTGTTCTTTTGATTTTGTTGATATTTTCACTAATGCATCGTGTGTGTGTGTTTGGTTTTTCTTACACAAATCATCCCTTGCAATGTGAGATTGGATTTCAATGAGCTCATTACTAGAGACGCTGTCATCTTCGACTCTCTCGGGGGGGGGGGTACACTATGGAGGTCAATAAGGGAAGGAACATAACTTAGATTGGAGGAGATGAATGGGGTCGTTTCATCGCTCACATGCATCTCACTGGGAGTGAATTGACCAACTTCTCGTTCAGAAGAGAAACTCCAAGGCTTGTTGTTATCTATCTCAACTATGACGAACAAGATGATGACCCACTTGATGAAGCACTCTTTGCCCAAAGAATGACCAGGCTGAGCGAGGATGAAACGAACACACTCTGGAAAAAGCTTCCGCCACGTGATGCCTACGTCGGGGTGCCATTCATGACCCGCGTAACACGGACGATGGTTAGCTGCCATATCATGATATATTTCTTATTGCTGTAGTAATATGATATGCTTAGTATATATAGTAATGTGATCTATATGCTTATAGTATAATAATGCGATGATATGCTTAGTATATTAATGTGATGATATGCTTAGTGTATAGTAATGTGATATGCTTAGTAATGTGTTATATTGATTATTATAGTGTAGTAATGTGATGATATGATCATCATGTTTTTTTCCAGAAATTATCTAAGAGGCTATGCGTGAGCTGTGGGATCAAGCTGCATGAAGAAGGCATTGCTGGACTATGCCTTACCAAAAGGGGCTCCGTCACCACCTGTACTTACACAGTGGACAGACGGGTGCACTATCTTTAGTGCGGCTGGGTGGAGCAACTTCCTCGCTGCCAAGAATCTCCAGGTTGGACAAGCCGTCTTAGTCACTATCAGTAACACCCCACGCCATGAGTTGAGGATGATGATCGTTTTCGACATCCTTTAACTATGCTATAGCTAGTTTGCTCGTGTTTGTGAGGATTGTATATATAATATGTACTTATTATTAACTCTAGCTAGCTAGTACTACTTGTGAGATTTACACTTATTATAATTGGAATGCATGGTTCTATTGGGCTAATTCCTCGTGTGCAATGCAAAATCTTATGTGATGTGATTTTTTTACTGCACAAAACATTCCTGGCGTGCAATGTGAGCGATTATAGTGGTGGCATCGCCTACGTGGCACGCCATCAGCGCGTAGAATACCGTTGACGTGGGACCTGACGTCACCATTATCTTTCAACAATGGTGTCATATTAGTGGCGTCGGCCTATCGCGCCAGCACAGCCTTTTTCGGCATTGCCATAGTTAGGCTTTTCTGCACTAGTGATGACAGGTATGGTTTCCTCCTTCGGCGTCTTAGTCTTGGTGGGATGCTAGATCTGGAGTTCGATGGCGTGTTTAGGGTGTTGCCCCGGTTTGATTCGTTCAACGACAAGGGCTTCACTTTTAATGAGCCACCTTAGAGGTCCGCAAAGCTGCATATCAGCGATGGAGCCGCTCCATGCTTCATCCAACTCATTCAAAAGTATGAACTGATGGGAGGGGAGACGGACAACGTACTTTAACAACACCGAGCTCAGGTGAGGAGGTGACTTGTCATTTCTTTCTTCGACGACGGCTGTGGTGGTGTTGGAGGCATGTAGCAGACGTTGGTGTCAAACTCAAAAATGTTTTTCCATCTTTTTAGTTTTGCCATGTCGGTCTTTATGTATTTCTAATTTTTATGATATGAATAAGACACGTGTTACCATGTAAAAAAAACTAACTAAATAAATAAATAAATAAATAAAAATTAATGGTGACAGGCAGAGTGGCGACGCGCGAGGGCCGGAGCGAATGAAGGCTTTCAGTCGAGTGGCGACGCACGCACGCACGCACGCACGCACGCGTTCATTGGGCCGCGTACAACCGCAGTGGCAGTACTACGGGACCGATATATTAGTCATCGTCGTACAACGGGCAGCCAGGGCCAGGGCAGATGAACTGAACGTGAGCCGAGCCGAGCCGATCATCAGCGAGTGAGCGATCACTCCGCTCTATCCCTCTTTGGTCCGATCTACTCGAGCCATCCTGCCTAGCTGCTACTACTACCAGTGTGGTGCCATGTCTGCCATGCCTAAGCTGCTACTACTACCAGTGTGGTGCCATGTCTGCCATGCCAAGTAGGAGCACGTCCACAACTAGTGTACTTGCATCGTTTTGCTTCCAAAAAATAAATCCAATTAGACCACACTCCACAGCAGCCAGCGACGGAGCACAGTCGTTTCTGGGAAACCGGCGCTACTTGTACGGGCAGGGGCGGAGAGAGAGACAGAGGTGTGTGCGCTAGGTCACTGGGTGGAAGCCGCAGAGGATCCGGGGGAGGACGGCCGTCCAGGTTCTCCTCACCGGATCACGGCGCATCAGCCGGCCAAAGTGGCCGTGCCGGCTCCGGCCACCAATAAACCATTTTTTTAGTTCTGACGTCGTACGTCCGTTGTCATCAGCACTGACGGCTGGTTTTGGGATGCAGACGATGGATGGTGGCGCTGGTTGACGGGCCTCCACTAGATTTCTTCCGCGCAGTTTCCGAACTGTCGTTGTGTTTCAGCGCCCCCGGTTGCAAATTTTGTTTGAGGTTGCCGAGTGGTCGCTAATGGCGTTCAACAGCGCAGCTTCCGAACTGTCGTTGTGTTTCAACGCCGCCTGTTGCAAATTTTGTTTGAGGTTGTCGAGTGGCCGCTAATGGCGTTCAACAACGCAGCTTTCGAACTGTCTTTGTGTTTCAGCGCCGCCTGTTGCAAATTTTGTTTGAGGTTGTCGAGTGGCCGCTAATGGCGTTCAACAGCGCAACTTCCGAACTGTCGTTGTGTTTCAGCGCCGCCTGTTGCAAATTTTGTTTGAGGTTGCCGAGTGGCCGCTAATGGCGTTCAACAACGTACGCCATGACGTCTTTTGTTTCGTCTCTGAGATAGCTCACCACTCATGCCGAATGGTAACGCGTCGTGGCGTCCGAGATTTGAGATAGCTCCCCACACATGCCGAATGGTAACGCGCCATGGCGTCCGAGTTATTTCAAATTTGAGTATATTTTAGGAAAAAAAACTATTGGTGTTGAAATACATGAGAATTCACTCAAGCATGGAGTTGCCCCCTCCCCGTTCTAGGACGACCTAGGGTTTCCTCGTCACTACAGCTCATCTGTGGGGAGGTCGTCATGCTCCTTTGTCGGTGGAGAGTGCGGGGAGGCCCTGGTCTATTGGTAGGAGTTATAGCCCCTGCCACCCCCCTTTCTTTGTGGCTTTTGGTAGTTCTTCGTTGTCTGTTACTTTAGTCATTCCGGAGGTGGTAACGGATGAGGGATCCCCTCGCTTCTTCGAAGACTATAGAGGCATGTGGGATACTGGATCCCGCGAGAGGTCGGAGGGATGATTAACTCTTCATTATCCATTGCTTCAGCCCTTCGTCGACGGTGAGCAATAGGTTCGTTGATTCCAACGGTGCGTGCGCTATTCGACTCGTGACGCGGTGAGATGGACATGTTTGTGTTTTATGTGTATGATCAACGTATGGTAGTTGGATGGGCTAGTGATGCCCTTTTCATGCGTAACATCTAGATGATTCCTCTTTTTTGGTGAATATAAATAATTGTTTTTGACACTAGTGCTTTTTTGATTGTTGCGGGGTTCAACACGCCCTGAAACCGTTTGATATTCAAAAGGAGGCTGTTAGGGGTATTTAACACGCCATGATATCATAATGTTCGCCCGCACTACATTCTATGGCATGTCGAACTGTACCAGTATACAAATACAACAATCAAGTTTGAGTGTATTTTAATACTCCCAACCAAAAGCATTTTTTGTTATAGTACTTTTTTATTCCTGCACCACGAAAACAGTGTTGGCAAAACCTATGAGAAAATATATTACTTGGACCGCCACAAAAGTTGTGTAAAAAGTATCAAAAACAATTTAGAAAAGTCAATAACAAGTCGACGTTCCCTCTGGGAGGTCATCCAAGCGAACGGATGTTCCCTTCAAAAGGCTTGTTTGAGCGAACAACGCCATCTAAAGTGTTGCATCCAAAATCATTCGCAAGGAACTCTCAAGAATTTCCATGCTATAATAGATACATATGTCATACAGAAAGTTTTGCCATGTGTAAAAATAAAACAAAATCATAATAGCAAAAAACAATTGTCAGTTTTTTTTGCCATGCTACAACTTAGTAATACATACTCGAGATTCGTGCATGGCAAAAAAAGGAACTTGCCATCCTGCAATAGGAGAAAGTTGCCACATAATCAGTGGCGGAGACAGTGGGGGGCCCGGCCATGTCCCCCCTTAATATCACTGATTTAGGCCTAAGGCCCTGTTTCTTTGGATTTTAGATTCGGCTTTTGCAGCTTTTTTACTTTGGTTAAAAAGCCACAAAAGCTTCTAAATAGGTGTTTTTGAGCTTTAATGGCTTTTGGAGCCAAATATTGTTATATTAATTCATCAAAAGTCATAAAAGTTCTAAAAGCACCTATTTAGAAGCTTTTGTGCCTTTTTGGTCAAAGTGGAAAAGTTGTAAAAGCCGAAACTAAAGTCCAAACAAATAGAACCTAATACTAGTGTAAACACTGATTTTTTGCTGTCACACCAGTGTATTTTAATGGTCTGGCCCTCCCCAAGAAGCTTTACCAACGTTTGGCCCTCCTCATTCCATTTTCCTGGCTCCGCCACTGCACACAATGCACATGATTTATAATGTTGCAAAATAAATGAATTGCCACGACGTAGCAAAAGAAGTTGCCACACACCCATGGAAAATTATATTACCCAAACTGCCACAAAAGTTGTGTAAAAGGTAAACAATGATTTAGAAAGTCAATAACGCGCTGACATTTCCTTTAGGAGGTCACCTTCAGGATGCTCATTTGAGCAAACAACGTCACGAGGAAGTGTTGCCTCAAAATCTCTCCCAACGAACTCTCATGAATTGCATGCCATAATAGATATATTTTTCATGCTATTAAGAAAGTTTTGCCATGTTTAAAAGAAAACAAATGACATGATAGCAAAAAAAATTGTGACGACCAAACTGTGGTTGGATGGTTAGCAAGACAGCGATATCCACGGCCCACCAGAGTTTAAATCATAGATTCAACATTGGTGTTCACATTTTCCTAGATTTATTCCACGCCTTTTCAACGATGTGCGTTTAGTGAGAGAAGATGTTTCCATCGACCACAAAGACCGACTCGGTCTCTCGAAGATGATCATAAGGATAAAGTATGCATGCATACGTTCATAGGGATAATTATATGTGTATATACGAGCGTGTACGTCTGTACTATGCTAAAAAAAGAAAGAATTCAGTGCCATGACAGAGAAAATTGCCATGCGTACCAGCGATTCGCGAATGCCAAAAAAGAAACTTGCCATCCTATGAAAGGAGAAAGTTTCCACAAAATGCCCATAATTTGTCATGCTGCAAAAGAGAGGAATCGCCATGTTGTAGAAAGAAAAATTGACACGCATGTCTTTAGAAAATTGTCATGTGCAACCGAAGAAAACTGTCAAGTTACATGTAGAAATTGCTATGAGGATAATATACGAAAAAGTTCCCTCTTCAACGCCCCCCTCCCTCCCTAAATGTTGAACGAACAAACACTTATATTATGTTAGGCCGTTCCCTTCCAACACCCTTCGAGCGAAGATGTCGAGATCATGTGCTCGGAAATGGCTTGAAATCCGGATTGTTTCGACACCCAAGATCCTTCTGTGCGTGACGTCTGTGCAAATTTAACGATGCTTACAAAATTCAAGAAACTCATGGCAAAAAGGAAAATCCCTGGGTGTGTCAGAAACATTAAAAGAACACTGTTGAAGCCGTTTTTTTTTGCCACGAGCTCCTCGCATGTCCAAGCAGCCCAAAATTTGGCATGGGCATCACACATTCAAACAACTTGGGTGACAAAAATACCTTTTTAAAAATCACTTTATTGTACTATATGATGAGGTGCAGATGAGCTGGGGCATCGTTTCATTTCAAATTATCGTACGTACTACGAAAATAGTAGCGCTAGTAAATCTGGCAGGGAGTATTTCTGGAAAGTGGTGCCACACAAAAGGCGCCAGCCAGTCACTTGAACCCCACGCCACCCCACCCGTGCTCGCCGCCTGCCCCGGCCCCACCCGTCCCGCCGACGACTGGGCCCATCCCGGAACATGGACCACATGCCAGTGAGGCAACCTCACAGCTCCACCGCCAGTATACGTACCCGTGCGAGCGAAAACATGAAATAAAAATCACGTCTTTCTTGCGGCTACAGCAGTCTTGGCTCAGCTTCTTGCGCAGCAGCATCAGCAGGAGCAGCAGCCGGCTGGTTGATTGATGTGATTAGTTGAAAAATTAGTGGGAAATCTGATCCCACCGGCGGACGATGATGCTTTCCGCCCCCACTTGCCGATGTTTCTTCCGCGACTGGCCAAGCCCCGGTCCAGGTCCAATGTCTTCGTCTTCCCCCCACCAGACTTCCGGCTCACTCCCCGCCATGGCGGACGCCCTCCTCCACTGACCGGGCCCCTCTCCCCGCCGCTGCCCGCTTCTTCAGCTTGTTTCTCGACGGTACGTCCGGCTGATCGATCGATTGATTCTTGCGTCCGTCTGATGGTTGCTGGATCGACCGATCCATGCGGTCTCCGTCTCCCGGAAGGACTAATCCATGTTCTTGCCGCTGCAGGGCCGGCCGGCTCCGCTCCCGCCGGATTCGATCGCAGTTCCAGCTCAAGAACCGCGGCTGAACCCGAGGTAGTGTTTCGTGTTCCCATCCGCGGTCCCGAATTCGCTCGATATCCTCTGTTCCTCTCTCGTTCATGTACTGGACTGGATTGGATTGGATTGAATGCCGCCGAGATCGCCTAGCCTGTCTGTCTCTGCTCTGCTCGTGTTGGTGTGGCGTAGGAGGACAAGTGTCCGTCTCCTGACCGATGCATCCACCCCCCCCCCCCCCCCATCCCTCTCCCCTCTCGCTTGATTCTTGGTTCTGATTTCCGCACGCAGGAAACTGAAATCGTTTCCCTGATTGTTCATGCAGGTGGTGCGGGATTGGTTTCGGATGCGGCCGAGCTTGATTGGATCTTTCCTCCCCTGGTCAGACCCGCCGCCGCCGCCGTTTCAGACTGGGCGGATTAAGCGGCGCTAACTAATCAGCTCCGCTTCCCCACCTGCACGCTAACTGCAACTCCAATGCCGCCAAGATTGTAGCTTCGTCCACAACCATCACATGGTGTGTCCCCGGTTTTGCCTTCTTCCTCGGCAACTTGGCCCAATCTGTTTGTCTCTGACGAGATTGAAAAGCTCATCTGTATCTGGCGCAGCTGGACAGGATGGCGCCTCCGAGATTCAGATGCAGAGCCGGCGCGGCGCTGCTGCTGCTGGCCCTCGGGCCCTTCGCCGCCGTGGCGGCGGCGGGCGGGGACTTGGAGTACCCGCATTGCAGCTGCGACGGCGGGGGCGGCATGGGCGGGTTCTGGAGCATGGACAACATCTTCCGGTGGCAGAAGGTGAGCGACCTGCTGATCGCGGCGGCCTACTTCAGCATCCCGCTCGAGATCCTCTACTTCGTGGCGGGGCTCCGCCACCTGCTCCCGTTCCGGTGGGTGCTGGTGCAGTTCGGCGCCTTCATCGTGCTCTGCGGCCTCACCCACCTGCTCGCCGCCTTCACCTACGAGCCCCACCCCTTCGTGCTCGTGCTCCTGCTTACCGTCGCCAAGTTCCTCACCGCGCTCGTCTCCTTCCTCACCGCCATCACGCTGCTCACGCTCATACCGCAGCTGCTCCGCGTCAAGGTCCGCGAGAGCCTGCTCTGGATCAAGGCCCGCGAGCTCGACCGCGAGGTCGACCTCATGAAGCAGCAGGAGGAGGCGAGCTGGCATGTCCGGATGCTCACGCAGGAGATCCGCAAGTCGCTCGACCGCCACACCGTGCTCTACACCACGCTCATCGAGCTCTCCCGGGTGCTCGGCCTTGTCAACTGCGCCGTCTGGATGCCCTCCGCGGCTGCCGGCGACGGCAAGGTTACGATGCACCTCACCCACGAGCTCCAGCGCAGGGGCGGCGATGAGGGGCTCGTCGTTGTCGGGGTGGACGACGTGGACGTTGTGGAGGTCAGGAGGAGCGACGGCGTCAAGCTGCTCGGCCCGGGCTCGGCGCTCGCGGCGGCCAGCGGCGGGGACAAGGAGGATACAGGAACCGTGGCCGCGATACGGATGCCGATGCTCAAGGTGTCGGACTTCAAGGGTGGCACGCCGGAGGTGATCCAGACGAGCTACGCCGTGCTGGTGCTGGTGCCGCCCGCTGGCAAGACCTGGGGCGCCCACGAGACGGAGATTGTCGAGGTGGTCGCCGACCAGGTGGCCGTGGCGCTCTCGCACGCGTCGCTGCTCGAGGAGTCGCAGGCCATGCGCGACCGGCTGGCCGAGCAGAACCGCGAGCTGCTGCAGGCACGGCGGGACACGCTCATGGCGAACGAGGCCCGGGACGCGTTCCAGCGCGTCATGAGCCAGGGGATGCGCCGGCCAATCCACTCCATCCTCGGCCTCGTGTCCGTGGTGCAGGAGGACGACCTGACCCCCGAGCAGCAGCTCGTCGTCGACACCATGGGCCGGACGGCCACCGTCGTCTCCACGCTCATCAACGATGTCATGGAGATGTCGGCCACCAACCGGGAGCGATTCCCGCTGGAGGCGCGACCGTTCCAGCTGCACTCCATGATCAGGGACGCCGCCTGCGTTTCGCGGTGCCTCTGCGACTTCAGGGGGTTCGGCTTCGCCGTGCATGTCGAGAACACGCTGCCAAATCTTGTCATCGGCGATGAGAGGAGGATCTTCCATGTCATCCTGCACATGGTTGGCAACCTCATCAGCCGGATTGACTCGGGGCACGTCACCTTCCGTGTGCGCGCCGACGACCAGGTGGCAGAGCAAACGCTTGGACAGAGGTGGGATCCATGGAGTCCAAGCTACTCCAGTGGGTACTCAGCAGTGAAGTTTGTCATCGGGGTGAAGAGCCAGCAGAGGTCCAGCTCGACGATCCCGCCCCCGGGGCAGTTCAAACGGAAGCCGAGCGGCGAGGGCTTCGATCTCAGGCTGAGTTTCAGCATGTGCAGGAAGCTTGTGCAGGTACTGTCAAACTGTCCATTTCCGACAAGTTCATTTCAAATTCAGTTCAATTGAGAGCATACAAGTAACTGTATTTTTTTGTTCACTTGTTCTTGATATTGTAATGCCATCAGATGATGACAGGCAACATATCGGCGGTGCTCGATGGGCAAGGGCTACCTGAGAGCATGACCCTGGTGCTGAGGTTCCAGCTGCAGCCACCAGCGCCGCTCGTGTCGTCCAGCACCAGCGGAGGGTCGTTCGAGCGGCAATACGCGTCGCCGTCGTTCCAGTTGACCGGCCTGAAGATCCTACTCATTGATGACGACGACATCAACATGGTGGTTGCACGGAAACTCCTGGAGAAGCTTGGCTGCGTGGTCTCCTCGCTGCCCTCGGGGTCGGGGTTCCTGAACTCCATCGGCCCCTCGTCGGGCGCGTACCAGGTGGTCCTGGTGAACCTCGAGATGACGCGGGTGAGTGCCCTGGACGTCGTGGCAAGGGTCCAGCAGTACCGGAGCGGCCGCTGGCCCTTCGTGATGGCCATGACGTCGGAGCAGAACGCGTGGGAGAAGTGCGCGCAGTCTGGGATCAACGGCATCCTCAGGAAGCCGGTGGTCATGCTGGAGGCGAAGGAAGAGCTCACCCGGATCCTTCAGAGCGCATGATGTCTCAGCCATTCGCAGGTCATTTCGCCTCCCGTCCGAGAACTATCGAAATGGTGAGGAACTGCCATAGACCACCAGTCAGCCACCAGTCAGTCACCGAGGGGGAAAGATGTCCTTGTGAAATCTCCGGTCAGAAGGGCCGCGCCGAGAAAAGAGCACATTGATGGTCTCCAGCATGCTGGCAATGGCACAGTGCCATGTTGCAGCAGCAGATGGGAGGTTACAAGTAGAGAGAAGGGAGGAGCCTCCATGATGATGATACTTGCTTTGATTCTTCATAGTGACCACCAGTGGCAATAAGATTTTGTCTGACAGGAGATGGATGAGGAAGAGAGATTCAGAAGTGTATTTAGGAAGTGGTGAAGAACTAATCAATTGCATGCCTAGTGGAGGAAGCATAAGCTTCCTTTGATCATTGGACTGTAGGTAGTATGAAAATGTAACGGTAACATTTTTGTATTCAGATATGTTCGATGAGAATAGATCGAACAATTCTTATGTCCTTCTCCCATAATTTTTTCAGATGATGCGTTCATCTTTAAAGAAAAATGAATGGTTGCTGGAGATGTGGTCCTGTGGCTGCATGTTCAGAGATTCTGCAAATTTTTGAAGCATAGAGTGGAGTAATAAACACATGTTTAGATGCAGAAAAGGAAGATATGGTGCATCCAGGCAGATCTTGTGGTGTCTATTTGCATCAGGATTATACCAAGATTAGCAGATGGTGAATTGATTAATTTTGATGCTGCTGCAGGCGTGCAATGGAGATAGGATCAGGTGAGTGAGTGATGTGGTTGCTGAAGTTCAGGCATGTTCATTGAGAATGTATTGAACACCCACCTGCTGCTTCTTTCTTTCCTCTTGCTGAAGTTCATAGAAAGAAGAATTCTTATGTTCTTCTATGTTTTTTCAGATATCATGTTCTTAAAAAAAGGAACCTAATAACGCCCGGACGTCAGGTACGAGCACATGGCAAATCGAACGTTTTCGATGGCAAGTTTAGTGACTCGAGTATGGCAACTTTGGTTGCCAAGGATGACAACTTTGTGCTTCGGCTTATTTTTTAATAGAAAATTGCACGCGCGCAATGGTGAGTGAGTGAGGTAGTTGACCTGAGAAGAGTGGATGACATTGATCTCGAGCTAAGGATCGGGAGCACGTGGTGGGTCACGTGCGATTGTGAGTGAGATCGAGGTGACAAGAAAAGCCAAGCACGAGGCCCGCATCATCCGATCGAGATGTACATAGCTCTAATCTCAGATCGCTTCTTTGCTAATTCTTGATTGAGATATCTTTTTCTTTACAAAAACGTAGGAGATGGCTCTAGAATTGGTAAGCAAAACATTATTGCAACATGAATGATAAATCTGTTTTTTTAATGTAAAAATATATTATTATAAAGCTAAATATAAATAACTAGTATCAAGTTTCCTGGAAAAATATATATCAAGTTTACCGAGTGGTCGCTACGAGCACACACTACGTAGAAAAATCTTTCATGCGAGGAAAGATCATTTTACCTTGTCGTAAGTTAGTTGACGTCAATTTTGAGAACGACCCTGTGCTAAACCTTTTGTGATGCATCACATGGACGGTTTGATGTAGGATGATTACCACACCTAACATATTCTTACTTTGCATAAATATCGTTCGAGGGGTTCGACCAACAACAATCCTATCATGCCCATTGTTTGCGACCTTGGCAAAAGGAAAAATGAGGATGATACTCAGGACTCATAGGCCTATGCACGTGAATGCGATTTTGCCTCTTTCAGATTTTGATACGAACAAAATCATTTCTCTAAGGATTAATATGGAAAATTACATATTACCACCTTTAATGACCTCTCAAAGAAAGCATTGGGTTTGGGTGCCCATGTGAAATCATTATTTCTCCCATCAGCCCCCCCTCCCCCTCTCTTGCAAAACAAAGATTATCCCCGGCCTCTGCATCATCATGATACGTACGGTCATATTATTAAGCAAAAAAACCCTATCTACGTGTTCAAGTGCAAGCCCTGTCCGAGCTGAAATGAAAAAAATAAAGATGTAAAGCGTCACAAGATGACTAAACATCTAATCTATTGTTGGACCGCCATTCAGACCGGTTATAGAAATCCTGAGCTACCATCTCCCATCAGGTGGATCCAGTAACCAAAAGCTCCCTGACTTCCACAAGAGTGAGTAGCGACCACGTACGGATCCAATTAGTGGCTCTGTAGATTACATGCAAAAAATTAATCCGAGTGTGTCTATTAAAAACCATATCATTCATGTAGTTCCATATAGCCCAAAGTAAGGCACATATTCCTATCCGAATATGCGTCGCAATAGTTGGATCAAACCCATTTAGCCACGTCCTAAATAACGTTTGAATACTATTTGGAGGGGTGGTGTTAAAAGCTATATGAACTGGACGCCATAATATTATAGCCATCGGAAACTCGAGAAAGAGGTGTTTAATCGTTTCATCGTGATCACAAAAACAACATCGTTAACTGCCCTCCCAACTACACTTTGCCAAGTTGTCCTTAGTCAGAATCACCTCTTTGTGAACAAACCACATAAAGACTTTGATTTTTAGGGGCACTTTAATTTTCCAAATATTTATGGATCTCGGTATTGAACCAGAGTTAATTAGGTCGACATACATGGATTTCACTGAAAACAACCCATTCATCAACAGTTTCCAGTGAATGGGGTCTCGCTCATCAGATAAATGGACGTCCATCAACCTCCTGACAAGATGTAGCCAAGCATTCCATCGGTGTCCAACTACCGACCCACGAAACTGAATATGAAGAGGTAGAGACTGTAATACTGTCACAACATATGTGTCCTTACGCTGCACAATATTGTACAAGGACGGATATTGGGTAGCCAGTGGTGTCTTCACTAGCTACGTATCCTCCCAAAATCTAGTAGAATGATCGTTTCCAATGATGAATTTTGTTCTGTGAAAGAAGGTCGCTTTCACTGTCATCAGCCCCTTCCAGAAAGGTGAATCATTTGGTCTAATGATGACCTGGGCCAAAGTTTTAGATTTTAGGTATTTGTTACACAACAACTGCACCCACATGCCTTCAGTCTCAACACAAAGTCTAAATAGCCACTTGCTCAGTAAGCATATGTTCTTTACCTAGAAATTCTCAATACCTAGCCCCTATCCTTGGGACAACAAATTATATCCCATTTAGCAAGCCTGTATTTTCTGTTAATTTCATCGCTTTGCCAAAAGAATCGCGATCGATAAAAATCTAACCTTTTTTGTACCCCTGCACGCATTCGAAAGAAAGATAGGAGAAACATTGGCATGCTCGTGAGCACTGAGTTTATCAGTACCAGCCGTCCTCCGTACGACATTCTTTGTTAAAAAGTTTGTGATGGTGAATTGGTATACCTAAATAACTAAACGGTAGGTTACCCAATTCACAACAGAACAATTATCAATAGGATCTTGTTCATCCTTGGCTCTCCCAAAGCATAACAATTCACTCTTGTCAAAATTAATCTTTAAATGAGACAATTGTTCAAATAAGCATAACACAAGCTTCATATTTCTAGCCTTTGCCATGTGATGTTCCATGAAGATAATCGTATCATCCGCGTACTGTAGAATGGACACTCCATCATCAACAAGATGTGGAACTAGTACTCCTACTTGTCCGTCCTCCTTAGCTCTACCTATTAGTGTTGCCAACATGTCTGCCACTATGTTGAACATAATATGTGACATGGGATCTCCCTACATAAGATCTTTTTGCGTCTAAAAGTAGTGACCTATGTCATCATTCACTTTGATTTCGACGCTGCCTTTTTATACAAACGAATAGACATGCTTCATCCATGAATCGTCGAATCCCTTCATACGTAAGGCTTATTGGAGAAACGACCATTTAAACTTATCATACGCTTTTTCGAAATCCACCTTAAGAACCACCCCATCTAGTTTCTTGGAGTGAATCTCGCGAAGTGTTTCATGGAGGACCACCACACCCTCAAGTATGATTCCTCCTTGCATGAAAGTTGTTTGAGTCGGTTGCACCACACTATGTGCAATCCACGTCAGTCGGTGGAGATCTATCCGATGTAATACTCTTTTGCGGTGTGTTTGTCGAGATCTGATGAATTGTGGGTTTATGTTCAGATTATCCATGAATATTATTTGATTCTTTTCTGAATTCTTATATGCATGATTTCATATCTTTGCAAGTCTCTTCGAGTTATTGGTTTGGTTTGGCCAACTATATTGGTAATTCTTGCAATAGGAGAAATGCTTAGTTTTGGGTTTAATCTTGCGGTGTCCTCACCTAGTGACAAAGTAGGGGTAGCGAGGCACATATTGTATTGTTGCCATCAAGGATAACAAGATGGGGCTTTCATCATATTGCTTGAGTTTATCCCTCTACATCATGTCATCTTACCTAATGCGTTACTCTATTCTTCATGAACTTAATACTCTAGATGCAGGCAGGAGTCGGTCGATGTGTAGAGTAATAGTAGTAGATGCAGAACCGTTTCAATCTACTTGTCACGGACGTGATGCCTATATGCATAATCATTGCCTTGGATATCTTCATAATTATTTGCTTTTCTATCAATTGCTCGACAGTAATTTGTTCACCCATCGTAATACTTGCCATCATGAGAGAAGCCTCTAGTGAAACCCATGCCCCCCGGGTCTATTTTCCATCTTATACTTTCAGATCTAAAACCAAAAATACCAAAAAAAATACTTTGCTGCATTATTTTTACCTTTTGTTTACTTTCCGTTCAACCAATCTATCTCTATCAGATCTCATCCTTGCAACCGTGAAGGGATTGACAACCCCTTTATAGCATTGGGTGCAAGAGTTTGATTCTTTGTGTAGGTACATCTATTGCTTGTATCTCCTACTAGATTGATACCTTGGTTCTCAACAACTAAGAGAAATACTTATCTACTTTGCTGCATCACCCGTTCCTCTTCATGGAAACCAACGCATGCTCGAGAAGTAGCACATGCCATCATAAAAAATTATAGATATGTTGGAGACGTATCAGCTAACCGATAATTGTTGAAGAAGAAAGGTGGGATGCCAATCGGGGCATCCCCAAGCTTAGATGCTTGAGACTCCTTGAAATATTAATTAGGGATGCCTTGGGCATCCCCAAGCTTGATCTCTCGTGTCTCCTTAATTCCTCTCATATCATGGTTTCCCTAATTCTTATAAACTTCATCCACACAAAACTCAACAAGAACTCGTGAGATAGGTTAGTACACATCAAAACATGCAATGCAAGCATCCTAAGACATTCTTGGAACTTTTTATTAAAAAATGAGATTATAAATAACACCTAACATAGAACAAAAAAAATAAAATGACAATCCAAGCAAAACTCATATTATGTGACGAATACAAATATAGCTCCAAGTAAGATATATCGATAATGTTGAAGACGAAAGAGGGGATGCTTCCGGGGCATCCCCAAGCTTAGACCCTTGAGTCTTCCTTGAATATTACCTTGGGGTGCCTTGGACATCCGTAAGCTTAGGTTCTTGTCACTCCTTATTCTCCTCATATCGCCATCTCACCCAAAACTTGAAAACTCCAATCACACAAAACTTAACGGAACTTCATGAGAAGGGTTAGTGTAATAAAGATAAAGCATTCACTTAGGTACTATCAAGACAAGATTAATAGCTGTTACTGTTGGAAATATGCCTAGAGGAAATAATAAATTAGTTATTATCATATTTACTTGTTCATGATAATCATTTATTATCCATGCTATAATTGTGTTGATCGGAAACTCAGATACATGTGTGGATACATAGACAACACCATGTCCCTAGTATGCCTCTAATAGACTAGCTCGTTGATCAAAGATGGCTATGGTTTCCTAGTCATGGACATGAGATTTCATTTGGTAATGGGATCACATCATTAGGAGAATGATGTGATGGACAAGACCCAAACTACAAACGTAGCATATGATCATGTCAGTTTATTGCTATTGTTTTTTGCATGTCAAGTATATGTTCCTATGACCATGAGATCATGCAACTCACCGACACCGAAGGAGTACCTTGTGTGTATTAAACGTCGCAACGTAACTGGGTGACTATAAAGGTGCTCTACAGGTATCTCCGAGGGTGTCTGTTGGGTTGGCATGGATCAAGACTGTGATTTGTTATTCCGTGTGACGGAGAGGTATCTCAGGGCCCACTCGGTAATACAACATCACAATAAGCCTTGCAAGCAATGTGACTAAGTGTTAGTCACGGGATCTTGTATTACGTAACGAGTAAAGAGACTTTACGGTAACGAGGTTGAACTAGGTATGGAGATACTGACGATCGAATCTCGGGCAAGTAACATACCGAAGAACAAAGGGAACATCATACGGGATTAACTGAATCCTTGACATAAAGGTTCGACCGATAAAGATCCTCGTAGAATATGTAGGAACCAATATGGGCATCTAGGTCCCCTATTTCTTATTGACCATAGAGGTGTCTCGGTCATCCCTACATAGTTCTCGAACCCGCAGGGTCTGCACACTTAAGGTTCGGTGACGTTTCGATAGTACAGAGTTATGTATGGTGGTGAACGAAGGTTGTTTGGAGTCCTGGATGAGATCTCGGACATCACGAGGAGCTTAGGAATGGTCTGGAGGTAAAGATTGATATATAGGAAGTCCTGTTTTGGTCCCCGGAAAGGTTTCGGGCTCATCGGTGGTGTACCGGGAGTGTCGGTAGTCTACCGGGAGACCACCGGGAGGGGTATTTCGACCCAAGAGGCTACATGGGCCGTGGGAGAGTAAATACCAGCCCTTAGTGGGCTGGTGGAAGTCCCACACAAGGCCCATGCGGCTGGGAAGAAAAGCCCAAAGAGAAAAAGGTGGAAAAAGGCAAAAAAGGCAAAAATAAGGAGGAGTCCTAGTCCTACTAGGATTGGAGGAGGAATCCTCCTCCTCCAATCCTCCTTGGTTCGGACGACCCAAGGGATGGCTCCTTGGGAGCCAAGCCTCCTCCTCTCTTCTTCCTTTATATACTAGAGGTTTTAGGGTTTTTTGGCACTAGATTTTCAGCCACGTGCTACCCGTTCCTCCAGTGCATAGTTTCTCCTCTAGATCGGATTTTTGCAGTGCTTAGGCGAAGCCCTGGTGGAATAGCTCCATCACCATCGCCGGAGCGCCGTCACGCTGTCGGAGAACTCTTATTCCTCTACGATCTCTCTTGCTGGATCAAGAAGGCGGGGATTGTCATCAAGCTGTACGTGTGTTAAACGCGGAGGTGCCGTCCGTTCGGCGCTAGATCGGAAGGACCGTGATCAAGATCGCGGGACGGATCGTGATGAGATCGCGAGACGGATCATGATGAGTTCATGGGACGGATCGTGATTGGATCGCGGGACGGATCGTGATGAGATCGTGGGATGCTCGGTGATTTGGATCGCGAAGACGTTCGACTACACGAACCGTGTTTCTCAACGCTTCCCGCTTAGCGATCTACAAGGGTATGTAGATCTAATCTCCCTCTCGTAGATGCTCATCACCATGGATAGAACTTACGTGTGTGTAGGAAATTTTTTGTTTCCCATGTAACGTTCCCCAACAGTGGTATCAGAGCTAGGTCTATGTATAGATGAGATCTCGAGTAGAACATAAAGAGTTTGTGGGCGTTGATGCTTAGATTGCTTCCTCCCTTGGTCGTGTTTTGGTTCAGTGGTATTGTGAGATGAAGCGGCCCGGACCAACATTACTCGTACGCTTATGAGAGACCGGTTCCCTCAACCGCAACTTGTTGCATAGATGGCTTGCAGGTGCCAGTTTCTCTCACTTTAGTTGGATCAGATTCGACAAAGGCAGTCCTTGAGAAGGTTGAAAAACAACTAGTGTATCACCGTTGTGGTTTTTGCGTAGATGAGAATTGTTCTTGATAGATACCAGTAGCAGCCACGTAAAACATGCAACAACAATTAGAGGACGTCTAACTTGTTTTTGCAGGGTATGTTGTGATGTGATATGGCCAATTACATGATGTGATATATGTGATGTATGAGATGATCATGTGTTGTATAGAATATCACGACTTGCATGTCGATGAGTACGACAACCGGCAGGAGCCATAGGGTTGTCTTTAATTATCGTATGACCTGCACGTCAATCATTAAGTGCTATGTAATGCTTTACTTTATCGCTAAACGGTAGCAATAGTAGTACAAGCATGATGGGCGCGACAACCCCGATGGCGACACGTTGATGGAGATCAAGATGATGGAGATCATGGTGTCGTGCCGGTGACGATGGAGATCATGCCAGTGCTTTCTAGATGGAGATCAAAAGCACAAGTTCACGGCCATATCATGTCACTTATGATTTGCATGTGATGTTAATCCTTTTATGCACCTTGTTTTGCTTAGGACGACGGTAGCATTATAAGGTGACCCCTCACTTAAATTTCAAGATGAATTGTGTTCTCCCCGAGTGTGCACCGTTGCGAAAGTTCGTCGTGTTGAGACACCACGTGATGATCGGGTGTGATAGACTCTACGTTCACATACAACGTGTGCAAGCCAGTGTTGCACATGCAGAACACTCGGGTTAAACTTGACGAGCCTAGCATGTACAGACATGGCCTCGGAACACAAGAGACCGAAAGGTCGAACATGAGTCATATAGCAGATATGATCAACACGATGATGTTCACCATTGAAACCACCTCAACTCACGTGATGATCGGACTTGAGTTGGTGAATTTGGATCATGTATCACTCGAATGACCGAAGGGATGTCAATTTGAGTGGGAGTTCTTAAGTAATATGATTAATTGAACTCATTATCATGAACATAGTTAGTAGTGTCTTTGCAAACTGTGTTGTAGATTACTAGCTCACGCTGTAGCTCCCTTGAATTTATATATGTTCCTAGAGAAATATAGTTGAAAGATGATGGTAGTAATATTGCGGACTGGCTCCATGATCTGAGGATTGTCCTTGTTGCTGCACAGAAGGCTTATGTCCTTAATGCACCGCTCGGTGTGCCAACCCCTCTAGCGTCGTCTGTAGATGTTGTGAACATCTGACATGCACATTCTAATGACTACTTGATAGTTTAGTGCGTCATGCATTACGGCTTAGAATTGAGGCTCCAAAATGTTTTGAATGTCACGGGACATATGAGATGTTCTAAGAGCTAAAATTAGGATCTCAGGCTCGTGCCCGTGTTGTGAGATATGAGATCTCCAACAAGATTCTTTGCTTGCAAGATGAAAGAGAATAGCTCAATCGTTGAACATGTGCTCAGATTGTCTGGGTGCTACAATCGCTTGAATCGAGTAGGAGTGGATCTTCTAGATAAGATAGCGATTGATATAGTTCTCCAAGTCACTGTCACTAAAGCTACTAGAACTTGGTGATGAACTATAAATTGTCAGGGATAGAAATAATGATCCCTGAGATATTCGCTATTTTTGTCACCGCGAAGGTAGAAATCAAGAAGGTGTGTCAAGTGTTGATGGTTAGTCAAACCACTAGTTTCGAGAAGGGCAAGAGCAAGGAGGGAAACTTGATGGATAGCAAGTCAGTTGCTGCTCCAGTGAAGCAACCCAAAGTTGAACCCAAACCCGAGACTAAGTGCTTCGATTATGAGGAGAGCGGTCACTGAAGCGGAACAACCCTAGATACTTGGTAGGTAAGAAGGCTGGCAACGTCGACAGAAGTATATTTGATATACGTGTTAATGATGTGTACCTTGCGAGTACTCCTAGTAGCACCTGGGTATTGGATACCGGTTCGGTTGCTAAATGTTAGTAACTCAAAATAAAAGCTACGGAATAAACAGAGAACTAGCTAAGGGTGAGGTGATGATGTGTGTTGGAAATGTTTCCAAGGTTTATGTGATCAACATCGCACGCTCTCTCTACCTTCGGGATTAGTGACAAACCTAAATAAATGTTATTTGGTGTTTTGCGTTGAGCATGAACGTGATTAGATCGTGTTTATTGCAACATGGTTATTCATTTAAGTTAGAGAATAATGGTTATTCTGTTTACATGAATAATACCTTCAATGTTCATGCACCCAGTGAGAATGGTTTGTTGAATCTTGATCATATTAATACACATGTTCATAACATTGATGCCAAAAGATACAAAGTTAATAATGATAGTACCACATACTTGTGGCACTGCTGCTAAATGTCATATTGGTATAAAGCGCATGAAGAAACTCCATGCTGATGGATCTTTGGACTCATTCGATTTCGAATCGGTTGAGACGTGCGAACCATGCCTCTTGGGCAAGATGACTAAGGACCCCGTTTCCAGATGGATGGAGCGGGCAAGTGATTTATTGGAAATGATACATGTTGATGTATGCAATCCAATGAGTCTTGTAGCGTGCGGTGGATATCGTTATTTTCTTACCTTCACTAATGATTTGAGTAGATATAGTGTATATTTTCTTAATGAAACACAAGTCTGTATTGTTTGAAAGGTTCAAGCAAATTCAGAGTGAAGTTTAAGATCATCGTGACAAGAAGATAAATATGTCTGCGATATGATCATGGAAGTAAATATCTGAGTTACGAGTTTGGCATACAACTTTAGACAATGTGAAAGTTGTTTCACAACTCACGCTACCTGGAACACCATAGTGTGATGGTGTGTTCGAACGTCATAGTCGTGCTCTATTGAAAATGGTGCTTGCTATGATGTCTCTTATCGTTTTGCTACTATAATTTTGGGGTTATGCATTAGAGACAACTACATTCACTTTAGATAGGGCACCATCTAAATCCGTTGAGATGACACCATGTGAATTATGGTTTCAGAGAAACCTAAGCTGTCATTTCTTAATGTTTGGGGCTGCAACACTTATGTGAAAAAGGTTTTCACCTAATGAGCTCGAACCCAAAGCGGAAAAATGCATCTTCATAGAATACCCTAAAGAAAGTTGGGTAAACCTTCTATCCCATATCGAAGCATAAAGTGTTTGTTGCTAAAACTGGTCCTTTCTCTCGAAAGAATTGAGTGGGAGGAAGATAGAACTTGATGAGGTTGTTGAACCTTTGTTCAACCAAAGAGTAGCGCAGCGCAGGAATTTTTTTCTGTAAAGCCTACGTTAGTTGAAGAGGAAGTTAATGATGATGATCATGAAGCTTCGGTTCAAGTTACTATTGAACCTCGTAGGTCGACAAGGACGCATACTGCTCCTGAGTGGTACGGCACCCCTTTCTTAGAGGTCATGTTGTTGGACAACGATGAGCCTACGAGCTGTGGAGAAGCGATGATGGGCCCGGATTCCGACAAATGGTTAGGGGCCATGAAATCCGAGAAAGGATCCATGTATGAAAACCAAGTACAAATGGATGTTTAAGATGAAGACAGAAACTCATGGTAAATTTCACCATTTCTAAAGCTCGACTTGTTGCAAAGAAGTTTACGACAAGTTCAAGGAGTTGACTGCGATGAGACTTTCTCACTCATAGCGATGCTAAAGTCTGTTGGAATTATGTTAGCAATTGCTGCATTTTTCAATCATGATATCTGGCAGATGGATATCAAAACATCGTTTCCTTGACGGTTTACTTGAGGAAAGGTTGTATGTGATACAACCATAAGGTTTTGTCAGTCCTAAGGATGCTAAAAGGTGTGCAAGCTTCAGTGATTCTTCTATGAACTGAAGCAAGCATCTCAGAGTTGAAATATACACTTTGATGAGGTGATCAAAGTTTTTGAGTCTATACAAAGTTTACGAGAAACTTGTATTTACAATAAAGTGAGTGGGAGCACTATAGAATTTCTGATAAGTATATGTGGATGACATATTGTTGATCGGAAATGATGTAGAATTTCTGGAAAGCATAAATGGTTGTTTGAAAAGAGTTTTTCAAAGGAAGACCTGGATAAAGCTACCTAATTGTTGAGCATCAAGATCTATAGAGATAGATCAAGATGCTTGATGAGACTTTCAATGAGTACATACCTTGACAAGATTTTGAAAGAGTTCAAAATGGATTAGTCAGAGAAAGAGTCCTCGCCTGATTTGCGAGGTGTGAAGTTGAGTGAGACTCAAAGCTCGACAACGGCAGAAGAAAGAGAAAGGACGAATGTCATCCCCTATGCCTTAGCCATAGGCTCTGTATAGTATGCCATGCTGTGTACCGCACCTCTATGTGCCTTGCCATGAGTCCGTCAAGGGGTACAAGAGTGATCCAGAAGTGGATCACTGGACATCGGTCAATATTATCCTTAATGACTAAAAGACTAAGGAAACATTTCTCGATTATGGAGGTGATAAAGGGTTTGTCGTAAAGAGTTACGTCGATGCAAGCTTTAACACTAATCCGGATGACTCTTAGTAGCAATCCGGATACGTATAGTGGAGCAGCCATTTGGAATAGTACCAAGTGGAGTGTGGTAGCAGTGTTTACAGTTTGACATAGAGATTTGCAAAGGACATACGGATCTGAATGTCGCTGACCCGTTGACCATAAAATCTCTCTCACATGCAAAGCATGATCGAGCCCCAGAACTCAGTGGGTGTTAGATTCATAACAATGCGAATCACATGGTGATGTGAACTAGATTATTGACTCTAGTGCAAGTGGGAGACTGTTGGAAATATGCCCTAGAGGCAATAATAAATGAGTTATTATCATATTTCCTTGTTCATGATAATTTTTTATTATCCATGCTATAGTTGTGTTGATCGGAAACTCAGATACATGTGTGGATACATAGACAACACCATGTCCCTAGTATGCCTCCAATAGACTAGCTTGTTGATCAAAGATGGCTATGGTTTCCTAGTCGTGGACATGAGATGTCATTTCCTAGTCGTGGACAAGACCCAAACTACAAACGTAGCATATGATCGTGTCAGTTTATTGCTACTATTTTCTGCATGTCATGTATATGTTCCTATGATCATGAGATCATGCAACTCACTGACACCGGAGGAGTACCTTGTGTGTATCAAACGTCACAACGTAACTGGGTGACTATAAAGGTGCTCTACAGGTATCTCCGAGGGTGTCTGTTGGGTTGGCATGGATCAAGACTGGGATTTGTTACTCCGTGTGACGGAGAGGTATCTCAGGGCCCACTCGATAATACAACATCACAATAAGCCTTGCAAGCAATGTGAATAAGTGTTAGTCACGAGATCTTGTATTACGGAATGAGTAAAGAGACTTGCCGGTAATGAGGTTGAACTAGGTATGGAGATACCGACGATTGAATCTCGGGCAAGTAACATACCGAAGAACAAAGGGAACATCATACGGGATTAACTGAATCCTTGACATAAAGGTTCGGCCGATAAAGATCTTCGTAGAATATGTAGGATCCAATATGGGCATCCAGGTCCCGCTATTGGTTATTGACCGTAGAGGTGTCTCGGTCATGTCTACATAGTTCTCGAACCCGCAGGATCTGCACACTTAAGGTTTGGTGACGTTTCGGTAGTATAGAGTTATGTATGGTGGTAACTGAAGGTTATTCGGAGTCCCAGATGAGATCCCGGATGTCACGAGGAGCTCCGGAATGGTCCGGAGGTAAAGATTGATATATAGGAAGTCCTGTTTTGGTCACCGGAAAGGTTTCGAGCTCATCGGTAGTGTACCGGGAGTGTCGGTAGTGTACCGAGAGACCATCGGGAGGGGTATTTCGACCCAAGAGGCTACATGGGCTGTGGGAGAGTAAATACCAGCCCTTAGTGGGCTGGTGGAAGTCCCACACAAGGCCCATGCGGCTGGGAAGAAAAGCCCAAGGAGAAAAAGGTGGAAAAAGGAAAAAAAGGCAAAAATAAGGAGGAGTCCTAGTCCTAGTAGGATTGGAGGAGGAATCCTCCAATCCTCTTTGGTTCGGCCGACCCAAGGGCTGGCTCCTTGGGAGCCCAGCCTCCTCCTCTGTTCCTCCTATATATACTAGAGGTTTTAGCGTTTTTGGCACTAGATTTTCAGCCACGTGCTACCCGTTCCTCCAGTGCATAGTTTCTCCTCTAGATCGGATTTCTGAAGTGCTTAGGCGAAGCCCTGCGGGAATAGCTCCACCACCATCGCCGGAGCACCGTCATGTTGCCGGAGAACTCTTCTACCTCTCTGCTCCCTCTTGCTGGATCAAGAAGGCGGAGATTGTCATCAAATTGTACGTGTGCTGAACTCGGAGGTGCCGTCCGTTCGACGCTAGATCAGAAGGTCCGTGATCAAGATCGCGAGACGGATCGTGATGAGATCGCGGGACGGATCGTGATGAGTTTGCGGGACGGATCGGGATTGGATCGTGGGACAGATCGTCATGAGATCGCGAGATGCTCGGCGATTTGGATCGCGAAGACGTTCGACTACACCAACCGCGTTTCTTAATGCTTCCCGCTTAGCGATCTACAAGGGTATGTAGATCCAATCTCCCCCTCATAGATGCTCATCACCATGGATAGATCTTGTGTGTGCGTAGGAAATTTTTTGTTTCCCATGCAACGTTCCCCAACAGTTACCACATGATACCTACTGTATTATATCATTTCCATAATTTATACCGCTAAATATAAGCTATGGAAACACTAAAACAAGCAAACTATTGATGCAAAACAGGATCTGTCAAAAAAAGAACAGTCTGTGAATATCTGTAGTATAGCCATACTTTGCTGTCTCTATAAATTCTAAACAATTAGTAAAATCTGTGAAATTTGTATACAAATCTTGTGTATAAAAATCAGATCCAGTCGACGCTTCTATGAATTTATAAAATTCCTGGACTAGGCGTCAAAGTTTGTGTTTTCAGCAAGATCAAATGAACTATCACCGTAGACCATCCCAAAGGTCTTACTTGGCACAAACACTAATTAAAACACTAAAACACAATTACTATAGAGGTAATAATTTTTAATTTATTCAAGAACATAAACAAAACAAAAAAACATAAAAATAAAATTGGGTTGCCTCCCAACAAGCACTATTGTGTTGGAAATATGCCCTAGAAGCAATAATAAAATGGTTATTATTGTATTTCCTAGTTCATGATAATTGTCTATTGTTCATGCTATAATTGTGTTAACCGGAAACCGTAATACATGTGTGAATACATAGACCACAACGTGTCCCTAGTGAGCCTCTAGTTGGCTAGCTCGTTGATCAATAGATGGTCTCGGTTTCATGACCATGGATATTGGATGTCGTTGATAACGGGATCACATCATTAGGAGAATGATGTGATGGACAAGACCCAATCCTAAGCATAGCACAAGATCGTGTAGTTCGTTTGCTAAAGCTTTTCAATGTCAAGTGTCATTTCCTTAGACCATGAGATTGTGTAACTCCCGGATACCGTAGGAATGCTTTGGGTGTGCCAAACGTCACAACGTAACTGGGTGGCTATAAAGGTACGCTACGGGTATCTCCGAAAGTATCTGTTGGGTTGACACGAATCGAGACTGGGATTTGTCACTCCGTGTGACGGAGAGGTATCTCTGGGCCCACTCGGTAAGACATCATCATTATGAGCTCAATGTGAATAAGGAGTTAGTCACGGGATGATGTATTACGGAACGAGTAAAGATACTTGCCGGTAACGAGATTGAACAAGGTATGGGGATACCGACGATCGAATCTCGGGCAAGTACCATACCGATAGACAAAGGGAATTGTATACGGGATTGATTGAATCCCTGACATCGTGGTTCATCCGATGAGATCATCGTGGAGTACGTGGGAGCCAACATGGGTATCCAGATCCCGCTGTTGGTTATTGGCCGGAGAGGTGTCTCGGTCATGTCTACGTGTCTCCCGAACCCGTAGGGTCTACACACTTAAGGTTCGATGACGCTAGGGTTATAGGGAAAAGGTATACGTGATTACCGAAGGTTGTTCGGAGTCCCGGATGAGATCCCGGACATCACGAGGAGCTCCGGAATGGTCCGGAGGTAAAGATTGATATATAGGAAGTCCAGTTTTGGTCACCGGAAAGTTTTCGGGCTCATCGGTATTGTACCGGGAGTGCCGGGAGGGTGCCGGAGGAACCCCGGGAGGGGGTGACGACCAAAGGACCTCATGGGCCCTTAGAGGAGGTGTGCCAGCCCATATTGGGCCAGCCAATACCTTCTAGAAAGGGCCCATGTGCCAGGGATCTGGAGATAGAGGCAAAAGGGATTTAAAAGGGAGGAGGACTCTCCCCCCACTTCGGCCGAATCCCTCCTCCTTGGAGGAGGGGCCAATCCAGCCCTCCCTCTCCTTCCTCCTATATATATGCAAGGGTTTGGGCAGGTTTGAGACGACGAACTCTTTCTCTCTCGCTGCAGCCCTATTCTGCTTCTTCCTCCTCCGCAGTGCTTAGGCGAAGCCCTGCCGGGATACCTTGCTACTCCACCACCACCACGCCGTCGTGCTGCTGCTGGAGCTCTTCCCCAACCTCTCCTTCCTCCTTGCTGGATCAAGGCGTAGGAGACGTCACCGGGCTGCACGTGTGTTGAACGCGGAGGTGCCGTCCGTTCGGCACTTGATCGGATCTACCGCGATCTGAATCGCTGCGAGTACGACTCCATCAACCGCGTTCTTGTAACGCTTCCGCTTAGCGATCTTCAAAGGTATGAAGATCCAATCTCTCCCCACTCGTTTGCTGGTTTCTCCATAGATAGATCTTGGTGACACGTAGGAAAATTTTGATTTACTACTACGTCTCCCAACAGTGGCATCATGAGCTAGGTCTATGCGTAGAATCTATGCACGAGTAGAACACAAAGCAGTTGTGGGCGTCGATTTTGTTAATATGCTTGCCGTTACTAGTCTTATCTTGATTCGACGGTATTGTGGGATGAAGCGGCCCGGACCAACCTTACACGTACGCTTACGTGAGACCGGTTCCACCGCCTGACATGCACCAGTTGCATAAGGTGGCTAGCGGGTGTCTGTCTCTCCCACCTTAGTCGGATTGGATTCGATGAAAAGGGTCCTTATGAAGGGTAAATAGAAATTGGCATATCACGTTGTGGTTTTGGCGTAGGTAAGAAACGTTCTTGCTAGAAACCTATAGCAACCACGTAAAAACTTGCAACTACAAATTAGAGGACGTCTAACTTGTTTTTGCAGCATATGCCTTGTGATGTGATATGGCCAGAAGGATGTGATGTGATGCATTGTGATGTATGAGATTGATCATGTTCTTGTAATAGGGTTCACGACTTGCATGTCGATGACTATGACAACCGGCAGGAGCCATAGGAGTTGTCTTATTTATTGTATGACCTGCGAGTCAATATCAAACGCCATGTAATTACTTTACTTTATTGCTAAGCGTTAGCCATAGCAGTAGAAGTAATAGTTGGCGAGACAACCTCATGAAGACACAATGATGGAGATCATGATGATGGAGATCATGGTGTCGTGCCGGTGACAATGATGATCATGGTGCCCCGAAGATGGAGATCATAGGAGCAAGATGATATTGGCCATATCATGTCACTATATTGATTGCATGTGATGTTTATCATGTTTACATCTTATTTGCTTAAAACGACGGTAGTAAATAAGATGATCTCTCAATAAAATTTCAAGAGAAGTGTTCACCCTAACTGTGCACCGTTGCTAAGGATCGTTGTTCCGAAGCACCACGTGATGATCGGGTGTGATAGGTTCTAACGTTCGCATACAACGGGTGTAAGCCAGATTTACACACGCGAAACACTTAGGTTGACTTGACGAGCCTAGCATGTACAGACATGGCCTCGGAACACGGAAGACCGAAAGGTCGAACATGAGTCGTATAGAAGATACGATCAACATGGAGATGTTCACCATGGATGACTAGTCCGTCTCACGTGATGATCGGACACGAGCTAGTTGACATGGATCATGTGTCACTTAGATGACTAGAGAGATGTCTATCTGAGTGGGAGTTCATTGAATAATTTGATTATGTGAACTCGATTATCATGAACTTAGTCTAAAATTGCCTTTAATATCTATATTGTAGATCCAATGGCCAACGCAAATGTCAACCTCAATTTCAACGCGTTCCTAGAAAAAACCAAGCTGAAAGATGATGGAAGCAACTATACGGACTGGGTCCGTGGCTTGAGGATCATCCTCATAGCTTCCAAGAGATTGTATGTCCTTGATGCACCGCTAGGGGACCCACCCATTCTCCCAGCGGACCAAGACATTACGAACGCTTGGCAGTTGCGCTGCGATGATTACTCCCTTGTTCAGTGCGGCATGCTTTACAGTTTAGAATCGGGGCTCCAAAAGCGTTTTGAGCAACACGAAGCATATGAGATGTTCCAAGAGCTGAAACTGGTTTTCCAAGCTCATGCCCGAGTCGAGAGATATGACATCTCTGACAAGTTCTTCAGCTGTAAGATGGAGGAGAACAGTTCTGTTAGTGAGCACATCCTCAAGATGTCTGGGCTTCACAACCGCTTGACTCAGCTGGGAGTTAATCTCCCGGATGACTCAGTCATTGACAGAATCCTCCAGTCGCTTCCACCTAGCTACAAAAGCTTTGTGATGAACTACAACATGCAGGGGATGGAGAAGTCCATTCCTGAGTTGTACTCGATGCTGAAAGCAGCAGAGGTCGAGATCAGAAAGGAGCATCAAGTGTTGATGGTAAACAAGACCACTAGTTTCAAGAAAGGCAATGGTAAGAAGAACTTTAAGAAGGACGGCAAAGCTGTTGCCGCGCCCGGTAAGCAAGTTGCCGGGAAGAAGAAGAACAAGAATGGACCCAAGCCTGAGACTGAGTGTTTCTATTGTAAGAGTACCGGTCACTGGAAGTGGAACTGCCCCAAGTACTTAGCGGATAAGAAGGTCGGCAACGTTAAAGGTATATGTGATATACTTGTTATTGATGTGTACCTAACCAGCGCTCGTAGTAGCTCCTGGGTATTTGATACCGGTGCAGTTGCTCACATTTGTAACTCCAAGCAGGAGCTGCGGAATAAGCGAAGGTTGGCAAAGGACGAGGTGACGATGCGCGTCGGGAATGGTTCCAAGGTCGATGTGATCGCCGTCGGCACGCTACCTCTACATCTACCTTCGGGATTAGTTTTAAACCTTAATAATTGTTATTTAGTACCAGCTTTGAGCATGAACATTGTATCTGGATCTCACTTGATACGAGATGGCTACTCTTTTAAATCCGAGAATAATGGTTGTTCTATTTATATGAGAGAAATGTTCTATGCTCATGCCCCGCTGGTCAATGGTTTATTTTTGATGAATCTCGAACGTGATGTTACACATGTCCATAGTGTGAGTACCAAAAAGTGTAAAGTTGATAACGATAGTCCCACTTACATGTGGCACTGCCGTCTTGGCCATATTGGTGTCAAACGCATGAAGAAGCTCCATGCTGATGGACTTTTGGAGTCACTTGATTTCGAATCATTTGACACATGCGAACCATGCCTCATGGGCAAGATGACCAAAACTCCGTTGTCCGGAACAATGGAGCGAGCAACTGACTTGTTGGAGATAATACATACCGATGTATGCGGTCCAATGAGTGTCGAGGCTCGCGGTGGCTACCGTTATGTTCTCACCCTCACTGATGACTTGAGCAGATATGGGTATGTCTACTTAATGAAACACAAGTCTGAAACCTTTGAAAGGTTCAAGGAATTTCAGAGTGAGGTCGAGAATCAACGTGACAGGAAAATAAAATGCCTACGATCTGATCGTGGCGGAGAATATTTAAGTCACGAGTTTGACACGCACCTTAGGAAATGTGGAATTGTTTCACAGCTCACGCCGCCAGGCACACCTCAGCGATATGGTGTGTCTGAACGTCGTAATCGCACTCTATTGGATATGGTGCGATCTATGATGTCTCTTACCGACTTACCGCTATCATTTTGGGGATATGCATTAGAGACTGCCGCGTTCACTTTAAATAGGGCACCGTCTAAATCCGTTGAGACGACACCGTATCAATTATGGTTTGGAAAGAAACCTAAGCTGTCGTTTCTAAAAGTTTGGGGTTGCGATGCTTATGTGAAGAAACTTCAACCTGAGAAGCTCGAACTCAAAGCGGAAAAGTGCGTCTTCATAGGATATCCCAAAGAGACTATTGGGTATACCTTCTACCTACGATCCGAAGGCAAAGTCTTTGTTGCCAAGAATGGATCCTTTCTCGAGAAAGAGTTTCTCTCGAAAGAAGTAAGTGGGAGGAAAATAGAACTTGATGAGGTAATTGTACCTCCACTCGAACCGGAGAGTAGCGCAGCACAGGAAGTTGTTTCTGTGGAGCCTACACCGGCTAGAGAGGAAGTTAATAATGATGATCATGAAACTTCAGATCAAGTTGCTATTCGAAGGTCCACTAGGACACGTTCCGCACCAGAGTGGTACGGTAATCCTGTCCTAGAGATCATGTTGTTGGACAACGGTGAACCTTCGAAGTATGAAGAAGCGATGGCGGGCCCGGATTCCGACAAATGGCTTGAGGCCATGAAATCCGAGATAGGATCCATGTATGAGAACAAAGTATGGACTTTGGTGGACTTGCCTGATGATAAGCGAGCCATTGGAAATAAATGGATCTTTAAGAAGAAGACTGACGCAGACGGTAATGTGACCGCCTATAAAGCTCGGCTTGTCGCTAAGGGTTATCGACAAGTTCAAGGAGTTGACTACGATGAGACATTCTCACCCGTAGCGATGCTAAAGTCTGTCCGAATCATGTTAGCAGTTGCCGCATTTTATGATTATGAGATCTGGCAAATGGACGTCAAAACGGCATTCCTTAATGGCTTCCTCAAGGAAGAACTGTATATGATGCAGCCGGAAGGTTTTGTCGATCCTAAAGATGCTAACAAGGTATGCAAGCTCCAGCGCTCCATCTATGGGCTGGTGCAAGCATCTCGGAGTTGGAACATTCGCTTTAATGAGGTGATTAAAGCGTTTGGGTTTGTACAGGTTTATGGAGAACCCTGTATTTACAAGAAAGTGAGTGGGAGCTCTATAGCGTTCCTTATACTGTATGTGGATGACATGCTGATAATGGGAAATAATATAGAACTCTTGGAAAGTATAAAGGCCTACTTGAATAAGTGTTTTTCAATGAAGGACCTTGGAGAAGCTGCTTACATATTGGGTATTAAGATCTATAGAGATAGATCAAAACGCCTCTTTGGTCTTTCACAAAGCACATACCTTGAAAAGATATTGAAGAAGTTCAATATGGATCAGTCCAAGAAGGGGTTCTTGCCTGTGTTGCAAGGTGTGAGATTGAGTACGACTCAATGCCCGACCACGGCAAAGGATAGAGAAGAGATGAGTGCCATCCCCTATGCTTCAGCCATAGGCTCTATCATGTATGCCATGCTGTGTACCAGACCTGATGTGAACCTTGCCATAAGTTTGGTAGGGAGGTACCAAAGTGATCCCGGAGCGGAACACTGGACAGCGGTCAAGAATATCCTGAAGTACCTGAAAAGGACAAAGGACATGTTTCTCGTTTATGGAGGTGCCGAAGAGCTCGTCGTAAAGGGTTACGTCGATGCTAGCTTCGACACAGATCCGGACGACTCCAAGTCGCAAACCGGATACGTGTATATTTTGAATGGAGGGGCAGTAAGCTGGAGCAGCAGCAAGCAAAGCGTCGTGGCGGCATCTACATGTGAAGCGGAGTACATAGCTGCTTCGGAAGCAGCAAAGGAGGGAGTCTGGATGAAGGAGTTCATCACCGACCTAGGAGTGATTCCGAATGCGTCGAGCCCAATGACTCTACTCTGTGACAACACTGGAGCTATTGCCCTTGCGAAGGAGCCCAGGTTTCACAAGAAGACAAGACACATCAAGCGCCGCTTCAACTCCATCCGTGATTACATTCAGGAGGGAGACATAGATATTTGTAAAGTGCATACGGATCTGAATGTCGCAGATCCATTGACTAAACCTCTCTCACGAGCAAAACATGATCAACACCAGAATGCTATGGGTGTTCGATTCATCACAATGTAACTAGATTATTGACTCTAGTGCAAGGGGGAGACTGTTGGAAATATGCCCTAGAAGCAATAATAAAATGGTTATTATTGTATTTCCTAGTTCATGATAATTGTCTTTTGTTCATGCTATAATTGTGTTAACCGGAAACCATAATACATGTGTGAATACATAGACCACAACGTGTCCCTAGTGAGCCTCTAGTTGGCTAGCTCGTTGATCAATAGATGGTCTCGGTTTCATGACCATGGACATTGGATGTCGTTGATAACGGGATCACATCATTAGGAGAATGATGTGATGGACAAGACCCAATCCTAAGCATAGCACAAGATCGTGTAGTTCGTTTGCTAAAGCTTTTCAATGTCAAGTGTCATTTCCTTAGACCATGAGATTGTGTAACTCCCGGATACCGTAGGAATGCTTTGGGTGTGCCAAACGTCACAACGTAACTGGGTGGCTATAAAGGTACGCTACGGGTATCTCCGAAAGTATCTGTTGGGTTGACACGAATCGAGACTGGGATTTGTCACTCCGTGTGACGGAGAGGTATCTCTGGGCCCACTCGGTAAGACATCATCATTATGAGCTCAATGTGACTAAGGAGTTAGTCACGGGATGATGTATTATGAAACGAGTAAAGAGACTTGCCGGTAACGAGATTGAACAAGGTATGGGGATACCGACGATCGAATCTCGGGCAAGTACCATACCGATAGACAAAGGGAATTGTATACGGGATTGATTGAATCCCTGACATCGTGGTTCATCCGATGAGATCATCGTGGAGTACGTGGGAGCCAACATGGGTATCCAGATCCCGCTGTTGGTTATTGTCCGGAGAGGTGTCTCGGTCATGTCTACGTGTCTCCCGAACCCGTAGGGTCTACACACTTAAGGTTCGATGACGCTAGGGTTATAGGGAAAAGGTATACGTGATTACCGAAGGTTGTTCGGAGTCCCGGATGAGATCCCGGACGTCACGAGGAGCTCCGGAATGGTCCGGAGGTAAAGATTGATATATAGGAAGTCCAGTTTTGGTCACCGGAAAGTTTTCGGGCTCATCGGTATTGTACCGGGAGTGCAGGGAGGGTGCCGGAGGAACCCCGGGAGGGGGTGACGACCAAAGGACCTCATGGGCCCTTATAGGAGGTGTGCCAGCCCATATTGGGCCAGCCAATACCTTCTAGAAAGGGCCCATGCGCCAGGGATCTGGAGATAGAGGCAAAAGGGATTTAAAAGGGGGGGGGTCCACCTCCCGTGTGGGAGGAGGACTCTCCCCCCACTTCGGCCGAATCCCTCCTCCTTGGAGGAGGGGCCAAGCCAGCCCTCCCTCTCCTTCCTCCTATATATATGCAAGGGTTTGGGCAGGTTTGAGACGACGAACTCTTTCTCTCTCGCTGCAGCCCTATTCTGCTTCTTCCTCCTCCGCAGTGCTTAGGCGAAGCCCTGCCGGGATACCTTGCTACTCCACCACCACCACGCCGTCGTGCTGCTGCTGGAGCTCTTCCCCAACCTCTCCTTCCTCCTTGCTGGATCAAGGCGTAGGAGATGTCACCGGGCTGCACGTGTGTTGAACGCGGAGGTGCCGTCCGTTCGGCACTTGATCGGATCTACCGCGATCTGAATCGCTGCGAGTACGACTCCATCAACCGCGTTCTTGTAACGCTTCCGCTTAGCGATCTTCAAAGGTATGAAGATCCAATCTCTCCCCACTCGTTTGCTGGTTTCTCCATAGATAGATCTTGGTGACACGTAGGAAAATTTTGATTTACTACTACGTCTCCCAACATATTGTTCAATGCCCCTAGCTAGGCATAATGATTTCAATGATGATCGTATAGAAAATAGTATTTGAGACATGCAAAAAGAGCATCATGAATCACATGACAAGCACATTTAAGTCTAACCCACTTCCTATTCATAGGGATTTTGTGAGCAAACAATTCATGAGAACAAGAATGAACTTGCATAGGAACGCAAAACAATAATATCTTCGAAAATTTCAACACACAGAGAGAACTTGATATTATTGCAATTCCTACAAGCATAAGTTCCTCCCTCATAATAATTTCAGTGGCATCATGAAGGAATTAAACAATATAACTATCAGATAAAGCATCATCTTCACGATCCACAAGCATAGAAAATTTGTCACTCTCCACATAAGCAATTTCCTTCTCATTCATAATAGTGGGAGCAAACTCAACAAAATAACTATCATGAGATAGTTGATTGACATAACCACTTTGAATATTAAAATCATGATGAAAAGTTTCATGGTCACTATCACTCTTTATAGCATACATGTCATCATCATAATCATCATAGATAGTAGGCATGTCATTATCATAACAAATTTGCTCATCAAAACTTGGGGGACTAAAAATATCATCTTCATCAAACATAGCATCCCCAAGCTTGTGGCTTCGCGTATCATTAGCATCATGGATATTCAGAGAATTCATACTAGCAATATTACAATCATGCTCATCATTCAAGGAATTCTCATCAAGTATTTTCATAAATTCTTCCTCTACCAATTGAGCACAATTTTCCAAACCATCATTTTCACGAAAGACATTAAAGAGGCGAAACAATTGATGCAACCTAAACTCCATTTTTTGTAGTTTTCTTTTATAAAACCAAAATAGTGAAAAACAAGAAACTAAAAGATTTGATTGCAAGATCTAAATATATACCTTGAAGCACTCACGTCCCCGGCAACGACGCCAAAAAAGAGTTTGATGTCTACTATGCAACTTTATTCGTGTAGACTTTGTTGGGCCTCCAAGCGTAGAGTTTTGTAGGACAATAGCAATTTCCCCTCAAGTGGATGACCTAAGGTTTATCAATCCGTGGGAGGTGTAGGATGAAGATGGTCTCTCTCAAACAACCCTGCAACCAATACAAGAAATCTCTTGTGTCCCCAACACACCCAATACAATGGCAAATTGTATAGGTGCACTAGTTCGGCGAAGAGGTGGTGATACAAGTGCAATATGGATGGTAGATATAAGTTTTTGTAATCTGAAAAATATAAAAACAGCATGGTAGCAAGTAACAAAAGTGAGCAAAACTGATATTGCAATGCTTGAAAACAAGGCCTAGGGTTCATACATTCACTAGTGCAAGTTCTCTCAACAATACTGACATAGTTGATGTTGGAAATATGCCCTAGAGGCAATAATAAAGTGGTTATTATTATATTTCCTTGTTCATGATAATTGTCTATTGTTCATGCTATAATTGTATTAACCGAAAACCATAATACATGTGTGAATACATAGACCACAACATGTCCCTAGTGAGCCTCTAGTTGGCTAGCTTGTTGATCAATAGGTAGTCGCAGTTTCATGACCATGGACATTGGATGTCGTTGATAACGGGATCACATCATTAGGAGAATGATGTGACGTACAAGACCCAATCCTAAGCATAGCACAAGATCGTGTAGTTCGTCTGCTAAAGCTTTTCTAATGTCAAGTATCATTTGCAACTCCCGGATACCATAGGAATACTTTGGGTGTGCCAAACGTCACAACGTAACTGGATGGCTATAAAGGTACACTACGGGTATCCTCGAAAGTATCTGTTGGGTTGGCACGAATCGAGACTGGTATTTGTCACTCCGTGTGACGGAGAGGTGTCTCTGGGCCCACTCGGTAAGACATCATCATAATGAGCTCAATGTGACTAAGGAGTTAGCCATGGGATGATGTGTTACAGAATGAGTAAAGAGACTTGCCGGTAACGAGATTGAACAAGGTATAGGGATACCGACGATCGAATCTCGGGCAAGTAACATACCGATGGACAAAGGGAATCGTATACAGGATTGATTGAATCCCCGACATCGTGGTTCATCCGATGAGATCATCATGGAGCATGTGGGAGACAACATGGGTATCCAAATCTCGCTATTGGTTATTGATCAGAGAGGTGTCTCGGTCATGTCTACATGCCTCCCGAACCCGTAGGGTCTACACACTTAAGGTTCGATGACGCTAGGGTTATAGGGGAATTGTGTACGTGGTTACCGAAGGTTGTTTGGAGTCCCGGATGAGATCCCGGACGTAACGAGGAGTTACGGAATGGTCCGGAGGTAAAGATTCATATATAGGAAGTGAGGATTTGGTCACGGAAAGTGTTTCGGGAATCACCGGTAATGTACCGGGACCACCGGAAGGGTTCCGGGGGTCCACCGGGAGAGGCCAGCGGCCCCGGAAGGCTACATGGGACAAGAGTGGGAGGGAACCAGCCCCTAGGTGGGCTGGTGCGCCACCCACCTCAGCCCAAGGCGCAACAAAGGAGGAGAGAGGGCAAACCCTAGGCGCAGATGGGCCCTAGGCCCACCCTAGGGCGCACCCCCTCTATCCCCTCTTGGCCGCCGGCCACAAGTCCCATCTAGGGCTGCCGCACCCCCTAGAGTGGGAACCCTAGTGGGTGTGCACCCTCCTCCCCTCCTCCTATAAATAGTGAGGGTTTTGGGGCTGCCCACACAACAGATCTCTCTCCCTCTCTCTCCCTCCCTCTCTCTCTCTCTCTCCGTGCAGCCCTACCCCTCCTCCTCCTCGTCCTCTGTAGTGCTTGGCAAAGCCCTACCGGAGTACCACACAGCTCCACCGTCACCATGCCGTTGTGCTGCAAGAGTTCTCCCTTAACCTCTCCTTCCTCCTTGCTGGATCAAGGCGTAGGAGACGTTACCGGGCTGCACGTGTGTTGAACGCGGAGGCGCCGTTGTTCGGCGCTTAGATCAGAATCGACCGCGATCTGAATCGCTGCGAGTACGACTCCACCAACCGCGTTCTTGTAATTCTTCCGCTTTGCGATATTAAAATGTATGAAGATGCACTCCCCTTTGCTCGTTGCTGGTTTCTCCACAGATTTATCTTGGTGACACGTAGGAAATTTTTGATTTACTACTACGTTCCCCAACAGTGGCATCATGAGCTAGGTCTATGCGTAGAATCTATGCATGAGTAGAACACAAGTTGTTGTGGGCGTCGATTTTGTCAATTTGCTTGCCGTTACTAGTCTTATCTTGATTCGGCAACATTTGGGATGAAGCGGCCCGAACCGACTTTACACGTACGCTTACGTGAGACTGGTTCCACCGCCTCACATGCACTCGTTGCGTAAGGTGGCTAGCGGGTGTCTGTCTCTCCCACCTTAGTCGGATCAGATTCGATGAAAAGGGTTCTTATGAAGGGTAAATAGAAATTGGCATATCACGTTGTGGTTTTTGCGTAGGTAAGAAACGTTCTTGCTAGAAACCTATAGCAGCCACGTAAAAACTTGCACCAACAATTAGAGGACGTCTAACTTGTTTTTGCAGCATATGCCGTGTGATGTGATATGGCCAAAGGATGTGATGTGATATATGTGATGTATGAGATTGATCATGTTCTTGTAATAGGATTCACGACTTGCATGTCGGTGAGTATGACAACCGGCAGGAGCCATAGGAGTTGTCTTAATTTATTGTATGACCTGCGTGTCAATCAAAAACGCCATGTAATTACTTTATTTTATTGCTAACCGTTAGCCATAGTAGTAGAAGTAATAGTTGGCAAGACAACTTCATGAAGACACGATGATGGAGAGCATGGTGTTGTGCCGGTGACAATGATGATCATGGTGCCCCAAAGATGGAGATCAAAGGAGCAAGATGATATTGGCCATATCATGTCAATATATGATTGCATGTGATGTTTATCATGTTTTACATCTTATTTGCTTAGGATGGTGGTAGCTTAAATAAGATGATCTCTCACTAAAATTTCAAGAAATGTGTTCCCCCTAACTGTGCACCGTTGCTAAGGTTCGTTGTTCTGAAGCACCACATGATGATCGGGTGTGATAGGTTCTAACGTTCGCATACAACGGGTGTAAGCCAGATTTACACACGCAATACACTTAGGTTGACTTGACGAGCCTATCATGTACAGACATGGCCTCGGAACACGGGAGACCGAATGGTCAAACATCAGTCGTATAGAAGATACGATCAACATGGAGATGTTCACCATTGATGACTAGTCCGTCTCACGTGATGATCGGACACGGGCTAGTTGACGTGGATTATGTGTCACTTGGATGACTAGAGAGATGTCTATCTAAGTGAGAGTTCATTAAATAATTTGATTATGTGAACTTAATTATCATGAACTTAGTCTAAAATTGTCTTTACAATCTATATTGTAGATCCAATGTCCCACGCTAATGTTGACCTCATCTTCAACGCATTCCTAGAGAAAACCAACCTGAAAGACGATGGAAGCAACTATACGGACTGGGTCCATAGCTTGAGGATCATCCTCATAGATTCCAAGAAATTATATGTCCTTGATGCACCGCTAGGTGACGCACCCATTTTCCCAGCAACTCAAGACATTATGAATGCCTGGCACTCGCGTAGTGATGATTACTCCCTGGTTCAGTGCGGCATGCTTTACAGCTTAGAACCGGGGCTCCAAAAGCGTTTCGAGCAACACGGAGCATATGAGATGTTCAAAGAGCTGAGAATGGTTTTCCAAGCTCATGCCCGGGTCAAGAGATATGATGTCTCCGACAGGTTCTTCCATTGTAAGATGGAGGAGAATAGTTCTGTTAGCGAGCATATACTCAAAATGTCTGGGTTGCACAACCGCTTGTCTCAGCTAGGAGTTAATCTTTCGGATGACTCGGTTATTGACAGAATCCTCCAGTCTCTCCCACCTAGCCACAAGAGCTTTGAGATGAACTACAACATGCAAGGGATGGAGAAGTCCATTCCTGAGTTGTACTCGATGTTAAAATCAGCGGAGGTCGAGATAAAAAAGAAGCATCAAGTGTTGATGGTCAATAAGACCACTAGTTTGAAGAAAGGCAAGGGTAAGAAGAACTTCAAGAAGGATGGCAAAGCAGTTGCCTCGCCTGGTAAGCAAGTTGCCGGGAACAAGAACAAGAATGGACCCAAGCCGGAGACTGAGTGCTTTTATTGCAAGGGTACCGGGCATTGGAAGCGGAACTGCCCCAAGTACTTAGCGGATAAGAAGGCCGGCAGCGTTAAAGGTATATGTGATATACTTTTTATTGATGTGTACCTTACCAGCGCTCGTAGTAGCTCCTGGGTATTTGATACCAGTGCAGTTGCTCACATTTGTAACTCCAAGCAGGAGCTGCGGAATAAGCAGAGACTGGCAAAGGACGAGGTGACGATGCGCGTCGGGAATGGTTCCAAGGTCGATGTGATCGCCGTCAGCACGCTACCTCTACATCTACCTTCGGGATTAGTTTTAAATCTTAATAATTGTTATTTAGTACCAACTTTGAGCATGAACATTGTATCTGGATCTCGCTTGATGTGAGATGGCTACTCATTTAAATCTGAGAATAATGGTTGTTCTATTTATATGAGAGAAATATTTTATGGTCATGCCCCACTGGTCAATGGTTTATTTTTGATGAATCTCGCACGTGATGTTACACATGTTCATAGTGTGAGTACCAAAAGATGTAAGATTGATAACGATAGTCCCACTTACATGTGGCACTGCTGCCTTGGTCATATTGGTGTCAAACGCATGAAGAAACTCCATGCTGATGGACTTTTGGAGTCTCTTGATTTTGAAATATTTGACATGTGCGAACCATGACTCATGGGCAAGATGACCAAGACTCCATTCTCCGGAACAATGGAGCGAGCAACTGACTTGTTGAAGATAATACATACCGATGTATGCGGCCCAATGAGCGTTGAGGCTCGCGGTGGCTACCATTATGTTCTCACCCTCATTGTTGACTTAAGCAGATATGAGTATGTCTACTTAATGAAACACAAGTCTGAAACCTTTGAAAAGTTCAAGGAATTTCAGAATGAGGTAGAGAATCAACATGACAGGAAAATAAGGTGCCTACGATCTGATCATGGCGAAGAATATTTGAGTCATAAGTTTGGCACGCACCTAAGGAAATGTGGAATTGTTTCAGAACTCACCCCGCCTGGCACACCTCAGAGAAATGGTGTGTCTGAACGTCGTAATCGTACTCTATTGGATATGGTGCGATCTATGATGTCTCTTACCGACTTACCATTATCATTTTGGGGACGTGCATTAGAGACTGCCACATTCACTTTAAATAGGGCACCGTCTAAGTCCGTTGAGACGACACCGTATGAATTATGGTTTGGAAAGAAACCTAAGCTGTCGTTACTGAAAGTTTGAGGATGCGATGCTTATGTGAAGAAACTTCAACCAGAGAAGCTCGAACCCAAAGCGGAAAAGGGCGTCTTCATAGGATACCCCAAAGAAACTGTTGGGTATACCTTCTACCTCAGATCCGAAGGCAAAGTCTTTGTTGCCAAGAATGGATCCTTTCTAGAGAAAGAGTTTCTCTCGAAAGAAGTAAGTGGGATGAAAATAGAACTTGATGAGGTAATTGTACCTCCACTCGAACTGGAGAGTAGCGCAACACAGGAAGTTGTTTCTGTGGAGCCTGCACTGACTGGAGAGGAAGTTAATGATGATGATCATGAAACTTCAAATCAAGTTGCTATTGAACCTCGAAGGTCCACAAGGACACGTTCCGCACCAGAGTGGTACAACAACCCTGTCCTGGAGATCATGTTGTTGGACAACGGTGAACCTTCAAACTATGAAGAAGCGATGGCGGGCTCGGAATCCAACAAATGGATTGAAGCCATGAAATCCGAGATAGGATCCATGTATGAGAACAAAGTATGGACTTTGGTGGACTTGTCTGATGATCGGCGAGCCATAGAAAATAAACGGATCTTTAAGAAGAAGACTGACGCAGATGGTAATGTGACCGTCTATAAGGCTCGGCTTGTCGCTAAGGGTAATCGACAAGTTCAAGGAGTTGACTACGATGAGACTTTCTCACCCGTAGTGATGCTGAAGTCCGTCCGAATCATGTTAGCAATTGCTGCGTTTTATGATTATGAGATCTGGCAAATGGACGTCAAAATGGCATTCCTTAATGGTTTCCTTAAGGAAGAACTGTATATGATGCAGCCGGAAGGTTTTGTCGATCCTAAAGATGCTAACAAAGTATGCAAGCTTTAGTGCTCCATCTATGAGCTGGTGCAAGCATCTCGGAGTTGGAACATTCCCTTTAATGAGGTGATTAAAGCGTTTGGATTTATACAGGTTTATGGAGAACCCTGTATTTACAAGAAAGTGAGTGGGAGCTTTGTAACATTTCTCATATTATATGTGGATGACATATTGTTGATGGGAAATGATATAGAACTTTTGGAAAGCATAAAGGCGTACTTGAATAAGTGTTTTTCAATGAAGGACCTTGGAGAAGCTGCTTACATATTAGGCATCAAGATCTATAGAGATAGATCGAGACACCTCATAGGTCTTTCACAAAGCACATACCTTGAAAATATATTGAAGAAGTTCAATATGGATCAGTCCAAGAAGGGGTTCTTGCCTGTGTTACAGGGTGTGAGATTGAGTATGACTCAATGCCCGACCACGGCAGAGGATAGAGAAAAGATGAGTGTCATTCCCTATGCTTCAGCCATAGGCTCTATTATGTATGCCATGCTATGTACCAGACCTGATGTGAACCTTGCCATAAGTTTGGTAGGGAGGTACCAAAGTGATCCTGGAGCGGAACACTGGACATCGGTCAAGAATATCCTGAAGTACTTGAAAAGGACCAAGGACATGTTTCTCGTATATGGAGGTGCCGAAGAGCTCGTCGTAAAGGGTTACGTCGATGCTAGCTTCGACATAGATCCGGATGACTCTAAGTCACAAACCAGAGATGTGTATATTTTGAACGGAGGGGCAGTCAGCTGGTGCAGTAGCAAGCAAAGCGTCGTGGTGGCATCTACATGTGAAGCGGAGTACATAGCTTCTTCGGAAGTAGCAAAGGAAGGAGTCTGGATGAAGGAGTACATCACTGACCTAGGAGTGATTCCCAATGCATCGGGCCTGATAACTCTATTCCGTGACAACACTGGAGCTATTCCCTTGCCAAGGAGCCCATGTTTCACAAGAAGACAAGATACATCAAGCGTCACTTCAACTCCATTCGTGATTACATTCAGGAAGGAGATATAGATATTTCTAAAGTACATACGGATTTGAATGTCGCAGATCCGTTAACTAAACCTCTCTCACGAGCAAAACATGATCACCACCGGAACTCTATGGGTGTTCGATACATCACAATGTAACTAAATTATTGACTCTAGTGCAAGTGGGAGACTGTTGGAAATATGCCCTAGAGTCAATAATAAAGTGGTTATTATTATATTTCCTTGTTCATGATAATTGTGTATTGTTCATGCTATAATTGTATTAACCGGAAACCGTAATACATGTGTGAATACATAATCCACAACATGTCGGTGATAACCATGGACATTGTGTATTGTTCATCACCATGGACATTGAATGTCGTTGATAACGGCATCACATCATTAGGAGAATGATGTGATGGACAAGACCCAATCCTAAGTATAGCACAAGATCGTGTAGTTCGTCTGCTAAAGCTTTTCTAATGTCAAGTATCATTTCCTTAGACCATGAGATTGTGCAACTCCCGGATACCGTAGGAATACTTTGGGTGTGCCAAACGTCACAACTTAACTGGGTGACTATAAAGGTATACTACAGGTATCCCCGAAAGTATCTGTTGGGTTGGCACGAATCGAGACTAGGATTTGTCACTCCGTGTGACGGGGAGGTGTCTCTGGGCCCACTCGGTAAGACATCATCATAATGAGCTCAATGTGACTAAGGACATAGCCACGGGATGATGTGTTACGGAACGAGTAAAGAGACTTGCCGGTAACGAGATTGAACAAGGTATAGGGATACCGACGATCGAATCTCGGGCAAGTAACATATCGATGGACAAAGGGAATTGTATACGGGATTGATTGAATCCCCGACATCGTGGTTCATTTGATGAGATCATCGTGGAGCATGTGGGAGCCAACATGGGTATCTATATCCCGCTGTTGGTTATTGACCGGAGAGGTGTCTCGGTCATGTCTAGATGCCTCCCGAACCCGTAGGGTCTACACACTTAAGGTTCGATGACGCTAGGGTTATAAGGGAATTGTGTACGTGGTTACCAAAGGTTGTTCGGAGTCCCGGATGAGATCCTGGATGTCACGAGGAGTTCCGAAATGGTCCGGAGGTAAAGATTCATATATAGGAAGTGAGGATTTGGTCACCGGAAGTGTTTCGGGAATCACCGGTAATGTACCGGGACCACTGGAAGGGTTCCATGGGTCCACCGGGATAGGCCAGCGGCCCTGGAAGGGTACATGGGCCAAGAGTGGGAGGGAACCAGCCCCTAGGTGGTCTGGTGCGCCACCCACCTCAGCCCAAGGCGCAGCAAAGGACGAGAGGGGGCAAACCCTAGGCGCAGATGGGCCCTAGGCCCACCCTAGGGCGCACCCCCTCTCTCCCCTCTTGGACGCCGGCCACAAGTCCCATCTAGGGCTGCCACACCCCTAGGGTGGGAACCCTAGAGGGTGCACACCCTCCTCCCCTCCTCCTATAAATAGTGAGGGTTTTGGGGCCCACACAACAGATCTCTCTCTCTCTCTCTCTACGCAGCCCTACCCCTCCTCCTCCTCGTCCTCTATAGCGCTTGGCGAAGCCCTGCCGGAGTACCACGCAGCTCCACCGTCACCACGCCGTCGTGCTGCCGGAGCTCTCCCTGAACCTCTCCTTCCTCCTTGCTGGACCAAGTTGTAGGAGACGTCATTGGGCTGCACGTGTGTTGAACGCGGAGGCGTCGTTGTTCGGCGCTTAGATCGGAATCGACCGCGATCTGAATCGCTGCAAGTACGACTCCACTAACCGCGTTCTTGTAACGCTTTCGCTTTGCGATCTTCAAAGGTATGAAGATGCACTCCCCTTTGCTCGTTGCTGGTTTGTCCATAGATTGATCTTGATGACACGTAGGAATTTTTTGATTTACTACTATGTTCCCCAACAGTCGAATCATATGTAAATCCCTCATGTGCGAAAAAGAGTTCACTCCAAAGTCACAAATGGCGGAGAACAAACGAAGAAATTATTGTAGGGTACGAAACCACCTCAAAGTTATCTTTTCCGATCAATCATACTAAAAACCACCTATAAGTGTCACGAACATCCCTAGAGTTCGTACTAAAATAACACCTTAAGATACGCATCAACCAAAAACCTAATGTCACCTAGATACTCCAATGTCACCACGAGTACCCAAGGGCTTGACTATACGATATGCATCACACAATTTCAGATTCATCAGGTTCAATACAACACAAAGAACCTCAAAGAGTGCCCCAAAGTTTGTATCAAAAAGTCAAGACGAAAACGTGTGCCAACCCCTATGCATAGATTCCCAAGGTCACGAAACCTGCAAGTTGATCACCAAAACATACATCAAGTGGATCAATAGAACATCCCATTGTCACCACGGATATCCCTTCCCAAGACATACATCAAGTGTTCTCAAATCCTTTAAAGGATCAATCTGATAAGAAAAATTCAAAGGGAAAACTCAATTCATCCCAAGAAGATAGAGAGGGGAAAACTCCATATGATTCATCTATATTAATAAAGCTCGCGGTACATCAAGATCGTGTCATCTCAGGAACACGAGAGAGAGAGAGATCAAACACATAACTACTGGTACATACTGTTGGGAACGTTGCATGGGAGACAAAAAAATTCCTACGCACACGCAAGATCTATCCATGGTGATGAGCATCTACGAGAGGGAGAGTGGATCTACATACCCTTGTAGATCGCTAAGCAGGAAGCATTAAGAAACGTGGTTGGTGTAGTCGAACGTCTTCGTGATCCAAATCTCCGAGCATCCCGCGATCTCATCACGATCCGTCCCGCGATCCAATCACGATCCGTCCCGCGATCTCATCACGACCCGTCTCGCGATCTTGATCACGGTCCTTTCGATCTAGCGCCGAACGGACGACACCTCTGCGTTCAGCACACGTACAACTTGATGACGATCTCCGCCTTCTTGATCCAGCAAGAGGGAGCGGAGAGGTAGACGAGTTCGCTAGTAGCGTGACGGAGCTATGGCGATGGTGGTGGAGTAATCTCAGCAGCGCTTCACCTTAGCACAGCTGAAACCGATCTAGAGGAGAAACTATGAACTAGAGGGTAGGGTTGCACGTGGCTGGAAATCTTGTGCCAAAACCCTAAAACCCTCTAGTATATATAGGAGGAGAGGAGGAGCAGACTTGGCGCAAGGACCAAGCCCTCTAGGCTTCGGCCGAAGGGAGGAGAGGAGGAATCCTCCTCCAATCCTAGTAGGACTAGGACTCCTTCCTTATTTGGTCTTTTTGCCTTTTCCACCTTTTTCTCTTTGGGCTTTTCTTCCTAGCCGCATGGGCCTTGTGTGGGACTTCCACCAGCCCACTAAGGGCTGGTATTCACCCTCCCACAGTCCATGTAGCCTCTCTGGTCGAAATACCCCTCCCGATTGTCCCCTGGTACACTACCGATGATCCCGAAACTTTTCCGGCGACCAAAACAGGACTTCCTATATATCAATCTTTACCTCCGGACCATTCCAGAGCTCCTCATGACGTCCGGGATCTCATCCGGGACTCCGAAAAACCTTCGTTCACCACCATGCATAACTCTATACTACCGAAACGTCACCAAACCTTAAGTGTACAGACCCTGCGGGTTCGAGAACCATGTAGACATGACCGAGACACCTCTACGGTCAATAACCAATAGCGAGACCTGGATGCCCATATTGGTTCCTACATATTCTACGAAGATCTTTATCGGTTGAACCTCTATGTCAAGGATTCAGTTAATCCCGTATGATGTTCCCTTTGTTCTTCGGTATGTTACTTGCCCGAGATTCGATCGTCGGTATCTCCATACCTAGTTCAACCTCATTACCGGCAAGTCTCTTTACTCGTTCCGTAATACAAGATCCAATGACTAACACTTAGTCACATTGCTTGCAAGGCTTGTTGTGATGTTGTATTACTGAGTGGGTCCTGAGATACCTCTCCGTCACACGGAGTAATAAATCCCAGTCTTGATCCATGCCAACTCAACAGACACCCTTAGAGATACCTGTAGAGTATCTTTATAGTCACCCATTTACGTTGTGACATTCGATACCCACAAGGCATTCCTCCGGTGTCCGTTAGTTGCATGATCTCATGGTCGTAGGAACATATACTTGACATGCAGAAAACAGTAGCAATAAACTGACACGATCATATGCTATGTTTGTAGTTTGGGTCTTTTCCATCACATCATTCTCCTAATGATGTGATACCGTTACCAAATGACATCTCATGTCCATGATTAGGAAACCATAGCCATCTTTGATCAACGAGCTAGTCTATTAGAGGCATACTAGGGACATGGTGTTGTCTATGTATCCACACATGTATCTGAGTTTTCGATTAACACAATTATAGCATGGATAATAAACGATTATCATGAACAAGGAAATATGATTAGAACCAATTTATTATTGTCTCTAGGGCATATTTCCAATAGTCTCCCACTTGCACTAGAGTCAATAATCTTGTTCACATCACCATGTGATTCGCATTGTTATAAATCTAACACCCAATGAGTTCTGGGGCTCGATCATGCTTTGCATGTGAGAGAGGTCTTTTAGTCAACGAGTCTGCGATATTCAGATCCGTGTGTACTTTGCAAATCTCTATGTCATACTGTAGACACTGCTACCACGCTCCGCTTGGATCTATTCCAAATGGCTGCTCCACTATACGTATCTTGATTGCTACTAAGAGTCATCCGGATTAGTGTTAAAGCTTGCATCGACGTAACTCTTTAGGACGCACCCTTTATCACCTCCATAATAGAGAAACATTTCCTTAGTCTTATAGTCACTAAGGATAATATTGACCGATGTCCAGTGATCCACTCCAGGATCACTCTTGTACCCCTTGACAGACTCATCCTCGCCCTCGAACCTCAGAGTGACCGGCTGCTCGTCGACCCCCTGTGAGCGCTCAGCCCATCCTTTCCCTCGCCGTTTCCGTCGCATAGCGCGTAGGTCGCCACCGTGCGAATCGCCGCCACGCTCTTGCTCGAGTTCGTGCGGCTCGATTGTGTCTGCGTGCGTGGCTCCCAAGCGCGGGAACGAGTTCCCCAATCTTCCTGCTTGCTCCTCTGCCAGTCCGCGTCGCCAGAGATCCCTGTAGTCACCGGAATTTCGCCATCGCCGTGCCCCTGTCACCGGTGTTATATTTCTTCAGTTTCGTCAGTGTTAAGCCAGCGCGTGTTAGTAGTTATTCAACAAGGACCCCCTCTGTGCATACGAACGTGAGTAGCGCAGTGGTTATTCGGTCGGGCCGAGACTGCGAGGTCGCGGGTTTGATCCCCGGCTTCACCCGTGTTTTCTCTTTTTTTCATTGGCTAGGGTTAGTGTGTGTGGTGTGCGGATCCCGTGTGACCACGCCGGATCCCGTGCGCCTATGTGCAGTGGGTGTGTGTGCCTACGTGTGAGATTGTGTGTGTTGGATCTGCTGTGGCAGTAGATCCAGAGCTGTGTGTGTGTGTGTTGTGTATGTGTGTGTGTGAGATTTTGTGTGTATGACAAGTGGGCCTGGCCCCACTTGTCATCCACTAGAGGGGCCCTGGTGACTATGTTAGGTGGGCCCCTCCTACATGTTGTTTTTCTTTTATTGTGTTTTAATGTTTAGATATAAATAGATATCTCCATTTCTGGTAATATTACTAAAACTAGATATGTGCATATATGAACATGAGCATTTTAGGTAAGTTTTGACTTATGGGATAGTAGGATAATTTTCGAGCTAGTGTTGTGATATGTTGTTCCATGCAAATATATGAGTGTGATATATGATTTTGGGGTAGAATCACCCAAGGAATTCATTGGTGCAACTTGTTTAGTCATTTGAGCAAGTTTGACAAAATGTCATTTTGTAACAAAGTGTCATTTTGTCATTTTAGTTGTAATTAATCCAAGCTTGCTATGATCTTTGTGTCAACATGGAAGTGGTAGTATTTCATGAGTAGAATGCCATGGTATTTTCTTTTGACATGATAATCTTGCATATGAATGTTGCTGTTTTCAACATGCTAAATATTTCTAAGTCTGAGAATCTGTTAATATTTTTATGCCATGATGAGTGGGTGGTACCAAGTGATATGTTGTGTTTTAGCTCAAGCTCATTGCTAGTGTTTTGAAGTAGATGTTGCCCTCTACCATCCTGTTAATTTTCATGCCATGAGGTGGTCTCTATCACCATTAGTTTTTACTGTCAACTTGGTACCAGCTTAATTCAGATTCCAGAAAACTGTGATTTTCACTAAGTCCCTCAAATCTGTTTCATCATGCCAACTTATGAGCTTCATGCTTATTGATATGTGCTTCCTTTCCATATTGTGTAGTTGGATGTTTTTATAAGCATGTTATGTAGTTTTTGTGAATGCTTTGTTTGAAATTGGAAACTTCCTGTAACTCTATATATTTGCTGTGAAAGTTGCCATGTTGCTGTTTTGAGGCAGATTGTCTTTTTTAGTGTTTTGTGGCTTGTGGGAGCTATGCCCCTTTGTTTTGATTGATCTTTGACTCTATTGTGGTAGGTTTTTTATTGCCTAACCAGTGGCTACCTTGGAATGCCAAGGAATAGCCCATGGCCTTCATTGTCTTGTTTTTGCCTTCGTAACTTGCCGTGAGCATAGCGTGGAAACCGTAACTCCGTTTCCTACGTTCTACATATGCATTTGCACCGTCTTTGCACGAAGCATCCATATTTTCCATGATCATGCATGTTCATACAACTTAACATGAGATTCTGTCCAGAATATTAAGTAACTTAACTATAGCATGTGAAACATGACTAGTTTAGGATTTCCATGCTAAATACTTCAAATGAATCATGCATCATCTTGTTTGTGCATTGCACCTTGGTTGGTTGTTTATTGTTGCTATTACTCTTGGGTAGATGCGAGTGTTGAACCTGAGTACGAGTATCCAGGAGAGTACCACTACGAGGACCCCGGTCTTTGTCCCTCTAAAGAACCAACATGCAAGATGATCGTACCCGGATCCCGACACTATTTTTGCTTTGCTAGATGTCTCGTTCTTATCGTTACATATGCGTTACCTACCACTTGAATGTCAAGCCTCCTACATTGCCATGATAGCCTCTAACACTCCACATCCTAGCAAACCTTGTTTGGCTAAGTTACCGCTGCTCAGCCCCTCTTATAGCATTCTTAGTTGCAGGTGCAGGTTATTTCCATGTGATAACATGGATATCTGGAGATATCACAATATTAACTGCTATTTAATTTAATGCACATATATATCTTGGTATGGTGGAAGGCTTGGCCTTTTGCTCGGTGTTTTGTTCCACTTTTACTGCCATAGTTACTTGTTACCGGTGTTATGTTTCCATATTTTGCACTCCTAACATGCTCGGGGTTGTTATGAGGACCCCCTTGATTATTCGGTTGAGATTAAAACTTGTCTGACAAGACCCAACATTGGTACTATTTGCTTAACAACTTAATAAAACTGCATAGGGCTTTGCAACCCCATGGATTAATCAACAACCCGGGCTAGTGCTCCTCATGAATGTTGGTCCAAACTGTCAACCGCCGATGGCCACCAGGGGCAAATTTGTGTTTGGCCTACCGGAAGTTTGGACAATCCGGTCGTGTCCTGAGAACGAGATACGCGGCTCTTATCGGGTTCGTCGACACATCGGGCGGTCTTGCTGGACTTGTTTTACCTTTGTCGAGTGGCTTGCATGAGGGACTCTGATTTTCTTCAGGCTATCTCAAGGTGTCGGAATTCCTTTGGAGTTGCCTAGAATGATCACGAGATCTGTGGTCGAGGTTATTCCCGCGGAGTGTGGTTAATTTATGATGAAGTAGTTGGAGCACCCCTACAGGGTTAAAACTTTCGGAAAGCTGTGCCCACGGTTATGTGGCAACTTGGATATTTTTTTAACACCCGGTTATAGTTAACTTTAAGTAAAATCTAATAAAATACACCAACTATGTGAGTAACCGTGATCGTCTCTGCTCGTGAAAATGAACCAAGAGAGAACATGGTGGGGTTATGTTTGACGTAAGTAGGTGTTCAGGATTGCTTAGAGATCGTGCTAGAACTTGATCGTTTAGCGTAGACCACATATTTACATTCATGTTCTCATAAGATTATCCACCATAAATGCTTAGTGCTGCTGCAAACTAAACACTTACCCCCATCCAACCTATAAGCTTGAATAGTCTAGGTACCCTGTCGCGAGATTGCTGAGTCCTCGTGGCTCATAGATTACTACAACAAATACAGGTGCAGGTGTAGATGATATCGTGCCAGATGATGTGACGCAGCTCCAGTGGGAGTATGACAAGGAGCATGGCAAGATGTACGTCACTTATTCAGATGAGTAGAGAGGCCTTGGTCGTGATCTTCGGTTCTAGCAAGCCAGTGTCATTGCATCCTTTTATCGTTTGTTTTCGTTCGTAGACGGACCCTGTCTTTGGATTGATGTTTGAATAAACTGTGTGGAATTGTAATTTAGCATGTGGTGAGGGTAAGCCAACTCATATACTCCTCTCTTCATAATGTATGTAATGATATTGTACTTGCGAACGACAAGATGCGCCTCTATCCCTGTCGAGGCCCCCGTGCCTAAATATGGATAGGCGCGCATCTTGGGTGTGACAAATACCCCAATATCACTACAGGTATCCCACGCAAGACATACATCAAGTGTTCTCAAACCAAAATAGTCAATCCAACATAACAAGATCTCAAAGGGAAAAATTCAATTCATCACAACAGGATAGAGGGACAAACATCATATGATCCAACTATATTAGCAAAGCCCGTGACACATCAAGATTGTGTCACTCAAGAACACGAGAGAGAGAGATGTTGAACACATAGCTACTGGTACAAACCGTCAGCCTCGAGGGTGAACTACTCCCTCCTCATCATGGCCTTTGCCGGGATGATGAAGATGGCCACCGGAGATGAATTACCCCATCCAGCAGAGTACTAGAACACCTCTAGATTGGGTTTTCATCGATACGAGAGTTGTGGCAGTGTAACGAGGAGTCTTTGTTTATTTATGGGTTTTTTGGGATTTATAGGATCTTCAGCGTTGGAATCACGCACAACGGAGCCACGTGGGCCTCATAAGCCATCAGGGCCCTATTGGCTTGTGGCCCATAGGTGGCTCCCCTCCGGTGGTTCTTCAGTCCAATGTTGCTTATTTCCTCCCAAAAAAATCACTAAAAAGTTTCAGGCAATTCTGAGAACTTTCATTTTTTTTGCACAAAAACAACACCACGGTAATTCTGCTGAAAACAGCGTCAGTCCCGGTTAGTTCTAAATAAATATTATAAAGTCCATCAAAACCATATAATAGTATTGTAAACATAGGTGAATATGACATGAATACTTCATAAATTATTGATACATTGGAGACGTATCAGCATCCCCAAGCTTAGTAGGTAAATGATAAAAGAAATAATTTATGAAGTGTGAATGCTAGCATAGTGGATAGTTTTGATCATTGATAATTTCAGTCACTTTTTCTAGAATCATAACCAGCAACTTATTCTCACAAAAATCATCATGATAGAGTAGACTTCAATTCACAAGGCATGGTTCAAACAACGCATTTTCTTGAAACTTATCAACATATGTTCTTAGTCATCATACAACTTCAATGCATCACCAAGTCTAAGTAAGGGATCCACATACTCAATTATTACATAGTCTTCTATGATTGCCAATACTCAAGGCATAGTTTTAGAACAAACAACATCCATCGAACACAGAGAAAGGTAGGGGCTTAAAGTTTCGCCTCCCAACATACTTATCATAAAGATAATTGTCAACAATAATGAATCCTGATCAAATATATTTGACTGGATGTATCAAATACGAGAAATCTTTTGTGTACCCAACACACCCAATACAATGGTAAATTGTATAGGTAAACTAGTTCGACAAAGAGATGGTGATACAAGTGCAATATGGATGGTGGATATAGGTTTTTGTGATCTGAACATATAAAAATAGAAGGTAACAAGTGTAAAATAGCAAGCAAAATGTTGTATAAATTCTTGGAAATAAGGCCTAGGGTTCATACTTTCGCTAGTGCAATCTCCCAACAATGCTATAATAGTTGAATCATATGATCATCCCTCAATGTGCAACAAAGTATCACTCCAAAGTTCCTATCTAGCGGAGAACAAATAGATGAAATTGGTGTAGGTAGGAGAACCACCTCAAATTTATTCTTTCCAATAAATATTTGGAGCTATTCCTATAAGTGTCACAAATAGCCTAGAGTCCGTAGTAAAATAACACCAATGATACATATCAATCCACCCTAATGTCACCTAGATACTCCAATGTCACCTCAAGTATCTGTGGGTAAATTATGCAACATGCATCAAACAATTTCAGATCTATCATATTCAATCCAACACAAAGAACTTCAAGGAGCACCCCAAGATTTCTATTGGAGAACGTGGTATGCAAACGTGCAATCAACCCATATGCATAGATCCCCGTGGTCAACGCAATCCGCAAGTTGATGCCTCAACATATATCAAGTGAATCAATGGAATACCCCAATGTCACAACGGGTATCCCACGCAAGACATACATCAAGTGTTCTCAAACCAAAATATTCAATCCAACATAACGAGATCTCAAAGGGAAAAATTCAATTCATCACAACAGGATAGAGGGACAAACATCATATGATCCAACTATATTAACAAAGCCCATGACACATCAAGATTGTGCCATCTCAAGAACACGAGAGAGAGAGAGAGATTGAACACATAGCTACTGGTACAAACCGTCGGCCTCGAGGGTGGACTCCTCCCTCCTCATAATGGCCTTCGCCGGGATGATGAAGATGGCCACCGGAGATGAATTACCCCACCCGGCAGGGTATTGGAACACCTCCAGATTGGGTTTTCATCGATACAGAGAGTTGCGGCAGCGTAACGAGGAGTCTTTGTTTATTTATGGGGTTTCTGGGATTTATAGGATTTTTCAGCATTGGAATCACGCGCAACGGAGCCACGTGGGCCCCACAAGCCATCAGGGCCTTATTGGCTTGTGGCCCATAGGTGGCTCTCCTCTGGAGGTTCTTCGGTCCAATGTTTCTTATTTCCTCCAGAAAAAATCACTAAAAAGTTCCGGGCGATTTCGAGAACTTTCATTTTTTGCACAAAAACAACACCACGGTAATTCTGCTGAAAACAGCATCAGTCCTGATTAGTTCTAAATAAATCTTATAAATTCCATCAAAACCATATAATAGTATTGTAAGCATAGGTGAATATGGCATGAATGCTTCATAAATTATTGATACATTGGAGACGTATCAGCATCCCCAAGCTTAATTCCTGCGCGCCCTCGAGTAGGTAAATGATAGAAGAAATAATTTATGAAGTGTGAATGCTAGCATAGTGAATAGTTTTGATCATTGATAATTTCAATCACCTTTTCTAGCATCATAACTAGAAACTTATTGTCGCAAAAATCATCATGATAGAGTAGCAATCAAATCACAAGCCATGGTTCAAACACTAGGGCTAGTGCGTCCCCCACAAGGGCCCAAGGCACAGCACAGGTGGGAGGGGGCAAACCCTAGGGGCAGATGGGCCCTAGGCCCAGCTAGGGCGCTGCCCCTCCCATTCCCTCTCTTGGCCGCCGCCCTAGATCAATCTAGGGTTGGCCGCCGGCCCTAGGGAGGGAACCCTAGGGCTGTCACACCCCTCCTCCTCCCCCTATATATATGTGGGGTTTTGGGGGCTGCCAGACACACGAGTTCTTCCTCTCTCGGCGCAGCCCTACCCTTCCTCTTCCTCTTCTCCGTAGCGCTTGGCGAAGCCCTGCCGGAGTACCATGTAGCTCCACCATCACCATGCCGTCGTGCTGCCGGAGCTCTCCCTCAACCTCTCCTCCCTCCTTGCTGGATCAAGGCATAGGAGACGTCACCGGGCTGCACATGTGTTGAAAGCGGAGGCACCGTTGTTTGGCGCTGAGATCGGAATCCACCGTGATCTGAATCGGTGCGAGTATGACTCCACCAAACGCGTTCTTGTAACGCTTCCACTTAGCAATCTTCAAAGGTATGAAGATGCACTCTCCCCTTACTCGTTGCTGGTTTCTCTATAGATGGATCTTGGTGATCGTAGGAATTCTTTTCATTTACTACTATGTCTCCCAACAGTGGCATCATGAGCTAGGTCTATGCGTAGAATCTATGCACGAGTAGAACACAAGTTGTTGTGGGCGTAGATCTTATTAATTTGCTTACCGTTACTAGTCTTATCTTGATTCGGCGATATTGTGGGATGAAGCCGCCCGGACCAACTTTACACGTACGCTTACGTGAGACCGGTTCCACCGCCTGACAAGCACTTGTTGCATGAGGTGGCTAGCGGGTGTCTGTCTCTCCCACCTTAGTCAGATTGGATTCGATAAAAAGGGTCCTTATGAAGGGTAAATAGCAATTGGCATATCACGTTGTTGTTTTGGCATAGGTAAGAAACGATCTTGCTAGAAACCTATAGTAGCCACGTAAAACTTGCAACTACAAATTAGAGGATGTCTAACTTGTTTTTGCAGCATATGCCTTGTAATGTGATATGGCCAAAGGATGTGATGTGATGCATTGTGATGTATGAGATTGATCATGTTCTTGTAATAGGATTCACGACTTGCATGTCAATGAGTATGACAACCGGCAGGAGCCATAGGAGTTGTCTTAATTTATTGTATGACCTACGTGCCAATCATAAACGCCATGTAATTACTTTACTTTATTGCTAATCATTAGCCATAGTAGTAGAAGTAATAGTTGGCGAGACAACTTCATGAAGACATGATGATGGAGATCATGATGATGGAGATCATGGTGTCGTGCCAGTGACAATGATGATCATGGTGCCCCAAATATGGAGATCAAAGGAGCAAGATGATATTGGCCATATCATGTCACTATATTGATTGCATGTGATGTTTATCATGTGTACATCTTATTTGCTTAGAATGATGGTAGCTAAATAAGATGATCTCTCACTAAAATTTCAAGAAAAGTGTTCACCCTAACTTTGGACCGTTGCTAAGGATCGTTGTTCCGAAGCACCACGTGATGATCGGGTGTGATAGGTTCTAACGTCCGCATACAACGGGTGTAAGCCAGATTTACACACGCGATACACTTAGGTTGACTTGACGAGCCTAGCATGTACAGACATGGCCTCGGAACACGGGAGACCAAAAGGTCAAACATGAGTCATATAGAAGATACTATCAACATGGAGATGTTCACCATGGATGACTAGTCCGTCTTGCGTGATGATCGGACACGAGCTAATTGACATGGATCATGGATCACTTGGATGACTAGAGAGATGTCTATCTAAGTGGGAGTTCATTAAATAATTTGATTATGTGAACTTAACTATCATGAACTTAATTATCATGCTGAAATCAGTGGAGGTCGAGATCAAAAAGGAGCATCAAGTGTTGATGGTGAATAAGACCACTAGTTTCAAGAAAGGCAAGGGTAAGAAGAACTTCAAAAAGGACGGAAAAGCAGTTGCCGCACCCGGTAAGCAAGTTGCTGGGAAGAAGAACAAGAATGGACCCAAGCCTGAGACTGAGTGTTTTTATTGCAAGGGTACCGGTCCACTGGAAGTGGAACTGCCCCAAGTACTTAGCGGATAAGAAGGCCGGCAACGTTAAAAGTATATGTGATATACTTGTTATTGATGTGTACCTTACCAGCGCTCGTAGTAGCTCTTGGGTATTTGATACCGGTCCAGTTGCTCACGTTTGTAACTCCAAGCAGGAGCGCCAGAATAAGCGGAGACTGGCAAAGGACGAGGTGACGATGTGCGTCGGGAATGGTTCCAAGGTCGATGTGATCGCCGTCGGCATGCTACCTCTACATCTACCTTCGGGATTAGTTTTAAACCTCAATAATTGTTATTTAGTACCAGCTTTGAGCATGAACATTGTATCTGGATCTCGTTTGATACGAGATGGCTACTCATTTAAATCTGAGAATAATGGTTGTTCTATTTATATGAGAGAAATGTTTTATGGTCATGCCCCTCTAGTCAATGGTTTATTTTTGATGAATCTCGAATGTGATGTTACACATGTTCATAGTGTGAGTACCAAAAAGTGTAAGGTTGATAACGATAGTCCCACTTACATGTGGCACTGCCGCCTTGGTCATATTGGTGTCAAACGCATGAAGAAACTCCATGATGATGGACTTTTGAAGTCTCTTGATTTTGAATCATTTGACACGTGCGAACCATGCCTCATGGGCAAGATGACCAAGACTCCGTTCTCCAAAACAATGGAGCGAGCGACTGACTTGTTGGAGATAATACATACCGATGTATGTGGTCCAATGAGCGCTGAGGCTCGCGGTGGCTACCGTTATGTTCTCACGCTCACTAATGACTTAAGCAGATATGGGTCTGTCTACTAAATGAAACACAAGTCTGAAACCTTTGAAAAGTTCAAGGAATTTCAGAGTGAGGTAGAGAATCAACATGACAGGAAAATAAAGTGCCTACGATCTGATCATGGCGGAGAATATTTAAGTCACGAGTTTGGCACACACCTAAGGAAATGTGGAATTGTTTCACAACTCATGCCGCCTATCACACCTCAGCAAAACGGTGTGTCTGAACATCGTAATCGCACTCTATTGGATATGGTGCGATCTATGATGTCTCTTACCGACTTACCGCTATCATTTTGGGGATATGCATTAGAGACTGTCGCATTCACTTTAAATAGGGCACCGTCAAAGTCCGTTGAGACGACACCATATGAATTATTGTTTCGAAAGAAACCTAAGCTGTCTTTTCTAAAAGTTTGGGGATGCGATGCTTATGTGAAGAAACTTCAACCTGAGAAGCTCGAACCCAAAGCGGAAAAGTGTGTCTTCATAGGATACCCCAAAGAAACTATTGGGTATACCTTCTACCTCAGATCCGAAGGAAAAATCTTTGTTGCCAAGAATGGATCCTTTCTTGAGAAAGAGTTTCTCTTGAAAGAAGTGGGAGGAAAATAGAACTTGATGAGGTAATTGTACCTCCACTCGAACCGGAGAGTACCACGGCGCAGGAAGTTGTTTCTATGGAGCCTGCACCGGCTGGAGAGGAAGTTAACAATGATGATCATGAAACTTTAGATCAAGTTACTATTGAACGCCAAAGGTCCACTAGGACACATTCCGCACCAAAGTGGTATGTTAACCCTGTCCTGGAGACCATGTTGTTGGACAACGGCGAACCTTCGAAGTATGAAGAAGTGATGGCGGGCATCGATTCCAACATGATCCATGTATGAGAACAAAGTATGGACTTTGGTGGACTTGCCTGATGATAAGCGAGCCATAGAAAATAAATGGATCTTTAAGAAGAAGACTAACGCGGATGGTAATGTGACTGTCTATAAGGCTCGGGTTTCGCTAAGTGTTGGGGATACAACCCCACAATATGACCCGCCCTTAAGGCTCCGGGTCATATTCATGGCTCGTGAGCCGGCCCGAGGGTGAGCCGTAAAGCCTACGGCCCAGGAAGATAGGCGGCTCATGGTGTGGGCCATAAGGTAGCCCTGACGGAGACGACCCGGGCGAGTAAGCCGCTCGGGGACAACTTGGACAAGAAGATAGAGGGAGACTCGGTTAGACAATTGTAAGGGCCCGTGGTCCTGACCTCCTATATAAAGGTAGACCCGGGGCGACTTAGAGATCAGGTTATCGAGAACTAGGTCAAGCTTTAGCTCCCTTGTAATCGATACAACAAGCAATACAAGAACAAGCAGGACGTAGGCTATTACCTCGACTTGAGGGGCCGAACCTGGTTAAACTCGTGTCCTTCGTCCCAATCAACCCCTTTGAGTCCATCACATTAGTGATGGCCTGGAATCCAAGTCCGTTCACCCGGACATCTGCCGTGATAAATCCACGACAGTTGGCGCCCACCATGGGGCTTTCGCTTGCTGGTGTTGAGTTCTCAAAGGGCTCTCTCCCAGGGCTCGAGGGATATGTAGTCAGAAGATTGAGCAAGAGCCACCGCGGCCGGTTCTACATCGACGATGCCGGCTAGGGGTTTGATGCTGAGTCCGTGGAGTATGGATTTCGGGTTCCGTTCGGCGGAATCCATGTTTTCATCGAAAAGGCTGATGGATCTACACCCGGTCCGGACGTCTGCACCAACATCGTCGAACCGGCTTGGCATCTCCAATCTACGAGTAACGTGCGGCCTGCCCACGCCAATCCGGGTCAGAGGCATATCTTTGTAGGCTTCACTCAAGGTATGGATCTGGAAGCATCCGGGTCACAGGAAACCCTTATTTATTCAGAAGATGAATCTTCAAGTGGAGAAAAAGAATCAGTGTACCAGCTCTGCAACGGTGTCCTTGGGGGCTACGACGATGCATACCCTGAGTCTGATGGCTTTGAGTCGGATGTTATGAAACCTCCGGTTCATGCAGCGGTGTTCATGGCGGGATCAGCCCCAACCGCAAGTAGCGCAGCCGCGGGAGCCGCCGCTTCGGGTGATAACCTGCCGCCGCCGGCTCAAGTTCTTGTGGAGCTGATGGATGAACTCATGGCTCTCATGGCCACTGAAGTCACACCAGATAATCAAGCAACACGGAATCTAGAGATTGCAAGGATCAAGGGCCGGATGGCAGAGGAACGACAAAGGATGGCTGAGCTGGAGGTCCAGATGGAAGAAGAGGCAGAACGTATTAAGACAGAAGCTTTCCATCTAGGGTTGGAGAAAATGTCAGCAGCGGCGGTACACCGGAGGAGGCATCAGTCCCGTCTACCAGAGCGTTATGAAGCGAGGAACCTCTTTAATACCCCTGGCGTAGGGCGAGCCCGAGAGCCGCCCAACGGAACGGCCGACGACTCATCCGACCCAACGTAACCAAGCTTCGCCTGGGAGCTTTCCAACACCGGCAGGTCATTATTCTAACCCGGCCAAGAATATGGTAGCAGCTGCCACCCGGCTTGAGACGATCCCTATCCCGGATGAAGCAGCCTTTGCAGAGGATGTGCGGAACGCCGTCGGGTACTTGCACACGGCCATGGCCCAGTAGGAGAGATACGCTCATAGGCAGAGCCGCGTCCATTCAACCCCTCTTCCTAGCCGTAATTTTAGCCGGTGCTACGAGTCACCAGCAGGTTCCAGCAGCAACCATCATAGAGAGATTCCAACGGGTCACCGACCGCGAAGAGATACACAGGCATGTGTAAACCATGCGGGAAGCCCGCAAGAGGCGCCAGCTAGGCCGGCTTACCACGATCCCAGGCCTTTCGTTTCCGTAGGGGCAGGAGTAACCCCCAGGATGGGAGGGCTGCCGTGTCTATCGCCGACTCTCCGGAGCGAGCGGTTGCCAAAGGACTTCAAAGGTCCCTGCAAGGTCCCAAACTACACCGCTGATTTACCCCCAGAGGCCTGGGTGGAAAGCTATGAACTGGCCATGGAGATGCTGGATGTTAGTGAGGCAGTTTGTGCCAAGTATTTCGTCATGATGCTTGAAGGCCCGGCTCGTACATGGCTAAAGGGGTTACCACCTAATACCATCAATTCATGAGCAGAGCTCAGGGCTCGATTCATTAAAAACTTTCAAGGGATGTGCAAGCAACCTATGACTATTGTGGATCTTGATCACTGTGTCCAACAGGAGAGCGAGTCGGCTCATCATTGGGTACGACGAGTCTCGACAATTATTCACTCATCAGAGCAGATCACGGCGGCTCAAGCGGTGTTGATCTTAGAGAAGAACTGCCACTTTATTCCTCTAAAGCAGAAACTTGTCCGGCTCAAGCGTACGTGTCAGGACATGGGAGAGCTCATGACGGCTCTCACGAAATACGCCGACCCGGACAACACGAAGGATCCGGGTTCTGATGAGGAAAAGACTAGTCAAGGCAAGAAGGGCAACCAAGGCAAGGGTGCGGTGAACAATGGTAGCCAAAGTAAGCGGAAGAATCCAGAAGCAGGATCAGAGCTGGTGGCCAACACAAATGCCCAGCAGAATCATCCCAAGGGCAACATGAGGTTTGGACCGCCCTTGGGAAGGGATAATTTTTCCTCGAACATGGAAGAGTTGCTTAAGCGACCTTGTCCGAATCACAGTTTGCCTGATAGGCCGACAAATCATACATGGGAGAGTTGTTCTTTTATGTAGAAGTTCAAGCGGTATGTCACACAACCTAACCGTCGCGGTGGTGGCCCGCCAGGCGGCCCAGGACATGGCGGGTCAGGAGCCGGATTTGGTGCTGGCGGTTCAGCATCCGGTCATCCAGGTCAGGATAATCACGAGGGACAGCAGCCGCACTCTGGTAATGATAATCAACAACAGTAGCAACAGCGGAATCAGTCCGGTTTTTAGAGTAACCCGAAGCAGCTCAGCTCCGGGCTGTACGACGTCTTCACGACTAGTCTCAATAGACGGGACCAGAAGTTGCGAAAACGGGCGGTCAATGCGGTTACGCCAGCTCTTCCACAGTATCTAAAGTGGTCTGAATATGACATAACATGGAGCCATGAAGATCACCCGCCACGCGTTGATGACCCGGGGCGGCTGCCTTTGGTTGTTGCCCCCCAAGTGGGTGGATATATGTTGAACAAGGTGCTCATGGATGGCGGCAGCAGCATAAACATCCTTTGTTATGACACCTTCCAGCGGATGAAGTTGCTCGACAAGGACTTAAAACCTTCATCCACTGTTTTTCATGGTGTGGTGCCGGGTAAGTCGGCGCATCCGGTGGGCATGATTTCTTTGGAAGTGGCTTTTGGCGATGAATACAACTACAGAGTGGAGTCCTTATGGTTTGAGGTGGTTAAGATCAAGAGCCCTTATCATGCCTTGTTTGGACGGCCAGCTTATGCTAAGTTCATGGCTCGGCCCTGCTATGTTTACTTAGCGCTCAAGATGCCCGGCTTAAACGGTACCATCACCGTTCATGGTAACCGAAACACGGCTATTGAGTGTGAAGAAGGAGATGCGGCTTATGCAGAGTCCAGTGCGCCCAGGAGGAGCTTAAGTTTTATAAGGAGAATGTTGATCCAGAGGACATGACCCCCCCTGAAAAATCCAACCACGGAGGTTGAGCCGCCCCTCAAGTTTTCAGCAGATGATACCAAGGTAGTAGATTTCAATCCGGGCGACTCATGTAAGCAGTTCATCATTGGAGCTCATATGGATCCCAAATAGGAAAGCGCGCTCATTGAATTCATCTGTGAGAATCAGGACATCTTTACATGGAAGTCCTCTGACATGCCAGGTGTACCGAGTGAATTCGCTAAGCACAACCTTAATGTGGATCCAAAGTTTAAACCGATCAAATAGTTTCTGCGGCGGTTCAATGAGGAGAGACGCAAGGCTATTGGGGAAGAAGTTTCCCGGCTCTTGGCTGCAGGTTTTATTGTTGAAGTTTTTCACCCGGAATGGTTGGCTAACCCAGTGCTGGTGCACAAAAAGAACGGCACATGGTGTATGTGTGTGGATTACACGGACCTTAACAAGGCTTGTCCGGCTGATCCCTTTGCCCTCCCACGTATTGATCAGATCATTGATGCTACAGCAGGATGTGAAAGCTTATGCTTCCTGGATGCTTATTCCAGTTATCATCAGATCAAGATGGCAGTGAAAGACCAGGAGAAGACGGCGTTCATTACACCCTTTGGGGCGTTCTGTTATGTCTCTATGCCTTTCGGGCTCAAGAGTGCCTAGGCGACTTATCAACGGTGCGTACAAAACTGCCTTCATAGTCAAATTGGCCATAATGTTCATGCTTATGTGGACGACATCGTAGTCAAATCCAGAAAGAAGGAAAATCTTTTGGAGTACCTAAAGGAAACCTTTGACAATCTCCGGGTCTACAAGATGATGCTTAACCCGACCAAGTGTGTCTTTGGGGTTCCAGTAAGAAAGCTTTTGGGTTTCTTGGTCTCTGAGCGTGGCATCGAGGCTAACCTGGATAAAATCAAGGCTATTACTTCTCTAGGACAACCGGCATGCATTAATGACGTTCAGCGCCTGGCAGGGCAGATTGCTGCGTTGAGCCGGTTCATAAGCTGCCTTGGAGAGAAGGCTATTCCTTTATATCATATGATGAAGAAGACAGACAAGTTTGTCTAGAGCAAAGCGGCGGGTGAAGCACTTGAGGCGCTTAAGAAACAGCTGAATGAGCCGCTAGTGTTAGCCGCTCCGGCTGAGAAAGAACCATTGCTCCTTCATGTGGTGGCTAACAACAGGGCAGTTAGCGTTGCAATTGTGGTCGAGCGCAAGGAGGCTGGGAAGGAGTATCCCGTGCAAAGGCCGGTTTATTATATCAGTGAGGTCCTAGCAGAATCTAAGCAAATATATCCGCATTGGCAGAAGCTGGTATACGGAGTTTTCATGGCCAACCGCAAGTTAAAACACTACTTTCTAGGGCACCAGATAATTGTGGTCAGTTCTGCTCCATTGGGGGATATTATCCAGAACAGAGAAGCCACAGGAAGGATTGCTAAATGGGCGTTAGAGCTGGGACCTCTTTATTTAAAGTATGTTCCTCGCACGGCGATCAAATCCCAAGCTTTGGTGGATTTCATAAATGATTGGACAGAGTGTCAAGCTCCCAAAGAAAATCTGGATAACACATACTGGACTATACACTTTGATGGATCCAAGCAGTTAGAGGGGTCCGGAGCGGGGGTTGTTCTGACATCCCCCAAGGGTGATAAGTTTTGTTATGTGCTCCAGCTGATGTTCCCCTGCACTAACAATGCGGCTGAGTACGAGGCTTTGCTTCATGGTCTTATATTAGCCAAGGAGATGAATTTGAGCCAGGTCGGGTGTTTGGGCGACTCAGATCTAGTGGCTCAGCAAGTTTCTGGCACTTGGGACTCCAAAGACCCGCGGATGGCGGCTTATAGGCAGGCGATTGATATTATTGCGGGTCACTTCAAAGGGTATCAGGTAGATCACATTGATCGTCGCAGGAACGAGGCGGCTGATGCTTTATCACGGCTAGGTTCCCAACGTAAGCCGATGCCGCCTAATGTCTTTTTGGACGTCTTGCACCATCCGACTATCACGATACTTTCAGAGGAAGATTTGGCTGTTCCTAACCTGGAGGCATAATTGGTGGCGGCTCTGCACGCTATCCCCGATTGGACGATTCCTTATTTGGCCTATTTGACCCGGGGCGAGTTACCTGAGCATGAAGAGCTGGCCAGAGAGATCACCCGGCGCTCTAAGTCCATGACGATACTTAATGGTGAGTTGCATAAATGCAGTGTAACAGGGGTTTTTCAATGTTGTGTTTCAACAGAGGAGGGCCGGCAGATCTTGAATGAAATTCATGCTGGTGATTGTGGACACCACACCGGCTCGAAATCTTTGGTGGCCAAGGCTTTCCGGCACGGGTTCTTCTGGTTAACGGCTCACAAGGATGCAGAGGATTTAGTCCGCAAGTGTGACGGTTGTCAAAAATTTGGCCGGCATGCTCATGTTCCGGCTCAAGAACTAAGGATGATACCAATCACTTGGCCGTTTGCGGTCTGGGGGCTGGACATGGTTGGGCCCTTCAAGATATCCAAGGACAAGAAAACGCACCTCCTGGTGGCGGTTGACAAATTTACCAAGTGGGTAGAGGTAGAGCTGGTCAGCAAATGTGATGCGGCTACAACGGTTCTATTTATTAAGAAGCTGATCTACCATTTTGGTTACCCGCACAACATCATTACTGACAATGGTACAAATCTATCCAAGGGGGCTATGAAGAAATTCTGTGATGAAGAGCATATCCGGCTTGATATTTCAGCCGTGGCACATCCACAGTCCAATGGTCAGGCGGAGCGCGCTAATCAGGAAATTCTAAGAGGGATTAAACCGCGGCTTATGGTTCCTTTGCAGCGAACGCCTGGGTGTTGGGTCGAAGAATTACCCTCCGTCTTATGGAGCATCAGAACCACCCCTAACAGTTCCACGGGTTTGACACCCTTCTTTATGGTGTACGGCGCCAAGGCCGTCTTACCCGGCGACATCCGACATGCCTCGCCAAGGGTGGCGGCTTATGTTGAGACAGACAACAAGACGACACGCCAAGACGCATTGGATGCTTTGGAAGAGGCACGAGAGTTAGCAACGGCCTGATGGGCGATTTATCAACAAGACCTGCGCCGCTATCACAGCCGCAGGGTCAAGACCCGGACATTCCAGGAGGGCGACTTGGTGCTCCGGCTGATTCAAGACCAGACAAATATGCATAAGCTGTCACCTCCATGGGAAGGACCCTTTGTGGTCAGCAGAAATCTCAACAACGGGTCATATTATCTCATTGATATTCGAAACGACTCAGATACGGCGGGTCAGGAGACCCGTCGGCCATATAACATCGCGCATATCCAGCCCTATTTCACTTAAAGGGTATCGAGACCCACCATTGTACACTATCATTGTTCATATTATGGATGTATAAATAAAGAAGCCTCTGCTATTTCACACATCCTCATATGGGAAAATATTACATAGTATTCCGGTTGATACATCAACTGAGATTGGCAAAATGGCAGTAGATGTCTATCAGCCAGGCTTTATGCCACAAAAATCCGTCTCAGGAAAATGAGCCGCGGCGAGGGCGGCTTCCTACCTTTAGCCGGTACGGCTTCTAACGCCTATCCGCCGACACTTTGCATCGTATCGCTGAACCGTGGTAGACACCTATTAAGCCAGCATTTTTGCCACAAAAAACCGACTAAGGTAAATTAGTCGTGGCGAGGGCGGCTTCTTACCTTCGGGTATAGCTTCTAACGCCTATCCTCCGGCGGGTCACACCGTATTGCTGAGGGGGGCTTCTTACCGACAGGTACCGCTTCTAACACCCTATCAGCCGGCTTTATGCCATCTCCGGCTAACCAGTTTAGCCGCGGTTATGAGAGGTTTTTTACCGACGGGTAGCTAACATCTCATGACCCGCGAACGGCGGCTTCTTACCTCCGGGTATAGCTTCTAATGCCTATTAGCCGGCGTAAGGCCATGTAAAAATAGCTAAGGTAAATTAGTTGCGGTGAACGACGGCTTCTTACCTTCGGGTACAACTTCTAATGCCTATTAGTTGTTCTTATAAAAATCAGGCTAAGCAAAATTAGCCGCGGCGAGGGCGGCTTCTTACCTTCGGGTACAACTTCTAATGCTTATCCGCCGACGTCTACGCCATATTATTACCTCTGGGTGTATCTTCTAAATGCCTTATCGGCCAGGCTTTATGCCATATCCGGTTGACCAGATTAGCCGCAATCACCAAAAGGGAGTCACTACCTCCGGGTGCAGTTTACCTACTCTCAGCTAAAGGTGTGTTCTATGATAACAAGGCAAGTCTAAATGATTCAAAGCATACAGAGACAAATGGCAGCCAAAAGCCGGATCATCTTATAGAAACATCATGACAAGTTTCATCTAGCTATTACACTCCCATAGGAGATCAAAATTTCAGACAAGTTTTGAGCCGTCACACGGCGGGTTAAGCGGATACAAGTTCTTAAAGCAGAAGCTAATTAGCTGACGGGTCATCCTACGCCGGCTCTTCTGTGGCCCTGATCTGGAGGTTGTCCAAATCCCAATTGTAGTTCGTTAGAGCCGCAAAAGAGCCTTCGAAATAAGGTGACGGGTCAAGATCTAGAGCAAAGAGGTCCTTACTCCGAGCAGGCGTCAAGTCTTTGCACTCGTACAAAGGACCGCGGACTCTCTTCTGCTCCGGGTCATAGGCTACTTGATAAGTGGATAGATCAACCTCCTTCGCCAAGAGAGAAGCCAACACCCGAGACTCCTTCATACACTGGCTGTAGTCAGTGTCAGTAAACTCTGAGCCGTCATCTTTCCTTGAAGGGAAGCCCTCCATCATCTCAGCGGCTGTTAGACCCAGAGCAAAGGCCAAAAGCCCGATTGATGCCCGCAATGGCCCCTTGGCAGGCGGCTGATTTCTTGAGCTCGGCGATTTGCTTTGGCATGGTGGAGAAGAGCTCTAAAACACCCTTGAGAGTCACCGGAATTTTATGCTTATATTGCACGGCCTTGATAGTGCAGATTGCTCCTCAGTACAGTTGTTCAGTTAAGGTGTATATGGCCTTCAACGGCAACAAGCTATCAAAAGCCAATTGCCGGCTCCTAGGACCTGTATAGACCGGACAATTCAGATGAGTCGCCAGTCTAAGTAAAGTTGTAGCCATTGGAAACACAAAGTTATCAGAAGCTTACCCAAGAGGGAGGCTGACATCTTGCTTATGTGGCGCTTCAAGCCTTGGAGTTCATCCGCCACAGCTATCAACCGCTGGTTGGCGTCATCCGCCCGTTGGGTCAAAGCAGTCTTCTCAGATTCAGCTGACTCCTTAAGAGCAAAAAAATCGGCCTTGATTGTGGCCAGCTCCTCAGAGAGAAGCCGACACTTTTCATCGGCGATGTTGCGGGCCTCTTGTTGAGCCGCCAGGTTGGTCTTCAGGTCTATCAACTACGACCTGGCTTCATTTAAGGCTTCCTGTCACATATCAAAATACAGAATAAGTCGCCAGAATGGAAATCGTATCAAATGATGAAGGTTAAAGACAAAGTTATACAAGTCTCAAGCAGATTGCAAGCAATATGTTTGACACTTGGGGGCTAATGTATATTTGATCTTCGAGAAATCAATACAGTTCCGGCTCATCTTCATCAAAGTTAATCCGGAACTTGGGGGCTACAATATGGCTCTTCAAATTGACTTATAATAAAAGCTCCGACTCAACGTTATCAAGTTTGAGTCGGTCCTTGGGGGCTACAAGTGGTTCTTCAGGCTATCTACATTAGAGATACAACTCAACTTTATCAAGTTTGAGTCGGCCCTTGGGGGCAATGGATTTGGATTTTCTACAGAGGATCAGAAAAGACCATGTTCAACTCTTAAGCTAGAATTGAACCGGCCCTTGGGGGCTAAGTAAGGTTATAGCAAGAGGAGGAGTACCTCATATTTTAGCTTCATCAAGTTGACCAGCCAAAGTTCTAGATCTCGGCTGGTGAAAAGGCGGTTCGTATACCCGGCGTGGAGTTCTTCGGCCGTCATCTTCTCAAAAGAAGAGTCGAAGTCCAGCTTCTTGGAGGCCTCGGCTGACTCTTTATGCCTGGTCAGCACGTGAGCCGGAGGAGACTAAGGAGCAGAACCGGTGATCTTTACTTCCGGAGTTGCAGTGGTCTTGCCAGGACTTGGCGGTTTCGAAGGACCCCTTAGAGGGCTCTCTAGGATGATATCTTCAGCAGCCGGCTCAGTGGAGGTAATTGGCGGATCTACATCCGGTTGTGGCTCCTCCGGTTGTTCTAGCGCCGGCTCTTGAGCAGTAGGGCTGGGGGAGGGCTTGTTGGTCTTCTGACGCTTGGCTTGAGCACTGCAAGATAGAAAGAACAGAATCCAAAAAGATATTACTACCCTACAAAGAACCGGATGTTATAGTGGAAAACACTTACAACGGGTTGATCTTGGGAGGCGGAAGAGCGGTCGCCGAAGAGTCGCCGGAAGAGGGCAATTTCTGAGATGAAATTTAAGAAAGATGAGACAGCACCAAGGTTATAAAGAGAAATGAATCAAACATGAGCACATACCTCTGCGGGGCGTTTCTTTGGAGCCGGCGAGTTCGGCAAGCCGGACATAAGCTCAGTGGAGCCGACGCTCTAGGTCTGGCGACGTTCAGCCTGTTGTTGCTTTTTCAAAAGAAAGTCGGGAGCCAGATAAGCGGGAGGATGAGAAAGAGGAACTTTTCTGATAACCCACCGCGGCTTTCGGGGGACAAAATACTCTGAGCTGGAAGAAACATAGTTTACCTCAGGGGCGTTGGCACGGCTGGTCTCCATGTCATCCTATGAGTAAAACAAGCATTGGTAAAATAGGAAGGCAAAGTATCAAACAGACAACTAAAATTTTACCTCCGAGCTGGATGACGGTGGCGGGTTGAACCATTCCTCTCGTGGGGCGTCTCTCTTTGGCTTATTTGTTGGAGCCTTCTTCTTGAGCTTCTTCGGAGGAGGGACGTATTACTTCTTCCAGAAATCAGAGTCGGCCTGCGAAAATAACCCGGAGAAGAGTAATAGATCAGCAAGGTACAAACAAAAATCCAAGAGACGGATGAAAAGAAATTGACTTACATCTGGAGCCGGATTGTTGGCGCTAAAAGGCGCCAGGCCAATGGCGCTGCATGAGCCAGAGGATTCATGGACAAGGCTCCGGATGATAGTGGTGATGTCATCCTCTGTCAGGGTTGATTGACTGAAGCATAAGGATCTGTCATACTTGCCTTCATATTCACACATAAGATGGCTTCTACGGCTTAAGGTCATGATCCGCCAAGAAATCCAGCAGTGGATCAAATCCAATCCAGTTAAACCATTGGCCATGAGTGCCTTGATCTTGGCATTAGTCGGCTCATACCTGGTGTGCTCCGAAGCTGAGAGCGGACCAGGAAGTTCCGAACTTGTCCTGAGCCGGGAGGAACGATAACCCGACAATGGACGCTCATCCTTAGGAGAGGTGTCCTTGCAGTAGAACCAAGTCTTGTTCCAATCCTTCGGATGACTCGGCATCTGCGCGGCCGGAAAGATGATGTCTCTGCGTCGTTGAATGGAAATACCGCCAAGCTCCAGACTCGGACCGCCTTTCATTTCGGTTTGGCGGTTGGCATAGAAGAACTCTCGAAACAAACCCACAGACAGCTTGATTTGCAGGTACACTTCGCAGAGCACTTAGAAATTGCATATGTTTGAAACAGAGTTGGGGCCAAATCTTGAGGGTGAAGCTTGTATAAGTAGAGAACATCATGGAAGAATTTCCAGCCGGGTGGCACGAATCCTCGCTCGATATGGTCAGAAAAAACTACTATCTCTCCTTTTTGGGAGAGGGCCGTGTTTCGTCACCCGGAATCCGCCAATGAAGGACCTCCTTGGAAGGAAGAGTGCCCGTGCCAACAAAATCCGTTAAGTACTCTTCCGTGATGCAAGACCCGACCCAGTTGCATGAGTTGGAGGTGCGAGACATATGGCGGCTTAAAGACTGTGCAAAATTAAATACGCGGCGAGTTAAGAGCAAGCAGATATCTGTGACGGCTTACAATTTTAAGGGCTCTACAAATACTATGTCATAGTCCGGTTGATGAGAGCCGGAGAGGCCTGGCGGTTCAACAAGGAAAGGAGGAGCGAAAATCGGCTAAGTCCTGAAAACAGGTTTCACAAACTACCGCTACAATTACGGATCTACAAAAGCAAGAGGAAATGTTCTTATTTTCGACCTAGCGACGAACAGGTGAAGCAGAAGAAAGAAAACAGAGCCGCGATGGATCCGCACATTGCGTACGGCCGCCCCATACGCGGCGGCGCGGCAGGGACACGCGTTAAAGGCGTCAACTACGTCGGGAGTACACCGACGATGGTGCTGGCGAAGCCCGAGCGGCGGTGGCGGAGCTTCCACAAACCCTACTACGGCGGCGATGGATCTGAGGAGGAGCTTGGGCTTATCGATGATGGAGCGGCGGACGCAGAAGAAACTCTGGATCGACACATGTTGATGCAGCGGCCTGGTTGATGACGATGTGAAGACAGCGCTGGAGCAGGGAGTGCTGGAGCGAAGACGACGAGAGGAAGACGATGAAGGGTGAGTGGGAGAAGGAAAGTTTCCACCCGCAACAGGTCTTATTTAAAGAGAAGACAAGGCGGGCACGAAAATCTAGGCGATGGAAACCATTTGACCGAGGTGGATGCCTCGATTTTCGGGCTAACCATTTAATAAAAGATTCGGTGGTACGTCAGCGGATCTTTCTTGCAGGGACCACGTGATGTCACGCCGGGTCATCACCGGGCGACTCGTCGAAGAGCAGAAGAAAGGGATGAAGTGAGCAAGCTAAATTCAACCTGGGGCCTAATGTTGGGGATATAACCCCGCAATATGACCCGCCCTTAAGGCTTCGGGTCATATTCATGGCTCGTGAGCTGGCCCGAGGGTGAGCCGTAAAGCCTACGGCCCAGGAAGATATGCGGCTTATGGTGTGGGCCGTAAGGTAGCCCGGACAGAGACGACCTGGGCGTGTAAGCCGCTCGGGGACAGCTTGGACAAGAAGATAGAGGGAGACTCGGTTAGACAATTGTAAGGGCCCATGGTCCTGACCTCCTATATAAAGGCAGACCCGGGGCGACTTAGAGATCAGGTTATCGAGAACTAGGTCAAGCTTTAGCTCCCTTGTAATCGATACAAAAAACAATACAAGAACAAGCAGGACGCAGGCTATTACCTCGACTTGAGGGTCCGAACCTAGGTAAACTCGTGTCCTTCGTCCCAATCAACCCCTTTGAGTCCATCACGTTAGCGATGGCCTCGAATCCAAGTCCATTCACTCGGACATCTGCCGTGATAAATCCACGACACAAAGGGTTATCGACAAGTTCAAGGAGTTGACTATGATGAGACTTTCTCACCCGTAGTGATGCCGAAGTCCGTCCGAATCATGTTAGCAATTGCCGCATTTTATGATTATGAGATCTGGCAAATGGACATCAAAACAGCATTCCTTAATGGATTCCTTATGGAAGAAGTGTATATGATGCAGCCGGAAGGTTTTGTCCATCCTAAATATGCTAAGAAGGTATGCAAGATCCATCGGTCCATCTATGGGCTGGTGCAAGCATCTCGGAGTTGGAACATTCACTTTAATGAGGTGATTAAAGCATTTGGGTCTATACAGGTTTATGGAGAACCCTGTATTTACAAGAAAGTGAGTGGGAGCTCTCATTTCTCATATTATATGTAGACGACATATTGTTGATGGGAAATGATATAGAAATCTTGAAAAGTGTAAAGGCCTACTTGAATAAATGTTTTTCAATGAAGGACCTTGGAGAAGCTACTTACATATTAGGCATCAAGATCTATGGAGATAGATCGAGACGCCTCATAGGTCTTTCACAAAGCACATACCTTCACAAGATATTGAAGAAGTTCAATATGGATCAGTCCAAGAAGGGGTTCTTGCCTATGTTACAGGGTGTGGGATTAAGTACGACTCAATGCCCGACCACGGCAAAGGATAGAGAAGAGATGAGTGTCATCCCCTATGCTTTAGCCATAGGCTCTATTATGTATGCCATGCTATGTACTAGACCTGATGTGAACCTTGCCATAAGCATGGTAGGGAGGTACAAAGTGATCCCGGAGCGGAACACCGGATAGCGGTCAAGAATATCCTGAAGTACCTGAAAAGGACCAAGGACATGTTTCTAGTTTATGGTGGTGCCGAAGAGCTCGTCGTAAAGGGCTACGTCGATGCTAGCTTCGACACAGATTCAGATGACTCGAAGTCACAAACGGGATACATGTATATTTTGAACAGAGGGGCAGTCAGCTGGTGCAGCAGCAAGCCAAGTGTCGTGGCGGCATCAACATGTGAAGCGGAGTACATAGATGCTTTGGAAGTAGCAAAGGAAGGAGTCTGGATGAAGGAGTTCATCACCGACCTAGGAGTGATTCCCAATGCGTCAGGCCCGATGACTCTATTCTGTGACAACACTGGAGCTATTGCCCTTGCCAAGGAGCCCAGGTTTCACAAGAAGACAAGACACATCAAGCGCCGCTTCAACTCCATTCGTGATTACATTCAGGAAGGAGATATATATATTTGTAAAGTACATATGGATTTGAATGTCGCAGATCCGTTGACTAAACCTCTCTCGCGAGTGAAACATGATGAACACCAGAACTCTATGGGTGTTCGATTCATCACAATGTAACTAGATTATTGACTTTAGTGCAAGTGGGAGACTATTGGAAATATGCCCTAGAGGCAATAATAAAATGTTTATTATTGTATTTCCTTGTTCATGATAATTTTCTATTGTTCATGCTATAATTGTATTAACCAGAAACCGTAATGAATGTGTGAATACATAGACCACAACGTCTCCCTAGTGAGCCTCTAGTTGACTAGCTCATTGATCAATAGATGGTCACGGTTTCATGACCATGTACATTGGATGTCGTTGATAACGGGATCACATCATTAGGAGAACGATGTGACGGACAAGACCCAATCCTAAGCATAGCACAAGATCGTGTAGTTCATCTGCTAAAGCTTTTCTAATGTCAAGTATCGTTTCCTTAGACCATGAGATTGTGAAACTCCCAGATACCATAGAAATACTTTGGGTGTGCCAAATGTCATAACGTAATTGGGTGGCTATAACGGTACACTACGGGTATCTCCGAAAGTGTCTGTTGGGTTGGCACTAATCGAGACTGGGATTTGTCACTCCGTGTGACGGAGAGGTATCTCTAGGCCCACTCGGTAAGAAATCATCATAATGATCTCAATGCGACTAAGGAGTTGGCCATGGGATGATGTGTTACGGAATGAGTAAAGAGACTTGGCAGTAACGAGATTGAACAAGGTATAGGGATACCGACGATCGAATCCCGGGAAAGTATCATACCGGTAGACAAAGGGAATTGTATACGGGATCGATTGAATCCCTGACATCGTGGTTCATGCGATGAGATCATTGTGGAGCATGTGGGAGCCAACATAGGTATCCAGATCCTGCTGTTGGTTATTGACCGGAGAGGTGTCTCGGTCATGTCTACGTGTCTCCCGAACCCGTAGGGTCTACACACTTAAGGTTTGATGACGGTAGGGTTATAGGGAAATAGTGTACATGGTTACCGAAGGTTGTTCGGAGTCCCGTATGAGATCCCGGAAGTCATGAGGATTTCTAGAATGGTCCGTAGGTAAAGATAAATATATAGGAAGTGAGGTTTTGGTCACCGGAAATGTTTCGGGCGTCACCGATAACGTACCGGGACCACCGGAAGGGTTCCAGGGGTCCACCAAGTGGGGCCATAGGCACTAGAGGGCTGCATGGGCCGCAAGTGGGAGGGAACCAGCCCCTAGGTGGGCTGATGCGCCCCCCACAAGGTCCCAAGGCACAGCACAGGTGGGAGGGGGGCAAACCCTAGGGGCAGGTGGGCCCTAGGCCCACCTAGGGTGCCGCCCCTCCCACTCCCTCTTTTGGCCGTCGCCCTAGATCAATCTAGGGTTGGCCGTTGGCCCTGGGGAGGGAACCCTAGGGCTGCCGCACCCCTCCTCCTCCCCCTATATATATGTGGGTTTTGGGGGGCTGCCAGACACACGAGTTCTTCCTCTCTCGGCGCAGCCCTACCCTTCCTCTTCCTCGTTCTCCGTAGTGCTTGGCGAAGCCCTGCCATAGTACCACGCAGCTCCACCGTCACCACGCCATCGTGTTGCCGGAACTCTCCCTCGAGCTCTCCTCCCTCCTTCTAGATCAAGGTATAGGAGACGTCACTGGGCTGCACGTGTGTTGAACATGGAGGCGCTGTTGTTCGGCGCTAAGATCGGAATCCACCGCGATCTGAATCACTGGGAGTACGACGCCACCAACCGCGTTCTTGTAACGCTTCCGCTTAGCGATCTTCAAAGGTATGAAGATGCACTCTCCCCTTACTCGTTGTTGGTTTCTCCATAGATGGATCTTGGTGATCCTAGGAATTTTTTTGATTTACTACTACGTCTCCTAGCAGGTATGGTGGACTCTCATGGAAGAAACTTGGCTCAAGTATTTGGATGCACAAGTAGTACCTCTACTTAGTACGAAGTTTTGGCTAGGAAAAGGTTCTAAACAAGCACCACATGTTTGAGGATCCATAACAATATAACTTCTATGCAAATATACCCAAACATAACCATTACGTTGTCTTCCTTGTCCAACTTCAACTATTTGATCAAATTTGAAAATAATTAATGATTATTCACAATCATGAAATATGTCCAAGATAATATATTTGTATGTGAAAGTTCTCTTTCTTATACTAATCATTCATGAGTTGCTTCTATGACCAATTTGATGATTGTCAAACTTCAATAGATTTTACTTTATAAACCAGATGTGAAGCTACTACTAATCATAAAGCATATTGATACTTTTAGATTTATGATATTTCATTCATTCACAATTTACTCTTAGGATATGAGTGAAGCACAAGAGTAAACATCAAACTACTCTCAAAATATATAAGTGAAGATCAATGAGTAGTCAAACAATAATGTAGCTAAGTGAGGAATCTCTCTCAATAATTATTTTAATATCTGAGTATTTTATTCAAAATACAAACGAAATAAAATGCATTCAAAGAATAGCACATATCATGTGGACAAATAAAAATTTAGGCTCAACATAGGCTAACCGATATTTGTTGAAGAGAGTGGGATGCGTAGCATCCCCAAGCTTAGATGCTTGAGACTTATTGAAATATTTACTTGGGAGTTCCTTGGGCATCCCAAAGCTTGAGATTTTGTATCTCGTTCAATCCTCTCATATCTCGGTTTCACCTAAGTCTCAAAAACTTCATCCACACAAAACTCAAAAAGAACTCGTGAGATAGGTTAATACACATAAGAATAAATCAACTCCTTAGCTAATGCCAAGACAAGTTGCATACTAATTTTCAAACATTATCTACTGTATAATATCATTTCCACAATTTATATCTACCAATATAAGTCGTGAAAACTATAGGGGAAGTGGATAACAAAATTATGACAGCAATCTGTCCAAACAGAACAGTCTATAGCAATCTATTAAACCAGTGTACTTCCATAACTCAAAGAATTATGAAAAATTAGTACATGGTATTTTTTTATTAAAACACTGTGTAAAGAATTCAGAAAATTTCAACTTCCAGTAAAATATGAAAATTCAAGAACAACAGCAAAAGTTTCTGTTTTTACACAACACATATAAACATGCAATTCAAACATCCTAAGAGGCAATTCTTGGGACTTTTTATTGAAAAAATATATTATAAATAACATATAACATAGAAAAAACGATTATCCAAGCAAAACACATATTATGTGATGAGTAAAAATGTAGCTCTAAGTAAGATATACCGATAATGTTGGAGACGAAAGAGGAGATGCCTTTTGGGGCATTCCCAAGCTTAGACGCTAGAGTATTCCTTGGATATTATCTCAGGGGTGCCTTGGGAATCCCCAATATTAGATCCTTGCTGGTCCTTATTCACTTAATATAGGTATCTCACCCAAAACTTGAAAAATATTGGCATGAAGCAATATTTAATGGAACTTCGTGAGATGGGTTAGTATCATAAACATAAATCATTCACTTAGCTACTCTCAAGACAAAATTCATAATTGTTCTCACATAATACCTACTATATTATATCATTCCCATAATTTATATCACTCATTATAAGCTATAGAAACACTTAAAATAAGCAAACTATGCATGCAAAAGAGAATCTGTCAAAAACTGAACAGCCTGTGAAGATTTGAATGATCACGTCAGTTCCCTGACTCTAAAAATTCTGAAAACTTAGTAAAACACATAGAATTTGCATAGAAATTGTTTGTAAAAATTTCCATTTTTTTGACACTCCAGTAAAATAAGAGAAATTCTGCACTACACGTAAAGGTTTCTGTTTTTGCATAGAATCAAACCAACAAGTTTCCACACTATCCCAAAGGCTTTACTTGGCACCTTATTGAAATAAAAGACACAAAACATGATTAATACAGAAGCTTAATCATGTGAACACACAATAACAGAAAGTAAAAGTGTTGGGTTGTCTCCCACAAGCACTTTTCTTTAATGCTTTTTAGCTAGGCATGATGATTTCAATGATGCTCACATAAGAATAGTAATCGAAATAGGCAAGAGAGCATCATGAATCACATGGCAAGCACATTTAAAACTAAATCACTTCCTGTTGGCTTGTGGACCACTGGTGGCTCCCCTCCGGTGGTTCTTTGCTCCAATATTGCTTATTTCCTCCATAAATAATCACAAAAAAGTTTGGGGCGATGTCGCGAACTTTCATTTTCTACACAAAAACAACACCACGGAAATTCTGCTGAAAAAGTGTTAGTCCGGGTTATTCTAAATAAATCATATAAAGTGCAACAAAACCATATAAAATTATTGTAAACATAGGTGAATATGGCATGAATACTTCATAAATTATTGATACGTTAGAGACATATCAGGGTGGGGTCACACACCTGTATTATGTGGATGGTACCATGATTATGATTGAGGGCTTTGACCTGGACGTCGTCAACCAGAAGTTTCTCCTCTTATGCTCTGAAGCCATGTCTGGGATAAAGATAAATATTGATAAGAGCTGGGTGGTCGTGTTGGGATTCTCTAAGCCAAGCAGTAGCGGATTGCGGCAGTCTGAATTACAGGTTGGCCATCTTGCCCATAGAGTATTTGGGGATGCCACTTTCTGACTCGAGGGTTCTTTTGAGCGAGTTTGACCCTCTTATAGGGAAGGTCACCGCGTAGGTTGAACCATGGTGTGGACGGTTTAATTCCAAGGGAAGTAAGACGGTCTTAATTGACTCTAATCTCTCTAGCGACCCCATGTGTATGACGGGGTTGTATATTTTACCAGAGGGAGTGCATAGCTCGTTCGATAAAGACCTCTCACGTTTCTTCTGACAAGCGATGAGCGGTCGGCATAAATACCACATGGTGAAGTGTGCCAACATCTGCCTGCCCAAGGACCTGGGTGGGTTGGGCATCCTTTCCTCATGTCGTATGAATGTGGCCCTCATTCTTTAGTGGGTAGGCGGATCGTCTGAGGGGAGGTGGTGGGGGCTTTTGTTAAAAATTGTTTAGGTAAAGTACTTAGGGCCTTGCCCCTCCTTGTGTGTGCTTGATCGGAGGGTTCTCAGTTTTAGAAGTCATTCCAGAATGTAAAGTATGAGATTCACCTCGGGTTGTCCTTTTCTATCGGCAATGGGAAAGGCGCCATGTTTTGGTTAGACCGTTGGTTAGACGGAGCCCCTTTACGCATGGGGTGGTTTGCCATTTGCGTAGATCCATTTCTCTTGGTCTCCGCAGTGGTTCAAAATGGTCAATGGAACATCTCGTTCAGTCGATCTTTTGGGACTACAGAGGTGTTGGAGTGGTCCAATTTGCGGGCGACCTTCCAACCTGTACTCGCAGACTCCCTGGACACCGATTCTTGGAGTCTCACTCCCTAGGGAGATTTCTCTGTGGCTTTGGCCTACTACGCGTTATGCCGTAGGCCGACTATTTCCTGGGCCGCGCCCCTATGGAAGCCGACACTCCCCTTGAAGATCAAAAGTTTCGTGTGCAAATTATTGAGGGGTCACCTCTCATTCGAGACGGAGGTTCTCAAGAGGCATGTCATGTGTAATGGGCTATGTCCACATTGTGGGGTTCCAGAGACACGAACCCACCTCCTCTTTTATTGCACGATGGCTCACATGATTTGGAGTTTTTCTCGAGAGGCTCTCGGGCCTGATTGTGAGGCTCTGGACCTAGCCAACTTCCTCCAAGCCAGAGTTGTCCAGACTTGTAGTAGGAGGCGCCTCTTCTAGCTATTTTTGCGACGTGAGCTTGGACGCTTTGGACGTCATGTAATAAGATCGAATCAAGCGGACCTTCCTTCGACGGGCCTTTGCATTCTTCAAATTTTCCGGTTCTTGCAGCACTGGTACCTGTTGGCCAGGCAACGGGACCGTTTGGTGGTCTTTTTTATGCCTTTCTTTTATGTTTTTATTTGGTCTTGTTTGTGCTGATGCCCCAGCATACTAGATATTTCGGTGTGTTGCTACTCGTTGTATGGACTTGTTGGTTCCTTTATTTATAAAGCAGTGAGAAATACTATTTCGAGAGAGGTAGGTCAAGGAATAGTCTCCCTTAAGCAACACTGTAATCAATAAAATAGATGACATTGTGCCCTCAACCATTCTAGTGTGGTTGTGAATCACACTAGTCTTGTTATTTGCAACAAGATATGGATAAATAGCAATAGGTAAAGTATTTTGTATTTTTATAATTAATAATAAATGATTTAAAACAACAACACTAAAGGACACCATTTATTATTAATTCTAAAAATCATTTATAACTACATACATTATAATTGTTCATTTTTATTTCTCATGAAGTATGCTACGAGTGATTAAAGGACTACTAATATTCATAAGGCATAAATACATACATTAGTCTCACAGTCCAAGAGGGGATCCATGTATACAATTCTTTACGGTGTGTCCCACGTGTAATCAATGTGGATGGTCACAATAACATACGTATCCATTTCAAATATAGTAGAATATAAAGACGGATAGTTAATTTTATGAAAGAAAAAGGTGTATTTACGTACTTTAATTATTGATATGGCCACAGAAGTTGACACTTTGAATTTATGCTTTTCTCCAACTTTGAGTCGTAGACACGTCATACTATTAAGAAAAATTGTGACGAAGGGCAAAGGGTGGTGATCAATGCCTAAGCCAAATCCTGGTGACACTCAAAATTCCTAAGAAAAAACACCAAAATGTACCCTAAATTTATTGTTGTTGTTCTTTTAATGTGTCTTGGGTCTCTCTCGAGGCCCGAAACCTTTAGCATGAAATGATTGCGTTACGGTTGTTGGATTGTCAATAGCTACAATATAATTGGTCTTGTTGGATTTTTCACAGTTCACTAGAATCCATCGAAGTCTAAAAAATACACAACATGCAACTTGTTGCCTTATTCTTGTGCTTATTTTTGCTGAATATTTCGTAAAGACTACGTCCTTAGTTGAAATAAATATTTATGATGTTGCTAGTGAAAATGAACAAAATTACACCTTTATGGGCTAGTGATATAATTAAGTAAAGTCTCTACAAGTGCAATACGTTTCTATATGATGTATTTGTTGTAGCAATTGAAAAACTATTTGAATTGTTGGTTAGCAACGTGGTGCGTGAGTTCATAGAGGTGAGTGTATGTGTGTATGTATCGTCCGTGTATGTACTGTGTTTTTAAAAACTTCAAGCTAGGATAATGTTTATGTTGGAGAACTAAGACTTTTGGCAATCAATACAGTATTTACACACGTGAAGTTTTTATTGTTTAAGTACATTAAGATTACGTGGAAAAGAACCAAGAATGACAAAAATATTAAGCTTGGGGATGCCCCGAACATCTCTCTTCTTCCTAAAATATTTCTTGTACAAATTTTGACCCTATCTTTTACCACCATATTATGTGTGATTTCTTGAAGCATCAAATTCTAATTTTTATCCACTTATGAATAAATTCATATTGGTACTTAATAGTTGGTTAAATTTAGGTGTGCTAGAATATCTACAATGGCACAAGTGAATGAACTAGTACTTAGAGGTGTATTATTCTTGAATTACTTGACTTCACTACTATTTTGTAAGTACCAAATTTGAGCATCTGTCAATTGTTCTGGGTTCATCATACTCACTGCATTTATTTTGTGGTTGAGATTGATAAAGAAAAGGGAAAAGATTCTGTTCAGCCGACCCATCTAGTGCGCGGCATCTGTCGCCTCCTTCACTCGACGCGTGGCCTACTAAGCCACGTACGTCTCTGCTCTATCTCCACAACAACAGTGTTATTGCAGAATGGTGACAATGAACGACGACTGAACAAGTGCGCGAGCGATCAAAGATGCCATAATTTTTACAGCATGGGTCGAAAAATTACTACATAAGTGCGCGAGCGGTCAAAGATGTCGTAATTTTTGCAACATGGGTCAGAAAAATAGATGCGACAAAGACACTATTACAATTTTGAAACAAGAATTCTGTTGCAAAAAATTTAAAAAAGAAGCGGTTGTGCAACATGTGTCTTGTTGCAGAAAATTTAAAAAGAGAAAATTTTGCAACAAAGATCTTGTTGCAGAAATACTGTAAACTTGTTGCAGAAAAAAGAAGAAACGCTACAGACAACTCCATCAGCACATCAACTGACTCACGAGGCGGATGTCATCAGAAAAAAGAGGAAGGTTCCGCAACGCTGCTGTTGTTTTAGGAATTATTTCTGCAAGGCGGCCGGTGTTTCTGTAACGCGGCCATTGTTTCAGGAATTAATGAGTATGGAAGGGGACAAGCAAAACATGCCAGGAGATCGATCCACGGCTGCCCGCGCCTAGATCCAACGGTTAGCGAGATGACGGATGTATAGCCGGCATCGGCCGGTGGACGCCTAGCAGTCCCCTAAAGAAATGGGTCAGTTTCAGTTGTAATCTTACTACCCTTTAACTTTGCTCACTCTATTCTTGCTAAAAAATAACATTGGAATGTGTTGGTTTCAGTTGAGTATTAGAGAGGTAAAGTAACTGATATCTGTAAAATGGGTATATAGTTTAGGTAGGGCATACTAGTTTTGGTAGAGTGAAATATATTTAAGAATCAATTGAATCTAATTACAATTTACAAAACTTGCTATTCTAAATAATCATGCATATTCTAACTATTTGATGTTGGTATAAAGTACATGTACCACAAGTTCCGATGTCTAACTCCTTAACTCTTAGAACAAAGTGGAAAATTAGTCCAAGAAACAAGCCACTCGAACAAACGAGATCAGAAGAGGGGACTATAAGACAGACAACTGGTTGACACTACATACATTCTAGAACTACCTATTTTGTTAAATGGACTTAAAAAATGCACTCTAAAAACACGTGGCATGTCATTTACGTATATTCATAAACAAAAATACTACAAATTTCCATATACATTCAATAATAATATGCAAAAGGCACATACATACACATGTACACTAAAGGAGCATAAATAAATTTGTGGTTGTGCTTGATGATTTAATTTTATTAGGTATATGGAAAAATTCATTGTGAAGAATGTTTATATAGCACTATACTAAATAACACCAGAGTTTATTATGATACATATTATATATTTATGACAAATTTATACGATGGAAAATATGATCATGTTTACATTTTTAATGTTGTTATGTACCTAAAATTTACATTCAATGTAGTATGTCACATAAATTATTAAAACAATGAGCATACATTTAAAGGCAAGTTCAATTATATTAAAGTAAAATTGTTCATTATAAATACATGTAATCATTTCTAACCAACGACACTCCATATATGAGAACTTAATATAACATAGTATATATGTCGACTGGACATCTGAGTTACATAATAAAAGTATTCGTAGTCTAAGTTTGGTCATCATCTAAAGTTTGAAAATAATAATAATAATAATAATAATAAATAGATTGGTGATTGATGGTTATTATTATGGTGTCATATTTCCCCCCAACCTTTATAAATATTTTCAATCCATCATATCTAAACTTTGTAAACGAGTGTGCAAGAGAAAGTAGTGACTCTATGGAGATATATACAATGAGCGTCTTTCGTTCAAATATTTTCACGTGAATTTGGGATGATTTGTTCCTTAGAAAATTTCTATGGGACTTGTTTGGTTTGTAGGATTAAAAACAATATTTATGTGTTTTCCTATGAGTGCAATCAAACAACTCTAGATATTTGTGTTTCCGGTTTTCATATGATTCAATGTGCCATGGCATCACGAGATCCCATGCTTTCTTACTCATGTTTTTTTAGAATCCCACAAGCCACAGATGTCTCCTTTGTTTTAGCTACTGAAGTATTCAATATATCAACATATTCAAATCCTATGTTCATGATTCTTTCAGGTTTGCAACCATCAATATGCAGTCACGTGGTTTTAATTCCAAGTTTAAGCAATGCCTCTTGCAATAAAAATGGGACAAATCTTGTGTTAGGATTGAAAGCCAGTATTCTTATGTAGCCCAGACTTACTATTTGACATGATATATTCTATTTCTTTCTTGATGTGTGGATCGAATTTGCTTGTCAAATTATGATAAACTAGTAGATGGATTTTAGTTTTTGATTCAAAACATAAAAAACTGATTATTGACTAAAAATGACTTGATTAAGATGTGGTTTGCATGATTCACAACAGAAAGTATATTTTAAATTGGCGATATCAAACTACTACAAAAGAACTCATTCACGATCGATCATCTCTAAAGGGACATAGTTTAACTATTCGTGGTAACTTAGACCACTGACATGTTGGGAACCCATCAATGGTAATTGTGTCATGAATGTGTTTAATAATAAAGATGTCACTAATGAAAGTGTTGCTCTGCCTCCGAGCTCAAAAACCAATCCTGAACAGTAAAATTGAAAAGGTAAAGAATTCAAAATTTCAATTTATTAAAATAAAGCACCACATATTGTTCTGTCTATGTTCCAATTGAAGGGATGACATTTGTGGACGTCTAAATACAAAAAGTCAATCTTCCAAAATGCTTTCAAAATAGCCTTATTGGATCCTCGATATTTTTTCAGGAGCATTATCAATGCTTTTCTTAAAATTCAAAGGTGGGTAGAACATTCAAAATGTTTGTAGCGAAAAATTTATACTGTTCTTACTATTCTTCGAATTTTATTGTTCATCAAGGTGCATATGTGCCGGGGAAACAAAAATCCATGTCCACCATGGACGGGTCGAGAAATATGGGTGTCACCACTAGTAGTGTCACTCGTGAGTGGCAATCCTACCCATTCACTCACAACCTTGTAATCACTACTAGTGGGTGACCTTATTTGGCTCCCTTCCCTCACCAGCTCCATGCCATGTCTACCTCCCCTTGACTCGCTGTCACCATCCACCATGCGTGCATCCGCTCCAAGACCAGGTAGGGTGGGAGCCGTGGCTACTTCCTAGTAATGTTTGATGTTGTGTAGTTCGATTCCCTGTGCATCACCCTTGATGTGGGGCCATCATAACCGGCCACACAAGAACGACATTGATGTCTACTACACAACCTTTTTTTTGTAGATTCGTATTTGGCCTCCAAGCGCAGAGTTTTGTAGGACAGTGGCAATTTTCACTAAGTGGATGACCTAAGATTTATCAATCTGTGGGAGGTGTAGGATGAAGATGGTCTCTCTCAAACAACCCTGCAACCAAATAACAAAGAGTCTCTTGTGTCCCCAACACACCCAATACAGTGGTAAATTGTATAGGCGCACTAGTTAGGCGAAAAGATGTTGATACAAGTGCAATATGGATAATAGATATAGGTTTTTGTAATCTGAAAATATAAAAACAACAAGGTAACAAATAGTAAACAACAAGCAAAACGTTCTATAAATACTTGGAAACAAGACCTAAGGTCCATACTTTCACTAGTGCAATTTCTCTCAACATTAATGACATAGTTGAATCATATGTAAATACCTCCCGTGCGACAAAGAGTTCACTCCAAAGTAACAAATAGTAGAGAACTAACGACAAAATTATTGTAGGGTACGAAACCACCTCAAAGTTATCCTTTCTGATCAATCTTATGAGCTATGCCTATAAGTGTCACGAACATCCCTAGAGTTCATAGTAAAATAACTTCAAAGAGTGCCCCAAAGTTTCTACCGGACTGTCAAGACAAAAAGTGTGCCAACCCCTATGCATAGATTCCCAAGGTCACTGAACCCATAAGTTGATCACCAAAACATACATCAAGTGGATCAATAGAACATCCCATTGTCGCCATGGATATCCCATCGCAATACATACAACAAGTGTCCTCAAATCCTTAAAGACTCAATCCGATAAGAAAACTTCAAAGGGAAAACTCAATTCATCACAACAACATAGAGAGGGGAAGACTCCATATGATTCATCTATATCAATAAAGCTCGCGGTACATCAAGATCGTGCCATCTCAAGAACACGAGAGAGAGAGAGAGAAAGAGAGATCAAATACATAGCTACTGATACATACCTTTAGCCCCGAGGGTGAACTACTCCCTCCTCGTCATGGAGAGCGCCGGGATGATGAAGATGGCCTCCGGTGATGGTTCCCCACTCCGGCAGGGTGCCGGAACGGGCTCCCGATTGATTTTTCGTGGCTCTGGAGGTTTACGGCGGCGGAACTCCCGATCTAGGTTTCTTTTCGGAGGTTTCTATATTTATAGAAATTTTTGGCGTTGGAATCACGTCAAGGGGTGCCACGATGCGGTGACAAGCCTGCTAGGCGCGACTAGGGGGGTGGCCGCGCCTGATAGGCTTGTGACCTCCTTGTGGCTCTTCTATCCCAACTCGAATTCTTCGGGGGTCTCTTTTGGTCCAGAAAAAATCATACTAAATTTTCAGCACAATAAACGACACCATGGTAATTCTACTAAAAACAACGTCAGTCCGGGTTAGTTCTAATAAAATCATACCAAAATCACATAGAATTATTGTAAACATGACATGAATAATTCATAAATTATAGATATGTTGGAGACGTATCAGGCATCCAGTCGCACCACCACCGGATCCACCTTCATTCACTACCGGAATCCAGTAATTTTCCATGTGCCAAGCCTTTGTCGTTTGCTGGCACATGGCAAAGGTGCTCTTTGTCGTCAGCCATGCAAAAGCAGCCGACAAAGAACTCGCACATGGCAAAGGCCCTCTTTCCATCTGCCAGTCCTTTGTCGTCTGCCCCCACACGGCAAAGAGACCCAGGGCAGACAGCAAAGCGGCAAGGCTCTTTGCCGTCTGCTTTTAGTTTGGATTTGCTGTCCATTTTTATTTGACTCATGACAAACAATGTTTGGATTTGCCTATTTTTTAATTTTAAAGAAATGCAAACAAGGTCTAAACAATGTGAAATTTAACGTGTTATTGGTTTATGATTCCTAGAATGTGTGGAGATGTTTTGAGGAAATTTATAAACTTTTAAAATAATCCGGCCGACTGCGCCGCCACTCTGCTCCGGCGACTGCGCTGCCACTCGTCCCCCGCTGGCCATCCCGCCACGTTCTCGGGCCAGGAGGGAACTCCTACCCCACGGTCACCCCGCCACCCGCCGGCCACCACACCCTCGCCGGCCACCCCACCCCCGCCGGCCATCACGCCCCCGCCGGCCACCCCGCCACCCGCCGGCCACCATGCCGCCGTTAGCCACCCCCCCCCCCCCCGCCGGCCACCCCGCCCCGCCTAGCCAAGGAAGGAAGGAAATGCGCCATAGCCGAGCTGCTCATGGTAGCCGGACCCGTAGCCGGACCCGAGAACGTGAAGCCGTCGTCATGGGTCGTGCTCCGCTCCGGCGGCGGTGCAGCTAATAGCTGTAATTTTTTAAATATATTTAACAAAGTCTTTGCCGTCTGCTGACAATCACCCATGGCAAAGACCCAGTTTGGCTGACGGCAAAGGCTTTGCTGTCCGCCGTTTGAAAACAGACGGCAAAGAACCTCTTTACCGGGTTTTTCTATGCCACAATGTTTGCCGTCCGCTGACGAACGACAAAGGCCTTTGCCGTCCGCCATGGCAGATGGCAAAGTCCCTAATTCCTGTAGTGATTGACCACAATCAACTTTCACCTTGACTCTAGTCTTGCTAAGCTTCTCGATCTCCTTCCTCTTGTGATATGTGATTCTCAGACATCAAGTTGGGATAGTATGGTAGGGTGCTTGTGCTGGCCATCTTGCCGGGGCATTCAAATGTTAATCGCGATAGGTAACAACATTACTCCATCACTACTAGTGTTACCATTGACGGGTGCCTTGAGACATGTTGTTAATGGTATTCTCAATGAAGTATTCCAGCAGAAAATACGTCTGTGGTAAGAAAATGACCAACACATCAGATAATGGTGAAAGTTGTCATCACCAACGATTTCCCATTGATGGGTTGGAAAACCATAAGATGTGATGTTTTCTGGCCCTTCAAAATTGATGGTTTTGGTACTAGTGTCGACAATCACATGCTAATACAATAACTATTGGTCAAGGAATCAAAATAAGACTAACTTTTATAAAGAGAGAACACAATTTTGTTCATGTATATGTATGTATGTATATCATATTTGGTTGGTTTCATAAAATATTTACAAAATTGTTTTATAAATTATAAATAAAGTAAATACCTTCAATTACGAATTTAATGAACTTTTTGATGATTCTGATCACACATCGCTGTAAGTTTTTGATTTGAAGGACCGAAAAAGGCTTATTTTATAAGGGCACTGTTGATGCATACCTCGTCAGCAGTAGTAGTGGCTGCAAAGATGGTCAAATATCAACACCGCTATAAACGCAAACATGTGATTTCCTTCTAAACCTGGCCATTTTCTTTTACATTTTTGTGTATCTTGTTTTCTTCATATGTTTTCAGTCAAGCAATCAATTATGCCAGCACAATCGATGGCTATTTGCAAACGTATAAGATGGATACCCCCTTCTCCAGGTTATCAAAACACATGATAAAAAGGGATAATGGTGAAATAAAATATTAAGAGAATTTCCCTTAGAGAAAAAACACCCTTGGAGTAAGGATTTTTGAATCCCAGACACATCTGTTTAGTTGCTATGAAGCTGCAAATATATATTTACGAAAGATCGTTGCATCCTCTAACTATCGTTGGATATATCCATGTATCTAAGACTCATCCAGATCCACCTATTTGGTTTAGTGTATATTGTGGATAGGGTGTACACTGAAGAGAGTATAATATGTTTCGGTTAGTTTTTATGAGATTTGTTGCCGGTATCTTGATGAGATATTTGGTATGTAATTACATACTAGCTTTATGCATGCAATACTTGACTGTGCATGTATTTAGGTTTTCATAGCTAAGATGTTAGTCAATGTTTAACATAGTTTTCTATTATGATGTCTTACATTATATGTTACAAATAAAAATATCCTACATTGAAATTAAAATCTACTAAGTTCAATTGTCCGTTGATGGTACACAGGTAAGCTCATCATGCATCTAAAAGACGTCACCACAACTCACTATCTATTCCAGTCCGCCAACCAAACAAATGTTATATGCATCCGATCCAGCGTTCATCTTTTCACCAAACAAGACTGTCTCATCCACACATTTAACCAAACACAAGCTGGCTCATCACAACTCTAAAATTCTGGACCGCACATGCTTCGTTGTCCTTCAACCCAGCGCACCCACTGCCAGCATCTATCCAAACATAATGCATTGTACTCTCTTCGTCTCGAATTACTTGTCTAGATACAGATATATCTAGACACATTTTACTGTTAGGAAAATGTAAGAAAAATAATCCGGAACGGAGGTAATACTAGGGAACAAAATGGTTATTTGTAGCTCATCATTCATGCCATTATAGTGCACAACTTTTGGAATACAAAGAAGTAGGCTCAACAACTCTTCCAAAGAATTAATTTCAGACTATGAATATTGAAACCAACTGCAATATCTTATTCACTCACATGTATAGGTCCCAAATACGATCACATATCCAAGGTAGCTACTAAAGTCGGACATTTGTCAGCATCAGAATAGCTAGTCACATTTTTTTAGAAAAGGAAATAGCTAGTCACATGTCATACTATAGTAATCTTTCTGAGAACCAGATCTCAAAATCCTCATATGCGAACCATAATCAGTTATTTAGTTTAATGACCAATAGTGTGTGCATTCATATAGATCTAATCAGTACTGGTGCAAAGCATATCATTTTGGTGAATGAAAAAACATCGATCATCAGCAAAACCCTCACAATGTTGAGCAGTCATATATATGTTCATCACCATCCTCACAAATCGCTTTGATTATTAACAGAAGAACTTGTTCGGCGCTGAAATTCCCAAACCCAAAACTGAGAACTCGATCGGGCTCGATACCATGCATATTTCCGAGAGAAAAAATGGTGGAGTAAGAAGATGCATGGAAGCAAAGTCGACCGCATCACTGACCCGCAGCACCGAGTCTCAGCTCCAAATCCAACTCCTCCACCTCTTCCTCCCCCTCCTCTTGTTCGCCGTGATCGTCGCCATCCCTCGCATCGTAGCATCCTCCTCGATCTCTTGCTCCGCGGCCGCCTTGATCTTCCTTGCCATGACCGGCGTCGTCGACATGGCCGAACAGCCGGAGCTCCCGCGGCGGCCGCTGGGCACGGATCCTCGAGCTCCCTCCAGCAGCGCCGCTTGCCTCCGGATGAACCAGCACTCCGTACGCCAAGAGCGCATCGATGACCGCCGGCGACTCCTGACCGCAGACGCCCACGGCTCTTGGCGCCGCCTTAGTGGCCGGCCGGTCCTTCCGGTGCACGTTCATGTGCCCGCCGAGCGCCTGCGCCGTCGGGAACCCCCTCCTGCAGAACGCGCACTTGTACGGCTGCCTCGTCCCCTCGTCGTCGTCGCCGTTGTAGGGGCGCTGCCTGTCGTCGCCGCTGCTATGCATAGTCCTTCTTCCACCCTCCTCCTTCCTGCCCTCATCACCAAGCTCCATGCCTGAACTCGATCGATCCAGCCAGGCGACGTTTGCCAGGCGATGATGGAAAACTAGGGTTTATTCCTTGGGATGCAGCTGGAGTACTAGTCTTGGGGAGATCGGAGACGCAAAGGTAGCCAAGGTCAAGCACGATGGAGAAATGCAAGAGTATGTCACTAACTTACTACGCATTACTGTGTGATGATGTGTGTCATTGCTTTTGTTAAGTGTTTCTTTCCATCATCCTGCCGGCCGGGACACTTGTTTTTCTGGTCAAGTTGTTTGTTGGCTAGCTCCGGCCTGCAGACGGCCGGACTGTTTCTATACATTTCCAGTTAAGGTTTGGTCATCCTCATTTTGTAGGCTTGTGCTTGGAAAATCAAGATAGATTTCATTGCATATATAATTACATATGACTGGTTCAACAACTGAATTTGAGTCAAATGTTTCTAGCTACTCCTGTCTCTAGTGCCAGGTGATCGACTTAATTTGTCCTGATGATAAATGTGGCCCTGGAAATGCTATTGCATTACAACAATTTGGAATTATATTATGCTAAGTGGCACTACCTTAGCCCTCCTTGTATGTGTTTTTCCTCTTTTTTCTTTCGAAGTTCTAATATTTAAATGTGTAGATCAAGTTTGAACCCATGAATTGTGATTACTCAAATGTTTCTAGCTACTCCTGTCTCAAGTGCCAGGTGATCGGCTTAATTTGTCCTGATGACTATTAAACGTGGCCTTGTAAATGCTACTGCATCACAACAAATTTTGTTTTTTAGATGTACCGCATTACAACATTTTGGTATTATGTCAAGCGGCACTACCGTAGCCCTCCTTCTATGCGTTTTTCCTCTTTTACCTTTTGAACTTTGAATATTGAAATGTGTAGATCAAGTTTTAAAGCATGACTTGTGATTACTCGAATTTTGCGACAAAACAGCTTAGATCCAGGTTTGCTGCCAAAGCGAAGACCCGGAGCGATAGCTTGACATGCATAGGGATACAGTAACGGCAAGAGGCACGCCATGGCCAAGAAAGGTGATTCTCAAAGGCAAACGATGCAACTCGCAACTCACAAGGGGGGTGATTCCAACTTTGTGGTGCTGAGCATGCTGCTGGTTGAGCGTGGCGATTGCGGCGGAAAGATAGTGATGGTGTGTGGATAGAGGGATGAGAGGGGCTGGGTAATCATGCCCCCGTCCTCACAAATGTCGTTGCAAGTTTTTTGTTTGTTTGTTAGTTTTTTAGGGTATGCTGTGACCAGGCTAGTATGAATGGCCGGAGAGTTTTGGGCCGGTTCTTTTATAACGTAGGTGACACATTCACAGAGTTTCATGGCTGCATTTCTTACACAACAATCTTGTAGGGTGCGGAAACAGTAGCTCGTGTCGCCTGAAGGGCAACACAAGGTGGGACGAACTAGTAGAGACGTTGGTCGTCATGATGACATCACTTGAATTTATTTATTTTCTCTCTTTTTATTTTTATTTTAAATGAATACATTTTAAAAACATGAATTTACTTAAGAAATTTGAACCCACAATTTTGAAAAAAATGTTAACATAGTATTAAAAAAATATGTTTGCACAATTCTAAAAATTATTGATAACTTTAAAAAGTAATGTTTGTCACAATGAAAAATGTTCCTGTGTTTCAAACAAATATATGCAAATCTATTTATAATGTGTATCGAATGTAAGAAAAATGTTTGCGTAATGTAATAAAATGTTTGGTACCATTAAAAAATGTAAATGGCATTTGATGGAATATTTACTGCTTTTCAAAAAAAATGTTCATGACATTTAAAAAATGTTATATACAATGTTATTTTTCTTCATAGACTAAAATAAATGTTTTTTATTTTCATAAATTGTACATGACATTTTAAATAAATATTCCCATATTTCCATCAAATGATCATGAGATTCTCAAAAATATTTAAATGTAAAAAATGTTTAAGTAGTTTGATAAAACAATATTGCCATTAAATAAATGTACAACATGTATTTGAAAGTTGTTGTCGTGTTTTCAAAAGAGTGTCCAAATCATTTATTTTAAAAAAATGTACATCCTGTATTTGAAAACTGTCCAATGTATATCGGAAAAATGTTTCATGCATAATCTTTAAATGTACATTGTGTACTGAGAAACATTAGACATGTGTTAAAAAACAATAAAAACTGACAAAGGAAAATAATAAAAACAAAGAAACAAAACCAGAAACAAAGAAAATCAAATTATAGAGAAGTAGGAAAGAAAAAGTAGGGAAACAAAGAAAACCAAAGTAAAATAAAGAAAAAGGGGGAAAAACCAAAGAAAACCATTGAAAAGAAAGAAAGGAAAAAAGACGAAAAAAACCTGACTGAGCAAACCTAGAACAACCGCCACGAGCAAACAACGAGCAACCAAGCTAAGTGCGCCGATCCGCTAGTTGTCGCCGGTAGGCAATTTCTATTAGAATTGGTAGGAGTGACACATAGCTGTCGCGAATCTAGTAGGCCTATACTATAATCCTCTTAAAGGAGCCCTTATTGTTGGTTAGTTCATTGTTAATTGGCCCCTTTCATTTATTTATTTGTTTCAAATTGTATGCTTATTTACGGATAGAGGTTAGGGCCCACTTTCGTGATGTATTGCTAAACTGGTGTGATTGCTATGAATATTCTATGGATTAATTAATTGATGTCTGGCTTCTGTGTTGTGTTGTAAGTGGCATCAATCCAATGGACACGTGGATGTATAAACATGAGTGATGTGAGCTACAGAGTAATTCAAAATGGCCAGAAGAAAGGTCACAATTAGTGGAGATAGACATTGTACAAATAATTCATTACCATAGCTCACTCGAGGCATATTCATATCTTTTAGAATTGATGTACTTGTGTGTACATTATACAAACAATAAGACTGAAAATTGAAAATATATAAAACACCAATGTTCTGTGTTGAAACTAGATATGAACGATACCCAGTGGAAATTTGCATTTCCATGGGTTTTTGGATATACGTCAGTGCAAGTAGTTGTTGGACAGGTAACAAGAATAACGTAGGTGACACATTTCTAGAGTTTCATGGGCTGCATTTCTTACACAACAATCTTGTAGGGTGCGGATATGGTAGCTCGTATCGCCTGAAGGGCAACACAAGGTGGGCCGAACCAGTAGGTACACTGGTCATCATGCCGACATCACTTGAATTTAGTTATTTATTTTGTCTCAAAAAAGTTATTTATTTATGTTCTATCTATCTATTTTTATTTGAAATGCATATATTTTAAAAACTTAAATTTACTTAAGAAATTTGAACCCATGAATTTGAAAAAAAATGTTAACATGGTATAAAAGAATATGTTTGCGTAATATTTAAAAATATTAAAAAATTCCAAAAGTAATGTTTGTGACAATGAAAAAATGTTCCTGTGTTTCAAACAAATGTATGCAAAACATTTTTATAAAATGTGTATAGGATGTAAGGAAAATGTTTTTTGTAATGTAATAAAATGTTTGGTACCATTAAAAAAATGTACGTGACATTTGATGGAATATTTCCTGCGTTTCAGAAAAAAACTTTCATGACATTTAAAGAATGTTATATACAATGTCAACTTTTTTTGCATAGATTAAAAAAAAATCGTTTCCTTTCATAAAATGTACGTGACATTTTAAATAAATATTCCCATTTTTCCATCAAATGTCCATGAGGTTCTCATAAATGTTTATATAATGTAAAAGATGTTTGCATAGTTTGAGAAAAAAAATTGCCATTAAAGAAATGTACAAAGTGTGTTTGGAAAATGTTGCCATGTATTCAAAAAAGTGTTCAAAACATTTATTTTAATAATACGTACGTCATGTATTTGAAAAATGCCCAACGTGAGCCGGATCGTGGATGAGTGGCGCAAACAGCGTGAGCCTGTAAGTGGTAAAACATTAATTACGCTAACCTGTGCCGTTCCGTTAGATTCTGGTAATGTAAATCTTGATCCGCTCTGCAGTAATGGTATCTGTCGTATAGGATAAGTGCCAAGTGTGCTGAATCTTCAGTCATGTTGATGGCAGGGAGTTTCCGTATCAGAATAACATGTGCGAAGTTGGAAACCGGATATGGCTGGTGCAAAGCAAGTGAGCCAAAATCTGTAAGTGGTGCAAACTATAATTATGCTGTTGTGTGATGTTCCTGTTAGACTCTGGTAACGTTGATCCGCTCAGCAATAACTGTGTCATATACGATGAGTGTTAAATGTGTTGGATCTTCAGTTATACTGATTGCAGGACATTTTCGTATCGGAAATAACACGTGTGAAGCCAGATCGGGGATGTCTGGCGCAAAGTTGGGACCCAAAAAAAGCATTAATTTTTCAGCATGTAAGTGGTACAATCTTTAATTCTGCTCACTTGTGCCATTCCGTTATATTCTGATAACGTAATTCTTGATCCGCTCTGCAATAATGGTATACGATGAGTGTCAAGTGTGCTGAATCTTCAATTATACTGATTGCAAGGCATTTCCGTTATGGAACAACACGTGTGAACCTGGATTAGCGATGAGCGGGCAATCCGCGTGAGCCCAAAAAAGCATTTACTTTTCAACATGTAAGTGATACAAACTTTAATTATGCTCACCTGTGCCGTTCCGTTAGATTTTGGTAACATAACTCTTGATCTGCTATGCAATAATGGTTCGTGTTGTATACAATGTAGTGTGGTTTTATACCATTTTTTTATTTCCTCATTGCTTGAATACAAACGTATTGCAGCCCATCTAATAGATTAGCATATAACAGATCTCATAAGGCTCTTTCCTCGCCATGTACAAGAATAAAACTTGACCGATGGGAACTAGAGATCTTCATGAGTGTTAGCGTACTGAAATCTTTAGTTATGCTTATTGCAGGGCGTTTCACTACCGCACAAAGCTCGTGAACCAGGAAAAAAATGCCATTTAAAGAAATTAATGTACAACGTGTATCTAGAAAGTGTTGTCTTGTACTCAAAAAAGTGTTCAAAACATTTATTTAAAAACATGTACATCTTGTATTCGAAAAATGTCAAACATATATCAAAAAAATGTTTCACGCCTGCTCTATAAATGTACATTGTGTAATGTGAAAAAGTAGACATGTGTTAATAAAAACAACAAGGCCGACAAAGGAAAAGAAGAAAATCAAAGAAACCAAACCAGAAACGAAGAAAACCAAATTATAGCGAAGTAACAAAGGAAAAATAGGAAAACAAAGAAAACGAAAGTAAAAGAAAAAAATAAAAAAGAAAGAAAACTGATGAAAAAAAGAAAGGAAAAAGATGAGAAAAACCGGAGTGAGCGAACCTACAACAACTGCCACGAGCAAACAACGAGCAGCCACGCTAAGTGGGCCGATCCCCTAGCCGTCGCATGTAGGCAATTTCTATTAGAATTGATAGGAGTGACACATAGCTGTTGCGAATCTAGTAGGCCTATATTAATCCTCTTAAATGAGCCTTTATTATTGGTTGGTTCATGGTTAATTGGCCCATTTCATTTTCTTATTTGTTTCGAATTATATGTTTGTTTACTACTAGAGGGTAGGGCCCGCTTTCGTGAGGTATTGCTAAAATTTGTGTGATTTCTATGAAAATTCTATGGATTAATTAATGGATACCCGGCTTATGTGTTGTGTTGTAAGTGGCATCAATCTAATAAAGTTCTGGATGTATAAACCTGACACCAGCTACAGTGTAAGTCAGAATGGCCACAAGAAAGGTCACAATTAGTGGAGATAGACATTGTACAAATAACTCATTACCCTACCTCAACCGAGACATATTCATATATTTTATAATCGACATACTTGTGTGTATAGTATACAAACAATAAGATTGAAAATAGTAAATATATGAAACACTAATGTTATGTGTTGGAACTAGATATAAACGATACCCTTGCAAGTAACGAGTTTAAGGGGATTGATAGCCCTCTTGCCTTCGTTGGGTGCAAGAGTGTGCTCTTTTGAATGTAGGCGCCGAAGACGGAAAGTTGTGTGATCCTTATATTGGTTCGATAACCTTGGTTCTCACTGAGAAAAATACTTATCTATATTGTGTTGCATCATCCCCTCTGTCGTGGTTTTGTCACGGCAGATGTCTAGGTGAACGGACTTGGGTTCGAGGCCATCGCTAAGGTGATGGACTCAAAGGGGTTGATTGGGACGAAGAACACGGGTTTACCCAGGTTCGGCCCCTCAAGTAGAGGTAACATCCTACGTCCTGGTTGTGTTTGTATTACTTGGTGTATCGATTACAAGGGAGCTGATTGCTTGACCTAGTTCTCGATAGTTGATCCCCCTAAGTCGCCTCGGGTCTCGCCTTTATATAGGAGATCAAGACAACGGGTCATACAAGTCGTAACCGACTCTCACTACGTGTCTGAGTCTGTCTCTACATTGTCTTGCCTTCCTGAGCAAGTTGCCTCCGTGCGGCTCTCCGCCCGGATCTTCATACCTTCTCCGTCTGGGCCACGTTCCGGCCCATCTTGTCAAGCCGCCCAACGTCTTGGGCTTAAGTCTTCTCAGCCCATCCTTGGGCTGGTGTACGAGCCGCTAGGTGTAACCCGGAGCCTCAAGGGCGGGTCTCACCGTGGGGTTATATCCCCAACATTAGGCCCCAGGTTGATTTGAGCTTGCTCACTTCAGCCTCCTTCTCAATCATCAGCGAGTCTACCTTATGTCACCTGAAAGTAAACAAAAAATGATCTGCCGTGACGTCATGTCAAATCTGTCTGAAAGATCCTCTGACGTCCGCAACGAATCTTTCTATTAAATGGACGGCCCGAGAATCGAGGCGTCCGCCTCGATCAATCAATATCTGTCGCCTGGATTTTCGCGCCCGTTTCCACCTTTGCCTATTAAATAGGACCGCGAAGGGTGGCATCTGTTCCTTGCCGCTCGCTCTTCTTCTTCTTCCTTCTGATGCCGCCGCTCCGGTGCACCTCGCTCCAGTGACGTCTTCACACCGTCGTCGCTGAGGCCGCTGCATCAACCTTTTTGTTCCAAAGCTCTGCCCGTGTCCGCCATGCCATCTTTGGTAAGTTTTTCCTCCCCAAGTTCCGTAGCCTTTCGGTAGGGTTTTCACGGAGTTCCTCCGCCGCTTAGAACATGAGCTTTATTCCAATGCCAACCATGCCTAGCCCATAAAGCTCGATGCTATCCTTTTCCCCACTGCGGTGTATCATAAGAAACTGATAATAGCACTACGCAGATCTATACTTGCTTGGCCTGCCATTTTCAAACTTTCGTCGTTTCGACGGTTCATCGCTACGTTTGAAATAAAACCATTTTTCTCTGTTTTGTATATCCATAATCTCAAAGATATGTTGTGAAACCTGTTTTTCACACTTAGCCAAATTTTGCCTTGTCTTCTCATAAACTTGACCTACCATGAAGTTCCGGCTCTCACTAACCGTGTCCTGGCGGCTTAATCTTATAAAATCTTAGGCTTTTAGCTACCCTTAGCTACCTGGCATCTTCTGACCCGCCGCACGTTGTTTACTTTGCACAGTATTGAGTCGCCACCATGTCTCGTGCATCCAATTCATGCAATTGGGTCGGCTCTACCATCAGTGAAGAATTCCTGATGGATTTTGTACACACGGGCACCATACTCGCCAAGGATTCATCCATTGGTGGGTTCTGGGTAATGAGCTAAAGCCCGTTCCTCGGGAGGGTGAAGTAGTTGTATTTTCAGATCATGTCGAACATGGGTTTGTACCCCCCCCCCCCCCGGCTCAAAATTCTTTTGGGATGTTCTTCACTTTTACAAGCTGCGCCCTCAAGACCTTGCTCCCAATTCCGTTTCCAACATATGCTACTTCCAAGTGCTCAGTGAAGTCTACTTGCAAACAGAGCCGTCCGTTGGTCTCTTTCATGAGTTTTTCTATGCAAACCGCCAGACAGAGGTGAAGGCCGGCCCAAGCTTAGAACTTGACGGGATTTCTATTCGGAGGCGTCGGGATATAACCTTTCCGTCTGTTCAGATGCCGAGTCATCCTAAAGATTGGAACAAGACTTGGTTTTACTGTAAAGATACCTTCCCAGATGGAGAGCATCCCCTGCCGGGTTATCGCCCATCCCGGCTCAAGACGACCTCTGAGCTTCCGGGCCGGCTGACAACTACTGAACGGGTGAAGCACGCTCCGGCTCAGGCCAAAATTAAAGCCCTTATGGCCAATGGACTGACGGGACTGGATTTGATCCGCTGCTGGATTTCTTGGAGGATCATGCCTTTGAACCGGCATAGTCGCCTTATGTGCGAATATCCAGGCCAGTATGATGACTCCCTCTGCTTCAGCCGGACAACGTTATGAGAGGATGATATTACAACTGTCATCCGGAGTCTTGTCCACGGATCTTCAGGAGCTTGCAGCGCCATTGGGCTGGCACCTTTCTGTGCCGCTAACCCGGCCCCAGATGTATTGCGACTCTTTATACTCTCTTCTATGTATTAGCTATGTCTTGGCAATCTCTTCACCTTTTGTCGTATTATATTTTCAGGCTAATTCCGACTTCTGGAAGAAGAAATATGTTCCTCCTCTGAAGAAATCAAGGAAAAAGACCGCGTTCAGGAAGAGGAAGACCACTCCTCAGGAAGAACCGAAAGAACAGCCGGAATCCGACGGCTCATAGGTATAACTTGACTATTTTTGTCACCTCTTTATTCACCTTACTGACAGCAACTGTTCATAGGACGAGACAGAGACCAGCCATGCCAACGCCCCTGAGGTAACTTATGTTTCGTCCGACTCCGACTACTTTGTACCCTAGAAGATACGGCGGGTCATTCGAAAAGTTCCCCTTTCTCATCCCCTCTCTTACTTAGACCCCCAATTTCTTTTGAAAAAGCAACAGCAAGCCGCCCGACGCCAGACCTGGAGCACCGACTCTACCATGCTCATGTCCGGGTTACCTAACTCTCCGGCTCAGAGGAAGCGTCTAGCGGAGGTATATATTCCTTCTCTGCTTGATTTCACTAATCCTTCCTTTGTAACTCCAATATTGCCTTACATTACCTGAACTGCTTTTCAGGGATCATCTCCTTCGTCTGGCGACTCTATGGCCACTACTCTGCCGCCCCCAAAGATTAACCCGTTGTATGTGTTTTTCAAGCCTTACATCCGAGTCTTTGGTGGTTGTAAACCTTGGGATCTAACCTTTATGCTTTTCAGGGCTCAAGCCAAGCGAAGGAAGACCAAAAAGTCCTCCCCTGGCCCTAATGCTCAAGAACTGGAGCCTGCCAAGCCGGATGCTCCCATGCCGGAAGTTGATCCCTCGGCGGCTTCCAAAGAGGCATATGAAGAGACTTGTCCTTCTACAGAGCCGATGACTGAAGATATGATTCCTGAGAGTCCTCCGAAGGACCATTCCAAGCCGCCAAGCCCTGCCAAGGTTGCTGATGAAACAACTACTCCGGACGTCTTGATTACCGGCGCCGGCTTCCACTCTCCTCCACCTCATATGCTTACAAAGCATAGTGAGCCGGCTGAAATCTCCAAGAAATTGGAGTTTGAGATCCCCGCACTAGAGAAGCTGACAACTGATGAACTTCATGTTGGTTATTTGAACTGCCTGTCCACAAGACGGGACCTGGAGCTCAAGCTTGTCACTTTGATGAAGAAGAAATATGAGGGATTCTTTACTCTGCTTATATCCTTACATAGCCCCCAAGAGCCGGGTTAACATTGGCTGATGATAATCTGGGTCTTCAAAACCTGCTAGAAGTAGAAATGCTTAGCCTGTAGGCCTCAACTTATTTAGAAGAAATCGCAAATCATCATTCGTAACCCCCAAGGGCCAGCTTAAATTTGATAACATTGAGCCGGAACTTTATTGAAGGTAGTTGTTAGAGCCAATTGTAGCCCCCAAGGGCTGGCTCAATCTTGTTAAAGTTGAGTCGGATCTTTCCTTGGAAATAACTTCAAAAGCCAATGTGTAGCCCCCAAGGGCCGGCTCAAATTGATAAATATGTTTCGGAACTGCATTTTAACCTAGGAGATCAAATAGAAATTAGCCCCCAAGTGTCATACATATTGCTTGCAATCTGTTTGAGACTTGCCTAATCTTCATTATCTGAAGAATTTCCTCCTCACGACTTATTCTATACTTTGATATGTCATAGGAAGCTTTAAATGAAGTCGGGTCAGAAGTGGCCGGCTTAAAGAATAATCTAGCCACGCAGCAAGCCGCTCGAAGTGAGGCTGATGAAAAATGCCGGCTCCTTTCCGAAGAACTAACCAAAATCAAAGCCGACATTGCCGCTTTCAAAGAGTCTGCTAAGACTGAGCAAGCCTCCCTTACGCAACGGGTGGATGACACTGACCAGCGGCTAATGATTGTATCAGATGAACTGCAATCTTTGAAGCGCCATATCAAGAAAATGACAACCTCCATATTTGGTAAGTTTTTGACAGCTTAACCCAAATTGTGTATATGTACTTGTACTAGTGACTCATGATGAAGAACCCGTCTTATGTAGGTTCAAGGAGCCGCCAACTCGCTTCCGACAGCTTGCTGCCCTTGAAGGCTATTTACACTCTGACGGAACAACTTTATTGTGGAACTGTTTGCACGATCAAGTCTATACTCTACAAGGATACCACCCCTTCAACTATTAAAGGGGTCATAGAGCTACTTTCCACGCTGCCCAAACAGATTGTAGAGTTGAAGAAATCAGCCGCCCGACAGGGAGCTATTGCAGCCATAAGCCGGGTGTTGGCCTTTGCTGAACTGACTCCTACAGACATGATGGACGGATTTCCCTCCAAGAAAGATGTTGGCTCCGAGTTTATAGAGGCTGAGTATGCACGGTGTGTGAATGCTTCCAAAGTCCTTGCCTCCGTGTTAGCATAAGAAGTCAACTTGGAGACATATCAGGCGGCTTATAGCGCTGATGAGAAGAGAATCTGCGGCCCCCTCTTTGAGTCCAAGGACCTAATGCCTGCCCGCAGTAAGAACCTTTTTGCTTCTGAACTTGACCCGTCCCCCTTCTTTGAAGAAGGAAACTTTGCAGCATTAACCCACTGCAACTGGGACTTGGAAAATCTTCAGATTAAGGAGGTCGAAGACCCGGAGCAGCGTGACCCGCCGGCCAGCTAATGGAGTTGTGAACGCCTGTTGATAAGTCCGCTCTTGTAACCCGCCATGAGCGGTGTAAGACACTTAACATATTTTTGGGCTCTACATAGAGCATATGTAATAGGCTTGTAGTAACTTTGCCTTTGCCTGAACTGTGCCATCATGCACATATTAAATAGCCCGACTTAATACATATATATATCATCTTCCTTGCACTTCATATTGGATGCTTTGTTGGGAGCCATAGTAGTAAATAAAAAAATCCTACGATCACCAAGATATATCCATGGAGAAACCAGCAAAGAGTGGGGAGAGATTGCATCTTCATACCATTGAAGATCGCTAAGCGGAAGCGTTACAAGAATGCGGTTGGTGGAGTCGTACTCGCAACGATTCAGATCGCAGTGGATTCCGATCTCAGCGCCGAACAACGGCGCCTCTGCGTCCAACACACGTGCAGCCCGGTGACGTCTCCTACGACTTGATCCAGCAAGGAGGAAGGAGAGGTTGAGGGAGAGCTCCGGCAGCACGACGGCATGGTGACGGTGAAGCTACGTGGACTCCGGCAGGGCTTCGCCAAGTGCTACGGAGAACAAGGAAGAGGAAGGGTAGGGCTGCGCCAAGAGAGAGAGAAGTCGTGTCTCAAATCAGCCCAAACCCTTGCATATATATAGGAGGAGGGAGAGAGAGGGCTGCCTTGGCCCCTCCTCCAAGGAGGAGAGGTTCGGCCAAACTAAGGGGAGAGTCCACCTCCCACAAGGGAGGTGGATCTCCTCCTTTTAAATCTTTTCACCCTTTATCTCTTGATCCCAGCCACATGAGCCTTTCTAGAAGGTCTTGGCCAGCCCAATAAGGGCTGGCACACCTCCTCTAAGGGCCCACAAAGTCCTATGGTCGTCACACCCCTCCCGGGGGTCCTCCGGCACCCTCCAGGCACTCCCGGTACACTACCGATGAGCCCGAAAACTTTCCTACGACCAAAACTGGACTTCCCATATATCAATCTTTACCTCTGGACCATTCCGGAGCTCCTCGTAATGTCCGGGATCTCATCCGGGACTCCGAACAACCTTCGGTAATCACGTATACCATTTCCCTATAACCCTAGCGTCATCGAACCTTAAGTGTGTAGACCCTACGGGTTCGGGAGACACGTAGACATGACCGAGACACTTCTCCGGCCAATAACCAACAGCGGGATCTGGATACCCATGTTGCCTCCCACGTACTCCACGATGATCTCATCGGATGAACCACGATGTCGGGGATTCAGTCAATCCCGTATACAATTCCCTTTGTCTATCGGTATGGTACTTGCCCGAGATTCGATCGTCGGTATCCCTATACCTTGTTCAATCTCGTTACCGGCAAGTCTCTTTACTCGTTCCGTAATACATCATCCCGTGGCTAACTCCTTAGTCACATTGAGCTCATTATGATGATGTCTTACCGAGTGGGCCCAGAGATACCTCTCCGTCATACGGAGTGACAAATCCCAGTCTCGATTCGTGCCAACCCAACAGATACTTTCGGAGATACCCGTAGTGCACCTTTATAGCCACCCAGTTACGTTGTGACGTTTGGCACACCCAAAGCATTCCTACGGTATCCGGGAGTTGCACAATCTCATGGTCTAAGGAAACGATACTTGACATTGAAAAGCTTTAGCAAACGAACTACACGATCTTGTGCTATGCTTAGGATTGGGTCTTGTCCATCACATCATTCTCCTAATGATGTGATCCCGTTATCAATGACATCCAATGTCCATGGTCATGAAATCGTGACCATCTATTGATCAACGAGCTAGTCAACTAGAGGCTCACTAGGGACATGTTGTGGTCTATGTATTCACACATGTATTACGGTTTTTGGTTAACACAAATATAGCATGAACAATAGACAATTATCATGAACTAGGAAATACAATAATAACCATTTTATTATTGCCTCTAGGGCATATTTCCAACAGTCTCCCACTTGCACTAGAGTCAATAATCTAGTTACATTGTGATGAATCGAACACCCATAGCATTCTGGTGTTGATCATGTTTTGCTCGTGAGAGAGGTTTAGTCAACGGATCTACGACATTCAGATCCGTATGCGCTTTACAAATATTTATATCTCCCTCCTGAATGTAATCACGGATGGAGTTGAAGTGCTTGATGTGTCTTGTCTTCTTGTGAAACCTGGGCTCCTTCGCAAGCGCAAGAGCTCTAGTGTTGTCACAGAATAGAGTCATCGGGCCCGGCGCGCTTGGAATTACTCCTAGGTCGGTGATGAACTCCTTCATCCAGACTCCTTCCTTTGCTACTTCCGAAGCAGCTGTGTACTCCGTTTCACGCGTAGATGCCGCCACGACGCTTTGCTTTCTGCTGCACCAGCTGACTGCCCCTCCGTTCAAAACATACACGTATCCGGTTTGCGACTTGGAGTCGTCTGGATCTGTGTCGAAGCTAGCATCGACGTAACCCTTTACGACGAGCTCTTCGACACCTCCATATACGAGAAACATGTCCTTTGTCCTTTTCAGGTACTTCAGGATATTCTTGACCGTTGTCCAGTGTTCTGCTCCAGGATCACTTTGGTACCTCCCTACAAAACTTATGGCAAGGTTCACATCAGGTCTGGTACACGGCATGGCATAGATAATAGAGCCTATAGCTGAAACATAGGGGATAACACTCATCTCTTCTCTATGCTTTGCCGTGGTCGGGCATTGAGTCGTACTCAATCTCACACCTTGTAACACAGGCAAGAACCCCTTCTTGGACTGATCCATATTGAACTTCTTCAATATCTTTTCAAGGTATGTGCTTTGTGAAAGACCTATGAGGCGTCTCGATCTATCTCTATAGATCTTAATACCTAATATGTAAGCAGCTTATCCAAGGTCCTTCATTGAAAAACACTTATTCAAGTAGGCCTTTATACTTTCCAAGAGTTCTATATCATTTCCCATTATCAGTATGTCATCCACATATAATATGAGAAATGCTACAGAGCTCCCACTCACTTTCTTGTAAATACAGGGTTCTCCATAAAAATGTACAAACCCAAACGCTTTAATCACTTCATTAAAGCGAATGTTCCAACTCCGAGATGCTTGCACGAGCCCATAGATGGAGAGCTAGAGCTTGCATACCTTGTTAGCATCTTTAGGATCGACAAAACCTTCCGGCTGCATCATATACAGTTCTTCCTTGAGGAAGCCATTAAGGAATGCCGTTTTGACGTCCATTTGCCAGATCTCATAATCATAAAATGCGGCAATTTCTAACATGATTCGGACAGACTTCAGCATCGCTACGGGTGAGAAAGTCTCATCGTAGTCAACTCCTTGAACTTGTCGATAACCCTTAGCGACAAGCCGAGCCTTATAGACGGTCACATTACCATCCGCGTCAGTCTTCTTCTTAAAGATCCATTTATTTTCAATGGCTCGCTTATCATCAGGCAAGTCCACCAAAGTCCACACTTTGTTCTCATACATGGATCCTATCTCGGATTTCATGGCTTCAATCCATTTGTTGGAATCCGGGCCCGCCATTGCTTCTTCATAGTTCGAAGGTTCACCGTTATCCAACAACATGATCTCCAGGACAGGGTTACCGTACCACTCTGGTGCGGAACGTGTCCTAGTGGACCTTCGACATTCAACAGTAACTTGATCTGAAGTTTCATGATCATCATCATTAACTTCCTCTCTAGCCGGTGCAGGCTCCACAGAAACAACTTCCTGTGCTGCGCTACTCTCCGGTTCGAGTGGAGGTACAATTACCTCATCAAGTTCTATTTTCCTCCCGCTTACTTCTTTCGAGAGAAACTCTTTCTCGAGAAAGGATCCATTCTTGGCAACAGAGACTTTGCCCTCAGATCGTAGGTAGAAGGTATACCCAATAGTCTCTTTGGGATATCCTATGAAGACGCACTTTTCCGCTTTGGGTTCGAGCTTCTCAGGTTGAAGTTTCTTCACATAATCATCGCATCCCCAAACTTTTAGAAACGATAGCTTAGGTTTCTTTCCAAACCATAATTCATACGGTGTCGTCTCAACGGATTTTGACGGTGCCCTATTTAAAGTGAATGCGGCAGTCTCTAATGCATATCCCCAAAATGATAGCGGTAAGTCGGTAAGAGACATCATAGATCGTACCATATCTAATAGAGTGCGATTACGACGTTCAGACACACCATTTCGCTGAGGTGTGCCAGGCGGCGTGAGTTGTGAAACAATTCCACATTTCCTTAGGTGCGTGCCAAAATTGTGACTTAAATATTCTCCACCACGATCAGATCGTAGGCACTTTATTTTCCTGTCACGTTGATTCTCTACCTCACTCTGAAATTCCTTGAACCTTTCAAAAGTTTCAGACTTATGTTTCATTAAGTAGACATACCCATATCTACTCAAGTCATCAGTGAGGGTGAGAACATAACGGTAGCCATCACAAGCCTCGACACTCATTGGACCGCATACATCGGTATGTATTATTTCCAACAAGTCAGTTGCTCGCTCCATTGTTCCGGAGAACGGAGTCTTGGTCATCTTGCCCATGAGGCATGGTTCGCACGTGTCAAATGATTTGAAATCAAGAGACTCCAAAAGTCCATCAGTATGGAGCTTCTTCATGCGTTTGACACCAATATGACCAAGGCGGCAGTGCCACATGTAAGTGGGACTATCGTTATCAACCTTACACTTTTTGGTACTCACACTATGGACATGTGTAACATCACGTTCGAGATTCATCAAAAATAAACCATTGACCAGCAGGGCATGACCATACAACATTTCTCTCATATAAATAGAACAACCATTATTCTCAGATTTAAATGAGTAGCCATCTCGCATCAAGCCAGATCCAGATACAATGTTCATGCTCAAAGATGGTACTAAATAACAATTATTAAGGTTTAACACTAATCCCGAAGGTAGATGTAGAGGTAGCGTGCCGACGGCGATCACATCGACCTTGGAATCATTCCCGACGCGCATCGTCACCTCGTACTTTGCCAGCCTCCGCTTATTCCATAGCTCCTGCTTGGAGTTACAAATGTGAGCAACTGCACCGGTATCAAATACCCAGGAGCTACTACGAGCGCTGGTTAGGTACACATCAATAACAAGTATATCACATATACCTTTAATGTTGCCGTCCTTCTTATCCGCAAAGTACTTGGGGCAGTTCCGCTTCCAGTGACCGGTACCCTTGCAATAAAAGCACTCAGTCTCACGCTTGGGTCCATGCTTGTTCTTCTTCTTCCCGGCAAATTGCTTACCGGGCGCGGCAATAGCTTTGCCGTCCTTCTTGAAGTTCTTCTTACCCTTTCCTTTCTTGAAACTAGTGGTCTTATTCACCATCAACACTTGATGCTCCTTTTTGATCTCGACCTCTGCTGATTTCAGCATCGAGTACAACTCAGGAATGGACTTCTCCATCCCTTGCATGTTGTAGTTCATCAGAAAGCTCTTGTAGCTAGGTGGAAGCGACTGGAGGATTCTGTCAATGACCGAGTCATCCGGGAGATTAATTCCCAGCTGAGTCAGGCGGTTGTGTAGCCCAGACATCTTGAGGATGTGCTCACTAACGGAACTATTCTTCTCCATCTTACAGCTGAAGAACTTGTCGCAGACGTCATATCTCTCAACCCAGGCATGAGCTTGGAAAATCAGTTTCAGCTCTTGGAACATCTCATTCCGTGTTGCTCAAAACGCTTTTGGAGCCCCGGTTCTAAACTGTAAAGCATGCCGCACTGAACAAGGGAGTAATCATCGCAGCGAGAATGCCAAGCGTTCACAACATCTTGCTCTGCTGGGAGAAGGGGTGGGTCACCTAGTGGTGCATCAAGGACATACAATTTCTTGGAAGCTATGAGGATGATCCTCAAGCCACGGACCCAATCCGCATAGTTGCTTCCATCATCTTTCAGCTTGGTTTTCTGTAGGAACGCGTTGAAATTGAGGGTGACATTCGGCCATTGGATCTACAATATAGATTGTAAAGATAATTTTAGACTAAGTTCATGATAATTAAGTTCACATAATCAAATTATTTAATGAACTCCCACTTAGATAGACATCTCTCTAGTCATCTAAGTGACACATGATCCATGTCAACTAGCCCGTGTCTGATCATCACGTTAGACGGACTAGTCATCCATGGTGAACATCTCCATGTTGATCATATCTTGTATATGACTCATGTTCGACCTTTCGGTCTTCCGTGTTCTGAGGCCATGTCTGTACATGCTAGGCTCGTCAAGTCAACCTAAGTGTTCCGCGTGTGTAAATCTGGCTTACACCCATTGTATGCGAACGTTAGAACCTATCACACCCGATCATCACGTCGTGCTTCAGAACGACGATCCTTGGCAACGGTGCACAGTTAGGGTGAACACTTCTCTTGAAATTTTATTGAGAGATCATCTTATTTACTACCATCGTTCTAAGCAAATAAGATGTAAACACGATAAACATCACATGCAATCAATATAGTGACATGATATGGCCAATATCATCTTGCTACTTTGATCTCCATCTTCGGGGCACCATGATCATCACTGTCACCGGCACGACACCATGATATCCATCATTGTGTCTTCATGAAGTTGTCTCGCCAACTATTACTTCTACTACTATGGCTAATGTTTAGCAATAAAGTAAAGTAATTACATGGCGTTTGTGATTGACACGCAGGTCATACAATAAAATAAGACAACTCCTATGGCTCCTGCCGGTTGTCATACTCATCGACATGCAAGTCGTGAATCCTATTACAAGAACATGATCAATCTCATACATCACAATGCATCACATCACATTCTTTGGCCATATCACATCACAAGGCATATGCTGCAAAAACAAGTTAGACATCCTCTAATTTGTAGTTGCAAGTTTTTACGTGGCTGCTATAGGTTTCCAGCAAGAACGTTTCTTACCTACGCCAAAACCACAATGTGATATTCCAATTCCTATTTACCCTTCACAAGGACCCTTTTCATCGAATCCAATCCGACTAAGGTGGGAGAGACAGACACCCGCTAGCCACCTTATGCAACAAGTGCATGTCAGGCGGTGGAACCAGTCTCACGTAAGCGTACATGTAAAGTCGGTCCGGGCCGCTTCATCCCACAATACTGCCGAATCAAGATAAGACTAGTAGTGGTAGGCATATTACCAAAATCGACACCCACAACAACTTGTGTTCTACTCGTGCATAGATTCTACGCATAGACCTAGATCATGATGCCACTGTTGGGAGACGTAGTAGTAAATCAAAAAGATTCCTAAGATCACCAAGATCTATCCATGGAGAAACCAGCAACGAGTGGGGAGAGATTTCATCTTCATACCTTTGAAGATCGCTAAGCGGAAACATTACAAGAACGCAGTTGGTGGAGTCATACTCGCAGCGATTCAGATCGCGGTGGATTCCGATCTCAGCGCCGAACAACGGCGCCTTCGCGTTCAACACACATGCAGACCGGTGACGTCTCCTACACCTTGATCCAGCAAGGAGGAAGGAGAGGTTGAGGGAGAACTCCGGAAGCACGACGGCGTGGTGACGGTGGAGCTACGTGGACTCCGGCAGGGCTTCGCCAAGCGCAATGGAGAACGAGGAAGAGGAAGGGTAGGGCTACACCGAGAGAGAGAAGTCGTGTCTCAAATCAGCCCAAACCCTTGCATATATATAGGAGGAGGGAGAGAGAGGGCTTCCTTGGCCCCTCCTCCAAGGAGGAGAGGTTCGGCTGAACTAGGGGGAGAGTCCACCTCCCACAAGGGAGGTGGATCTCCTCCTTTTCAATCTTTTCACCCTTTATCTCTTGATCCTAGCCGCATGGGCCTTTCTAGAAGGTCATGGCCAGCCCAATAAGGTCTGTCACACCTCCTCTAAGGGACCACAAAGTCCTATGGTCGTCACACCCCTGCCGGGGGTCCTCCGGCACGCTCCCGGCACTCCTGGTACACTACTGATGAGCCCGAAAACTTTCCGGCGACCAAAACTGGACTTCCAATATATCAATCTTTACCTCCGGACCATTTTGGATCTCCTCGTGATGTCCGGGATCTCATCCGGGACTCCGAACAACCTTCGGTAATCACGTATACCATTTCCCTATAACCCTAGCGTCATCGAACCTTAAGTGTGTAGACCCTACAGGTTCGGGAGACACGTAGACATGACCGAGACACCTCTCCGGTCAATAACCAACAGCGGGATCTGGATACCCATGTTGGCTCCCACATGCTCCACGATGATTTCATTGGATGAACCACGATGTCGGGGATTCAATCAATCCCGTATACAATTCCCTTTGTCTATTGGTATGATACTTGCCCGAGATTCGATCGTCGGTATCTCTATACCTTGTTCAATCTCATTACCGACAAGTCTCTTTAATCGTTCCGTAATACATCATCCCGTGGCTAACTCCTTAGTCACATTGAGCTCATTATGATGATGTATTACCGAGTGGGCCCAAAGATACCTCTCCGTCACATGGAGTGACAAATCCCAGTCTCGATTCGTGCCAACCCAACAGACACTTTCGGAGATACCCGTAGTGCACCTTTATAGCCACCCAGTTACGTTGTGACGTTTGGCACACCCAAAGCATTCCTACGGTATCCGGGAGTTGCACAATCTCATGGTCTGAGGAAACGATACTTGACATTGAAAAGCTTTAGCAAACGAACTACACGATCTTGTGCTATGCTTAGGATTGGGTCTTGTCCATCACATCATCCTCCTAATGATGTGATCCCGTCATCAATGACATCCAATATCCATGGTCCTGAAACCGTGACCATCTATTGATCAACGAGCTAGTCAACTAGAGGCTAACTAGGGACATGTTGTGGTCTATGTATTCACACATGTATACGGTTTTCGGTTAACACAATTATAGCATGAACAATAGACAATTATCATGAACTAGGAAATACAATAATAACCATTTTATTATTGCCTCTAGGGCATATTTCCAACATGCTTTACCGACTCTTGGCAGCTTAATTGACCTGCAAGAATAGATGTATCCTGACATTATTAGGAGGGCGGCTTCAAAGCATAACCCAAAGATGCTATATCTTCCTAACATGTGTTTTCCACAACGGCTCATGTACCTGTTCTACTGGGCTGACTCGCCACTTATCCGGTGGGTCACCTAGCAGAATATCATTAGTCTTACAGGTAGGTTTAACCCTGATTGGCTTAAGAGCCGATCAAGAGGATGTGTAAGCTACACCCGGCGGGTGGAAAGCCCCCAAGTGACCTTTGTTACCGGAATCAACTGTTTGGCTTGAGAGCCGACCGATAGGGTCTGATAAGCTACACCCGGAGGGTGGGAAGCCCCCTGGACGATCATGTCGATGGAGTCGACTTTTTGGCTTGAGAGCCGACGGATAGGATCTGATAAGCTACACCCGAAGGGTAGGAAGCCCCCTAGACAATCATGTTGACGGAGTTAACTTTTTGGCTTAAGAGCCGACCGATAGGGTCTGATAAGCTACACCCGGAGAGTGGGAAGCCCCCTAGATGACCATGTTGACGGAGTCAACTTTTTGTCTTAAGAGCCGACCGATAGGGTCTGATAAGCTACACCCGGAGGGTGGGAAGCCCCTGGACGGCCATGTTGATGGAGTCAACTTTTTGGCTTAAGAGACGACTGATAGGGTCTGATAAGCTACACCCGGAGTGTGGAAAGCCCCCTGGACGGCCATGTTGTCGGAGTCAACTTTTTGGCTTAAGAGCCGACCGGTAGGGTCTGATAAGCTACACCCAGAGGGTGGGAAGCCCCCTGGACGGCCATGTTGACGGAGTCAACTTTTTGGCTTAATAGCCGACCGATAGGGTCTGATAAGCTACACCCGGAGGGTAGGAAGCCCCCTGGATGGCCATGTTGACGGAGTCAACTTTTTGGCTTAAGAGCCGACCTATAGGGTCTGATAAGCTACACACGGAGGGTGGGAAGCCCCCTGGACGGCCATGTTGACGAAGTCAACTTTTTGGCTTAAGAGCTGACCGATAGGGTCTGATAAGCTACACCCGGAGGGTGGGAAGCCCCCTGGATGGACATGTTTGGATATTTCTTGCATGGATGAAGATATGCGAAACGATAGAGGCCCCGGCTGGCAGGGATGCCAATTTTATTCATATATAAATATGATATGTACAATGATAGTGTACAATGTCGAGTCTCAATGACTTAAGTGTAGTAAGGCCGCAGATGCGCTATGTTCCACGACCGACGGGTCTCCTGACCCGAGGTATCTAAATCATCTCGAATGTCAATGAGGTAATACGACCCGCTGTTGAGATTTCTGCTGACCACGAACGGTCCTTCCCATGGAGGAGATAGCTTATGCATATTTGTCTGGTCTTGAATCAGCCGCAGCACTAAGTCGCCTTCTTGAAACGTCTGGGTCTTGACTCTGCGGCTATCATAGCAGCGCAGGTCTTGCTGATAAATCGCCGAACGAGCAGCCGCCAGTTCTCGTTCCTGCTCCAAGGCATCCAACGCGTCTTGACGATTCGTCTCATTGTCCGTCTCAATGTAAGCCGCCACTTGTGGCGAGTCATGCCCGATGTCACTTGGTAACACGGCCTTTGCAGCGTAAACCATGAATAAAGGTGTATAACCTGTTGATCTGTTAGGGGTGGTCCTGATGCTCCATAAGACGGACAGCAATTCCTCCACCCAACAACCCGGCGTTCGCTGTAAAGGAACCATAAGCCAGGGCTTGATACCTCTCAGGATTTCTTGGTTAGCACGCTCCGCCTGATCGTTGGACTGTGGATGAGCAACCGCCGAAACATCAAGCCGGATGTGTTCCAGGTCACAGAACATTTTCATAGCCCCCTTGGATAGGTTCGTGCCATTTTCTGTGATGATGCTGTGAGGGTAACCAAAATGGTAGATCAGCTTTTTGATAAACCAAACCGTCATAGCCGCATCACACTTGCTGACCGGCTCAGCCTCTATCCACTTGGTAAATTTATCGACCGCCACCAAGAGGTGCGTCTTCTTGTCCTTGGATCTCTTGAAAGGCCCGACCATATCGAGCCCCCAGACTGCAAACGTTCAGGTAATTGGTATCATGCACAATTCTTGAGCCGGAACATGAGCACATCGGCCAAACTTTTGACAGTCGTCGCACTTGCGGACCAGATCCTCTGCATCCTTGTGAGCCGTCAACCAGAAGAAACCATGCCGGAAAGCCTTGGCCACCAGAGATTTTGAGCCGGCGTGATGTACACAATCACCAGCATGAATTTCATTCAAGATTTCCTTACCCTCCTCCAGTGAGACACAACGTTGAAACACTCCGATGACGCTGCACTTGTGTAACTCACCATTAACTATCGTTATGGATTTAGACCGTCGGGTGATCTGTCTGGACATATTTTCATCATCGGGTAACTCACCCCGAGTCAAATATGCCAAGTAAGGCACAGTCCAATCCGGAATAGCATGTATAGCTGCCACCAATTGTCCCTCCGGGTCAAGAACAGCCAAATCTTCCTCTGAGGGTAATTTGACAGTCGGGTGATGTAAGACGTCCAGAAAGATATTGGGCTGCTTTTGCTGAGAGCCTAACCTTGATAGGATATCAACCGCCTCATTCCTGCAACGATCAATATGATCCACCTGATAACCCTTGAAGTGACCAGCAATGACATCCACCGCCTGACGATAAGCCGCCATCCATGGATCCTTAGAATCCCAAGTGCCTGAAACTTGCTAAGCCATAAGATCTGAGTCGCCAAAGCACCTTACCCGGCTTAACTTCAACTCCTTAGCTACCTTGAGGCCATGAAGCAGGGCTTCATATTCAGCTGCATTATTTGTGCAAGGGAACATCAACCGGAGCACATAACAGAACTTATCACCTTTGGGAGACGTTAAGACAACCCCCGCCCCTGATCCTTCTAGCTGCTTGGATCCATCAAAGTGTATTGTCCAGTATGTGTTATCCGGCTTTTCTTTGGGCGCCTGACATTCTGTCCAGTCGTTTATGAAATCCACAAAGGCCTAAGACTTAACAGCCGTACGAGGTACGTATTTCAGATTGAGAGGTCCCAGCTCCAATGCCCACTTAGCAATCCTACCAGTGGCTTCTCTATTTTGAATTATGTCCCCCAACGGGGCAGAGCTGACCACGGTGATCTGGTGCCCTAAGAAGTAATGCTTTAACTTGCGGTTGGCCATGAACACCCCATACACTAGCTTCTGCCAATGTGGATATCTCTGCTTAGACTCTGTCAGGACCTCACTGATATAATAAACCGGCCTCTGAACCGGATATTCTTTCCTTGCTTCCTTGTGGTCGACCAAAATTGCAGCACTGACAGCCCTGTTGTTAGCCGCCACGTATAGGAGCAAGGGCTCTTTCTCAGCCGGAGCGGCTAAAACCGGCGGCTCAGTGAGCTGCTTCTTGAGTGCCTCAAATGCTTCACCTGTCGCCGTACTCCAGACAAAATTGTTTGTCTTTTTCATCATTTGATATAGAGGGACGGCTTTCTCACCAAGGCGGCTTATAAACCGGCTCAACACGGCGATCCGCCCTGCCAGGCGTTAAACATCATTGATGCAAGCCGGCTCAGCCAGGGAGGTGATAGCCTTGATTTTATCCGGGTTAGCTTCAATACCACGCTCAAAGACCAGAAATCCCAAGAGCTTGCCAGCCGGAACACCCAAGACACACTTTGCCTGGTTAAGCATCATCTTATAGATCCGCAGATTGCCAAAGGTTTCTTTTAAATCGTCAAGCAGAGTCTCCTTCTTCCTTTACTTGATCACAATATCATCCACATAAGCATGAACATTGCGCCCAATCTGGTTGTGAAGACAATTCTGCACACAGTGATGATAAGTCGCCTGGGCACTCTTGAGCCCAAAAGGCATAGACACATAGCATAAGGCCCCAAAAGGTGTGATGAAAGCCGTCTTCTCTTGGTCCTTAACCGCCATCTTGATCTGATGATATCCCGAATAAGCATCCAAGAAGCATAAAATTTTGCAACCTGCCGTAGCATCAATGATTTGATCAATACGAGGGAGAGCAAAAGGATCAGCCAGATAGGCCTTGTTAAGATCCGTATAGTCCATGCACATACGCCACATGTCGTTCTTCTTGAGCATGAGCACTGGGTTAGCAAGCCACTCAGGGTGAAAAACTTCGACGATGAAACCCGCCGCCACGAGCCGGGCGACCTCTTCCCTGATGGCCTTGCGTCTCTCCTCGTTGAACCGCCATAGAAATTGCTTGACAGGTTTAAATTTAGGGTCAACATGAAGGTTGTGCTCAGCGAACTCTCTCGGCACACCCGACATGTGAGAAGGCTTCCATGCGAAGATGTCCCGATTCTCACGGATGAATTCCATGAGCGCGCTTTCCTATTTGGGATCCATATTGGCCCCAATAATGAACTATTTAGATGAGTCACCCGGAGTAAAATCCATCGCCTTGGTATCCTCCGCCAAAAATTTGAGGGGCGGCTCAACCTCTGTGGTAGGCTTCTTCAGCGGGGTCATATCCTTCGGGTCAACATTTTCCTTATAGAACTTGAGTTCCGCCTCAGCACAACTGGATTCCGCGTAAGCTGCGTCCCCTTCTTCGCACTCAATAGCCGTATTCCGATCACCATGAACAATAATCATGCCTTTTAATCCGGGCATCTTGAGCTTAAATAGACATAACAGGGCCTAGCCATGAACTTGGCATAAGCCGACCGCCCAAACAATGCATGATAAGGGCTCTTGATCTTTACTACTTCAAACCACAAGGACTCCACCCTGTAGTTGTACTTGTCACCAAAGGCGACTTCCAGAGAAATCCTGCCCACTGAGTAAGCTGACTTGCCCGGTACTACACCATGAAAAACTGTTGACGAGGGCTTAAGGTCTTTATCAAGCAGCTTCATCCGCCGGAAGGTATCATAATACAGGATATTGATGCTGCTGCCACCATCCATAAGTACCTTATTCACCATATATCCTCCCACTTGGGGGGCAACTACGAGGGCTAGCCGCCCCGGGTCATCAACACACAGCGGGTGATCCTCCTGGCTCCACGTTATGTCATACTCAGACCACTTCAAGTATTGCGGCAGAGCCGGTGCGATTACGTTAACCGCCTGCTTGCGCAACTTCTGATCCCGCTTGTTAAGGCTAGTCGTAAAAACATGATACTCGCCTGAACTGAGTTGCTTTGGATTACTCTCATACCCAGACTGATTATGCTACTGCGGATTGTTGTTACCAAAGTGCTGAGGATGTCCTCCTTGGCTGCCCTGGCCATGATGACCGGACCCTGAACTGCCAGATCCAAACCCAGCTCCTGACCCGCCTGGGCCTGAGCCGTCGGGCGGGCCACCACCATTGTTGTTGTGCTGCTGCATGTTGTAGTTCTTGAACTTCTACATGATGTGGCAATTACCCCATGTGTGCCCCGCAACTCTATCGGGGCGGTTGTGCTCCGGACAGGGTTTATTGAGCATTTCCTCCAAATGGAAAGGAGACTTATTTTTGTTAAAAGGCGGCCTAAACTTCCCATTGCCCTTAGGATGATTCTCGCCGGTGCTGGCATTGGCCACCAGTTCTGACCCACTATCTGGGTTCTTCCGCTTGCCCTGGTTACCGTTACCTACCGCACCCTTGCCCTTATTGTTCTTTTTACCTTGGCCAGTCTTCTCCTCATCAAAACCTGGATCCTTCGTGTTATCAGAATCGGCATACTTTGTGAGAACCACCATGAGTTCTCCCATGTCCTGACATGTACGCTTGAGCCGGCCGAGCTTCTGCTTCAGAGGGATGACGTGACAGTTCTTCTCTAGGATCAGCACCGCTTGAGCCGCTGTGATTTGTTCAAACGAGTGGATGACGGTCGACACCCGCCAGACCCAATGATGAGCCGACTCATTCTCCTGCTAGACACAATGATCCAGATCGACAATCGTCATAGGCTGTTTGCAAGTCCCTTGAAAGTTTTTGATGAACCTTGCTCTCAACTCGGCCCATGAATTGATGGTATTGGGTGGCAAACCCTTTAACCACGTGCGAGCCGGACCTTCAAGCATCTGTTGGAAATATGCCCTATAGGAAATAATAAATTAGTTATTATCATATTTCCTTGTTCATGATAATCGTTTATTATCCATGCTACAATTGTGTTGATCGAAAACTCAGATACATGTGTGGATACATAGATAATACCATGTCCCTACTATGCCTCTAATAGACTAGCTCGTTGATCAAAGATGGTTATGGTTTCCTAGTCATGGACATTACATGTCATTTGATAACGGGATCACATCATTAGGAGAATGGTGTGATGGACAAGACCCAAACTATAAACATAGCATATGATCGTGTCAGTTTATTGCTACTGTTTTCTGCATGTCAAGTATATGTTCCTATGACCATGAGATCATGCAACTCACTGACACCGGAGGAGTATCTTGTGTGTATCAAATTTCACAACGTAACTGGGTGACTATAAAGGTGCTCTACAGGTATCTTCGAGGGTGTCTGTTGGGTTGGCATGGATCAAGACTGGGATTTGTTACTCCGTGTGACGGAGAGGTATCTCAGGGCCCACTCGGTAATACAACATCACAACAAGCCTTGCAAGCAATATGACTAAGTGTTAGTCACGGGATCTTGTATTACAGAATAAGTAAAGAGACTTTACGGTAACGAGGTTGAACTAGGTATGAAGATACCGACGATCGAATCTCGGGCAAGTAACATACCGAAGAACAAAGGGAACATCATACGGGATTAATTGCATCCTTGACACAGAGGTTCAACCGATAAAGATCTTCGTAGAATATGTAGGAACCAATATGGGCATCTAGGTCCCGCTATTGTTTATTGACCATAGAGGTGTCTTGGTCATGTCTACATAGTTCTCGAACCCGCAGGGTCTGCACACTTAAGGTTCGGTGATGTTTCGGTAGTATAGAGTTATGTATGGTGGTGAACGAAGATTTTTCGGAGTCCCAGATGATATCCTAGACCTCACAAGGAGCTCCGGAATGGTCCGGAGGTAAAGATTGATATATGGGAAGTCCTATTTTGGTCGCCAGAAAAGTTTCGGGCTCATCGGTAGTGTACCGGGAGTGCCGGTAGTGTATCGGGAGACCATCGGGAGGGGTATTTCGACCCAAAAGGCTACATGGGATGTGGGAGAGTGAATACCAGCCCTATGTGGGCTGGTGGAAGACCCACACAAGGCCCATGCGGCTGGGAAGAAAAGCCCAGAGAGAAAAAGGTGGAAAAAGGCAAAAAGGCAAAAATAAGGAGGAGTCCTAGTCCTACTAGGATTGGAGGAGGAATCCTCCTCTCCTCCTTGGTTCGGCCGACCCAAGGGTTGGCTCCTTGGGAGCCAAGCCTCCTCCTCTCTTCCTCCTATATATACTAGAGGTTTTAGGGTTTTTGGCACTAGTTTTTCAACCAGCGTATAGTTTCTCCTCTATATCGGATTTCTGCAGTGCTTAGGCGAAGCCCTACCGGAATAGCTCCACCACAATCGCCGGAGCGCCATCATGCTGCCGGAGAACTCTTCTACCTCTCTTGTCCCTCTTGCTGGATCAAGAAGGCAGAGATCGTCATCGAGCTGTACGTGTGCTGAATGCGGAGGTGCCTTCCGTTCGGTGCTAGATCGGAAGGACTGTGATCAAGATCGCGATACGGATCGTGATGAGTTCACGGGACGGATCGTGATGAGTTCACGGGACGGATCATAATGAGTTCGTGGGACGGATCGTGATTGGATCGCGGGACGGATCGTGATGAGATCGCGGGACGCTCGGCGATTTGGATCGTGAAGACGTTCGACTACACCAACCGCGTTTCTTAACACTTCCCGCTTAGCGATCTACAAGGGTATGTAGATCCACTCTCCCTCTCGTAGATTTTCATCACCATGGATAGATCTTGCGTGTGCGTAGGAAACTTTTTGTTTCCCATGCAACGTTCCCTAACAGCATCATGATGAAATATTTAGCACACACCGCATCATTGACATCCAACATCTCCATAGCCAGCTCATAGCTTTCGATCCAGGCCTCTGGAGGTAAGTCGGCAGTGTAATTCGGGACTTTGCGAGGTCCTTTGAAATCCTTTGGCAACCGCTTGTTCCGCAGAGCCGGTGCTAAGCATGGTACTCCCACGGCCCTGGTGGTCACTCCCGCTCCTACTAAGATGGAGGGCGCGGGCTCTTGGTGAGTAGCCGTGGTCAAAGCCACCGCCTCTTGCTGGTTTCTTGCCCGATTTATGAGCGCCTGTGCATCTAGAGCCACTTGATCATCCCCTGGAGGCCCCCTGTGCCGATCGCTGCTAGAAACCGTCGGTGACTCATAGCACCGGCTAAAGCTGCGCCTGGGAAGGAGGGTTGAATGAACGTGGCTCCGGCTGTAAGCGTATTTCTCCTGCTAGGCCATCGCTGTCTGAAGGTACCCAATGGTGTTCCGTACCTCTTTTGCAAAAGGCGCATCATATGGAATAGGGATTTTTTTTCAAGTCGGGTGGCTGCGGCCACCATGTTCTCTGCTGGGTTGGAATAATGGTCCGCCGGTGTTGGAAAAACCACTGGTGTGGCCTGGTTTCGTCGAGGCGGGTTAAGCTATTGTCGAGCCGCCGACCGACTTCCAGGCGCATCCGCTGCTCGTCCCGTTCCTGGTGTATTAAAGAGATTCCTAGCATCATAATGTTCTGGTAAGCGGGATTGATGCATCATCCGCTGCACCGCAGCCGCTGATTGCTACTCTAGCTCAAGGCGGAACGCATCTGTCTTAAGACGTTCTGCCCTCGCCTCCATTTGAACTTTTAATTCGGCTACCCTCTATTGCTCCTCCGCCATCCGGTCCTTAAGTCTTGCGATCTCCAAGTTCCGTGCGACCTGATTGTCTGGTGTGACTTCGGTGACCATCAGAGTTGCGAGCTCGTTCATCAAATCCAGAAAAACTTGAGTCGGTGACTGTGGATCAGCTCACGTGTTTGCTGCTCCAGCGGTTGTACTGCTCGTCCTGGGGCTGACCCCGCCATGAACACGACCGCATGAACCGGCAGCCCGAGATCGTCCGGCTCAGAACGCTCCGACTCAGGGTAAGGCTCGTTGTAGCCCCCGAGCCCGCCATTGTGAAGCTGGTAGATCGACTCTGCTTCTCCGCTCGAAGATCCATCCTCTGAATAGACAAGAGTCTCTTGTGATGCAGAAGTTTCAAGATCTATACCCTGAGTAAAGCCCACGAAGACGTGCTTCCGGCCCGGGTTAACACGGGCGGGTCGCACATATTGGGTGGGTTGTGCGCGCCGAGCCGGCTCGACGATGCTGGTGTAGATGTCCGGCCCGGGTGTAGCTCCGTCGATTTTGCCAATGAAGACGTGGATCCCGTCGAAGGGAACCTAGAATCCAAAATCGACAAAGTCGGCATCAGGACCCCAGCCGGCGTCGTCGATGTAGAACCGGCCACGGCGACTCTTGTTCATCCTTCCGACCATGTATCCCTTGAGCCCTGGGAGATAGCCCTTTGAGAACTCAACACCACGAGCGCAAGCCCCACAGTGGGCGCCAACTATCGTGGTTTTGTCACGGCAGATGTCCAGGTGAACGGACTTGGATTCGAGGCCATCGCTAAGGTGATGGACTCAAAGGGGTTGATTGGGACGAAGAACACGGGTTTAACCAGGTTCGGCCCCTCAAGTAGAGGTAACAGCCTACGTCCTTCTTGTGTTTGTATTACTTGGTGTATCGATTACAAGGGAGCTGATTGCTTGACCTAGTTCTCGATATTTGATCCCCCTAAGTCGGCCCGGGTCTCGCCTTTATATAGGAGGTCAAGACCATGGGTCATACAAGTCATAACCGATTCTCACTACGTGTCTGAGTCTGTCTCTACATTGTCTTGCCTTCCTGAGCAAGTTGTCTCCGGGCGGCTCTCTGTCCGGGTCTTCATACCTTCTCTGTCCGGGCCACGTCCCGGTCCATCTTGTCAAGCCGCCCAACGTCTTGGGCTTAAGTCTTCTCGGCCCATCCTTGGGCTGGTGTACGAGCCGCCAGGTGTAACCCGGATCCTCAAGGGCGGGTCTCATTGTGAGGTTATATCCCCAACACCCTCCTCTTCGGAGAAAAGTCCAACGCAGATCACAAGTATCAGATGGAGACCTAATTTTTCAAGGTTTTGGAAGATGCATAACCTCACATAGTTGTTGAACCTATTAGAAGTATACATACAAAACCATAAAGTTGTGTGATGCCTCAACCTTTTAGGTCATGTATTGGACAAATAGAGAAATTGAATGATAGAACTGAAAACAAATAGACTAGGACACATTTCACAATTTATCTAATCTCATGGGACCTAAAAGCAAACACAAAATAAATAACATTAGCAAGTGGACTGAGACTCCACTTGAGTCTCCTTCCCTATTGCCTGGTTGAACGTCATGAGTTTCAGACTAGAGACATAAATATGGACATCGATACTCTGAAAATGATTGTAGGTGTGCCAATGGTATTGAGAAACATGACGATGCGCAAAGTCGACATGCCTTGATTGTCTCAGCATGTGATCCTTCAGTTCAAGGGCGAAACTAGGATCGGGTTATGCTTAGGGCTAAACTAGCTTGAGTGATGCGCTCTCATGATTTTCTATACGTTGCGAGAAGCAATTGCCAGGGTTGTTGTTACAAGACCTGGGGTCACTGCTATAGCTGCCCTGGGCGGAGACATCACCGTTAAGAAGCACGTAATAAGCAGGCTGGCTATATGCAAGTCGCCTTATAATTTTATTTCAGGTAAGTAGATTTTTGGGCCATTACATTAAGATCCAACCGTTGTCATTCTTTCTTCTTTCTTCATCTTTCTTCCTCCTCCAACCATTCTTTCTCTCACAAAACTGACTTGCCCGAATTACAAATTCAATCAACTTACATATAGCTATTGTGCATCATAAGACATCTCCGTCGCTAAAATAACAAGTAACTGGAAAATGGAACGCGGTTCAAACTTGAGTCACTCAATACCATTACATATGTCACGATATTGGTTTCTTTAGTGATAGCAAACCCTAACAATGTTAATTTTTCATAGGTCAATCAGCCTTTCAAGATAGGGTTTTTTCTTCTAAGAAAAGTATCAAGAAGAGTCACACAACATTCTATAATTTTTGTATGAGTATTAGTACTACATCAAGTGTTTAATTACAGTTGCTTGGTTCATGGTCAAATTGGCCCATTTGATCATCAAGTCTTTAAAGCTAGTAGCTCACGTGTCGTGTCCGCAAAAATAAAGAAAACACAGATATTCACAAGAAGAAGGCCAAATCAAACCAAAATTACATCCTGCAGAAATCGCCGGCGTTACTGGTGCCGGTGCTGGCGCTGGAGGAGCTGGCCCGGTCGGAGAAGGCGTCGGCGGCGGCGGCCATGGCGGACACGGTGTCCCTGTAGGTCTTCCTGACGGCCCAGAGCGCGCGGCAGCAGTCGTCCATGCTGGGCCTCTCGTCCCGGACGGGCCCCATGCACCGGAACGCGAGCTCCAGCACGGCCTCCACGGCCGTGGCCGCGGCGCCGGTCCGCAGCAGGCACGGGTCCAGCACCTCCTCCGCCGCCCGGCCCTCGACCAGCTTGCGCATCGCCCACCTCGCCGTCAGCCGCTCCTTCATCTCGCGCTTGGGCTCGATGGGCCGGCGGCCGGACACCATCTCGACGAGGAGGACGCCGAAGGAGTAGACGTCGCTCCGGTCCGTGAGCTGGCAGGTCTTGAGGTACTCCGGGTCGAGGTACCCCGCGGTGCCCTTGACCTGCGTGGACACGTGCCTCGCCCCGCCGCCTTCGCCGCCGTGCCCGAGGCCGCCGGCGCCAAGGCGCGCGAAACCGAAGTCGGCGACCTTGGCGCGCAGCGAGGCGGTGAGCAGGATGTTGGAGGACTTGATGTCGCGGTGGATGATGGGGTGGTCGGAGTACATGTGCAGGTATGTGACGGCGTGGGCGACGTCGATGGCGACGTCGAGGCGTGCGGCAAGCTCGAGGAAACGGCCGTGGCGGCGGTCGAGGTGCTCGCGGAGGGTGCCGTTGGGGACGTGCTCGATGACCACCACCCGCTCCTCGCCGTGCTCGAGGTAGCCGTAGAAGCGCACGAGGCTCTGGTGCTCGATGCGCGCCATGATCTTCACCTCGCTCTTGAACTCCACGTCCACGTGCGGGTTCAGCATGCGCTGCTTGGCGCGCTTCACGGCGACCACCGTGCCGTCGGGGAGCACGCCCTTGTACACGGCGCCGAAGCCGCCCTGCCCGATCTTGAGCGCCGGCGAGAAGTTGCTGGTCGCCTTGAGGATCTCCTCCATGGTGAACACGGAGCTCTGGAACTCGTACTGTGTCTGCGACCCGCTCCTCCGCGCTCCACCGTACAGCCCTCCTCCTCCCCGGAGCATCGACGCCCGCCCGGTGCCGTAGCCGAACGCTGATCAACAACGACACATCCAAGGTCAACAAGTGGCCGGAAAGCTAATAAGCAAGCGGATCGGCCGGCCGTTGAGAAGAGAAGATCGGAGGGATGGCAAGCAGCTTACAGGGCGGCTTCTTGATCGCGTCGTCCGGCACCGGCGGGGGCAGCTGCTTGGACCTCTTCTTCTTGGCGGAGGTGGGCGACGAGGGCGTGGAGAGGGAGCTGAACCAGACGCCGATGGACCGGAACAGCGACTTGGCCCGGCCGCTGCCGACGGAGAGCTGCTGCGACCAGGCGGGGCTGGGGGGCGGCCCGAGCCGCTCCCGCCGGCCGGACGACGACGCCGACAGCCTCCTGCGGTGGTGATCGCGTCCGTCCATGTCCCACAGGCCACCGCTACAGCCACAACTCCAGCCAGCGAACCGGGCGGCGAAGTCGACGTACGGTTTATAGAAGAAGAGGACAAGGCGCGGCGCGACCGTGTCCAAGGAAGGCCGGCCAGCTAGGCAGGAGCGCTGCGCAGGTGGGCCCTCCTCTCGCCACACAATGTTTCCCTGCGGATGGGCCCGAGGCCGTGCGGGACCCACTCTGCAGTGCCATCCAGTGTGCTGGACCGGGCAAAGCCATGGCGAAGAGTGGAAGGGTTCAATACCAACTGCCAAGAGCTCAGCTTGTTCAAGCATTTAAACGGGCACCGCAGGCGGGCCCGCCTCTCGCCATGGAGTTAAGCGTGTGCCTCTGCAAGTGGGCCCGGAACACTTCGGGTCCCACATGCAGTCGCTGGCGACGTTTGCATAAATAAAGGCCCATTGGCTGAGGAGAGAATTCTTCCACCCGCGCCATCCGTTTGCCAGATCAGCGTCAAGGATTCATTTAAGAACCACCAATCATACGACTTGGTTTTTCCCTCGAAAAGGACCTGCATAATACAGCAAAAATTGTCGATTTTGCTAATCATAATTCATAGACGCTATTCCTTAAGCCGAAAACAATTTTTGGATAACATGTTTTCCTGGGAATGCCTCCGCGAAGCTCCACCACCGCGTGCGGGGCGCAACAAGGGGTGAAGGGGTTGCTACATTGCCGCTCGAGTTACATGACCTCAGTTGAGGGAGTGAGAGAAAAATGCGCTAGGCGTGTAATCACATCAGGAGGGGGGGGGGGGGGGGATAGGAGGAAGAAGAAGACGACCGCACCGTTCGTTTTCGATGCAATGCTCAAATGTGTTCTTTTTTATACAATGGCTCAGATTTGTTCGTTTTCAATACAACCACTCAGCGCCATTTATTTCTAATCAAATGGACACATGATTTTAGCTTCCAGCCGTAAACACTTTGCGATTTTCTTAAGCCCAGGTTTATTTCCGGAAAATGCAACTCCAGTTCCCTTTTTATCGCCGCAATTTCCAAAGAGTGTTCATAAAAGACTAAATTGAAGTCAAAACTCTTTAGAATCATCTTAAGACTTAAGAATACCTCAATCGACTAAGATGTTATCGCAAAAACCTCAGTCCTACGACTTTACGACTGAAGTTGTGCGTTTTAAAATTGTCTTAAGACATATACGAAAATGTCAGTTGACTTAGATATACATAATATAACCCTATTTTATCAAGACAATGCCGAGTAAATGTACTTGGAGAGACCGTGTCAATGTCCTCGGACGGCAGCCACTTGTGGCCCAAGAGAAGAGAAGAGAAGAGAGCAGAGCAGCATTTCGTACCAAAACCGCTTGATGAAGTCTCAAGTCTGCCTTCACTGTCACAACCAACCTGACCTGTTCAAAGGTCAACCTTCATGGGATTACACGCAACAATAACTATGATAAATCTACCACCCGCAATATCCGGACAGGGTGCTGAGCTCGCACATATTTGTCAACCGGAGCAACATCAGCAACTAAAGAACAATTCCTTCGGCGGATAAAACTATGCGCCGCGCTGCGCCGAGAGATGGATTACTCAACAAGAAACATAAGATGAACAGAGACAGCTCGGATCGCTAACCGGAAGAAGATTCAGGGGTAAGGATATACAAATGAAAACATAGTCCAGAACCAGTTCTCTTATACTTGCTGTCACCCTATATCTAGTATGTGATGGTTTATACAGACGCAGACGCTCACCGAATCATAAAACGCGACCCAAAATCCAGAAAGCATGAGAGAAGAAGAGCTAGATTCAGAGTTTCGACTAGTATGAAGTGCATACTGCAGATGCAGCCTGCTAATCCTCCTGTTACCATAAACAGCCACAGCTCGACACAAATGCTAGTATAAACACATGGATGGATTGTTTTTTTTTTCATAACATATTTCTTGCGGTTTCCTTCCTTTCATTATTTCCCATTTTGTTCTCCCAAGATGCATTCCAGTAGCACCTCCACCAGATCATACTATCATATTACGAGCAGAATAGTTGCTGATTTTACTTCCCCATAGAAAAAAGGACTAGCACTAAACCTCCTCGGTAGGCACGCACGAGCTCCTAGAGAGGATTCACCAGGGTCAACATGCTACTCATACATCTCATCTATCAAAGTTATCTGCAACATAGCACGAGAAGCTTTCGTCAAGGCAAGGTACCATATTTATATACAGAAATTCGTCCACATACAGAATTATCACAAATAGGGGATTCTGAAGAAAACGATAGCCGATAGAAAATCATCACGGATAGAATCAAAGATATGACTGCAGGTTGTCCTCTTTTATTCATGCTGATTAGCATCATCGGTAAGTTCCAATCTAAGCTTTTTCAGAATGGACTATGGAGCATAAACCATTAAAATACACCTTTCCATGCAACATGTCTGACAAAAACATACATACAGGAAATGACAGCAGAAATGGCATCCATGTGTTTCAATGGCAGTGCCTCGAGAGAGCTATATGGGTTTTACTGTACTAACCTGGTCACAGACTGGGCAAGTCTCACTTCGCTCCATCCATTCGAGGATGCAACAGAGATGGAAATGATGGTCGCATTTGGTAATGGAGCGGGGATTTTCTTCATCATATTCTGGTGAGAGGACAAAGAAAGGTTATTATAAAGAATTTTATGATCCAGCACAACATATAACTTAGATTTAGAATATCCATTGGTGCATCAGTGGAGGATAATGGGAGTGTTGCACACATCACCAACCAGAAACTACAGCATAATGCAAGTTCCTAGTTTGCATCTAAAAACAGGGTCCACTATGTCAGGTTTCCATGCAGGTTCTGATAAAGAAAGGTGTATAAACATGCAGAATTATCCATCTTATGTAAATGTATAAATGATACATACATCTGAACCAAATACAGAAAGATAACTGGAGCACCAGCAATTGTGTGACTGACATATTCTGGGTATCATATCCCTCTACCATCATAAGAGAAATAACAAATGGTTGTGTTTCAACTAAATAGGATCAATCTCCTGACCAATTTACCCTGTTAACATGAAGTCAGCAGGCTACAGTAAGAGTAGCACAAACATGTTCATCCAATTCCACCAACCAGGTAAAGACAGTATCAACAAGTACTCAGTTCTTATCCTGGCAATATAAGGAATTATTTATCCATGATCAAGGGAAAGACAACCTTCGAGGCAGATTGGGCAAACATCCTCCTCCTCAATCTTATCTTCAGGGGCACCTTTTTCACATGATTCATATTCATCCACCTTTAAAGATTCCTGCTGATCATCTGTTTTGCTTTTAATATCTGACTTCTCCAAATCTGCACATGAAAGAATTATAAGCTTGCATCACTACCATTATTAGGTTAATTCTAATCAGCCTCAAAGCTCATAAGAACTTTACCTGGGTTTTCTGTAACTGGCAAGCTAACATCATAAGGCAATGGTGCAGGGGGCGCCCGATAAGTATCAGGAGTGGATGTGTCCAGGTTTGTGTCAACTGCGACTATAGCAGAAGCCGGAGATGATCCATCAAAGGCAGAAGACAAAGGTTCATGCTCTTCTTGATTTTGTTGATGCTGGATAAATCAAAGCCAACACTCTTAGCAAAATCAAGTGACTAATAATGCAGAAGGTTGACAAAAAAAGAGGTACCGCCTAGTCATTATTAATCAAGACAATTTATGCAAATTATTGGAAAAAGATAGGAGGTGGTGATTTTTGCAAAAAAGGGTGTACACTACATATCACAACATTACAGGTTTACAGCAAAGCAGCACATTGTCTAAAGACTAGAGTCTACAATGCCAAATCATCAAGGATCCAAGACAGGCAAATGGGAGATGCACATCGTAGGTAACATAATTGGTCATGTTGCATCAAAACTGCAAAGAAGGCAGTTAAACTTCCAGCACTCTGCTACTATTAGCATGTGCAAGTAAAAGATCAGCGAATTCTGGAATACCCGCACATGCCAGATCAACAAATGAGCACAGTACATTTCATATACAACAACTTTAATATAAATATATGAGTATCACGATTGTGGATAATCTGATTTGAATTTCATATTATAAAACAAATGTAAGGCAGAGGGTAGAGGCCACCCTGATACTAACGTCAGGTCATTCCATAGTTGACAGTGGCACACAAATCAGAGAATACTGTGAATTCATAGAGCATAAAACAGGGCCTACATACATAGATATGAACTGGTGCTCTATCCGCTTCCGCTCTTGATGAAAAACAACAGCAGCCACCCATTCTATCCTTGATGAAATAGCTTAATCTGGGCTATCCTCTAGCTGTTGTTTTCGTCTCTCATACCCTACAAAGAAATAAGTTCATGCTGACATAAGAAAGAACAGGGAATCATTAATTGAACTAGAAATATATAGCATATTAGCACAAGGCAAAATGCGCCGGCACGCAACCATACAACTCTACAGGTATCTTGTTATTCTCTGGTTTACTCTAATAGAGCTGATCTCAACAACGACAGGAATGAATATCATTTGTGGACATGACCACGATACCTTCATACTACAAGCCATGTTAACCCATGCACCACACTCCATAATTCACATTCTAGCTCAGAAATGGACATCATGAGCGCCACCGGAGCTTTTAGCCGATAGCAAATCGACCAATCGAGCACGGAGCTACCTACCGATGCAGCCTTATCCCCTGCAGACAAGGCAAGGCTTGCAAACAACACAAGTGCACTCCTCATGTAGCCTTCACTTCAATTCATAAGCGAGAAAAGCATGGGCAAGGCGGCAACATGCCTGCAGCACCAACAAGACATTGATAGTGTGTCCAAACTCCAAACCCCCAGTGCAAAGCGTGCAAGCAAGTGCCGGATTGCGCCCACAGAAGCAGCCAAGCGTCACCACACAGCTAAATTCCGATCGGAGCTACGTCGATGCAGTTCACGCTGGCCCGATTGCGGGGGCCAGGCCGACGGCGTGAGCCAGCTGCAACCCCCCTTGTCCCCTTTCTCTTTTGCGTGGAGCAAGCTATGCCGCTACTCTAAATTCTAAAACCACGCCCGGATTGGCGAATCTGCGGGGGGCGAGACGGATCGGAGCTACCCGCAAGAGGAACAGGCAGATATCTGGGCTCGCGGAACAAGGAGACGAACCTCCAGCAATCCGAGCAAGCGAAGCTACTGCGACGGCCTCGGACCGTATCGACCAAGCGAAAGCCCTGACGCTCCCGCTTCGTCTTCTTCTCCGGCGCAGACGGCGAGGAGGGCCCGGGCCCGGGCTCGGGGGCCGGGAATTCGAGCGGACCTGGGGAAAAATCGAGCGAAAAACAAAAATCAAGCCAGGGAAAGGGAAGGGAAATCGACGACCGAAGCACGAGCGCGGAGCGCGCGGAGTCGAGCCGGAGACCGATTACCGCCGTCGGGAGGCGCTCCGGCGCTGGCTGGGGCGTGGCGGGCTGCTGGGGCGGGGTGGGGGTGGGGGTGGGGTTTCTCCGTCTGCCGGGACCGAGCTCGCTCGCTCGCTCCCCGGCTCTTGTGCTCCTCTCCTCTCCTCTCCTGCGTGGAGGGAGAGCGGGGGTGGTGCGCGGCGGTTTGCGGGATCCGGAGGGGCTTTTGTGCAAGAGTGGCCGCCCCCCCCGCCTGAGTGGAGACGAGGACCGAGGAACGATGCCTGCTCACCCAGTCAAACCTACCGCCCTCCCACTGTTCGTGGGCCCGCGGCGCGGCCCGGGCCCGCACGTCACGCAGAGCGGATGGGTGCTAGCTGACACCGATAAGATCCTCCCCGCACTGGCGCCTCGCTTTCTGACGTCACGCGCCGTCGCTTTTTTTTTCTTTTTTTTTTTGGAGACGGGAAAAAACGGGCTGGGAGATGGCTCGGCCGCGGGATCGCGGTGCCACGGGGGCCGGCCACGTGGGCCTGGGCGCGTCGCTGACGGTGGGCCCCGGGGAGGTGCGGGCAGTCGGCCCGGAGTAGGGGCTGGTTGGCTGGGATGGTTGGACTTCGCGATGCTAACGGGGTCGCCGACGTGGCCTTGACTTGACAGCGATGGTGTGTGGTTAGGTAAGCTGTTTTGTGCTACTCTTATCTTTGGTGGTACCAGTAAGAAAGAAAGGGGGCTACACAATTGATCCACAAGACATTTTCTCGCATGACCCTACTCTAAGCTGCTAATATTAACCATGTTTATTTTATTTTGTTCTGTTTGGCGGTTATAGATTTGATGTTTCGAAGCGGCTCCGAAATCGAAAACCATGAAAACCGACGACAACAAGGGCGTATTCGGTTTCTCCCATCTTTTTTGTGATGTGGGATGATCTTGCGTATTCCCATCATTCCTAAATATAGGTACTTTCAGAGATATTAATACAGGCTAAAATATGGCTATATACATTCATATGTAGTTTAAATTGAAATCTCTAGAAGGTCTTATATTTAGAAACGATGGAGTAGTTTCTTAGGTGAATGTACTTTCACATGGCTGCGCATGAGCTTGGAGAATGCGACCACGAGTGGGGCATTGACCGAGGCGACTGTCAAAACGAGGCATGGGGCCCATTGACATGCTCGTGACGGGACGTTGGCTCATAGACCTACCAGAACTAGTCGGGGGCCCACATCACGCACGTGAATGGGGCGTTAATTGGTGAACCTATCGAATAGGGGGTCGTAGCTCGCACACAATGGGCCACTGGTTGGCGTGCGTGGTGAAACGGGGCGGGCGGGCCACATGCAAAGGGGTGTTTTGGTTGGCGTGCGCATGAGGGCACAACATGGTCAAATGTCACTTTATGATAGTATAACCCTCCCTCCTCTTCTATCACCAGTTCTCCTTGTGCTAAATCAACATCCTCATTGTTAGGCTTCTCACTTTGCCATTATGAACTTTGTCGTGTTCCTGTTATGATTCATCATGTTTGAACCTCCTCACGGATCCAAGCTTGCGTTTCTTGGCACGCTCACCTGGACAACCTGACATGGGGGTGCCTGTATTTAATTATCAACCTATGATAAACCAGTCACATGCTAATGCTCATCGTGTTGATTAACCACAATAGATGGAAGACTAATCGAAAGCACATTTGAACTACCCTTGTGTGTCGCACCTTGTCCAAGTATTTACTCACAAGCCACATTTACTAATGCATCACACCCCGCAATCAAGTTCTTCTTGCTATTGTTAGTAGTTCTCCTGGTTCTTGCTTTGGGAGGCAAGATCTTGTGTTCTAGGGCAAGACGGTGGGATAGAAAACGAGGATCTGAACAACCTGGGCAATCCCTTCTACCATGAGATTAGTTAGTACTTATCGTTAGACTAATCATGTTCTTGTTTCGAAATATTAGGAACTTGAGTTGGGTTATCTAACCTGTAGATCAAGTGTGTCAAACACATTCTTACCTTACTTCGGTAGCCACATTCCACATAGGTATATGCATTGCACAGAAAAGGGAAAGGCAACATAGAAATGGGAGGCCACAAGCGTGCCCCCATCCCACTCGGATAGAAAAAGCTTGCTTGAGCCAAGTCGCATGTTTCATGTGGGCCCCCACCTCGTTCTAAAAAGAGCATCAAACAACACCCTCGCGCATGCCTATTGTGCCCTCGCCCTATTTTAACAATTCATGCAACTTATTTTGACACTTCGTGCTAGCTAGCGCTCAATCATGTGTGTCTTATGGGTGCACTATTCGGATTGACACGCCAACCCACATTCTGAAATCCCGTGTGTTGTGCCCCCCTAACGCATTCGAATGGATGTGCTTGTCTTGTACGTTTTGTGGGAACCCATGCCTCATTCTGACTCGCACGTTCAGAAGAATGAATGCTCTCACCAATCTTCGGATTTCATGGATTGAATACAAACTATCCAAAAAATATTTAGTTAAGAAAAGATAAAATGAAATTTATATAATTTGGTAAGTAATAAATCATATTGGTAGATCACGTTCAGGTTACCAAAAATAGTTACCTATGGATCAAGTGTTTAATACACTTTGCTACCTTAGTCCGATAGCCACATGGGCTTATGTAAGTATGGCAACGGGGAAATACTCGTTGGGTATTTCCATTTCTTCTTCATCCCCGTGAACTAAAATCGTGCCCATTATGCATCGCCATCCCCGCTACACGTTGAATTTTTGGTCTCCAGAGGGATACTCAACCCAACAAGAAGTATCCAATGACTATTAGCCAACATGCTAGAAAATTAGTCTGTGAGCTTACAAGTATTGAACTAAATATGACACAATTGGATGTGCACACATTCCATTACTACTATTTTGGCACAACTAGTACATCAAACATGCTAAGCTATATTAATGCAAATTTCGAGGACATATAAATTGCTACTACAACCCAATAGCTTTCATGCATCTTTGTCATGAGGTGGGACTATAACAGAGGTGATACTCATAGTTTTTTATGAACACCAATGGGCTAGTAGATTTGAATTCGAGATGTCCACAAGAACCTCCTACCCATCAGACCTAAGTGCTTTGAATTTTATCAAAACTTCGTGCATATCATTTGTCAAGGTGGAAAAATAACACACTAGATTAATGATTTTAGTGATGCGAACTCGGCTAGACCCCCCCCCTCCACACACACACACTTGTTCCTATCACAGTGTCTTCTTGCACCGAATCAACATCCTCATTCTTAGGCTCATCACTTATGCCCAAATGAACTTTCCCTTGCTCTTGTTGTGCTTCAGCCTATTCGAATCTCCTTGCTGATTCAAGCTTGCACATCTTGGCAATGATCACCTAGCTAATGTGAGATGGGGGTGCATATATAGAATATCAACCTTACATAAACATCTCACATGATGATGCTCATCTAGTTGATGAAGCATAACAGATGGAAGACCAACCAAAAGCACATTTGAACTACACTCATGTGTCGCACCTTATCCAAGCATTTGGTGACCATCCACATTTACGATTGCATAAGACCTTGCAATCATGTTCTTGTTGCTATTGTCAGGAGCTCTCCTACTACATTCTCTAGGAGGCAATATCATGTGTTCTAGGGTAGGAAAATGGGATAGAAAATGAGGATCTGAATGACATAGGCATCCCCTTCTACCATGCGAAGGGTTAGGACTTACCATGAGAGTAATCAAGTTCTTGTTTTGAATATTGGGAACTTTAGTTGGATTAACCGATTTGTAGATTAAGTGTGTATGACACTTTGTTACCTTACTCCTGTGGCGACATTCCACATGGACATATGTGTTGCACGAAAAAAGTAAAAGCCGACAAAGAAAAGGGGAGGCCACATGTGTGCCCCCCATCCCATTCGCATCGACATCTTGTAGATAGAGCCTAATCGTGTGTGTGCTATGGCCCCCACCATATTCCAAAAAGGGCGCCAAACAATGTTCTTAAATATTCCTATTGTGCCCTTCCACCCTATTTTGACAATCATGCTAGCCAGAGCCTCATTGTGTGTGGTGTATATGGTCCTTCCATTGTGATACACACACCAACCAATACTCTATGTTTTGTGTGTGTTGGTGCCACCTGCATTACAGATGCTTGTTATTGCTCCATCTATGCTTATTGTGGGCCACCATGCCTCGTTTCATCAGGCATATCGGGAGGAAATGAATGCCTTACCAATCGCCAGTTTTCATGGGTTGAGTACTAACTATGTGGTTAGCATGACCCAACTCTAAGGTGCCAATGTTAACTATGTTTATTTTATTTTGTTTTGTTTGGCAGTTTTAGATTTTTTATGTTTCGAAGCGGCTCCAAAATCGAACCCCATGAAAACGGATGACAATGATGCACATTCGGTTTCTGCCATCTATTTTGCGACGCGACAAGATTTTACGTAGTTCTTAGGTGAATGCACTTCCAGATCCCTGCGCATGAGTCTGAACGATGCGACCTCGAGTGGGGCATTGTCCGAGGACTGTCGAAACAAGGCATGGGGTCCACAGACATGTTCATGACGAACGTTGGACGACACACCTATCAGAACAACGTGGGGGCCTGTCGGAAATATGCCCTAGAGGCAATAATAAAGTGATTATTATATTTCCTTGTTCATGATAATTGTCTATTGTTCATGCTATAATTGTATTAACCGGAAACCGTAATACATGTGTGAATACATAGACCACAACATGTCCCTAGTGAGCCTCTAGTTGGCTAGCTCGTTGATCAATAGATGGTCATGGTTTCATGACCATGGACATTGGATGTCGTTGATAACGGGATCACATCATTAGGAGAATGATGTGATGGACAAGACCCAATCCTAAGCATAGCACAAGATCGTGTAGTTCGTCTGCTAAAGCTTTTCTAATGTCAAGTATCATTTCCTTAGACCATGAGATTGTGCAACTCCTGGATACCGTAGGAATACTTTGGGTGTGCCAAACGTCACAACGTAATCGGGTGGCTAAGGTACACTACGGGTATCCCCGAAAGTATCTGTTGGGTTGGCACGAATCGAGACTGGGATTTGTCACTCCGTGTGACGGAGAGGTATCTCTGGGCCCACTCGGTAAGACATCATCATAATGAGCTCAATGTGACTAAGGAGTTAGCCATGGGATGATGTGTTATGATACGAGTAAAGAGACTTTCCGGTAATGAGATTGAACAAGGTATAGGGATACCGACAATCGAATCTCGGGCAAGTAACATACCGATGGACAAAGGGAATTGTATACGGGATTGATTGAATCCCCGACATTGTGGTTGATCCGATGAGATCATCGTGGAACGTGTGGGAGCCAATATGGGTATCCAGATCCCTCTATTGGTTATTGGACAAAGAGGTGTCTCGGTGATGTCTGCATGCTTCCCGAACCCGTAGGGTCTACACACTTAAGGTTCGATGATGCTAGGGTTATATGGGAATAGTGTACATGGTTACCGAAGGTTGTTCAGAGTCCCGGATGAGATCCTGGACGTCACGAGGAGTTCCAGAATGGTCTGGAGGTAAAGATTCATATATAGGAAGTGAGGATTTGGTCACCGGAAGTGTTTCGGGCATCACCGGCAATGTGCCGGGACCACCGGAAGGGTTCCGAGGGTCCACCGTGAGGGGCCACCGGCACCATAGGCTTGCATGGGCTGAAAGTGGGAGGGAACCAGCCCCTGGGTGGGCTGGTGCGCCTCCCACTAGGCCCAAGGCGCAGCAAAGGAGCAAGGGGGCAAACCCTAGCACAGATGGGCCCTAGGCCCATCATAGGGTGCCTAGGGCTGCCGCACACCCTCTCCCCTCTCTTGGACGCTGGCCCCAAGGGCCATCTAGGGCTGGCCACCACCCTAGGGTGGGAACCCTAGGGGGTGCGCCTGTTGGGGAACGTCGCATGGGAAACAAAAAAATTCCTACGCACACGCAAACCTATCCATGGTGATGAGCATCTACGAGAGGGAGAGTGGATCTACATACCCTTGTAGATCGCTAAGCGGGAAGCGTTAAGAAACACGGTTGGTGTAGTCGAACATCTTCGCGATCCACATCGCCGAGCGTCCCACGATCTCATCACGATCCGTCCCGCGATCCCATCACGATCCGTCCCGCGATCTCATCACGATCCGTCTCACGATCTTGATCACGATCTGTCCCGCGAACTCATCACGATCCGTTCCGCGATCTCATCACGAACCGTCTCGCGATCTCGATCACGGTCCTTCCGATCTAGCGCCAAACGGACGACACCTCCGCGTTCAGCACACGTGCAGCTTGATGACGATCTCCACCGTCTTGATCCAGCAAGAGTAGGTGGAGAGGAGAGAGAGTTCACCGGCAGCGTGACGGCACTCCGGTGATGGTGGTGGAGTGATTCCGGCAGGGCTTCGCCTAAGCGCTGCGGAAAACTGATCTAGAGGAGAAACTGTGCACCGGTGAAACGGGTAGCACGTGGCCGGAGATTCTGTCCAAAAACCACCCAATCCACTAGTATATATAGGAGGAGAGGAGAGGATAGGCAGCCAAGGCCTTTGGGTCGGCCGAAATAGGAGGTGGGAGCAATCCTACTTCACCTCCAATCCTAGTTGGAGTAGGATTGCCTCCTATTGGCTGATTTTCCACTTTTTGCTTTAGGACTTTCTCTCCTGCGCCATGGGCCTTTGTGGCTGTTTTCCCAGCCCACTAAGGGCTGGTTATTATTCTCCCACAGCCCATGGACCTCTTGGGGTCGAAATATCCCTCCCGGAGGTCCCCCGGTACACTACCGGCACTCCCGGTACACTACCGATACTCCCGATACACTACCGATGAGCCCGAAACTTTTCCAACAACATCTACAGACGACGCTAGAGGGGTTGGCGCACCGAGCGGTGCATTAAGGACATAAGCCTTCTGTGCAGCAATGAGGACAATCCTCAGATCACGGACCCAGTCCGCAATATTACTACCATCATCTTTCAATTCTATTTCTCTAGGAACATATAAAAAATACAAGGGAGCTACAGCGTGAGCTAGTAATCTACAACATAATTTGCAAAGACACTTTGACTATGTTCATGATAATGAGTTCAATTAATCATATTACTTAAGAACTCCCACTCAAGTTGACATCCCTCCGATCATTCGAGTGATACATGATCCAAATTCACCAACTCAAGTTCGATCATCACGTGAGTTGAGGTGGCTACAATGGTGAACATCATCATGTTGATCATATCTACTATATGACTCATGTTCGACCTTTCGGTCTCTTGTGTTCCGAGGCCATGTCTGTACATGCTAGGCTCGTCAAGTTTAACCCGAGTGTTCTGCGCGTGCAAATCTGGCTTGCACCCATTGTATGTGAACGTAGAGTCTATCACACCCGATCATCACGTGGTGTCTCAACACGACGAACTTTCGCAACGGTGCACACTCGGGGAGAACACAATTTATCTTGAAATTAAGTGAGGGATCACCTTATAATGCTACCGTCGTCCTAAGCAAAACAAGGTGCATAAAAAGGATTAACATCACATGCAAATCATAAGTGACATGATATGGCCATGAACTTGTGCTTTTGATCTCCATCTAGAAAGCACCGGCATGATCTCCATCGTCACCGGCATGACACCATGATCTCCATCAACGTGTCACCATCGGGGGTGTCATGCCCTGCATGCTTCTACTACTATTGCTACCGTAGCGATAAAGTAAAGCATTACATAGCGCTTAATGATTGACACGCAGGTCATACAATAATTAAAGACAACCCTATGGCTCCTGCCGGTTGCCGTACTCATCGACATGCAAGTCGTGATAATCTATACATCACATGATCATCTCATACATCACATATATCACATCATGTAATTGGCCATATCATATCACAACATACCCTGCAAAAACAAGTTAGACGTCCTCTAATTGTTGTTGCAAGTTTTACGTGGCTGCTACGGGTATCTAGCAAGAATGATTCTCACCTACGCATAAACCACAACGGTGATACATAGATTGCTTTTCAACCTTCTCAAGGACCGCCTTTGTCGGATCCGATCCAACTAAAGTGAGAGAAACTGTCACCCGCAAGCCATCTAAGCAACAAGTTGCATCGAGGGAACCGGTCTCTTGTAAGCGTACGAGTAATGTTGGTCCGGGCCACTTCATCTCACAATCCCGCTGAACCAAAATCCGACCAAGGGAGGAAGCAATATAAGCATCAACACCCACAAACCTTTTGTGTTCTACTCGAGATCTCATCGAACCATCAACCTCGCTCTGATACCACTGTTGGGGAACGTCGCATGGGAAACAAAATTTTTCCTACGCACACGCAAACCTATCCATGGTGATGAGCATCTACGAGAGGGAGAGTGGATCTACATACCCTTGTAGATCGCTAAGCGGGAAGCGTTAAGAAACGCGGTTGGTGTAGTCGAACATCTTCGCGATCCAAATCGCCGAGCGTCCCACGATCTCATCACGATCCGTCCCGCGATCCCATCACGATCCGTCCCGCGATCTCATCACGATCCGTCTCACGATCTTGATCACGATCTGTCCCACGAACTCATCACGATCCGTTCCGCGATCTCATCACGAACCGTCTCGCGATCTCGATCACGGTCCTTCCGATCTAGCGCCAAACGGACGGCACCTCCGCGTTCAGCACACGTGCAGCTTGATGACGATCTCCACCGTCTTGATCCAGCAAGATTAGGTGGAGAGGAGAGAGAGTTCACCAGAAGCGTGACGGCGCTCCGGTGATGGTGGTGGAGTGATTCCGGCAGGGCTTCGCCTAAGCGCTGCGGAAAACCGATCTAGAGGAGAAACTGTGCACCGGTGAAACGGGTAGCACGTGGCCGGAAATTCTGTCCAAAAACCACCCAATCCACTAGTATATATAGGAGGAGAGGAGAGGAGAGGCAGCCAAGGCCTTTGGGTCGGCCAAAATAGGAGGTGGGAGCAATCCTACTTCACCTCCAATCCTAGTTGGAGTAGGATTGCCTCCTATTGGCTGATTTTCCACTTTTTGCTTTAGGACTTTCTCTCCTGCGCCATGGGCCTTTGTGGCTGTTTTCCCAGCCCACTAAGGGCTGGTTATTATTCTCCCACAGCCCATGGACCTCTTGGGGTCGAAATACCCCTCCCGGAGGTCCCCCGGTACACTACCGGCACTCCCGGTACACTACCGATACTCCCGGTACACTACCGACGAGCCCGAAACTTTTCCGGAAACCAAACCGGGACTTCCTATATATGAATCTTTACCTCCGGACCATTCCGGAGCTCCTCGTGATGTCCGGGATCTCATCTGGGACTCCGAACAACCTTCGGACACCACCATACATAACTCTACACTACCGAAACGTCACCGAACCTTAAGTGTGCAGACCCTGCGGGTTCGAGAACTATGTTGACATGACCGAGACACCTCTACAGTCAATAACCAATGGCGGGACCTGGACGTCCACATTGGTTCCTACATATTCTACGAAGATCTTTATCGGTCGAACCTCTATGTCAAGGATTCAGTTAATCCCGTATAACCTTCCCTTTGTTCTTCGGTATGTTACTTGCCCGAGATTCGATCGTCGGTATCTCCATACCTAGTTCAACCTCGTTACCGGCAAGTCTCTTTACTCGTTCCATAATACAAGATCCCGCAACTAAAAATTAGTCACATTGCTTGCAAGGCTCATTGTGATGTTGTATTACCGAGTGGGCCCTGAGATACCTCTCCGTCACACGGAGTAACAAATCCCAGTCTCGATCCATGCCAACTCAACAGACACCATCGGAGATATCTATAGAGCACCTTTATAGTCACCCAGTTACGTTGCGACGTTTGATACACACAAGGCACTCCTACGATATCCGTGAGTTGCATGATCTCATGGTCATAGGAACATATACTTGACATGCAGAAAACAGTAGCAATAAACTGACACGATCATATGCTATGTTTGTAGTTTGGGTCTTATCCATCACATCATTCTCCTAATGATGTGATCCCGTTATCAAATGACATCTCATGTCCATGTCTAGGAAACCTTAACCATCCTTTGATCAACGAGCTAGTCCATTAGAGGCATACTAGGGACATGGTTTTGTCTATGTATCCACACATGCATTTAAGTCTCCGATCAATACAATTATAGCATGGATAATAAACGATTATCATGAACAAGAAAATATGATATTAACTAATTTATTATTGCCTCTAGGGCATATTTCCAACAGCACCCCCTCTCCTCCTCCTCCTATAAATATTGGAGGGTTTTTGGGGCTGCACACAAAAGATCTCTCTCTCTCTCTCTCGGCATAGCCCTACCCCTCCTCCTCCTCGTCCTCCGTAGTGCTTGGCGAAGCCCTGCCAGAGTACCACGCAGCTCCACCGTCACCACGTCGTCGTGCTGCCGGAGCTCTCCCTCAACCTCTCCTTCCTCCTTGCTGGATCAAGGCGTAGGAGACGTCACCGGGCTGCATGTGTGTTGAACACGGAGGCGCCGTTGTTCGACGCTTAGATCGGAATCGACCGCGATCTGAATCGCTGCGAGTACGACTCCATCAACCGCGTTCTTGTAATGCTTGCGCTTTGCGATCTTCAAAGGTATGAAGATGCACTCCCCTTTGCTCATTGCTGGTTTCTCCATAGATTGATCTTGGTGACACATAGGAATTTTTTTGATTTGCTATTATGTTCCCCAACAGTTGCATCATGAGCTAGGTCTATGCATAGAATCTATGCACGAGTAGAACACAAGTTATTGTGGGCGTCGATTTTGTCAATTTGCTTGTCATTACTAGTCTTATCTTGATTCGGCGGCACTATGGGATGAAGCGGCCCGGACCGACTTTACAGGTACGCTTACGTGAGACTGGTTCCACCGCCTGACATGCATTTGTTGCATAAGGTGGCTAGCGGGTGTCTGTTTCTCCCACTTTAGTCAGATCGGATTCGATGAAAAGGGTCCTTATGAAGGGTAAATAGAAATTGGCATATCACGTTGTGGTTTTTCGTAGGTAAGAAACGTTCTTGCTAGAAACCTATAGCAGCCACGTAAAAGCTTGCAACAACAATTAGAGGATGTCTAACTTTTTTTGCAGCATATGCCGTGTGATGTGATATGGCCAAAGGATGTGATCTGATATATGTGATGTATGAGATTGATCATGTTCTTGTAATAGGATTCACGACTTGCATGTCAATGAGTATGACAACCGGCATGAGCCATAGGATTTGTCTTAATTTATTGTAAGACCTGCGTGTCAATCAAAAACGCCATGTAATTACTTTACTTTATTGCTAACCGTTAGCCATAGTAGTAGAAGTAATAGTTGGCGAGACAACTTCATGAAGACACAATTATGGAGATCATGATGATGGAGATCGTGGTGTCATGCCAATGACAATGATAATCATGGTGCACCGAAGATGGAGATCAAAGGAGCAAGATGATATTGGCCATATCATGTCACTATATGATTGCATGTGATGTTTATCATGTTTTACATCTTATTTGCTTAGAATGACGGTAGCTTAAATAAGATGATCTCTCACTAAAATTTCAAGAAATGTGTTCCCCTAACTGTGCACCGTTGCTAAGGTTCGTTGTTCTGAAGCACCACGTGATGATCGGGTGTGATAGGTTCTAACGTTCGCATACAATGGGTGTAAGCCAGATTTGCACACGCAGTACACTTAGGTTGAATTGGCGAGCCTAGCATGTACAGACATGGCCTCGGAACATGGGAGACCGAAAGTTCGAACATGATTCGTATAGAAGATACGATCAACATGGAGATGTTCACCATTGATGACTAGTCCGTCTCACGTGATGATTATGTTGGGGAACGTTGCATGGGAAACAAAAAAATTCCTACGCACACGCAAGATCTATCCATGGTGATGAGCATCTATGAGAGGGAGAGTGGATCTACATACCCTTGTAGATCGCTAAGCGGGAAGCGTTAAGAAACGCGGTTGGTGTAGTCGAACGTCTTCGCGATCCAAATCGCCGAGCGTCCCGCAATCTCATCACGATCCGTCCCGCGATCCAATCACGATCCGTCCTGCGATCCAATCACGATCCGTCCCGCGAACTCATCACGATCCGTCCCGCGATCCAATCACGATCCGTCCCGCGATCTTGATCACGGTCCTTTCGATCTAGCGCCGAACGGACGACACCTCAGCGTTCAACACACGTACAACTCGATGACGATCTCCACCTTCTTGATCTAGCAAGAGGGAGCGGAGAGGTAGACGAGTTCACCGGCAGCGTGACGGCGCCGCGGTGATGGTGGTGGAGAAATTCCGGCAGGGCTTCTCCTAAGCACTGCAGAAATCCGATATAGAGGAGAAACTATGCACTGGAGGAACGGGGAGCACGTGGCTAAAAATTATGTGCAAAAAACCCTAAAACCTCCAGTATATATAAGAGGGAGGGAGGAGAGGACATGGCGCAAGGGCCAAGCCTCCTTGGGTCGGCCTAAGTGGGGAGGAGAGGAGGACTCCTCCTCCAATCCTAGTAGGACTAGAATTCCTCCCTTTTTTTGGCCTTTTTCCACCTTTTTCCCTTTGGGCTTTTCTTCCCAGCCGCATGGGCCTTGTGTGGGACTTCCACCAGCCCACAAAGGGCTGGTATTTACTCTCCCACAGCCCATGTAGCCTCTTGGGTCGAAATACCCCTCCCGATGGTCTCCCGGTACACTACCGGCACTCCCGGTACACTACCGATGAGCCCAAAACTTTTCCGGCGACCAAAATAGGACTTCCTATATATGAATATTTACCTCTGGACCATTCCGGAGCTCCTCGTGACGTCCAGGATCTCACCTGGGACTCCGAACGACCTTAGATCACCACCATACATAACTCTATACTACCGAAATGTCACCAAACCTTAAGTGTGCAGACCCTGCGGGTTCGAGAACTATGTAGACATGACCGAGACACCTCTACGGTCAATAACCAATACCGGGACCTGGATGCCAATATTGGTTCCTACATATTCTACGAAGATCTTTATCGATCGAACCTCTTTGTCAAGGATTCAGTTAATCCCGTAAGATGTTCCCTTTGTTCTTCGGTATGTTACTTGCCCGAGATTCGATCGTCGGTATCTCCATACCTAGTTCAACCTTGTTACCGGAAAGTCTCTTTACTTGTTCCGTAATACAAGATCCCGTGAATAACACTTAGTCACATTTCTTGCAAGGCTTGTTGCGATGTGGTATTAATGAGTGGGCCCGGAGATACCTCTCCGTCACACGGAGTAACAAATCCCAGTCTTGATCCATGCCAACTCAACAGACACCCTTGGAGATACCTATAGAGTACCTTTATAGTCACCCAGTTACGTTGCGATGTTTGATACACACAAGTCACTCCTCCGGTGTCAGTGAGTTGCATGATCTCATGGTCATAGGAACATATACTTGACATGCCGATAACAGTAGCAATAAACTGACACGATCATATGCTACGTTTGTAGTTTGGGTCTTGTCCATCACACCATTCTCCTAATGATGTGATCCCGTTATCAAATGACATCTCATGTCCATGGCTAGGAAACCTTAACCATCTTTGATCAATGAGCTAGTCTATTAGAGGCATACTGGGGACATGGTTTTGTCTATGTATCCACACATGCATCTAAGTCTCCGATCAATACAATTATAGCATGGATAATAAACGATTATCATAAACAAGGAAATATGATAATAACTAATTTATTATTGCCTCTAGGGCATATTTCCAACAGATCGGACACGGGCTAGTTGACGTGGATCATGTGTCACTTGGATGACTAGAGAGATGTCTATCTAAGTGGGAGTTCATTAAATAATCTGATTATGTGAACTTAATTATCATGAACTTAGTCTAAAATTGTCTTTACAATCTATACTGGAGATCCAATGGCCCATGCTAATGTTGCCGTCAACTTCAACGCGTTCCTAGAGAAAACCAAGCTGAAAGACGATGGAAGCAACTATACGTACTGGGTCCGTAGCTTGAGGATCATCCTCTTAGCTTCCAAGAAATTATATGTCCTTGATGCATCACTAGGTGACGCACCCATTTTCCTAGCAACTCAAGACGTTATGAACGCCTGGCAGTCGCGTAGTGATGATTACTCCCTGGTTCAGTGCGGCATGCTTTACAACTTAGAACCGAGGCTCCAAAAGCGTTTTGAGCAACACGGAGCATATGAGATGTTCCAAGAGTTGAGAATGGTTTTCCAAGATCATGCCCGGGTCGAGAGATATGATGTCTCCGACAAGTTCATCAGTTGTAAGATGGAGGAAAATAGTTATGTCAGCGAGCAAATACTCAAAATGTGTGGGTTGCACAAGCGCTTGTCTCAGTTGGGAGTTAATCTTCCGGATGACTCGGTTATTGACAGAATCCTCCAGTTGCTTCCACCTAGCTACAAGAGCTTTGTGATGAACTACAATATGCAAGGGATGGAGAAGTCCATTCCTGAGTTATATTCGATGCTGAAGTCAGCGGAGGTGGAAATCAAAAAGGAACATCAAGTGTTGATGGTGAACAAGACCACTAGTTTCAAGAAAGGCAAGGGTAAGAAGAACTTCAAGAAGGACGAAAAAGCAGTTGCCGTGCCCGGTAAGCAAGTTGCCGGGAAGAAGAACAAGAATGGACCCAAGCCTAAGATTGAGTGCTTTTATTGCAAGGGTACCGGTCAGTGGAAGCGGAACTGCCCCAAGTCTTTAGCAGATAAGAAGGCCGACAACATTAAAGGTATATGTGATATACTTGTTATTAATGTGTACCTTACCAGCGCTCGTAGCAGATCCTAGGTATTTGATACCAGTGCAGTTGCTCACATTTGTAACTCCAAGCAGAAGCTGTGGAACAAGCGGAGACTGGCAAAGGACGAGGTGACGATGCGCGTCGGGAATGGTTCCAAGGTCGATGTGATTTCCGTCAGCACGCTACCTCTGCAACTACCTTTGGGATTAGTTTTAAACCTCAATAATTGTTATTTAGTACCAGCTTTGAGCATGAACATTGTATCTGGATCTCGCTTGATGCGAGATGGCTACTCATTTAAATCTGAGAATAATGGTTGTTCTATTTATATGAGAGAAATGTTTTATGGTCACGCCCCGCTGGTCAATGGTTAATTTTTGATGAATCTCAAACGTGATGTTACACATGTTCATAGTGTGAGTACCAAAAGATGTAAGGTTGATCACGATAGTCCCACTTACATGTGGCACTGCCGCCTTGGTCATATTGGTGTTAAACGCATGAATAAACTCCATGCTGGTGGACTTTTGGAGTCTCTTGATTTTGAATCATTTGACACGTGTAAACCATGCCTCATGGGCAAGATGACCAAGACTCTGTTCTCCGGAATAATGGAGCGAGCAACTGATTTGTTGGAGATAATACATACCGATGTATACGGTCCAATGAGCGTTGAGGTTCGTGGTGGCTACCGTTATGTTCTCACCCTCACTGATGACTTAAGCAGATATGGGTATGTCTACTTAATGAAACACAAGTCTGAAACCTTTGAAAAGTTCAAGGAATTTCAGAATGAGGTAGAGAATCAACATGACAGGAAAATAAAGTGCCTACGATCTGATCGTGGGGGAGAATATTTGAGTCATGAGTTTGGCACGCACCTAAGGAAATGTGGAATTGTTTCACAACTCATGCCGCCTGGCACACCTTAGTGAAATGGTGTGTCTGAATGTCATAGTCGCACTCTATAGGATATGGTGCGATCTATGATGTCTCTTACCGACTTACCGCTATCATTTTGGGGATATGCATTAGAGACTGCCGCATTCACTTTGAATAGGGCACCGTCTAAGTCCGTTGGGACGACACCATATGAATTATGGTTTGGAAAGAAACCTAAGCTGTCGTTTCTAAAAGTTTGGGAATGCGATGCTTATGTGAAGAAACTTCAACCTGAGAAGCTCGAACCCAAAGTGGAAAAGTGCGTCTTCATAGGATACCCCAAAGAAACTGTTGGGTATACCTTCTACCTCATATCCGAAGCAAAGTCTTTGTTGCCAAGAATGGATCCTTTCTAGAGAAAGAGTTTCTCTCGAAAGAAGTAAGTGGGAGGAAAATAGAACTTGATGAGGTAATTGTACCTCCACTCGAACCGGAGAGTAGCGCGGCACAAGAAATCGTTTATGTGGAGCTTGCACCGGCTGGAGAGGAAGTTAATGATGATAATCGTGAAACTTCAGATCAAGTTGCTATTGAACCTCGAAGGTCCATAAGGACACGTTCCGCACCAGAGTGGTACGGCAACCCTGTCCTGGAGATCATGTTGTTGGACAACGGTGAACCTTTGAACTTTGAAGAAGTGATGGCGGGCCCGGATTCCAACAAATGGCTTGAAGCCATGAAATCTGAGATAGGATCCATGTATGAGAACAAAGTATGGACTTTGGTGGACTTGCCCGATGATCGGCGAGCCATAGAAAATAAATGGATCTTTAAGAAGAAGACTGACACGGATGGTAATGTGACCGTCTATAAGGCTCGGCTTGTCGCTAAGGGTTATCGACAAGTTCAAGGAGTTGACTATGATGAGACTTTCTCACCTGTAGCGATGCTAAAGTCTGTCCAAATCATGTTAGCAATTGCCGCATTTTATGATTATGAGATCTGGCAAATGGACGTCAAAATGGCATTCCTTAATGGTTTCCTTAAGGCTGTATATGATGTAGCCGGAAGGTTTTGTTGATCCTAAACATGCTAACAAAGTATGCAAGCTTCAGCGCTCCATCTATGGGCTGGTGCAAGCATCTCGGAGTTGGAACATTCGCTTTAATGAGGTTATTAAAGCGTTTGGATTTATACAGGTTTATGGAGAACCCTGTATTTACAATAAAGTGAGTGGGAGCTCTGTAGCATTTCTCATATTATATGTGGATGGAATATTGTTGATGGGAAATGATATAGAACTTTTGGAAAGCATAAAGGCCTACTTGAATAAGTGTTTTTCAATGAAGGACCTTGGAGAAGCTTGGTAGGGAGGTACCAAAGTGATCCCGGGGTGGAACACTAGACAACAGTCAAGAATATCCTGAAGTACCTGAAAAGGACCAAGGACATGTTTCTCGTATATGGAGGTGCCAAAGAGATCGTCGTAAAGGGTTACGTCGATGCTAGCTTCGACACAGATCCGGATGACTCCAAGTCACAAACTGGATACGTGTATATTTTGAACGGAGGGGCAGTTAGCTGGTGTAGCAGCAAGCAAAGCATCATGGCAGCATCCACATGTGAAGCAGAGTACATAGCTGCTTCAGAAGCAACACAAGAAGGAGTCTGGATGAAGGAGTTCATCACCGACCTAGGAGTGATTCCCAATGCGTAGGGCCCGATGACTCTACTCTGTGACAACACTGGAGCTATTGCCCTTGCCAAGGAGCCGAGGTTTCACAAGAAGACAAGACACATCAACCGCCGCTTCAACTCCATTCGTGGATATGTCCAGGATGGAGATATAGACATTTGTAAAGTACATATGAATTTGAATGTCGCAGATCCATTGACTAATCCTCTCTCACGAGCAAAACATGATCAACACCAGAACTCTATGGGTGTTCGATACATCACAATGTAACTAGATTATTGACTCTAGTGCAAGTGGGAGACTGTTGGAAATATGCCCTAGAGGCAATAATAAAGTGATTATTATATTTCCTTGTTCATTATAATTGTCTATTGTTCATGCTATAATTTTATTAACCGGAAACCGTAATACATGTGTGAATACATAGACCACAACATGTCCCTAGTGAGCCTCTAGTTGGCTAGCTCGTTGATCAATAGATGGTCACGGTTTCATGACCATGGATATTGGATGTCGTTGATAACAGGATCGCATCATTAGTAGAATGATGTGATGGACAAGACCCAATCCTAAGCATAGCACAAGATCATGTAGTTCGTCTGCTAAAGCTTTTCTAATGTCAAGTATCATTTCCTTAGACCATGAGATTGTGAAACTCCCGGATACCTTAGGAATACTTTGGGTATGCCAAATGTCACAACATAACTGGGTGGCTATAAAGGTACACTACGGGTATCCCTGAAAGTATCTTTTGGGTTGGCACGCATCGAGACTGGGATTTGTCACTCCGTGTGACAGAGAGGTATCTCTGGCCCACTCGGTAAGACATCATCATAATGACCTCAATGTGATTAAGGAGTTAGCCACGGGATGATGTGTTATGGAACGAGTAAAGAGACTTGCCAGTAATGAGATTGAACAAGGCATAGGGATACCGACGATCGAATCTCGGGCAAGTACCATACCGATGGACAAAGGGAATTGTATATGGGATTGATTGAATCCCCGACATCGTGGTTCATCTAATGAGATCATCGTGGAACATGTGGGAGCCAATATGGGTATCCAGATCCCGCTATGGTTATTGGCCGCAGAGGTGTCTCGGTCATGTCTACATGCTTCGCGAACCCGTAGGGTCTACACACTTAAGGTTCGATGATGCTAGGGTTATATGGGAATAGTGTACGTGGTTCCCGAAGGTCGTTCAGAGTCCCGTATGAGATCTCGGACGTCACTAGGAGTTTCGAAATGGTCCGGAGGTAAAGATTCATATATAGGAAGTGAGGATTTGGTCATCGGAAGTGTTTCGGGCATCACTGGTAATGTATCGGGACCACCGGAAGGGTTCCGGGGGTTCACCGTGAGGGGCCACCGGCACCAGAGGCCTGCATGAGCCAAAAGTGGGTGGGAATCAGCCCCTGGGTGGGCTGGTGCGTCTCCCACCAGGCCCAAAGCGCAACAAAGGAGCAAGGGGGGCAAACCCTAGCGCAGATGGGCCCTAGGCCCACACTAGGGCGCCCAGGGCTGTCGCACCCCCTCTCCCCTCTCTTGGCTGCCGGCCCGAAGGACCATCTAGGGCTGGCCGCCGCTCTAGGGTGGGAACCCTAGGGGGTGCACCCCCTCTCCTCCTCCTCCTATAAATAGTGGAAGGTTTTCTGGGCTGCACAGAACATCTCTCTCTCTCTCTCTCTCTCTCGGCGCAACCCTACCCCTCCTCCTCCTCGTCCTCCATAGCGCTTGGCAAACCCCTGCTGGAGTACCACACAGCTCCACCGTCACCATGCCGTCGTGCTGCCGGAGCTCTCCCTCATCCTCTCCTTCCTCCTTGCTGGATCAAGGCGTAGGAGACGTCACCGGGCTGCACGTGTGTTGAACGCGGAGGTGCCGTTGTTTGGCGTTTAGATTGGAATTGACCGCGATCTAAATCGCTGTGAGTAAGACTCCACCAACTACGTTCTTGTAACGCTTCCGCTTTGCAATCTTCAAAGGTATGAAGATGCACCCCCTTTGCTCGTTGTTGGTTTCTCCATAGATTGATCTTGGTGACACGTAGGAATTTTTTGATTTGCTACTACGTTCCCCAACAAGGCCCATATCACAGACGTGATCAAGGCTGTCGATTGGCACGCCTATCATATAGGGGGGCGTATCTAGCACAAGAAGGGCCATTGGTCATTGCCATGCTTGCTGGAACGAGGCGGGTGGGCTGCACGTGAAGGGGTGTCTTGGTTGGCGTGTTTATTGGAATGTGCATGTGGGCACAACGTGCACAACATGGTCAATTGTCACTTTATGATAGCACAATTATTTCCTTTGGTTCTATCATGAGTTATCCTTGTGCGGAATCAACATCCTCATTGTTAGACTTCTCACTTGTGCCATTATGAACTTTTCCTTGTTCCTGTCATGATTCATCATGTTTGAACCTCCTCACAGATCCAATCTTGCGCTTCTTGGCATCGCTCACCTGGACAACCTGAGATGGGGGGCGTGGTATCGAGAAGTGGCGTCTAGAGGGGTGAATAGACACTTAACAAGACAAATGTGCAGTTTTAAATTTGCTTGATATCTAGACAGATTTTAACACAAGTTAAGTTGCATCCAATGAGTCCTGTACATGCATTTCTAGAGATAGAGTAGAGGAATGTAAATATCATACATTTGCAAGAAACATAAAGGATGGTAGAGTTGGAAGATCAAACGCAACGAAGACATGGAGATTTTTGGCGTGGTTCCGATAGGCGGTGCTATCATACGTCCACGTTGATGGAGACTTCAACCCACGGAGGGTAACAGCTGCGTGAGTCCATGAAGGGTTCCACACACGAAGGGTCCATGAAGAAGCAACCTTGTGTATTCCACCATGGCTTGCATCCATGAAGGAATAGCCTCACTTGGGGTATATCTTCACGAAGTAGGCGATCTCCTCACCCTTACAAACTTCTTGGTTCAACTCCACATGATTAGGAGACTCCCAAGGGAGACCTAACAAATCTAGGAGACATCACTCTCCAAGATGTAATAGATGTTGTGTTCATGATGAACTTCTTGCTCTTGTGCTTCACAAGATAGTCTCATCAACACTTAATCACTCTCTCACAAATTTTGGCTTGGTAGAAGAGGATGATTGGGTGGAAAGTGTAAGTGCATCTATGTGACGCCCCCATTCTCGACCGTACGCTAAACATACACGCAACGCGTACGATCAAGATTAGGGACTCACTAATCAATATCACAACACAACTCTGGACACAAAATAAAGTCATACAACTTCATATTACATGCCAGTGGCCTTGAGGGCTCGAATACAAAGCCCGACAAGCACGAGTCAGCGGAAGAAAATAATATCTGAGTACAAACATGAGTTAAACAAGTTTTGCCTTAAGAAGGCTAGCACAAACATAACACAGATCGAAAGAGGCGAGGACTCCTGCCTGGGAACCTCCTATCCTATTGCTGGTCAGGGGCCGCCTCCACGTAGTAGTAGGCTCCCACGGTGGTGTAGTAGTCGTCTCCGGCGTACTCCATCTCTGGGGCTCCGTCGTCTGAACGCAGCAATCTCATCAAGGGGGAAAGAGGAAGAAAAGCAGCGGTGAGTACTCATACAAAGTACTCACAAGACTGACATCAGAACTATGCTAAGTATGCATCATTATCAAGGAATGGGGTATATTTGGACTGACTGCAGAAAGCAAGAATAGGGGGAAGGCCTAGTCCTATTGAAGACTAGCATCTTCAGCATCTTGCAGCATTAGAAGAGAGTAGACTGGTATCTCACATATAGTCATATTATAGTAGCAATTTTATTACGTAACCACGCCCAGAGATTCTTCCTCGACTCCCTGCGAGGAAGCAATCCCAGAGCCAACATTCATTCCAATTTAAAGTCGCTATTTTAGTTGTAGTAGGTCAAGGTACAACTCCAAGTCGTCCTGTTACCATGGACACAACTATTCGAATAGATGAATTCATCCCTGCAGGGGTGCACCGCATTTCCAACATGCTTGATCACCTCTGACCGGACACACTTTCCTAATTAATGCCCGGCCTCGAGATCCAAAACGTCATCGCCCCACCTAGGCTCAACGAAGAGGCCATCCCGCCGGTCTAAATCCTAAGCGCGCAGGTTCATGAGACCACTTGAACTTGCACTCCTGCACGATGTGAACGCGGCCAGAAGAAGACCTAGTACACTCGGTCCGAGAGCTGTACCTTCCAGCCCAATCCGGCGCGCACTACTCCATTGCTGACGTCTGAAGAGCTTAGACTGATACAACAATGCTAAGTACCCATAACTTCTCCCACGTGAAGGTTTGGTGCGTAAAAAGTCAAATGACCAACTTAGATCAAATACCCAACCCATTAGCATTTTATTAATGCAGGGCAAGCGCGACTCATGAGGTGCGGTCCCGTCGCCCCGTCTCGAGGATGTGCGGCAAGGGCCTCTCCTGCCCGTCCATGCCTCAACATCAGCAAACTGTGGGTACCCCTTAGGGCCGACCCATCACCAACATGTTTCTATAACCAGGTCATAGTAATTGTGTGTATAAAACATCAAGGTGGGAACTGAGGAATCACCCTCAATGGTCCCAGCTCGATGTAACCGTCAAGGTGGACTTTAAAGGAATCACCCTCGAGGGTCCCACACTTGAGGGGTTGCACGATAGAGAAATCATCGGGAATGGTGAAGGAGGAATCACCCTCGATAACCACGACCGACTAGCTGCACTACAGGGCTAGCATCATGAGTACTTCACGAGGTGCCACCCTCGGTACTCGATAGTAGCACTGCAGAGTCATACAACTAAAGGGAGTGCGGTGATGTGAGGGGCCTCGCTTGTCGGTCGGTTGACCGAGTCGTAGAGTCGTTGAGTCGTCGATGAAGAAGCAGGGGCAACTGGGACTAAGGGGGGTCACTGGGGATTCACTAACCAACCTATACTAAGCATTTGGTATGATTGCAGGTATAATAGCAGTTCATCAAAAACAGGTGCATTTAGGAGCTAACTAATATAGTAGCAAAAATCTAATGCAAGAATAAGAGGGAAAGGAATAGGCGATATCGGAATGCTCAAGGGGGGGTTGCTTGCCTTGCTGCTCTGCGGCAAAGGCCTGATCGTCAATGGCATAGTCGTACCCGGTAGCAGCGTCAGTCTCGGGGTCTACCGGAGAGAAGAGGAGGGAAGAAACAATAAATACAAAGCAGAAAATGCATCACGATGCATGACATGGCAATATACAGGGCTAGGCATGCACTAGCGCAGTACTACACGTCACAAACGGATCGGAAGAATATGTGACGATATTTCCCGGGTCTCGGGCTACTACCGCACAAATGATCCTAATGCTAAATGTCCAAGTTCATCATGCTAGGAGCATGTGACAGATGAACGGAAAGCGTATTCAGATTCGTGGGATTTTTCTGATAAACTTTCATGTATAAATTATTTTCATCCGAGTTGCGGTTTAAAAGATATGATTTTTCAAAGTTTTAAAGAATTTCTGGAATTCAATTATTTATTTAAATCAACATTATCCAGAACAGTGCAGGGTGACGTCAGTATGACGTAATGGTGACGTCAAATAGTCAACAGGACTACTGACCAGGTCAAACCTAACAAGTGGGCCCCACTGGTTAGTGAGACAGCGGCTAAGTAGGATTTATTTAAACTAATTAATGATTAATTAGGGGGGCATCAGTCAGTGACTAATTTTGTATTTAACTTAATTAATTAATTTAATTAATAGATTATCTATTTAATTAAAACGTTTTATTTGACGAGGCCCGCATGTTATTCACAGCGGCTGCCCAACCAACGTATTTGACCGGGTCAACGGGCCCAGTGGGACCCAAAGGCAGTGACTGGGGGGTGGAGCCAGCGGTGCCAGGTGGCAACCACGTCGGACGGCAACCGGAGTTGCGGCGACAATCCCGTACGCGGTGGAGGAGCTCCGGCGAGCTTGGAATCGCTCTATGGTGCACCAAATCTGGTGCGGCCAGGCTCTCTGGAATGGCCACCTCGCGCCGCGTGCAATGGCGCCCACGGCTAGAGCTGGGAAGGCCGGAGATGAGCGCTACGACTATGACGGTGAACGGCGGCGTTCGGGTTGTGAAGAAGATGCAGCAGCACGTGCGCGAGCAAACTAACTATGCCACGAGGCCCTACGCGACGCGGGGAAGTGAGCGGGCACAACCACGGGACCATTTGGTCACCGACGGCATGCCGGCAACGAGCTCCGTGGTGTCCAGTACGGCCATGGATGGAGTGGCGGCTACGGCGAGGGGAAGAGCGCAAGGAGAGAGGGAGAGGGAGGCGGAGCTCATAGGGAGTCCATAGTGGCGCAAAGTGTGCTTGGGAAGGGCTCGAGATGGCCGAATTCGACGCCAGCGTTTGTTGGAACAAAGGAGGATGGAGAGGTCGCCGCGCTTGCTATGGGGGCTCCCGGCTCCCCTGGTTTGCACCGAACGACATAGTGGACGACAGTGATCCGATCTGGCACGGCGGCAAGGCGACGCGGTGGCGGTGGCCGCGGGATCGAGTGGTGCTCGACGACGGCGGTGCTCGGTGAGCTCGCGGGCGAGTGAAGGAGAGGGGGTGAGGTGGCTAGGGTTAGCCAGAGGGGTGCGGGGTAGGTTATATGGGCAGGGGCGAGCATGTTGTCGCGAGAGGGAGCGAGGGGGGCTGGCGCGAGCATCGGCAGCGCCATGGCACCGGCCTTCTCCTGTCGCTAGCGGGAGGTGGGGAAAAGGCTGGCTGAACTGGGCTGGGCCAGCTTGTAGCACCTGGGCCACAGTGCCCAGTAGCTCTTTTCCTTTTTTATTCTTTTTCTTTTTTGTTTTCTGTTTTAATTCTTTTTGCATTAATTCTCTTTAGAAAAATGTGTGACAAGGTCCAATTAATAGTTGTTTGAATCTGCTTGAATCTGTTTGAATCTTTCATTTTTGGAATATTTTGAATCTGTTTGAATATTTTACATGGCCACACCAAGTTTGGGCATTTTTGGAATCTGTTTGAATCTTTGATTTGAATTTAAATAGCACTTTTAAATGCTTTTAGCTTCTGCATTGGATGGTGGGGTCCACACCAACATCAAGGTGATGTTGTTTTCCTTAACAATAATTGTTTTGGATTATTCCACAAGTGTGCAACATTTTCCTGATGCTATTTGGCGAATTATTTTATCACCATAAAATTCAATTGGCTGTTGAAGTGAAATTTAAATCGACATATGAATTTTTAACTGGATCATATCTTGTTGAGCAAAAATGATTACGCACTGTCATGGTCATCACCGTGCTTAATTACAATGATCACTGTAGCACAAAACCAAGGTGTCACAATTCTCCCCTACTAAGAGGAATTCTCGTCCCGAGAATCAAGAGGTAGAAGGAAAGAGCCCGGGGTATTCTGCACGAAGATGATCTTCGCGTTCCGAAGTGGCTTCATCTTCAGAATGGTTTGTCCACTACACTTTGAGGACCTTGGTAACCTTCTGACAAGTCCAACGTTCAGTTTCATCAAGAATGCGGACCGGTTGCTCTTTGTAAGAAAGGTCTTGTTGCAGCTCAAGCATATCATGATCCAGTGCTCGGATAGGATCCTTGAAGCAGCGACGAAGCCGTGACACATGGAACACATCGTGAACCTAAGAAAGGTTCGACGGTAATTCCAATTGACATGCCACTTTACCACGCCTTTCGAGAGTAGTAAATGGACCAATATATCGAGGAGCGAGCTTGCCCTTGATACTAAAACAGTGTGTACCTCTCACTGACGTGACTCGAAGATAAGCCTTTTCGCCAGGTTGATAGACCATATCTTTGTGATGGCGGTCATACTGAGTCTTCTGACGAGACTGAGCAGCCTTCATTTTTGCATGAATAATGGGGACTGGTCTTTGACATGTTGGATAATATCCAGACCAGCAAGTGTATGTTTCCCAGTTTCTGACCAATTCAGAGGAGTCCGACACTTATGTCCATACAACACTTCAAAGGGAGACATCTTCAGGCTAGCTTGATAACTATTGTTGTAGGAGAACTCGACATATGAGAGAGATTCCTCCCATTTCTTGCCAAAAGAAATGACTCAAGCACGAAGCATGTCTTCGAGAATTTGGTTGACTCTTTCAACCTGTCCCTGGGATTGAGGGTGAAAAGCGGTGCTGAATGAAAAATGAGTTCCCATAGCTTCGTGGAAACTTGACCAGAACCTTGAAGTGAATAAGCTGCCACGGTCTGAAATAATCACCAATGGAGTACCGTGGAGCGAGACAACTCTGGACATATATAGATCTGCCAGCTGACTAACAGTGATAGTTTCCTTGACGGCCAGAAAGTGTCAAACTTTGGAGAGTCGGTCAGAATAGAGTCATTACCTTGGATGGTGGCTCAAGATTTACATACGAAGCCAAGTGCAACAAAACTTTGGATTTAGAGATGTACAGGAGAGTCAGGTTTCGGTCCTGTGGAACTTTGGGTTATGGGCCCACCATGCGGGTTAAGAGTAGGAAGAACAGTGACATCTTGCATGATCATGGAAGCAAGATCTTCTAGAGGAGAGCCTGTCAGTTAAGTTGGCAACAACGTCGGTACCAAGGGCGGGGGACGAATAGAACCATTTTCCCGCTTGTTGAAACGAGGAGGACCAATAGGCAAAGTTCTCGTCCACCAGCGGTTACCAGAATGTCATCAACAATAGTAACATGGTCTTACTGACAGAGTTGTTCACCGAGGTGTTTACCTAAGTAGGGAATTATTACTACTTAGATCACATAATCTCAAGAAAGGTTAAACAAACCAATGGAAAGGAAAACGTGATTATTAGTTTAATCAGACCAATGGAAAGGAAAATGTGTTTAAACACAAGTATTATGAGTATATCCTTCCCACGGGTAAGCATAGCTCGAAAAACATCACATGGCAGCAAATGCATAACCCCTTGGATAAAAGGGGCAAGGAGAAACATGGCGTTTACCCATTCAATGAGGTTTGGAAAATGATCAAGAAACATTTAGCATTGAGTTTCCAATGTTCTTGTTGATGATTGGAGTATCGCAGCCATGCTTCGGGGAAGCATTGACATGGTCATTAGATAAAGGTCGGACTTCAAGAACTCAAAGGATCCATAAGGAACAAATTATAAAATAAGTCTTACAAGTTCCTCATGGGAGAAAAGGCAAATCTTGTTGAACAAGATACTATAACAATAGGTCTTCTGGGCAGGTGTGTTAGCCACATCACCTACCGAGTAACATAGAGACCAACGTTATAATTCTTGGGAAGAGTTCCAAGCATCATATCCACTTAGGTTCAGATCTGGTTGGTGCCAGGACACTTCAGACATAGAAGGCCTAAGAAGAAAAGGATGCAACACAGATCTACGAGATGATTTGTAAGAATCTTGGAATGAACGACGGAAGCAAGCCCTGAATCATGAGTTGGAATGCAAGACATATGAACACAATGTCAAGACATTTGTGTCCACATGGAAGTTTTTAGGATGGAATGCAATCAAGCTCTGGTTGGAAACCATCATAGAGGATATCAAAGTTCCGTGTATAAGATCGGATAGCTTTTACGAAGAACTTCTTTTCCCCATATCAAATCAATCAGTGGCTTGACGTGCTAGGAATACATATGGAGTGAAGGTAGTAAACCTATCAAACCATAGAATACTTCTCACATGCATGAATGAATTGGAACGATTCTGGAGGAAGCGAACCAAAATTTTCTCATAATCACGATGACAAGATGCATGTGAACTTAGAGAAAACACTTCTTTACCAAATAAATTGTTCATGAGCTAGTTACAAAGATAAAGCCTTCAAAATTTTACAACACTAGCTTAAATGTTCATCATGAACCACGAGGGAGAAGAGGATGTGGCTGATGGGCTCAGCAACCATTCGTCAAGATTCCCACCAAGAAGGATCTCCATGATTGAGTGAACGAAACTAGATGATATCTTGAGGGATGCCCGGAGGAAACACCCACGATTAAACATTAATCGAAAGGTGCACCCGAAATACAGACTAAGTAGCAAGACCATTGTCAGAGTGCTGAATCAACAACCAATACACTAAGAATGGACTTATTGTTCATTACTCCAACGTGATAGAGTTGGTATGCCATAAGTATTGAATTTACACATCACATTCTGTTTGTCAATCTTCCGTTTAGAAACAACATGGGATCTAAGGAATGAAAGGTGATGGCAAGGATGTCGCCAACGACAACACCAATTACCAAAGACAAGGATGCTACTCTCATCATGAATTTAATTGATATCCTAGGAGAGTTTAGAATGTTGATGATGACCACGACACAATTGTGGAGAATTCTCTTGAAGATGTAATCGATCAGCAACGACATCAAACAAAGAAAATGGTGAAGTGAAAAGTTGTCGGAACCACATATTAGGGTGATAGTTCAAAATCGAAATTGCCTTTCAAGACAAGCAACATGATGTTAAAAACTCGATGTAAGCTTATTACCTTCTGGGAATTGTGTCCCGGGGATGAAGGACATAGATAGAATGGTCAAGCTCTAGCATGACGATGATGATGTAGCCTAACAACTTGGGAATACATGATCAAGTAACAACCCATAAGCAAAGAAGATTACAAAGTGTTGTTGAATCGCAACACAGACCCGATTCAATTATCGGTGTCCTTGAGTGTCCAACAATTTAGAACACGAGCAACCTGGAATCAGTGAAGGAAACATAGGTGATGAGGAGCATCATAATAAGCTATGTAGTTCCATGATTTTCTCGAGATACCAGGGGTAATACTCGGAGGTAGATCAGAATTAAAGCTTGGACCAATGTATTGATCTGTAGATGAAAATTGCTTTAACTTGTCCCAAAATGGGATCAAAGAAGAACAATCATGGTCAGAACCACAATTGCAAAGGACAAGATCAAATATACAAGATCAAATCATACAATGAATGATTATATGAAAGGATAAGCTTCTATGATAAGATCAACATCATTTCCATGGGCATGAATACAAGGTTCAAGGTCGACTCCCACTTCATCAATGCATCACCTTCCATTTACTCCTCGCCTTTGATAAAGTTGTAGTTTCGAAAGATTACCTGGCAAAACACCAGGAGAGTATGACTCATGAAAATTGTTGGGTTCACAAATCAAGGAAGGCATAGGTCCAACCCATCGGGGCATCTTAGGAACATATACCACAACTTCAAGAGTAATTAAAACATGCTTGACCACAAAGCATGACTGACAAAAGCATAGGATACATCTTATCAGAGGGAGAAAACACAATTTACAAATGGCATCACTTATCCGGGGAATAAACCACAATAATTTGAAAGTGAAGGATGCTATCGGATAATAAGCCAACAATGGGTCTCGCGGTCCACAAAGGACCTGATTTGAGTGTCGGTACTCAGTCAGAGGGAGAAAGAATGCAAGGCATCAGATTATAGATCATCCAATAATTTTGATGTTTAAATAACCAAAGGAATTAAGATTTCCAATTTGGTGTATCAAAAACGGATGTTCTCATCAAATACAAGTAAGATGAAAGGACTTAGATGGGCAATCAATCAAGGTTGACTTGTCGGGAACCAGCTCATGTTTAGAAAGACGTCTGAGCTGGACGGATAATTTATGATAAACAACTGATGACTGCGTGCATCCACACATAAGCTGAATCAATAAACTCAAATGAAAATCAAAGAGGATTTTTTAAATGGATATTTCTTGACATATGGAATTAACCAACATGTAAGCAGGTGAGAAAGTTCAAGAGCAATAGGCTGCTCGGAATTTCGGAAGACCGGATAGCGTTTCGAGGAATCTTGTGAATGACAAGAACAACTAGGGACGATCGAATCCTCAATAAGGATGAAGAGCTTTCCGCAAGGGTTGGCGATGGAAGGAAATCACAAAATCGACGAGCACAAGATATCAAGAGAACATCAGAGAGTATCTTCGGAGTCTTCTGATGAATCAAGCCATCATCTGGAATGAGGGGCTCTCCGGGGAAGTAGTTATGAGAACCGAGAGTTATTAGAGTTAATGAAATCTTTAACCCAAAAGAGAAGAGGGATCAGATCCTAGAGTATAGACGAGGAATAAAAGATCCTAATACCACCCGATTGAGATGTGGGCCCATAAGGCACACAACAATGTTAGTAAAAGTTTTTCAATGACTCGACTCAACTGCGGCCAAGGAGTTGGAAAGGGGGCTACCTACAGGCAGTCGGCTCTGATACCAACTTGTGATGCCCCCATTCTCGAGCGTACGCTAAACATACACGCAATGCGTACGGTCAAGATTAGGGACTCACTAATCAATATCACAACACGACTCTAGACACAAAATAAAGTCATAATTCTTCATATTACAAGCCAGGGGCCTCGAGGGCTCGAATACAAAGCTCGACAAGCACGAGTCAGCGGAAGCAAATAATATCTGAGTACAGACATAAGTTAAACAAGTTTGGCCTTAAGAAGGCTAGCACAAACATAACAAAATCAAAAGAGGCGAGGCCTCCTGCCTGGGAACCTCCTATCCTATTGCTGGTTGGGGGCCGCCTCCACGTAGTAGTAGGATCGTGCGGTGGTGTAGTAGTCGTCTCCGGCGTACTCCATCTCCGGGGCTCCGTCGTCTGAACGCAACAATCGCATCGAGGGGGAAAGAGGAACACTAGTGGAAAAAGGCCCATTTGTCCCGGTTCATAAGGCCCATTTGTCCCGGTTCTGGAACCGGGACTAATGTGTTGGGACTAAAGCCCATGACCTTTAGCCTCGGTTCGCTTACGAACCAGGACAGATGAGGCTACACGTGGCCACTCCACCGAGCCCAGGCAGGAGGGCCTTTGGTCCCGGTTGGTAACACCAACCGGGACCAAAGAGCATCCACGCGTCAGCAGCTAAGGAGCTATTTTTTTTTGAAAGAGGGGTTTTTTGAGGGTTTTGGAGGGTTAATTTAGGGGTTTCATATATTTTGTTAGATAGCTAATAGAGAGAAGTGATCTCTCTTATCTCCGTGCTTGGTCACGACGCTACGTACTATACTTATAGATAGAACATATAACACAATTGAATCATCTTTTTCGTCAATGAGACATCATATAACAAGTTGGTCACTAGTCATAATCACAACTCCTCCTCCTCCTCCTCCTCATCAACTCTAACACATTGTAGCACATAATAACACATTGTACCTAGGACCTACGTACTCCTATCTCGTAGGACCTACTCTACCCTCTCTTAGGTACAATATCATAAAACAAGATAGGCCCTGACTCTCCATTATGGAGAACGGAGATCATCTTGTCTCCCATTCTTGGCCTACGCACAATGTTGCTTCAAAGTAGCTCTCTACAATTGAACATACATTTTTTCCAATCTTTGATTGTCATGACTCCATCGGTTTTAGAAATCCGGTATGGACAGGAGTGATGCATAAACTGACCTGGCCGTGGTGGCCCTAAGCTCGTAACAACAACGCGACCTCTCGGAAACATCAGATGAGGCACACAATCCTCCAGGATTTTTTGTTGAAAAACATAGTAATAAATTTGTAGTTAGCAATGTAGTTTAGTTTTAGAAGAATTTATGCAAAAGATGCACAACTATCGTAATAGTAGAATTAAAATCTTACCATGCAATCTCCATGGATGTTACCGTAGTTCACCACGTGCACTAGTGGCACGTATTGACCATAATGTGCAGGAGTTTGATAATAGCTATTGTAATTCTCAAGATGACTAAGAAATGCGGTAAGATGATCTTTCTCCTTATAAGTTAATTCTGCTTCATTACTGTAGTAGTAGGTTCTGTCTACCATCTTATGTACATATTTTGAAGAATGAAAATAAGCTGTCAATGCAAATAAGTTGTCAACTATTTTTAAATAAACAATATAGATTACTTAATAAATATGGTTGAGAAACTCACATAATGGTAGAACTGGAGGCGTCTGCACATCGACCCAGATGTCGATATTACCTTCAATTTCATCTTCCGAACGAATATCAAAGGTGATAAGCATATTAGGATCAAATGGATAAGCCTTGCATAGTGCTTGCCAACTTTTGCATTCAAAATAGCAATATGTGTCTACATGGTACAATTTTACTGCAAAAGTAAAACCATGCTCGGTCCTCAAGTGAACTATCTTTACCTCCATATCTTTTTAGTATTGAAACCAATCTTATCCAAGACAACAATTCTTGCATGGCAGGGGATACACTAGTAGAACAGTAAAAAATTAAAATTAATTATAAGTTGAAGCAAAAGAGGTAGAAGTCATGCTTAATTACGAAAAAGACTTGTCATTCGGACTTACTGTATCCACTTCGAAGGTCTCATCCAGCATGATGCTAAAGCGCCTACCATCAACTAGGAAAGTCTTGTCACACAGGCCGCGCTCGTCTTCGCAGTATTTGCACATACCGAATTCACTTTCGTCATCAGACATTTCCTATGTTCATAGTTGAAACATTTAAAATCGATCGAAGGAAACTACGAGAAAACCGATCAACACGCAGATCACTATTACTCAATATGCAACGGGTTGACTTTAGGTCTGTCGAATCTTTCCTTCCTAAACTCTCATCTCACGTATATGGTGGGCACTCCCTCTGATATTGCGACTGTCGGTGATGGTGGCTCCTTCATTCGTCCTAGAGTGCATTACACCAAAATGTCTAGCACACTGGAACAAAGGAGAAGCGACCCCCAAGACAACAGTCGGGATTCTTCCTCTCTCATATATATATATGGTAGACACTCTCCCTCACTAAAAGACACACAAGGAGCCGAAACAGACCTAAAGTCAACCCGTTTCATATATCGAGCAATGACCTAGAAAAAATTCCCTATGTTTTACCGGAATGACTTGCAAATCACAAATACATTTATAATGAACTCGAATATAATATCACTTATACATCATCCCGAATAAGCCAGTTCAAGAATTACGGCACGCTTTGGATCCTAATGCGTGTGTGACTTTCGGTCCGTCGAGGCTTTCCTTAAGTAACTCTCATATCTCATGGTGTGTTGGTGCGCTCTCTCTCACACTGATATGGTGGTGTATATATGTTGGTGAGCACTCTTTCATAGTAATAGTTTGACCGCCGGTGATGGACGCCTCCCCTCTTCTCTTCTTGCACAATATATCGACGAGTATATCGCAAAGTAGAGAAAAAAGAGGAGGCGCCCCCACGACAACAGTCAGGATTCCTCCATCAAGAACACACATGAAAGTCACACAAGGAGCAACGACAGACCGAAAGTCACACACACATTCTATCGATAAAATATCACAAATACATTAATATTTATAATGACCTCGAATATAATATCACTAATACATCATCCCGAATAATCCAGTTAATGCATCGTCAAATATTAACTAATACATCTCGAATATTATCATATAAGATCACTAATACAGATGGAATATCCTAGGATCCAAAGTGGAGGACGGTGAACTCGGTTCACTAGTGGTCTCCGAGTCACCGGCGGTGGACACCCAAAGATAAAGAACCATCACGGGATCATAACTCAAGTGAGATCCCTAAAGGATCTGCCAGGTATTGTCGAACCGGGCATCCAACGCCGCCATGTAGCGACGGACATGCTCGTCCTCCTTCCTGACACGGCGACGTACCACCTCCGCGGGTGCCCGCTCCCTCCGCACCGAAAGTGGCCCGCGTGACCGCCACCACAGAAGGTCCAGGTCGATTACGATACCTGCATTCCTCACCAACCTCCGAGCCCAGGAAGGTAGCACCTCCTAGTGCCAGCCCGACGGAGCTCAGTCCCGGACATTGCGCCTATCAAGAAGGCTCTCGCGGACTACTCGACGACGAGGATGCGGGCCGGGCATCATCGACAAATTCCGATGAGAACGTTTTCTTATCGTTTAATCACTAATTTTTCATAAAACCCAATTTTTTTCTGTAATCTAACATACACATACTAATTTTTGCTAGGACTCCTAATAATTAAATAAAACATAAAACAACATACTAATCTAACATAAACATTCATCATAAACATACTAATCTAACATAAACATTCATCATAAACATACTAATATAACATAAACATTCATCGTTAACATTCACCATAAAAAATTTCTGTAATCTAACATACACATACTAATCTAACATAAACATTCATCATATAAAAAATCAACATATATTTTGAAAAGAACTTGCACAGAGCCGGGGCGGCGGCGGCTCACAGCGGGGGCGGCGACGGGGCGACGACGGGGGCGGGGCGGTGATGGGGAACGGGCGGCGACGGGGGCGGCGGGGGAGGGGCGACGACGGGAGCGGGGCGGTGATGGGGGCGGCGGGGGAGGGGCGGCGATGGGGGCGACGGGAGCAGCGACGAGGGCGGGGCAGCGACGGGGGCGACGGGGGAGGGGCGGCGACGGGGGCGGCGGGGGCGGCGACGAGGGTGGGACGACGACGGGGGCGACAGGGAAGGCGACGGGGACGGGGCGGCGACGAGGTGGGGGATGACAATGACAGGGGTGGCGACGGGAAGGCGACGGGGGCGGCGACGACGGGCTCGGGGCGGCAAGCAACGACAGGGACGAGGACGGCGGGCTCGGCGAAGTGGCAATGAAAACTGCAAAATTTGCTAAGTGCTTCTTATATAGAAGAAGCATTGGTCCCGGTTGGTGGCACCAACCGGTTATAAGCAGCCCAAAGGGACGAAAGGTGGGCATTGGTCCCAGTTGGTGCCACCAACCGGTGGTGTCCCGGTTGGTGCCACCAACCGGGACCACCGGTCCCTTTTCGTCGGCCGACGGGGAAGCAACAGATGTTTAGTCCCACCTTGCTAGTCGAGGGGAGACAACACCTGTTTATAAGCCCCGATGCGCTTGACCTATCAAGCTCCTCTCATAGTGAAAGTAGATGCCCTTATACACGAAATTTGACCTAAATTCCAAATGCTAGTTAGGTGCCTAACTAGCACTTTGAATTTAGGTTAAATTTCAGTGTAAGCACATCTATTTTCACTTTTGCTATTTTTTCTGTTATTTCTTTGCTATTTTCCTGCTATTTAATATTACTTTGTTTTAACATTATATTAAATTTGGTAATTTTTAGGTTTTATATAATTTTAGTATAAAAAATACTAGAGGTTTATAATTTTAGTTATTGATATTTTTAGCTAAATGACCCTAAAATTGAAAAGCACTACAAATAAACTCCGAAAAGGTTGAAAGTTGGCATGGTATCATCATTTCACCAACGTAGCATGTGATAAAAAGTTGAGAGGGTTACGACAAAAGCTGGATGCACTTCGTGTACAAAACAGACAGTCTCTTTCGAAGTATCAAGGTTTCGGACGGAAACTCATCGGTTACAAAAGGCATTTCATTTTCTTGAACTTATTTGAACTCCAGGCCTTTTGTGTGTTCAAAATGCACCATTCAAAGCTACATCATCAATTTTCAACACTTTCTGACTTCATTTGGTATTTTTCATGTTGTTATTGGTTTTTTGAGCTAAATGACCCTAAAATTGAAAAGCACTACAAATGAACTCTGAAAAGGTTGAAAGTTGTCATGGTATCATCATTTCACCCACATAGCATGTGCTAAAAAATTGAGAGGGTTACGACAAAAGCTGGATGCACTTTGTGTACAAAACGGACAGTCTCTTTTGAAGTATCAGTGTTCCGGACGGAAACTCATGTGTTACAAAAGGCATTTCATTTTCTTGAACTTACTTGAACTCCAGGCTTTTGTGTCTTCAAAATGCACCATTCAAAGCCACATCATCAATTTTCAACCCTTCCCGACATCCTTTGTTATTTTTCATGCAGTTATTGATTTTTTTGAGTTAAATGACCCTGGAATTGAAAAGCACAACAAATGAACTCTAAAAAGGTTGAAAGTTGGCATGTTATCATAATTTTACCCACATAGCATGTGCTAAAAAGTTGAGAGGGTTACGGCAAAAGCTGGATGCACTTCGTGTACAAAACGGACAATCACTTTCGAAGTATCAGGGTTCCGGACGGAAACTCATGCGTTACAAAAGGCATTTCATTTTCTTGAACTTATTTGAAATCCAAGCTTTTTTTGTGTTCAAAATGCACCATTCAAATCCACATCATAAATTTTCAACCCTTCCCGACATCATATGGTATTTTCATGTAGTTATTGAATTTTTTGAGCTAAATGACCCTGAAATTGAAAAGCACTACAAATGAACTCTGAAAAGGTTGAAAGTTGGCATGGTATCATAATTTCACCCACATAGCATGTGCTAAAAAGTTGAGAGGGTTACAGCAAAAGCTGGATGCACTTCGTGTACAAAACGGACAGTCTCTTTCGAAGTATCAGGGTTTCAGACGGAAACTTATCGGTTACAAAAGGCATTTCATTTTCTTGAATTTATTTGAACTCCAGGATTTTTGTGTGTTCAAAATGCACCATTAAAAGCCACATCATCAATTTTCAACACTTTCTAACTTGATTTGGTATTTTTCATGCAGTTATTGATTTTTTGAGCTAAATGACTCTGAAATTGAAAAGCACTACAAATGAACTCTAAAAAGGTTGAAAGTTGGCATGGTATCATCATTTCACCCACATAGCATGTGCTAAAAAGTTGAGAGGGTTATGGCAAAAGTTGGATGCACTTCGTGTACAAAATGGACAGTCTCTTTCGAAGTATCAGGGTTTCGGACGGAAACTCATGTGTTACAAAAGGCATTTATTTTCTTGAACTTATTTGAACTCCAGGCTTTTTGTGTGTTCAAAATGCATCATTCAAAGCCACATCATCAATTTTCAACCCTTCCCGACATCATTTGTTATTTTTCATGCAGTTATTGATTTTTTTGAGCTAAATGACCCTGAAATTGAAAAGCACTACAAATGAACTCTGAAAAGGTTGAAAGTTGGCATGGTATCATCATTTCACCCACATAGCATGTGGTAAAAAGTTGTGAGGGTTACGGCAAAAGCTGGATGCACTTCGTGTACAAAACGGACAGTCCCTTTCGAAGTATCAAGGTTTCGGACGGAAACTCATGTGTTACAAAAGGCATTTCATTTTCTTGAACTTATTTGAACTCCAGGCTTTTTGTGTGTTCAAAATGCACCATTCAAAGCCACATCATCAATTTTCAATCCTTCCTCACATCATTTGTTATTTTTCATGCAATTATTGATTTTAGTGAGCTAAATGACCCTGAAATGTAAAAGCACTACAAATGAACTCTAAAAAGGTTGAAAGTTGGCATGGTATCATCATTTCACCCACATAGCATGTGCTAAAAAGTTGAGAGGGTTACGGCAAAAGCTGGATGCACTTCGTGTACAAAACCGACAGTCTCTTTCGAAGTATGAGGGTTCCGGACGGAAACTCATGTTTACAAAAGACATTTCATTTTCATGAACTTATTTGAACTCCAGATTTTTTGTGTGTTCAAAATTATGCAGGCCCTTAATATACTTGGAGGTGCGTCGGTCACCGTACATCCATTGCGGGTTCATCTGCGTGCGTTATATAATAAAGTGTATTAAAAACCATTACAACATATTATGAATAGAGAAGTGACCAAATTAATAGATATTCATCATCACATTAAAGCCAAAGTACAATAATGACCAAAATAAATACGTATAGTTCATACATAGTTGTCATTATTGAACAACATATAGCTCTCTACAGCACCTAATTAAAACATACAACAAAACTACGTAAAAAATTTAAATGCAACAACAAATGTAATCATAACCGCTACTAAGGTACCAATTGATCCAACGAGATACTGATACCAAGCCTCAGTATGAATGGCATATTTTCTAATCTTTCTAAGCTTCAAGCGCATTGCATCCATCTTGGTCTTGTGATCGTCGACGATATCGGCAACATGCAACTCCAATCCCATCATAATATACCACATCTGAATCATAGACTGGACGAGGGCCGACGTGGACGGATACCATAACCATGGCATTATATAATAACAAACAATAATAAAAGTAAGAAAATCATACGAGTAAGTATATTTTCTTTTAGCAAGAAGATAAGATAAGGAGGCTCACCATGCGTGGGGATCGACGGCAGTTTCAGGATGGGGACGCGACAGGACAGACCGCCAAACCTAGACAAATCTTGACTAAAATGGAGTTTGGACAAGGAGCTTCGAGAGGAGAAAGCTTAAGTTTGGCTTGGGCATTTCATCAAACACCTCATGTGCATAGGAGGTGAGCTAGAGCACCACAAAGCTCTCCCCTCGCTGGCCTGAAAAACAAAGCAATGTGGAGTGCTCTGCTCACTGGCGTGAGGGGTATATATAGGCATCTCATTGGTCCCGGATCGTGGACGGAACCGGGACTAAAGGACCCCCTTTGGTCCCGGATCCAGCCACGAATCGGGACCAGTGGTTGTGGGCCAGGAGCAAGGCACATTGGTCTCGATTCGTGTCTGTAACCGGGCCAAAGGTTCCAGACGAACCGGGACCAATGCCCCACGTGGCCCGCCTGCCCCCTGGCCTCACGAACCGGGACTATTGCCCCCATTGGTCCCGGTTTATGACTGAACTGGGACTAATGTGCTGGCCTGGCCCGAACCAATGCCCTGTTTTCTACTAGTGGAAGCAAAGCAGCGGTGAGTACTCATCCAAATTACTCACAAGACTGACATTAGAACTATGTTAAGTATGCATCATTATCAAGGAATGGGGTATATTTGGACTCACTGCAGAAAGCAAGAATAGGGGGAAGGCCTAGTCCTATAGAAGACTAGCATCTTCAGCATCTTGCAACATTAGAAGAGAGTAGACTGGTATCTCATATATAGTCATATTATTGTAGAAATTTTATTAAGTAACCACGACCAGAGATTCTTCCTCGACTCCCTGCGGGGAAGCAATCCCGGAGCCAACATTCATTCCAATTTAAAGTCACAATTTTAGTTGTAGTAGGTCAAGGTACAACTCCAAGTTGTCATGTTACCGTGGACATGGCTATTCGAATAGATGAATTCATCCCTGCAGGGGCGCACCACATTTCCAACACGCTTGATCACCTCTAGATGGACACACTTTCCTGGGTAATGCCCGGCCTCGGGATCCAAAACGTCGTCGCCCACCTAGGCTCAACAAAGAGGCTAGCCCGCTGGTCTAAATCCTAAGCGCGTAGGTTCATGGGCCCACTTGCCCTTGCACTCCTGCACGGTGCGAACGCGGCCGGAAGCAGATCTAGTACACTCGGTCCGAGAGCTGTACCTTCCAGCCCAATCCAGCGCACGCCGCTCCATTGCTGACGTCCGAAGAGCTTCGGCTGATACAACGATGCTGAGTACCCATAACTTCTCCCACGTGAAGGTTTGGTGCGTAAAAGGTCAAACGACCAACTCAGATCAAATACCCAACCCATTAGCATTTTATTATTGCGGGGCAAGCGCGACCCATGAGGTGCGGTCCCGTCGCCCCGTCTCGAGGATGTGCGGAAAGGGGCTCTCCTGCCCGTCCACGCCTTAACATCAGCAAACCATGGGTACCCCTCAGGGCCGACCCATCACCAACATGTTTCTGTAACCAGGTCATAGTAACTGTGTATATTAAACATCAAGGTGGGAACTAAGGAATCACCATTAATGGTCCCCGCTCGATGTAACCGTCAAGGTGGACTTTAGAGGAATCACGCTCAAGGGTCCCACACTTGAGGGGTTGGACGACAGAGACATCATCGGGAATGGTGAAGGAGGAATCACCCTCGACAACCACGACCGACTAGCTGCACTACAGGGCTAGCATCATGAGTACTTCACAATGTGTCACCCTCGGTACTCGATAGTAGCACTGCAGAGTCATAAGACTAAGGGGAGTGTGGTGATGTGAGGGTCCTGGCTTGTCGGTCGGTTGACCGAGTCTTCGAGTCGTCGAGTCGTCGATGAAGAAGCAGGGGCAACTGGGACTAAGGGGGGGGGGGGGTCACTGGGGATTCACTAACCAACCTATACTAAGCATTTGGTATGATTGCAGGTATAATAGCAGTTCATCAAAAATAGGCTATGTATCAGAATAGGAGCTAACTAATATAGTAGCAAAAATCTAATGCAAGAATAAGAGGGAAAGGAATAGGCGATATCAGAATGCTCAAGGGGGGGGGGTTGCTTGCCTTGCTGCTCTACGACAAAGGCCTAACTGTCAATGGCGTAGTCATACCCGGCAGCAGCGTCAGTCTCGGGGTCTACCAGAGAGAAGAGGGGGGAAGAAACAATAAATACAAAGTAGACAAATGCATCATGATGCATGACATGGCAATATGGAGGGCTAGGCATGCACTAGCGCATTACTACACGTCACAAACGGATCGGAAGAATATCTGACGATATTTCCCGGGTCTCGGGCTACTACCGGACAAATGATGCTAACACTAAATGTCCAAGTTCATCATGCTAGGAGCATGTGACAAATGAACGGACAGCGTATTCGGATTCATGGGATTTTTCTGATAAACTTTCATGTATAAATTATTTTAATCCAAGTTGCGGTTTAAAAGATATTATTTTCAAAGTTTTAAAGAATTTCTGGAATTTAATTATTTATTTAAATCAACATTATCCAGAACAGTGTAGGGTGACGTCAGTATGATGTAATGGTGATGTCAGCAGTTAACAGGACCGCTGACTACTTCAAACCTAATCAGTGGGCCCCACTAGTCAGTGAGACAGCGACTAAGTAGGATTTATTTAAACTAATTAATGATTAATTAGGGGGGCCCAGTCAGTGACTACTTTAGTAATTAACTTCATTAATTAATTTAATTAACAGATTATCTATTTAATTAAAACATTTTATTTAACGGGGCCCGCATGTCATTCACAGCGGCTGCCTAGTGAGCGTATTTGACCGTGTCAACGGGCCCAGTGGGACCCAAAGGCAGTGACTGGGGGTGGGGCCAGTGGTGCCAGGTGGCAGCCATGTCGGACAGCGATCAGAGTTGCGACGGCAAGCCCGTACGCAGCAAAGGAGCTCCGGCGAGCTCGGAATCCCTCTACGGTGCACCAAATCCGGCGCAGCTGGGCTCTCTGGAATGGCCACCTCGCGCCGCGTGCAATGGCGCCCACGGTCGAAGCTGGGGAGGCCGGAGATGAGCGCTACGACGGCGACGGCGGACGACGTCATTCGGGTGATGAAGAAGACGCAGCAGCAGCACATGCGCGAGCAAACTAACTACGCCACGAGGCCCTACGCGACGCGGGAAGTGAGCGTGCACAGCCACGGGACCATTTGGTCACTAACGGCACGCCGACAATGAGCTTCACGGTGTCCAGTATGGCCACGGACGGAGCGGTGGCTACGGCGAGGGGAAGATCACGGGGAGAGAGGGAGAGGGAGGTGGAGCTTGCAGGGAGCCCATAGTGGCGCAAAGTGTGCTCGGGGAGGGCTCGAGGTGGCCGAATTCGACGCCGGCGTTCGTCGAAGCAGAGGAGGTAGGAGAGGTCGTCGCGCTTGCTGTGGGGGCTCCCAGCTCCCCTCGTTTGCACTGAACATCGTAGCGGATGACGACGATCCGATCTGGCACGACGGCAAGGCGACGTGGTGGTGGTGGCCGCGGGATCGAGCAGTGCCCGACGATGGCGGCGCTCGGTGAGCTCGCGGGCGAGCGAAGGAGAGGGGGTGAGGTGGCTAGGGTTAGCCAGAGGGGTGCAGGGTAGGTTATATGGGCAAGGGCGAGTGCGTTGTCGCAAGAGGGAGCGAGGGGGGCTAGCGCGAGCGTCGGCAGCGCCATGGCGCCGACCTTCTCCTGTCGCTAGCGGGAGGTGGGGGAAAGGTTGGCCGGACTGAGCCGGGCCAGCTTGTAGCACCTGGGCCACAGTGACCAGTAGCTCTTTTCATTTTTTTGTTCTTTCTCTTTTCCGTTTTCTGTTTTGATTCTTTTTGCATTAATTATCTTTAGTAAAAATGTGTGACAAGGTCCAATTAATAGCTTACAATATTTTGCATGGCCACACCAAGTTTGGGCATTTTTGGAATCTGTTTGAATCTTTCATTTTAATTTAAAGAGCACTTTTAAATGCTTTTAGCTTATGCGTTGGATGGTGGGCTCCACACCAACATCAAGGTGATGTTTCTTCCTTAACAATAATAGTTTTGGATTATTCCACAAGTGTGCAACATTTTCCTGATGCTATTTGGCGAATTATTTTATCACCATAAAATTCAATTGGCTGTTGAAGTGAAATTTAAATCGAGATATGAATTTTTAACTGGATCATATCTTGTTTAGCAAAAATGATTAGGCACTGATCATGGTCATCACTGTGCTTAATTACAATGATGACTGTAGCACAAAACCAGGGTGTCACAATCTAGTGCCCCTTAGTGATTTTGGTGTATTGAAGACTTATAGGTTAAGGAACTAATGTGTTTGGAGTGTACACGGTCTCTACAAGTCGATGAGGAGTTTGATATATTCGAAGATTACCGACCCCTAAAAATGTATGTCTTCAACTGAAGACTTTGCTAAAGATTTCGGTATTCCCTGAAGACTTTGAAAATGAAGAAGTTGGAGTGACCTTGAAGATATGAACGAGGACTATGAAGCGTGAAGACTTCTATTTTTGTAGTTTCATTTCCTTTCTTTGAGTCGTAGGAAACACCATACTGTTAAAGGGGGCCGAGGTAATACTAAGGAAAATTTCCAGCTAATGCTCAACTCAAAATCCTCAACCTATCCAATCCTTCGAGTGAAGCCTTTGGAAATCTCTTACGGTTCAATCAAGTTCTTCAGTGACAGAGACGATGTTCTTCTGGTCTCTGAGAAAATTGGTCTTACTAAGGAGTTAGGATTTTGCTAGTGCGAATTGCCTACAAGTGAGGAATATCATAAGCTCGAGGACTTTCATAGTTCCAAATTCCGACCATTGCTGTGCTTAGCGCTAGCAGTCACCAATGATCCTATCTAGATAATGGTCATATAATTGGGGGCATTTATGTCTTATCATGTCAGGTTGCACCCTGTCTATAAATAGCCACCCCCACAACCACTAGTTGGCTGACTGATCTGAGAGAGAACTGACACTTGTCATTTGAGAGCAACCCATCCTCCGAGGAATTTGAGAGAAAATCATCAGTGAGGAAAAACCCAAATCCAAACCACCAAACCCAAAGTGATTGAGCATCACTGAAGAGATTTTTCCTGTGTGGAACCGACGCTTATTACCTTTGAAGACTGTGTATCTTCCAAACGGTTAGGCGTCATGGTCTAATGCATCCTGCAGTCAATTGGGGATCACGGAGTGACCTTGGTCTAGAGCAGCCATCAGTCAATTGTGGATCGCCGGGTGACCAGTTTTTGAGGGTTTTGGAACTCTACGCTGTAGACTTACCACAAGTGTTGGGCGAGGACTGTGTGTCCTTAGCTGAAGGAGAATACGGTAAGGACTGTGTGTCCTGGGACTGTGTGTCCTCTGGTTTAAATACCAAGCCGCTCCAAACCAGATGCATGACTGTCACAACAGTTGGAACTGGGTCATCAAACCATTGTCTTCATCGAGCTACCTGGTTCTATTTCCTCAACCCTTCCATTTCCTTGGATACTTGTTAATGAAATTGATCGTTACTGTTTGAAGAATTTGACTGAAGACTTTCACAAATTCCTCACCTCAAATTCTTCAAGTTACCTTGTTCCTCACCTGCTTATCATGTATCACGCTACCTGTAATTTGTGCATGTTTATTTCATCATGATGACTATGCTATTTATATGTTTCTCATGCACTTGAGTACTTATTTCACTGCTAGTTATTCATCACATTTCAAATTCCTCAAGTTGGAATTCCTCAGTGATGAATTTGTAAAAACCGCCTATTCACCCTCCTCTAGTCGATATAACACACTTTCAATTGGTATCAAAGAAAGGTACTCCCTTGTTCTGTGTGATTTTGGTTTAACCGCCTGGAGTTCTAGTTATGTCGACTGTAGGTATGATCAAGGTTTCTGCAGGTTGTCCTACATTCAATGGGATGGATTACCCCTACTGGAAGAACAAGATGTGTATGCATCTTGAATCTATTGACAATGATCTCTGGTACGTTGCGGAAAATGCTTTTCCCCGCACCTCTCCGACTGTTACTGCTGCTGATAGGAAGAAATTCAAGCAACTCGATTATCAAGCGAAGAATATCATTTGTGGCCATTTGAGCAAAGGTCAGTATGGCAGAGTGAGTGCTTTGGAGTCTGCTAAGCTTATTTAGGATAGGTTGTCCAAGGTCAACGAAGGCGTTTTCACTCAAGGTGACTCTCGTGTTGACGTTCTTCGCAATCTCTTCAACCGCTTCAAAAGACTCAACAATGAGAATGTTCAACAAAATTTTGATCGTGTCACTGATATCTCCAACGAGCTTCAAGCACTTGGTGCCACTAACATCACCGATCACGAAGTGGTGAAGAAACTGCTGAGATCTCTTGATTCCTCATTCGATACTCTGGCTTTGATGATTCAACAGGATGGAGACTACAAGTCACTTGATCCTGTTGATATTCTTGAGAGACTCAATACTCATGAATTCCAACAAGCTGAGAAAAGAGACCTCTACGGGCCAAGCTATGGTAGATCTCGTGCTTTGAAGGCAAAAAACAATTTCCTCATCTGAAGGCAAAGATTCTGATAGTAGCCTTGGTGATCGTAAAGAACTAAGTCAGGAGCTGGCAATGCTCATGACGAAATTCCAAAAGTTTTCAAGGAGAGGCGATTTGGAAAGTCATCAAAAGGTGGCTTGAGGAAATCAGATTCCTTAGGTGACTACAAGAAGAGAACGTGTCACAAGTGCAAGAAATTTGGTCACTTCATCTGTGACTGTCCTCTCTGGGAAAAAATCAAAGAGGAAGAAGTACAAGGACTACAGTTCTGATGACTCGAAGAAAAAGAAGAAATCTTCAAAGTCCTCATCTGCAAAGTCCTCATCTTCAAAGTCCTCAATGCACAAGAAGAATGGTTCCAGAAAGGCTCGGGCTTTCATTGGCAAGGAAATGGATTCTAAAGAAGAATCTGAAGAATATGAAGAAGAGGAAGAATCTGAGATGGAATCAGAATCTGGTGTTGCTGGCCTTGCTCTCGCCACTACTTTTGTCAGCAAGTCCATCTTCAACAATGAAGAAAATGACTACTCCAACGACTCTGACATCGGCAATGATGATTATGCTCCCACCTATTGCTTCATGGCTAAATGTTCCAAGAATGAACCTCCAAAAGCTACTGAGTGGGTCCTCGATACTGGATGCACCAACCACATGACTGGTGACAAGAATCTACTGATGAATTTGCCACTTGCACCATCTCATCTGAAGCATATCACCTACGCTGACAAAGGAAAAAAAGCAAGGTATTGGGTCTAGGTAAGGTTGCAATCTCAAAGGACCGACACATGGATAAGGTGATGCTTGTCGAATCCCTCGGGTTCAACCTCATGGCTGTCTCAATGCTTTGTGATCTTGATATGATTGTCATCTTTGGAAAATATCATTGTGTTGTCATCATGGAATCTGAAAAATCCAAAGTCTTAAAAGGCTTTAGGAGATGAGACTTGTATATTGTTGATTTCTCTACAGGTCCTCAGCCTGCCACGTGCCTACTTGCAAACTCCTCAGAAGGCTGGCTATGTCATCGATGACTTGGACACGCTGGTATGAGGAACTTGCGCACTCTTGTGAAGAAAAAGCACGTCATTGGCATTGAAGGTGTCAGATTCCTCAAGGATCACCTCTGTGGTGCATGTGTGTCTGGGAAGATGACTAGATCCAAGCATCGCTCGAAGACAATCATGACCACGACTCGACCCTTTGAATTGCTTCACATGGACCTCTTTGGCCCCACTCAGTATTGCACACTAACAAATTCTTCAAGTTTGTATGGCTTTGTCATTGTTGATGATTACTCTCGTTACACCTGGGTGCATATTATTCTGTACAAGTGTGAAGTGTAGGATGTCTTCGGACGATTTGCTTTAAGGGCCTCAACAAACTTCGACGTCAAGATCAAGCATATCAGGAGTGATAATGGGACTGAGTTCAAGAACACAAAATCCGACGAATATCTTGATGAACTTGGTATTACTCATGATCTATCTGCCCCATATACTCCTCAGCACAATGGCGTTGTGGAGCGCAAGAACAGGACTCTTGTTGAGATGGCTCACACCATGCTTGATGAATACAAGACTCCTCGTCACTTTTGGCCTGAGGTAATTGATACAACTTGCCACATCATCAATAGGGTATATCTTCACAAATTCTTCAAGAAGACTTCATATGAACTCATAACTGGCAAGAAACCCAATGTAAGTTATCTCAAAGTCTTCGGTGCAAAATGCTGGATTAGAGATCCTCACCATAGTTCTAAATTTGCACCGAAAGCACATGAAGGTTTTATGCTTGGTTATGGAAAGGAATCGCACACCTACAGGGTCTTCAACACCTACCATCAAAAGGTTGTTGAAACTGTAGATGTGTGGTTCGATGAAACTAATGGCTCGCAAAGAGAGCACCTGCCTCCTGTGCTAGATGAAAAGTCTCCTGAGGAATAAATTAAGCTGAAGGCTACTAAAGATGTAATACCCACTGAAGAACCTCAACCTACTGAGGAAGTCATTCCAACCAATGAAGACATTCATGCTAATACACCTGAAGAAAATGGTGCTGAAGAAAATCCTCAGCCACGTCAACCTGCTCATCCAAGAGTTGCAAATGAAGTCTAGATTGACAAAATCATCGACGACATCAATGCACCAGGTCCCCTCACTCGCTCAAGAGATTTACATTTGACTAACTTTTGTGGGCACTTTGATTTTGTCTCTATCATAGAGCCCACCAAAGTTGATGAAGCATTCAAGGAGCCTGAGTGGATTCAAGCTATGCAAGAGGAATTGCATCAATTCAAGCTCAACATCATGTGGGAACTTGTCAAGCAGCCAGATCCTCGCAAGCACAACATCATAGGTACCAAGTGGATATACCGCAACAAGCAATATGAAAATGGCCTTGTGGTAAGAAATAAGGCTCGTCTCATAGCACAAGGCTACACACAGGTTGGCGGAATTGAATTCGATGAAACTTTTGCACCTGTTGCTAGACTTGAAGTTATTCACATATTGCTTGCTTATGCTAACCATCATGATATCATCTTAAATAAAATGGATGTGAAAAGTTCATTCCTCAATGGTAAACTTGAGGAAGAAGTATATGTTGCTCAACCCCCAGGTTTTGAAGACCCTAAGCATCCAGACAAAATCTTCAGACCCAACAAGGCCCTCTATGGCCTCAAGCAGGCCCCTCGGGCGTGGTACGACACTCTGAAGGAATTCCTCATGAAGAAAGGCTTCAAACCCGGTTCACTCGACCTAACTCTTTTCACTAAATCCTATGACAATGAACTGTTCATATGCCAAATATATGTATACGATATTATGTTTGGTTGTACTAACAAATGTTACAGTGATGAATTTGCCTATATGATGAGTGAAGAATATAAAATGTCTATGATGGGAGAGTTGAAATTCTTCTTAGGTCTTCAAATTCGTCAGCAAGACAATGGCATCTTCATCTCTCAAGAGAAATACCTCAAGGATCTTCTGAGGAAATTTGACATGCAAGACTGCAAAGGCGTCAAAACTTCAATGCCTTCAAAAGGCCACCTCTGCACTGACGAAAATGGTAAAGATTTTGATCAGAAGATATATCGCTCCATGATTGGCTCTTTATTGTATCTATGTGCATCTAGGCCTGATATTATGCTGAGTGTTTACATGTGTGCCCAATTCCAAGCAACACAGAAGGAATCACACCATAAGGCGTGAAACATATTCTTCGATACTTAGCTCACACACCAACTCTTGGATTATGGTATCCCAAGGGCTCAAATCTTCACCTCCTCGGCTACTCAGATGCTGACTATGCTGGAGATCGTGTGGATCGCAAGTCAACCTCAGGCACATGCCATTTCCTCAGACAATCCTTAGTCTATTGGTCGTCAAAGAAGCAGAACTGCATGCCACTATCTACTGTTGAAGCTGAGTACATTGCTGCTGGTTCATGTTGCACTCAGTTGCTATGGATGAAGCAAATCCTGAAGGACTATGGCATCAAGGTGAAGAATGTGCCTCTCTACTGCGATAATGAGAGCGCTATCAAGATTGCTTACAACCCAGTTCAGCATTCCAAGACCAAGCACATCCATATTCGTCATCACTTTCTTCGAGATCATGTACTCAAGGGCGACATCTCCATCGACCACATCCCCATTGAAGAACAACTGGCTGATATCTTCACTAAGCCCTTGGATGAAAAGAGATTTTGCAAGTTGTGGTGTGAGCTAAATATCTTAGAATCTTCGAATGTTCTTTGAGAAAGACACACATCCTAACACTTATGCAAAATTGATGACTTAGATGTGCAACACACGAAGTAACGTTTTTCTTCAAGCAATGAAGAATAACCCTCTAAGTGTGAAGAAATTAATGAAGAATTTGATTCTCAGAACCCTACAACAATTGTACGCGGTGTCTGAAATCATCATTCTTATACGGTGGGTCACGCCACCAACCATAGTTTAAATTCTTCAAAGTTGAGTTTTTCGTCATTTTGCAAATTCTTCAATTTTTCAAATTCCTCAAGCTTGCAAATTCCTCAACTTTTAAATTCTTTAAACTATGAAACTCATGTTATTCATTTACTATATATATATTTGAGTTTTGTATATCCTCAACATCATTCACTTATTGCTAATTCTTCAAGTTGATTTTCATCTAAGTGAATGCGATCGGACCCGTTCCCCTTCTATGCTAAACTCAACCCAGTTTGTTCACAAATTCTTCACATATATTCTACTTTGAAACTCGTTCAAAGTCTTCACTGTGTCCTTGAAAACTGAAGAATTTGTGAACGGAAACTTTAAAATTTTCACTATATAAATTTCCGGCGCTTTCCGCTCAGATCGTTCTGATTCCCACGACTGGATAACCCACGATCCCCCACTATCTCCACTACTCAGAATGTGGGTGACACATGTCGCGTGGAGAGCAAGCGTCAGGGGCAATCTGATCCAAAATCTTCGGGCCGATTGGTTTTCACCTCCACTATAAATACCCCTTCCCTTTCACTGTGCTTGAGTTACTCCTCACTGCCACTCTCTCCCGAGTTCAAACCTAGCGCCGCCGCTAAAATCATCGCCGCCGGAGAGGAAGAGCTTCATTGCCTCAACCTCGCCATCGCTGTACTCGCATCAGCCATGAAAATCTTCACTCTGCCGCCGTTGTAGCTGTCTCCCTCAGCCAAGCTAGGGCGTGGGAGATCTGGACAGACGAACTTCTCCGATTTCGACTCACTGTTCGTCGTGTTCTTCATCAGGGTAAATAATATCTGATTTTACTGCCCTTGTTTGATCTTCAAGTTTTCCACAAAATCCTCAAAGGTGTTTATTCTTCAAGAATGATATTCTAAAGCACCTTACATGTTCATTCCCTTAATGTTTTTCCTAAGTTATAATTTTCTTCAAGATTCCTCAATTATGTGGATCCTCAAAATTTGCACAACTCTAGAACCTAAGACAAGAACACTTAGTGAAATTCCTCGAAGACATCTATGGTCAAAATTCCTCAACTTGATGTATTTTGAATTTTTTTGAGAACGCATATGACCTCTTCAAATTCCTCGCACCTATACTCTGTTCACGGGTACAAAATGTCTGCTGATGAATCACTAGGTTCTCATCAACTTAACTCATTTGCAGGTTCCTTGAATAAAATTTGCACACTTCCTCAGAATCCTCAAAAGTTCAGAATCCTCAGCCGAAGAAAATGGCTGATGAGAAAAAGGCACACAAAGGTGCATACTTGGCCAAAACTCGGGCCGGGCCTAAAAAAGCCCGTGGTTAAAACTCAGGCTCGAGCCCGGCCCGGCCCGACCGTCGGGCCTAATTTTTGGGACCAGGCCCGGCCCGACCCGGCCTGCTCGACCCGACGTTGGCATAAAAAATTTTTGCACAGGCCCGAGCCCGGCCTAGTCCAACCTTCTGGCTTGATTTTCAGGCCCGGGCCCGGCCCGCGGGCAAGCCCCGGCTCGGCCTGGCCCGGGAATTTCGGGTCGGGTCGGGTCGGGCCAACCGGGCCGGGCTGCCCATGGCCAGGTATACAAAGGTGGAAAGAAACCTGAAGTGCAAACTACGTTTGAGATACCTGATGAACTGTATGAGGAATATTGCACTCCAGATGAAGAAACTCATGGCAAGGAAACTACAAAGAAGCGAAAGATTCACATTCAGAAAATTGAGAGGAGATGGGCACGAGAGTGGAAAGAATATCGCTATGTCACTCCAAAATACATGAAGAAATTCGCTATTAAACCCCCTTGCAATAGGCCACCCTTGGCTCCAAACCAAATTGCTGATCCCACTAGTCTCAAAACTGGTGATGACTTTCCTCAAGAATGGGAAAGACAACAAGCCAGGCTGGCAAAGAAGGCAAAAGAGGCTATGAAGAAATTCAATGAAGACACTCCTGCTGCCTTTGTCGGAGCCTCCGCTAGTGCTCCGAAGAAACCGATTGTGAAGAAGTCTACAGTAAAATAAAAGTCCTCAACTTCAAAATCATCACTATAGAATCCTCATGCAAAGTCTTCAAAGGCCTCCACATTGCCTTCAGTAGCTGCACTATCATTAGCTGCTGCCGCAAAGTCCTCAACACCTGTGCACCTTGGAACATGTCAGAGGGCCAAGGGCTTCTCAATTGCTTCAGGGGTCTCTGCAAGTTCCTCTGCCCAAGCATATTCCTCAACCAGTCCTTCATTGATGAAGATGAAATCCACTACTCGAAGAGGCCCTCGACCAAGTCCTCAACCAAAGAAGGTTATGTTCAAAATACCATCAAATTCTTTAGATAATGAAGCTGATGATGAGGAACTAGCGGGAATCATCAGAAACAAGCAAGAACGAGTGGCTGAAGCAAAGGGCACTCAGATTCCTCTATGGCTGGATCCAAAAATGGTGATGAACTTCATTGACATCTGGCACAAGGATCCCAAAACTACAATTGATGATTTGAAGCTACCGCCTGGTACAGATCATGTCCTCACTGCCTTCATGGCTGACAAAAAGTGGAGGTATGAGAAGGCCATACAAACCAAGAAGGCTTAGTACAAGAAAAAGCACTACTTGAAGAACAATGTTCCGAGGCTTTCTCTTGAGGAACTGGTGAAGATGCAGTCTGAGATCAAAGACCTTAGTGATAGCTTCAACAGATACTATGCTGATTGGCAAGGCGCCAAAATTTGTTTCATCAAAGTGGCGGATAAAGCCATCATGGACCACAATTCAAGGGTTGCTGCTGGATCACAACCTCGAATTCCTCAGGATGAAGAATCTGCTCAGCTTGCTGAAGAAACTACAAGCACAACTGAAGAAATTCAGACTGCTGAAGAACCTGCCAGGGCAACCTCCACTGTTACGCCTGAAGAAATTGCCAGGCAAGCTGAAGCTTTTGTTGCGCCTGATGAAATTGAGACCACAAGGGCGACTGCATTAGTCGTGTCTAAAGAAAATGCTCCTCCTTCACCCTCTGCAGAAACTGCAAAATCCTCAAGGTGAAAGTCATCAATCTTCCTTCTGCATCAGAAGCGAAGAAAACTAAGGCTGCGGAGAAGAAGGCTGCAAAAAAGAGAAAGGCATCAACTTCAGATTCCTCAGCAATGAAGAAATTGAAGACATTGCCAAGTTCTTCAACAGAGCCGATTGATACAACTCATATCAGCTCCGTGCCAGCCTATGAACTAGTAACATTTGGTGTTGACTATGTCATCCCAAATGATGATCAAGAAGAAAAGGATCAGTGTGCTGCTACCTCGGAGCAGATTGATGAAGAAATTGAAGTGGAAGCAAATGCTTCAACCTGACAGGTATCATCGCCCCAGCCCCAGTTCACCGTTGAAGAGGTCGGTGTTGAAGAAATGGAAGAGTATGTGGACATTGGAAACACTACACCTCTGATCAATGATGAATATTGGGAAGCTACACACCCACATTCCCTAATGACCACTCCTCTATCACAATTCCTCAGTCTCCAGCCCAGACTGAAGAAATTAATACAAGATCTGATGACTTGGCTACAACTATGACTAAAGATATTCCAGCTACATCGGTTGAGGAAGTTGTTGCTCCAACTGCCACTGAGGAAACTGCAGTGCAAATTCCTCAGTCTGAAGAAATTCCTCCTATGCCTAAGGAGATTGTGGGCCGCTTCAAGCCAAACCTTCAGCAGAAGCCTAAGATGCCATTCAAAGGCTCAAAGAGCCCCAAATTCATCAAGACAGATTTCTTCAACGAACACATCTTCTTCACTGGACCAAATCCGTATGACTCTACAAGAGCCAGTCGCACTAGATTCTGGACAACCACGCAGATGAACTACTATGCATCAGTGTTGTTTGACAAGAAGAAAGTCTTCAAGAATCATAAAATTCCTCATGCGGATATGGAAATGATCCCTTCTTTCACTTCGGTGCTCGCAGTTCTTCGTGATGCTGGAATTCTTCCATTCTGTGTGGATATCTATGATTGGAATGAAGAGCTGATTCTTTATGCGTCTCCAACGTATCTATAATTTTTGATTGTTCGATGCTATTATATTATCTATTTTGGATGTTTTATATGCATTAATATGCTATTTTATATTATTTTTGGGACTAACCTATTAATCTAGAGCCTAGTGCCAGTTTCTATTTTTTGCTTGTTTTTGAGAATTGCAAATAAGGAATATTAAAGGAAGTCCAAACAGAATAAAACCTTTGGAATGATTTTTTCTGGAATGGAAGGAAACCAGGAGACTTGAGAACCAAGGCAGAAGAGCCATCATGGGGCCACAAGCCCTAGGGGCGCGCCCAGGGGGGTAGGGCGCGCGCCCACAAGCTTATGGGCCCACGGCAGCTCTCCCAACCCTAAGCTTTGGCCTATAAATTCCCGAATATTCCATTATTGTCAGAACGAGCCACGAAAACACTTTTCCACCGCCAGAAGCCTTCATTCTCGAGACATCCAATCTTGGAGCCTTTTCCCGTGATCTGCCGGAGGGGGATTCCATCACGAGGGCATCTACATCAACTCCATTGCCCCTCCGATCATGTGTGAGTAGTTCACCACAGACCTTCGGGTCCATAGCTAGTAGCTAGATGGCTTCTTCTCTCTCTTTGCTCTTCAATACTATGTTCTTCATGATCTTCATGGAGATCTATCTGATGTAATACTCTTTTGCGGTGTGTTTGTCGAGATCCGATGAATTGTGGGTTTATGTTCAGATTATCCATGAATATTATTTGAGTCTTTACTGAATTCTTATATGCATGATTTCATATATTTGCAAGTCTCTTCGATTTATTCGTTTGGTTTGGCCAACTAGATTGGTAATTCTTGCAATGGGAGAAGTGCTTAGTTTTGGGTTCAATCTTGCGGTGTCCTCACCTAGTGAAAAAGTAGGGGTAGCGAGGCACGTATTGTATTGTTGCCATCAAGGATAACGAGATCGGGTTTTCATCATATTTCTTGAGTTTATGCCTCTACATCATGTCATCTTACCTAATGCGTTAATCCGTTCTTCGTGAACTTAATACAATAGATGCAGGCAGGAGTTGGTCGATGTGTGGAGTAATAGTACTAGATGCAGAATCGTTTCGGTCTACTTGACACGGACGTGATGCCTATATGCATAATCATTGCCTTGGATATCTTCATAATTATTTGCTTTTCTATCAATTGCTTGATAGTAATTTGTTCACCCACCGTAATACTTGCTATCATGAGAGAAGCCTCTAGTGAAACCTATGGCCCCCGGGTCTATTTTCCATCTTATACTTCCAGATCTAAAACCAAAAATACCAAAAATACTTTTCTGCATTACTTTTACCTTTTGTTTTCCTTTCCGTTCAAGCAATCTATCTCTATCAGATCTCATCCTTGCAAGTAACCTTAAAGGGATTGACGACCCCTTTATAGCGTTGGGTGCTCGAGTTTGATTCTTTGTGTAGGTACACCTATTGGGGACTTGCTTGTATGTCCTACTGGATTGATACCTTGGTTCTCAACAACTGAGGGAAATACTTATCTACTTTGCTGCATCACCCGTTCCTCTTCACGGAAACCAACGCATGCTCGAGAAGTAGCAAGAAGGATTTCTCGCACCGTTGCCCGGGAGATCTACATCAAGCCTACCAAGTACCCATGACAAACTCATCTCTTGCATTTATATTATTTGCATTTTGCCTCTTGTTTTCCTATCCCCCACTTCACCAATTTGCCATTTTATTCGCCCTCTTTGTTGTTTGCCTTTTTCTCGCCGGATCTCTTTTGTTTGCTTGTGTTGCCATGTGCTTCCTATTTGCTTGCATCTTCGCTTGCTAAAAATCTACTGTTATGGATCCTCATCACTTTCTAATCTTTTCAAAAGACCAAATTCTGATGAACCAATTGCTAGTGAGTTGAGTGTACTTGATTGTCTCTATGAAGTTTTGCTTGATATTCGTGAATCTGAAAATTGCGATGAAGTGATTCACGATGTTTCCTTGAATGAAAAGCATGATTGCAATGATATTGTTATAAATTTTATTAATGTCAATTATGTTAATGATATGCAAACTACAAGCTTGGGGATGCTATATTTGATGAGTTTGCCATGACCACTACTTATTTCAATGATCATGATTGGGGTGATAATGCTTCTTATGATCTTGATAAGTTATTTAATACTCATGATGAATATGCTATTGAAAGTGGGTTTGGAAGAGTGTCAACTTTAGGCATTATTGATCCCACTATTTTGGAGAGTGTTCAATCTTATGAAATTTTTGATAAAAGTGGGTTTGGAGAAGTCATGATATTAGTTAATGATAATCCCACTATTTTGGAAGAGTATCAACTTTGCATGCATGTGGATCATGAAGAGACAATTTTATATGATAGTTATATTGTTGAATTCCTTCATGATTCTACTGAAATTTATTATTAGGGAGGAACATATGCTTGTAGAAATTGCAATAATATCAAGTTTCCTCTCTATGTGTTCAAAGTTTTGAAGTTATGCTTGTTTTGCCTTCCTATGCTAGTTAATTCTTGTTCCCATAAATTGTTTTCTCACAAAATCCCTATGCATAGTAATTGGGTTAGACTTAAACGTGTTTTTAATGCTATTCATAATTCTCTTTTGCATATCTCAACTACTACTTTTTATGTGAGCATCATTGAAATCGTTATGCCTAGCTAGGGGCGTTAAACAATAGCGCTTGTTGGGAGGCAACCCAATTTTATTTTGCCTTATGTTTTTGTTTCTGTTTTGGTTTTTTTTTCACATTATTACTTCTGTAATAATTGTGTTTTTGTGTTTTAATTGGTGTTTGAGCCAAGTAAAACCTTTGGGGTGATCTATGGTAGTTGTTGATTTGATCTTGCTGAAAAACAGAAACTTTTGCGCTCAGTCCAGGAATTTTATAAAAAAATTAGAGTGTCGAATTGGTATGAAAGTTTTACACAAGATTTATGTACAAATTTAACTGATTTTAACAAATTTTCAGAATTTTTAGAGTTCTAGAAGTATTCTAAGTTTATAGATTGCTACAGACTGTTCTGTTTTTGACATATTCTATTTTCTTTGTGTTTTATCTTATTTTGATGTATCTATGGGTCGTATCGGAGGGTATGAGCCATGGAGAAGTTATAATACAGTAGTTATTATACAAATATTAATAAATAATGAGTTCACAATAGTACCTAAAGTGGTGATTTTTTTATACTAACGGATCTCATGAGTTTTGTGTTGAGTTTTGTGTTGTGAAGTTTTCAAGTTTTGCGTGAAGATTTGATGGACTATGGAATAAAGAGTGGCAAGAGCCTAAGATTGGGGATGCCCAAGGCACCCCAAGTAATATTCAAGGATACCAAAAACCCTAAGCTTGGGGATGCCCCAGAAGGCATCCCCTCTTTCGTCTTCAATCCATTGGTAAATTTACTTGAGGCTATATTTTTATTCACCACATGATATGTGTTTTGCTTGAGGCGTCTTGTATGATATGAGTATTTCCTTTTTAGTTTCCCACAATCATCCTTGCTGCACACATATTTTGAGAGAGACATGCTGAATCATGAATTTATTAGAATACTCTATGTGCTTCACTTATATCTTTTGAGCTAGGCAATGTTGCTCTAGTGCTTCACTTATATCTTTTTAGAGCATGGTGGTGTTATATTTTATAGAAATTATTGAACTCTCGTTACTCACTTATATTATTCTGAGAGTTTCTTAAAACATCATGGTAATTTGTGTAGGTTATGAATTTATCCTAATATAATGGGCATCCAAGAGGGATATAATAAAAACTTTCATATTAAGTGCATTGAATACTATGAGAAGTTTGATTCCTTGCATATAGTTTTGAGATAATAGATATGGTAATATGAGAGTAATGCTAGTGAGTAGTTGTGAATTGGAATAGATACTTGTGTTAAAGTTTGTGATTCCCGTAGCATGCACGTATGGTGAACCGTTATGTAACGAAGTCGGAGCATGATTTGTTTAATGATTCTCAACCTTTGTGTGAGGGTCAGGAGCACGCGATGGTTAACTCCTACCAACCTCTCCCCTAGGAGCATGCATATAATGCTTTATTTTATAACTAATAGACTTTTGCAATAAGTATGTAAGTTCTTTATGACTAATGTTGAGTCCATGGATTATACACACTCTCACCCTTCATCTCTGCTAGCCTCTCTAGTACCGCGCAACTTTTGCCGGTACATCAAACCCTCCTTCCTCAAAACAACCACCATATATTCCTCAAAACAGCCACCATACCTACCTATTATGGCATTTCCATAGCCATTCTGAGATATATTGCCATGCAACTTCCACCATGTAGTTTTTCATGACTTGCACCATCACTTCATATTGCATATAGAGTCATACTTTGTCATAGATATCGAGTTGTGATTTCTTTTTTTTTTGAGTTATAAGTAAATATAAGTATGATGTTTGTTCATTAATAAAGCATTGTCCCGTGAGAAAAAAAGGATGATGGAAGCCATGACTCCCTCACAAGTTGGGATGAGTATTCGGACTTTACAAAAAATAAAAGAGGCCAACGAAGCCCCCAAAAAAAGAGGCCAAAGAAGCCCACCAATATATATATATATATATATATATAAAGAAAAAAATGAGAGAAAGAGAGAAGGGACAATTGCTACTACCTTTTTCCACACTCGTGCTTCAAAATAGCACCATGATCTTCATGATAGAGAGTCTCCTATTTTGTCACTTTCATATAACTAGTGGATATTTTTGCACGACCACTTAGTTTTATTTTTAAGATTTCATACACTTATAGCTCTAAGTGCATTTGTTGCATGACAATCCCTACTAACTCACATTGATATCTATTGATGGGCATCTCCATAACCCGTTGATATGCCTAGCTGATGTGAGACTATCTTCTCCTTTTTCTCCTTGCACCTTCTCCATATTCTATTCCACCTATAATGCTATATACATGGCTCATGCTCATGTATTGCGTGAGAGTTGAAAAGGTTTGAGAACACCAAAAGTGTGAAACAATTGCTTTACTTGTTCATTGTGGTTGTGGATGATTTAGATACTTTGTGTGGGGAAGATGGAGCATAGCCAGACCATATGATTTTGTAGGGATAACTTTATAAGGCCATGTTATTTCGAAAGGACACGACTGCCTTGTTGGTGTGCTCGAAGTATTACTGTTTTTTTGTCAATATTAGACTATTGTTTTGAATCTTATGGATCTAAATATTCATGCCACAATAAAGAATATTACATGGATAAATATGTTAGGTAGCATTCCACATGAAAAATTCTGTTTTTATCATTTACCTACTCGAGGATGAGCAGGAATTAAGCTTGGGGATGCTGATACGTCTCCAACTTATCTATAATTTTTGATTATTCCATGCTATTTTATTATCTGTTTTGGATGTTTTATATGCATTAATATGCTTTTTATATTATTTTTGGGACTAACATATTAATCTAGAGCCTAGTGCCAGTTTCTATTTTTTCTTGTTTTTGAGAATTGCAGATAAGGTATATTAAATGTAGTCCAAACGGAATAAAACCTTCGGAATGATTTTTTCTGGAATGGAAGGAAACCAGGAGACTTGAGAACCAAGGCAGAAGAGCCACCGTGGGGCCACAAGCCCTAGGGGGGCGCCCAAGGGGTAGGGCACACCCCACAGGCTTGTGGGCCCACGATAGCTCTCCCAACCCTAATTTTCGGCCTATAAATTCCCAAATATTCCATTATTATCAGAACGAGCCACGAAAACACTTTTCCGCCGCCAGAAGCCTCCGTTCCCGAGAGATCCAATCTTGGAGCCTTTTTCGGTAATCTGTCGAAGGGGGATTCGATCATGGAGGGCATCTACATCAACTCCATTGCCCCCTCCGATGATGCGTGAGTAGTTCACCACAGACCTTCGGGTCCATAGCTAGTAGCTAGATGGCTTCTTCTCTCTCTTTGCTCTTCAATACCATGTTCTTCATGATCTTCATGGAGATCTATCCAATGTAATACTGTTTTGCGGTGTGTTTGTCGAGATCCGATGAATTGTGGGTTTATGTTCAGATTATCCATGAATATTATTTGAGTCTTTCCTGAATTCTTATATGCATGATTTCATATATTTGCAAGTCTCTTCGAGTTATTCGTTTGGTTTGGCTAACTAGATTGGTAATTCTTGCAATGGGAGAAGTGCTTAGTTTTGGGTTCAATCTTGTGGTGTCCTCACCCATTGACAAAGTAGGGGTAGTGAGGCACGTATTATATTGTTGCCATCAAGGATAACAAGATGGGGTTTTCATCATATTGCTTGAGTTTATCCCTCTACATCATGTCATCTTACCTAATGCGTTACTCTTTTCTTCATGATTTAATACTCTAGATGCAGGCAGGAGTCGATCGATTTGTGGAGTAATAGTAGTAGATACAGAATCGTTTCGGTCTACTTGACACAGACGTGATGCCTATATGCATAATCATTGCCTTGGATATCTTCATAATTATTTGCTTTTCTATCAATTGCTCGACAGTAATTTGCTCACCCACCATAATACTTGCTATCATGAGAGAAGCCTCTAGTGAAACCTATGGCCCCCGGGTCTATTTTCCATCTTATTCTTTAAGATCTAAAACAAAAAAATACTTTGATGCATTACTTTTACCTTTTCTTTTACTTTCCGTTCAAGCAATCTATCTCTATCAGATCTTGTTGGGAGAAGTAGTAGTAAATCAAAATTTTCCTACGTGTCACCAAGATCTATCTATGGAGAAACCAGCAACGAGCAAAGGGGAAGTGCATCTTCATACCTTTGAAGATCGCAAAGTAGAAGCATTACTAGAACGCGATTGGTGGAATCATACTCGCAACGATTCAGATCGCGGTGGATTCCGATCTAAGCGTCGAACAACGGCACCTCCGCGTTCAACACATGTGCAGCCCGGTGACGTCTCCTATGCATTGATCCAGCAAGGAGGAAGGAGAGGTTGTGGGAGAGCTCCGGCAGTATGACGGCATGGTGACGGTGGATCTGCGTGGTACTCCGGCAGGGCTTAGCCAAGCACTATGGAGGACGAGGAGGAGGAGGGGTAGGGCTGCACCGAGGGAGAGAGACACTCATATGTTGCAGCCCCCCAAAACCCCACATATATATAGGGGGAAGGGAGGAGGGTGCACAGCCCCTAGGGATCCCACCCTAGGGCCGGTGGCCAACCCTAGATGCCCTTGTGGCCGGTAGCCAAGAGGGGAGAGGAGGGGCGGCGCCCAAGGTGGGCCTAGGGCCCATCTACACCTAGGGTTTGCCCCCCTCCCACCTAGTGCTGCGCCTTGGACCCTTGTGGGAGGCGCACCAGCCCACCTAGGAGCAGGTTCCCTCCCACCTGCTGGCCATGCAGCCCTCTGGTGCCGGTGGCCCCACAAGATGGACCCTCGGAACCCTTCCGGTGGTCCCGGTACGTTACCGGAGATGCCCAAAACACTTCTGGTGACCAAAACCTCACTTCCTATATATGAATCTCTACCTCCGGACCATTCTGGAACTCCTCGTGACGTATGACATCTCATCCGAGACTCCGAACAACCTTCGGTAACCACGTACACAATTTCCCTATAACCCTAGCGTCATCGAACCTTAAGTGTGTAGACCCTACGGGTTCGGAGGCATGTAGACATGACCGAGACACCTCTCCGGTCAACAACCAATAGCTGGATCTGGACACCCATGTTGGCTCCCACATGTTTCATGATGATCTCATCGGATGAACCACGATGTCGGGGATTCAATCAATCCCGTATACAATTCCCTTTGTCTACCGGTATGACACTTGCCCGAGATTCGATCGTCGGTATCCCTATACCTTGTTCAATCTCGTTACCGGAAAGTCTCTTTACTCGTTCCCCAACACATCATCCCGTGGCTAACTCCTTTGTCACATTGAGCTCATTATGATGATGTCTTACCGAGTGGGCCCAGACATACCTCTCCGTCACACGGAATGACAAATCCCAATCTCGATTCGTGCCAACCCAAAAGATACTTTCGGGGATACCCGTAGTATACCTTTATAGCCACCCAGTTACGTTGTGATGTTTGGCACACCCAAAGTATTCCTACGGTATCCGGGAGTTGCACAATCTCATGGTATAAGGAAACGATACTTGACATTAGAAAAGCTTTAGCAGACGAACTAGACGATCTTGTGCTATGCTTAGGTTTGCGTCTTGTCCATCACATCATTCTCCTAATGATGTGATCCCGTTATCAACGACATCCAATGTTCATGGTCATGAAACCGTGACCATCTATTGATCAACGAGATAGTCAACTAGAGGCTCACTAGGGACATATTGTGGTCTATGTATTCACACATGCATTATGGTTTCCGGTTAATACAATTATAGCATGAACAATAGACAATTATTAAGAACAAGGAAATACAATAATAACCATTTTATTATTTCCTCTAGGGCATATTTCCAACAGTCTCCCACTTGCACTAGAGTCAATAATCTAGTTACATTGTGATGTATCGAACACCCATAGAGTTCTGGTGTTGATCATGTTTTTCTCATGAGAGAGGTTTAGTCAACGGATCTGTGACATTCAGATCCGTATGTACTTTACAAATATCTACATCTCCTTCCTGAATATAATCACGAATGGAGTTGAAGCGGCGCTTGATGTGTCTTGTCTTCTTGTGAAACCTGGGCTCCTTGGCAAGGGCAATAGCTCCAGTGTTTTCACAGAATAGAGTCATCGGGCCCGACAAATTGGGAATCACTCCTAGGTGGTGATGAACTCCTTCATCCAGACTCCTTCCTTTGTTGCTTCCGAAGCAGCTATGTACTCTACTTCACATGCAGATGCTGCATGACGCTTTGCTTGCTGCTGCACCAACTGACTGCCCTTCTGTTCAAAATATACACGTATCCGGTTTGTGACTTGGAGTCATCCGGATCTGTGTCGAAGTTAGCATCGACGTAACCCTTTATGATGAGCTCTTCGGCACCTCCGTATATGAGAAACATGTCCTTGGTCCTTTTCAGGTACTTCAGGATATTCTTGACCGCTGTCCAGTGTTCCGCTCCAAGATCACTTTGCTACCTCCCTACCAAACTTATGGCAAGGTTCACATCAGGTCTGGTATACAGCATGGCATACATAATAGAGCCTATGGCTGAAACATAGGGGATGACACTCATCTTTTCTCTATCCTCTGCCGTGGTCAGGCATTGAGTCGTACTCAATCTCACACCCTGCAACACAGGCAAGAACCCCTTCTTGGACTGATCCATATTGAACTTCTTCAATATCTTGTCAAGGTATGTGCTTTGTGAAAGACCTATGAGGCATTTCGATCTATCTCTATAGATCTTGATGCCTAATATGTAAGCAGCTTCTCCAAGGTCCTTCATTGAAAAACACTTATTCAAGTAGGCCTTTATGCTTTCCAAGAGTTCTATATCATTTCTCATCAACAATATGTCATCCACATATAATATGAGAAATGCTACAGAGCTCCCACTCACTTTCTTGTAAATACAGGGTTCTCCATAAACCTGTATAAATCCAAACGCTTTAATCACCCCATTAAAGCGAATGTTCCAACTCCGAGATGCTTGCACCAGCCCATAGATGGAGCGCTGAAGCTTGCATACTTTGTTAGCATCTTTAGGATCGACAAAACCTTCCGGCTGCATCATATACAGTTCTTCCTTAAGGAAGCCATTAAGGAATGTCATTTTGACGTCCATTTGCCAGATCTCATAATCATAAAATGCGGCAATTGCTAACATGATTCGGACGGACTTCAACATCGCTACGGGTGAGAAAGTCTCATCGTAGTCAACTCCTTCAACTTGTCGATAGCCCTTAGCGACAAGCCGAGCCTTATAGACGGTCACATTACCATCTGCGTCAGTCTTCTTCTTAAAGATCCATTTATTTTCTATAGCTCGCTTATCATCGGGTAAGTCCACCAAAGTCCATACCATTTTTCTCATACATGGATCCTATCTCGAATTTCATGGCTTCAAGCCATTTTTGGAATCTGGGCCCACCATCACTTCTTCATAGTTCGAAGGTTCATCATTGTGCAACAACATGATTTCCAGGACAGGGTTGCCGTACCACTCTGGTGCGGAACGTGTCCTAGTGGACCTTCAAATAGCAACTTGATCTGAAGTTTCATGATCATCATCATTAACTTCCTCTCCAGCCGGTGCAGGCTCCACAAAAACAACTTCCTGTGCTGCGCTACTCTCCAGTTCGAGTGGAGGTACAATTACCTCATCAAGTTCTATTTTCCTCCCACTTACATATTTCAAGAGAAACTCTTTCTCTAGAAAGGATCCATTCTTGGCAACAAAGACTTTGCCTTCGGATCTAAGGTAGAAGGTATACCCAACAGTTTCTTTGGCGTATCCTATGAAAACACACTTTTTCGCTTTGGGTTCGAGCTTCTCAAGTTGAAGTTTCTTCACATAAGCATCGCATCCCCAAACTTTCAGAAATGACAGCTTAGGTTTCTTTCCAAATCATAATTCATATGGTGTCATCTCAACGGACTTAGACGGTGCCCTATTTAAAGTGAATGCGATAGTCTCTAATGCATATCCCCAAAATGATAGTGGTAAGTCAGTGAGAGACATCATAGATCGCACCGTATCCAATAGAGTGCGATTACGATGTTCAGACACACCATTTCGCTAAGGTGTGCCAGGCGGCGTGAGTTGTGAAACAATTCCACATTCCCTTAGGTGCGTGCCGAACTCGTGACTCAAATATTCTCCGCCACAATCAGATCACTGGCACTTTATTTTCCTGTCACGTTGATTCTCTACCTCACTCTGAAATTCCTTGAACTTTTCAAAGGTTTCATACTTGTGTTTCATTAAGTAGACATACCCATATCTGCTTAAGTCGTTAGTGAGGGTGAGAACATAACGGTAGCCATCGCGAGCCTCAACGCTCATTGGACCGCATACATCCGTATGTATTATCTCTAACAAGTCAGTTGCTCGCTCCATTGTTCCGAAGAACGGAGTCTTGGTCATCTTGCCCATGAGGCATGGTTTGCACGTGTCAAATGATTCAAAATCAAGAGACTCCCAAAGTCCATCAGCATGGAGTTTATTTATGCGTTTAACACCAATATGACCAAGGCGGTAGTGCCACATGTAAGTGGGACTATCGTTATCAACCTTACATCTTTTGGTACTCACACTATGAACATGTGTAACATCACGTTTGAGATTCATCAAAAATAAACCATTGACCAGCGGGGCATGACCATAAAACATTTCTCTCATATAAATAGAACAACCATTATTCTCAGATTTAAATGAGTAGCCATCTCGCATCAAGCGAGATCTAGATACAATGTTCATGCTCAAAGCTGGTACTAAATAACAATTATTAAGGTTTAAAACTAATCCCGAAGGTAGATGCAGAGGTAGCGTGCCGACGGAAATCACATTGACCTTGGAACCATTCCCGACACTCATCGTCACCTTGTCCTTTGCCAATCTCCGCTTATTCCGCAGCTCCTTCTTGGAGTTACAAATGTGAGCAACTGCACTGGTATCAAATACCTAGGATCTACTACGAGCCCTGGTAAGGTACACATCAATAACAAGTATATCACATATACCTTTAATGTTGCCGGCCTTCTTATCTGCTAAATACTTGGGGCAGTTCCGCTTCCACTGACCGGTACCCTTGCAATAAAAGCACTCAGTCTCAGGCTTGGGTCCATTCTTGTTCTTCTTCCCGACAACTTGCATACCGGGCGCGGCAACCGCTTTGCCGTCCTTCTTCAAGTTCTTCTTACCCTTGCCTTTCTTGAAACTAGTGGTCTTATTCACCATCAACACTAGATGCTCCTTTTTGATTTCGACCTCCTTTGATTTTAGCATCGAGTACAAGTCAGGAATGGACTTCTCCATACCCTGCATGTTGTAGTTCATCACAAAGCACTTGTAGCTCGGTGGAAGCGACTCGAGGATTCTGTCAATAACCGAGTCATCCGGAAGATTAACTCCCAGCTAAGACAAGCGGTTGTGCAACCCAGACAATTTGAGTATGTGCTTGCTGACAGAACTATTTTCCTCCATCTTACAACTGAAGAACTTGTCGGAGACATCATATCTCTCGACCCGGGCATGAGCTTGGAAACCAATTTCAGCTCTTGGAACATCTCATATGCTCCATGTTGCTCAAAACGCTTTTGGAGCCCTGGTTCTAAACTGTAAAGCATGCCACACTGAACCAGGGAGTTATCATCACAACGCGACTGCCAGCCGTTCATAACGTCTTGAGCCGCTGGGAAAACGGGTGCGTCACCTAGTGGTGCATCAAGGACATATAATCTCTTGGAAGCTATGAGGATGATCCTCAAGCTATGGACCCAGTCCGTATAGTTGCTTCCATTATCTTTCAGCTTGGTTTTCTCTAGGAACGCGTTGAAGTTGAGGGTAACATTAGCGTTGGCCATTGGATCCATAATATAGATTGTAAAGACAATTTTAGACTAAGTTCATGATAATTAAGTTCACATAATCAAATTATTTAATGAACTCCCACTTAGATAGACATCTCTCTAGTTATCCAAGTGACACATGATCCACGTCAACTAGCCCGTGTCCGATCATCACATGAGATGGACTAGTCATCAATGGTGAACATCTCCATGTTGATCGTATCTTCCATACAACTCAGTTCAACCTTTTGGTCTCCCGTGTTCCGAGGCCATGTCTGTACATGCCAGGCTCGTCAAGTCAACCTAAGTGTATTGCGTGTGTAAATCTGGCTTACACCCGTTGTATGCGAATGTTAGAACCTATCACACCTGATCATCACGTGGTGCTTCGAAACAACGAACCTTAGCAACAGTGCACAGTTAGGGTGAACACATTTCTTGAAATTTTGGTGAGGGATCATCTTATTTAAGCTACCGTCGTTCTTAAGCAAATAAGATGTAAAACATGGTAAACATCACATGCAATCACATAGTGACATGATATGGCCAATATCATCTTGCTCCTTTGATCTCCATCTTCGGGGCACCATGATCATCACTGTCACCGACACGACACCATGATCCATCATCGTGTCTTCATGAAGTTGTCTCACCAACTATTACTTCTACTACTATGTCTAACGATTAGCAATAAAGTAAAGTAATTACATGGCGTTTATGATTGACACGCAGGTCATACAATGAATTAAGACAACTCCTATGGCTCCTGCCGGTTGTCATACTCATCGACATGCAAGTCGTGAATCCTATTACAAGAACATGATCAATCGCATACATCACATATATGACATCACATTCTTTGGCCATATCACATCACACGGCATATGCTGCAAAAGCAAGTTAGACGTCCTCTAATTTGTTGTTGCAAGTGTTTACGTGGCTTCTATAGGTTTCTAGCAAGAATGTTTCTTACCTACGCAAAAACCACAACGTGATATGCCAATTTCTATTTACCCTTCATAAGGACCCTTTTCATCGAATCCGATCCGACTAGAGTGGGAGAGACAGACACCCGCTAGCCACCTTATGCAACAAGTGCATGTCAGGCGGTAGAACCAGTCTCACGTAAGCGTACGTGTAAAGTCGGTCTGGGCCGCTTCATCCCACAATACCGCCGAGTCAAGATAAGTCTAGTAACGAAAAGACAATTGACAAAATCGACGCCCACAACACCTTGTGTTCTACTCGTGCATAGATTCTACGCATAGACTTAGCTCTGATACCACTGTTGGGATACGTAGTAGTAAATCAAAAAATTCTACGTGTCACCAAGATCTATCTATGGAGAAACCAGCAACAAGCAAAGGGGAAGTGCATCTTGATACCTTTGAAGATCACAAAGCGGAAGCGTTACTAGAATGCGGTTGGTGGAGTCGTACTCGCAGCGATTCAGATCGTGGTGAATTCCGATCTAAGCGCCGAACAACGACGCCTGCGCGTTCAACACACATGCAACCCGGTGATTTCTCCTACGCCTTGATCCAGCAAGGAGGAAGGAGAGGTTGAGGGAGAGCTCCGGCACCACGACGATGTGGTGATGGTGGAGCTGCATGGTAATCCGGTAGGGCTTCGCCAAGCACTACGGAGGACAAGGAGGAGGAGGGGTAGGGTTACGTCGAGGGAGAGAGAGACTCGTATGTTGTAGCCCCCCCAAACCCCACATATATATAGGGGGAAGGGAGGCGGGTGCGCAGCCCCAAGGGTTCCCACCCTAGGGTCGGCGGCCAACCCTAGATGGCCTTGTGGCCGGCGGCCAAGAGGAGAGAGGAGGGGCGGCGCCCTAGGTGGGCCTAGGGCCCATCTGTCCCTAGGGTTTGTCCCCCTCCCACCTAGTGCTACGCCTTGGGCCCTTGTGAGAGGCACACCAGCACACCTAGGGGATGGTTCCCTCCCACCTGCGGCCCATGCAGCCCTCTGGTGCCGGTGGCCCCACAAGGTGGACCCCGGGAACCCTTCCAGTGGTCTCGGTATGTTACCGGAGATGCCCGAAACACTTTCGATGACCAAGACCTCACTTCCTATATATGAATCTTTACCTCCGGACATTCCGGAACTCCTCGTGATGTCTAGGATCTCATCTGCTACTCCGAACAACCTTCGGTAACCACGTACACAATTTCCCTATAAACCTAGCGTCATCGAACCTTAAGTGTGTAGACCCTACGGGTTTGGGAGGCATGTAGACAAGACCAAGACACCTCTCCGGTCAATAACCAACAACGGGATCTGGATACCCATGTTGGCTCCCACATGCTCCATGATGATCTCATCAGATGAACCACGATGTTGGGGATTCAATCAATCCCGTATACAATTCCCTTTGTCTACCGGTATGACACTTGCTCGAGTTCGATCGTCGGTATCCCTATTGTTGGGGAACGTCGCATGGGAAACAAAAAATTTCCTACGCACACGCAAACCTATCCATGGAGATGAGCATCTACGAGAGGGAGAGTGGACCTACGTACCCTTGTAGATCGCTAAGCGGGAAGTGTTAAGAAACGCGGTTGGTGTAGTCGAACTTCTTCGCGATCCAAATCGCCGAGCGTCCCGCGATCCAATCACGAACCGTCCCGCGAACACATCATGATCCGTCCCGTGAACTCATCACGATCCGTATCACGATCTTGATCACGATCTCTCCCGCGAACTCATCACGATCCGTTCCGTGATCACATCACGAACCGTCTCGCGATCTCGATCACGGTCCTTCCGATCTAGCACCGAACGGACACCACCTCCACGTTCAGCACACGTGTAGCTTGATGACGATCTCCACCGTCTCGATCCAGCGAGAGGAGGTGGAGAGGATAGAGAGTTCACCGGCAGCATGACGGCGCTCCGGTGATGGTGGTCGAGCAATTCCGGCAGGGCTTCGCCTAAGCGCTGTAGAAAACCGATCTAGAGGAGAAACTATGCACCGGTGTAACGGGTAGCACGTGGCCGGAAATTCTGTCCAAAAACCACCCAATACACTAGTATATATAGGAGCAGAGGAGAGGAGAGGCAGCCAAGGCCTTTGGGTCGGCCGAATTAGGAGGTGGGAAGCAATCCTACTTCACCTCCAATCCTAGTTGGAGTAGGATTGCCTCCTATTGGCTGATTTTCCACTTTTTGCTTTGGGACTTTCTCTCCTGCGCCATGGGCCTTTGTGGCTGTTTTCCCAGCCCACTAAGGGCTGGTTATTATTCTCCAACAGCCCATGGACCTCTTGGGGTCGAAATACCCCTCCCGGAGGCCTCCCGGTACACTACCGGCACTCCCGGTACACTACCGACACTCCCGGTACACTACCGATGAGCCCGAAACTTTTCCGGAAACCAAACTGGGACTTCCTATATATGAATCTTTACCTCCGGACCATTCCGGAGCTCCTCGTGACGTCCGGGATCTCATCCGGGACTCCGAACAAACTTCGGTCACCACCATACATAACTCTACACTACCGAAACGTCACCGAATCTTAAGTGTGCAGACCCTGCGGGTTCGAGAACTATGTAGACATGACCGAGACACCTCTACGGTCAATAACCAATGGCGGGACCTGGACATCCACATTGGTTCCTACATATTCTACGAAGATCTTTATCGGTCGAACCTCTATGTCAAGGATTCAGTTAATCCCGTATAACCTTCCCTTTGTTCTTCGGTATGTTACTTGCCCGAGATTCGATCGTCGGTATCTCCATACCTAGTTCAACCTGGTTACCGGCAAGTCTCTTTACTCGTTCTGTAATACAAGATCCCGCAAGTAACAATTAGTCATATTGCTTTCAAGGCTTATTGTGATGTTGCATTACCGAGTGGGCCCCGAGATACCTCTCCATCACACGGAGTAACAAATCCCGGTCTTGATCCATGCCAACTCAACAGACACCATCGGAGATACCTGTAGAGCACCTTTATAGTCACCCAGTTACGTTGCGACGTTTGATACACACAAGGCACTCCTACGATATCCGTGAGTTGCATGATCTCATGGTCATAGGAACATATACTTGACATGCAGAAAACAGTAGCCATAAACTGACACGATCATATGCTATGTTTGTAGTTTGGGTCTTATCCATCACATCATTCTCCTAATGATGTGATCCCGTTATCAAATGACATCTCATGTCCATGGCTAGGAAACCTTAACCATCCTTTGATCAACGAGCTAGTCCATTAGAGGCATACTAGGGACATGGTTTTGTCTATGTATCCACACATGCATTTAAGTCTCCGATCAATACAATTATAGCATGGATAATAAACGATTATCATGAACAAGGAAATATGACAATAACTAATTTATTATTGCCTCTAGGGCATATTTCCAGTAGTCTCCCACTTGCACTAGAGTCAATAATCTAGTTCACATCACCATGTGATTCGCATTGTTATGAATCTAACACCCAACGAGTTTTGGGGCTCGATCATGCTTTGCATGTGAGAGAGGTCTTATAGTCAACGGGTCTGTAACATTCAGATCTGTGTGCACTTTGCAAATACCTATGTCAAACTGTAAACACTGCTACGACACTACGCTCGGTACTATTCCAAATGGCTGCTCCACTATACATATCCAGATTGCTACTACGAGTCACCCGGATTAGTGTTAAAGCTTGTATCGACGTAACTCCTTATGACGAACTCTTTATCACCTCCATAATCGAGAAACATCTCCTCAGTCTCTTAGTTACTGAGGATAATCTTGACCGCTGTCCAGTGATCCACTCCTGGTTCACTCTTGTACCCCCTGACGAACTCATGGCAAGGCACATACAGGTGCGGTACATAGCATGTCATAATATAGAGCCTATGGCTAAGGCATAGGGGACGACGTTCGTCGTTTCTCTTTCTTCTGCCGTTGTCGAGCTTTGAGTCTCACTCAACTTTCACACCTTACAAATCAGGCGAGAACTCTTTCTCAGACTGATCCATTTTGAACTCTTTCAAAATCTTGTCAAGGTATGCACTCATTGAAAGTCTCATCGAGCATCTTGATCTATCTCCATAGACTTTGACGCTCAACAATTAGGTAGCTTCATCCAGGTCTTCCTTTGAAAATCACTTTCCAAATGACCGTTTTATGCTTTCCAGAAACTCTACATTATTTCTGATCAACAATATGTCATCCACATATACTTATCAGAAATTCTATAGTGCTCCCACTCACTTTACTTCAAATACAAGTTTCTCGTAAACTTTGTATAAACATCAAAACTTTGATCACCTCATCAAAGCGTATATTCCAACTCCGAGATGCTTGCTTCAGTCCATGGAAGGATCACCGAAGCTTGCACACCTTTTTGCATCCTTAGGCCTGACAAAACCTTCTGGTTGTATCACATACAACCTTTCCTCAAGTAAACCGTTAAGGAAACGATGTTTTGACATCCATCTACCAGATTTCATAATTGAAAACACAGCAACTGCTAACATAATTCCAACAGACTTTAGCACCACTACGAGTGAGAAAGTCTCATCGTAGTCAACTCCTTGAACTTGTCACAAACATCTTTGCAACAAGTCGAGCTTTACAAATAGTGACATTCACCATCAGTGTCTGTCTTCATTTTAAAGATCCATTTGTACTCAACGACCTGCCGTCTAACGAGCAAGTCTACCAAAGTCTATACTTGGTTTTCATACATGGATCCTATCTCGGATTTCATGGCCTCAAACCATTCGTCGAAATCCGGGCCCATCATCGCTTCTCCATAGCTCGTAGGTTCATCGTTGTCCAACAACATGATCTCCAAGACAGAGTTGTCGTACCACTTAGGAGCAGTACACATCCTTGTCGACCTACGAAGTTCGATAGTAACTTGATCCTGAAGCTTCATGATCATCATCATTAACTTCCTCTTCAACTAACGTAGGCTTCACAGAAACATCTTTATGCGTTGCGCTACTCTCTGGTTGAACAAAGGTTTAACAACCTCATCAAGTTCTATCTTCCTCCCACTCAATTCTTCCGAGAGAAACATTTCCTCAAGAAAGGATCCGTTTAAGCAACAAAAACTTTGCACTTGGATCTGAGATAGAAGGTTCACCCAACTAATCTTAGGGTATTCTATGAAGATGCATTTGTCCGCCTTGGGTTCGACCTCATTAGGTGAAAACATTTTCCACACAAGCGTTGCAGCCCCAAACATTAAGAAATGACAGCTTAGGTTTCTATCAAACCATAATTCACGCGGTGTCATCTCAACGGATTTAGATGGTGCCCTTTTTAAAGTGAATGTAGTTGTCTCTAATGCATAACCCCAAAATTATAGTAGTAAAACGACAAGAGACATCATAGCACGCACCATGTCCAATAGAGCATAACTATGATGTTCAGACACACCATCACACTATGGTGTTCTAGGTGGCATTTAGTTGTGAAACAACTTTCACATTGTCTTAAGTTGTATGCCAAACTCGTGACTCAGATATTCACCTCCACGATCATATCGCAGTCATTTTTATCTTCTTGTCACGATGATATTTAAACTTCACTTTGAATTTGCTTGAACCTTTCAAACGATTCAGACTTGTGTTTCATTAAGTAAATATACACTATATCTACTCAAATCATCAGTGAAGGTAAGAAAATAACGATATCCACTGCACGCTACAAGAGTCACTAGATTGCATACATCAACATGTATCATTTCCAATGAATCACTTGCCCGCTCCATCCAACGGGTTCCTTTAGTCATCTTGCCCAAGAGGCATGGTTCGCATGCCTCAACCGATTCAAAATCGAATGAGTCCAAATATCCATCACCATGGAGTTTCTTCATGCGCTTTATACCAATATGACATTTTGCGGCAGTGCCACAAGTATGTGGTACTATCATTATTTAACTTTGTATCTTTTGACATCAATGTTATGAACATGTGTATTACTACGATCAAGATTTCAACAAACCATTCTCAATGGGTGCATGACCATTGAAGGTATTATTCATGTAAACAGAATAACTATTATTCTCTGACTTAAATGAATAACCGTATTGCAACAAACATGATCTAATCATGTTCATGCTCAACGCAAAACACCAAATAACATTTATTTACGTTTGTCACTAATCCTGAAGGTAGAGAGAGCGTGCGATGTTGATCACATCAACCTTGGAAACATTTCCAACACACATCGTCACCTCACCCTTAGCTAGTTCTCCGTTTATTCCGTAGCTTTTATTTTGAGTTACTAACATTTAGCAACCGAACCGGTATCCAATAGCCAGGTGCTACTAGGAGTACTAGCAAGGTACACATCAATAACTCGTATATCAAATATACTTCTGTCGATGTTGCCAGCCTTCTTATCTACCAAGTATCTAGGGTTGTTCCGCTTCAGCGACCTCTCACCTCATAATAGAAGCACTTAGTCTCGGGTTTGAGTTCAACTTTGGGTTGCTTCATTGGAGCAGCAACTGACTTGCTATCCATGAAGTTTCCCTCCTTGCTCTTGCCCTTTTCGAAACTACTGGTTTGATTAACCATCAACACTTGACGCTCCTTCTTGATTTCTACCTTCGTGGTGTCAAACATCGCGAACAGCTCAGGGATCAATACTTCTATCCCTGGTGTATTATAGTTCATCACTAAGTTCTAGTAGCTTTAGTGACAGTGACTTGGAGAACTATATCAATCACTATCTTATCTGGAAGATCAACTCCCACTTGATTCAAGCGATTGTAGTACCCAGACAATCTGACTACATGCTCAACGATTGAGCTATTCTCCTTCATCTTACAGGCAAAGAATCTTGTTGGAGATCTCATATCTCGCAACACAGGCACGAGCCTGAGATCACAATCTCTGCTCCTAGAACATCTCATATGTTCCGTGATGTTCAAAACGTTTCGGAGCCTCAATTCTAAGCCGTAATGCATGACGCACTAAACTATCAAGTAGTCATCGAAACGTGCCTGTCAGATGTTCACAACATCAATAGACGACGCTAGAGGGGGTGGCGCACCGAGCGGTGCATTAAGGACATAAGCCTTCTGTGCAGCAATGAGGACAATCCTCAGATCACGGACCCAGTCCGCAATATTGCTACCAACATCTTTCAACTCTATTTCTCTAGGAACATATAAAAATTTAAGGGAGCTACAGCGCGAGCTAGTAATCTACAACATAATTTGCAAAGACACTTTGACTATGTTCATGATAATGAGTTCAATTAATCATATTACTTAAGAACTCCCACTCAAATTGACATCCCTCTGATCATTCGAGTGATACATGATCCAAATTCACCAACTCAAGTCCGATCATCACGTGAGTTGAGGTGGCTGCAATGGTGAACATGATCATGTTGATCATATCTACTATATGACTCATGTTCAACCTTTCGGTCTCTTGTGTTCTGAGGCCATGTCTGTACATGCTAGGCTCGTCAAGTTTAACCCGAGTGTTCTGCATGTGCAACACTGGCTTGCACCCGTTGTATGTGAACGTAGAGTCTATCACACCCGATCATCACGTGGTGTCTCAACACGACGAACTTTCGCAACGGTGCACACTCGGGGAGAACACAATTTATCTTGAAATTAAGTGAGGGATCACCTTATAATGCTACCGTCGTACTAAGCAAAACAAGGTGCATAAAAGGATTAACATCTCATGCAATTCATAAGTGACATGATATGGCCATGAACTTGTGCTTAAGATCTCCATCTTTGAAACACCGGCATGATCTCCATCGTCACCGGCACAACACCATGATCTCCATCATCTTGATCTCCATCAATGTGTTGCCATTGGGGTTGTGGCGCCAGCCCTGCTTCTACTTCTATTGCTACCACTTAGCGATAAAGTAAAGCATTACAGAGCGCTTAATGATTGACACGCAGGTCATACAATAATTAAAGACAACCCTATGGCTCCTGCCGGTTGCCGTACTCAATGACATGCAAGTCGTGAAATTCTATACATCACATGATCATCTCATACATCACATATATCTCATCATGTAATTGGCCATATCACATCACAACATACCCTGCAAAAACAAGTTAGACGTCCTCTAATTGTTGTTGCATGTTTTACGTGGCTGCTACGGGTATCTAGCAAGAACGATTCTCACCTACGCATAAACCACAACGGTGATACATGGATTGCTTTTCAACCTTCTCAAGGACCGCCTTTGTCGGATCCGATCCAACTAAAGTGAGAGAAACTGTCACCCGCAAGCCATCTAAGCAACAAGTTGCGTCGAGGGAACCGGTCTCTCGTAAGCGTACGAGTAATGTTGGTCCGGGCCGCTTCATCTCCCAATCCCGCTGAACCAAAATCCGACCAAGGGAGGAAGCAATCTAAGCATCAACGCCCACAAACCTTTTGTGTTCTACTCGAGATCTCATCGAACCATCAACCTAGCTCATGATGCCACTGTTGGGGAACGTCGCATGGGAAACAAAAAATTTCCTACGCACACGCAAACCTATCCATGGTGATGAGCATCTACGAGAGGGAGATTGGATCTACGTACCCTTGTAGATCGCTAAGCGGGAAGCGTTAAGAAACGCGGTTGGTGTAGTCGAACTTCTTCGTGATCCAAATCGCCGAGCGTCCCGCGATCCAATCACGAACCGTCCCGCGAACACATCATGATCCGTCCCGTGAACTCATCACGATCCGTCTCACGATCTGTCCCGCGAACTCATCACGATCCGTTCGGTGATCACATCACGAACCGTCTCGCGATCTCGATCACGGTCCTTCCGATCTAGCACCGAACGGACGGCACCTCCGCGTTCAGCACACGTGCAGCTTGATGACGATCTCCACCGTCTCGATCTAGCAAGAGGAGGTGGAGAGGAGAGAGAGCTCACCGGCAGCGTGACGGTGCTCCGGTGATGGTGGTCGAGCAATTCCGGCAGGGCTTCGCCTAAGCGCTGCAGAAAACCGATCTAGAGGAGAAACTATGCACCGGTGTAACGGGTAGCACGTGGCCGGAAATTCTGTCCAAAAACCACCCAATCCACTAGTATATATAGGAGCAGAGGAGAGGAGAGGCAGCCAAGGCCTTTGGGTCGGCCGAAATAGGAGGTGGGAAGCAATCCTACTTCACCTCCAATCCTAGTTGGAGTAGGATTGCCTCCTATTGGCTGATTTTCCACTTTTTGCTTTGGGACTTTCTCTCCTGTGCCATGGGCCTTTGTGGCTGTTTTCCCAGCCCACTAAGGGCTGGTTATTATTCTCCCACAGCCCATGGACCTCTTGGGGTCGAAATACCCCTCCCGGACGCCTCCCGGTACACTACCGGCACTCCCGGTACACTACCGGCACTCCCGGTACACTACCGATGAGCCCGAAACTTTTCCGGAAACCAAACTGGGACTTCCTATATATGAATATTTACCTCCGGACCATTCCGGAGCTCCTCGTGATGTCCGGGATCTCATCCAGGACTCCGAACAAACTTCGGTCACCACCATACATAACTCTACACTACCGAAACGTCACCGAATCTTAAGTGTGCAGACCCTGCGGGTTCGAGAACTATGTAGACATGACCGAAACACCTCTATGATCAATAACCAATGGCGGCAACTGGACGTCCACATTGGTTCCTACATATTCTACGAAGATCTTTATCGGTCGAACCTCTATGTCAAGGATTCAGTTAATCCCGTATAACGTTCCCTTTGTTCTTCGGTATGTTACTTGCCCGAGATTCGATCGTCGGTATCTCCATACCTAGTTCAACCTCGTTACAAGCAAGTCTCTTTACTCGTTCTGTAATACAAGATCCCGCAACTAACAATTAGTCATATTGCTTGCAAGGCTTATTGTGATGTTGCATTACCGAGTGGGCCCCGAGATACCTCTCCATCACACGGAGTAACAAATCCCGGTCTCGATCCATGCCAACTCAACAGACACCATCGGAGATACCTGTAGAGCACCTTTATAGTCACCCAGTTACGTTGCGACGTTTGATACACACAAGGCACTCCTACGATATCCGTGAGTTGCATGATCTCATGGTCATAGGAACATATACTTGACATGCAGAAAACAGTAGCAATAAACTGACACGATCATATGCTATGTTTGTAGTTTGGGTCTTATCCATCACATCATTCTCCTAATGATGTGATCCCGTTATCAAATGACATCTCATGTCCATGGCTAGGAAACCTTAACCATCCTTTGATCAATGAGCTAGTCCATTAGAGGCATACTAGGGACATGGTTTTGTCTATGTATCCACACATGCATTTAAGTCTCCGATCAATACAATTATAGCATGGATAATAAACGATTATCATGAACAAGGAAATATGATAATAACTAATTTATTATTGCCTCTAGGGAAAATTTCCAACACCTATACCTTGTTCAATCTCGTTATCGACAAGTCTCTTTACTCGTTCCACAACACATCATCCCGTGGCTAACTCCTTAGTCACATTGAGCTCATTATGACGATGCCTTACCGAGTGGGCCCAGAGATACCTCTCTGTCACATGGAGTGACAAATCCGAGTCTCGATTCATGCCAACCAAACAGATACTTTCGGGGATACCCGTAGTATACCTTTATAGCCACCCAGTTATGTTGTGACGTTTGGCACACCCAAAGTATTCCTACGGTATCCGGGAGTTGCACAATCTCATGGTATAAGGAAACGATACTTGACATTACAAAAGCTTTAGCAGACGAACTACACGATCTTGTGCTATGCTTAGGTTTGGGTCTTGTCCATCACATCATTCTCCTAATTATGTGATACCGTTATCAACGACATCCAATGTCCATGGTCATGAAACCGTGGCCATCTATTGATCAATGAGCTAGTCAACTAGACGCTCAGTAGGGACATATTGTGGTCTATGTATTCACACATGCATTACGGTTTCCGGTTAATACAATTATAGCATGAACAATAGACAATTATCATGAACAAGGAAATACAATAATAACCTTTTTATTATTGCCTCTAGGGCATATTTCCAACAGATCTCATCCTTGCAAGTAACCTTAAAGGGATTGACAACCCCTTTATAGCGTTGGGTGCAAGAGTTTGATTCTTTGTGTAGGTACACCTATTGGGGACTTGCTTGTATCTCCTACTGGATTAATACCTTGGTTCTCAACAACTGAGGGAAACACGTATCTACTTTGCTGCATCACCCGTTCCTCTTCATGGAAACCAACGCATGCTCGAGAAGTAGCAATTCTTCAATTTTATGCCACCTTGCACATCACAGGTGATGCTTCTGACATCAAATCTTGGGCCTTGGACTGGATGACTGGATCTACTCACTACACCGCACCAGCCTCTAAATTTCTTCGATCGGTCCCAATTCCAATTCCCTCAGAAGGAGCAAGATGCCTATTTGATGAACCTGCTCTCTCCAATCACATGATGCAAGTGCCGACGAAGCCTTTGGCTCCTTGAAAACCTCAAAGGACTACCTTCCATGTGAAGGATTTGCTAGATGTGCCCAGGACAGTCTACTGAATTCTGACCTAAACCCCGAGTCCTCAGAAGGGCCACAACTCTGAAGAAGAAGAAGAAGAAGAAGTGGAGGGAATCATGAAGAATAAGCTGTTCAACATAATTCATGGGATTCCCATTAATTTCCATGATTTCTTCATGAGGACTTTGGCGGATGCAATTTCGGCACCATTTGAATTGAAGCCTTATGCTCCTCGGATCATGAAATTTATCAGATCAAGGTCTTAAATTCCCTCCAAGGCTAACTTTCAGAATCACTTCGGCTTTCTGCCTCCTATTGAAGTCCTCAAGCACACATTTGCCTCAGTTGAAGGAAAAGGAAAAGATGTCATTGATGAAGGTACTCGTCCATTGGATGGTTAGTTTCACAAAGATGCATCTTACTCCACCATTGATGACACTACTACCCAAGACTCTGCTGCAAAAGCCTCAGCACAAAAGCCTCGAGAGTCTGCCCCTCGTGTGATGACTGATCGTAAACTTCTTATAAGTCTTCATCAGAAGGTTGGCCGCAACCACAAGTGGATCAAGCCTCAGTTTGGTTCATGAAGTCTTCAACCGCACTTGGGCCATTCTGTCTCACCTCAAGACTCCTGAAGAACTCAAGGAGATGGACCTTGAGCAGAACCTTGACTGGGCTCATCCTCGTCAGAAGAAATTCAAGAAAGTTCAAGTTCCTCAGCTGGTTACAAGCCCATATTCTTCTTCGCGGGAGGTGGATGTGGCTGAGGATATTGACGATACTCCAGCAGGCCCTGCATCGACAAACGAACCTGACAATGCTGGCGCTCCTCCATCATCTTCAAGATGAAATTCTTCAAGGGGCGTTAGTCCTTATTTTTCGTCCCTTTTGGTCTTCGATGACAAAGGGGGAGAAAATTTGAGCTCTTCAAGCGGGTCTCTCTATAAATGTGATATGTTTTTTAAGTTACAACTCTCGCTCATCTGAAGCTTTTGTTGGTTGAGTTGTAATGTTAAGTCCGATGGTGGTCTGAATCTTCTGAACTGCTTTCCCGCATGCTTATTTCCTCAAGTACCTTAATGCATGCATGCTCAATTTCATTAGACCCCCTTTTCATCATGCATTTCAAGTTCTTCATATCATATGTTAAATGCTTGTATAAATTACAAGATATAGGGGGAGTTCTCCATGTTTTAATCTGCCATGTGCATTTGCAGTCCAAAGCAAATTCTTCAAATATGCACATCTTCACAGGGAGTTCTTCTATATCTTGCAATCAAATTCCTCAAACTCAGTACTTACACTTCATATTATTATCCCCGTTGAAAACTTAACCTATTTGTCATCAATCACCAAAAAGGGGGAAATTGTAAGTGCATCTAGTGCCCCTTAGTGGTGTATTGAAGACTTATAAGTTAAGGGACTAATGTGTTTGTGAGTGTACACAGGCTCTATAAGTCGATGAGGAGTTTGATATATTCGAAGATTACCTACCCCTAAAAATGTATCTCTACAACTGAAGACTTTGGTGAAGACTTTTGTGTCCCCTGAAGACTTTGAAAATGAAGAAGTTGGTGTGACCTTGAAGATATTAACGAGGACTATGAAGCGTGAAGACTTTTGTTTTCGTAGTTTCATTTCCTTTATTTGAGTCAAAGGAAACACAGTACTGTTAAAGGGGCCCGAGGTAATACGAAGACAAATTTCCAACTGATGCTCAACTCAAAATCCTCAACCTATCCAATCCTTCGAGTGAAGCCTTTGGAAATCTCTTACGGTTCAGTCAAGTTCTTCAGTGACAAAGACGACGTTCTTCTGGTCTCTGAGGAAATTGGTCTGTCTAAGGATTTAGGATTACGCCAGTGCGAATTGCTTACAAGTAAGGAATATGATAAGCCTAAGCACTTTCATAGTTCGAAATTCCGACCATTGATGTGCTTAGCGCCAGATGTCCCCAATTATCCTATCCACATAATGGTCATATCATTGGGGGGCATTTATGTATTATCATGTCAGGTTGCACCCTGGCTATAAATAGCCACCCCCCACAACCACTAGTTGGTTGGCTGCTCCGAGAGAGAACTAACACTTGTCATTTGAGAGAAACCCATCCTCCGAGGAATTTGAGAGAAAATCATCGATGAGGAAAAGCCCAAATCCAAACCACCAAACCCAAAGTGATTGAGCATCACTGAGGAGATTGTTCCTGTGTGGAACCGACGCTTATGACCTTTGAAGACTGTGTATCTTCCAAACAATTAGGCGTCATGGTCTAGTGCATGATGCAGTCAATTGGGGATCACGGAGTGACCTTGGTCTAGAGCATCCAGCAGTCAATTGTGGATCGTCAAGTGACCAGTTTGTGAGGGTTTTGGAAGTCTATCTTGAAGACTTACCACGAGTGTTGGGCGAGGACTGTGTTTCCTTAGCTCAAGGAGAATACGGTAAGGATTGTGTGTTCTGGGACTGTGTGTCCTCTAGTTTAAATACCAGGCCGCTCCAAACCAGATGTACGCCTATCAAAGCAGTTCGAACTAGGTCATCAAACCATTGTCTTCATCGAGCTACCTGGTTCTATTTCCTCAACCCTTCCATTTCCTCGTATACTTGTTGATGAAATTGATCGTTACTGTTTGAAGAATTTGACTGAAGACTTTCACAAATTCCTCACCTCAAATTCTTCAAGTTACCTTGTTCCTCACCTACTTATCCTGTATCATGCTACCTGTAATCTGTGCATGTTTATTTCATCATGATGACTATGCTATTCATATGTTTCTCATGCACTTGAGTACTTATTCCGCTGCTAGTTATTCATCACATTTCAAATTCCTCAAGTTGAAATTCCTCACTAATGAATTTTTAAAAATCGCCTATTCACCCCCCTCTAGTCGATATAACGCACTTTCAGAAAGCAACTTGGGGAGGCTAGAAATCAATGATCTATTGGTTGGAGTGGAACCCCTTGATCTCAACACATGAGTAGGTGGTTTTCTTTCAAAATATGAATGGTGGAAGTGTAGTTTCATTCTGATGTCTCTCCCAACAAGTGAGAGGGGGTGGAGGGGTGTATATAGCCTTATCCAAAAACCTTCAGTTATAACATTATTGCCAACTTGGTGATACCAAAGTTAAAACTCGGTTCTACCGACTCGTGCAAAATGTCCTAACTTTTGGCTTTTTGGTGAGACCGAAAGGAACATCTCAGTGAGACCGATTTGGCTTAACATAGGCAAATCCAATACTTCCGTGGCATCGAAACATAAAATTTGGAAGTTTCTAAATTAAATATTTCGACCACAAAAGGTAGTCGCTGCTTTGGTTCCACCGAACACAGTCTTGGTTCTATCGAGGTGCTACGGTTTGGCATAGGATCTGAACAACATGGGCGGACCCTTCTACCATGAGATTGGTCAGGACTTATTGCTAGACTAATCATGTTATTGTTTCGGAATATTAGGAACTTGGGTTGGCTTATCTAACCTATAGATCAAGTGTGTCAAACACATTGTTACCTTACTTCGGTAGCCACATTCCACATAGGAATATGCATTGCACAGAAAAGGGGAAAGGCAACATAGAAAAAGGAGGCCACAAGTGTGTCCCAATCCCACTTAGACAGAAAAAGCTAGCTTGAGCCAAGTTGCATGTTGCATGTGCACCCCACCCTATTCTAAAAAGAGTGTCGAACAACACCCTCATGCATGCCTATTGTGCCCCCACCCTATTTTGAAAATTCATGCTGCCTATTTGGACAATTCATGCTAGCTAGCGCTCAATCATGTGTGTCCTATGGATGCACCATTCCGATTGGCACTCGAACCCACACTCTGAAATCTTGTGTGTTGTGCCCCTCTGCCGCATTCGAATGGATGTGCTAATCGCCCCCACCCAGTCATGTACATGTTGTGGGAACCCATGCCTCATTCTAACTGGCACGTTCAGAAGAATGAATGCTCTCACCAATCGTCGGATTTCATGGGTTGAATACAACTTATCCAGAAAATATTTAGTTACCAAAAGATAAAATTAATTTATATAATTTCATATGTAATAAATCATATTGGTAGATTATGTTCAGTTGAGTTACCAAAAATGGTTGCCTATGGATCAAGTGTTTAATCCACTTTGCTACCTTACTCCTATAGCCACATGGGCATATGAAAATATGGCAATGGGGAAATACTTGTTGGGTATTTCCATTTATTCTTCGCTCCCGTGAACTAAAATCACGCCTGTTACGCATCGCCATCCCCGCTACACATTGAGTTTTTGGTCTCAGGAGGGATACTCAACCCAACAAGTAGTAGCCAACCACTATTAGCCAACATGCTAGCAAATTAGACCCTGCGTTTACAAGTATTGAACTAAATATGACACAACTGGATGTGCACGCATTACATTACTACTATTTCAGCACAACTAGTATGTCAAACATGCTAAGCTATATTATTGCAAGTTTTGAGGACATAAAAATTGCTACTGCAATCCAGTAGCTTTCATGCATCTTTGTCAAGAGGCGGGACTAGAACGGAGGTGCTACTCATAGTATTTTATGTGCACTAACGGGCTAATAGATTTCAATTTGAGTCATCCACAAGAACCTCCTACCCATTAGACCTAAGTGTTTTGACTGTTATCGAAACTTGTTGCATATCATTTGTCAAGGTCGAAAAATAACACACTAGATTGTTGATCTTAGTGATGCGAATTCGGCTAGAACGCCCCCCCCACTTGTTCCTATCCCCAGTTTCTTCTTGTGCCGAATCAACATCCTCATTGTCAGGCTCCTCACTTGTGCCCAAATGAACTTTCCCTTGCTCTTGTTGTGCTTCATCCTATTTGAATATCCTCGCTGATTTGAGCTTGCGCATCTTTGCAATGATCACTTGGCTAACGTGATATGGGGGTGCATATACAGAATATTGACCTTAGATAAACCAGTCACATGATGATGTTCATCTTGTTGATGAACCGTAATAGATGGAAGACCAACCGGAAGCACATTTGAACTACACTCTGTGTTGCACCTTTATCTAAGCATTTGGTGACCAACCACATTTACTGTTGCATTAGACCTTGCAATCATGTTCTTGTTGCTATTGTTAGGAGCTCTCCTACCACTTGCTCTAGGAGGCAAGATCATGCATTCTAGGGCAGGACAGTGGGATAGAAAACGAGGATCTGAATGACATAGGCATCCCCTTCTACCATGAGAAGGGTTAGGACTTACCATGAGAGTAATCAAGTTCTTGTGTTTGAATATTAGGAAATTGAGTTGGATTAACTGATTTGTACATCAAGTGTGTATGACACTTTGTTACCTTAATCCTATAGCGACATCCCACGTGGGCATATGCGTTGGACGAAAAAAGTAAAAGCTGACAAGGAAAAGGGGAGTCCACATGTGTGCCCCCCATCCCACTTGCATCGACATGCTATAGATAGAGCCTAATCGCGTGTCTGCTATGATCGCCCACCTTATTCCAAAAAGGGCGTCAATACTGCAAATTCTACTAGGGCATAAAGAATGCTACTACAACTCAATAGCTTTCATGCATGTTTGTCATGTGGTCAGACTATAATGAAGGTGCTACTGCTACTCATACTAGTTTATGATCACCAATGGGTTAGTAGATCTTAATTCCTAGACGTCCACAAGAACCTACTCCCCATCAAACTGGGTGCTTTGAATGTTAATGGAACTTGTTGCATATCATCTGTCAAGGTGGAAAAATAGCGCACTGGATTGATGATCTTAGTGATGAGAATTCAGTTAGAACAATCCCCCACATGGTACTATCTCAAGTACCTTCTTGTGTCGAATAAGCATCATCATTGTCAGGCTCCTCACTTATGCCATTATGAACTTGACCTTGCTCCTTTTGTGCTTCATCCTATTTGAATCTCCTCACAGATCCAATCTTGCGCTGCTGACCAACGGTCACCTGGCCAACCTGAGATGGGGGTGCTTGTATTGAATTTTCAACCTTTCATAAACCACTCACATATTGATGCTCGTGTTGTAGATGAATCACAACAGATGGAAGACCAACCGAAAGCACATTTGAACTACCCCCTGTGTCACACCTTGTCCAAGAATTTGCTGACCAACCACACTTACTAATGCATCCGACCCTGTAATCAAGTTCTTGTGGCTATTTTCAGTAGCTCTCCTACTTCTTGCTCTGGGAGGCAAGATCTTGCATTTTGGGATAGGACGATGGGATAGAGAACGAGGATCTGAATGACATAGGAAGCCCCTTCTACCATGAGAAGTGTTAGGACCTACCACTAGAGTAATCAAGTTCTTATTTTTTAAATATTGGAAACTTGAGTAGGGTTATCCTATTTGTAGATCAAGTGTGTAAGCCACTTTGTTACCTAGCTTCCGTAGCCACATCCCACATGGGCATATGTGTTGTAAGGAAAAGGAAAAGGAGTCGCAGAAAAGGGGAGGCTGTGGAGCACCATCTTCCTTGATGAGCGGGAAAATGGTGGTGGGAGGCCCAATGTGAGGAAGAAAGAGAGGATGCGAGAACAATTGGTGAGGCCTAATAGAAAAACAAGCATAGGCGGTGGCCCATGGATGCGGTTGTGATCATGCATACCGAAGCCGCATGTCATAAGCTCACTAGAGACAGTTATTTGTCCTATAGGAAACACCAAAGGCGGTTGGAATTATGAAATTGCTTGAAAGATATAATAGAGGCGGTTCATAACTTGTAGCCTTATCTGGTTTCTCAGTATATCATACGGTTCATATACCTTCGCTGCTAAATATTTGTACACAACTTCTTTTTATTTTGTTTCGAATTTGATTTTCATTGTCGGGTGTAGATGCACTTGGGTACCAAAATGACATCCTCAGATAAATCCTAGATTTTCCAAATATTGAACAAAATATGATAGAATTAGATGTGCATGCATTCAATTACTACTAATTCAGCAAAACCTGTACATCAAACAAGCTAAACTAGATTGTTGGAAATTCCATATTTTGAGACGTATTTTTTTAGTCAATGGTTTACGACAAAGGTTTTCGATATCTTTCCTGTTAAACATCTTAATGGCGGTTCCAACACTTTTACCTCCCCCTCCACTGTAACCAACACAAATCATGGCTAGCCGAATCCATGGTGCGTGCCAACTTTCATTTTTCTAGGGGAGTTTTTAATTTTTTAGTTTATTATTATTATTGGGACTGGGCATCCCTACTATCAGCCTCTCTCATAAATTTGACAAGTCGAATAAACTCTTGTCGTGAGTAGAAAACATTTAGATGTCAGATAATGACTACCCCCATCACTCTCCATGGCCTGTACGAGCACACAAAACAGAAGTTTATTGCAAGGTTTAGAGGTGGCACATGAAAATTTACTTGGATTGGCCGTGAAATACCACGTGTACATAGGTATGATGGACACTTTGTGGCATAAATTTGTTTCAATAATCGGTGCACAAATAGTATTTGTGCTTAGTACAGGGAAAGGCTAACAGAAGGTTGGGGGCAACCACTTTACCCAGCACAAAAGCCACAATCATGCATTCTCCAACTGTAACATTATTTTGAAAATATAATCACGATGATAACCAACAAACCTGATTACAATTAGATAATTCCTTTTTATGTAATCTGTTGCTACTTCTATCCCCTTGATGAAGGTGTGCCGAATATCTGGGCCTAATACCAAACAGACATCGCACCAAACCCTAACATCTAAAGCCCGATGCCCCAGCCTAGCCACATACCGGGACTGGGTCCCATACCGGACCGACGCACTCTCAGAGCCTGCCACTACCATCTTCCACCAGTCCATGTCCAGAGCAAAAACTGACCCATCGACCTTGCCTGGCCTGCCATCGATGCCACCACGACGCCAGACAACTCCACCATCCTGCACGTATCCGTCCACACGTGCCCGTCGCCAAACATCCGCAACACCATGCCACCGGGATCCACCGTCGGCCTTGCAGTGGATGAGATACCGCTCTTCCGATTGTCCCGTCCAACCAGCACTTGTTCCAAAACGATGCCCTCAAGAGGGACAACAGCATAAAAGATACCATCATTGTCCAATCCGGTAGATTCAGATCTAGGGTTTCCCCCAGAGCATCACGAGTGGGGTGCCACGAGCTGCAACAATGATGCCTCGAGAAGGGAACGACGTCATAGACGCCGCCATCGTCCGCCATGACCGAAGTCGGCTCAATTTTCACCAGAAGTCGCATTCCCCCAACCTCGTAGCTGGCTGGAGCCAAACGAAACCTCGCCATGGAGACAAGGGCCACCGTCGACACGCCGGCAGGGAGCCTCCAGCCGCCCCTCACCGGTCCTCCTCGCGCCACCGGCCGGCCAAGGCCGTACGAAGACAGATCTGGACAGGACGCCAGATCCGCAGCCATCGGAGCCACCTACGTGCCCGTGGCCGCCACACCGCCGGCCATGTAGGTTCCCAACGCCGCCGCACAGCAGGGGCGCCGCCCTGACTGCTGCCCCCAGCCTTCCCGCGTGAGACGCCGTCTCCGCCTCACGAGATCTGCCACGACGACCACCCGCCCTGGATCTGTGGTGCAGGGCCTGCCGCCACCGCGGCCCTTGCCGGCAGCAGTGGTGGCTTGGGATGGAGAAGTGAGGAGGACCGGCGGCGCGGGATCGGGGGCCCCTGGTGCTGCCCGAGGGGAGGCGACGCGAGGGAAGGGGAGGGGAGGGGAGCGATGCGCTCTCCAAAAATGGGACAAATTTTCATCTCCCGGCCTCTGCACCAACTAGGGATGCATACGGCCATTTTAGTATGAGTACCAAGATAAACATGGTCCTCGTAATTTTTTTAATGAGTATCAAGATTTTTTTGATGAGTGGATCCACCACATACCAAACTTGATCCTCAATAAATGGGAAAACCCTTGTGCATCACCTGTCAAATCTAGGAATTGAACCCGGATCATTAGGCTGCACAACCGCATGCCCAACCACCGAGCCAAAGCTCTCTTTGCAATAAAAATGGGAGAGATTTTCATCTCCCGGCCTCTGCACCAACTAGGGATGCATACGGCCATTTTAGTATGAGTACCAAGATAAACATGGTCCTCGTAATTTTTTAAATGATTATCAAGATTTTTTTGATGAGTGGATCCACCACATACCAAACTTGATCCTCAATAAATGGGAAAACCCCTGTGCATCACCTGTCAATTCTAGGAATTGAACCCGGATCGTTAGTCTGCACAACCGCATGCCCAACCACTGAGCCAAAGCTCTCTTTGCAATAAAAATGGGAGAGATTTTCATCTCCCGGCCTCGGCACCAACTAGAGATGCATAGGGCCATTTTAGTATGAGTACCAAGATAAACATGGTCCTCGTAATTTTTTAAATGAGTATCAAGATATTTTATGAGTGGATCCACCACATACCAAACTTGATCCTCAATAAATGGGAAAACCCCTGTGCATCACCTGTCAATTCTAGGAATTGAACCCGGATCGTTAGGCTGCACAACCGCATGCCCAACCACTAAGCCAAAGCTCTCTTTACAATAAAAATGGGAGATATTTTCATCTCCCGGCCTCTGCACCAACTAGGGATGCATACGGTCATTTTAGTATGAGTACCAAGATTAACATGGTCCTCGTAATTTTTTAAATGAGTACCAAGACTTTTTTTTGATCAGTGGATCCACCACATACCAAACTTGATCCTCAATAAATGAGGAAAACCCCTGTGCATCACCTGTCAATTCTAGGAATTGAATCCGGGTCGTTAGGCTCCACAACCGCATGTCCGTAACAACATCATGTTGCAAAAATATGAAGACGGTAAAATTTTACAAATATGTTTTGTAACATTGTCTGTGTTACAATTTTTCCCCGCAACAACTCTGGTGTTGCGATAATAGTGAAGAACAAAATCTACAAGATCATTTATGTTGCAAAAGATTTCTGCAATATAAACGTTATTGCAAAAGATTTCTGCAATATAAACGTTTATTTGTCTTTTTTTTTCACAAACAAAGATCGTCTCAACAAGCACGCAAAAGCGCCCCATCCTACGACACAATTCAGTCGTGGCAAAAGAGTGGAATATGGTTTGTTGTGTGGTTAACGCGTGTGTGCGTGTGAGCAACTTAAACTAATCGCTCCCGATTATTGAGTATGGACGGATGATGCGTAACGGCGACGGAGTCTGATCGGTTAATCATTGCCGTCTGCCTGTGTGATTAGTACAATAATAGTGCAGCTACTTGTACCTATGCAGTCCAGTGGATTAATTAAACCTCCGCTGAAGAAGGATGGAAAGGAAATGGATTGTTGAACAGGGGGTAAGGAATAAAGAAATGGATTGATTGACGTGGAGACTCAGAAGTAAGAGCCCCAATCAGCAATCACACTGTCAGCTGAGATCTTTGACGCAGAGAGTGAAGAAAGGCAGCGCCTCTGTCGGAAGAAGCAAAGCGAAGCGTCTAGTCTATCTACTTGTTGGGCTGATCTACTAGCTGGGCTGATTATTGCAGTTGGCATCGGGCCGACGGCGTTTCTTCTATCCATACCCATCCTTCTTCCTTGTGCGTTCGTCCATGTCAATCAACTTCCAATACCGATGTCATCTAATAAATGTCATCCACAACTACAACTAGCCATGGAAATACGTCACTGCCACTCGATCCTTCTGATAGAGGACAAAACCTGAATTTCCATGAGAAAAAACAAAGCGAAACTCCGATATTTTGGATGGGACTCCTATCTGCCGCACGCTGCAGATAATTGCCGCCGCTTTGCACAGGCAGGGGCACCAGCGAAGAAACTGGGCCAGCCCAGTTAATCAGCTCGTCTTATTTTTCTCTTTTTTCCAACATTTTTGCTTTTTATTTACTTCTTTTCCTTTTCCCTATTTTTCTTTTTTCTCGTATTATTTATTTTTATTTTTTGTTTCTCTTTCTCTTTTATCAAAAAGATTACTGTTTTGAATTATTTGAACTTTAATAAAACATTTTTTAACAAACATATTTGTAAAACAGGAGATCATTTTATTTTTTGAAATTTATAAACAAACATTTTTTAAAACAAGAGCGTTTTAAAAACTTAGAAATTTTTTCGAAATTTGTCAATGATTTTTGAAGCGGGAACATTTCTTGAACTTATGTACAATTATTCAAACAGGGATTTTTTTTGAACTTATGTACATTTTTGAAAACGAAAAAATTTGTTTGGAAAATGAAGAACATTTTTTTCAACTTGCCGAACATTTTTCAAATAATGAATTCTTTTAAAATAGATGAACAAAATTTGAACAACTTTTCAATTTCTGAACAAAAAAGAGAAATAGTTATCGTAAAAAAGGAACATTTTTTATATTAATGTGAAAACAAGTTGAAAATCGTAAACAATTTATGAAAAAAGAAATTTTTTGGGGAAAATCGTGCAGTTTTTTTAATAGGAGAACAATTTTTGAAACACAAACATTTTTTAAAATATGTACACATTCTGAAAGCAAGAATTTTTTTTGACATTCCTGATTGATTTTTTAAGAACGAATATTTAAATATAAATTTTGAACACGACAACATTTTTTTAAATTTAAAACAAAAATTATAAAATGTCAAAAAAAAGGAAAAGGAAAAAAGAAGAAGAAGTGAAGGGAAAAAATGAAAACGAACACAATAACATTTAAAAGAACATTTTCTTAAAATCCTGAACATTTCTTGCAATTTTCCAATATATTTTAAAAATTCGGAACATTTTCTGAAGTTATAATATTTTAAAAAACAGCAATTATGTGAAATTTAGATCATTTTTACAAAAGCAAGAATATTTTATGAATTTCAAGATCAATTTTCAAACATAAACTTAGTTAAAAAATAAAAAAACATTAGAAAAAAGGGAAAATGAAACAGATACATAAAAACAAAAAAGGAAAAAAACGAAATCCATCCAGGGTGGCTCCCAAAACCAGGGGCAACCGAAACTGGGCCGGCCCAAGTCTTCTAGGGGGGAGGGGTATGCGGAGCCTCGTCGATTCGCCCGAAATCACTAGTTAGTGAGTACACCTTCCAACAATTAGTTCCACCTCCTCAGGTTGCGACAAATGGCACACTGCATGTGTGCCATTTGTCGCAATCTGAGAGTTTTCCCTTTTATCATAGATTCATACTTTCAAAAGTTTTTATCTCCTAAACCGTGCGTTCAAATCTCGAATCGTTTTCACCATTCATTTTCTCGCGTCGAGATCTTCAAAACTAGATCCCATGTTGATAGCTTTTGACGAACTTTTTTTTCACGAAAAAACCGTGCCTCACGCGGTAGAAAAAAACATAAAATATTTTTTTCCTTTCCGATAGGCATGGCCATGCCTCTCGCGAAGGCAAAACCGTACCTCTCATGATAGCAAAAACGTACCTATCGCGAAAAAAAGAGAGAGCAGGAAACGCGTTTTCCCTCTCGGGAGAGGTACGACCGTGCCTCCCGTGATAGCAAAACCATGCCTTTCGCGATAGAAAAACCATGCCTCTCGCGGAAGAAAAAGAGAGCAGAAAACGTATTTTTTTTCCTTTTCGAGAGACATGGCCGTGCTTCTCACGAAGGCAAAACCATGCCTTTCGCGGAATCAAAATGGTGCCTCTCGAAACCCCCCCCAGAAAACACGTTTTTTCCTTTCCGAGAGGCACGGCCTTGCCTCTCGCGAAGGCAAACCCGTGCTTTTCGCGGAAGCAAAACCGTGTCTTTCCCAAAAAAATATCACATTTTTTCCTTTCCGAGAGGCATGGCCGCGCCTCTCGCGAAGACAAAATCGTGCCTCTCGCAAAAAAACACACAAAACACTTTTTTCGGGTAAAAAAGCATAAAATGCGTTTTATCGCATAATAAAAGTCAAAAAAAATTCGTCCAAAAGTTACGAAAGACCGATGAAAAACCAGAACACCAAAAAAATCCAGAAAAAAGCACTCCAAAAAGGCGAAAACACGTGCGAAAAATAAAAAAATCCGAAAGAAACGCTCAGAGCCCGACACGTGGCGGTGACTGGGATCGCGGCAAATGGCGACGCGTGAAAGCGATCGCTGAAACGCTTGTAAGGAAGTGCTCGCTAACTAGTTGCTCCCTTATTCGCCGTATAACGCCCCTGGTAATCGGTACACGACACGGCGCACACCTCTTTGTACGTAATGGGCCGGCCCATGTAGCAGGTTGAGTTTGTTTTCTGATTGTTTCCAGCCGGTTTTATGAAGTTTCTAGCAGCTTCTGATTGGGTTTCGGAAAATTTCAAGAAGCTGAAGCTCGTTTTTTTAAGTTTTACTGTTTGATTTTAGTTTTGTTTATTCATCTTATTTTTTGCTTTTTCCGTTCTCGTGAACTCTTTTAGATGCACAACTTCTTCCAAATCTGTAATGTTTTTCTAAATTCGTGAACATTTTTGAATGTGGGATTTTTTGAAATGCATGAACTTTTCTAAAATCGACAAAAAAAAATGGAATCCTTTCTAAAAGATTGGATTAACTAAAGAAAGGAAGTGCAGCTTGGTTATTTATGCAGTGTTGTTGGGGGTTAGAAATTAAGAACGGATTAATTGACGTGGAGAGCTTGAAAAATAAGACGAAGAGAACTTTGACACGGGGAGTGAAGAAAGGTAACACCTAAGACGAAGCAAAGCGAAGCATCTAGTTTAGTATACTAGGGTGTGTTTGGTTGCATGCATACAACCAACCCAGATCCACACAATACGAATATATGTTGTTTGGTAGGCTACATTCACTGATTTTCCTCCATAGCATGAAACATAAAACAGTCTCGAGGCAGGCTCGTTAAGAACAGCTGAATCGACAGTTTTTTCCGAAGCCCGACCAATGGGGTGTAACTCCAAGCAAGTGGACGGCGATGGCTCCACATGAGCAGTCACGCTCGAGACGTCGCATTATTTCCCAAAGCACCGACATAAGTACGTGTTGGAAATATGCCATAGAGGCAATAATAAATTAGTTATTATCATATTTATTTATTCATGATAATCGTTTATTATCCATGCTATAATTACATTGATCGGAGACTTAGATGCATGTGTGGATACATAGACAAAACCATGTCCCTAGTATGTCTCTAATAGACTAGCTCGTTGATTAAAGATGATTAAGGTTTCCTAGCCATGGACATGAGATGTCATTTGATAACGGGATCACATCATTAGGAGAATGGTGTGATGGACAAGACCCAAACTATAAACGTAGCATATGATCGTGTCAGTTTATTGCTACTGTTTTCTGCATGTCAAGTATATATTCCTATGATCATGAGATCATGCAACTCACTGACACCGGAGGAGTGTAGGAGATATGCCCTAGAGGGAATAATAAATGTTATTGATTATCTCCCTGTTCATCATTATGTTTATGTTCCATGCTATAACTGCAATGATTCTCGAGTCTGCAAATAAAACGAGGCTGGAAGGAAGACTCATATGCACATGTGGAATAATAAACGGTAAAATGTATTCCTAGTCTGGCCTCTAAGACTGGCTCAAGTATTGCATGATGATCCTGTTTTCCTGATCATGGGCATGGCTATGCCGACAATTTTGAGGGCACAATGTTAGAAGAACATTTGTGTTGAATCGACCTGAATTGATGTTATGCTATGAGACACATTCGTCATAAGTTAATGGTTAATAACACAGAGAAGTTAATGTTTGCATAATTCCTTAGACCATGAGAGTATCGAGTTTCTTCATGCTTGCTTCATGAACTTTGGGGTTTGTTAAACGTCAAATGGATGGCTATTACGGCAGCTTACAGGTTCATGGAAAAGTATGTCAAGTAACTTGATAGCTCAAGATTGGGATTTGCTCCTCCGACGATAGAGAGATATCTCTGGGCCCTCTCGGTGTTACGGTATCCATCATCGTCTGGACAGACACTTTGTGATTTGATCACGGGGATGCCGGAACATGGGAACGAGAAAAGAGAACAATACCGGTAACGTGGTAACTGGCATAGTGGGCAAGTTGTTGTTCCACGGGGATGCCAACATGTCTCACCTCAGGTATTTGTAACATATCGTGAAGCAACAGGAATAGCACACGGCAACTAGAGGTTCACTCGAATATTCATTCGTGTGGGTATAGGGGTCAATATGGGTGTCCACGGCTCCGATGTTGATCATTGATCGGAAGGGGTTCCGGGTCATGTCTATACTTCACCGAACCTATAGGGTCACACGCTTAAGGGTCATCTATCTGTTGAATACTAGACAAGGAGTTCGAGAGAAAGTCACTAGAAAAGTTTCTAAGACAACGGAAAGGTTCCGGAGAGAACACCGAAAAAGTTTTGGTAAAATCGAAAAGCTGTTTCGGATAAAACCATTGATCCAAAAAGGATTCGGCAAGCACCGGGAATGTTTTGGAAGTTGCCAAATTGGTCTGGTAATTTCTGGAGTTTTTGCGAACAGTAAACCGAAAAAGGTTTTCGGAGTTGCCGGAATTGTTTACCGGGTAAACGAAGATGGTTTTAAATTAGACCACCATACCGGAAATGTTTCGAAGCGCGTCCAGATAATTTTATAGGCTGCCGGAAATGTTCTGGAACCTTTTGGAATTTTTCAAAATTAATAGTCGCGGAAAACATCTTGTCCTAGCGTGAGGGGACAAGATCCCACGATTCATGGGGGCTGTTTTGGGTTGTTTTTGGGGGCGCCCCCTTTAGGGGGCAGCCCCTTGCGGCTAGACAAAGTGTTGGGGGCCCCCATGGTGGAGGGCACCCCCCACAAAGGGTGGGGCAGGTTGGGAGGAGGTGGGGCGCCATGTGGGGCCCCCATGTTGGGGTGCCATGGACAAGGGGACATGCTTTCCCTTGTTTTGTGGGTGCTTGTCATGTGGCTAAAATTTCAGCCACCACCACCCCCTCCTTCCCCTGTAAAAGGAGGTGGAGAGGAGCTCTCCATCCTCACTCCAAATCTCTCACACAAGCCATGCAAGATCTGGCATTCTCTCTCCCTCCCAGTGAAATAGTTTCGTAGAGCCGAAAGGTTGTCTGGGTTCCGGTGGGAACTAGTTCTGGATGATGAAGCCCTGCTGGGTAGATGACACTGTATGTGTGCAACTTTGTAGAGAGATCGTAGTTTCGGTATTAGTTCGAGAGTGCCTCCCGAAGGGCTGTCCGTGTGAGCGTCCGAGTTTTGGAGGTCCTCCCGAAGGGCTGTCCGAGTGATAGTCCAAGTTTCGGAGGTCCTCCCGAAGGGCTGTCTGCGACACCATCCGGGGGACTGTCCGACCGCCTTCCGGAGGGCTGTCCACGGGGCAGATGAGGGTATTCATCCTCGCGGTTGGGAGGTTGTAAAATCCTAGCTGCGGGGATCTGCACCGCCGTTCGTCATCGACTCTACTTCCGCTACGCTACGAGTCGGTAATGAAAAGATCAAACCTTGTATGAGTCTTCATAGTGGTCCTGGGCTGGTGCGTAGGTCAGAAAAGTTTTGTTTTCTGTTGCGTTACCCTACAATGGCATCAAGATCCGTGCTATGCATAAATGCAGGTTGCGATCTAGAATACATAGAGATGTATTGGTATTGCATAATATAATTTTGGAGTAGATGAGATCTATTGCTAAAAATTATTTATGCGGGTAGCAGATGAAATCTGTTACCAGATGTTCCTGTTGCTTCCGCTGAATTGGCGTAGTCCTGATCTTGACGGCATGGTAGAATCTCACAAAGTTCTGGCAATCCGCGATCCTTTCATGCTGCTCCTGAGTATGCTGATTGACAGATCAACGAAGTGCTAACAGTTCTTTGGGTTCCACCATAGTTGAGAAAGATGGATGTTTCGCAGACGAAAGGGCAATGCAGATGTGATCTGCATGGGGGTCACGCGTATGACGAAGTTTAGTATGGGGCTCGAGATTTTATTCTCTCATGTTTCATACACCCTAGAAAGTTAATCTAGCAACTTGAATTGTCATACTTGATGATGGACGTTGGTAGCTTCGGTTTGTTTCGAAACCTTAGAAGCCACGTAAAACAAGTTTTTGCATGGACCTATTAGAGGCATCTAACTTGGTTTTGCAGGACGATTTGCATGTGCATGTGATGTGGTATAGTAGTATTCATAATAATTTGATTATGTATGAGATGACTATATGATGTAAATTGATTAACATGACCTGCGTGTCATGATTCGACATGATGGCTGGAGCCATATGATTGCACTTTAATGACCTGCGTGTCAACCTTATGTAATCCACTTATTTTATTAGCTATAGAGATAGCAATATTATCTGGTGCATCGACAAGGTGGTGGCAATCTTCGCGAAGGTGAACACCGATGCGAATGCCGAAGACGAAGAAATACAAGACTTCTCCATCAGAAAGGGCTATACCATATCATGCTATTATGAATTGCCTGAGATGTTTATCCCTTTTGATGCACCCTTTTGATTGCGTGGTAGTCGCTTTTATTAGGGTGATCTCTCACAAAATATCAAGTAGTTAGTGTTCTCCCAAGTGTAGCACCGTCACGACATCTTTCCTTTCGAGGTATCACATGGATACATGGGTACAAACGATTGTACGGGTGTGAGGCGGGTGAGTTGAGACATCGTAGCGTGATCACTTGGTTGTCTTGACGTTCAGGCATGAAAGTCATGAGCTCGGAACACACGCATCAAAAGATGAACAAGAGTCACATAGATATGTGATTGGCAAGTTGGCCTACCGATTACAATTCTCGTCACTTGAGATGGATGCATCCTTGGTGTTAAATTGTAATATGGATCTTGAATCACTCACAATCAATTATGAGAGATATTGATTAGAGTGGGAGCGCGCTGTAGAATTGAATTCTTTTAATTCTCTGTGCAACTAATTTTGAACAATGTCTAAGTGTGATTTTCATAATAGTTGTAGAATAATGGCTCGCGTTTCCACCTTCCCTACTAAAATTGAATAGCTGTTAAATATTTGGTTAAAACTTTATGGTTGGTAATGTAATGTGAGGATTGTCCTCAATAGTGTCGAGAAGGACTTTGTCCTATCGCATACTTTCGGTATTCTCCCACTAATGCTATGGATCATGTGTCTCTCATCCTTCAATCCAAAAGCTAGAATTCTGTTTCAGTCAAGTGCAATACGTTTGCTTCCATGAGACCCGAACTTCGAAAGTTTGGATAGTTATGTGATATTCATGGAATCTGAAAATCATTTTCAGAGACAGACAAAGGCTAAAAGATATGAGATATCCAAAGCAATGTTAGTTTGCAAACTATTAGTAAAGGAGTTTACTATGCATTAGACTGATAAGAGATGGATCCAGAAGAACGCCTGTCATATGATGAAAGGTGAATAAAACAACAACTTACAGAGAAAGGAAGTGTCGAAGGGTGTTAGTAAGATTTTCACGCCTAGGAAGTCCGGGGCTAATGCCACTCTTAAGTTGGATGCTTCTTCTAATAGTAGGAGAAATACTAAAAGTTAAACTGTTAGAATTATAATGGCAAAAGGAAAGAAGACTGGAATATCCAGCTCATGTATGAATGTCATACAAGTTTTTGATGTATAGAAGGCTGGTCAAAGATATAGTTCTTGGGAATTATGGTTAAACATGTTAATCACTAATTCTTGGGTATTGTGAGTTAATCACAAAGATACCCGCTCGATTGCATTCTGTTGCAACTCGATGTAAGAACTACTATGGCCTGAAAGACTAGCCAGGGATGAGGTTTAGATACACGCAGGGAACATAGTAAATGTTACTATTCCTTCCATCGGTGTATTCCCTATGTATTAAGTTTCATAAATCATTTTAGAGTTTCACACTCTAGCCCTTTTCATAAGGTATCTTGCAAGAAGGTTGTTCATAAGAGAACTTTTCATGTTCGGTGTTATGAATAACATAAGGGCCATACTTTCTTTATGAATGAGATGTATGTTATGAATATTGATAATAATACATTACCTCTGGGTTTACTTTTATAATTCATTTTAGAGTTTCATACACTCTAGCCCATTGAACAATGTTTGTTGCAAAAGAGTTGTTCATAAAAACAACAATTGTTGTTCGGTGTTATGAATAACATGAAGGGCCATGCTTCCATCCTAGATGGGATGTATGTTATGAATATTGATGGGAATATGATACATCCATAACACTGACGCTAAATGTTGCAAGACTAAAAGAATACCACACAGGTGTGGCACTACATTTGGTCACATTGGGGAAACCAGCATGGAAACTTCCATCATGATGGATTTTGAAGTCGTTTGATTTTGAATCATCTAACACTTGCAACTTTCCTCTGAAAAGTGAAGTGACTAAAATACCGTTCATAGGCCATAAGGAACGAGCAAAGAACATATTGGTAATCATACATTATGATGTGTGTAGTCCAATAAATGTTGTTGCAAGTTGTGTATTTATCTATCTTCAGAAATGACTCAAGTAGATATATGGATATTTACTTGATGAGACGTGAGTCTGGATCTTTTTTCATTCGAAACGTTTTCAAAATGAAGAAGAAAATGAGTCTGTAACAAGAAAATTATGTTTCTACAATTCGATTGTAGAAAGGAATATTTGAGTTACAAGTTTAGCTAATGTCCAATGAGTTGTGAAAAGAGTTTCATAACTTGCACCTCCCGGAACACCACTTCAAAGTGGAAAGTCCGTGAAGATGTAATCGAACCATTTATGACATGGTAAGATCAAAGATGACATAAATAAATTTTCCATTATTCCTTTTTGAAGTGATGCTTTAGAGCCTGCGGCTTTTACACTGAAAAGAGCTCCATCAGATGTGTTGAAATGATGTCATGGTATGGTGCACCCAACCATGTTATATCTTTTCTTAACATTTGGAATATGGGGCTTGTGTAAAAGGTTACAAACCTATTCCAAATCAGAAAAGTGCTACTTTTTAGGTTATCCCAAGAAAATGGGTATTCCTCCCTCAACTATACCGAGGCAAATAGGTTTGCCACAAAGGACGATATGCTTTTTGAAGGAAATAGTTCTTTCAAAAGGGGTGAGTGGGAGAACACTGCAACTCGACGAGATAAACAATATCTTCGTCATCAGTTCAAAGGAAAGGAACCTTGGAAGTGATTCCAGGGTTTCCTACTGCGACCGATACAGAAGTCTCTACAATAAAATGTATGGACTTCGATCGAACTTGCAGCTAAACCTCATAGGCAAGACTCGTGCAAACCTCTCAGGTGTGCAAACGAGATATTGTTGTTGGACAACAGTATACCTACGATACACAAGGAAGCGGTGATGGGCCCTGACTCTGGAATTGGCTAAATGCCAATACAATCCGAGATAGTTTCCATATAAATGTTTCAAGATTAAAATCTTGATAGACCTTTTGGAAGACTTAGAGTCTAACGAACATTTATGGAACTAAAAACTGATATGGATAAAAATGTTTTATCCATAAAGCTCGACTTGTTGAAATAACAAGTTCAAGGAGTTGACTACGAGAGGTGGTTTCACCGTAGTGATGCTTAAAGTCGGTTCGGGTTGAACTAGAAATTAATACATTTTTCAATCATGATATATGAAACATGGATGATGAAAGGATTTCCATCTGATGGAAATGTAACCAAGGGCTTGCATGTGTTACAGTCCAAGGTATTTTGTCAGTCCAGAGGATGCTAGTAAGGGTCCAAACTTTAGAGTTCTAGCGATGGATATAAGAGAGCAAAATGGAGTTGGAATCTTCGTGTTTTGATGAAATGGGCAAAGGGGTTTCACTTCATCAATGGGTAACGAAGATGCTTGTAATTCAAGAAATTAAGTGGGAGCATAATAATATTTCTAAAAACCTTGTGTACTTGCACATTGTTAATTGGAGATAAATTTCTTGATACGAATTAGGACTTCATTTGAAAAGGGGTTTCTCGATGAAGTGCTTGGGCTAAATAGCCTTAATATTAGGCATGATGATCTATGGAGATAGATTTACCTAATAGGGCTAAGCAATGAATACATATTGACAAGATGCTAAAACCTTTTAGCATTTAAAACGCCAAGGAGTGATTCTTGCCGAGGTCACATGGAAAGACTTTTTGCAAGACTCAGTGTCCCAAAACACTGATGAGTAACATACATGATGGTGATTCCACACACTCTTGTCTTTGGATTAATCATGTATTCCATGGTATGTAAAAACAACCAGATATGTCTGATACTCCCAAACTGTTGCGAGTATAGATACCAAAGTGATCGAAGTACTGATCAAAGGACAACAGTGAAATATGTCATTGAGTACTAAAGTAGCACTGATGACATGTTTTCTCGCAAGCGGAGATCATGAAGAGCTCGATGTAAAAGGTTACATTGATACAATCTTCATCTATGCTCCATGCGATTTTCGATTTAAATTAAGGGTTTTGTGTAATACACAACATGGTGGCATGGTAGTTGGAAATTGTTCCAAACAAGATACTGTGGAAAATTATATAACAAAGGCTAAGTATGTTGACGCTTTAGAAGCGACAAAGAAGTTGTTGAATCATATAGTTCATTCATTAACTTAGTATGGTTCCAAGATGGCTTTGATCTATGGGACACTATTGCAGATAGTTGCTCCATAGCTCAGTCTGAGGAATCAGGTTTTGACCAATGATTCACACATATGCAAAGCCAAGTCCACACAAAATATGAATTTTGTGGAAGCGTGAAATCGCAAGGATATGCAAAGTTACACACGGAGATGAAGTTGTCAGATCCGTTGGACATCAGGCTATACCACAAGCGGAGCAAAGTTTACACCAGTATGCCATAGGTTAAACTGCATTAGCATTGACTAGATTATTTACTCTAGTGCAAGTGGGAGCCTGTAGGAGATATGCCCTAGAGGCAATAATAAATGTTATTGATTATCTCCCTGTTCATAATTATGTTTATGTTCCATGCTATAACTGCTACGATTCTCGAGTCTGCAAATAAAACGAGGCTTGAAGGAAGACTCATATGCACGTGTGGAATAATAAACGGGAAAATGTATTCCTAGTCTGGCCTCTAAGACTGGCTCAAGTATTGCATGATGATCCTGTTTTCCTGATCATGGGCATGGTTATGCCGGATTTTTTGAGGGCACAATGTTAGAAGAACATTTGTGTTGAATCGACCTGAATTGATGTTATGCTATGAGATACATTCTTCATAAGTTAATGGTTTATAACACAAAGAAGTTAATGTTTGCATAATTCCTTAGACCATGAGAGTATCGAGTTTCTTTATGAACTTTGGGGTTTGTTAAACGTCATCCGTAAATGGGTGGCTATTACGGCGGCTAACTGGTTCATGGAAAAGTATGTCAAGTAACTTGATAGCTCAAGATTGGGATTTGCTCCTCCGATGATAGAGAGACATATCTGGGCCCTCTCGGTGTTACGGTATCCATCATCGTCTGGCCAGACACTTTGTGATTTGATCACGGGGATGCCGAAACATGGGAACAAGAAAAGAGAACAATACTGGTAATGAGGTAACTGGCATAGTGGAAAAGTTGTTGTTCCACGTGGATGCAAACATGTCTCACCTCGGGTATTTGTAAAATATCGTGAAGCAACAGGAATAGCACACGACAACTGGAGGTTCACTCGAATATTCATTCATGTGGGTAAAGGGGTCAATATGGGTGTCCATGGCTCCGATGTTGATCATTGATCGGAAGGGGTTCCGGGTCATGTCTATACTTCACCGAACCTATAGGGTCACATGCTTAAGGGTCATCTATCTACTGAATACTAGACAAGGAGTCTGAGAGAAAGTCACTGGAAATGTTTCGAAGACAACGGAAAGGTTCCAGAGAGAACACCAAAAAAGTTTTGGTAAAATCGAAAAGTTGTTTCGGATAAAACCATTGATCCAAAAAGGTTTCGTCAAGCACCGGGAATGTTTTGGAGGTTGCCAGATTGGTCTGGTAATTTTTGGAAATTTTCCGGAGAATAAACCAAAAAAGGTTTTCCGAGCTGCCGGAATTGTTTACCGGGTAAACGAAGATGGTTTTAAATTAGAACACCATACCGGAAATGTTCTGGAGAGCATCCATATAATTTTAGAGGCTGCCGGAAATGTTCTGGAACCTTCCGGAATTTTTCAGAAGTAATAGTCGTGGAAAACATCTTGTACCAGTGTGAGGGGACAAGATCTCACGATTCATGGGGCTGTTTTGGACCTTTGTGGCTGGACAAAGTGTTGGGGGGCCCCCATGGTGGGGGGCAGCCCCCACAAAAGGTGGGGGCAGGTTGGGAGGAGGTGGGGCACCATGTGGGGCCCTTATGTTGGGGTGCCATGGACAAGGGGACATGCTTTCCCCTTGTTTTGTGGGTGCTTGTCATGTGGCTAAAATTTCAGCCACCACCACCCCCTCCTTCCCCTATAAAAGGAGGTGGAGAGGATCTCTCCATCCTCACTCCAACTCTCTCACACAAGCCATGCATGATCTGGCATTCTCTCTCCATCCGAGCAAAATAGTTTCGTAGAGCCGAAAGGCTGTCTGGGTTCCGGTGGGAACTAGTAGATGACACCGTATGACACCGTATGTGTGCAACTCTGTAGAGAGATCGTTGTTTCGGTCTTAGTTCGAGAGTGCCTCCCGAAGGGCTGTCCGTGTGACCGTCCAAGTTTTGGAGGTCCTCCCGAAGGGCTGTCCGAGTGACAGTCCAAGTTTCGGAGGTCCTCCCGAAGGGCTGTCTGCGACACCGTTCGGGGGACTGTCCGACTGCCTCCCGGAGGGCTGTCCGCGGGGCAGATGAGGGTATTCATCCTCGCGGTTGGGAGGTTGTAAAATCCTAGCTGTGGGGATCTACACCGCCGTTCGTCATCGACTCTACTTCCGCTGCGCTACGAGCCGGTAACGAAAAGATCAAACCTTGTATAAAGTCTTCATAGTGGTCCTGGGCTGGTGCATAGGTCGGATTTTTTTGTTTTCTGCTGCGTTACCCTACAAGGAGTGTCTTGTGTGTATCAAACGTTGCAACGTAACTGGGTGACTATAAAGGTACTCTACAGGTATCTCCAAGGGTGTGTGTTGGGTTGGCATGGATCAAGACTGGGATTTGTTACTCCTTGTGACGGAGAGGTATCTCAGGGCCCACTCGGTAATAATACATCACTACAAGCCTTGCAAGCAATGTGACTAAGTGTTAGTCATGGGATCTCGTATTACAGAGCGAGTAAAGAGACTTGTCGGTAACGAGGTTGAACTAGGTATGGAGATAGCGACGATCGAATCTCCGGCAAGTAACATACCGAAGAACAAAGGGAACATCATACGGGATTAACTGAATCCTTGACATAGAGGTTCGAACGATAAAGATCTTCGTAGAATATGTAGGAACCAATATGGGCATCCAGGTCCCGCTATTGGTTATTGACCATAGAGGTGTCTCGGTCATGTCTACATAGTTCTCGAACCCGCAGGGTCTGCACACTTAAGGTTTGGTGACGTTTCGATACTGTAGAGTTATACATGGTGGTGACCAAAGGTTGTTCGGAGTCCTGGATGAGATCCCGAACGTCATGAGGAGCTCCGGAATGGTCCGAAGGTAAAGATTGATATATAGTAAGTTCTATTTTGGTCGCCGGAAAGGTTTCGGGCTCATCGGTAATGTACTGGGAGTGCCTGTAGTGTACCGAGGGACCATCGGGAGAGGTATTTCGACCCAAGAGGCTACATGGGCTGTGGGAGGACTAATACCAGCCCTTAGTGGGCTGGCGAAAGTCCCACACAAGGCCTATGCGGCTAGAGAAGAAATTCCAAAGGAGAAAAGGTGGAAAAAGGCAAAAAGGTGGAAATAAGGAAGGAGTCCTAATCCTACTAGGAGTGGAGGAGGAGGGTTCCTCCTCTCCCACTTTGGCCGAAGCCTAGAGGGGATGGCCCTTGCACCAAGCCTCCTCCTCCTCTCCTCCTATATATACTACAGGGTTTTAGGGTTTTGGCACAAGATTTTCAGCCACGTGCAATCCTACCCTCTAGTTCGTAGTTTCTCCTCTAGACCGGTTTCAGTTGTGCTTAGGCGAAGCCCTGCTGAGATTACTCCACCACCATCGCCGCAACGCCGTCACGCTGTTGGAGAACTTGTCTACCTCTCTGCTCCCTCTTGTTGGATCAAGAAGGCAGAGATCGTCATCAAGCTGTATGTGTGCTGAACGCGGAGGTACCGTCTGTTCGGCGCTAGATCGGAAGGACCATGATCAAAATCGCGTGACGGATCATGATGAGATTGCGGGATGGATGGTGATGTGTTCGCGGGATGGATCATTATTGTATCACGGGATGGATCGTGATGAGATCATGGGATGCTCTGTGATTTGGATCGCGAAGACGTTTGACTACACCAACCATGTTTCTTAACGCTTCCCGCGTAGCGATCTACAAGGGTATGTAGATCCACTCTCCCTCTCGTAGATGCTCATAACCATGGATAGATCCCGCGTGTGCGTAGGATTTTTTCCCCATGCAACGTTCCCCAAAATTACCCTCACTCCCCTCTCTCTCTCTCTCTCCTCTATCCACTTTCCCCATCTCACACCAGCGGCGGCGATCAGCAAAGCAAAGAACTACAACATGAGCACCGATGTCGATAACCATAACCCGGCAACCTCGCCTGTAGGAGTTCAACAATGGGGGTAAGATCTCTGTTTCACCTCCTCGTTCTCAATTTTTGCATTTGATTTCTGTATTCTGTTTGTTTTGCATGATAGCATTGATAGGGGTCTGATTCAATGCGGGGATTCGGAAGGGGATTGACTAGCACATCTTGATTTAGGCAATATTGATGGATTTTAGGGTTCGATCGGCGATTGTCAATTGAGCACAAGGGGGTTTGGGGTAAATCCCGCTTACAATACCTCTACATCCTAGCCACGGCGATCCTAGAGTCCCTTGGAGTTGTGGGTCCATTAGCCTTGTAGTCATCCACCTCCGGCTCGATTGCATCATGCACCATCTCCTCATCCTCACCGTCGTCTAGAATGATGGGAAACTCCTCCGTCGTCGCCTTCAACACAATAGTGTCTCCCTCTTTATGCATGTTCTCGATGCAAGTGAACTAAGAGCACCTCACCATGGTCGTGGCGAACTTGGTGGGGTCACCGAGCGAGCAGCCAAGGAAGAAAGCCCTCCATCCAATGCCCAAGGGAAGGGATTGGGGATGGGGTTCATGGCGATGAAGAGGGTGGTGGCACAAAGATGTGGAAGAGGGTAGAAGACTGATATGTCTGCATCGTATCCACTTTTCCAAACTCTTTTGCCCTTGTTTTGGACTCTAATTTGCATGATTTGAATGGAACTAACCCGAGCTGACGCTGTTTTCAGCAGAATTGCCTTGGTGTTATTTTTGTGCAGAAATAAAAAGTTCTCGGATTGACGTGAAAATTCACAGATATTATTTTTGGAATTAATAAAAAATACTGGCGAAAGAATCAACCGGAGGGGAGGCACCCACAGGTCACAAGCCCGCAGGGCGCGGCCACCCTCTGGCCGCGCCTGGCAAGCTTGTGGCCCCCTGTGGCTCCACCGACCTCAATTCCAACTCTATATATTCCTATTCATGGAGAAAAAAATCAAGGAGAAGATTTCACCGCGTTTCACGATACGGAGCCGCCGCCACCTCCTGTTGTTCCGCGGGAGGCCAGATCCGGAGTCTGTTTGGGGCTCCGGAGAGGGGAAATCAACGCCATCTTCATCACCAACCATCCTTCATCACCAATTCCATGATGCTCTCTGCCGTTCGTGAATAATCCCATCGTAGGCTTGCTAGACTATGATGGGTTGGATGATATTTATCATATAATCGAGTTAGTTTTGTTACGGTTTGATCCCTAGTATCCACTATGTTCTAAGATTGATGTTGCTATGACTTTGCTATGCTTAATGCTTGTCACTAGGGCCCGAGTGCCATGATTTCAGATCTTAATCTATTATGTTTTCATGAATATATATATATGTGTGTGTGTTCTTGATCCTATCTTGCAAGTTGTAGACACCTATTATGAGTTATGATCCGCATGCCCCAGAGTGACAATAATTGGGATTCTTTCCGGTGATTACCGTAGTTTGAGGAGTTCATGTATTTTCACTAAGTGCTAATGCTTTGGTTCGGTTCTCTATTAAAAGGAGGCCTTAATATCCCTTAGTTTCCAATAGGACCCCGCTGCCATGGGAGGGTAGGACAAAAGATGTCATGCAAGTTGTTTTCCATAAGCACGTATGACTATATATGGAATACATGCCTACATTACATTGATGAATTGGAGCTAGTTCTGTGTCACCCTATGTTATAACTGTTGCATGATGAATGCCATCCGACATAATTATCCATCACTGATTCATTGCCTACGAGCTTTTCACATATTGATCCTTGCTAAATTACTTTTCCGTTGCTACTGTTACAATCACTACAGAACTGCTATTGTCACTTTTGCCATCATTACCATATTACTTTGCTACTAAATACTCTGCTACAGATACTAAATCTTTCAGGTGTGGTTGAATTGACAACTCAGCTGCTAATACTCGAGAATATTCTTTGGCTCCCCTTTAGTCGAATCAATAAATTTGGTTGAATACTCTACCCTCAAAACTATTGCGATCCCCTATACTTGTGGGTTATCAAGACCTTTTTCTGGCGCCGTTGCCAGGGATCATAGATCTATTCTCTGAGTCACTTGGGGTTTATATCTGTTGATCACTATGAAGAATCTGAAAGACCCCAAAACCAAGATATATCCCTCTACTACGAGGGGAGGTAAGGAACTGCCATTTAGCTCTGCACTTGATTCACCTTCTGTTATGAGTAAATTTGCGACACCGCCACCTGCTATTAATTCTGATATGTCGCAAGTAATTGATGATGCCACTTATGCTATGCATGAAGCTTATGATGATGCTTTTCTTGATAATACTGTGCCACTGGGTGAATTTCTTAATGAACAAAATGCTAGAGTCAATGCTGGAACTGGTGATATTTCTGAAACTGATGAAATTGTTGAAACTGAACACTATGAGACACCTATTAGACCTAGCTCTCCTATATATGAATTGCCTGATATACCTGAGGGTTATGTTCTGGAAGGAGAGGTAGCTAGGGACTTTCTTGCTTGTAAGGATAGAGATGATCTTAAGAAATTGCTATGCAAGTGGAAAGAAAAATCTTTGAATGCTAGAATGAAATATGATCCTAAGTTTGCTACTTCACCTATCTTTGATACTGATAATGATAATGAATTATCTATTGATCCTGAGTTAATTACTTTGGTTGAATCTGATCCTTTCCATGGTTATGAATCTGAAACTGTTGTGGCACATCTTACTAAATCGAATGATATAGCCACCCTATTTACTCATGAGAAAAAAATCATTATTATTATATTCTTAAATTGTTTACTTTCTCATTAAAGGGTGATGCTAAGATATGGTTTAATTCTGTTGCTCCTGGTTGTGTGCGCAGTCCCCAGGATATGATATATTACTTCTCTGAAAAATATTTCCCTGCCCATAAGAAACAAGCTGCCTTGCAGGAAATATTTAACTTTGTGCAAATTAAAGAAGAGAGTCTCCCACAAGCTTGGGGGAGGCTTCTCAAATTACTTAATGCTTTGCCTGATCATCCTCTCAAGAAAAACGAAATACTTGATATCTTTTATAATGGACTAACCGATGCTTCTAGGGACCACCTAGATAGTTGTGCTGGTTGTTTTTTGAGGGAACGAACTGTTGAACAAGCTGAACTACTATTGAATAATATATTGAGCAACGATAATGATTGGACTATTCCCGAACCACCTTCGAAGCCAACTCCGAAGAAAAGAGGTATTCTATTTCTCAGTCCTGCAGATATGCAAGAGGCAAAGCAATCTATGAAACAAAAAGGTATTAAAGCTGAATATGTCAAGAATCTACCACCTATTGAAGCAATACATGGTCTTGATAACCCGACACAAGTAGTAGAGGTAAATTCTCTCCATAGATTTGATCAAGGCGTTATTCCTGATAATAAGTCTGCTAGCCAATGCTTGGATGAGTTTGATAACTTTGTTGTTAAGCAATAAAATTTTAATGCTTATGTTAGTAGACAATTGAAACATAATGCTTACATGCTTGATCACTTAGGTGATTATATGAGTAGAACTATCAATGATCTTAAGCATATTAGTAAACATGCTTCCATGGTAACTGCTCAAGTAGAACAAGTACTTAAGGCACAGAATGACTTGCTTAATGAGATGAATAGTAAGAACAATGATCATCCTATTAGAGTTGTGACTAGAGGTGGTAGAATGACCCAGGAATCTTTGTATCCCGAGGGCCATCCTAAGAGAATTAAGCAAGATTCTCCGGGAATCAATACCGATGCACCTAGTCGTTCGAGTAATAAGAGGAAAAATGATGATGATAGGAACTTGCATGCTGCTAGTGAACCTATTATAGATACACCTGAAAACCCAAATTATATTTCTGTTTCTGAGGCTGAGACACAATCTGGTGATGAACATGAGCCTAGTGATAATATTAATGATTATGTTCATGTTGATGCTCAACCTAGTAATGATAATGATGTGGAGATTGAACCTGCTGTTGATCTTGATAACCCACAACCTAAGAATAAAAGATATGACAAAAGAGATTTTTTGCTCGGAAGCATGGTAAAGAAAGAGCACCATGGGTTCAGAAACCCATCCCCTTTCCTCCTAAACCATCCAAGAAAAAGGATGATGAAGATTTTTGAGCGCTTTGTTGAAATGCTTAGACCTATCTTTTTGCGTATGCGGTTGACCGATATTCTGAAAATGTCTCCTTATGCCAAGTATATGAAAGATATTGTCACTAATAAAAGAAAGATACGGGACACTGAGATTTCCACCATCCTTGCTAATTATACTTTTAAGGGTGGAATACCGAAGAAATTAGGAGATCCAGGAATACCAACTATACCATGCTCTATTAAAGGGAATTATGTTAAAACTGCTTTATGTGATTTGGGAGCTAGTGTTAGTGTTATGCCTTTTTCTTTATATCATAGACTTGATTTAAATAAGTGGACACCTACTGAAATCTATTTGCATATGACTGATAAATCAACTGCTTTACCCATCGGTATTTGTGAGGATGTGCCCGTCGTAGTTGCAAATGCTACTATCCTAACGGACTTCGTTATTCTTGATATTCTCAAGGACGATGGTATGTTGATCATCCTTGGTAGACCGTTTTTGAATACTATAGGGGCTGTTATTGATTGCAACAAGGGCAATGTCGGTTTTCATATTAATGGTAATGAGCATACGGTACGCTTTACGAAGAAACAACCTCAAGTTCATAGTATCAACTCCATTGAAAAAATTTCAATGATTATTATTGGAGACTTTGAATTCCCTCTACCTACTGTCAAGAAGAAATATGATATACTTATTGTTGGGGATATGCATATCCCCATTGAGGTAACCTAGTGTTATTCGAAGATTCTCCGGTTTCATGCTACTCCAAAGAAGTTTGTTAATAAGACTTGATCAACCTTATTTATGGATTCCTTTTGATGAGCATGAGATGGTTGAATTTACAAATCAAAAATTTCTGTACCCAACCTTTAATTTATGTTAGTTAGATTAAATTAAGTAAAAATGCTATTATTTTTCTATTTTCTGAGTTTTCTGTGCAATTGAAAAATGACCTGAAAATAAAAGTTCTTCAAATGCCCTGAAAATGTAGTATGATTTTTTTCGGAATATTTAAAAATATCTGGCACTGAGTACACACTAGGAGGCAGCACTAGGGGGTCATAAGCCCACAGGGTGCGGCTACCCCTGGCCATGCCTAGGTGGCTTGTGGGTCCCACGTAGGTCCCCTTCACTTATTCCAGCTCCCATCCACTTCGTCTTCCTCCAGAAAAAATCCCACCATTGCTGAAACCCGTGTTCTAGCTCATTTTGCTGCCATTTTTTATCTCCTTGTGCAAAGCTCCATTTGCAAATCTGTTTTAGGAGATTGTTCTTCGGTATGTGACTCCTCCAATGATCCAATTAGTTTTTTTTCTAGTGCTTTATATGTTGCAAATTTTTGCTGCTGTGGTGACCTTGTTCTTGATCTTGCATGTCAAATTTGTATGGTCCCAAGTAGTTTTGATGCATGATATAGCCTCTAGGCACTTATGGGAGTAGTTGCTATAAGATTTGTTGAGTTTTGTTCACCTTTATTTTGAGTCACTAAAAATTTCAGAAATTTTTCAGAAAAAGAAATGATGAGGAGATTGTTAAGAGGCACTTCAAGCCGGAGTTCTAAAGAAGATGAAAATGAAATGAAGAAGAAATCCAAGTATAATCTTCCTTGTGTTGCGAAAGTTCGATCATGTGAATGTCCAAGTGATACATTCTTGAGAGCGGCTGGAATTTATGAAGATTTCTATTATTTGGCAGAGCATGTAGGCATCATCGACTTCCTCAATGATAAGTGTGACCTGTACCTCTTGTTCACTAATACCTTTCTGCAAAACTTTCACTTTCATTATAGGGAAGACCCTCCTACGGTAGAATTTCATTTATATGATGTGCCTAAGAAAATTAACCTTTATGATTTTTGCAATTTTTACAAAATACCCTATGAGGGCAACATCAGTGAACCACGTCCTAGAGACATGGATGATTTTATTGCCGCAATCACTATAGGGGAAGAGAGAGGGGTGTCAAAGGCAAGAGCAGCTAGTTTACATTTCCTGTTCTACGCTATTATTCATTATTTATGGGGAGATGTTTAGTTGGTCATGGGGAGAGTGGAGGTCTTAGTGCTTCTGGCCTCGCCATTCTGCGCCACGCTTTACTTGCTAATAGAACTTTTAGTCTGGGCACTGTGGTGGCCCAATGGTTGAACTTAAACCGTTCGAGGGGGGCCATATTCGGAGGTATCTATGTATCTTGTCTAGCTAAACACTCTAAGATACCCATTAGGCTTGACGAGGAAGAGGAAATGCTGCTACCTGTGAAATATCTAGACTATGACAGTATGGTAACACATGATTTTATTTGAAAGAATAATGATAGGAGGCTGTTTTATAACTTGGTATTTAGTCAAGGTACTTTTGAGGTTATTGTCTTGCCTGCTTCTTGCTTGTTCGATATTCATTCCGGTAGGTGCACTATTATGCCTGAAGACATTTACAGATATTGGGGTCTGTCACAACCCCCAGCACCTGAATCGGCACCAGCCCTTGATCAGTATCCAGTGGGAGCCACATGAGCTCGCCAACCAATGGGATCCTCAAGACCCTCCGGAGTATCCAGGAGATGGTTCTTTTCAGCCATGGCCCTAGACCAACTTAGGCCAAAAGCCTAAGCTTGGGGAGTACGTATTTCTCACCGACTTTACATTCATGTTCACACATTCATTTCAGTAGTCGGTGTTCATACCTTTTTCATTGTACCATCCATGGTAGTTTATTTCTTCTTTTTGCTTTCTTCCTGTGTGTTTAATTAAATTTGAGAAAAAACCAAAAAAAATAGTTCTAGCTTTACCTTTCAGTTTGTTTAGTTGTACTATTAAAAGAAAATCCAAAAAATTTCTCATTCTTCTTTTGTTTGTTGGGAGCTTTCCCGTGTAAATAGTTTTTCTCGTTCTTGTTTTGAATTCTCTTTCTTTGGGTCATAGGGAGAAGACCACAATGAAAATGTCAAAGTGGCTCTCATGTGCATTGTTGTTTGCCTATTAGAGAGAACATATTCCCTTGTCTTCTCCTTTGAGTTATTATTTGCAGATTCTAGCTTAGTCCAATGCACGCGCACTCTTACTATTATTCACACCACTCGGTCATGCAAGTGGAAGGCAATAATGACGATATATGATGAAAAGGTTGAGATGGAGGAAACCGGTATGAACTCGACCTATTTTGCTTTTGTAAATATGATTGGCTCATCGTTCCGATTCAACTCATCATGGATGAAACAAATTTGCAATGACAATTAGAGATTGTAGTTACTCATGCCATGCTTAATTAGCTAAGAGTGGATAATGGTTTGTCTTGAGTGCCAACATGCATATTAAAATGATTGTGATGTAGTATGATAGGATGGTATCCTCCTTTGAATGATTTAAGTGGCTTGACTTGGTACATGTTCACGCATGTAGTTGAAACAAAATCAACATAGCCTCTATGGTATTTATGTTCATGGTGATTTATATCATACTCATGGTTACATTCAATGTTGCTTAATCTCAAAGCATGTTGATGACTCTTGTCACTCTCTAGTTGGTCGCTCCCTAGTCTTTTGCTAGCCTTCACTTGTACTAAGCGGGAATTCTGCTTGTGCATCCATTTCCTCAAGCCCAAAGTTGTTCCATCTGAGTCCACCATACCTACCTATATGCAGTATTCACCTGCCGTTCCATGTAAATTCGCATGTGCCAAACTCTAAACCTTCAAATAGTATTCTTTTTTGTATGCCCGAATCGCTCATGTAGCGACTGAGGGCGGTCAGTATCTTCCATGCTAGGTTGGTTATTCTCACGATATGTGTTGATTCACTATCATTCACAAGAAAGTGGCTGATATTCGGAATGCCCAGTTCCATGCCCAAAATCAAATCAAAATGTAATTAAAAAACTCCCCTAGGACTGTGTTTGTATGGACGATACCCGTGGATTCAGCTCACCGTGGAGTGTGATTGATTGGTGGAGGGGGAGTAAAAACTTTATTATTCTGTTTGGGAACCACCTATAATGTATCTAGCATGGAAGATGGTGAAATCTCTTGGTCATTATTATGACAATGAAAGCATACCGCTCAAAATTGTTATTCATCCATGTTTTAAAAGCTTGAGCTCTGGCACCTCTGCCAATCAATGCTTCCCTCTGCGAAGGGCCTATCTATTTACTTTATTGCCGAGTCATCATCCTCTAATAAAAAGCACCAGTTAGAGAGCATCACAGTTATTTGTATGCCTTGCTATTAATTGATATTGAGTATGAGTATGACTCGATCTCTTTTACCATGAATTACAATGTCTAGTCAGTCCTTGTTCTTCATGGGTGCTCTGCATTTATGTTTTGCGGTCTTAGAAAGGCTAGCGAGATACCATTATATCATATTGCATCATGATTGTTTTGATAAAAGTGTTGTCATCCTAGGGTTATTATTATTGCTCGCTAGTTGGTTATGCCATTAATATGAGTAAATGTGAGACCTAAATGTTATTGTGAACGTGGTTAGTCTATAATCTTTGCTGAAAATCTAAACGTCAGCTAGACATATTTATAATAACAAGATCAAACAGAGTTTGTAAAGGTTTTTCTTTATCACTTTCAGTTTATCAACTGAATTGCTTGAGGACAAGCAATGAGTTAAGCTTGGGGGAGTTGATACGTCTGCATCTTATCCACTTCTCCAAACACTTTTGCCCTTGTTTTGGACTCTAATTTGCATGATTTGAATGGAACTAACCTGGACTAACGTTGTTTTCAGCAGAATTGCCTTGGTGTTATTTTTGTGCAGAAATAAAAGTTCTCGGATTGACCTGAAAATTTACAGAGAATGTTTTTGGAATTAATAAAAAATGTTGGTGAAAGAATCAACCGGAGGGGGGGCAACCACATGTCACAAGCCTGCACGACACGACCACCCCCCATGGCCGCTCCCGGCAAGCTTGTGGGCCCCATGTGGCTCCACCGACCTCAATTCCAACTCTATATATTCCTATTCATGGAGGAAAAAAATCAAGGAGAAGAGTTCATCGCGTTTCATGATACGGAGCCGCCGCCACCTCCTGTTATTCCTTGGGAGGCGAGATCTGGAGTCCATTCTGGGCTTCGGAGATGGGAAATCGACGCCATCTTCATCACCAACCATCCTTCATCACCAATTCCATGATGCTCTCCACCACTCGTGAGTAATCCCATCATAGGCTTGCTGGACGGTGATGGTTTGGATGAGATTTATCATGTAATCGAGTAAGTTTTGTTAGGGTTTGATCCCTAGTATCCACTATGTTTTTGATTGATGTTGCTATGACTTTGCTATGCTTAATGCTTGTCACTAGGGCCTGAGTGTCATGATTTCGGATCTGAACCTATTATGTTTTCATGAATATATATGTGTTCTTGATCCTATCTTGCAAGTTGTAGACACCTATTACGAGTTATGATCCGCATCCCCCAGGGTGACAACAACTGGGATTCTTTCCAATGATTACCGTAGTTTGAAGATTTCATTTATTCACTAAGTGCTAATGCTTTGGTCCGGTTCTCTATTAAAAGGAGGCCTTAATATCCCTTAGTTTCCAATAGGACCCCGCTGCCACGGGAGGGTAGGACAAAAGATGGCATGCAAGTTATTTTCCATAAGCACGTATGACTATGTATGGAATACATGCTACATTACATCGATGAATTGGAGATAGTTCTGTGTCACCCTATGTTATAATTGTTGCATGATGAATGCCATCCGACATAATTATCCATCACTGATCCATTGCCTACGAGCTTTTCACATATTGATCCTTGCTAAATTACTTTTCTGTTGCTACTGTTACAATCACTACAAAACTGCTATTGTCACTTTTGCCATCGTTACCATATTACTTTGCTACTAAATACTCTGCTGCAGATACTAAATCTTTAAGGTGTGGTTGAATTGACAACTCAGCTACTAGTACTCAAGAATACTCTTTGGCTCCCCTTGAGTAGAATCAATAAATTTGGTTTGAATACTCTACCCTCGAAAACTGTAGCGATTCCCTATACTTGTGGGTTATCAAAGACAAAGAGTGAAAGTGATAGACAACGAGGGATAATGGAGTGCGGCGGTGGATAAATAGGGGCTTTGGACTAGGTGGGTGAGACTAATGAATGTTGATCATCATTTAAAATTCATGATGTTCGGAATGCAGATTAAGAAGCCAACCTACATATGCATATTTTCTTGACACTTAGAATCTTTTTAGCGCAAGCTAAATAAACATGAACAAACCCTACATATGCATATCTAGAGTATAGGCCACAGAAAGTAAAGATCATGGATGTGTAATAAAGTAAAGGGTAGATTTTGAGAGTTTCGCAAACAAGGGTTGAAACAAAAGATTTTTAACCCATGGTTCTGATAGGTGGTGCTATCATACGCCTACGTTGATCGCATATGCAATCTCAAGGATAACGGTTGAGAGATTCCACAGAGTCAAGCTCAAGACCAACACCAGTTGCACCTTGATCAGGTTTGGGACCCCTTAGCCGTTGTTCACCAGATCAAGATTGATTACATGATCATGTTCGAGCTACTGACACCCGACACCCTGAAGGTGATCGTCTTCAACGACGATGGCATTGAGGTGTTTACCAACTGCAAGAAGCATGACGACGCATTTGCTGAATGTCTAGAAAGTTCTATGTTGCCTTAATTGCTTCTGTTTAGTGTCGAACAACAATTTGTTTGTGTGAGACTATGTTTGATTATGTCTTACTTGATGCTATCTACTCCCTCCATTCCTAAATATTTGTCTTTTTAGAGATTCAACTATGGACTATATACAAAGCAAAATGAATGAATCTACACTCTAAATTGTGTCTATATACATCTGTATGTAGTCCATAGTGAAATCTCTGAAAAGATAAATATTTAGGAATGGAGGGAGTATGTTAAACATGTTGTTTAAGATTGGTGGTATGCTATCTATGTCCTGCTTGCCACTTTGCCGGTAACCTCACCACCTCCATGAGGAGGTTACTAGACAACATGTGTTGCATGTAACCAAACAACACGACTTCCGTTTCTGCCTAAACAGGATCGCAACCAAACAACCCGACTTGCGTTTCTTCACATTCATCCTAGAGGGTATGCGTGCAACCAAATGATATGCAGATGATGGTTTTAGCATGTATTTGCTCAACTAGACCCAACTAGGACAAGTATGCGTTACAAGCATAATAGATGGAGTCACCCAAACACACCCCTAGTTGTGATGTGCATAAAACTAAGCTAGCTGCCTGGATGGGTTGGTTATTGTAGTTGGGATCGGGACGCCCGCATTTCCCCATCCTCTCTTGTGTGTCCACATCTCACAATGACATATGCATATTACAAAGCAATCCGCGATGTGGGTAGACTACATTACCCTAAGCCAGGCCCGCTGGATGTTCTTTGGGGTTGTATCTATCTAGAAAGTCTACCGTGTACTATCAAAGCAAGCAAAAGCTCCTTCAGTAGCAGGTACAAATCGATAGCCTCGGTAAACTTCATTTTTCTCATTAGATCCAGTGGAATGCCTGACAAAGAAAGCGTTGTCCTTTCCAATTTCTCGAACCCCGGATGGATGAAAGATACAAACAATTGTTAGAACCTCTGGTTGTGTGAGTTGCATCGAAAACTTAGGCCACACAAACCTTAAAGAACCTTTCAGTCTGGATCTAGAGGGACGCTTGAACCGGCCATTTTTTGTATCCAAGCCCAAGCAATGCAACTCGAGGGATGTGGGTGGAGGGAGTTGCATGCGTGGTGACACGCGGGACACGATGCATTGTTTCCCAAAGCAGCGCCATAAATCCCCTCACCCTTCTCTCACCGCTTAGTCTTCCCTCCTTCCAATCTCACATTGGCGATGGCAAGCACAAGATCTGTATGGCGAGTAGCAGAGCCAAGATGTGGACGGCAAGCACCAGCTTCATCGCTTCTCAGGCAGAAGTTAGTCAATGGTGGTAAGCCCTCTGTCCCCAATGTCATTGATTAGCATGCTCGCATTCTATTTATGCATTGATTATGCACTATGCAAACTTTATTTTTGCATCAAATCTCCTTCTAGGCTTCGATTTTGTACAAGACATGGCATATATGATTAGGGATTGAGTGGTTTGAATGGGATTGCGTAGGATTTTCACTAATGATAGGGTTAAATCGATAACAATCCACTTACATCCATTTAAATCCAATGCAACACAACAAGCAGTAGAACCTAGCCGTGACGAGCCTCCATAGACTTCACGAACTTTGTGTGGTCACCGAGCAAGCACCCAGGGCTAAATGTCATCCATCTAGGGCCGATGGGGAAGGGGTTCATGGCGATGGAGCGGTGGTGAGACGGAGAGAGATGTGGAAGAGGAGACGGTAGAAGTCGGAGTGAGAGAGATAAATGGGTAGAAAGTGTAGTGGAGTGCATACGTAGATAAAGAGGGGATTTCAGATGTTCAAGTTTGCTCAATTGATGCATCGGTCATGGGGATGAATCAATGCTGAAGATGGAGTGTGGTAGATTTTTTACATACCTCCATTGCTCTTGCTCATATGTGTACTAAATCCCCCCCCCCTCCAGTTACCTCATGTTCCTAATTAATGTTCGATGCAGATCGATAATGGTGCTTCAGAAACTCCTCCATGTGCAAGGAGTTTGAGTCGGGCAAGAAGGACAAGGTGGTGGTGGAGCTCGACAACATCCCAAAGAGGCCTAAGAACTACAACCATTTCTATGATGATGTTGACTCAAGACACTTTTGTAAGGTCATCCTTGCACCCAAGTTGGAGTGTGTGTTGATGCCCGTTGAGTTCACCAAGAACATATCCACCGTTCCACCAGAATTCATGCCGAGGACGAACACCGGCTGCACCTAGAGGGTCACGGTCCGTATGACCAACATCACGCTCACCTTTGATAACGGTTCGGGGCCCTTCGTCTTTGCTTACCGTATCAAGATCGGGTACCTCGTCATCTTCAAGATGACGAGTACCGACACCTTAAAGGTTATTGTCTTTAACGACGACGACATTAAGGTGATGACCAAGTGCAAGAGGAACGATGAGGCATTTGCCATGGATTGTTAGGATATTATGTCTGCACCAGTTTAAGACTTTACGTTTGATGTTTAGATTAAAACTTCCCCGTAGTTTTTTATCAGTTTAGTTTAAATGCCGGTGAGTGTGTTTAAGAACTAGTTAATCTTATGCCTATTATTGGTTGCCTATGTTGTTCTTGTGTTTGCGCTGGTAACATCACCTCTACAACAAGAGGTTACCAGACCACATATTTTACATCTAACCAAGCAACTCACTTTATATCTGCCTAGAACATGCATAAACCAAAGACGATGCTTGTATTTCTGCTCAGCCAAGCTGAAGGTGATGCACACAAACAAGCTATGTACAAAACATGATTATTATTTTTGTTGTTTTCACTTAGCATGGCTAAGTCGGGCCACAAATGCAAAGTATCAAAAATCCATACAGTCTACTAAACAAGCCTCTAGTGGATCTACGTTTGTATAGGACAACTTGGCCTTTTCTCTGATGAAGAAAATATCAAGCTCTGATGGTTTTGACCTAAAGGAACAAGCCGGTAAGCAAACACGCCGACTCAGTTGGCCTGACACTTTCTGGCCCGACTCGGAATTGGCTTTTATTACGAAATTTATTTATGGCAAAGGCTATAACACACATGCTGCCTCAGATAGAAGTGCGGACGCAAAAACTAAATAAAAGTAAAAAAATATGTTGTTTTGTACATTATTTGATTTTCATTTCTTCTCTTTTTTCGAATTCATGATTTGTTAATCCACCATATTTTAGTGTGTGGACATTTTTACTACACTTTGAACTTTTCTAATATACGTTTCTTAGAAGACATTAAACATTTTGTTTAGTACACATTGAATATATTTTGAATACACACTGAACACTCTCCGAAGAAATGTTGAACATTTTGTGAATACATGTTAAACATTTTCAGATATACATTGATATTTTTTTAATGCGTGTATGTATTCTGATTTATTTGTTTTTTTAACCTTTTCTTGTTTCTTTGGTCTTTCTATTGGGTTTTCCTTGCGTTCTTTTATTTATTCATTTTCTTTTCTTTCATAATTTTTATAATATAAACATTTTTAAGTGTATGATGAGATTCTTTAGAATGCACGCTCAACATTTTTCAAATATACACTTAATCAATGCATGCAAAATAAAAAAAGTCCCATTTGGGTCCACAAATAGCCGGCAGAAATGCAGAATAGGGAGGATAAATTGAAGACTCACTAAAAAAAATCGTGATGGCGATGTTCTTCCGCCTTTTGTAACAACGATGTTTATTGTCTGGATTCAAATTGTCCAAATATCATGCCAATGTAAATTCTATTTTTTTTTGTTGGCAGCTAATACTTACTGCATTTTTTCACTGAACTTAAGTTCAGCGAGTTACATTTCAACACTAATTTTGCTTCCTGGAAAATAAATCTCAGTCGATTGAGAATTAGCAAAACAGTAAATTAAAAATATGATTGATCCTATACACACTACTCTACAATGCTGAGATGGGTTACCTTACAGAACTAATTAATGTGCATGCGAGAAAATATTAGCTATCTAGGTCATGTCAAAAAGCAAGATGGGGCTAAGGGGTTGAGTGAGACAAATTTGTTGTTTGGGTGGAGGAGGTATGGTGGAGCTATCACATGTAGAAGAGGGCGGCGCTAACAAGGATGGTGGGAAAGTAGACTCGGAGAAGTATCTTCATGAGGAGGTCTTCATGCTCGGGCACCTTCGCAAAGGCATCATCGTAATTGCAGAACGCTGGCAAGTCTCACCATCCACACGTTATTTCTTCTCCTGGCCGATGAATCCAATGGATTGGTAGGGATGATCAAATCAATAGAAACTTGACATCTATGAAATGGACTAATTTATCATGCCAATTTTTATTGTGAAACAACCAACAAAACGATCGAACCATCGACCGAATGTGAAATGTTCACTCAAACTGAACAAAATTGGACGATCTTACAATTTGGGAGTCTCCTCGGTAGGATCCATGATCTACCCCTCTCCTTAGGCTGGTAGGCTCATTGCCACAACAAGTAAATGTAGGTAAGAGGGCTAGGTTTTTTTCGTGAGAGAATATCGGAAAGAAACTAGGAGAGGATGTGAGGGAGAAGAGCTGGCATTGATCAAATCTGGGCCAAGGGGAAAATAAAGCATAGGTTTTTGTTTGATACGAGTGAGGTCAGGTCCTAAATCTGAATTGCCATGCCCCTCCTTAACAGTTTCTATTTTGAACAAATGAATGAAACAGAAACCTAGCCCAAAAGTAAAGAACTAGCCCAATCTGATGACTTCAACCAAAATGGCAATTTACGCGGGCACTGTCGCACTTGCGCAAAAGCTATGTCCCGCTTTATTGCTAAATGCATCATCATCTCGCCTCTCGCGCTTCTGCTAGTGGGCAGGCTTAATAACCTGCCTTCCTATGGATTCCTCGAGCGGTTTTGGAAAGCCTATATGGAGCCGTACAAAACGATTTTAGAAGCTTCCACGTGGTTTTTCTTCTTTGTATCTATCGGTTTAATCAGTTTTGTCTTGGTTTTCTCTTGTGAGAGGGTTCAACACTTTGTATTTATGTCATTACCAAGACTTCATTAATTCAACGTTGGGCAATCTTCTTTCTAAAAAGTAAAAGATTGAGGTGGTGGAGGTGCATGAAACTGCTATGTGTACCTAGCCGAAGGTGCCAAAATTGACTGATTTCCGCCGGAGTGACACGACTTATTTGTTTTTTTCCAAAACAGTTACCTAATATATACTTGAAACAATTCCTTATTATAACACTATCTCAATACTTCGTTTCCTTATTTGATATTGATTTTTTTCCTTCCATATCTAACAACGAGTCTAAATTTTATGTCTTTTATCACACTTTCGTTCATTTTAAGCCTAAATAGCATCTGAAAAGACCCTTTTACCCCTCATATGATATGTGTGTGTGCGGGGTAGTGCTACACAGACAATATCACTTCAGGGTAGTAGCACACACACAGCTACAGTAGCACATACACACGCAGCAACACACACGCATGCGCACACACACAACAGCACATACACACATAGCAACACACACACGCGCACACACACAACAACACACACGCAACACACATACTGAACACACACATGCAGCATCACACACGCATGCAACACACACACACACACATGCACACACGCAACATCACATGCAGCGGCACACAAGCATCCACGCACACACACGCACGCAGCAGCACACACGCACACACAGCAACACACGCACATGTGTGCACGCACATAAACCTGGGCAAACGTCGGGCCGGGCCGGGTTTCGGGCCGGACTTGTAAAATCCCGACCTTCATTTCTCAAGTCCGAGCCTAGCCCGAAGCCCGAAATACGCTCTATTTTCAAGCCCGAGACCGATCCGAAATCAAGCCCAAAAGCCCGCCCGAAATGTTACTTTTCGATGTATGCATGTGCATGTCCACCCCGAAGCCCGGCCTGAAATACAAAAAAGGGAAGACCGAGTATGGCCCAAACTACCTTTCGGGCTGCAAAACAAGGCCTGAGCCCGGCCCAAATGGTAAGTCCGAACCGGGGTTTTCGGGTCAGGCTGCCCATGCTCGGGTCTACTCCCACACACGCGCGTGCACACAAACATATCGAGGGGTAAAAAAAATCTTTTCAGCTATTATTTAGGCTTAAGTTGAAGGATAGTGAGGATAAAGCGGATCAACGTAGTGGCGAACCAAACGGAGAAAGAAGGCTTTGGAATCTAATTTGGAAAGCTAATATTGCTCGGAAGATAAAGATTGTTGCATGGCGTGTCGCATCAATAGCTTGGTGGTCCAGATTAATAGAGTTAAACACCATCATATTACTTCAGGTACGCACTCCATTTGTGGAGTAGAAGATGAAAGCACTTTTCATGCTCTCGTTACTTGTTCAAAAGCTCGAGCTCTACGACTGGCTTTGAGAGAGTCATAGAATATCCCTCATGAAGAGTTGTTCAATTTCTCGGAACTAGATTGATTTTTGATTTTGTTGGATAATTTGAGCTTGCAACAACGAGAGCAAATTTTGTTTCTTTTATGGCGAGCATGGCACCTGAGAAATGATTTAATTTTTGGCAAGGGAAAGGAATCCATTACAGCTTCTGAAGTTTTTGTGGATAATTATTGGTCTTCTTTTACGTCATGTCACGACTCTATTGAGGTTGTTCCTAGTAACAAAGGTAAAGGAAAAAATGGAGGTGTTATTTCAGTTTCTGCACCTTTTCAAGATCATGTGTTGCGGAAACCTCCCCGGATGATTATATCAAGTGTTGGAAATATGCCCTAGATGCAATAATAAAATGGTTATTATTGTATTTCCTTGTTCACCATAATTATCTATTGTTCATGATATCATTGTGTTAATCGGAAACCGTAATGCATGTGTGAATACATAGACCACAAGAAGTCCCTAGTGAGCCTCTAGTTGACTAGCTCGTTGATCAATAGATGGTCATGGTTTCATGACCATGGACATTGGATGTCGTTGATAACGGGATCACATCATTAGGAGAATGATGTGATGGACAAGACCCAATCCTAAGCATAGCACAAGATCGTGTAGTTCGTCTGCTAAAGCTTTTCTAATGTCAAGTATCATTTCCTTAGACCATGAGATTGTGCAACTCCCGGATACCGTAGGAATACTTTGGGTGTGCCAAACGTCACAACGTAACTGGGTGGCTATAAAGGTATACTACGGGTATCCCCAAAAGTATCTGTTGGGTTAGCATGAATTGAGACTAGGATTTGTCACTCCGTGTGACGGAGAGGTATCTCTGGGCCCACTCGGTAAGACATCATCATAATGAGTTCAATGTGACTAAGGAGTTAGCCATGGGATGATGTGTTGCGGAACGAGTAAAGAGACTTGCCGCTAACGAGATTGAACAAGGTATAGTGATACCGACGATCGAATCTCGGGCAAGTGTCATACCGGTAGACAGAGCGAATTGTATACGGGATTGATTGAATCCCCGACATCGTGGTTCATCCGATGAGATCATCCTGGAGCATGTGGAAGCCAACATGGGTATCCAGATCCCGTTTTTGGTTATTGACCGAAGAGGTGTCTCGGTCATGTCTACATGCCTCTCGAACCCGTAAGGTCTACATACTTAAGGTTCGATGACGCTAGAGTTATAAGGAGATTGTGTACGTGGTTACTGAAGGTTGTTCGGAGTCCCAGATGAGATCCCGGACGTCACGAGGAGTTGCAGAATGGTCCGGAGGTAAAGATTCATATATAGGAAGTGAGGATTTGGTCACCGGAAGTGTTTTGGGCATCACCGGTAACGTACCGGGACCACTGGAAGGGTTCCGGGGATCCACCGTGTGGGGCCATCAGCACCAGAGGGCTGCGTGGGCCGAAGGTGGAAGGGACCAGCCCCAGAGTGGGCTGGTGCGCCTCCCACCAAGGCCTAAGGCGCAACACAAGGAGGAGAGGGGGGCAAACCCTAGCACAGATGGGGCTTAGGCCCACCTAGGGCGCCGCCCCTCCCTCTTCCTCTTTGGCCGACGCACCAGGAGCCATCTAGGGCTGCCGTCGGCCCTAGGGTGGGAACCCTAGGGGCTGTGCACCCTCCTCCCCTCCTCCTATATATAGTGGAGCCCTTGGGGCTGTCGGAGAAACACATCTCTCTCTCTCTCTCTCGGCACAGCCCTACCTCGCCACCTCCTCGTCCTCCGTAGCGCTTGGTGAAGCCCTGCCGGAGTACCACGCAGCTCCACCGTCACCAAGCCGTCGTGCTGCCGAAGCTCTCCCTCAACCTCTCCTTCCTCCTTGCTCGATCAAGGCGTAGGAGATGTCATCAGACTGCACGTGTGTTGAACGCGGAGGCGCCATTGTTCGGCGCTTAGATTGGAATCCACCGCGATCTGAATCGCTGCGAGTATGACTCCACCAACCACGTTCTTGTAACGCTTCCGCTTTGCGATCTTCAAAGGCATGAAGATGCACTCCCCCTTTGCTCGTTGCTGGTTTCTCCATAGATTGATCTTGCTGACACGTAGGAATTTTTTTGATTTACTACTACGTCTCCCAACAGTGGCATCATGAGCTAGGTCTATGCGTAGAATCTATGCACGAGTAGAAAACAAGGTGTTGTGGGCGTTGATTTTGTCAGTTGTCTTGTTGTTACTAGTCTTATCTTGATTCGGCAGTATTGTGGGATGAAGCGGCCCGGACCGACCTTATGTTGGAAATATGCCCTAGAGGCAATAAATAAAGTGTTTATTATTATATTTCCTTGTTCATGATAATTCTTTATTGTCCATGCGATAATTGTATTGATTGGAAACACATTACATGTGTGGATAAATAGACAACACTTTGTCCCTAGTATGCCTCTAGTGAACTAGCTCGTTGATCAAATATGGTCAAGGTTTCCTAGCCATTGACATGTGATGTCATTTGATAACAGGATCACATCATTAGGAGAATGATGTGATGGACAAGACCCAAACTACAAACATATCATATGCTCATGTTAGTTTATTGCTACTGTATTTGCATGTCAAGTATATGTTCCTATGACCATGAGATCATGCAACTCACGGACACCGGAGGAGTGCCTTGTGTGTGTCAAACGTCACAACGTAACTGGGTGACTATAAAGGTGCTCTACAGGTATCTCCGAGGGTGTCTGTTGGGTTGGCATGGATCAAGACTGGGATTCGTTACTCCGTGTGACGGATAGGTATCTCAGGGCCCACTCGGTAATACAACATCACAATAAGCCTTGCAAGCAATGTGACTAAGTGTTAGTCACGGGATCTTGTATTATTGAACGAGTAAAGAGACTTGCCGGTAACGAGGTTGAACTAAGTATGGAGATACCGACGATCGAATCTCGGGCAAGTAACATACTGAAGAACAAAGGGAACATCATACGGGATTAACTAAATCCTTGACATAGAGGTTCGGACGATAAAGATCTTCATAGAATATGTAGGAACTAATATGGGCATCCAGGTCCCGCTATTGATTATTGACCGTAGAGGTGTCTCGGTCATGTCTACATAGTTCTCGAACCCGTAGGGTCTGCACACTTAAGCTTTGGTGATGTTTCGGTAGTATAGAGTTATGCATGGTGGTGATCGAAGGTTGTTCGGAGTGCAGGATGAGATCCCGTACGTCATGAGGAGCTCCAGAATGGTCCGGAGTTGGTATATAGGAAGTCCTGTTCTGGTCGCCGGAAAAGTTTCGGGCTCATCGATAGTGTATCGGGAGTACCGGTAGTGTACCGGGAGACCATTGGGAGAGGTATTTTGACCCAAGAGGCTACATGGGTTGTGGGAGGGTGAATACCATCCATTAGTGGGTGGGTGGAAGTCCCACACAAGGCCCATGCGGCTGGGAAGAAAAGCCTAAAGAGAAAAAGGTGGAAAAAGGCAAAAAGACCAAATAAAGAAGGAGTCCTAGTCCTACTAGGATTGGACGAGGATTCCTCCTCTCCTCCCTTCGGCCGAATCCTAGATGGCTTGGACCTTGGGCCAAGCCTCCTCCTCTCTTCCTCTTATATATACTAGAGGTTTTAGGGTTTTGTCACAAGATTTTCAGCCACTTGCAACCCTACCCTCTAGTTCGTAGTTCCTCCTCTAGATCGGTTTCAGCGGTGCATAGGCGAAGCCCTGCTGAAATTACTCCACCACCATCGCCGCAGCGCCGTCACGCTGCCGGAGAACTCATCTACCTCTCCGCTCCCTCTGGATGGATCAAGAAGGCAGAGATCAACATCAAGCCATACATGAGCTGAACACGGAGGTGCCGTCCATTCGATGTTGGATCGGGATGGATCATGATTGGATCGCGGGACGCTCGGCGATTTGTATCGTGAAGACGTTTGACTACATCAACCGTGTTTCTTAACGCTTCCTGCTTAACGATCTACAAGGGTACATAGATCCACTCTCCCTCTCGTACATGCTCATCACCATGGATAGATCTTGCGTGTGCGTAGGAAATTTTTTGTTTCCCATGCAACATTCCCCAACAGTGGCATCATGAGCTAGGTCTATGTGTAGATGAGATCTAAAGTAGAACACAAAGAGTTTGTGGGCATTGATGCTTAGATTGCTTCCCCCCTTGGTCGTGTTTTGGTTCAGCGGTATTGTGGGATGAAGCGGCCCGGACCAACCTTACTCATACGCTTACGAGAGACCGGTTCCATCAACTGACGTGTAACCTCGTTGCACAAAGATGGTTGGCGGGCGCCTGTTTCTCCTACTTTAGTTGGATCGGAGTCGACAAAGGCGGTCCTTGAGAAGGTTGAAAAGCAACTTACGTATCACCGTTGTGGTTTATGCGTAGGTGAGAATTGTTCTTGCTAGATACCCGTAGCAGCCACGTAAAACATGCAACAACAATTAGAGGACATCTAACTTGTTTTTGAAGGGTATGTTGTGATGTGATATGGCCAATTACATGATGTGATATATGTGATGTATGAGATGATCATGTGTTGTATAGAATATCATGACTTGAATGTCGATGAGTATGGCAACCGGCAAGAGCCATAGGGTTGTCTTTAATTATTGTATGACCTACGTGTCAATCATTCATCGCTATGTAATGATTTACTTTATTGCTAAACGATAGCAATAGTAGTAGTAGCATGATGGGCACAACAACCCCGATGACGACACGTTGATGGAGATCAAGATGATGGAGATCATGGTGTCGTGTCGGTGACGATGGAGATCATGCCGGTGCTTTCAAGATGGAGATCAAAAGCACAAGTTCATGGCCATATCATGTCACTTATGATTTGCATGTGGTGTTAATCCTTTTATGCACCTTGTTTTGCTTAGGACGACGGTAGCATTTTAAGGTGATCCCTCACTTAAATTTCAAGATGAATTGTGTTCTCCCCGAGTGTGCACCGTTGCGAAAGTTTGTCGTGTCGAGACACCACGTGATGATCGGGTGTGATAGACTCTACATTCACATACAATGGGTGCAAGCCAGTGTTGCACATGCAGAACACTCGGGTTAAACTTGACGAGCCTAGCATGTATAGACATGGCCTCGGAACACAAGAGACCGAAAGGTCGAACATGAGTCATATAGTAGATATGATAAACATGATGATGTTCACCATTGAAACCACCTCAACTCACGTGATGATCGGACTTGAGTTGGTGAATTTGGATCACGTGACACTCAGATGACCTGAGGGATGTCAATTTGAGTGGGAGATTTAGTAATTTGATTAACTAAACTCATTATCTTGAACAATAGTCTAAGTAACCTTTGCATATTTATGTTGTAGATCAATGGCTCGCGCAGTAGCACCCCTAGATTTTAATGCGTTCCTAGAGAAAGCTAAGTTGAAAGATGATGGAAGTAACTTTGTTGACTAGGCCCGTAATCTGAGGATTATCCTCACGGCTTCCCAGAAATCATATGTCCTTGATGCACCGCTTGGTGACCAACCAGAAGACATGTCATCCAAAGACGTTAAGAACGCTTGGGAGGCATGTTCTGGAGATTACTCAATAGTTCAGTGTGCAATATTGTATGGCTTAGAACCGGAACTTCAAAGATGTTTTGAATGTCATGGAGCATATGAGATGTTCCAGAAGTTGAAGTTTATCTTTCAGAAGAATGCCCGGATCGAGAGGTATGAGACCTCCGATAAGTTCTATGCTTGCAAAATAGAGGATAATGGGTCTATCAGTGAACATATACTCAGAATGTCTGGGTATTCGACTCATCTAGCGGAGTTGGGAATTTCCCTTCCGCCAGAGGCGATCACTGACAGAGTTCTTCAATCACTGCCACCTAGTTACAAGAGCTTTGTGATGAACTATAACATGCACGGGATGAACAAGTCAGTCGCCGAGCTGTTTGCGATGCTAAAAGTCGCCGAGTCTGAAATCCAGAAAGAACATCAAGTGTTGATGGTCAATAAAACCACTAGTTTCAAGAAGAATGGCAAGGGCAAGGGCAAGAAGGGTAAAACCAAGAAGGATGGCAAAGCAGTTGCTACTCCTGTAAAGAAGCCCAAGGCTAGACCCAAGCCAAAAACTGAGTGCTTTCATTACAAGGGAACTGGTCATTGGAAGTGGAACTGCCCCAAGTACCTGGCTGACAAGAAGGTGGCCAATGAGAAACAAGGTATATATGATATACGTGTTATTGATGTGTACCTTACTAGCTCTTGTTGTAGTGCCTGGGTATTTGATACCAGTTCGGTTGCTCACATTTGCAACTCAAAACAGGAACTACGAAATAGACGAAGGCTGGCAAAGGATCAAATGACGATGCGCGTGGAAAATGGTTCCAAGGTTGATGTGATCGCCGTTGGCATGCTCTGTCTTCGATTACCATCGGGATTAGTGATGAACCTAAATAATTTTTATTTAGTGCCTGCGTTAAGCATGAATATTATATCTCGATCTTGTTTATTGCGAGACGGTTACTCATTTAAATCAGAGAGTAATGGTTGTTCTATTTATATGAGTAATATCTTTTATAGTCATGCACCCAATGTGAGGGGTTTATTCGTATTGAATCTTGATAGTGATGATACACATGTTCATAACATTGATGCAAAAGATGTGGAGTTGATAATGATAGTCCACTTTCTTGTGGCACTACCGTTTAGGTCATATTGGTGTAAAACGCATGAGCAAGCTCCATGCTGATGGACTTTTGGAGTCACTTGATTTTGAATCACTTGACACATGTGAACCATGCCTCATGGGCAAGATGAGTAAAACACCTTTCTCTGGAACAATGGAACGGGCAAGTGACTTATTGGAAATCATACATACTGATGTGTGCGGTCCAGTGAATGTTACAGAGCGTGGTGAATATCGTTATTTTCTCACCTTCACTGATGACTTAAGTAGATATGGGTATATTTACTTAATGAAACACAAGTATGAAACGTTTGAAAAGTTCAAGCAATTTTAGAGTGAAGTTGAGAATCATCGTAACAAGAAGATTAAATTCCCGTGATCTGATCGAGGAGGTGAATATCTGAGTTATGAGTTTGGCAGTCGCTTAAGACAGTGTGGAATTGTTTCACAGTTGACACCGCCTGGAACACCATAGCGTAATGGTGTGTCCGAACGTCGTAATCGAACCTTATTAGGTATGGTGCGTTCTATGATGTCTCTTGCTGATTTGCCACTATCGTTTCGGGGTTATGCATTAGAGGCATCTACATTCACTTTAAATAGGGAACCATTGAAATCCATTGAGATGACGCCATCTGAACTATGGTTTGGCAAGAGGCCAACGTTGTTGTTTCTTAAAGTTTGGGGATGTGATGCTTATGTCAAAAAGCTTCAGCCTGAAAAGCTGGAACCCAAAGCGGAGAAATGCGTCTTCATAGGATACCCGAAAGAGACAGCCAGGTATACCTTCTATCTCAGATCCGAAGGCAAAGTGTTTGTCTCTAAGAACGGAACATTTCTTGAGAAAGAGTTTCTCTCAAAAGAATTAAGTGGGAGGAAAATAGAGCTTGATGAGGTTATTGAACCTTTACTTCAACCAGAGAGTAGCACAGTGCAGAAAGATGTTTCTGTGGAGCCTACAATAGTTGAAGAGGAAGTTAATGATGATGACCATGAAGCTTCAGATCAAGTTACTATTGAACCTCGTAGGTCGACAAGGGCGCGTACTGCTCCTGAGTGGTACGGCAACCCTGTCTTGGAGGTCATGTTGCTGGAAAACAATGAACCTACGAGCTATGGAGGAGCGATGTTGGGCGCGGATTCCGAGAAATGGATAGAGGCCATGAAATCCGAGATGGGATCCATGTATGAAAACAAAGTATGGAGTTTGGAAGTATTAGCTAAAGGGCGAAAGGCCATTCAGAACAAATGGATCTTTAAGAAGACGGACGCGGACGGTAATGTCACCGTCTATAAAGCTCGACTTGTGGCAAAGGGTTTTTCACAAGTTCAAGGAGTTGACTACGATGAGATCTTCTCACCCGTAGCGATGCTTAAGTTTGTCAGAATCATGTTGGCAATAGCTACTTATTTCGACTATGAAATTTGGCAGATGGATGTCAAAACAACATTCCTCAACGGTTTCCTTGAGGAAGAGTTGTATATGGTGCAACCAGAAGGTTTTGTCGATCTAGAGAATGCTGACAAAGTTTGTGAACTCCAGCGATCCATTTATGGGCTGGTGCAAGCATCTCGGAGTTGGAATAAGCGCTTTGATGAGGTGATCAAAGCGTTTGGGTTTATACAAGTTTATGGAGAAGCTTGTATTTACAAGAAAGTGAGTGGGATCTCTATAGCGTTTCTAATATTATATGTGGAAGACATATTGCTGATTGGAAACAATATAGAAATGCTGGAAAGCATGAAGGTATATTTGAACAAGAGTATTTCAATGAAGGACCTAGGAGAAGCTGCTTTCATATTAGGCATTAAGATCTATAGATATAGATCGAGACGCTTAATAGCACTTTCACATAGCACATACCTTGATAAAGTTTTGAAGAAGTTCAAAATGGATCGGTCCAAGAAGGGGTTCTTGCCTGTGTTACAAGGTGTGAAGTTGAGTAAGACTCAATGCCCAGTGACTGCATAAGATAGAGAAAAGATGAGTGTCATCCCCTATGCTTCAGCCATAGGCTCTATCATGTATGCAATGCTGTGCACAAGACCCGATGTCATCCTTGCCATAAGTATGTCTGGAAGGTTTCAAAGTGATCCTGGAAAGGAGCACTGGGCGGCGATCAAGAATATCCTTAAGTACCTGAAAAGGACTAAGGAAATGTTTCTCGTTTATGGAGGTGATGAAGAGCTCATCGTAAAGGGTTACGTCGATGCAAGCTTTGACACTGATCCGGATGACTCTAAGTCACAAACCGGATACATATTTATTCTCAACGGGGGAGCGGTAAGCTGGTGCAATTCCAAGCAAAGCATGGTAGCCGATTCTACATGCGAAGCGGAGTACATCACAACCTCGAAGGCGGCGAAGGAAGGTGTCTGGATGAAGCAGTTCATGATAGATCTTGGAGTAGTGCCCAGTGCACTGAATCCAATGACTCTATTCTGTGACAACACTGGTGCCATTGCTCTGGTCAAGGAACCAAGGTTTCACAAGAGCACCCGACACATAAAGCGACGCTTCAACTCCATCCGCGATTACATCGAGGAGAAGGACATAAATATTTGCAAAGTGCACATGGATCTGAATGTTGTAGACCTGTTGACTAAACCTCTTCCAAGGGCTAAACATGATCAACACCAAAACTACATGGGTGTTTGATTCATTACAATGTAAATCACATAGTGATGTGAACTAGATTATTGACTCTAGTGCAAGTGGGAGACTGTTGGAAATATGCCCTAGAGGCAATAAATAAAGTGTTTATTATTATATTTCCTTGTTCATGATAATTGTTTATTGTCCATGCTATAATTGTATTGATTGGAAACACATTACATGTGTGGATAAATAGACAACACTTTGTCCCTAGTATGCCTCTAGTGAACTAGCTCATTGATCAAACATGGTCAAGGTTTCCTAGCCATTGACATGTGATGTCATTTGATAACGGGATCACATCATTAGGAGAATGATGTGATGGACAAGACTCAAACTACAAACGTAGCATATGATCGTGTCAGTTTATTGCTACTGTTTTTTGCATGTCAAGTATATGTTCCTATGACCATGAGATCATGCAACTCACGGACACCGGAGGAGTGCCTTGTGTGTATCAAATGTCGCAACATAACTGGGTGAATATAAAGGTGCTCTACAGGTATCTCCGAGGGTGTCTATTGGGTTGGCATGGATCAAGACTGGGATTGGTTACTCCGTGTGACGGAGAGGTATCTCAGGGCCCACTCGGTAATACACCATCACAATAAGCCTTGCAAGCAATGTGACTAAGTATTAGTCACGGGATCTTGTATTACGGAACGAGTAAAGAGACTTTCCGGTAATGAGGTTGAACTAGGTATAGAGATACCGACGATCGAATCTCGAGCAAGTAACATACCAGAGAACAAAGGGAACATCATACGGGATTAATTGAATCCTTGACATAGAGGATCGACCGGATTAATAGAATATGTAGGAACCAATATGGGCATCCAGGTCCCGCTATTGGTTATTGACCGTAGAGGTGTCTCGGTCATGTCTACATAGTTCTCGAACCCGCAGGGTCTGCACACTTAAGGTTTGGTGACGTTTAGGTAGTATAGAAGCATGGTGGTGACCTAAGGTTGTTAGGAGTCCCGGATCAGATCCCGGACGTCACGATTGCCGGAATATTGATATACAGGAAGTCCTGTTTTGGTTGCCGGAAAATTTTCGGGCTCATCGGTAGTGTACCGGGAGTACCGGTAGTGTATCAGGAGACCATCGGGAGGGGTATTTCGACCCAAGAGGCTACATGGGCTGTGGGAGGGTGAATACCAGCCCTTAGTGGGCTGGTGGAAGTCCCACACAAGGCCCAAGCGGCTGGGAAGAAAAGCCTAAAGAGAAAAAGGTGGAAAAAGGCAAAAAGACCAAATAAGGAAGGAGTCCTAGTCCTGCTAGGATTGGAGGAGGATTCCTCCTCTCCTCCCTTCGGCCGAAGCCTAGATGGCTTGGCTGTTGGGCCAAGCCTCCTCCTATCTTCCACTTATATATACTAGAGGTTTTAGGGTTTTGGCACAAGATTTTCAGCCACGTGCAACCCTACCCTCTAGTTCGTAGTTCCACCTCTAGAGCAGTTTCATCGGTGCTTAGGCGAAGTCCTGCTGAGATTACTCCACCACCATCGCCGCAGCGCCGTCACGCTGCGAGAGAACTCGTCTACCTCTCCGCTCCCTCTTGCTGGATCAAGAAGGCGGAGATCATCATCAAGCCGTATGTGTGCTGAACGTGGAGCTGACGTCCGTTCGGTGCTAGATCGGGACGGATTGTGATTGGATTGCGGGACGCTCGGCGATTTGGATCGCAAAGACGTTCGACTACATCAACCACGTTTCTTAACGCTTCTCGCTTAGCGATCTACAAGGGTACTTAGATCCACTCTCCCTCTCGTAGATGCTCATCACCATGGATAGATCTTGCATGTGCGTAAGAAACTTTTTGTTTCCCATGCAACGTTCCCCAACACCTTACACGTACGCTTACGTGAGACAGGTTCCACCACCTGACATGCACTTGTTGCATAAGGTGGCTAGCGGGTGTGTGTCTCTCTGACTCTAGCCGGATCGGATTCGATGAAAAGGGTCCTTATGAAGGGTAAATAGAAATTGGCATATCACGTTGTGGTTTTGGCGTAGGTAAGAAACGTTCTTGCTAGAAACCTATAGTAGCCACGTTAAAACTTGCAACAACAAATTAGAGGACGTCTAACTTGTTTTTGCAGCATATGTCGTGTGATGTGATATGACCAAAAGAATGTGATGCGATATATGTGATGTATGCGATTGATCATGTTCTTGAAATAGGATTCACGACTTGCATGTCGATGAGTATGACAACCGACAAGAGACATAGGAGTTTCCTTAATTTATTGTATGACCTACGTGTCAATCATAAACGCCATGTAATTACTTTACTTTATTGCTAACCGTTAGCCATAGTAGTAGAAGTAATAGTTGGCGACACAACTTCATGAAGACACGATGATGGAGATCATGGTGTCGTGCCGGTGACAATGATGATCATGGTGCCCCGAAGATGGAGATCAAAGGAGCAAGATGATATTGGCCATATCATGTCACTATATTGATTGCATGTGATGTTTATCATGTTTACATCTTATTTGCTTAGAACGACGGTACCTTAATAAGATGATCTCTCACTAAATTTCAAGAAATGTGTTCACCCTAACTGTGTACCGTTGCTAACGTTCATTGTTCTGAAGCACCACGCGATGATCGGATGTGATAGGTTCTAACGTTCGCATACAACCAGTGTAAGCCAGATTTACACACGCAATACACCTAGGTTGACTTGACGAGCCTAGAATGTACAGACATGGCCACGAAAAACGAGAGACCAAAAGGTCAAACATGAGTCGTATAGAAGATACGATCAACATGGAGATGTTCACCATTAATGACTAGTCTGTCTCACGTGATGATCGGACACGGGCTAGTTCACGTGGATCACGTGTCACTTGGATGACTAGAGAGATGTCTATCTAAGTGGGAGTTCATTAAATAATTTGATTATGTGAACTTAATTATGATGAACTTAGTCTAAAAATTGTCTTTACAATCTATATTGTAGATCCAATGGCCAACGCTAATGTTGGCCTCAACTTCAATGCATTCCTAGAGAAAACCAAGCTGAAAGACGATGGAAGCAACTATACGGACTGGGTCCGTAGCTTGAGGATCATCATCATAGCTTCCAAGAAAGTGTATGTCCTTGGTGCACCGCTAAGTGACGCACCCATTTCCTAGTGACTCAAGACGTTATGACCGCCTGGTAGTAGCGTTGTGATGATTACTCCCCGGTTCAGTGCGGCATGCTTTACAGTTTAGAACCGAGGCTCCAAAAGCGTTTTGAGCAACATGGAGCATATGAGATGTTACAAGAGTTGAGAATGGTTTTCTAAGCTCATGCCTGGGTTGAGAGATATGATATCTCTGACAAGTTCTTCAGTTGTAAGATGGAGGAAAATAGTTCTGCCAGTGAGCACATACTCAAAATGTCTGGGTTGCACAACCGCTTGTCTCAGCTGGGAGTTAATCTTCCAGATGACTCGGTTATTGATAGAATCCTCCGGTCGCTTCCACCTAGCTACAAGAGCTTTGTGATGAACTACAACATGCAAGGGATGGAGAAGTCCATTCCTAAGTTGTACTCGATGGTGAAATCAGCGGAGGTCGAGATCAAAAAGGAGCATCAAGTGTTGATGGTCAATAAGACCACTAGTTTCAATAAAGGCAAGGGTAAGAAGAACTTCAAGAAGGACGGCAAAGCAGTTGCCACGCCTGGTAAGCAAGTTGCCGAGAAGAAGAACAAGAATGGACCCAAGCCTGAGACTGAGTGCTTTTATTGCAAGGGTACCGGCATTGGAAGCGGAACTGCCCCAAGTACTTAGCGGATAAGAAAGCCGACAACACTAAAGGTATATGTGATATACTTATTATCGATGTGTATCATACCAGCGCTCGTAGTAGCTCCTAGGTATTTGATACCGGTGCAGTTGGTCACATTTGTAACTCCAAGCAGGAGCTACGGAATAAGCGGAGACTGGCAAGGTGACGATGCGCGTCGGGAATGGTTCCAAGGTCGATGTGATCATCGTCGGCATGCTACCTCTACATCTACCTTCGGTATTAGTTTTAAACCTCAATAATTGTTATTTTGTAACAGCTTTGAGCATGAACATTGTATCTGGATCTTGTTTGATGCGAGATGGCTACTCATTTAAATCTGAGAATAATGGTTGTTCTATTTGTATGAGAGAAATGTTTTATGGTCATGCCCCGCTGGCCAATGGTTTATTTTTGATGAGTATCGAACATGATGTTACACATGTTCATAGTGTGAGTACCAAATGATGTAAGGTTGATAACAATAGTCCCACTTACATGTGGCACTGCCACCTTGGTCATATTGGTGTCAAACGCATGAAGAAACTCCATGCTGATGGACTTTTGGAGTCTCTTGATTTTGAATCATTTGACACGTGCGAACCATGCCTCATGGGCAAGATGACCAAGACTCCGTTCTCCGGAACAATGGAGCGAGCAACTGACTTGTTGGAGATAAAACATACCGATGTATGCGGTCCAATGAGCGTTGAGGCTCATGGTGGCTACCATTATGTTCTCACCCTCACTGATGACTTAAGCAGATATGGGTATGTCAACTTAATGAAACACAAGTATGAACCTTTGAAAAGTTCAAGGAATTTCAGAGTGAGGTAGAGAATCAACGTGTCAGGAAAATAAAGTGCCTACGATCTGATCGTGGCGGAGAATATTTAAGTCACGAGTTTGGCACTTACCTAAGGAAATGTGAAATTGTTTCACAACTCACGCCGCCTGGCACACCTCAGCGAAATGGTGTGTCTGCACGTCATAATCGTACTCTATTGGTCATGGTGCGATCTATGATGTCTTTTACCGACTTAACGCTATCACTTTGGGGATATGCATTAGAGACTGCCGCATTCACTTTAAATAGGGCACCGTCTAAGTCCGTTGAGACGACACCGTATGAATTATGGTTTGGAAAGAAACCTAAGCTGTCGTTTCTAAAAGTTTGGGGTTGCGATGCTTATGTGAAGAAACTTCAACCTGAGAAGCTCGAACCCAAAGCGGAAAAGTGCGTCTTCATAGGATACCCCAAAGAAACTGTTGTGTATACCTTCTACCTCAGATCCGAAGGAAAAGTCTTTGTTGCCAAGAATGGATCCTTTCTAGAGAAAGAGTTTCTCTCGAAAGAAGTAAGTGAGAGGAAAATAGAACTTGATGAGGTAATTGTACCTCCACTCGAACCGGAGAGTAGCGCAGCACAGGAAGTTATTTCTGTGGAGCCTGCACTGGCTGGAGAGGAAGTTAATGATGATGATCATGAAACTTCAGATCAAGCTGCTATTCAAAGGTCCACTAAGACACGTTCCGCACCAGAGTGGTACGACAACCCTATCCTGGAGATCATGTTGTTGGACAATGGTGAACCTTCGAACTATGAAGAAGCGATGGCGGGCCCAGATTCCATCAAATGGCTTAAAGCCATGAAATCCAAGATAGGATCCATGTATGAGAACAAAGTATGGACTTTGGTGGACTTGCCCGATGATAAGCGAGCCATAGAAAGTAAATGGTCTTTAAGAAGAAGACTGACAAGGATGGTAATGTGAGCGTCTATGAGGCTTGGCTTGTTGCTAAGGGTTATTGACAAGTTCAAGGAGTTGACTATGATGAGACTTTCTCACCCGTAGTGATGCTGAAGTCCGTCCGAATCATGTTAGCAATTGCCGCATTTTATGATTATGAGATCTGGCAAATGGACGTCAAAACGGCATTCCTTAATGGCGTTCTTAAGGAAGAACTGTATATGATGCACCTAGAAGGTTTTGTCGATCCTAAAGATGCTAACAAAGTATGTAAGCTTCAGCGCTCCATCTATGGGTTGGTGCAAGCATCTCGGAGTTGGAACATTCGCTTTAATGAGGTGATTAAAGCATTTGGATTTATACAGGTTTATGGAGAACCCTGTATTTACAACAAAGTGAGTGGGATCTCTGTAGCATTTCTCATATTATATGTGGATGACATATTGTTGATGGGAAATGATATAGAACTTGTGGAAAGCATAAAGGCCTACATGAATAAGTGTTTTTCAATGAAGGACCTTGGAGAAGTTGCTTACATATTAGGAATTCTATAGAGATAGATTGAAATGCCTCATAGATCTTTCACAAAGCACATACCTTGACAAGATATTAAAGAAGTCCAATATGGATCAGTCCAAGAAGGGGTTCTTCCCTGTGTTACAGGGTGTGAGATCGAGTACGACTTAATGCCCGACCATGGCAGAGGATAGAGAAAAGATGAGTGTCATCCCCTATGCTTCAGCCATAGGCTCTATTATGTATGCCATGCTGTGTACCAGACCTGATGTGAACCTTGCCATAAGTTTGGTAGGGAGGTACCAAAGTGATCCCGGAGCGGAACACTAGACAGCGGTCAAGAATATTCTAAAGTACCTAAAAAGGACCAAGGACATGTTTCTCGTATATGGAGGTGCCGAAGAGCTCGTCGTAAAGGGTTACATCGATGCTAGCTTTGACACAGATCCGGATGACTCCAAGTCACAAACCGGATACGTGTATATTTTGAATGGAGGGACGTTCAGCTGGTGCAGCAGCAAGCAAAGCGTCGTGGCGGCATCTACATGTAAAGCGGAGTACATAGCTGCTTCGGAAGCAGCAAAGGAAGGAGTCTGGATGAAGGAGTTCATCACCAACCTAGGAGTGATTCTCAATGCGTCGGGCCCGATGACTCTATTCTGTGACAAAACTGGAGCTATTGCCCTTGCGAAGGAGCCCAGGTTTCACAAGAAGACAAGACACAGAAAGTGCCGCTTCAACTCCATTCGTGATTACATTCAGGAAGGAGATATAGATATTTGTAAAGTACATCAGATCCGTTGACTAAACCTCTCTCACGAGCAAAACATGATCAACACCAGAACTCTATGGGTGTTCGATACATCACAATGTAACTAGATTATTGACTCTAGTGCAAGTGAAAGACTGTTGGAAATATGCCCTAGAGGCAATAATAAAATGGTTATTATTGTATTTCCTTGTTCATGATAATTGTCTATTTTTCATGCTATAATTGTATTAACCAGAAACTGTAATGCATGTGTGCATACATAGACCACAACAAGTCCCTAGTGAGCCTCTAGTTGGCTAGCTCGTTGATCAATAGATGGTCACAGTTTTATGACCATGGACATTGGATGTCGTTGATAATGGGATCACATCATTAGGAGAATGATGTGATGGACAAGACCCAATCCTAAGCATAGCACAAGATCGTGTCGTTCGTCTGCTAAAGCTTTTCTAATGTCAAGTATCATTTCCTTAGACCATGATATTGTGCAACTCCCGGATACCGTAGGAATACTTTGGGTGTGCCAAACGTCACAACGTAACTGGGTGGCTATAAAGGTATACTACGGGTATCCCTGAAAGTATCTATTGGGTTGGCACGAATCGAGAGTGGGATTTGTCACTCCGTGTGACGGAGAGGTATCTCTGGGCCCACTAGGTGAGACATCATCATAATGAGCTCAATGTGACTAAGGAGTTAGCCACGGGATGATGTGTTGCGGAATGAGTAAAGAGATTTGACGGTAACAAGATTGAACAAGGTATAGGGATACCGACGATCGAATCTCGGGCAAGTGTCATACCGGTAGACAAAGGTAATTGTATACGTGATTGATTGAATCCCCGACATCGTGGTTCATCTGATGAGATCATCGTGGAGCATGTGGGAGACAACATGGGTATCTAGATCCCTCTATTGGTTATTGACCAGAGAGGTGTCTCGGTCATGTCTACATGCCTCCCGAACCCGTAGGGTCTACACACTTAAAGTTCGACGACACTAGGGTTATAGGGAAATTGTGTACGTGGTTACCGAAGGTTGTTCGGAGTCCCGGATGATATCCCGGACGTCACAAGGAGTTACGGAATGGTCCAAAGGTAAAGATTCATATATAGAAAGTGAGGTTTTGGTCACCGGAAGTGTTCCGGGCATCACCGGTAACGTACCGGGACCAGCAGAAGGGTTCCGGGGGTCCACCGTGTGGGGCCACCGGCACCAGAGGGCTGTGTGGGACGAAGGTGGAAGGGACCAGCCCTAGAGTGGGCTCATGCGCCTCCCACCCAGGCCCAAGGCGCAACACAAGGAGGAGAGGGGGGCAAACCCTAGCGCAGATGGGCTTTAGGCCCACCTAGGGCGCCGCCCCTCCCTCTCCCTCGCTGGCCGCCGGACCAGGAGTCATCTAGGTCTGCCGCCGGCCCTAGGATGGGAACCCTAGGGGCTGCGCACCCTCCTGCCCTCCTCTTATATATAGTGGAGCCATTGGGGCTGTCGGAGACACGCATCTCTCTCTCTCTCTCGACGCAGCCCTACCTCTCCACCTCCTCGTCCTTCATAGCGCTTGGCGAAGCCCTGCCGGAGTACCACGCAGCTCCACCATCACCACGCCGTCGTGCTGCCGGAGCTCTCCCACAACCTCTCCTTCCTCCTTACTGGATCAAGGCATAGGAGACGTCATCGGGCTGGACGTGTGTTGAACGCGGAGGCGCCGTTGTTCGGCGCTTAGATCGGAATCCACCGCGATCTGAATCGCTGCGAGTATGGTTCCACCAACCGCCTTCTTGTAACGCTTCCTCTTTGCGATCTTGAAAGGTATGAAGATGCACTCCCCCTTTGCTCGTTGCTGGTTTCTCCATAGATAGATTGATCTTGGTGACACGTAGGAAATATTTTGATTTACTACTACATCTCCCAACATCAAGATCAATGTCGATGCGAGTTATATGGAGAGTATTAATGCCGCAAGTGTGAGCGTGGTTGCTAGAAACTCATCTGAGAAAGTTATTATTTCTTCGTGTACCAGCGGGAATGAAGCTGCGTGCATGCCTCGCAGGCCTTTATTACCCTTCACCAATCCACTGTTCTAGAGATTGATTGTGCTTATGTTCGTTCTTTCCTTGTAAGTGACAAGTCCTCTCGTCGATCTAAAGAGAGAAGCCGAGTATATCCAGGTTGATCAAGAGTTTTAAAATCGAGGAAATAAATCGCTAGCAAATGGAGTGGCTCATGAAATTGCGAAGTACAACTTCATTAGTAAAACTGATGGCATTCTTCTTAATAGTGTTCCACCACATGTGGCGAATTTTGTAATGAACAGTTGTAATAATATTTTTAATTAATTAATAGCATAAAAATGGCATAAAATTTAGACTTATTGTTAGATAGGGAAAAAAATATTTGTCGACGTCAAATAAAGCATAAAATTTAAGCACGGTGTTAAATAAGGAATTCTTTCATGTCATACATGCCCCCCTAGATTAATTTGTACAGATTTACAGCACCTCGTAGTCCTCTTGACTTCATCTCATAAACAAAACTACTTGTTCAGATTAAATCTTCTGCGCTTCTTGCTAGGCGAGACCGCACGTTCAGAAACATTCACCTCGCCGGAGAATTTAGCAACGTTAACATACTTTTTGTACGGCGGTATCCGTGACTCCCATGCTACCAACTCAAACTCCTCCTTCGGTGGAACAACAGAGCCGGCGATCAGGTCCCCAAACCTCACCTTGGGTAAATCCCTCGTAGAATCGTCGTCTTCGCAGTGTGGTGGCATGAGGCGAAGCGGGGCAGAGGTCGACGTCACAAGTTTTGCTATATCCACCTGCCGATCTCTCTCCATGAGAAGCTTTGGATGTTCATGGAACATTGAGAGGTTGTTTGCTACCACGTTTCTGTAATTGTTGAGTATGTGTTGCCAGAAGTGAACATTTTGGTTCTTTCTGAAGACATCGGCGCACACATTTGCTATTACAAGCGAACCTCCCATCAACACAGCTAGCTCACTCGCTAACGATGATAGCTGGGGGTGATCGTCTGGATTCGTGCTTCCGAATGCAAGGGCCTTGAAGAGGTAACTGTACTCCTCAAGCGACAAGCTGCTTACGTGCATCGGCCTTATGGTTCCGAGCCTCGATACACTCTCGATCCTACTTATGATGATGATCTTGCTTCCTTTTCCCATACGTCTGGCTGTGGAATAAAACTTTTGCCAACTAACATCATCTATATCTGAAGTAAATTCAACCACAACCAAAGTCCTCCCGGGTGGAAAAAGAGACCCATGCTCTATTTTGTGAATGCTTTCTCCTTTCAAACGCAAGATCGAAGAGAAGTGTGATTTAACTCTATCATTGTTACAAACATGCGCGACTAGAGTTTTCTTGCCCACTCTATTGGTGTTGATGATCGGAAGAACAGTTGGAGCAAAAGGTGGAACATTTTCTTGTAGCAAAACACTCATGATTTTCTGTTTTTCTACTTGACGGCCAAACATGAAGTTGTCTGTGTAGAGGTACGTGTCATAAAGGCTGCGGGGCATCCGTTCACATCCTCCAACAAGCAAGACAAACTCTGTCATGTTAGAAACCATGGTTTCTAAGTTCTCCAACACACTATCAAGGTCATCACACATTATAGTAGTGCTTCTTGTGGTACGAAAGCAGTTGATAGAATTCGTGCTTAACAAGGTATTGGAGCTGCTGCTAACCTCTTTTTCGGCCCTTGAGCTGCAAAGGGTCCTGTATTTGATGGTGTCCAGGACATGATAACCTTGGTACATAGCCTCCACAAGCCTCTTGAGTTCAAGCAACATTATGGAGTTGGTGATGTATCGCCCCTCGGACTCCTCGACGACCATGTGAACCCGAAGAAGCAACTGTTGTAGCCTTTCCACCTTCTTCTCAAGATTTGCATGGCTCTCGTTCTTCTTTAACAAAAAGGATATGAACCGATTTACTAGGTCGCCTGTAATCACTGAGACAATCATCTCCATCTTCAATCCTTCACATTTCTTGTGTGTGTATGAGAGAGAGAGAGAGAAACTAAAAGTAAATCTGGCAATTCTGCATTGACGATCATGCTATTGCTCCTGGTTAAAAGGGTTGGTTGAGAGAGAAAGAGAGACTAAAAATCTTGCAATTCCGTGTGAACAACATGACATGCTATTGCCAGCGGTGAAAGGGATTGGTTGAAAGTTTGGGGAAATACTGCGCCTCCGCGTGAACAACACGCCAAGACTGAAAGTCTTGCAATTCCGCTTGAATTACAGCCATGTATTGCTCCCGGTGAAAGGGATTGGTTGAAGGTTGAAATTAACCAGCAGAAAAAAAGAAGTTAAAATTAACCTCTATCACAAAAACCATGGAGCTTTGTTGGCCGGTGCGACAAGTTAACATCCGAGCTCTTTATTTCTAGCATAAGAAATACACACATATGTACCATGCATATCGATCCGTCTCCTCTTTTATTGACAACGGTAAGTATGCTCCAAGAAATTCGCCTTACAACACGGGCTCCCTTTGGTCGGCTTTTTAGAAGAAAAAAAATGATGAAAATCAAAATCCCAAGCTTCAAAAAATTCTGAAAAAATATATTCTGCATGAACGTATGAAGGAATTCTACATGTATACAGAATTCCTTTTGAGATATTCTAACGTTTGAGCTAAAAAAAATCGTTGATATTTAGCACATGCACTGTTCTCTTTTAAACCCGTACATTTGTTCTTTGTGTAGCTCGCATGTAAACGTGGTCACTTCCCACGCCAACCACACCCCAATCCACAAAGAAAGGAAGCAAAAACCTACTTCCTTATGCAGTCGAGTTCGATTCATTAGTTGATGAGTTGAACCTGGGTCTCAATCACACTAGTAGATAAGAACATTTCTTTTGAATTGAATTGTAGTAGATGAGAACTTTGACGCGGGGAGTACAGAAAGGCAGCAGCTCCGTAGAAGCAAAGCGAAGCTTCTAGCTAGTCTATTTGTCATGCTGTGCATAAAGCTAAAGGCATCTCTAATCTGAACTCTCAAAAAAAAATAACTCATCAGAAAAGTTTTCTTTTCGGAGTTAAGGGCATCTACAACACCAACTCTCAAACCGGACACCATATCTGTTCACGGACGGATGAGGACCAGTTTGTGAACAGTACGGAAGCCGGCCATCCAAAGCTATCTGCTAAGAGCATCTATAGTCGGACGCCTCAAACCGTCCTCAAACGTCCGGGTGGACGGTCCGGTCACTGTTCAGTCAAAGAAAACCGATCCAGGTGGGCTCCTCACAGCGGCCCGAAACGCCCGAGCTGACAAGCGCTCCTCGTCACAATCCCAAATCTAGGGCGGGTATGAGGAGACCCGGGAGCGTCCGCCATGTTGAACAAGACAGACGGACACCACCACAAATTGCATCAAATTCTCCAAGTCCACCAAACCCATCGCCCTCCTCCCGCGTTTGTCCAACATTCCCGTGCCCGAGCCATCGGCGTCATCCACCCTTGCTCCCACATCCTCACCGACGGCCCCCATCAGCTGCCATAGACGTCGACCAACCCGTCCCACACCGTGTCCATGGAGGTTGCTTCGGCATCGTCTGTGGGTGTCCCGTCCTCGGCTCCGACATGCAAGCCAGAGAACGTTGCCCGTAGGAACCGGTGACGGACGCAGCGGGAGAGGGAAGTAGAGTCGCAAGGAGCAGATGTGGACCTCGAGGAGCAGCAGTCCCCCCTGTCACACCCCCCGGAACCCCTTCCATTCTCCCACCGGCAAGGATCGTGCCGTCCAACCTGTTTGGGTCAGAGGACGATTCAACGGTTCAGTTCTCACACAACAATAGAAAATAGTTAAGAAAGATCTAAAAGCAGGAGAGTACATGTGAAGGGAGGGGGAGAGGGCGAGGCAAGAAGCACGTGAGTAACTTTGGATTCTTATATGGTGTGTTGCCCAAATGACTCTGTGTGTAACATGAAAGAGAGGTTGGGGAAGAGAGAGAGGGCATAGAGGGGAGAGGGGGAGAACATGTGTGTGAAGGGGGGATGGCCTCACCTGCTTTCGTCCCTCTCCCTCTAGATGAGGAACTTGGGAGAAGGTGAGGAGAGGTGTGCGGGATCAATAGAAGAGTATGTCTAGAGGGGGGTGAATAGACTACTAGCAGTAATTTAAAACTACCTCAAACACAACTTTAAGGGTTGGCATTTTTTAGCATATGTAGCAAGTCTAGAACACCCAACACATGCAAGTCATCAAAGTATAGCAGCGGAAAGTAAAGACATTGCATACGGAAGTAAGGAGTGGAGATGGAGAGATCAAACGCATGAAGGACACGAAGATGTTTCCCGTGGTTCCGATAGATGGTGCTATCGTACGTCCACGTTTATGGAGTCTTCAACCCACAGAGGGTAACGGTCGCGAGAGTTCATGGAGGGGTCTACCCACGGAGGGTTCTATGAAGAAGCAACCTTGACTATACCATGATGGCCTACGTCCACGGAGGACTAGCCTAGCTCGGGGTAGATCTTCACGAAGTAAGCGATCTCCTTGCCCTTACAAACTTCTTGGTTCACTCCACAACACGAAGTAGGAGGCCCCAAAGCGACACCTAACCAATCTAGGAGGCACCACCCTCCAAAAGGTAATAGTCTCGATATTGTCGATGAACTCCTTGCTCTTGTGCTTCAAGATGATAGACTCCTCAACACACAATCACTCTCTCACAGATCTGGCTTGTTGGAAGAGGTTGATTGAGTGGAAAGCAACTTGGGGAGGCTAGATATCAAGATTCATATGGTAGGAATGGAATGGCATGATGTCAACACATGAGTAGGTGGCTTTGTCTCAGAAAATCAGTAGGTATGAGTGGGAACTGTTCTGAGTGCTTCTCTTGCGAGTGAGTGGTGGTGGAGGAGTATACATACGCATCTCCAAAAATCCAACCGTTACAACTAATAAGTCATACTCGGTGACACCGATGTGTTAATTTCAGTGGTACCGAGTTGCCTCAAATGTAGCAACTTTTAAATCTCGGTGAGACCGGTACACACAACTCGGTTGCACCGATAAGGTGACCAACAGTCAGATTGCCAAACTCGGTGACACCAATTCAACAAACTCGGTCGGACCGATTTTGTGAATTTGCGTAATAGGGAGTTGGCAACCCAAACTAGGTGACACCGAAGCAGAATCGGTTGAACCGAAAGGCTAGGGTTTGGCTAAGTCTGTTTGAGGCTGAGAATCGGTGGCACCAAGTGGAAAGTGTTGGTTGCACCGATTTTGGATATTTGGCTTTGGACAGACTTTTGTGGAAGAGCTTGTGGGTGTATGTGGTGACTATCTCTTGTGCACGTATGAGCATTTTATTCACCAACAGTATCTTACCCCCTTTTGATAGTGTTGGCTTTCCTATGGACTCAAAGTGATTTCTCACAAAAGGTAAAATGTAGAGTCATCTTGCTTGAAGCTTGGCCAATGCTATTCCTTCCTCTTCTTCTTCATGTGGATGCTCTCCACACTCCTTTTTGCCAACCCATCTCCCTATATGGACTTTATCTGAAATACACTAGATGAAAGTATTAGTCCGAGAAATAATGTATGTTGTCATGAATTATCAAAACCACCAAGAGAGCACATTGTGCCTTCAATCTCTCCAATTTTTGTAATTGATGACAACATATAATCAAAGCTTCAAATAAATATATGCATGGATATATTAAAGACTTTGAGAGACACATGACTTAGACTTGCTCCCCCTAAATGTGTGCAATTCCTTTAAGGATAGTTGCTTTGGAAAACATGGACACACATGTAGTAGAAGGGATATGATAAGTCAAGTGTATCTTGGCCATATGCATCAACTGTATATGAATGAGGTGTATCCTTGTTCAAGACTTCACTCTTGCAAACAATATGTGCAAGAAGCAAGAGATCATCTTGATCAAGGATATGATGCGTATACTTACCTTGAGTTCTTGAGCATTCTAGTAGTAGAGATACACTTGAGAGAACAATGTTAGGAGACACAAGAGTATCCTACCAATCAAAAGCAATAGAACTTAAAAGGTACCAAGATGTGGAGAACATATAGAAGATAGTATTCCTCAAGAATTGATATGTCTCCAAGATCATTTAGAAGTTTCTCCCCTAGATATGAAAAATGTAGGACATCCTGTCCCCCTGAATCTTAGGGCCTGTTCGTTAGCCCTCCGCGGGCACCAACGCCTCAACTCCATCGCCAAGTTCTTGTCGCCAGCTTCTCCTGAGCGAGCGGGGATCGAGCGAAACGTTCGGAGACACGGCTTCTCGCTCATACCTGGAGTCAGTCTGAAGCCCATGAAATTATTCCAATGTGGCCCATTCAACTCAAAATTTGTAGTAGGCCCGTAGCCCAATTCACTGTTGGCTCGTTTTTCTTCACGATGGGATTGGTCGGTCGTGCGGTCGTGGGATTAGAAGCTCGAACCGGTACGCTCTGGCTCACTTCACGGTGGTAGCCTCCTGTAATTTGGATGAACTCCCGCTTCTTCAATTCCTGGGATCTAGGAATTTCTAGCTCCTCAACTCCACGTAAAATACACTACATAGTTAGCTAGGTTCTCGACTCCATAATCGCGATTTGAAGCATTCGGCTTGGCTCCCGACCTAGACTCGAGGAGTTGAGGAGCTGGAGGGCTCCCGAACACGCCCTTAGAATGTAGATATTGGGATTGGATAGGGTGAGAAAATTCTAACATGAGAGATCAAATGCAGTAAACATATATTTCTCCAAAACATATTTTTCTCCCCCTACTTTGGTATTCTCCCCTTGTTTATTCTCCTCTCCCCCTAAATCATATCCCCCCTTTGCATAAGCATGTATCTCCCCCGTTAGCTTTGAAGCTTTGTATATTTTATTTCTCCCCCTTCGGCATTAATTTCCAAAAAGGTCAGACATAGGGCCAGGTACAGCGATCATTGATTAAGAAGGGATCCTTGAGAACAAGGGTCATAGAATGTAGGATTCATAGAATATGAAAATCATGAGAAAAATGAGGGAATCATTGAAAATAATTTCTCTCCCTTTGGCTAAACTGAGAATTTGTAGAAGTTCTCCTCCTTTGAGTAAGGGATCATTGAATGGATTTCTCTCCCCCTTTTTTAAAAAAAAGGGATCATTGAAGGATTGAGAAATCACAGAAGGAACTCAAAGATTTACAATGACAAACACACACTGAAATATGATAGAAAGTCGGTGGCTCCGAGACAAATTTGTCGGTGGTACCGATATAATGTTATGCATCTCATCTGCTAAATCGGTAGAACCGAGTCCTTTGTATCGGAGGCTCCGAGGAACAAAACAAAAACTTGGCAAATGTGAAATTTGTTTGTACAAATAATAACAACTATAGAAGATTTTAATGGTTCCAAGAAAGCTTGCAATAGAAAATGAACCAAACAAGATCTTAACTAGATGATGGGCAGTGACTAGGTCACCTATATTAGAGTATATTGACTTAGGAGCCAAGCAAGAATACTTGATCATAGGTCATACTCATCGTTAAGCTCAAAATGGGGTTACCATTTTTCGATTAGGCATTTTGATGGCTTCATATCACTTGAGTTGCTTTATCTCATGTCTTGGAGTAAAGCTATATCAAGGATATGAGTACATACCTTTGAGTGATGGTGTTGACGTAGCTTGTAGGTGAAATTGATGAGGATGCTCTAAGTTGATGAAGGTCATCTTGATTTGGGAGCAATCCTTATTGTTTTCGTTCACTTTTCACTTACATGGGTTAGTCACGCAAGGAAGAAGATTATATATGCAAATGACATGATACCAATAGAGTAGATATCAATTGAGAAATATATGTCAAGGATATGTTTTGTTGTCTTCTTCCTTCCATCATCAAAGCAAGGTTGTGGATACTTGGTCATGACAAGATTGCTTAAGATATGAGTTATTGGCAATCTTGTGGAGTTTTGTTCTTCCAAATACCTACAAAAGGGTTAGATGCAAGACAAGGGAGCATAGAATTCCAGGATATATGATATACAAGATAGTAGCATGGAATGGACATTGAAGCTCATCCCCTTGCATGCATCCGAGTGAGCTTAGCTCAAATTTGAAGCATCAATGATGTTCAACTCACTCCTCCAATGACAAAACACTTTTTCATCAAGCGGCTTAGTAAAGATATCGGCCAATTGCTTGTTAGTACGAACATGCTTAAGATTAATATCTCCTTTGGCAACATGATCGTCAATAAAATGATGTCGAACTTGAATATGCTTGGTTCGAGAGTGTTGTATAGGATTATGACCAATCTTAATAGCACTTTCATTTTCACATAATAATGGCACATTTTTAACATAGATTCCAGAATCTTTAAGTGTTTGTGTCATCCATAACAATTGAGCACAACATGAACCAGCAGCAATGTATTCAGCTTTAGCGGTAGATAGAGATACTGAGTTTTGTTTATTGGAGGACCAAGACACAAGAGATCTACCAAGAAATTGACATGTACCATAGGTAGATTTTCTATCAACCTTGTCTCCGGCATACTCTGAGCCGGAGTACCCAACAAGATTAAAAGAAGATCCCTTGGTACACCAAATGCCAAAGTTGAAAGCACAACATGCTCCCTTGGTGGTTTTGATAATTCATGACAACATACATTGTCTCTTGGACTAACAGCTCTATCTAGTGTATTTCGGATAATAGTCCATGGAGAGTTGGGTTGGCAAAAAGGATTGTGTAGATTGTGGAATTACCCCAAGACGCAAGGAAATAGGTTGGCAAAGCTTCAAGGAAGAGGACTCTACATTTTACATTTGTGAGAAATCACTTTGAGTCTATAGGAAAGGCAATACTATTAAAAGCGGGTAAGGTTTCGTTGGTGAACAAAATGCTAGTACATGCACAACTGATAGTCACCAAAAACATTCACAAGCTCTCCCACCAAAGTCTGTCTATAGCCAAACATTCAAAATCGGTGCAACCAACATTCCTATCTAGGTGCCACCGATTCCAAAACCTAGATAGACTCAGCCAAACCCTAGCCACTTCGATGCAACCGATTCCATACCGGTGCCACCGAGTTCAGGTTGCCAACTTTCTATTATGCAAATTCACATTTTCGGTTCCATCGAGAATGTTGGGTCGGCGTCACCGAGATTGGAAACCTGATCGTTGGTCACCTTATCGGTGCAACCGAGATTCGTATGTCGGTCCCTCCGAGATTCAAAAGTTGCCACCTTTTGGTCACTTCGGCACCACCGAGATTAACACATCGGTGTCACCAAGCTGGTCATTTTGTGTGCAACGGTTGGATTTTTGGGGATGCCTATATATACCCCTTCACCACCACTTACTCGAAAGAGAAGCACTCATGACTATTTCATACCTATCCTATCCGTTTTCTGAGAGAGAACCACCTACCCTTGTGTTGAGATCAAGATCTTCCACTCCAACCATATGGATCTTGATTTCTAGCCTCCCCAAGTTGCTTTCCACCAATCCCATCTCTTCTACCAAGCCAAATCTATGAGAGAGTGATTGTGTGTTGAGGAGTCTATCATCTTGAAGCACAAGAGCAAGGAGTTCATTGTCATTACCGAGCCTATTACCTTTTGGAGGGTGGTGCCTCCTAGATTGGTTAGGTGTCGCTTGGGAGCCTCCTACTTCGTGTTGTGGAGCGAACCAAGAAGTTTGTAAGGGCAAGGAGATCGCCTACTTTGTGAAGATATACCCATAGTGAGGCTAGTCCTTCGTGGACGGAAGCCATGTGGAATAGTCAAGGTTGCTACTTCATGGACCCTTATGGGTGGAGCCCTCCGTGGACTCTCGCAACCGTTACCCTCCGTGGGTTGAAGACTCCATAAACATGGACGTACGATAGCACCACCTATCAGAACCACGAGAAAAATCTTTGCGTCTCCTATTGTATTTGATCTTCCTATCTCATCTCTTTACTTCATGTGCAATGTCTTTAATTTCCACTGTCATATTTGTAGACATGCATGTGTAGGGCTGTTAGACTTGCTAGACTTGCTAAAACTATTAAAATCTGCCAACAAATTAACTTGGGAAAAGGTTAGGTTTTAAATTCCTGCTAGTAGTCTATTCACCCACCCTCTAGACATACTCTTCTAGTGATCCTACAAGTGGTATCAGATCATTGGTCTCCATTACTTCGGTTTAATCACCGTGAAGGAAGATGGATGTGTCTAGTGTAGAGAGTTTGAGTTGTAGAGTGCCCATTCTTGATGGAGAGTACTATATTCAATGGAAGAATGCCATGATTGATCTATTTGATAAATTCCATTTGACAAAATATATGGAAAACCCCTATGTGCTCCCCATTGATGAATTGCATCCCACACACGAAGAGGAAATTAACATGCTTGGTAACCTTAGGACTGTCGATCTTATTGTTAGAGGCTTACCAAGATTCGTGCTTTCTCAATTGAAGAACTTTGCATGTGATTATACCTTGTGGACTGATTTGGAGAAATGCTATCTGAATCTTTCATTAGGAAATCTTGATGAAATTCTTCATAAAACCATTGCTTTTCACAAAATGAAGCCTAGTGATCCAAACTTTGATAAATGCCTATTTGAGCTCCATGATCTTATGTGTGCTAAAGGAGATCTCACCACTATTAACAACATTATCTTTGAAGCCATTCACATTCATAAACTTGTACATTGTCATAATCACAATTCTAAAAAATCTCTTGTTCTTTATGACGAGGATTTCTCACTTGATGATGACAATGTGGAACATGACTACTTTGGTGAAGATGACTTGTTCGACATCGATCATGAAAAGATCTTGAAGAATTTGAGTCTTATGGCAAACTTCAAGGATTACATGTCGGGAGGAAAAGAGTGGATTCTCGATAGCGGATGTACCGATCATATGACCGGGGATAGAGAGATGTTCGAAGAGATCACACCAAACCATGGACCGCGAAGGTATGTAACGTTTGGGGGTAACTCCAAAGGGAAGGTACTTGGTCTTGGTAAGGTGTCCATATCCCATGATAGCTCTATTAAAAATGACATGCTTGTTGAATCTCTTGGCTACAGTCTTATTTCTGTATCTAGACTTGCCGACTTCGCTTTCAATGTGTTATTCACGAAAGTAGATTGCCAAGTGTTTCGTTAAGATAATCACAAAATGGTCTTTACCGGTTTTCGTAGAGGTGATCTATACATTGTTGATTTCACTAAGAGATCCAAACCTCGTACTTGTCTTACTGCAAAATCTTCTAAAGGGTGGCTTTGGCATAGAAGACTAGGACATGTTGGCATGCATAATTTAGACAAACTTATCAACGGTGATCATATACTTGGTGTTAAAGATGTTATCTTTGACAAAGATAGACTTTGTAGTGCTTGTCAAGCTAGAAAGCAAGTAGGTGGAAGTCATCCCGTTAAGAATATCATGACTACTCACTACTAGGGAAAACCTTATACACATAATCTTAGCAGCAACACGGGACAGGAAGAGGCGTTGTTGCTAATTAGCAGTAGCGCGGGACAGGAAGAGGCGCTGCTGCTAATTAGCAATAGCGCGGTCCGAGGACGCGCGCTACTGCTACAAACTTAGCAGTAGTGCGGCTCGGTAGAATAGCGCTGCTACTAAAATTGACCGACCGTTCCGCCATGCTACGTTTAGTAGTAGCGCGCCCAGAATAACCGTGCTACTGCTAATGTAATAGTAGTAGCGCGCTTTTCTTTCATGTCGCTACTGCTAATTTTGAAACTGGCCACATGGAGGGCCCCGTTTAGCAATAGCGCATGTGCCAGAGGAGCGCTACTGCTAGATTATTAGCACCAACGCGTTTTGAGCCCCGCGCTACAGCTAGATTATTAGCAACAGCGCATTTTGAGCCCCGTGCTACTGCTAGATTATTAGCAGCAGTGCGTTTTGAGCCCCGCGCTACTGCTATGCCACAGCCATACCACCTTTTCCGCCCCCTCCCCTCCTCTCTTCCTCACTTTCCCCTAGCTCCCACCTCCTCTCTCCCTCACTTTGCTTCTTCCTCACTACTTCTCCCCCCATTACTCTCCTTCTTCTACCTATCTTTCTCTCTCTTTATTACTCCTAGCTAACTACACCAACCTCCATTAAAGCATCTCCTTTCTCTTTTTCCTTCCCCCTCCACTATTTGAACTTGTCTCCTCCAAAACTAGCAAGCTAGGTAGATCTAGCTAGCATTTAGTGAAGTGACCTATGTACCTCCCTAAGTAGATCTATAGCCTTGTCAAGAAGAGCTTTGTCCACTTTTGATCATTTCATAGGTGTGTGTGGCGACACCTATCGACATCATCATCACCGTGCTCAATCTCGAGATAGGTGATTAAAAATTTATGCTTTTGCAAGAATGGAAATATGTGTATGTGTGCGATATGACATAATACGGCGATATGATGGAAATTGTGTGTGTGGCATGAGTTGCCGCGGAATTGTGCTTGTGAGTTGCCTATGTTTTGCCAAAATGTCGATTTATTTCCGTTTCGGTGAATTCCGGGCAATCTCTATATGTCCTATTTTTAGGGAAGGTCATGCCGAATTTTTGTATGACTTTGATGCATGCATGCATTTTTATAATCCATTTGTTTATCATTACCGTTCAGGCATTCATGATGGTCGGTGGAACGGTGGTGGACAGGTGGTTGTGGTCGGCAGTGCAGGATATGAAAGAAAATAACCTGACAGAGGTGTTATGTCCACTACTAGGAAAAGGGCTATAGATAATATGGACAGTAATGGCGCACCACACATGTGGTGCGCCACTACTATATAGCAGTTGCGCACCATGTGTTGGTGCGCCATTAGTGTGATGGACACTAATGGCGTACCACACCCGCGGTGCGCCACTACTAACAAACTTTTTTTTTCCAAAACTAGTAATGGCGCACCAGGGCACGGTGTGCCATTACTAGTTATAACTAGTAATAGCGCACCACTCACCCGATGCGCCACTACTAACAAAAAAAATTCTACTTTTTTTTCATAACTAGTAATGGCGCACCAGTGCATAGTGCGCCATTACTAGTTCAAACTAGTAATGGCGCACCATTAGTAACCAGGGTTACTAATGGCGCATTTGTAGGTGGTGCACTGTTAGTAACTTTGGACCAGCTAGATATTTTGGACAGCCACCAACCACACTCACTTTTCCCACTTCATTCTCTCCACCTCCTCCTCCAAGCTTGTCTCGTCTGCCTCCTCCTCCTCACCTCATTTGCACCATAGATTCATCCAAATTAAGTGGTTAAATTACCTTTTTTGATAGGTAAGTAAGGGGAAAGCTTTCTTTATGTTGTAGATCTACTTTTTTCTCCCTCCAACAACGTGCACATGCACTTTTTATGGCCTAGCTAGATCTATGTATGTATGTGGTGTTGCATATGTTTGTGGTGTTGCATATATGTTTGTGTTTGCAGGTACCGGTATTTGAAATGCGATAGTTGTCAATATTTTGCCGGAATGTTGACTCATTTCCGTTTCGGCGAGAATTTGGCACTATGCATTCTTTTTGGTCCTATTTTTAGGCAAAGTCATGCCAAATTTTTTCTTGGTTCTAAAATATCGTTTTGCTCTACCCCACAGGCGACCATGGTCCGCACGATGACCGAAGGCATCGTGAATAGGTTATTGAGCTCCGCGAAGGCCGAGATGCTTCAAAAGAACGAGACGGAGATAAGATGTCCTTGTCGAAGATGCAAGCTGAGGAGCCTTATGGACCCAGATTCCGTACAGGTGTGGGACCACCTGCTCTTGCGTGGTTTCATGGATGGCTATCGATGGCAAGGTGATGAAGATGATGATGAAGTCGTCCATGGGGGCCGGGCAAGAAATGAGGAAGGGCATGAGCAAGACAACCGCGGCGAGGGCGGGCAAGAAGACGAAGAATCTCCAGGACATGATCACGAAGTAGATGCAGTACACAGTCATCATGTAGAAGATGTCGGAGCATACGAAGGGCATGATCATGAAGATGAAGATGCCGGAGCAGACGACGATGGACCATCGATGGGCTGGGTGCAGGACCCTCATATTCAAGAGCTGCTTCTCAAGCAGACGAATAACGCAAGAGCTGCCGCCCGAGAGAAAGCCAAGCTGGATCAACTGGAGATAGACGCGGTTACTCCATTGTATGAAGGATGCAGGATCGAGGATACCCGCCTAAAAGTAACGCTCATGGCTCTGGAGATGAAGGTAAAACACAAAATGACCGACGCATGCTTCGACGAGAACATGTCATTCTGGCACGAACGTCTTCCCATGGGGAACAAGTGCCCGACCAGGTTCGAGGACGCAAAGAAAATCGTGTGTCCTCTGGATTTACCGCACGTGAAATACCATGTGTGCATGAACAATTGCATCATTTATCGGGACAAGCACGCGGAGTCTACCATATGTCCGGTGTGCGGCGTCACTCGATACAAGAAGAGGAAGAAAGCTCCTCGAAAAGTGGTGTGGTACTTTCCATTCACTCCTCATCTGCAGCGGTATTTCGCGGACCCTAAGGTAGCAAAGCTCCTGCGTTGGCACGCGGATAAGGAGGAGAAGAAGCGAGAAGATGACGCAAATGATCCGAAGATAAATAAAAAAGACAAGATGCTGAGTCACCCTAAGGATGCGAGCCAGTGGCAAGCGTTGAACTTCGAACACCCAGAATTTGGGAACGATGCAAGGAACATCGTGCTGGGCGCGAGCACCGATGGAGTCAATCCGTTTGGTAGCCAGAGAAGCACACATAGCACCTGGCATGTGTTTGTGTGGATGTACAACCTTCCCCCCTGGTTGTGCATGAAGAGGAAGTACATTCACATGAGTATGCTAATTGAAGGGCCGAAACAACCAGGGAACGACATCAATCTATATCTGGGGCTGCTGAAAGAGGATCTAGACACGCTGTGGAAAATGCCAGCTAATACGTGGGATGCCGCTGAGAAAGAATATGTCCCTATGAGAGCCGCACTGCTCACGACGGTGCATGACTATCTCGGTTACGGATATGTCGCGGGGTAGGTGGTCCACGGATTTTTTGGATGCATCAGGTGCTTGGATGACACAACGTATCGCCAGCTAGATAGAGATCCCGGGTCTTCGAAAACCGTGTTCATGGGACATCGAAGGTCGCTTCGCGACGATGAATCATGGAGAAAACGCAAGGATCTGTTCGATGGTGAAACCGAACCCCGAAGACGCCCGCGTACGAGGAGCGGCGAGGAAATAGACAAGCTATTGAAAAATTGGAAAGAGTGCCCACCATCGGGAAAGGCGCCAGAGCCGGGAAGAAGCGAAAGGTGCCAGAGCCGCTGCTGAAGGTATGGAAAACGATGTCTGTTTTCTGGGACTTGCCATACTGGAAGATCATCCGTGTGCCTCACAGCCTTGATGTCATGCATATCATGAAGAATGTGTGCGAGAGTCTGCTTGGTACCCTGCTCAACATGTCAGAGAGGACCAAAGATGGGCCGAAAGCAAGGGCAGACTTGAAATCAATGGGCATCACGGAGGAGCTTCACGCTAATAATGATGATGATGATGATGATGATGATGATGATGATGATGATGATGATGATGAGGCGAAGCAGGACACGGAAAGTCGTCGCAAAGGAAAAAAGGCCAAGAAGACCAGAAATGACTTCCCTCCCGCGTGCTTCACTCTAAGTCAGGAGGAGATCGATCAGTTTTTCACCTGCCTCGTAGGAGTAAAACTTCCTTACGGTTACGTGGGGAAGATAAGCAGATACCTAGACTCAGCGAAGCAGAAGTTCAGCGGGATGAAGTCTCACGACTGTCACGTGCTGATGACGCAGATACTTCCAGTTGCAATCTGTGGGATCATGGACTCGCATGTCCGTGAAACGCTATTTGGCCTATGCAACTTTTTAGACGTCATCTCTCGGAAGTCGGTTGGCGTGAGGCAACTCAGAAGGCTACAGGAAGAGATCGTGGTGATACTATGCGAGCTTGAGATGTACTTCCCGCCCGCATTCTTCGACATTATGGTGCATCTGCTGGTCCATATCGTGGAGGATATCATCCAACTCGGGCCGACATTCCTGCACATCATGATGCCGTTCGAAAGGATGAATGGTGCCATCAAAGGATACGTTCGCAACATGTCACGTCCAGAGGGAAGCATAGCCAGGGGCTTTCTGACCGAAGAGTGCATCTCCTACTGCACAAATTATCTAGGCATCGAGAACCCCGTTGGCCTGCCCGTCAAGAGGCACCTCGGCAGGCTCGCTGGATGGGGTCACCGTGAGGGTCGCCGCGAAATGCATGTCAACTTCGAGGGTCGACTCGCCGACTTTGAAAGAGCAAACCTAGTCGCGCTACAACACATAGACGTGGTCGATCCTTGGGTGGTAGAGCACAAAACCTTTATTGAGAAGACGTACAATGACCGAGGCCAACAGAGGACGGCCGGAGATATAATCAAAGAGCACAACTCATGTTTCACGCATTGGTTCAAGAAGAAGCTTCTGTCATACCCTTTACATGAGGTTTCTTCCGTGGAAGAATAACTCATATTCGCCTTGTCACAGGGCGCCGAGCACAACCTGATGACGTATGAGGCGTACGATATCAACAGCTACACATTCTACACCGAGGGAAAGGACATGAAGAGCGATGGTTATCAGAACTCCGGGGTAACGATGGAATCCTACACCGGTAACGACAAGGACATATACTATGGAAGGATCGAGGAGATCTGGGAGCTAAGCTACACTGGAGAGAAGGTCCCGATGTTCCGTGTCAGATGGGCCAAGAGCGTCCTAAAAGAAGACCGGTATTTCACCACCATGGTTATACCCGAAGCCAAATCCAAGACCGCGGGCGCAAACGCCACCGTGAAAAATGAGCCATGGGTACTGGCTTCCCAAGTGGACCAATGCTTCTTCATTACCGACCCGTCAAAGCCCAGTCGTGTTGTCATGAGGAGAGGCAAAAGGAAGATCATCGGAATGGATGGAGTCGCCAATGAGCAAGACTTCAACAAGTACGGCGACCCGAAGATGGAACATGACGACGACGATGAAGTACCAGCATACACCACAAGAAGAAGCAGGACCACCCTACCTAAAGGACGTCCGTTCAAAAGAAGAACTCCATTTGCGAAAAATAAGGGCAAGAAGATTGTGAACAGATAGCTAGCTAAGATCGACTGTATTTAAATTGTAGCCTTCATTTCTCGATTGTATTCATAAATGTTTTCATATTCATAAATTTTTACCAATTCACAAATGAATGCAACTAAAAATCCAAAAAAAATATTGAAGGTGCACCCCTAGGAGGTGCGCCGGCCATTGGTATACCAATTTTTATGAAAAAAATTCAAATATTTTCAAATAACAAATTTGATGATATTTTCAAATAACAAATTTGATGATATTTTTTCATATTCATAAATATTTTCATATTCATAAATTTTATCAAATAACAAATAAAAAATTATTAGACGCAACTAAAAAAAGTTACTTATGGCGCACCCCTCAGTGGTGCGCCATTGCTATGGATATACTTATGGCGCACCCCTGGGAGGTGCGCCATTGCTATCTGTATGTATCGCACACCCCTCCCAGTGCGCCATTGCTAGCACCCCTACCTAATACCTATTCCCCACCTCGCCCTGCCGGCCTCCTCTCGCCCCCGCAACCCTCCTCTTGCCGCCGCCGCACGTCTCGCCCCCTCCCCCCACCCGCCCCACTCTCTCACGGCCGTCGCTTCCCACCCTTCCTCCCAACCGCGCGGCATACCGGCCCGGCGTGCTCCACTGAACGGCGACGTCTTCGGCCCCCTCCTCTTTGACACCAGCCGTGACGTCTTCGCCAACTCCGCCCCCGGCTTCGTCCCCCCGCCCGACACCGTCGCCCGCCTCGCAGCCATCCTCAGTAAGCACCCCCCCTCCCCTCCCCCATCCTTTGACTAGGAAGCGATGTCGTTTCTTCGGAGTTTCTTGGGGTTGCTGGAGTGCGTTCTTGAGCGTTTCTTGGTTTCTTCTCGAACAGGTGGAGTCGTCGCACGCCAAAGACGTGCTCCCGAGAAAGGAAAAGGTATATCCTGAATCTGATCTTCTTGCTTGCTCGCTTGTGATTTGGAGTATGGAGTTGTGATCATTTTCTTGTTCGGGTGTGGAACTGTGATCACTTAAGTTTGTTTAAATCTTGGGGATGATTTAGACTAATACGAGCTGAATCTTGGGCAAATGTTGGGGACGGTTTGATTAGGTATTTCATGATTATGACTCGGGGTTCTTCTTGCGGTGCAGTGTGAATTTACAGATGAACGAGCATCTTGTTGTGGTTATTCGAAACTGTTCAAGATTTAGGTGTCCAGTCTTGTGCTAATTGATTCTTCTACTAGTGTGATGGCATATTTTGCTGCAAGTGGAAAATGTTGGGAGGTACTATGAGGATCATGTCATGGCAGTGGTTGTTGTGATCGATACTTTGGCAAGAAATCCTGAAGCCAAAATGAATCAGTTTTCAGTATAAATGAATCGTATTATAGGAGAAGTTAATCTGAATGCTTGCACTGGATTACTTAACTTGAGTACGTTATCTAGATCCTTGGCTACTTTTATGCAAAACTCCACCCAGTCCGACTTATGTCGATCGAGAAGCCCATTTTAAATCAAACAGTTTGTGATAAAATGTGTGTGCGTGTAGCCTGCTGAACCTGACGGACAGTAGCCACTGCTGCCAGTGCAAATGTGCCAAGTGATTTTGCATGTTACTGCTAGTTTCTCCCATGAGTGTGCATTGCTCTGCTTAGGGTTTGGCTCGAAACATTGCATTACAGTTTTTTGTCACAGTGAGTTTGGTGTTTAGTGTATTCATGTTGCTCTGCCAGCTTCCGTTCCTGGCTACTGGTGCCGGTGGTGGTTCAAGCATTGCGTTACAGTCCTTGTGTCTGTGCCCGAGTCAGTTTGGAGTTTTTTCATATGTGTCATGTGTTGGAAATATGCCCTAGAGGCAATAATAAAATGGTTATTATTGTATTTCCTAGTTCATGATAATTGTCTATTGTTCATGCTATAATTGTGTTAACCGGAAACCGTAATACATGTGTGAATACATAGACCACAACGTGTCCCTAGTGAGCCTCTAGTTGGCTAGCTCGTTGATCAATAGATGGTCTCGGTTTCATGACCATGGACATTGGATGTCGTTGATAACGGGATCACATCATTAGGAGAATGATGTGATGGACAAGACCCAATCCTAAGCATAGCACAAAGATCGTGTAGTTCGTTTGCTAAAGCTTTTCAATGTCAAGTGTCATTTCCTTAGACCATGAGATTGTGTAACTCCCGGATACCGTAGGAATACTTTGGGTGTGCCAAACGTCACAACGTAACTGGGTGGCTATAAAGGTACGCTACGGGTATCTCCGAAAGTGTCTGTTGGGTTGACACGAATCGAGACTGGGATTTGTCACTCCGTGTGACGGAGAGGTATCTCTGGGCCCACTCGGTAAGACGTCATCATTATGAGCTCAATGTGACTAAGGAGTTAGTCACGGGATGATGTATTACGGAACGAGTAAAGAGACTTGCCGGTAACGAGATTGAACAAGGTATGGGGATACCGACGATCGAATCTCGGGCAAGTACCATACCGATAGACAAAGGGAATTGTATACGGGATTGATTGAATCCCTGACATCGTGGTTCATCTGATGAGATCATCGTGGAGTACGTGGGAGCCAACATGAGTATCCAGATCCCGCTGTTGGTTATTGGCCGGAGAGGTGTCTCGGTCATGTCTACGTGTCTCCCGAACCCGTAGGGTCTACACACTTAAGGTTCGATGACGCTAGGGTTATAGGGAAATAGTGTACGTGGTTACCGAAGGTTGTTCGGAGTCCCGGATGAGATCCCGGACGTCACGAGGAGTCCCGGAATGGTCCGGAGACGAAGATTGATATATAGGAAGTGAGGATTTGGTTACCGGAAGTGTTCCGACTGTCACCGGTAGTGTACCGGGACCACCGGAAGTGTTCCGGGGGTCCACCAAGTGGGCCCACCTGCCCCGGAAGGTTCCGTGGGCTAAGAGTGGGAGGGAGCCAGCCCCTAGGTGGGCTGGTGCGCCTCCCACCCCAGCCCAAGGCGTGGCAAAGGTGGAAGGGGGCAAACCCTAGGCTTAGATGGGCCTTAAGGCCCACCCTAGGGCGCCCCACCTCTCCCTTGCCCTAGCCGCCAGCCAGATGGCATCTGGTGGCTGCCGCCACCCCTAGGGTGGAACCCTAGGGCGCAGCCACCCTTCCTCCCTCTCCCCTATATATAGTGGAGGTATTTGGGGCTGCACAATACACGGTTCTCCCTCTCTCTCTGGTGCAGCCCTACCTCCTCCTCCCCTCGTTCTCCGTAGCGCTTAGCGAAGCTCTGTCGGAGTACCACGCAGCTCCACCGCCACCACGCCGTCGTGCTGCCGGAGCTCTCCCTCAACCTCTACTCCCTCCTTGCTGGATCAAGGCGTAGGAGACGTCACCGGGCTGCACGTGTGTTGAACGCGGATGTGCCGTCCGTTCGGCACTTGATCGGATCTACCGCGATCTGAATCGCTGCGAGTACGACTCCATCAACCGCGTTCTAGCAACGCTTCCGCTTAGCGATCTTCAAAGGTATGAAGATGCAATCTCTCCCCTCTTGTTGCTGGTTTCTCCATAGATAGATCTTGGTGACACGTAGGAAAATTTTGATTTACTACTACGTTCCCCAACAGTGGCATCATGAGCTAGGTCTATGCGTAGAATCTATGCACGAGTAGAACACAAAGCAGTTGTGGGCGTCGATTTTGTTAATATGCTTGCCGTTACTAGTCTTATCTTGATTCGACGGTATTGTGGGATGAAGCGGCCCGGACCAACCTTACACGTACGCTTACGTGAGACCGGTTCCACCGCCTGACATGCACCAGTTGCATAAGGTGGCTAGCGGGTGTCTGTCTCTCCCACCTTAGTCGGATTGGATTCGATGAAAAGGGTCCTTATGAAGGGTAAATAGCAATTGGCATATCACGTTGTGGTTTTGGCGTAGGTAAGAAACGTTCTTGCTAGAAACCTATAGCAACCACGTAAAAACTTGCAACTACAAATTAGAGGACGTCTAACTTGTTTTTGCAGCATATGCCTTGTGATGTGATATGGCCAGAAGGATGTGATGTGATGCATTGTGATGTATGAGATTGATCATGTTCTTGTAATAGGGTTCACGACTTGCATGTCGATGACTATGACAACCGGCAGGAGCCATAGGAGTTGTCTTATTTATTGTATGACCTGCGAGTCAATCACAAACACCATGTAATTACTTTACTTTATTGCTAAGCGTTAGCCATAGCAGTAGAAGTAATAGTTGGCGAGACAACCTCATGAAGACACAATGATGGAGATCATGATGATGGAGATCATGGTGTCGTGCCGGTGACAATGATGATCATGGTGCCCCGAAGATGGAGATCATAGGAGCAAGATGATATTGGCCATATCATGTCACTATATTGATTGCATGTGATGTTTATCATGTTTACATCTTATTTGCTTAAAACGACGGTAGTAAATAAGATGATCTCTCAATAAAATTTCAAGAGAAGTGTTCACCCTAACTGTGCACCGTTGCTAAGGATCGTTGTTCCGAAGCACCACGTGATGATCGGGTGTGATAGGTTCTAACGTTCGCATACAATGGGTGTAAGCCAGATTTACACACGCGAAACACTTAGGTTGACTTGACGAGCCTAGCATGTACAGACATGGCCTCGGAACACGGAAGACCGAAAGGTCGAACATGAGTCGTATAGAAGATACGATCAACATGGAGATGTTCACCATGGATGACTAGTCCGTCTCACGTGATGATCGGACACGGGCTAGTTGACATGGATCATGTGTCACTTAGATGACTAGAGAGATGTCTATCTGAGTGGGAGTTCATTGAATAATTTGATTATGTGAACTCGATTATCATGAACTTAGTCTAAAATTGCCTTTAATATCTATATTGTAGATCCAATGGCCAACGCAAATGTCAACCTCAATTTCAACGCGTTCCTAGAGAAAACCAAGCTGAAAGATGATGGAAGCAACTATACGGACTGGGTCCGTGGCTTGACGATCATCCTCATAGCTTCCAAGAGATTGTATGTCCTTGATGCACCGCTAGGTGACCCACCCATTCTCCCAGCGGACCAAGACGTTACGAATGCTTGGCAGTCGCGCTGCGATGATTACTCCCTTGTTCAGTGCGGCATGCTTTACAGTTTAGAATCAGGGCTCCAAAAGCGTTTTGAGCAACACGGAGCATATGAGATGTTCCAAGAGCTGAAACTGGTTTTCCAAGCTCATGCCCGAGTCGAGAGATATGACATCTCTGACAAGTTCTTCAACTGTAAGATGGAGGAGAACAGTTCTGTTAGTGAGCACATCCTCAAGATGTCTGGGCTTCACAACCGCTTGACTCAGCTGGGAGTTAATCTCCCGGATGACTCAGTCATTGACAGAATCCTCCAGTCGCTTCCACCTAGCTACAAAAGCTTTGTGATGAACTACAACATGCAAGGGATGGAGAAGTCCATTCCTGAGTTGTACTCGATGCTGAAATCAGCGGAGGTCGAGATCAAAAAGGAGCATCAAGTGTTGATGGTAAATAAGACCACTAGTTTCAAGAAAGGCAAGGGTAAGAAGAACTTCAAGAAAGACAGCAAAGCTGTTGCCGCGCCCGGTAAGCAAGTTGCCGGGAAGAAGAAGAACAAGAATGGACCCAAGCCTGAGACTGAGTGCTTTTATTGCAAGGGTACCGGTCACTGGAAGCGGAACTGCCCCAAGTATTTAGCGGATAAGAAGGACGACAACGTTAAAGGTATATGTGATATACTTGTTATTGATGTGTACTTGACCAGCGCTCGTAGTAGCTCCTGGGTATTTGATACTGGTGCAGTTGCTCACATTTGTAACTCCAAGCAGGAGCTGCGGAATAAGCGGAGGCTGGCCAAGGATGAGGTGACGATGCGCGCCGGGAATGGTTCCAAGGTCGATGTGATCGCCGTCGGCACGCTACCTCTACATCTACCTTCGGGATTAGTTTTAAACCTTAATAACTGTTATTTAGTACCAGCTTTGAGCATGAACATTGTATCTGGATCTCGCTTGATGCGAGATGGCTACTCATTTAAATCCGAGAATAATGGTTGTTCTGTTTATATGAGAGAAATGTAATATGCTCATGCCCCGCTGGTCAATGGTTTATTTTTGATGAATCTCGAACATGATGTTACACATATCCATAGTATGAGTACCAAAAGGTGTAAAGTTGATAACGATAGTCCCACTTACATGTGGCATTGCCGTCTTGGCCATATTGGTGTCAAACGCATGAAGAAGCTCCATGCTGATGGACTTTTGGAGTCACTTGATTTCGAATCATTTGACAAATGCGAACCATGCCTCTTGGGCAAGATGACCAAGACTCCATTCTCTGGAACAATGGGGCGAGCAACTGACTTGTTGGAGATAATACATACCGATGTATGCGGTCCAATGAGTGTCGAGGCTCGCGGTGGCTACCGTTATGTTCTCACCCTCACTGATGACTTGAGCAGATATGGGTATGTCTACTTAATGAAACACAAGTCTGAAACCTTTGAAAGGTTCAAGGAATTTCAGAGTGAGGTCGAGAATCAACGTGAAAGGAAAATAAAATGCCTACGATCTGATCGTGGCGGAGAATATTTAAGTCACGAGTTTGACACGCACCTTAGGAAATGTGGAATTGTTTCACAGCTCACGCCGCCAGGCACACCTCAGCGAAATGGTGTGTCTGAACGTCGTAATCGCACTCTATTGGATATGGTGCGATCTATGATGTCTCTTACCGACTTACCGCTATCATTTTGGGGATATGCATTAGAGACTGCCGCGTTCACTTTAAATAGGGCACTGTCTAAATCCGTTGAGACGACACCGTATGAATTATGGTTTGGAAAGAAACCTAAGCTGTCGTTTCTAAAAGTTTGGGGTTGCGATGCTTATGTGAAGAAACTTCAACCTGAGAAGCTCGAACCCAAAGCGGAAAAGTGTGTCTTCATAGGATATCCCAAAGAGACTATTGGGTATACCTTCTACCTACGATCCGAAGGCAAAGTCTTTGTTGCCAAGAATGGATCCTTTCTCGAGAAAGAGTTTCTCTCGAAAGAAGTAAGTGGGAGGAAAATAGAACTTGATGAGGTAATTGTACCTCCACTCGAACCGGAGAGTAGCGCAGCACAGGAAGTTGTTTCTGTGGAGCCTACACCGGCTAGAGAGGAAGTTAATAATGATGATCATGAAACTTCAGATCAAGTTGCTATTCGAAGGTCCACTAGGACACGTTCCGCACCAGAGTGGTACGGCAATCCTGTCCTAGAGATCATGTTGTTGGACAACGGTGAACCTTCGAAGTATGAAGAAGCGATGGCGGGCCCGGATTCCAATAAATGGCTTGATGCCATGAAATCCGAGATAGGATCCATGTATGAGAACAAAGTATGGACTTTGGTGGACTTGCCTAATGATAAGCGAGCCATTGAAAACAAATGGATCTTTAAGAAGAAGACTGACGCAGACGGTAATGTCACCGCCTATAAAGCTCGGCTTGTCGGTAAGGGTTATCGACAAGTTCAAGGAGTTGACTACGATGAGACTTTCTCACCCGTAGCGATGCTAAAGTCTGTCCGAATCATGTTAGCAGTTGCCGCATTTTATGATTATGAGATCTGGCAAATGGACGTCAAAACGGCATTCCTTAATGGCTTCCTCAAGGAAGAACTGTATATGATGCAGCCGGAAGGTTTTGTCGATCCTAAAGATGCTAACAAGGTATGCAAGCTCCAGCGCTCCATGTATGGGCTGGTGCAAGCATCTCGGAGTTGGAACATTCGCTTTAATGAGGTGATTAAAGCGTTTGGGTTTGTACAGGTTTATGGAGAACCCTGTATTTACAAGAAAGTGAGTGGGAGCTCTATAGCGTTCCTTATACTGTATGTGGATGACATGCTGATAATGGGAAATAATATAGAACTCTTGGAAAGTATAAAGGCCTACTTGAATAAGTGTTTTTCAATGAAGGACCTTGGAGAAGCTGCTTACATATTAGGTATTAAGATCTATAGAGATAGATTGAAACGCCTCATTGGTCTTTCACAAAGCACATACCTTGAAAAGATATTGAAGAAGTTCAATATGGATCAGTCCAAGAAGGGGTTCTTGCCAGTGTTGCAAGGTGTGAGATTGAGTACGACTCAATGCCCGACCACGGCAAAGGATAGAGAAGAGATGAGTGTCATCCCCTATGCTTCAGCCATAGGCTCTATCATGTATGCCATGCTGTGTACCAGGCCTGATGTGAACCTTGCCATAAGTTTGGTAGGGAGGTACCAAAGTGATCCCGGAGCGGAACACTGGACAGCGGTCAAGAATATCCTGAAGTACCTGAAAAGGACAAAGGACATGTTTCTCGTTTATGGAGGTGCCAAAGAGCTCGTCGTAAAAGGTTACGTCGATGCTAGCTTCGACACAGATCCGGACGACTCCAAGTCGCAAACCGGATACGTGTATATTTTGAATGGAGGGGCAGTGAGCTGGAGCAGCAGCAAGCAAAGCGTTGTGGCAGCATCTACATGTGAAGAGGAGTACATAGCTGCTTCAGAAGCAGCAAAGGAGGGAGCCTGGATGAAGGAGTTCATCACCGACCTAGGAGTGATTCCGAATGCGTCGGGCCCGATGACTCTACTCTGTGACAACACTGGAGCTATTGCCCTTGCGAAGGAGCCCAGGTTTCACAAGAAGACAAGACACATCAAGCGCCGCTTCAACTCCATCTGAGATTACATTCAGGAGGGAGACATAGATATTTGTAAAGTGCATACGGATCTGAATGTCGCAGATCCGTTGACTAAACCTCTCTCACGAGCAAAACATGATCAGCACCAGAATGCTATGGGTGTTCGATTCATCACAATGTAACTAGATTATTGACTCTAGTGCAAGTGGGAGACTCTTGGAAATATGCCCTAGAGGCAATAATAAAATGGTTATTATTGTATTTCCTAGTTCATGATAATTGTCTATTGTTCATGCTATAATTGTGTTAACCGGAAACCATAATACATGTGTGAATACATAGACCACAACGTGTCCCTAGTGAGCCTCTAGTTGGCTAGCTCGTTGATCAATAGATGGTCTCGGTTTCATGACCATGGACATTGGATGTCGTTGATAACGGGATCACATCATTAGGAGAATGATGTGATGGACAAGACCCAATCCTAAGCATAGCACAAAGATCGTGTAGTTCGTTTGCTAAAGCTTTTCAATGTCAAGTGTCATTTCCTTAGACCATGAGATTGTGTAACTCCCGGATACCGTAGGAATACTTTGGGTGTGCCAAACGTCACAACGTAACTGGGTGGCTATAAAGGTACGCTACGGGTATCTCCGAAAGTGTCTGTTGGGTTGACACGAATCGAGACTGGGATTTGTCACTCCGTGTGACGGAGAGGTATCTCTGGGCCCACTCGGTAAGACGTCATCATTATGAGCTCAATGTGACTAAGGAGTTAGTCACGGGATGATGTATTACGGAACGAGTAAAGAGACTTGCCGGTAACGAGATTGAACAAGGTATGGGGATACCGACGATCGAATCTCGGGCAAGTACCATACCGATAGACAAAGGGAATTGTATACGGGATTGATTGAATCCCTGACATCGTGGTTCATCTGATGAGATCATCGTGGAGTACGTGGGAGCCAACATGGGTATCCAGATCCCGCTGTTGGTTATTGGCCGGAGAGGTGTCTCGGTCATGTCTACGTGTCTCCCGAACCCGTAGGGTCTACACACTTAAGGTTCGATGACGCTAGGGTTATAGGGAAATAGTGTACGTGGTTACCGAAGGTTGTTCGGAGTCCCGGATGAGATCCCGGACGTCACGAGGAGTCCCGGAATGGTCCGGAGACGAAGATTGATATATACGAAGTGAGGATTTGGTTACCGGAAGTGTTCCGGGTGTCACCGGTAGTGTACCGGGACCACCGGAAGGGTTCCGGGGGTCCACCAAGTGGGCCCACCTGCCCCGGAAGGTTCCGTGGGCTAAGAGTGGGAGGGAGCCAGCCCCTAGGTGGGCTGGTGCGCCTCCCACCCCAGCCCAAGGCGTGGCAAAGGTGGAAGGGGGCAAACCCTAGGCTTAGATGGGCCTTAAGGCCCACCCTAGGGCGCCCCACCTCTCCCTTGCCCTAGCCGCCGGCCAGATGGCATCTGGTGGCTGCCGCCACCCCTAGGGTGGAACCCTAGGGCGCAGCCACCCTTCCTCCCTCTCCCCTATATATAGTGGAGGTATTTGGGGCTGCACAATACACGGTTCTCCCTCTCTCTCTGGTGCAGCCCTACCTCCTCCTCCCCTCGTTCTCCGTAGCGCTTAGCGAAGCTCTGTCGGAGTACCACGCAGCTCCACCGCCACCACGCCGTCGTGCTGCCGGAGCTCTCCCTCAACCTCTACTCCCTCCTTGCTGGATCAAGGCGTAGGAGACGTCACCGGGCTGCACGTGTGTTGAACGCGGAGGTGCCGTCCGTTCGGCACTTGATCGGATCTACCGCGATCTGAATCGCTGCGAGTACGACTCCATCAACCGCGTCCTAGCAACGCTTCCGCTTAGCGATCTTCAAAGGTATGAAGATGCAATCTCTCCCCTCTCGTTGCTGGTTTCTCCATAGATAGATCTTGGTGACACGTAGGAAAATTTTGATTTACTACTACGTTCCCCAACATCATGATGAGTCTGCGTTACTCTGCTTCGTGAGTTTTGTCTGTGTTACTCTGCTTGTTGGGTTTTACATGCCATTAGCTTCCATTCCTCACTGTTGTATGTATGGCGCACCCCTCCCAGTGCGCCATTGCTAGCACCCCTACCTAATACCTTATTTAGGAGATAATAAGTATATAAATTATTGAGGCACTTGGACCAGGAGATTTGCCAATTTTGGCAAGACATAGGAAGCAAGAAAACATAATTATTCAGAGAAGAGAAGTGTGAGGCAGCAGTGTGCGGCGCAATTCCTTCATTGGATAATGATTTTGCAGGTACCCCGAGAGGCCCTTGAGTTTGCCGGAATGTCGATTAACTTCCGTTCCGGCAAATTCGGGTACTCCATATGTCCTATTTTCAGCAAAGGTCATGCTGAAATTTTCCGTGAATTTTAGCATGACTTTGCTAAAAATAGGACATATGGGGTACTTGCGACTAATGCATGGGCTGGGGTTTGAATTCCCCTAGTCGTTTTCTCCCTACTCTGCTCTGCCCACATGCACCTAAACTTGTAAACACTGAGCCATTATGCCGTAACCCTTGAAGCCTTGGGGGCATTTGCAGCCCTTAGCTTGTTCATTCTATAGATTTCCAAAATTCAGTTTTGTAGGCCCTTGACAATAACCAACTTTTTGACCAAACTTTTTTCCTATTTAGAGCGAAACATGGCCCACAACGATGAGGCCGGCGGTTCGGGCAAGGCATTCTGGGAGCTGTCCCAGGAGATGGAGGAAGAACCTCGCCGCTATGAGGACGCCGCGGTAGACACCGATCCTGACTACACAACCCCTAGTGGCGTCGGGGATGACACCACTGATGGTGCCACCGAGGATGCCACCACTGATGATGGCAGCGCACGCATAGATGGCAGCCAACCGAAGAGGCAACGGAAGGACCGACGCCCGAACGTGCTCGGCACCGTCAAGGAGGAATTTACTGATGTGTCCTCCGAGGGGCATCCAACGGCGCCCAAAGAATTAGTCAAGGGGTACTCGGTTTAGCTCGGGTGCATTCTACGGAGCACCGTCTCGATCAACACCGAGAACCTAAGGCATCCTGACCGAGGGAATTTGCGCAGCCTCCTCTTCACGAAGCTGCACGAACGATACAAGTTCCCCGGTGACGTCGCAAACACACGCCTCTCAGGGAATAAAGTGAATAGTGCCGCCCTCACGAAGATGAGCACGGCCCTATCTACTTGGAGAAGCGCGGTGAAGAAAATGATTGACCAAGGTGATAGTTATGAGAAGATCAAGGCGAAAAAACCTTCGATCAGCGAAGATGACTACAAGGAGTTCAAGATCAAGTGCGAGAGCAGCGCAACTGTGGAATCAAGTCAGTGGGGGAAAGATATGCGGGACTTGAATTTAGGGGTCCACTAACTCGGCCCCGGCGGTTACAGAGTGGCGGAACCTATATGGGACAAGGAGGACGCGGAGCGTGCCGAGCAAGGCCTACCGCCCCGCTTCGAGAAATACCGTGACAAGCAGACCAGGAACTATGTCAAGGCCCGGTACAAGGTGGACCCGGTAACAAAGGAGCTTACCACGGATGCGAAGACCAAGGCGCTTGAGCGTGTTCTGGCAAGGAATACACCCCCGCGTAATTAGCTCCATATGGTTGCATTCTAATTAATGAAGCCAAATTTCTAAATGGTTCACATTCCTTCCGCAGGAGACTGAAAGCAGTAGCGCGGGGTCGTCTTAGAGCTCCCCTTGGGACAACACTTTAAATAGGGTGTTGAACGTAATGAAAAACAAGGATAAGTATTGTTTGGCTAGTGCATAGAGATGCTGTCGTATGTCGTGTACAAGGGTAAGGTTCCCGAAGTCTACGACGACTGGGAGGAGTGTCGGAGACAGGTTCACCGTTTCAGCGGTAACAGTTACAAAGGGTACACCACTAGGGCGAAGGCGGAAGCTAGATACGCGCGCTATCTAGCGGGAGAGAGGAGGGAGTGTTGGAGGAACCGGATGAAGACCAGTTTCATCGCGATGATGCTCATCGTGATGACCGCTGCTCTCTTCTATGTGATGGTAGTTTAGATGATCGATATCGACTTGTAATGTGAAGATAAACTCGCTAGTCGCGGTCTCGAGACTTGTAATGTTCTAACTTTGTTCGATATTTTAAATTCGGAGACTAATATGATGAATTGTATTCGGAGACTAATCTTCTATTGTATTTGATATATCTGATGTTTATATGTTGTGTTGTCTATATTCTGTGTAGTAATATGTTTTGTAACCTGTGCAAATATCAGAAAAGAAAAAGAAAATAATCCCTAATATTCATACTAGTGGCGCACCACTCTGCACTTTAGTGGTGCACTGCAGTAAGCACACCAGTGGCGCATCATCTACAAGTGCGCCATTAGTAAGCCAGAGCACAAGGTAAATATGGCCCCTTGGGAGGCATACTAATGGCGCACCGTGTGATATACTAATGGCGCACTCCCTGGTGCGCCATTAGTTTCTGGTATACTAATGGCGCACCAGGGGTGCGCCATTAGTATTAATTACTAGTGGCGTGATGCTAGTGGCACACCTGTAGTGCGCCATTCGTGGCCAAAACAGGTGCGCCACTAGCAGGCCTTTTCCTAGTAGTGGTCCATGTCGAAGATGCAAATGATGAGCTTGGCTCGACCCCTATGACGATTGTTGTGTGATGGCGCACCTTCTCATGACTGGTTTCATGGATGGCTATACTCGGTGGATAATTGAAGATGTGGATGATGATGTTGAGGACGCCGACGGGGCAGGTAATGACGATATGGGGCAACATGAAGATATGATCGATAATGGCGGCGGAGAAGGGGACGGACATGGCAGTAGGGAAGAGGCCGGACATGGCGGCGGAGAAGGGGCCGGACATGGCAGCGGAGAAGGGGCCGGACATGGAGGCAGGGAAGAGTCCGAACATGGTGGCGGAGAAGGGGCCGGACATGGCGGCAGAGAAAACGTGGACTCCACACCACAGAATTCTTTGGTACTAAGTTCAATTGTGCGGGACCCTCATGTTCAAACACTGCTTCGTAAGGAGACAAGTACTGGGAGAGCTTCTTCTAGAGAGGAGGCCAAGCTACAGCAATTTGTGGTAGACTCGAACACTCCATTGTATCATGGTTGCAATCCCAAGGTGACCCGCTTGAGTTTCACGCTAGAACTCCTGAAGATGAAGGCTAAAAACAAATGGACCGACACTAGTCACGATGAGCTTCTCAAGTACCTAAAGGATGTTCTTCCTGCGGGGAATCTATGTCCTACTAGCGTGGATGAGGCCAAGAAGATCATGTGCCCTCTTGATCTGCCGCACGTTAGATACCATGCATGCATCAAAAATTGCATAATTTATCGAAAGGAGCACGCGCAAAAAACAAGTTGTCCGGTGTGCAATGCTTCTCGATACAAGAAGGCCGGGAAGAAATTTCCCCAGAAATTTGTATGGTACTTACCGGTCACTCCTCATCTCCAGCGGTATTTCTTAGATCCCAAGGAAGCAAAGCTCGTGTGCTGGCATGCGGAGAGGAAGAAGCCCGACGATGGAGATGATCCAAAGCTGAGACACGTCGTGGATGGAAGCCAGTCAAGAGCGTTCAACGGCGAATATCGGTATTTTGCATGTGATGCAAGGCACATCGTGCTTGGCGCGTGTACTGATGGCATGAATCCGTTTGGCAACCAGAACACCAACCATAAAGTCCGGCTGAGATCGATCAATTCTTCAAGTGCCTTACCGGAATCAAAGCTAGTTCTGGTTACTGTGGCAAGATAAGAAGATATCTGGACACGAAGAAGAAAAGGTTTAGCGGGATGAAGTCCCTTGACTGTCATGTGATGATGACGCAGATACTACCTGTTGCCCTTAGAGGGATAATGGACAAGCACGTTCGTGACATGCTTATTGGTCTCTGCAACTTTTTCCACGCCATCTCTCAAAAGTCGATCAATGTGAAGAAGCTCTAAAGGCTACAGGAAGAGATCGTTGTCATACTAAATGAGACTGAGATGTACTTCTCGCCCGCGTTCTTTGACGTCATGGTGCATCTGTGTGTCCATATTGTGGACGACATAATAGACCTGGGGCCGTCATTTCTGCACAACATGATGCCGTTTGAGAGAATGAATGGGATCATCAAAGGATTTGTTCGTAACATGTCCCATCCAGATGGAAGCATCGTCTAGGGCTATCTAACACAAGAGTGCATCTCTTTCTGCGAGAATTTTCTATATGGCGTTGACCGGCCGCCTGGTGTTGGTTTGCCTATTAACAAGCATGATGGGAGGCTCGAAGGAGAAGGTCACTCCAACGGTCGCAGGGAACTACATGTGGCCTACTCAGATCGACACAACGACTTTGACATAGAAAACTTGGTAGTGCTACAACACCTACACCAGGTAGATCCTTTCGCGACACTGCACAAAGAAACTATCACAAAGAACTATCGTGGCCGGGGGGTATGCAGGACGGATGCCGAAGTTACTAGAGAGCACAACTCCACTTTCCTACATTGGTTCAAAGAGCATATTATTGCTAATCCCCGGAAGAGGGATCTAAGGACAGATTGTTCATATACGCCTTAGCACATGTCCCCTCACCCAACCTCGTCACCTATCAGGCATACGATATCAACGGATACACGTTCTACACGGAGGCCAAAGATATGAATAGTGATGATCAGAACTCAGGGGTGACGATGGAATGCATGACCGACAGCGACAACGGCGCAAATGAGATATTTTACGAAAGGGTCAAGGAGATCTGGGAGGTTGACTACTCTAGAATGCACAACGCAACGATGTTCCGTGTCAGATGGGCTAAGAATGTCGAAAGAGAAAACCAGTATTTCACTACCATGACTATACCCGATGCCAAGAGCGGTACCGTGAACGCTATCGCAAAAAACGAGCCATGGGTACATGCTAAGCATGTGACACAATGCTTCTTCATATCCGACCCGTGCAATCCCAGTCGTGTTGTCGTGAGGAGAGGCAAAAGGAACATCATTGGAATGGATGGAGTCGCCAACGAGGAAGACTAGGACCACTACGACAACCCAATGAGGGAAGATGATGATCATGATCAAGTATACTTCAAAACAAGAATCAATACTACATTACCTAAGAAAGATCGTACTCCATGGAAAAGCAAAAGTCACAGTAAGGGGCTCAATTATTCTTCAACGAATAAGAAGGGAAAGAAGCTCACTCAAAACGCATATATCAATGCCGAGGAACCGTTATCGGTCAAATGATGTAATATATATGTTCCTATTTTGTGTACACACTTAACCGTTATGCATGGGACAAATGATGTAATCTATTTGTTCCTATTTTGTATACATACTTAACCGTCAAATGATGCAATATATATCGCCTTAGTTATATACATTGTATCACCCTCCCTCCGTTCTTGCTCTTGGAAAAAAGGAAAAGAAAAGAAAAGAAAAAGAAGAAAAGAAAAGGAAAAGAGAATAGAAGAAACAAACAGGAAAACTGGTATAAGTACTAGTTATAGCAGCAGCGCTTTTCCGAAAAAGAGCTATAGCTAGTCGACATAGTAGTAGCGCCGTTGGAGAAATACGATATAGCTACCTGTGATAGTAGTAGCGCTTCTTGGATAAACGCGCGATAGATAACTTAGCTATAGCGTGTTTTTCGTAAACGCGCTGCTGCTACGTTGACTTAACCCCCAAATCTGCTTACCGCCTCTACTTCTTCCCCCAAATCCCCACTCTCTCTTTTCCCCCCCTCTGCTCGCCCCCGACCCCGGCGCTCGGCGCTCGCACCTAACTCCGGCGCTCACCCCCAACCCTGGTGACCTCGCCCTCGCCCCCGACCCCGACCCTGGCACCCGGTGCTCGCCCCCGACCCCGGCGACCTTGCCCTCGCCCCCGACCCCGGCCCCGGCGCGCCACGCCTCCCTCCTCTGCTTCCTCCCCTCCAAACCTCGGCCCTCGTCGGGCCTGTCTCCTCGCCCCTACACCCTCTGTAAGCCCCCCACCGCTCCTCCTCTCTCTGCTAGCTAGGGTTCTTCGGTTAATTTACTTAGGTTTTAGTTAGGGCAGTAGGTTAATTAGGTTATCTATTTAGTTATGAACCCTAGTTATCAAACTAGTAGGTTAATTTTGCTATACTATCAACCCTAGTTAGTATGAACCCTAGTTAGTTAGGGAAGTAGGTTAATTAGATTCTTTGTCAAATTAGGACAAAAAATTAGGGTTAGGTGTTTTAGCTGTAGTTAAAAGAAAAAATAGAATTGATTATATAGGTTTCTTACATTTTTTTAGTTTAAGCAATTGTTGCTATTTAAATTTTGTAGTGCTATTTAAATTTTGAAGTGGACATGTGATTTGGACATGTCATATTTGGAATTTGGACATGTCATATTTGGACATGTGATGTTGTGGACATGTCATATTTGAAAAATGATGATTATGTGTAGGGTAAATGATCCGAGTGTCCTATGTTTTGCTGGAATGTTGATTCATTTCCATTTCGGTGAATTTCAGGCGCTCGATATGTCCACTTTTTAGCAAAGGTCATGCCGAAATTTTCCGTGAATTTTATCATGACTTGTGCTAGAAAGTAGGCACATCGAGTGCCGCGATTTGCTCGGAAACGGAATTCCGCCAAACATAGATCTTTTGTATGTCATTTCTCATTTTTTTTATAGTTTTAGAATTAAACAAGGAGACTTAATCATAGGAAACATGTCGAACAACAAAGAAACCGGGCCTTCTGACCAAGATGCAGACGAGATGGATTATGAGGGTGAACAACAGTACCTCGACTTTTTGTCTGCTAAGCAGAGTCAAGGTTTGTAGGTCGGCCTAGATGATGATGCTGACGCCGACATTGACACCGACGGTGCCGGCACCGATGGCGGCGCTGAGACAGGCGGGAAAGGTACCGACGGGGAAGATACTAGCGGGGAAGGTACCGAAAAGAAGAAGCAGAGGATACAAAAACCTAACAAACTCGGCATCAGACAACTGGTGATCACAAAGATGGTCCCTGGAAAGTTTGAGCCATTAGAGCGAAGAACCTCGCAAGTGCTATAGGAACCAAGTAGGATGCATCCTACGGGAATGCGCGAGCATCAACGACGATGGCATAAGGGGTAAAGAACATTTGATGCAGTTGCTCCTGACGAAGCTGCACAAGGGATTCAAGTTCCCCGACCGGGATGACGCCATAGAACACGCGTGGGATGATAAGAAGATGAAAAGATTAACAATCACGCCCTGGGCATGTTCAGCAATGATTTGGCCTCCTGGAAAGGGAGGGTGAAATGAGCTGTTGAGGCTGAGGAACCCCTGTCCAAGATTCTGGAGGAAAATCCGACACTTACGGAAGAGGAGTTCGAAAAGTTCAAGGACACTTGCGCTACCAAGGCAGCCAAGGCTAAGGCTTCGAAATTCAAGAGCCTTCAGCAAAGGAACACGGGGAAGCATCACCTCGGAAGCTGTGGCTACCTTGGCAAAAGGCCCATAAGGGATAAGGAGGACGCGGAACGTGTAGTCCGGGGTCTCCCAAACTCCTTCGCGAAGTTCACCAACCCCTTGGGGCGTGACTTCATCAGGGCCCGCTACAAGTGGGACAAGGAAAAGAAAGTTTTTTACACAGACCAGATCACGAGGAAATTGATCAGAATACTGGTAATTATTGTTTTACCACCTTACATTTAGCTTCTAATCAAGTTGACTACACATTCGTAAACGGTTCACATTCCTCCTGCAGGAGAAGCAACACCAGCTTGCAGCCGAAAGTCCTACTTCGCCGATGTGGCCCAAGTAGGACACCCCTCTCAACCGGGCCTTGAATGAACTTAAGGGACTCCCTTTGGGTCAGCGGCCGCAATATGGACGTGTTCACGGCTCTGGAGACGGCGCCACGTGGAAGGTGTTTTACAACGAGGGCCCGGAGGCCAAGAAGCAGAAAAAGAAGTTTAGTCAGATGAACATCAACGAGAAGGTGAAGCTTGCATTCGAGAAAAAAGCAGCTAAGGACGCGGAAAAAGCAGTCGAGGAGAAAAATGAGTTGCTATAGCAGGCAGTCGACGCAGCTGTACATGACTGCAGAAATGATTTCGCTACTAACTTGATCCCGGATATCATCAACTGGACGAAGGAAAATCCAGACAAGACAATACATGATTTCCTCATGCCCAGTTTCATTGGGAGCAACTCGGTAAACAACACCACCGCACCATCACTTGCTCACGCAACCGGGCCTACTCCCGCACCCGCAACCGCAACCGCTCATAGCAGCCCGTCCTCAGTCTCTAGCACGCTAGGCGGGCCTTCGTCTTTGGCTGAGCTCGACGACCTCATGGTAATTACATGTCGCACCAACATATATCAAGAATATTCCATTTTCATTGCCTTTCGGATGTTGTACGCCGCAGACATGTGTTTGCAGGCCGACGAAACCCTGTGCACTATACTCTACTTGATCAAAGGCCAGAAGGTGGACGTGGGAAAGGGGTTGATAACGAAGCCCTTGGAACACATGTTGCATGGCCAGCCGATGCCCGGTGGGCACTTTAGGGTTACCTTGTCGGGTGTGAAATCGGGGCACGAGGATTTGCCTCCTCCAGTACGGCTAGGGGGAGAGGACGATGAGACCCCATCGCGGATTGGAAGCTGCAAGGGTTGGGTGCTGCTATGGCCGAAGAATCTTCTTTTTCGTGAGCCGTCCGAGAGCACACCAATAACCACACATCAACAAGCAGGTATGGACACCACCATCCCGCCTACACAATTACCAGCGCCTGTAGTGTTGGGTGAGAGCGGTGGACGACGTGATGAAGGGTGTCCAATAGTGGCTGATGTAATCGCTCCTGTAGAACAAAGAATGGACGATGATGAGATGGAGGAGGAACCTCTTCGGTTCCTCAATATAGGCGCCTGTGACGATGACTTAGATATGATGAGGCAGCCATATGACGACTCGGGCTATCAGCATACTAATGAGGATATGGATGATCTGCCCGGGCAGGAACGTCCTAGCAGGGATTGCAAGAAGTCTCTCTTCATGCAATCCTCACAGGACACGCCTGAAGATGCAGGGGGTTCTACAGTAGTGCTTAGCCCAACAACACTGGGGCAAGGGTTAAGGAAGGGTCTGGAAGGTCAGCCCAAGAAAAAGGAGAGGAAGAGATCGGGGAAGATAGGCTCAGCTGCCTACAAACAAGCCAGAGCACATAGCAGCTAGACGGTGGCCATGTTTCATGTCACGGGCGAGCCGATGCTACCGTCGAAACCACTAGAGACAATATCTGGGGATCTCAAGAGACTGCACGACCATGTGTTGTCGACTGAGAAAAGCCTACTAGCCTCGAAGGATCCAGGATATCCGACATATGTGGCTCGTGTGCCTGAGGGGAAATGCTACGTTGACACACGGCCTGCGGAGGTGGTCTTCCTGCGGTTTGATCATATCTTCGAGATGTTTCTGACAAGGCAACTCGATTGTACAATCGTCCGCCTTTTTGCACTACATATGAGCTCCCTCATGAAGAGAGAAGAAGGCTCACAAATCTGTGTGGCGGATCCATACTACATGCATCCTTCTGGAGTCTCAGCGACTTTGAGCGTAAAACTGCTAGGGAGTACCTCAAAAACTCCATGGTATAGAACAAGGACCAGGAAATTATCCTCCTACCTTATCATCCAAAGTAAGTCAATGCCGGACAACCCTTTCGTACATTTCAATCATTCCTTCTCGCTCATATGGAGAATTATTTGAGTTGTTTTTCCCCCGCATCAACGGTCGCATCGTCCTTATCGTTCTTTACCCGCGAGTCTCCCATGCTGTGTATTTCGACCCTACCAGAAACAACGAGAAGAAGGACTACACCCACGTAATGAATATTCTAGATGATGCTCTCCAAGGCTTCGGCTTCAGGGGTGGCCACATGCAGATCAAGAAACAAAGGAACCGCAAGACGGGTTTCTCGCATAAAACCAACTTCTGCTGCATCCATGTCCCGAAATCAAGTACGAACGATGGATTCTACCTCCTCCATCTCATGATGAAGTTCAGAAGGGATCACCAAAAGCTTCGCATGACAACCAGAAATGATGATCATATTCGCAAGTGGGTAGAATCTCAAGGAGAAGCGGATTATAAACTTAAATATGACTTCTTTTGCATCCAGAGGGACATTGCCACGATCATCATGAAAGAAGTCGTCAAAGTGAAGGGGATGTTCCACCACAGCCCTATATCTCGAGCTGAGGTCCGAACTTACATAGGCATGCTACATCGGGACCTCACGCCATTCATGAAGCTAGGGTCCATCCTCGATGATCTGGAAGGATGGAAGTTCTAGTGATTTACGATGCCGATAATGATGATATGTGTCGGTTGAACTTGTATATACTTTCTGTAACGATGAAACTTTGTGATGTCCACGGTCCCTACCAAACTTGCATAACGCTACTTTTTTAGTTTGGGTACGATGACCTGCGTACCTCTAGTTAATTAGTTTGCGTACGATGAAACTGCATTGATTATTTATGTTTACTATATGTTGCATCTAGTTGCTAACCCTTTCTTTTTTGTGTTGCTCAAGTATATTTTGTTGCATATGATTGTACATTCTCTTGATGAAGATGCATCTCTAACAGGTACCTAAATTCTTGATAGTGAAGTACCGGTGCTATGTCGTGTACAAAGGAAAGGTTCCGGGAATATATGACGAGTGGTCCGAGTGTCAGGCACAAGTGGAGGGGGTCTCGGGCGCCAGCCATAAACTTCTAAAGCAGACAAGAAGCAGAAGCTAGTTACATGAGGAGGCTCACGCTAGCGCGAGAGAGGGCTAATAACCGCCGCCTCATGTACTACATACTTTCGCTCTCACTCATAGTGATATCTCTTCTCACGTATATCATTGTTTAGATGGATGACGATGTAGTTGCAAGTATTCGAGACTTGTATCGCTATTTTTGAGATGATGATGAGAGACCACTTTGTGTTGGATGATGATTATGATGAGACTATTTGTATGTATATGCTATGATTACATTCGTGGTCTCTCAGCCATTTGTATGTGTATGATGATAACATTTGTATGTGCTAAAGATTCCTGTATAAAGCCTGTTCAAATACAAAACAAATATGCAGGAAAAAAATCAGAAAAAAATAAAGTTAGCAATAGCGCGTGGTGTAAAGTTAGCAGCAGCGTGCCATTACCAGTAGCGTGTTATAATATAAGGCGCTATAGATAGTAGAAGTAGCGCTCTGTTTTGGCGCTCGCTACTGCTATGCATGTATACAAGTAGCGCGGGCGAACACATGTTGCTGCTACAGGTTAGTTGTAGCGTTGTGTCAGTAGCGCGGGAATCAGTAGCGCGTGTTCCCGCGCTACTGCTACACATAATACCCACGCTACTACTAGGCTTTTCCCTAGTAGTGACTAGGAGACTGTCGGGGATATACCCCGCAGAATAACTCGGTTGGAAGTATGACCCGGCTAGGACTTGGCGACTCACTGGAGACCCGGTCGAGACTTGATGATTTATTGGTAACCCGGCAGGCGGTTCAGACGAGCGACAAGGCCCAAGGCCCAGCATGTAAGCCGGCGCCAGGCGGCTCACAAGAGAAGGCCCAAGAAGAGAAAGGATCCCTTACAAGAGAAACAAGACCCGGAGTAGGATTCGTGAAAGACTAGTCCTAGTCCTACTGGGAGTAGGACTCTACATGTAAACCTACCTTCTCCACTTATATAAGGAGGGGTAAGGCACCCCAAGAGGGACAAGTTCTCAAGTTAGACAGACACAAGTCATTAGAGATAGACGGATTAGAGGCTCTCGAGATTAGAGGTAGCAAGACAACACCCTTGTAACCGAGAGATCTTCCTCATGATCAATACCAGGCAAGCAGGACGTAGGTTTCTACCTCCATCGGAGGGGCCGAACCTGGGTAAACCCGTGTCTCTCGATTCTAACCAAGCCCTCTCAAGCCGCCACATAGTTGCAACCGCCCCGAACCTAAGTCTGTTCACCCGGACATCTGCCGTGACAAATTCACGACAGTTGGTGCCCACCGTGGGGCCGCGTAGAGGTGGTGTTGTGTTCTTGGAGGGATCTCTTTAGGAATCGAGATATTCGATACGAGGTTTTGAGATCAAGAGATTTGACGATTGCATGTTGTACATCTCCGCATGGTGACCTGGGCGATCTGATGATACAAAGTTGGATCAGTTTTGGTGTGCTGCCGTACGAAGCCGAGACCAACAGGGTTCAAAAGATTTTGACAGTGTTTTTGGGCAGCGTTCGGGTTGATCTCTTCAATAAAAGATTGATTCAGCTGCACGCTATGGCCGAGATTACCAGGAGAAGGAGGAAAGATTACTGACAAACAAATAACTGGGCCTGTCACGGATTGGACGGACCAGTCTCGACCCGAAAGCGGATACAGGCAAGGACTCAGCCTCCATCGTTGTGGCCTCGAGTCACCGTATCCGCCGTGGCCTCGCCGGCTTGCCTGGCTAAGCTGTCCCTCTCCTCTGCCGCGGCCGTCGACTCCGCTAGCCGCCGTCGCCTCGCCTGCCTGCGGCCGCCGGCTCACCCCGCTGCTATCCCTTCACCTCGCTCATGCGCATGCTCAACTTTGTCGTGCCATCACTTCGCCCCGAGCCGGCTCTCTGTTGCCGGCCATGCCGCACCTGCTCGCTTCTGCTGTGACATCGCCTCGCCCGGGGCCGTCTCTTTGTCATCGGCAACACCCGGCCAGCCGAGGCCGCGGCCTCACCTCGCAGCGCTAGCGCGCCTCCGCTGCCATGGCTTCTCCTCATTGGCGCACTTCTGCCGTTGCACCCTCGCTTCACGGCTCGGCAACCGTCGTGTCGATAACTCACCCGCTTGCAGGACGCAAGCCGTCGGCCCACCTCGTTTTCTGGCCCGCCTGTTGCGCCCTGCTCTAAGCTGCTCCCGCCGCGAGTCGACCCCACGCACCGCTCCCACTCTCCGGCTTGTGCCAGTGACTCCGCCCCAAGCCGGCTCGCCTCCGTCGTGTCTCCCGCTGCAGTCACAGCTACACCACGCATTCGCTGCACTGCGTCGTGGTTGAGCTGCCGCCTCGCCTCTCTGTGCCTCAAGTCGTCTCAATTTGCCTCCACGTGATGGCCCGCCGGCCACTATCAGCCTGTCGTCACTTGAGACGCCATAATGCTGCAACCCACTGTGTCGAGGATATACCCCACGGTATCACCCGGCCTGGCGACTCATAGGAGACTCGGCCAAGACATGGCGTTTTGTTGATGACCCGCAGGCGGGTCGTGAGATGACTAGGTCCAAGACCCGGCGTGTAAGCCGGCGCCACGCGGCTCACAACAGAAGGCCCAAAGGAGAGAGGATTCCCTTACAAGAGAAACAAGACCCGGAGTAGGATTCGTGACAGACTAGTCCTAGTCCTACTGGGAGTAGGGCTCTATTTGTAAACCTATCCTCTCCACTTATATAAGGAGGGGTAAAGCGCCCTTAGAGAGACAGGTTCACAAGTCCACAAGAATAGACAGACACAAGAGATTAGATAGACAGACTAGAGGCTCTCGTGATTAGAGGTAGCAAAACAGCACCCTTGTAACCGAGAGATCTTCTTCATCATCAATACCAGGCAAGCATGACGTAGGCTTTTACCTCCATAGGAGGGGTCGAACCTGGGTAAACTCGCGTCTCTCGATTCCGACCAACCCCTTCAAGCCGCCACATAGTTGCGCTTCTGCCCCGAACCTAAAGTCCGTTCACCCGGACATCTACCATGACAAATCCACGACAGTTGGCTCCCACCGTGGGGCCACACGCACGATGGTGTTGTGTTCTTGAAAGAAATTCTCCCAAGGATCGAGAAGCTCGAGCTCAGGCAGATGAGGAATAGTCATTACAAACAGATCTACCTCAACCTAGCAGGAAAAGCGCAAAGAATTTCATCCATGGAGCCTCAGGCTCGCGTCGCCGCATACTTTCGGAGTCATGATATGCCAAGACTGAAAAGGAATCTACTATGCGAGCCAAGTTTTGATGGATCAGCAAATTAAAAAAAGGAACGAGCAGCTTCTGACTCGATCTTAGCCACTGCTGCGCCTCACCAGCTTGGAACTCAACCTCCGCCGGCCGCCGCCGCACTGATGCCGGTTTCCCTGCCGCCGCACCATGGCCGGCAGTGCCCGTTGCCTCACCGGCTCGCCCGTGGTACGGCCTCGCCTCATCGGCCCGCCTCCATAGCCATGGCCCCATCGAGCCGCCGCCCGCTTTGCCGCACCGGCTGGGTCATTCCCGAGCACTTGCTCCGCCCGGCCACTCCCCCGCCGCAGCTGCAGCCCAGCCCGTCCGCTACTTCTACCGTGGCTCACCTCGCCACGTCCGCCTCGCCTGTGAGCCGCGGCCATCTTCTCGCCGCTGCCTCGCCCAGCTCTCGCCGGCTCAACGCGCCCGTTGGCCACTGCTTCGCCCTGCTGCTGGCTCGCTGCAGCCGCGCCTCCGGCCATGCTACTACCCACTGCGTCATCGCTGGCTCTGCCGCATAAGTCTCATGCATTCGTACTCCCTCCGCACCTGCCGTCCGCCTTCCGTCCGAGCAACCAAGGTTTAGAATCACCGGGTAAGCCGTCGCAGCTCCGCGTAGTCGCCTCCATGCGTCGGCCCGCCGGTTTCGTTGCGCCTGGAACACACCGATGAGTTTGCCAAGTGCATCGCCCGCCTGCCCAAGCCACCACCTACTGAACCGCTTGAGCAGCTTCCCCAGCGACGACCCGCTATCTCCGCACATGCTTGGGATATGTGGTCCAAGATGGCCCCCAGCTGAGATTGGCAAGAGAAACCAGCCATAGTTCAAACACGCTGCTATCATGGACACTTTCGTCTTCATTGCAGTTTATTCTGACTTTGTTTCTTCCGCAACCGGCTCTGTCACCGATTTCGAGTCTGATTGATTTCCATGGACGACTTGGGTTTGCGCCATTTTCAAGATTACATCTCCTATTGCCGGCTTAATCCGTCAGTAAGACTTTCGATAAGTACCTAGCCACCACAGCTCAAACGGCAAATCAACTTGTGGTGAAGAGATCATACATCAGTCAAAACTATAGCTATCGCAATGTACATGGAGGTAAGGGCATCACCATGTGCGGTGTTACTACAAATTATGGCGAAGCTTCCACTACTACGGTGCATACCCCAAGGTATGATCATAAAAAAAGAAAAAGAAAAAGCGGGTACTGATCCTACAGCGAGACCTTGTGGTCTTTGGGCCTGACACTATGCAATATTGGGGAGCTCCGCCAAGTTCTGGTCCACGCACACAAGGTCCAAGGAGAATTTTCACGTTGCATGGGAAAAGAAGGATTTTAGTTATACTACCCCATGAGATGCATCATGATCACGTATAACCTCAAAACAAATCAAGACATCAAGACATGTCAGCAAGTCCAGACAAAAGTATTGGTACTAACATGAAAATCATACTATATTTGGCTGACTATGTCCAACATTATCATGCACCAGCGTACGACCGCGTTCATCCGACAAAAATACCAGGTGATATTTGTCCTATTCTATTTTTCAGCATGTTTCTTCTGAGAAACAGTTACCTCGGCCCTGTAATATTTTTACGCAAGACAATTATTCATGGGGCATTATATTGAGGAGTTGGAGCACACACCAACGTGTCGTGTTGCTTGATGGACGCGTGTGAATTGCCGACCCCGCGGACGGTCTACATTAACTCACCGGTACCGCGCACTCACCCGCCAGGACGAGCTGCCCAATGCGCATGGCAAGTCGCCATACCCGTGGTATGGTTTTCACCAACAACGCCATGGCTGACTCGCCATTCGCACCGGCTTACAACGTCGCGGCCGTCTCTTGCGATCGCACCAGCTTACAACGCTGCGGCCGTCTCTCGCAACCGCACCGGCATACAACGCCACGACCATCTCTTGCGACCGCACCGGCTTACAATGCCGCGGCCATCTCTCGCAACCACACCGGATTACAACCCCGCGGCCATCTCTGGCGACCGCATCGGCTTACAATGTCATTGTCGTCTCCCACGACCACGCCAGCTTACAACACCGCGTCCATCTCTCGTGACCGCACAGGCTTACAACGCAACGGCCGTCTCTCGCGACCGCGCCGGCTTACAATGACGCGGTCGTCTCGCATGACCGCGTAGTGTTCAAACGCTGCGGTTGACTTCTACGATTACATCAACATGCCAAGGGCCACATACACCAGTACGAGCCGCCCAAATGATGGTTCTGAATCATCGTCCTGCAGTCCAATCTATATTGACATATTGGTGTAGTGTTCGTCTATACGAGACGCCCAAACGGACAGGCGCACAAGTCGCCGTCACTGCAGTTTGGTTAACTTCAACAACCAGCCGGGACGAACCATCGACCGGATTATTGAAGCAATTCATACGGGATCGCCTATAAACCCGCCATGATCAACCTTCAACCTTTGATGGAGACTCTCAAGCCGCCTCTTCGAGTCAAGTTAAGACTGGGGGGCTCAACGCATTTGATCACTTTCTCAACAAGAACCCCGGGTCATTGCAAGAAAAGTTAACCCAATCCTGGAGGCTACCACATTATTGGCGGAAGAATTAAGAAGTTTCCCAAGAGGATGAACCATTGAGATATACCGTTCAAACATGGGTGCCCGAATTTATTGAATCATCATAAAGTCACTTGGAGGCTTCCGCCGTTTCTTCATACAAGATGGCGGCTTACAAGATGGTGCACAAGTTGATATCATCGACAAGGTCATTTGGGGGCTTCCAACCCACCAGGTTTAGCTTACACACCCTCTTGATCGGTTCTTCAACCACAGCAAGGCGGGTTATATACCCAAAAGTTGACTCCGTAAACAAGGACATTTGAGGGCTTCCAACCCACCGGGTTTAGCTTACACACCCTCTTGATCGGCTCTTCAGCCACAGTAAGGCGGGTTATATATCAAAAAGTTGGCTCCGTCAACAAGGTCATTTGGGGGCTTCCAACCCACCCAGTTTAGCTTACACACCCTCTTGATCGTATCTTAAGCCACCGCAAGTTTGAGTTAAACCTGCCTGTATGTTGATGCTGCTTCGCTATGTGACCCGCCGAACTCTTGCCAGTTAATCTCGATTAGAGACCCTGAGCTGTTCAAACATATTTGGTAGCCAATCTTGCTAGAGACACTGTACTGGTCAAGGTTAAACCGGCGGCTCTTGTCACGTGAGGGACGTCTTATGGAAAGCAAGGACAAACTCACACATCTGCTGCCGACTCTCCGCTATGTGGCCCGTTCGTACTTTTAAACAGTTACTATTTTAAAGACCATGCACTATTTAAAGTTCAAACGACGGATTTATGCCACATGAGAGGTAGCTTATGGGCCTTGAGGGTACTCATACCCTGCTACGTCTCTTTCTGGTTCGTTACGCTCTTAACAGTTAATCTCGCTTGGAGACCCTGAGTCGTTTAACGAAATTGACGGTCACTCTCGATAGAGACCATGTACTGTTGAAGAGTTCTAGTTGCGAGTCCACCCAGAAGAACCGGTGGATGTGTCTCTTTCTGGGTCGTTGCGCTCTTATCAGTTAATCTCGCCTAGAGACCCTGAACCGCTCAAAGGAGTTGACGGTCACTCTCGTTAGAGACCCTGCACTGATATGAGTTTAAGCATCGAGTCCAGCCAGGAAGAACCATCATATGATTTTTTTTAAATAAAAGGAAGAATAAGCAAGGCTACAAAAGATTTTAACATCTCCGGGTTGTGCTTTTTCAAGCCGCCCTTACAACAATGCAGAATCTGCTCTGTTTTTTTTTACTTTTGCAGCTCTTGTCTCTTAAGATGAGCCACCGTTAAGTATGATGAAAGAATTTCTACAGGAACAAATAGATCTTTGATAGCCAAAATGGCTGGATCTTCATCATGGTTTATCATAACCAGTATTAAGTGATTGGGGTTTTATCAAGCCAGATTGGAAAGTTGATTATTCTAGAAGAGCCTCCATATCAGATATAATACCGTGTCATCTAATTGACCGCTTCTCAGATTTCTTCAATTGTGCTCTATATTAATCTACAACACTCATGAATTTATCAAATATATATTTGTCGAGTTACACCGCACCCGTGAGAAGGGATTTCATGTCAAAGACAAAGGAATTATTCCAGGATATTCATTTCGGGTTATATTACAGCCACGGTCAAGGACTCATTCAAAAGCTCACACAGTACCAAGTCACCACAGGCGTGCGACCCAGCACTTGGGGATACACTATTGAAGTCCAGTTTATATCAAATATGCAAGTCCCATGTCGCTGCAAGCACGCACCACGGCACTTGGGGGCTAATGCATGCTGGTTGTCAAATCATTACATTGTCAGCAAGACCGTATTATCTCAAGGAGATGAGCCGGCCTTTCTATATTTTTCTAAATCCCAGCCCAGTAATTCTTACTGACCCGCCACTTGGGGGCTATACCGCTCAGATCAAATTTTCTAATGTCCCAAGTCACTGCAGGCATGCAACGCGGCACTTGGGGCTACAACATTCAATTGTTTAAACAGATTAAGAGGTTGAAATTGAAGACCTGCCGCATCACATTCTGATGATCCGGCCCTTGGGGGCTACACCTGCTGAAGTTTCATAAGGTATAAGACAGTTACAAGTCCCAGGTTGCTGCAGGCAGGACAACCCGGCACTTGGGGGCTACACAGTCCAATATATTATTGCGAAGCACCAAGTCATCATGGATCATCTCGGAGCTTGGGGGCTACAGGTAATATGGGTATATCAAAAGTTTTGAGGAGAATTTTCAAGATGTTAATTATGGAGTTCAGTTGTTAGACTCGGCGTCATCAACATTCATGACCCGACGTTTTCAAAAGATCATAGCCTGCCAGAGTTTATATAAGCCGCCCTGCTTCACAACAACGGAAGTCCGGATTTACGTCATGAGGATTTCTTATTTTCAACATTTTCATTAACCCAAAGTATTGGAAGCTGACTCAATGGCATATGGGTATTCTATTCCCAATATTTTTCAAAGGACACTGACAAGCAAGACGATTTTCAAGACGACTCATTCATATGTAGAAAAGATCCGGATTTCTGAGAGCCACTTCTTAAGCTGGCCAAAGGAGCAAGCGAGCCACTTAACATATTTACTATTCCTATTTCGGGAGGTTACCATGAATAAATTCAAGCTAACCTGGGGGCTAATGTCGGGGATATACCCCGCAGTATGACCTGGCCTATCGACTCACAGGAGACTCGGCCAAGACATGGCGTTTTGTTGATGACCCAGCAGGCGGGTCGCAGGACGACAAGGCCCAAGACCCGGTGTGTAAGCCGGCGCCAGGCGGCTCACAAGAGAAGGCCCAAAGGAGAGAGGATTCCCTTACAAGAGAAACAAGACTCGGAGTAGGATTCGTGAAATATTAGTCCTAGTCCTACTGGGAGTAGGACTCTATTTGTAAACCTACCCTCTCCACTTATATAAGAAGGGGTAAGGCGCCCTTAGAGAGACAGGTTCACAAATCCACAAGTTTAGACAGACACAAGATATTAGATAGACAGACTAGAGGCTCTCGTGATTAGAGGTAGCAAAACAGCACCCTTGTAACCGAGAGATCTTCTTCATCATCAATACCAGGCAAGCAGGACGTAGGCTTTTACCTCCATCGGAGGGGCCGAACCTGGGTAAACTCGCATCTCTCGATTCCGAACAACCCCTTCAAGCCGCCACATACTTGCGCTTCTGCCCTGAACCTATAGTCCGTTCACCCGGACATCTTTCATGACAAATCCACGACACGCTGCCTCCATCCATGCACTGACCGGCTCCCATGCGTCCTGGCCGGCGACCCGGGCGTTTCCACCACTAGCTGCTATGACCTCTTCACACCTTGCTGCTACGGCTCGTCCCGCGTATACATCAAGTTGCCAGGGGTTTCTTCAGTCACCGTAGCAGGCTGCCACCACCGACCGGCTCCATCTCACCTACGCCTTACCTCCGCTACTGAGGCTTCACCTCCAACTCGCCGGTATCCGCCTCAAGCCTCCCCTGCGCGGCCTCGTTCCAAGTCTCCGGCCATCGCCATTGCCTTTGTGACCTTGCTTTGAGCCGTCATGGCATGCCTCAAGCCGGCCTGCTGCATCGCTGTCCAGTTGCCCTGCCGTCCACGACCCACCCACCGTGCGCCTCGCCTCGTCTCACCTCGAGCTCCTCCCACCGCATACCCGCCAGATGAGTCGTTCTGCTACCTCACTCCCCGCGTCCACCGCTCCCGCCACGCCGCTCCCACCGTTCATGAGCCACCGATCCTATGAAGCATGCCCCGTTCTACTACACAGGACGCCACTGGTGCCACTAGTGCAGAACCGGCCTATAGTCGCGGGTCGTAAGGGCCTTTAGTGCCGGTTCTCGAACCGGCACTAAAGGGTGGGGACTAAAGCCTAACCCCCCTTCAGTGCCGGTTCAACACGGCCCGGCACCAAAGGCCCTCCACATGGCATCTGACGGTGCCGTGGGCTGGGGGACCTTTAGATCCGGTTGGTAACACCAACCGAGACTAAAAGTATTTAGTTTTTTAGTTTTGTTTTATTTTTCCTTTTAATTCTTTAGGGGTTTATGAATTAATTATGGTTTAATTTTCCTTTTAATTTTTTGTTTTCCATTTTAATTTTAATTTCAAACATATATCATTATGTTCATGATGTATTATTATATCATTGTGAGAAAGAAACATGGATTTTATTCATCCAAATGAATAAAAAGTGATCAAAAGTTGAATTAGTAGGACGACGATCCTACTAATTCAACTTTTGGTCACTTTTGATCCATCAACATGAATCTAATTCGCTTTCCTTCCCCCAATGATATAACAAATCATCATGATAATCATGATCAACATCATCATCATATTAATATAAAAACACTTGCATCATATCATCACCAACAACACTATACCAAAAAATCATCATAGTCATTACCACCAACATTATTTAATCATCATTTTCGCCAATGAGACATCATATAACAAATTGGTCACTAGTCATAATCACAACTCCTCCTCATCATCATCAACTCTAACACATTGTAGCACATAATAACACATTGTACCGAGGACCTACTCCTCTCTCATAGGATGTACTCTACCCTCTCTTAGGTACAATATCATAAAACAAGATAGGCCCTGACTCTCCATTATGGAGAATGGAGATCATCCTATCTCCAATTCTTGGCCTACGCACAATGTTGCTTCCAAGTAGCTCTCTACGATTGACCATAAAAAATCCAATCTTTGATTGTCATGTCTACATCGGTTTTAGAAATCCAGTATGGACAGGAGTGATGCGTAGGCTGACCTGGCCATGCTGGCCATAAGCTCATAACATCAACTCGACCTCTCGGAAACATCAGAGAAGGCACACAATCCTTCAGGATTTTCTGTTGAAAAACATAGTAATAACTTTGTAGTTAACAATGTAGTTTAGTTTTAGAAGAATTTATGCAAAAGATGCACGTATGTCGTAATAGTAGAAAATCTTATCATGCAATCTCCATGGATGTTACCATAGTTCAACATGTGCACTAGTGGCACGTATTGACCATAATGTGGAGGAGTTTGATAATAGCTATTGTAATTCTCAAGATCATTAAGAAATGTGATAAGATGATCTTTCTCCTTATAAGTTAATCCTACTTCATCATTGTAGTAGTAGGTTATGTCTACCATCTTCCGTACATTTTTTGAAGAATGAAAATAAGTTGTCAATGGAAATAAGTTGTCAACTATTTTTAAATAAACAATATAAATTACTTAATAAATATGGTTGAGAAAATCACATAATGGTAGAACTGGAGGCGTCTGCACATCGACCCAGATGTCGATATTACCTTCAATTTCATCTTACGGACGAATATCAAAGGTGATAAGCATATTAGGCTCAAATGCATAAGCCTTGCATAGTGCTCTCCAACTTTTGCATTCAAAATAGGAGTAGGTGTCTGCATTTTACAATTTTATGGCAAAAGTATAACTATGCTCGGTCCTCAAGTGAACTCTCTTTACCTCCATACTTTTTTAGTATTGAAACCAATCTTATCCAAGACATAAATTCTTGCATGGCAGGGGATACACTAGTAGAATAGTAAAAAAATAAAATTATAAATTGAAGCAAAAGAAGTAGAAGTCATGCTTAATTACGAAAAAAGACTTGTCATTGTGACTTACTGTATCCACTTCGAAGGTCTCATCCAGCATGATGCTGAAGCGTCTACCATCAACTAGGTAAGGCTTGTCACACAGGTCGCGCTCGTCTTCACAGTATTCGCACATAGCGAATTCCCTTTCGTCGTCAAACATTTCCTATGTTCATAGTTGAAACATTTAAAATCGATCGAAGGAAACTACGAGAAAACTGATCAACACACAAATCATTATTACTCAATATGCAATAGGTTGACTTTAGGTCTGTCGAGTCTTTCCTTTCTAATCTCTCATCTCATGTATATGGTGGGCACTCCTTATGATACTGCGACCGTCGGTGATGGTGGCTCCTCCATTCGTCCCCGAGTGCATTACACCAAAATGTCTAGCACACGAGAACGAAGGAGAAGCGACCCCCATGACAACAGTCGGGATTCTTCCTCTCTCTCTCATATATATATATATATATATATATATATATATATATATGGTGGACACTCTGCCTCACTGAAAGATACACAAGGAGCCGAAACAGACAAAAAATCAACCCGTTCCATATATCGAGCAATGACATAGAAAAAATGCCCTATGTTTTGTCGGAAGACTGGCAAATCACAAGCACTCGATATGTCATACATTGTAGCACAAGACATTTCCTATGTTCATAGTTGAAACAAACGTGCATTCAATAAGCAAAATTAAATCATAAAACAAATTAGTATTCAGATTAGCATGCATTCAATAAGCAAAACTAAATCATCTCTTGCGTCCGTGCATTGTCGAATAGTATCACTAATACAGCTCGAATAGTATCATACATATCACCCAAAAAACATTAAAATATGGAAAACATAAAATGGAAAACATTAAAATATGCAACTTCTGCAAATACTAATTGCTATACATTGGATCAAATGTCAAAATTCATCAACTTTTTTCTATACATATATTGGATCAAAATTTAAAAATTTCCTCAAATGTCAAAATTCCTTCACATTTTTGAACACATCTAACTAATCAACTAGTGAAAAATGTCAAAATTCATGCATCTATGTCAAAATTCGTCAAATGTCAAAATTCCTTAACTTTTTTCTATACATCAAAATTCTTGCATCTAATTATCTAATCATCTATACATCTAATTAATCATCTAATTGTCAAAATTGTGTGTGTGTGTGAGTTCATCAAAATTGGGGGGGTCGGGCCGGCGGCCGCCATGGCGGCACAGGGGGCGAGGCAGAGGGGGCAGAGGGGGGAGCTCACAGCGGGGCGACGGGGCGACCGCGAGGTGAGGCGAGTCGGGGGCGGCAACGGTGAGGAGCTCGGGGCCGGAGGAGCGGGCGCGGGCGGCGTCCGGGCGGCGTTAGGCCGGGCTTGGGGAGGAACGGGCGCGGGTGGCGCCAGAGATCGGCACGAAGAGGCGAGACGGTGATGGCGCGGTGAGACGATGACGGTGCGGGCGGCGCCGGGGAGGCGAGTCGACGATAGCAGCGATGTCGCGAAGAGGCCGAAGAATGCAGAGTACTTGAATTTTTTTTGAAGTATTGTATATATAAGGAGACCTTTAGTCGCGGTTGGTGGCTCCAACCGCGGAGCCACCAACCGCGACTAAAGGTGTGTTCCTGGCATGGCGCACTACGGTGGAAGTTTAGTCCCACCTCGCTAGTCAAGGGGCGCCTCAACCAGTTTATAAGCATCATCGCGGGCACTGCATTGAGATCCTCTCTAATGCACACCTTCAGGGCCTACCTGTGCTGCGATTCCCTATGGGCCTACTGGGCCTTGCGGGCCTGCATCCTGGCCCGGGTTGGATTTCTAGTCGTATGCAGGCCGTGGTGGCCCAATAGGTGGGATTTTTTAATTTATTTTTCATTTTTTTGCTTTATTTATTTTCTTTTGTTTCTGAGGTTTTTGTGCTTTATTGAGAGTTAATGAGTGAATCTTTTTGCGTTAGGTCAAAAAATTATAAACTTTCTGTTAGTGGTAGTAGTTTTCAAATTCAAATAGTTTAAATTTGAATTATTTGATATTTGTGTTAATCATTAGTTTGTGAATAACTTTACTTTTAAAAATAGATTTTCCAGTGATTCTTTTTTTCTACTGTTTAATTTTATCGTGTTTTATGATTATATCCAATTTGGTAATTCTTAGGTTATTTAAAAATTGAAATGCCTTTGTAACATGCGAGTTTTCGTCTGAAACGCTGATACTTCGAAAGAGATTGTCCATTTTGTACACGAAGTGCATCCAGTTTTTGCCGTAACCCTCTCAACTTTTTAGCACATGCTATGTGGGTGAAATTATGATACCATGCCAACTTTCAACCTTTTTAGAGTTCATTTGTAGTGCTTATCAATTTCAGGGTCATTTAGCTCAAAAAAAAATCAGCAAATGCATGAAAAATAGCAAATGAAGTCGGAAAGGGTTGAAAATTGATTGCCTCCCTTCGAATGGTGCATACTCAACGCACAAAAAGTCTGGAGTTGAAATAAGTTTAAAAAAATGAAATGTCTTTGTAACAAGCGAGTTTTTGTATGAAACCGTGATACTTCGAAAAAGATTGTCCATTTTGTACACGAAATGCATCCAGTTTTTGCCGTAACCCTCTCAACTTTTTAGCACATGCTATGTGGGTGAAATGATGATACCATGCCAACTTTCAACCTTTTTAGAGTTCATTTGTAGTGCTTATCCATTTTAGGGTCATTTAGCTCAAAAAATCAGTAAATGCATGAAAAAAAGCAAATGAAGTCGGAAAAGGTTGAAAATTGATGGCCTCCCTTCGAATGGTGCATACTAAACGCACAACAAGTCTGGAGTTGAGATAAGTTAAAAAAAATAAAATGTCTTTGTAACAGGCGAGTTTTCGTCTGATACCATGATACTTCGAAAGAGATTGTCCATTTTGTACACGAAGTGCATCCAGTTTTTGCCGTAACCCTCTCAACTTTTTAGCACATGCTATGTGGGTGAAATGATGATACCATGCCAACTTTCAACCTTTTCAGAGTTCATTTGTAGTGCTTATCAATTTCAAGGTCATTTACCTCAAAAAAATCAGTAAATGCATGAAAAATAGCAAATGAAGTCGGAAAGGGTTGAAAATTGATGACCTCCCTTCGAATGGTGCATACTGAATGCACAAAACACATTAGTACACTACTATTACAAAGATTCCCTTTGGTTTGTCCAAAGTGGGAATTTTTAGATATATATGTCCGGAAACTAACTTGAGAAGCCGGTCAAATCCCAGAGCGGGATCTTTGGGTGTAAAACTTTTTCTTCGCGTGTGTCCCTTTGCGTCGTAACCATGGACAATCTTCATCGTTTAACTTGATGCTCAGGTCAACATTTACTGTGAAGGGAGCAATTTCATGAAACTTTTCATAATCTTCTGACATGTCTGTCTTGTCCTCCACTCCCACGATGTTTCTTTTCCCTGAAAGAACTATGTGGCACTTTGGCTCATCGCATGATGTATTTGCTTCTTGTCTTTTTTTCTCGGCTTGGTAGACATGTCCTTCTCATAGAAAACCTAGGCCACATCATTGGCTAGGACGAATGGTTTGTCTGCATAACCAAGATTGTTGAGATCCACTGTTGTCATTTCGTACTACGGGTCTTCCTTTACCCTACCTCCTGTCAGATTGACCCATTTGCACCTAAACAAAGGGACCTTCAAATCAAGTCCATAGTCAAGTTACCATATCTCCTCTATGTAACCATAGTATGTGTCCTTTGGCCCATTGTTGTTTGCTGCATCAAAGCGGACACCACTGTTTCGGTTGGCACTCTTTTTATCTTTGACGATCATGTAAAATGTATTCCGACTTATCTCGTACCCTTTGAAAGTCAATATAGTCGAAGATGGTAACTTGGACAGCAAGTACAGGTCATCTTCAACAGTGTCGTCATGCATGAGACGTGTCTGCAACCAACTGGCGAAAGTCATCGTTTGTTCATGTGTAATCCAGTTGTCAGACTTCTCCGGGTGTTTGGAGCGTAGAATATTATTGTGTTGCTCGATATATGGAGCCACCAAGGCAGAACTTTGTAGAGCAGTGTAGTGTGCTTGCGCCAAAGAATGCCCGTCCCAGCATATTAGTGAATTCTTTCCTAGCGTGCCTTTTCCACCTAGTCTGCCCTCATGCAGCGATTCAGGAACACCTATCGGCTTACAATCAGGATTAAAATCAACACAGAACTCAATGACCTCCTCTGTTTCATGGCCCTTGGAGATGCTTCCTTCTGGCCTAGCACGATTATGAACATATTTATTTAAGACTCCCATGAACCTCTCAAAGGGGACCATATTGTGTAGAAATACAGGACCCAGAATGGCAATCTCCTCAACTAGGTGAACTAGGACATGTGTCGTGATATTGAAGAAGGATGGTGGGAACACCAACTCAAAACTAACAAGACATTGCACCAAATCATTCTCTAACCTTGGAAGGATTTCTGGATCGATTACCTTCTAAGAGATTGCATTCAGGAATGCACATAGCTTCACAATGGTTAATCGAACGTTTTTCGATAGAATCCCCATCAATGCAACCGGAAGCAGTTGCATCATAATCACGTTGCAGTCATGAGACTTTAGGTTCTGGAACTTTTCTCTGCCATATTTATTATTCCCTTTATATTCGATGAGAAGCCAGATGGGACCTTCATACTGAGCAGGCATTCGAAGAAGATTTCCTTCTCTTCTTTGGTAAGAGTGTAGCTGGCATGACCCTGAAAATGCTTTGGATCCATGCCGTCTTTTCCGTGCATACGTTGCTAGTCCTCCCGTGCCTCCGGCGTATCTTTTTTCTTCCCACACACGCCCAAGAAGCCTAGCAGGTTCACACAAAGATTCTTCATCACGTGCATCACATCGATTGTAGAGCGGACCTCGAGGTCTTTCCAATATGGTAGGTCCCAAAATATAGATTTCTTCTTCCACATGGGTGCGCGTTTGTCAGCGTCATTCGGAACAGATTGTGCACCAGGACCCTTGCAAAAGATTACTTTTAAATCCTTGACCATATAAGGTATTTCATCACCCGTACGGTGGCGAGGCTTCTTCCAGTGATCTGCCTCACCTTTGAAATGCTTGCCTTTCTTTCTTACGGGATGCCTGCTCTGAAGAAATCGACGATGCCCTAGATACACATTCTTCTTACATTTATCCAAATATATATTGTCGGTATCATCTAAATAGTGTGTGCATGCATGGTATCCCTTGTTTGTCTGTCCTGAAAGGTTACTGAGAGTAGGCCAATCATTGATGGCTACAAACAGCAACACATGTAGGTCAAATTCCTCCTGATCTTTTGCATCCCATGCACGTACACCTTTTCCATTTCACTGTCGGAAAAGTTCTTCAACCAATGGCCTTAGGTACACATCAATGTCGTTGTCGGGTTGCTTAGGGCCTTGTATGAGCACTGGCATCATAATGAACTTTCGCTTCATGCACAACCAAGGAGGAAGGTTATAGATACATAGAGTCACAGGGCATGTGCTATGTTTGTTGTTCTGCTCCCCAAAGGATTAATGCCATCTACACTTAAACCAAACCATACGTTCCATGCAACCTTTGCAAAGTCCTTCCACTTTCTCTCGATTTTTCTCCACTGCGACCCATCAACGGGCACTCTCAACTTCCCGTCTTTCTTACGGTCTTCATTGTGCCATCGCATCAACTTGGCATGCTCTTTGTTTTGGAACAAATGTTTCAACCGTGGTATTATAGGAGCATACCACATCACCTTGTCAGGAATCTTCTTCCTGGGGCGCTCACCCTCAACATCACCAGGGTGATCGTGGCCGATCTTATAGCGCAATGCACAGCATACCGGGCATGCATTCAAATCCTCGTACTCACCACGGTAGAGGATGCAATCATTAGGGCATGCATGTATCTTCTCGACCTCTAATCCTAGAGGGCAGACATCCTTCTTTGCTTCGTACGTACTCTCTGGCAATTCGTTGTCCTTTGGTAGCTTCTTCTTTAACATTATCAGCAACTTTTGAAATGCCTTGTCAGATACACCATTCTCAGCCTTCCATTGCAGCAATTCCAGTGTTGTACCATCGTATTCATGGAACCCATGGCCAGGATAGCTGTCATCATCCTCTTCTTCTTCATTCTCTTCCATTAGGACCCCTCTTTCTCCGTGCTTGGTCTAGCAGTTATAGCAGGACATGAAACCGGACTCAAGCAGGTGGACGTGAATGGTTCTTGAGTTAGAGTAATTTTGATCATTCTTACAGCCAGCACATGGATAATACATAAAACCATCCGGCTGCTTGTTTGCCTCAGCCGCAACCAGAAAAGTATGCATGCCATTAATGAACTGGGGAGAGCATCGGTCCTCGTACATCCATTGTCGGCTCATCTTCATTACACAACACCGAAAAGACCAAATTAATTCAAGTTTGTACATAAAATTCATACACACTTGTTCTCATAAAACAACATACAAACTCTCTAGCTAAAGCATTTAAATGCAACATCACAATTAAGGTAACAATTGATCCAATAGCGTAGTGATACCAAGCCTCACTATCAATGGCATATCTTTTAGATTTTCTAATCTTCAAGCGCATTGCACCCATCTTGATCTTGTGATCATCGATGACATCGGCAACATACAACTCCAGTTTCATCTTCTCTTCAACTCTTTTCAATTTTTCTTCAAATACTCGTTTTCTTTTTCAACTAAATTTAACTTCTTGACCAGAATATCTATGTCGGTTGGAATCTCCGGTTCGCATACCTCCTAGATAAAAATATCTATGTCAACTTGATTGGCATAATTGTCATAAACACGAAATGCAACAAGGAGTTATAAAAGAGAGTATATAAAACATCCGCATCATAAACCGGACGAGGGCCGACGGGGACGGATTTCAAAACCATGCCACTATGTATAATAAACAACCATATAGGTAAGAAAACAATACAAGTAACTAACTAAATCTTACAAACAAGGTTTTTTATAAAAAGGATAAGAACAAGAGGCTCACCAAGGTGGTGCCGGCGACGGGACGGTGCGGGCGATCGACGGTGGTTAGGACGGGGACGGGAAGGCACTAAGTAAACCACACCTACAAATGCAAAGTAAGAATTTAATTTGAGCTCAAATTGCAGAAATCAAATAAACTACCACATACAAACTAAAACCCACAAATTACTATACTTATAGAGCATTGCAAGAGCTAATCTAGCAATGAGATATGAAAGGACAAAGTTGCTAACCTTTGTGAACACTTGGACGGATGGGATGCCTCCAAATCTTGACAAATTTTGGCAAAAATGCAGGATGAGCTCGAGGAAGAGAGGAAGAACAGAGAGGGGAGGAAAGGGGAAGAATAGAGGACTCTGCTCGGGCTGGCGCCGAAGGGTTTCAATATAGGGGGGCCTTTAGTCCCGGTTGGTGGCTCCAACTGCGACTAAAGGTTAGCCTATAGTCGCGGTTGGAGCCACCAACAGGGACTAAAGGTTCCTGTGGGGCCCTAGGCTGATGCTAGTCTGCCACCACACCTTTAGTGCCGGTCCGTGGCATGAACCGGGACTAAAGGTCCATAACGAACCGGCACTAATGATCCCCGTCACGAACCGGCACTAATGAACACATTAGTGCCGGTTCAAAAGCCAACCGCGACTAATGAGGCGGACGAAAGGTCTGCTTTCTACTAGTGTGCCCTGCTCCACCGTGCGGGATTCCAGTATGAGTCATCGCCGCCAGCTCCGCATTGCCCCTCCGCAAGAGTTGGCTGTAGCCGCACCTCGCCGCCGGCTCGGCGCAACTGCCGCCCGCAGCCGCACCCCGCACTGGCTCTGCCTCTACTCCGCAGCTGCGCCCTGCCGTTGGCTCTGCTTCGCCAGTTTTTTCCCTGCGCCTACCGGCTCGACACCCCTCTCGGGCCCGTTTGGATGGATAAGAGAACATCCTGTGTTGCTTACGTCATGGCAAACTAGAAGCGAAAGGAAGAAGAAATGGCATCAACAAGATTTGTCCGCACGTACATTCCACAACAAAACCAGGTGCTATCTATTCCATTTATTTTTCCGGTACACATGAATTTCTTTAAAGAACAATTACTCTGTCTTTGTTATATGTCTTACACAGGACAATTATTCAAGTGGTACCATACCACGGAGATGGACACGCACCAACATCAGTGTGGACCGGCGTTCGTCTGTGTTGTACGGCACGGGTTTCCAATGTCGCGGCCAACTTTCACGTCCGCGCGACCAAGACGGATTACAACTCCGCGGCCAACTCTCACGTCCGTGCGACCAAGATGGCCTACAACACCGTGGCTGACTCTCACATTCGTGTCAAGTCATCGGACAACTCTCGCATTCAAACTCAGCAAGCTGGTGCCATGGCCGCCTATACAAGCCGCCCAGTGGACATTCCTAAGCCGCCGTCTATGGTCCAGGCTACATCAACATGCCAGAAATGACCCGTGAGTCAGCATCATCTTGTAATATCATGAGCGACTCAACAACCATGTCGGCTTAACAACGTCACGGCGACTTGCCGTCCATGCTGGTTTCCAACGCCACGAGCGACGCGCCAATTGCGTCGGCCTACAATGCTGCAGTCGTCTCTCATGACCACACCAGCTTACAACGTCATGGCCGTCTCTCGCGGCCGTGCCGTCTTCAAATTTCGTGGCTGACTTCTACGTCTACATCAACACGCCAAGGGCCACATACACCAGTACGAGCCGCCCAACGGACGATTCTGAATTGCCGCACTCCGGTCCAATCTACATTGGCATATCGGGGCGGTATTCGCCAGTACGAGCCGCCAGACGAACAGGCGCACAAGTCGCCACCACTACAATTTGGTTAACTTCGAAAACCAGCCGGGACGAACCGTTGACCAGATTTTTGAAACAATTCATACGGGGTCGTCTATAACCCGCCATGGTCAACCTCAACCTTCAGTGGAGATTCTCAAGCCGCCTATTTGAGTCAACTTAAGACTCGGAGGCTACAGACATGGCTCATTTGGTCATTTTCAACGAGAAGCCTGGGTCATTGCAAGAAAATTTAACCCAATCCTGGGTGCCCCGCCTCATTGGCGGGCGGTTTAAAGCCGCCCAAGAGGACGGGCCGCCATGATGCGACCGTTCAAACATGGGTATCTTGATTTATTTGATCATCATAAAGTAACTTGCAGTTTCTGCTATTTATGCATTTCAGGTTGTGCAAAGGTGGATACTTCTACATGGTCACTTGGGGGCTTCCAACCCACTGGGTTTAGCTTGCTCACCCTTTTTGACCGGCTCTTCAGCCAAAATAGCATCATTGTGCGATGACTGCAAGATGGCGGCTTACAAATCAGCGGCCCACGCGATGGTGGCATGCAAGATGGTGAAAGGCTTAAGGTCACTCAAGAGGATGAGCCGCCACGTTGCGAGCCATTCAAACATGGGTGCACCGCCTTACCGGTGAAAGGCTTAAAGGTCGCTCAAGAGGACGAGCTGCCACGTTGCGAGCCGTTCAAACATGGGTGCACCGCCTTACTGATGAAAGATTTAACGTCACTCAAGAGGATGAGCCGCCATGTTGCGAGCCGTTCAAACATGGGTGCCCTACCTTACGGGTGAAAGATCTCAAGTCGCTCAAGAGGGCGAGCCGCCATGATGCAAGCCATTCAAACATGGCTGCCATGGATGTCAAAGAGGGTGATCCTCCATGATGCGAGCCATTCAAACATAGGTGCCATGATGCAAGATAGGTTGCGAACCAGAGCAAGTTCCTGAGTGGGTGAAGGTCGCCTCCCACTCTTGGTTGGGTTGTACCTGCCTGTATGTAGCTGCCGCTCGTCCAGGGGTGCAGCGAACTGTCAACTCACCCCCTCCGAGGGCCTCCTACAGCGGCAAGGGAAGCTCTCTCATCTGTTATGTACTCTCTACCAAGTGGCCCGGTGCACTCTTAAGCGTGACACCCTTAAGGTTCAAACGACGGATTTATATCACGTGAGAAGTAGCTTATGGGCCCGGGGCACTCACCCCATTGTTAATTCTAGTCTGTTGCACCCTTGACAGTTAATCTTGCCTAGAGACCCTGAGTTGTGCAAGATTGGCGGTCACTCTCATTAGAGACCCTACACTGTTAAGCGGTTCAAAGCAACAGCCCCCCTCAGAAGGGCCAGAATATGAGTTTTTCGAAAAACAAAAAACAAGGGGAAAGCAAGACCATCATGCATTACATCGCATATTGCATCATACATATTGCATCATACATTGCATCATATATTGCATCATACATTGCATTCATGTTATAAGTCGGGTCAGAGCAAGATCATGAAATAAGAAGCAAGGCTACAATAGATTTTAACATCTCCGGGTTATGCTTTTTCAAGCCGACCTTACAACAATGCGGAATATATTTTGTCTTGTTTATTTTTGCAAGCCTTGTCTCTTAAGATGAGCCGTCGTTAAGTATGATGAAATAACTTCTGCAGGAACAAATAGATCTTTGATAGCCAAAATGGCTGGATCTTCATCATGGTTTATCATAACTAGTATTAAGTGATTGGGTTTTTTTTCAAGCCAGATTGTAAAGTTGATTATTCTTGAAGAGCCACCCTATCAGATATAATGTCGTGTCATTTAATGTACTGGCTATTGGATTTCTTCAACTTGTGCTCTATGGTATACTACAACACTCATGGATTTCTCAAAATATATATTTGTTGGGTTGCACCGCAACCACGAGCAGGGATTTCATATCAAGGATAAAAGTATTTTTCCAGGATATTCATACCGGGTTACAGTCGCGGTCAAGGATTCATTCAACAAATTATGATGAGTCGTATTACTCTCACATAGTCCCGAATTGCCGCGGACAGACGACCCAGAACTTGGGGGCTACATCATTCGAGTATATTTTATATCAAGTATGCAAGTCCCATGTCGCTGCAAGCATGCACCACGACACTTGGGGGCTAATACAAGTTGCTTTTCAAATCATTACATGGTCAACAGATCCTGTTGTATCAAGGAGATGAGCCAGCCTTTCTATATTTTTCTAAGTCCTAGCCCAGTATTTCTTACTGACCCGACACTTGGGGGCTACAGTATTCATCTGTTTAAACAGATTATGAGGTTCAAATTGAAGACCGGCCCATCACATACTAATGAGCCGGCCCTTGGGGGCTACACCAGTTGAAGCTTTTTAAAGTATAAGACTGTTACAAGTCCCGGATGTTGCAGGCAAGACACCCTGGTACCTGGGGGCTACAGGTAGTACGGATATATCAAAAAATTGAAGAGAATTTTCAAGATGTCAATTTTGAGTGAGACCGGCTCAACAGATTTTTTAGCCGAAGCATTAAAACACCGGCCCTACATTAGATGGATTTCCATCCCAATATTTTATCAAGTCAGTTGGATTCTAGTTGTTTGACCCGGCGTCACCAAACGATAATGACCTGGCGAAGATGACCCCCTAAGAGCATTGGAGGCAGATTCTGTATGAGCAGCCCGGCTTCACAGGTTGAAGTGGTGTAACAGTGGACGAAGTTCTACTCTCAATGTTTTTATCAAGCCGAAGCAATGGAAGCCGTCTTAACTTCATATGGTTTTCTTATCTCCAATAATTTCATGAAGCCAAAGTTTTGGAGGCCAACACAATGGCATATGGATGTTTTATTCCCAATATTTTTTACTTTAGGGGACACTGATAAGAAAGACGATTGAGAAGACGGTTCATTCATAGGAAGAAGAAACCCGGATTTTCAAGGAGATACTTCATTAAGCCGGCCAGTGGAGTGAGCCGGTCAATTAACATATTTATTATTCTTATTTCGGGATCTTAGCATGAATAAATTCAAGTTAACCTGGGGGCTAATGTCGGGGATATACCCCGCGATATAACCCGGCCAGAAGTATGACCCGGCTAGGACTTGGCGACTCACTGGAGACCCGGTCGAGACTTGATGATTTATTGGTAACCCGGCAGGCGGTTCAGACGAGCGACAAAGCCCAAGGCCCAGCGTGTAAGCCGGCGCCAGGCGGCTCACAAGAGAAGGCCCAAGAAGAGAAAGGATTCCCTTGCAAGAGGAACAAGACCCGGAGTAGGATTCGTGAAAGACTAGTCCTAGTCCTACTGGGAGTAGGACTCTACATGTAAACCTACCTTCTCCACTTATATAAGGAGGGGTAAGGCGCCCCAAGAGGGACAAGTTCTCAAGTTAAGACAGACACAAGTGATTAGAGATAGAAGGATTAGAGGCTCTCGAGATTAGAGGTAGCAAGACAACACCTTTGTAACCGAGATATCTTCCTCATGATCAATACCAGACAAGAAGGACGTAGGCTTTTACCTCTATCGGAGGGTCCGAACCTGGGTAAACTCACGTCTCTCGATTCCTACCAACCCCTGTCAAGCCGCCACATAGTTGCGACCCCCCCCCCGAACCTAAGTCTATTCACCCGGACATCTGCCATGACAAATCCACGACAAAGACCACTCGGGTTACTTCACATGGATATTTTTGGTCCTAATGCTTACAAGAGTCTCGGTGGAAATTCCTATGGTCTAGTTATAGTTGATGATTTTTCAAGATTTACGTGGGTATTCTTTCTTGATGATAAGTCGCAGGTTCAAAAGATCTTCAAGAACTTCGCTCGCAAAGCGCAAAATCAGTTTGAAGTGAAGATCAAGAAGGTTCGGAGCGATAACGGACCGGAGTTCAAGAACACCCATGTGGATACCTTTCTTGACGAAGAAGGTGTCTCTGATGAGTTCTCAGCTATGTACACACCTCAACAAAATGGAGTTGTTGAGAGGAAGAACCGGACGCTCATTGAGATGGCAAGAACGATGCTTGACAAATACAAGACACCAAGACACTTTTGGGGAAAAGCCGTTGAAACATCATGTCATGCCACAAACCGACTTTACCTGCACAAGCTTCTCGGTAAAACGGCATACGAGCTACTCACCGGTAACAAACCCCAAGTCGGATACTTTCGGGTATTTTTCTCAAAGTGCTACATTCTTGATAAGCATCGTCGTACTAAATTTGCTCCTAAATCTCATGAAGATTTCCTACTTGGTTACGGATCGAACTCTCACACTTGCCGTGTCTACAACAACTTCACTCGAAAAGTTGAAGAGACGATAGATGTGAAGTTTGATGAATCTAATGGTTCGCAAGTCGAACAATTGCCAAGTGATGTAGGTGATAAGGACCCTTCGGAAGCTATTCTAGATCTACCCATCGGCAAGATTCATCCCATGGAGGTGAAGCAAAGTACTTCATCAACTCAAGTGGAAGTTGCCACTTCACGTCAAGGTGAACCTCAACACGACATGGAGGCATCCACAAGCGGTACACGACGAGATGATGAAGAGGAGGAAGTGCATCATGAAGATCCACCACAACCACCTTCACCACCACCTCAAGGGAATGACACCTTCAACAACAATGAAGAAGAAGAAGCTCCACCATCCAAAAATCGGAAGCTGACCTGAGTTCGAGCTCAAGTGACCAAGAACCATCCCCTAAACCAAATCTTTGGTGATATACAAACAGGGAGAATCACTCTCTCTAAATCCCGTCTAGCTAACTTTTGTGAGCATTATTCTTTCATCTCTAGCATTGAGCCATTGAAGATAGAGCAAGCTCTTGAAGATGCGGATTGGGTGAACGCTATGCATGAAGAGCTTCACAACTTCGAGAGGAACGAAGTGTGGACACTCGTGGAGAAGCCCGAGGACGAACAAAACATCATCGGAACCAAATGGGTGTTTCAGAACAAACAAGACAAAGACAGTCAAGTCGTGCGCAACAAGGCTCGTCTCGTAGCCCAAGGATATACACAAGTCGAAGGTATGGACTACGGTGAGACTTATGCCCCTGTCGCTAGACTTGAAGCTATTCGTATTCTTCTTGCTTATGCTAATCACCATGATATCACGCTTTATCAAATGGACATCAAAAGTGCATTTTTAAATGGTGAAATTGAAGAAGAGGTTTATGTTAAGCAACCACATGGTTTTGTGAATCCTAAGAAACCTAATCATGTCTACAAGCTTCGTAAAGCTCTTTATGGTCTTAAGCAAGCCACTCGTGCTTGGTATAAATGTTTAACGAAGTTTCTCATTGAAAAAGGATTTCCAATTGGTAAAATTGATGCAACCTTGTTCACTAAGAAAGTTAATGGTGAATTATCTGTGTGCCAAATCTATGTGGATGATATTATCTTTGATTCCACTAACCCTCAATTTAGTGAAAGATTTGGAAGGTTAATGTCCGAGAAGTATGAGATGTCTATGATGTGTGAGCTGAAATTCTTTCTTGGTTTGCAAATCAAGCAATCAAGAGAAGGAACTTTCATATCTCAAACTAAGTATACCAAGGACTTGATAAAAATGTTCAACATGTAGGAGTGCAAAGGTATGAAAACTCCCATGCCCACTAGTGGACATGTTGATCTTACCAGGGAGGATGAACCGGTTGATCAAAAGGTTTATCGATCTATGATTGATTCATTTCTATATCTATGTGCATCTTGTCCCGATATTATGCTTAGTGTTTGCATGTGTGCTAGATATCAAGCTGCATCGAAAGAGTGTCATCTTTTGGCTGTGAAACGTATTGTGAGATACTTGATACAAACACCAAACTTTGGCATTTGGTATCCCAAGGGATCTTCTTTTAATCTTGTTGGCTATTACGATTCGGACTATGCCAGTGACAAGGTTGATAGAAAGTCCACCTCGGGTACTTGTCAATTTTTAGGTAGATCTCTTGTGTCTTGGTCCTCCAAGAAACAAAACTCAGTATCTCTATCTACTGCCGAAGCTGAGTATATTGCTCCTAGATCTTGTTGTGCGCAATTACTATGGATGACACAAGCGCTTAAGGATTATGGAATTTATGTTAAAAATATTCCATTACTTTGTGATAATTAAAGTGCTATTACAATTGGTCATAATCCTGTGCAACATTCTCGAACTAAGCATATTCAAGTTCGACATCATTTCATTCATGATCATGTTGCCAAAGGAGATATTAATCTTAAGCATGTTCGCACTAACAAGCAATTAGCCGATATCTTTACCAAGCCACTTTATGAGAAAACATTTTGTCACTTGAGGAGTGAGTTGAATATCATTGATGCTTCAAACTTGAGCTAGACTCACTCGGTTGCAAGCAAGGGCATGAGCTTTCTTCTTATTTCCATGCTCCCGTAACTCATTATCATATGTCATAGAATTCTATGCTCCCTTGTATTGCATCTAACCTTTTGTAGGTACTTGGAAGAACTTCATTCTACAAGCTTGCCATCAAGTCCAATCATAAGCAATCTTGTCATTAGCAAGTATCCACAACCCCTCTTGATGATGGAAGGAAGATGACAACAAAAACATATCCTTGACATATACTTGATCTTAGTTGCAAAATATTAAGTGGTATTATGTCAACTGGATATATCCATTGTTCGTCCTTGCATGACTAATCTTTGTAGGTGACTAGTGTACTAGAACGAGAAGGATTGCTCCCAATTCAATATGATCTTCATCAACCTCGAGCATCCTCAACAAGTTCACCTATGAGCAATGTCATCAACATCACTCAAAGGTATGTACTCATATCCTTGAAAAGGCTTTACTCCAAGTCATGGGCTAAAGCAACTCAAGTGATATGAAGACATTAAAATGCTTAACCGAAAAATGTTAACCCCATTTGTGCCTAACGTAGAGTATGACCTATGATCAAGTATTCTTGCTTGGCTGCTAAGTCAATATACTCTAATATAGGTGACCTAGTCACCGCCCATCATCTAGTTAATAATCTTGTGTGGTTTGCTCTTTATTTGCATGATCTCTCGTAACCACTCAAATCTTATCTATTTGATGTCCTTTGTAAAAAATTCCCATTCCCTTTTTGAAACTATTTATTTTGTCTCTATGAAAACAGAAACGTGGTCTCTCATTCGGAGTCACTAATATAAATAACTCGGTTCTATCGAAATTGCAGATGAGCTGCACTACACAATCTCGGTACCATCGATTTATTTATCCCGAAGACACCGATTTTTCATCTTTTCTAAATCTGTGTTTCTTAAAAAAATTGGTATTTGTTCTTGTGGTATTCTTGTTCCTTTCATGACCCCTTTATTTTAAAAAAATGGGAGAAGAACAAACAACACTTCGGGGGAGAAATTTTTTATTCAAGGATCCCTAGCTCCAAGGAGAAGAAGACTAAAATTTGCAAAAGGGAGAGAAGTTACATTCAATGATTCCCTTAGTTTTTTCTATGAACCCTACTTTCAATGACCCTTGTTCTCGAGGATCCCTTCCTTGTCAATGATCCTTGTCACTACTCCTAAGTTTAACTTTTTTGGTAATTTATGCCAAAGGGGGAGAATATCAAAAGTTCATGCTAAACGGAGAGTTACATGCTTATGCAAAGGGGGGAATATGATTTAGTGGGAGAGGAGACTATCAAAAGTTCACACTTATATAAACAAGCAGAGAATACCAAAGTAAGGGGGAGAAAATTCCATGTGAACAGTCAACAAGCTCTCAATAATATTCTTGTTCACTTTAGACCTTTTCTCACCCTATCCAATCCCAATATCTACATGCTGAGATTCAGGGGGAGAGGATGAACTACCACTTTCATATCTAAGGGGAGAAAAGATATAAAAGATTAATGCTAAAGGAGGAGACATATAAATCTCAAGGATTATCATATTTTATATGTTCTCCATATCTTGGTATCCTTTGAGTTCTATTGCTTTTGTTTAGTATAATACTCTTGTGTTTCCTAACATTGTTTTCTCAAGTGTGTCTCTACTACTAGAATGCTCAAGAACTCAAGGTAAGTATATGCATCATATCTTTGATCAATATGATCTCTTGCTTCTTGCACATATTGTTTGCAAGAGTGAAGTCTTGATCGAGGATACACCTCATACATATACATTTGATGCAAATAGCCAAGATAAACATGACCTTTCATATCCCTTCTACTATTTTTGTGTCCATGCATTCCAAAGCAACTATCCTTTAAAGGACTGCACACATTTAGGGGGAGCAAATCTAAGTCATGTGTTTCTCAAAGTCTTCATTACATCCATGCATATATTTATTTGAAGCATTGATTGTATGTTGTCATCAATTACCAAAAAGGGGGAGATTGAAAGCACAACATGCTCCATTGGTCGTTTTGATAATTCATGACAACATACATTGTCTCTTGGACTAACACCTCTATCTAGTGTATTTCAGATAATAGTCCATGGAGAGTTGGGTTGGCAAAAAGGATTGTGGAGATTGTGGAATTAACCCAAGATGCAAGGAAATAGGTTGGCCAAGCTTCAAGCAAGAGGACTCTACATTTTACATTTGTGAGAAATCACTTTGAGTCTATAGGAAAGCCAATACTATTAAAAGGGGGTAAGGTTTTGTTGGTGAACAAAATGCTCATACATGCACAAGTGATAGTCACCAAAAACAATCACAAGCTCTCCCACCAAAGTTTGTCTATAGACAAACATTCAAAATCGGTGCAACTAACATTCCTATCCCGCTACCACCGATTCCAGAACCTAGACAGACTCAGCCAAACCCTAGCCACTTTGGTGCAACCGATTCCATACCGGTGCCACCGAGTTTAGGTTGCCAACTTTCTATTACGCAAATTCACATTTTCGGTCCCACCGAGAATGTTGGGTCGGCGTCATCGAGATTGGAAATCTGATCATTGGTCACCTTATCGGTGCAACCGAGATTCATATATCGGTCCCTCCGAGATTCAAAAGTTTCCACCTTTTGGTCACTTCGGTACCACCGAGATTAACACATCGGTGTCACCGAGTTGGTCATTTTGTGTGTAACGGTTGGATTTTTGGGGATGCCTATATATACCCCTTCACCACCACTTACTCAAAAGAGAAGCACTCAGGACTATTCCATACCTATCCTATCAGTTTTCTGAGAGAGAACCACCTACCCTTGTGTTGAGATTAAGATCTTCCAGTCCAACCATATGGATCTTGATTTCTAGCCTCCCCAAGTTGCTTTCCACCAATCCCATCTCTTCTACCAAGCCAAATCTGTGAGAGAGTGATTGTGTGTTGAGGAGTCTATCATCTTGAAGCACAAGAGCAAGGAGTTCATTGTCATTACCGAGCCTATTACCTTTTGGAGGTTGGTGCCTCCTAGATTGGTTAGGTGTCGCTTGGGAGCCTCCTACTTCGTGTTGTGGAGTGAACCAAGAAGTTTGTAAGGGCAAGGAGATCGCCTACTTCTTGAAGATCTACCCATAGTGAGGCTAGTCCTTCGTGGATGGAAGCCATATGGAATAGTCAAGGTTGCTACTTCATGGACCCTTATGGGTGGACCCCTCCGTGGACTCTCACGATCGTTACCCTCCATAGGTTGAAGACTCCATAAACATGGACGTACGATAGCATCATCTATCGGAACCATGGGAAAAATCTTTGCGTCTCCTATTGTGTTGGATCTTCCTATCTCATCTCTTTACTTCATGTGCAATGTCTTTACTTTCCACTGCCATATTTGTAGACATGCATGTGTAGGGCTATTAGACTTGCTAGACTTGCTAAAACTGTTAAAATCTTCCAACAAATTAACTTGGGAAAAGGTTAGCTTTTAAATTCCTGTTGGTAGTCTATTCACCCCCCTCTAGACATACTATTCTAGTGATCCTACAAAAGTTTGGTGTATGTATCAAGTATCTCACGATGTGTTTCACTTCCTTAAGATGACATTCTTTAGGTGCAGCTTAATATCTAGCACACATGCAAATACTAAGCATAATATCGGGACGGGAGGCACAAAGATAAAGAAATGAACCAATCATTGATCGATAAACCCTTTGATCAACCGATTCACCCTCCTTGGTAAGATCATCGTGTCCGCTAGTGGGCATGGGAGTTTACATAACTTTGCACTCTTCCATATTGAACTTCTTAATTAAGTCCTGTGTGTATTTTGTTTGAGAGATGAAAGTAGCTTCCCTCATTTCCTTGATTTGTAGACCGAGAAAGAATTTCAGCTCACACATCATAGACATCTCATATTTTTCTGACATCAACCTTCCAAATTTCTCACTAAATTGTGGGTTAGTAGATCCGAAGATAATATCATCCACATAAATTTGGCACACAAATAATTCACCATTAACTCTCTTTGTGAATAAGGCTGCATCAATTTTTCCAATTTCAAATCCTTTTTCTATAAGAAACTTCGTTAGGCATTTATACCAAGCACGAGGACCTTGCTTAAGACCATATAAAGCTTTGCGAAGTTTGTAAACGTGGTCAAGTTTCTTAGGATTTACAAAACCAGGTGGTTTCTTAACAAAGACCTCTTCTTCAATCTCACCATTTAAAAAATGCACTTTTAATATCCATTTGATAAAGCATGATATCATGGTGACTGGCATAAGCAAGAAGAATTCGAATAGCTTCTAGTCTAGCAATGGGGCGTAAGTCTCACCGTAGTCCATACCTTCGACTTGCGTATATCCTTGGGCTACGAGGCAAGCCTTGTTGCGAACGAATTGACCATCTTCATCTTGCTTGTTTCGAAATACCCATTTCGTGCCAATAATGTTTTGCTCGTCCTTGCACTTTTCCAGGAGTGTCCAGACTTCGTTCCTTTCAAAGTTGTGAAGCTCTTCATGCATAGCGTTCACCCAATCCGCGTCTTCAAGAGCTTGTTCAACCTTCAAGGGTTCAATGCTACAGCAATTTTAGAGCGAGTGATCCTCCCTGTTTGTATATCACCAAAGATTTGGTTTAGGGGATGGTTCTTGGTCACTTGTGCTCGAACTCGGGGTAGCTTTGGATTGTTAGTTGGAGGAGCTTCTTCTTCTTCATCTCCTTCATATCTGTTGTTGTCGACGTGGTCATCTCCTTGAGGTGGTGGAGAAGAAGGTTGTGGTGGATCTTCATGATGTACTTCATCCTCCTCTTCATCTTGTCGTGTACCACTTGTGGATGCTTCCATGTCGTTTTGTCGGTAGCCTTGATCCGAAGTAGGAGCTTCCACTTGGGTTGATGAAGTACTTTCCTTCACCTCCATGGGACAAATCTTGCCGATGGGCCAGTCTTGGATAGCTTCCGAAGGATCTTTATCACCTACATCATTTGGCAAATGTTTGACTTGCGAACCATTAGGCTCATCAAACTTCACATCTACAGTCTCTTCAACTTTTCGAGTGAAGTTGTTGTATACATGGTAGGTGTGAGAGTTCAATCCATAACCAAGTAGGAAACCTTCATGAGATTTGGGAGTAAATTTAGCATGGTGATGCTTATCAAGAATGTAACACTTAGAGCTAAATACCCGAAAGTATCCAACTTGGGGTTTGCTACAGGTGAGAAGCTCGTATGACGTTTTACCGAGAAGCTTGTGCAAGTAGAGTCGGTTTGTGGCATGACATGTTGTTTCCACAGCTTCTGCCCAAAAGTGTCTTGACGTCTTGTATTCGTCAAGCATCGTTCTTGTCATCTCAATGAGGGTTCAGCTCTTTCTCTCAACAAATCCATTTTATTGAGGCGTGTACGTAGCCGAGAACTCATGTGAAATACCCTCTTCGTCAAGAAAGGTATCCACATGGGTGTTCTTGAACTCCGATTCGTTATTGCTTCGAACCATCTTGATCTTCACTTCAAATTGATTTTGCACTTTGTGTGCGAAATTCTTGAAGATATTTTGTACCTGCGACTTATCATCAAGAAAGAATACCCACATAAATCTGGAAAAATCATCAACTACTACTATACCATAAGAGTTTCCACCGAGACTCTTATAAGCATTGGGACTAAAAAGATCCATATGAAGTAACTCGAGTGGTCTCCTAGTGGTCATGATATTCTTGACCGGATGTCTTCCACCTACTTTCTTTCCTGCTTGACAAGCGCTACAAAGCCTATCTTTGTCAAATATAATATCTTTAACACCAAGAATGTGATCACCCTTGATAAGCTTATCTAGATTGTGCATGCCTACGTGTCCAAGTCTTCTATGCCATAGCCAACCTTTAGATGATTTTGCAATGAGACAAGTACAGGGTTGGGCCTTTTTAGTGAAATCAACAATGTATAGATCACCTCTACGTATACCGGTAAGCACAATTGTATGATTATCAAATCGAAACACTTGGCAATCTACTTTGGTAAATAGCACATTGAAACCGAAGTCTGCTAGTCTAGATACAGAAAGAAGATTGTAGCCAAGGGATTCACCAAGCATCACATTTTCAATAGAGCTATCATGAGATATGGCCACCATACCAAGGTCAAGTACCTTACCCTTAGAGTTATCTCCAAAGGCCACGTACCTTCGAGGACCCTGATTAGGCGTGATCTCTTGGAGCATGTATTTATCACCAGTCATGTGATCCGTGCATCCACTATCAAGAATCCACTCTTTTCCACTGGACATGTAATCCTTGAAGTTTGACATTACACTTAGATTCTTCATGATATTTTCATGCTCGATGTCGAACAACCCATCTTCATCATAGTAGCCATGTTCATTATTGTCATCATTTGGTGGAATCTCCTTGTCATAGAAACCAAGAGACTCGTTTGAATCGTAACCATGACAATGTTCAAGTTCCTGAATGCGAATGGCTTCAATAACAATGTTCTTGACAGTAGTGACATCTCCTTTAGCATGCATGAGATCACGGAGCTCAAATAGGCATTTATCAAAGTTTGGATCACTAGGCTTCATTTTGTAAAAAGCAACAGTTTTATGAAGAATTTCATCAAGATTACTTAATGAAAGATTTGGATATCGTTTCTGCAAATCAGTCCACAAAGCATACGCACATGCTAAGTTCTTCAATTGAGAAAGAACGAATCTTGGTAAGCCTCTAACAATAAGATTGACAGTTCTAAGGTTACCAAGCGTGTTAATTTCCTCTTCGTGTATGGGATGCAATTCATCGATGGGGATCACATGGGGATTTTCAATATGTTTTCTCAAATGGAATTTATCAAATAGAACAATCATTGCATTCTTCCATCGACTATAGTATTCTCCATCAAGAATGGGCACTCTACAATACATACTCTCCACACTAGACACATCCATCTTCCTCCATGGTGTTGAGACCGAAGCAATGGAGACCAACGCTTTGATACCAATTGTGGCATCCCTAGAAGGGTATGTCTAGAGGGGGTGAATAGACTACTAGCAGGAATTTAAAACTACCTCAAGCACAAGTTTAAGGGTTGGCAGTTTTTAGCATATGTAGCAAGTCCAGAACACCCAACACATGCAAGTCATCAAGTATAGCAGCAGAAAGTAAAGACATTGCATATGGAAGTAAGGAGTGGAGATGGAGAGATCAAACGCATGAAGGACACGAAGATTTTTCCTGTGGTTCCCCTAGGTGGTGCTATCATATGTCCATCTTCATGGAGTCTTCAACCCACGGAGGGTAACGGTCGCGAGAGTCCACGGAGGACTCTACCCACAGAGGGTTCCATGAACAAGCAACCTTGACTATACCATGATGGCCTACGTCCACGGAGGACTAGCCTAACTCGGGGTAGAACTTCACGAAGTATGCGATCTCCTTGCCTTTACAAACTTCTTGGTTCACTCGACAACACACAATAGGAGGCTCCCAAGCGACACCTAACCAATCTAGGAGGCACCACCCTCCAAAAGGTAATAGGCTTAATAATGTTGATGAACTCCTTGCTCTTGTGCTTCAAGATGATAGACTCCTCAACACACAATCACTCTCTCACAGATTTGGCTTGGTGGAAGAGGTTGATTGAGTGGAAAGCAACTTGGGGAGGCTAGAGACCAAGATTCATATGGTAGGAATGGAATGGCATGATCTCAACGCATGAGTAGGTGGCTTTCTCTCAGAAAATCAGTAGGTATGATTGGGGAACTGTTCTGAGTGTTTCTCTTGCGAGTGAGTAGTGGTGGAGGGGTATATATGGGCATCTCCAAAAATCCAATCGTTACACCTAATAAGTCAAACTTGGTGACACTGATGTGTTAATTTCGGTGGTACCGACTTGCCTCAAATGTAGAAACTTTTGAATCTCGGTGAGACCGATACACACAACTCGGTTGCACCGATAAGGTGACCAACGGTCAGATTGCCAAACTCGGTGACGCCGATTCAACAAACTCGGTCGGACCAATATTGTGAATTTGCGTAACAGGAAGTTGGCAACCCAAACTCGGTGGCACCGAAGCAGAATCGGTTGCACCGAAAGGCTAGGGTTTGTCTGAGTCTGTCTGAGGCTAAGAATTTGTGGCACCGAGTGGAAAGTGTTGGTTGCACAGATTTTGGATATTTGGCTTTGGATAGACTTTCATGGAAGAGCTTGTGGGTGTATGTGGTGACTATCACTTGTGCACATATGAGCATTTTGTTCACCAACAGTACCTTACCCCCTTTTGATAGTATTGTCTTTCCTATGGACTCAAAGTGATTTCTCACAAAAGGTAAAATGTAGAGTCCTCTTTCTTGAAGCTTGGCCAATGCTATTCCTTCTCCTTATTATTCATGGGGATGCTCTCCACACTCCTTTTTTCTAACCCATCTCTCTATATGGACTTTATCTGAAATACACTACATGAAAGTATTAGTCTAAGAGACAATGTATGTTGTCATGAATTATCAAAACCACCAAGGGAGCACATTGTGCTTTCAAGGTGGGAGCCTCAACATCGCTCATCGTTGCTCGTTGTCGATCGCATCGATGAACCACCACCAACAGTGGCAGGGCTACAGTAGCAAACATGGGCAGGCCAGCACAAAGTAAGGCTCACTATTTTTATTCTGATGGCCTAATTTAATATTAATCTACACTAGATGTTGTATTGGTTGGGCGGGCCACGGCCAATTTTTCTAACACGTAGCTCCGCCGGTGACCACCAGGACGCTCTAACTTCCTTTGGGGTCTCATTTTCTTTTTCTGGATCCCGGCCAACAACACCCCAAGAGAGAGAGAGAGAGAGGCTCGAGGAGGTAGATGGCTAGAGTGCTCTAGGCCACGGTGGCAGGGAGGACGTGAGATAGGAGGCGGGATGGGCGGCTTGGGCTGACAGTTGGGAGGGCATTCCGGAGTGTTTCCACCAACACACAAGGTGGTGGATGATGTCTTTCCCTCAACGCAACTCCAACGGGTGAGGACAAGCACGAGCATCGGTGGCACCCAGCCTGCACACGTTTGATACTTGTGATCTGTGTTGGGTTTTCCGTGAAGAGGAACGGGTTATCGCAGCACACTGTGGGTAAGTATTTTCCTCAGTTATGAAACCAAGGTTTATCGAACCAATAGGAATATCAATCCTCAACCGTCTTCAGCGGTTGCACACAAAAGAGCAAACAACTTGCACCCAACACTGACAAGAGGGTTGGCAATCCCCTTGGTCTCGTTTTTGCAAGCAAATGAGTTATGTGGATAATTGTAGATAATTATAAATTGCAAAATAAAACAAAAGCAAGTAAATGGCAGCAAGGTATTGAAGGTTTTGTAAATATATGGTGAATAGACCTGGGGGCCGTAGTTTTCTCTAGTGGCGTCTCTCATGAAAATAAACATATGGTGTCTAAACAATTAGTGCTGGTCAATTGATAGAAAAGTGGATAGTTATGCGATATTCACGGCAATGATCATGTGTATATAGGAATCACGTCCATAAACAAATAGACCGACTCCTGCCTGCACCTATTACTATTACTCCACTCATCGACCGCTATCTAGCATGCATCTAGAGTAGTAAGTAAAATAGAGTAATACATGTACAACAATGACATGATGTAGACAAAGTAAATCAAGCAATATGAATAAATCCCATCGTTTTATCCTTGGTAGCAGCAACACAAAGACGCATCTTGTCCCCTACTTTGTCACTTGGGTATAGAAACTCGTCAGAGTGAACCTACTACAACGCACCTCTCTCATCAAAGAAATATCAATCTAGTTGGCCAAACTATTTCAATAGATCGGAGAGAATTACGAAGCTATGATGACCACGCACATAAGAATCATATTAGATTTCAAAGAAGACTCAAATATTTATCATGGATAATCTGAAGATAAACTCATAATTCATCGAATCCCAACAAATGCACCGCAATAAGGATTACACCATATGGATCAAAGCAAAGATGTGATGATCATTGTATTGAAGATCAAGAGAGAGAGAGATTGCCATCTAGTTACTAGCTACGGACCCGTAGGTCTATGGTGAACTACTCACACATCATCATTAGGGCAGCAAGGTTTGTGAAGAGGCCCTTTGTGATCGATCCCCCCTTCGGCAAGGTGGCAAAACGGAGCTCCAGATGGCCTCCCATCAGAAGAGAGACTTGTGGCGTCATAAAAAGTGTTTCGGGACTGCCTCTATGGTTTTCGGAATATTAGAGAATTTATAGGCCAAAGAACGAGGTCGGAGGAGCCACAAGGGGTCCACAAGCCATCAGCCCCCCCCAAGGCGCGCCCTGTTGGCTTGTGGGGCCCTTGTGCTGCTCCCGGCCTCCTTCCGAAGTTTCCAGGTCCTCTTTTGGTCCAGGAAGAATCATCAAAAAGTTTCGGGGCAATTGGACTTTGTTTGGTATTGTAAACCTGAAAAGTGAAAACATGCACAAAACATGAACTCGCACTGGGTACCAGGTCAATAGGTTAGTGCTAAAAATAATATAAATTGGTAAATAAATGCCCAAAAAGTATCTTATAATAAAATATATCTGCGTGGAACAATAAAAATTATAGATACGTTGGGGACGTATCAAGCATCCCCAAGCTTCATTCCTGCTCATCCTCGAGTAGGTAAATGATAAAAATAGAATTATTAATGTGACATGCTACTCATTATGTAATCTTAGGCATGTATTCTCATTGAGAAATGATGAATTAACAAACATTAACATAGCAATACTTATAAGTATAAGCAACAAAAACCCATTAATCTTTCAAAGTATATGATCCTCAAAGAATGTTTTACCCCCATTCATCTTATTATATTAGCAAGGCATGGCTTCATCTTCACCACATTAATACCAATGTCAAGCATCACGGTGCCCAAGTCAGGCAATTGGATCGTACTTTTCAATATGCATCAACTTCTAATTCTTCACACAATACATGAGCGTGAACCATTTGGACATAGCATATAGGTGGAATAGAATATGGTACTAGATATCAAAGGGGTAGAAAGTGGAGAACATAGTGTCACATCAACTAGGCGTACCAACGGGATATGGAGATGCCCGTCGATAGATAACGATGCAAGGAGCAGGGATTGCCATGCAAATGATGCACTAGAGCTATAGGTGTTTGAAAGCTCAACTGAAGCTAAGTGGGGTGTGCATCCAACTTGCTTGCTCATGAAGACCTCGAGCATTTGAGGAAGCCCGTCATCATAATATACAAGCCAAGTTTATGAAAAAATGATTCCCACTAGCATATGGATGATATAACATGAGACTCTCTAAATGAAGAACATGGTGTCACTTTGAGGCCCAAGTATGGTAAAGGATAGTAGCAAAGTCTCTTCTCTCTTTTTCTCTCATTTTTTAAGATGGTGGTCTCATTTGGCCTCCCCATTTTTATTTCCTCACTGGAATAATGCTCTAATAATGATGCTCGTCACACTTTTAGTTACTTACGACTTGATATGAAAAACTAATAGGATGATATGACTCTATATGAATGCCTCTGGTAGTGTAATAGGATGTGCAAAGATCTAGCATGACATGTATCAAAAATATGATGAACGATGGCTTTGCCACAAATACTATGTCAGTTGTATATGATCATGCAAAGCAATATGATGATGAACGAACTAGTCATGTGAACTGACGATGGAATTTGCGTGGCAATATATCTCGGAATGGCTATGGAAATGCCATGATAGGTAGGTATGGTGGCTGTTTTGAGGAAGATATAATGAGGCTTATGTGCAATAGAGCATGCCGTGTCATGGGCTTTGGATGCACCGGCAAAAGTTGCACCGATCCTCGAGGTGACAATGGGCAATGCACGGTACCGAAGAGGCTAGCAAATATGAGGACGTGAGATTGCGTATATACATGGTATCACATTATTCATAAATAACTCATATACTTATTGCAAAGTTTTATTATTTTTATCACAAATCAAAGTACTACTCGCATGCCCTGAGGGAGGAGGTTGCTAGGAGTTAACCATCGAGCGCCCCCGACCCGAAACAACACTAGGATATACTAGGAATATAAATTCTCACACATCATCACCATGCCTTTTAAATTTTTTAGACGAACAAGAAGTTAACATATCTTAATATCGATACCTCTCTGAATTAATAATAATCCACGCATACTCTTTTTCATATTACCACATCAATATCATTAACCCACAATCTCCCTATATGTGCTACATGATGGTTTTAATTATCACTCATTGAATACCTATTATTTTTGGACTAGTCTTATGACCCATGAAAATTACCATCACTATTTATTTTATCTCTCAAACAAATATAAAGTGCAGAATGAGAGCATATTATTTCTATAAAGTCTACACGCCATCGTGCTCGAAAAGATATAAGTGAAGTACTAGAGAAACTGCCAAGCTCAAAAGATATAAGTGAAGCACATGGAGTATTCTAATAAATTATGATGAAGGTGTGTCTCTCTAAAATAGTTTTCTACAGAAAATGATGATTGTGGCAAACTGAAAGAAAAAGCAAACAAAATCAAACGACACTCCAAGCAAAAATCATATCATGTGACGAATAAAAATGTAGCTCCAAGTGACATACCGAAGGATTGAGACGAAAGAGGGGATGCCTTCCGGAGCATCCCCAAGCTTAGTATCTTGCAATTCCTTATTCCTTTGTCCATCATGATAACACACAAAACTTGAAAACTTCAATCACACAAAACTCAACAAAACTTCGTGAGATTCGTTAGTATAAGCAACATATCAAATACTTTAGGTAATGTTGTAAATTGATTATTATTTCATTATTGCATAATAGTACTGTATTTTAACTTCTCCATGGCTTATACCCCCAATAAAATCCATAGCATCATCAAAACAAGCAAACTATGCAAGCAAAAACATAATCTGCCTAGAACAGAACAGTCTGTAATGATCAGTAGAGAACCTATACTTCCGTAAATCCAAAAATTCTGAACAATTAGGACGACTTGAAGAATTTGTATAGCAATACTGTGTAAAAACTTCAGATAAAAAAGTTGTTCCAATAAAATTAGATAAATTGTGCACTGGACGCTAAGGTTTCTGTTTTTGCACCGTATCAATTCTACTCATCTTGTGAGTCATCCCAAAGGCTTTACTTGGAACAAACACTAACTAAAGCATAAAAATATAATCATTACAGTATCAACAACCATGATATCACAAACAAACATAAATCAAAAAAACAATAATAAATATAACTATTGGGCTGCCTCCCAACAAGCGCTATTGTTTTACGCCCCTAGCCAGGCATAATGCATAGTTTCAAGTATTGTCATCTTTGACATCAAGCTCCTTAATAACACAACCATGATTAAGATGAATCATAGGAGGCTTGAGAATAGGGTATTTTATCATGTTTATAAAGTTGGGATGAACACTAATTATTTTGAGATCTTCGTTTCTTTTGGAAGGTGGTGTACTGATGCTCTTAGGAATGTATATGAACTTGGGTTTGTTTCGAGAGGTACTAGCATTACTTTTAGATGGTGTGAAAGCGGAACCTAATTTGTCAATGACCTCCTCCATTTTATCAATTTTATTCAAACCTTGTTCTACCCTCTCATCAATAATAGTATCTTTTACCTTTAAAGTTTTCAAAGTCATTCCTACCCATGACACAAGTTGAGTGATATGATTATGAAGTTTTTTGTCTAATTCCACAATTGGTTCACTAGTAATCATTTTCCTTTCAATAGCATCAAGCCTTTGCATAATATGTTCCAAGGTTAAATTGGTTTCAATAATGATAATGGGTGGTGTTCCAACAAGATTTTCAATGGCATTATAGGCATCCAAAGTATGACACATTAAAAAGTTCCCACCGGTGATCGTGTCTAGGACAAACCTATACCAAGTTGTCACACCAACGTAAAAATTATAAACAAAAGTAGTGGTGGATAACTTATTAATTGTTTTATTTTGATCATGGCAAATCATATACCATGCATCTTTCAAACTTTCTCCTCCCCTTTGTTGAAAGTTGACAACATCATTATTGGAAGTAACGCGAACAAATGAAGAACTAGACATGACTTCAAACAAGAAAACTAGTAACAAGCAAAGATATATATATATATATATGCATATATATGTGTGTGTTTTTTATGACACGAACTAAATACAACAACAAATAAAAAGAAAAACAAGTGAATGAAAATTTGTGTGAATTTACTTGATAGTTGGTGATGATATTCCCCGGCAACGGCGCCAGAAATCCTTCCTGATACTTGCGATCTGTGTTGTGTTTACCGTGAAGAGGAACAGGTTATCGCAGCACAATGTGGGTAAGTATTTCCCTTAGTTATGAAATCAATGTTTATAAAACCAATATGAATATCAATCATTAACCGTCTTCAGCGGCTACACACAAAAGAGCAAACAACTTGCACCCAACGCTATCAAGAGGGTTGTCAATCCCCTTGATCTTGTTATTTGCAAGCAAGTGAGTTGTGTATATAATGTAAATTGAAAAATAAAATAAAAGAAAGTAAATGGAAGCAAGGTATTGAAGGTTTTATAAATATATGGTGAATTGACCCAGGGGTCGTAGTTTTCTCTAGTGGCATCTCTCATGAAAATAAACATACGATGGGTAAACACTTACTGTTGGGCAATTGATAGAAAAGCGGATAATTATGCGATATTCATGACAATGACCATGTGTATATAGGCATCACGTCCATAAACAAATAGGCCGACTCCTACCTGCACCTATTACTATTACTCCACTCATCGACCGCTATCCAACATGCATCTAGAGTATTAAGTAAAACAGAGTAATGCTTGTAGAACAATGACATGATGTAGACAAACTAAACTCAAGCAATATGAATAAACCCCATAGGTTTATCCTTAGTAGCAGCAACATGAAGATGCATCTTGTCCCCTACTTTTTCACAAGGATATAGAAACTCGCCAGGTTGAACCTACTACAACGCACCTCTCTCATCGAAGAAATATCAACCTAGTTGGCCAAACTATTTCAATAGATTAGAGAGAATTATGAAGCTATGATGATCATGCACATAAGAATCATATTATACTTCAAAGAAGACTCAAATATTTATCAAGAATGATCTGAACATAAACCCACAATTCATCAGATCCCAACAATCGCACCGCACATAAGAATTACATCATATGGATCAAAGCGAAGATGCGATGATCATTGTATTGAAGATCGAGAGAGAGAGAGAGAGAGAGAGAGAGAGAGAGATTGTCGTCTAGGTACTAGCTACAGACTCGTAGGTCTATGGTGAACTACTCACACATCATACTGAGGGCAACAAGGTTGATGAAGAGGCCCTCCGTGATCGATCCCCCCTCCGGTAGAGTGCCGGAACGGAGCTCCAGATGGCCTCCCACCGGAACAGAGACTTGTGGTGGCGTAAAAAAATTTACGAGGCTTTCTCTAGGGTTTTTGAAATCCTAGAATTTATAGACCAAAGAACGAGGTCAGAGGAGCCACGAGGGGCCACAAGCCATCCAGGCGCCGCCCCAGGGCACGCCCTGTTGTCTTGTGGGGCCCTCATGTGGCTCTCGGCCTCCTTCTGATGTTTCCAGGTCTTCTTTTGGTCAAGAAAAAATCATTAAAAAGTGGCAGGGCAGTTGGACTTCATTTGGTATTGTAAACCTGAAAAGTGAGAAACATGCAGAAAACAACAACTGACATTGGGCCCTGGGTCAATTGGTTAGTGCTAAAAAATAATATACATTGGTAAATAAATGTCCAAAAAATATCCTTGACTGGTAATATATCAACATGGAACAATCAAAAATTATAGATACGTTGGAGACGTATCAACGTCCTCTTTGACGAAATGACATAGCAAGACTAGGTACCCCTTTTTTCTCAATTCCAACCGTTGCTTTGCATATATCATTTCAATTAGTTGTGTCCATCTTAGTTTATTTGAAATTGTAATGATTTAAAGAGAACATAATGTCAAACACGATCAATGATAATCAAAATCCGACTCAAATGAACAATAAGTTGGAGGACTTAGTTGTCCTACATTTGAAGTTGGCCCAACCAGAAGGAACAAAATACATGTTGAATACGTGCATGAGACATGGATGAAGTCAGCCCATCGTGGCATGGTTGTGTCGTGAGGATATGCAAACGTGGTCTAGATGCTAGCTTTTGGTTTGTGAGGGCATCTTGAAGGCGGATCCGCAAACCACCCGTAATGGTTCAGATCGCGGCAGTCATTCAACGCGGTCTTGAATTGGTCTGATGGATGGTCCGGACACGATTTCTCTCACAAACCGGAGATAAATGTGGAGGATGTTGGGGAACGTTGCATGCGAAACAAAAAATTTCCTACGCTTCACCAAGATCAATCTAGGAGATGAGCATCTACGAGGGGGAGAGTGGATCTACATACCCTTGTAGATCGCTAAGCGGGAAGCGTTAAGAAACGTAGTTGATGTAGTCAAACGTCTTCGCGATCCAAATCGCCGAGCGTCATGCGATCCAATCACGATCCATCCCGATCTAGCGCCGAACGGATGGCACCTTCGCGTCCAGCACACATACGGCTCGATGACGATCTCCACCTTCTTGATTCAACAAGAGGGAGAGGAGAGGTAGATGAGTTCTCCGGCAGCGCGACGGTGTTACGGCAAAGGTGGTGGAGCTATTCTAGCAGGGCTTCGCCTAAGCACCGTTGAAACCGAGCTAGAGGAGAAACTACGATCTAGAGGAGAGGGCGGCACGTGGCTATCTTTTTGTAGCAAAAACCCTCAAAACCTCTAGTATATATAGGAGGATGGGAGGGAGGAGGCTTGGCCCCCAAGGGATCCAAACCTGGTTCGGCCGAAGTGGGAGGGAGGATTCCTCCTCCGCCACTCCTAGTAGGACTAGGACTCCTCTTTTTCCCACTTGGGCCTCCTTCCACCCTTGGGTTTCTTCACCTCAGCCGCATGGGCTTCCTGTGGTGTGTTGTCCAGCCCACTAAGGGATGGTATACATCTTCCCACAGCCCATGTAGCCTCTTGGGTCAAAATACCTCTTCCGATGGTCCCCGATACCCTCCCGGCACTCCCGGTACACTACCGATGAGCCCGAAACTTTTCCGGTGACCAAAACAGGACTTCCTATATATCAATCTTTACCTCCGGACCATTCCAGAGCTCCTCGTGACGTTCGGGATCTCATCCAGGACTCCGAACAACCTTAGGTCACCACCATACATAACTCTATACTACCGAAAACGTCACTGAACCTTAAGTGTGTAGACCCTACGGGTTCGAGAACTATGTAGACATGACCGAGACACCTCTATGGTAAATAACCAATAGTAGGACCTGGATGCCAATATTGATTCCTACATATTTTACGAAGATCTTTATCGGTCGAACCTCTATGTCAAGGATTCAATTATTCCCGTATGTTGTTCCCTTTGTTCTTCGGTATGTTACTTGCCCAAGATTCGATCGTCGGTATCAGTATACCTAGTTCAACCCCGTTACCGGCAAGTCTCTTTACTCGTCCCGTAATACAAGATCTCGTGGATAACACTTAGTCACATTGCTTGCAAGGCTCGTTGTGATGTTGTATTACCGAGTGGGCCCTGAGATACCTCTCCATCACACGGAGTAACAAATCCCAGTCTTGATCCATGCCAACCCAACACACACCCTCGGAGATACCTGTAGAGCACCTTTATAGTCACCCAGTTATGTTGCAACATTTGATACACATGAGGCACTCCTTCGGTGTCAATGAGTTGCATGATCTCATGGTCATAGGAACATATACTTGACATGCAGAAAACTATAGCAATAAACTGACATGATCATATGCTACATTTATAGTTTGGGTCTTGTCCATCACATCATTCTCCTAATGATGTGATCCCGTTATCAAATGACATCTCATGTCAATGGCTAGGAAACCTTGACCATCTCTGATCAACGAGCTAGTCTACTAGAGGCACACTAGGGACAAAGTGTTGTCTATATATCCACACATGCAATGTGTTTCCAATCAATACAATTATAGCATGGATAATAGACAATCATCATGAATAAGGAAATATAATAATAACCATTTTATTGTTGCCTCTAGGGCATATTTCCAACAGTCACCCACTTGCACTAGAGTCAATAATCTAGCTCACATCACTATGTGATTCACATTGTACTAAATCGAACACCCATACAGTTCTGGTGTTGATCATGTTTAGCCCTTGGAAGGGGTTTAGTCAAGGGGTCTGCAACATTCAGATCTGTATGCATTTTGCAAATATTTATGTCCTCCTCCTTGATGTACTTGCCGATGGAATTGAAGCGTCACTTCATGTGTCTAGTCCTCTTGTGAAACCTTGGTTCCTTGGCCAGGGCAATGGCACCAATGTTATCACAGAACAGATCCACTGGATTCAGTGCACTAGGCACTACTCCCAGATCTGTCATGAACTCCTTCATCCAGACACCTTCCTTCACTGCCTCCGAGGCTGCGGTGTACTCCGCTTTGCATGTAGAATCAGCTACCATGCTTTGCTTGGAACTGCACCAGCTTACTGCCCCCCATTAAGAATAAATATGTATCCGGTTTGCGACTTAGAGTCATCCGGATCAGTGTCAAAGCTTGCATCGACGTAAACCTTTATGACGAGATCTTGATCACCTCCATAAAAGAGAAACATTTCATTTCTCCTTTTCAGGTACTTAAGGATATTCTTGACCGTCGTCAATGCTCCATTCCTGGATCACTTTGAAACCTTACGGTCATACTTATGGAAAGGTTGACATTGGGTCTTGTGCACAACATTGCATACATGATAGAGCTTATGGTTGAAGCATAGGGGATGACACTCATCTTTTCTCTATCTTCTGCAGTCACTGGGTATTGAGTCTTACTCAACTTCATACCTTGTAACACAGGCAAGAACCCCTTCTTGGACTGATCCATTTTGAACTTCTTCAAAACTTTATCGAAGTATGTGCTCTATGAAAGTCCTATTAAGCATCTTGATCTATCTCTATAGATCTTAATGCCTAATATGAAAGTAGCTTCTCCTAGGTCCTTCATTGAAAAACTCTTGTTCATATATTCCTTCACGCTTTCCAGCATTTCTATATTGTTTCCAATCAGCAATATGTCATCCACATATAATATTAGAAACGCTATAGAGCTCCCACTCACTTTCTTGTAAATACAAGCTTCTCCGTAAACTTGTATAAACCCGAACACTTTGATCACCTCATCAAAACAAAGATTCCAACTCCGAGATGCTTGCACCAGTCCATAAATGGATCGCTAGTGTTTGCAAATTTTGTCAGCATTCTCTGGATTGACAAAACCTTCTGGTTGTATCATATACAGCTCTTCCTTAAGGAAACCGTTAAGGAACGCTGTTTTGACATCCATCTGCCAAATTTCATAGTCGAAATATGCAACTATTGCTAACATGATTCTGACGGACTTAAGCATCGCTACGGGTGAGAAGGTCTCATCGTAGTCAACTCCTTGAACTTGTGAAAAACCATTTGCCACAAGTCGAGCTTTATAGATAGTGACATTACTGTCTGCGTCCGTCTTCCTCTTAAAATTCCATTTCTTCTGAATAGCCTTTCGCCCTTCAGGTAATACTTCCAAAGTCCATACTTTGTTTTCATACATGTATCCCATCGCGGATTTCATGGCCTCTAACCATTTCTTGGAATATGGGCCCATCATCGCTTCTCCATAGCTCGTAGGTTCATCGTTGTCTAACAACATGACCTCCACGATAGGGTTGTTGTACCACTCAGGAGCAGAACGCACCCTTGTTAACCAACGAGATTTGATAGTAACTTTATCCAAAGCTTCATGATCATCATCATTAACTTCCTCTTCATCCAATGTTGGCTCAACAGAAACATCTTTCCGTGCGGCGCTACTCTCTGGTTAAAGTAAAGGTTCAATAACCTTATCAAGTTCTATTTTCCTCCCACTCAATTCTTTCGAGAGAAACTCTTTCTCAAGAAATGTTCCGTTCTTAGCAACAAACACTTTGCCTTCGGATCTGAGATAGAAGGTATAGCCAACTGTCTCTTTTGGGTATCCTATGAAGACGCATTTCTCCGCTTTGAGTTCCAGCTTTTGGATACATCTTCGTCGTATCTATAATTTTTGATTGTTTCATGCCAATATTATACAACTTTCACATATTTTTGGCAACTTTTTATATAATTTTTTGGACTAACCAATTGATCCAGTGCCCAGTGTCAGTTCCTGTTTTTTGCATGTTTTCCGTATCGCAGAAAATCCATAACAAACGAAGTCCAAATGTAATAAAATTTCACAGAGAATTATTTTGGAATATTAGTGATTTTTGGGAGTTGTAATGACCGCAAACAGAGGTCTGAGGTGGGCACAACTCACCAGGGCGTGGTCCCTGAGCCAGGCGCGTGGTGGTGGGTTGTGCCCACCTCGTACGTCGATTGGAGCTCTACTTAGGGCGCAAGGAATCTTATATCCGGAAAAAAATCGTGTTAAAATATCAGCACAATTGGAGTTACGGATCTCCGGGAATATAAGACACGGTTTTAGGCCAGATCTGGGAACGCGAAACAAAAGAGAACAGAGAGGGAGATCCAATCTCGGAGGGGCTCCTGCCCTCCGCTGCCATAGGAGACCATGGACCAGAGGGGAAATTCTCCTCCCCATCTAGGGGGAGGCCAAGGAATAAGAAGAAGTAGGGGTCTCTCGCCCCCTCGCTTCCGGTGCCACTGGAGTGTCGCCCGGGCAACGATCGAGACGGCGATCTACATCAACAATCTTGCTACCGTCAACACCAACTCTCTTCCCCTCTATGAAGTGGTGTAACACCTCTTCCCCCTCTGTAATATCTACTTAAACATGCTGCTCAACTCCATATATTATTTCCCAATGATCTATGGTTATCCTATCATGTTTGAGTAGATCTGTTTTGTCCTGTAGGTTAATCGTGATCTTAGTTGGTATAATTGTATATTTTATTTATGGTACTGTCCTACGATGCCCTACGTCTTGCGCAAACGTGAGGGGCTCCCGCTGTAGGGTGTTGCAATATGTTCATGGTTTGCTTATGGTGGGTTGTGAGAGTGACAGAAGCTTAAACCCGAGTAGGTGGGGTATGATGTATGGGAGTAAAGAGGACTTGATACTTAATGCTATGGTTGGGTTTCACGACCTTAATGATCTTTAGTAGTTGCGGATGCTTGCTAGGGGTCCAATCATAAGTGCATATGATCCAAGTAGAGAAAGTATGTTAGCTCATGCCTCTCCCTCATATAAAATTACAACAATGATTACCGGTACTTGTTACCGATTGCCTAGGGACAAATAACTTTCTTGTTGACACAAACCCTTTTACTAAACACCTAATTTTTATTATCTTGCAAAGTACTTCTAGTTTTATTCTTGCAAAATAGTTCTAGCATCACTCCAACAAAATAGTTTCATACTTGTTTTAGGTAAAGAAAACGTCAAGTGTGCGTAGAGTTGTATCGATGGTCAATAGAACTTGAGGGAATATTTTTTCTGCCTTTAGCTCCTCGTTGGGTTCGACACTCTTATTTATCGAACAAGGCTACAAATGATCCCCTATACTTGTGGGTTATCAAGACCTTTTTCTGGCGTTGTTGCCAAGGAGTTATAGCATGGGGTGAATATTCTCGTGTGTGCTTGTTCTCTTTATCACTAACTAGTTTTTATTTCCTGTTCTAAGTTGTTCTCTATCTTTATTTATGGATATGTAACACGAAACACCAAAAAAATTAGTTGTACTTGCTACTCATGGAGATGGGGAACCTCCTAAAACCCTCGATGCTCATTATGTGAAATATATTATGCACTACTTTGATAATCCTGAGAAAACCCCATTCAATTATATAATGGGAGTAACATTGCATCAAAGTGGATACTTTAGGGATTCTCGCTTGACTCATAAAGGGAAATTGTTATGGGGTCAAATTCATAAATTGAAGTGGTATACTTGGAATCTATGCTCTATATATGATTATACTTGTTTCTCTAGGATGAATACTCCACATCTTCCCTTTTCATGTGAATTTAATGATAATAAAACCTTAGCTTCTTATGCTAATGGTATATATGATTATTATGATGTGGAACGAATAGAAGAATTTGTTGCTTTTAAGGGTGCTTGTGAAATTGAATCTTTGTTTAAAAAGTTTCAAGATTTTGATGATTCAGTTAATAGGCCTGAAAATCTTCCTATCCTTAAATATTGCTATGATAATTATAAATAAAATTATGATATTGATGTGTTTATTGAGAAAGTCTCCGCTGTCTAAGAAGAGACTAATATTTTGCAGGAGTCTATGGAAGAAGAAATTGATGAAACTGTGAGCTCATTGGATGAAAAAGATGATGAGGAGAGCGAAGAACAAACGGCAGAAGAACGGATTAGCCACCTGTGTCCACCTTCTAATGAGAGTAACTCTTCAACTCATACATTATTTAATGCCCCTTCGTTCTTACCGAAGGATGAATGCTATGATAATTGCTATGATCCCATTGATTCATTTGAAATATCCCTTTTTGATGAACTTGATGCTAGTTATGCTTGTGGCCAAGATGCCAATATGATTTATGTTTATGGAGATGAACTTGCTATAGTTCCTTATGTTAATAATGAAATTGTTTCTATTGCATCCACACATGATAGTCCCATTATCTTTTTGATTCTCCCAACTACACTCTACCAGAGAAGTTTGTTCTTATTAAGGATTATATTGATGGGTTGCCTTTTACTATTTCACATGATAATTTTGATGAATATAATATGAATGTGCTTGCTGCTCCTACTTTCAATTATTATGAGAGAGAAACTACATCTCTGCCTCTTTATGTTTCCAACACGATAAAATTGCAAGAAACTGCTTATACTATGCATTGGTCTTTACTTGATGTGCATGAATTGTTCTTGTATGACATGCCAATGCATAGGAAGAGAGTTATACTTTGTCATTGCTTTATATATGTTGCTTTTTTCTCACTACTAAATGCTAAATCATTGTTGATTCAAATTGGCTTTGATATACCTTGGGATCCGGGTGGATCCATTACTTGAGCACTTTATGCCTAGCTTAATGGCTTTGCGCTGCCAGGGAGACAACCCAGAAGTTTTAGAGAGTCATTTACTTCTGTTGATTGATTTTATAAAGTTTAAAAACAAAAAAATATAGAGGGGAACTTAAAACTTTTTCAAAAAGAGAAGTGATTGAAAGGTGATGCATTGCGGAAGTGAGGGTCGACCTTGAACACTTGTGTTCATGCTCATGGAAACAATGTAGAATTTTTCATGAATATTCTCAAAAAAATAATTATCCCCTTGTAAAATTCCATTGTATTATAATAATAATGTACCAAGGTTTTCCTTTAGGATGATTATATTGCTTGTTGGTTTGTGCGGTGCAAAACAGAAACTTTGGCTGTAGTGCGCGATTTCTCATTTTTTTTACTGGAACGTCAAATGGTTCTGAAACTTTTTGTTCTGTATTTATATACAAATTCTTTATTTTTTCATAATTTTTAAGAATTTTTAGATTTACAGAATTATGGTGATGTTCAAATCTTTACAGACTGTCTTGTTTTCACATATTGCTGTTATAGCTTCATTATTTGCGTATGTTTGAATTCTTGTTGAAGCCTCCTTGACTTGGGGCCATAGAATTGTGATAGAATACAGTGGTTAATGTTTGTTTATAATTATACAATAATTTTATAGAAGTACATGATGGGATTTCATTGCCATATTCACTAACCCCGCCACTAAAAGTTCGGTTAAGTTTTGTGTGGATGAAGTGTTCGAAGATCGAGGAGGTATCGATGTGAGGAGGAGGAGAGGCAAGAGCTCAAGATTGGGGATTCCCAAGGCACCCCAAGTAAATATTCAATGAGACTCAAGTGTCTAATCTTGGGTATGCCCCAGAAGTCATCCCATCTTTCTTCAACAAGTATCGATATGTTTTCGGATTCGTTTCGTTCACATGATATTCGTAAATTCTTATAGCGTCTTTTGTGTTCATTTTTCACTTCTATTTCATGCACCATGCTGGTATGAGATAGTCCATGGTTTATTTATAGAATTCTCATTGCACTTCACTTATATCTTTTGAGTATGCCTTTATAGAATGCTTCATGTGCTTCACTTATATCAGTTAAAGTTTGGATTGCCTGTTTCTCTTCACATAGAAAACCGTTATTTGTAGAATGCTCTTTTGCTTTACTTATAATTATTAGATAATGATATTTTGTAGAAAGAATTAAACTCTCTTGCTTCACTTATATCTATTTAGAGAGTCAAGAGGAATTGTTCATTTGCATGGTTAGTCATAAAAGCCTACATAAAACTTATGGATCACTGAATATGATATGTTTGATTCCTTGCAGTAGTTTTGCGATATAAAGATGGAATATGTGGGAGGTACTAGTAAAAGGTTGTGGTTAGTAAGAATATTGACGTTAAGGTTTGTGATTCCCAAAGCATGCACGTATAGTCTCTCGTTATGCTATGAAGTTGAAGCATGATTTATTATTGACTGTCTTCCTTTGCGCGGAGGTCGGGATCGCGCGATGGTTAACTCCTACCAACCCTTCCCCTAGGGGCATGCGTAGTAGTACTTTGCTTCGAGGGCTAATAAACTTTTGCAATAAGTATATGAGTTCTTTATGACTAATGTGAGTCCATAGATTATACGCACTCTTACCTTTCCGCAATTTGCTAGCCTCTACGGTACCGTGCATTGCCCTTTCTCACCTCGAGGCATGGTGCAAACTTCGCCGGTGCATCCAAACCCTGTGATATGATACGCTCTATCACACATAAGCCTTATTATATCTTCCTCAAAACAGCCACCATACCTACCTATTATGGCCCTTCCATAGCCATTCCAAGATATATTGTCATGCAACTTCCACCGCTTCCATTTTGACGACTTGAGCATTCATTGTCATATTGCTTTGCATGATCATAGTAGTTGTGGTTCAGCCATCGTTCATCATTTTCCATACATGTTATGCTAGATCATTGCACATCCTGGTATTGCCAGAGACATTCATATAGAGTCATACTTTGTCATAGGTATTGAGTTGTAATTTTTATTTCTTTTGAGTTATAAGTAAATAGAAGTGTGATGATCATCATTATACATTATTAGAGCATGTCCCAGTGCGGAAAGGATGATGGAGACTAGGATTCCCCCACAAGTCGGGATGAGACTCCGGACAATGAGAGAGAAAAATGAAAAAGAAAAATGAAAAATGAAAAAGAAAGAAAAAGAAAAAAAAGAGTGAAGGGGCATGCTAGTTCCACACTTGTGCTTCAAAGTAGCAGCATGTTTTTCATAAAGAGAGTCTCATATGTTGTCACTTTCATATACTAGTGGGAATTTTCCATTATAGGATTAGATGCACACCCACTTAGTTTTCATATGGAGCTTTCATACACTTATAGCTCATAGTGCATTCGTTGCGTAGCAATCCCTACTCCTCGCAATGATATCAATTGATGGGCATCTCCGTAGCCCGTTGGTTAGCCGCATCGATGTGAGACTTTCTTACCTTTTTTTCTTCTTTATATTTACCCCTATCATCATACTCCATTCCACCTATAGTGCTATATCCATGGTTTGTGCTCATGTATTGCGTGAGGGTTGAAAAAGTTGAAGCGCGTTAAAAAGTATGAACCAATTGCTTGGCTGACATCGGGGTGGTACATGATAAATACTTTGTGTTAAGAAGACGGAGCATGACAAGACTATATGATTTTGTAGGGATAGGTTTCTTTAGCGTTGATATTTTGAAAGACATGATGTTTGTTGGGATGCCTGACTATTGATGTCTTTATGTCAAATTATAGACTATTGCTTTGAATCACTTATGTCTTAATATTCATACCATGATTAGATATATGATCAAGTTTATGCTAGGTAGCATTCCACATAAAAAATTATCTTTTTTATCATTTACCTACTCAAGGACGAGCAGGAATTAAGCTTGCGGATGCTGATACGTTTGTGTCGTATCTATAATTTTTGATTGTTTCATGCCAATATTATACAACTTTCACATATTTTTGGCAACTTTTTATATGATTTATTGGACTAACCTATTGATCCAGTGCCCAGTGCCAGTTCCTATTTTTTGCATGTTTTTTGTATCGCAGAAAATCCATACTAAACGAAGTCCAAATGCAATAAAATTTCACGGAGAATTATTTTCGAATATTTGTGATTTTTGGGAGTTGGAATCACCGCAAACGGAGGCCCGAGGTGGGCACAACCCACCAGGGCGCGGTCCCTAAGCCAAGCGCATGATGGTGGGTTGTGCCCACCTCGTACGTCGGTTGGAGCTCTACTTCGGGCACAAGGAAGCTTATATCCAAAAAAATCATGTTAAAATCTCAGCGCAATCGGAATTATAGATCTCCGGGCATATAAGAAACGGTTTTCGGCCAGATCTGGGAACGCGAAACAAAAGAGAATAGAAAGGGAGATCCAATCTCGGAGGGGCTCCCGCCCCTCCGCCGCCATAGGAGACCATGGACCAGAGGGGGAATTCTCCTCCCCATCTAGGGGGGAGGCCAAGGAAGAAGAAGAAGTAGGGGGGCTCTCTCCCCCTCGCTTCCAGTGGCACCGGAGTGCCGCTGGGGCAACGATCGAGACGGCGATCTACATCAACAATCTTGCTACCGTCAACACCAACTCTCTCCCCCTCTATGCAGCAGTGTAACACCTCTTCCCCCCGCTGTAATATCTACTTAAACATGATGCTCAAATCCATATATTATTTCCTAATGATCTATGGTTATCCTATCATGTTTGAGTAGATCCGTTTTGTCCTGTAGGTTAATCGTGATCTTGGTTGGTATGATTGTATATTTTATTTATGGTGCTGTCCTAAGGTGCCCTCCGTCTCGCGCAAACGTGAGGGGCCCCCGCTGTAGGGTGTTGCAATACATTCATGGTTCACTTATGGTGGGTTGCGAGAGTGACAGAAGCTTAAACCCGAGTACGTGGGGTATGACACATGGGAGTAAAGAGGACTTCATACTTAATGCTATGGTTGAGTTTCACGACCTTAATGATCTTTAGTAGTTGCGGATGCTTGCTAGGGGTCCAATCATAAGTGCATATGATCCAAGTAGAGAAAGTATGTTAGCTCATGCCTCTCCCTCATGTAAAATTACAAGAATGATTACCGGTAATTGTTATCGATTGCCTAGGGACAAATAACTTTCTTGTTGACACAAACCCTTTTACTAAACACCTAATTTTTATTATATTGCAAAGTACTTCTAGTTTTATTCTTGCAAAATAGTTCTAGCATCACTCCAACAAAATAGTTTCATACTTGTTTTAGGTAAAGCAAACGTCAAGTCTGCGTAGAGTTGTATCGATGGTCGATAGAACTTGAGGGAATATTTGTTCTGTTTTGGGTTCCAGCTTTTCAGGCTGAAGCTTTTTGACATAAGCATCACATCCCCAAACTTTAAGAAACGACAACTTTGGCCTTTTGCCAAACCATAGTTCATATGGCGTCGTCTCAACGGATTTTGATGGTGCCCTATTTAAAGTGAATGCAGCTGTCTCTAATGCATAACCCCAAAACGATAGTGGCAAATCGGCAAGAGACATCATAGAACGCACCATATCTAATAAGGTTCGATTACGATGTTCAGACACACCATTACGTTGTGGTGTTCCGGGTAGTGTCAACTATGAAACAATTCCACATTGTCTTAAGTGACTGCCAAACTCATAACTCAGATATTCACCTCCTCGATCAGATCGCAGGAATTTAATCTTCTTGTTACGATGATTCTCAACTTCACTCTGAAATTGCTTGAACTTTTCAAACGTTTCAGACTTGTGTTTCATTAAGTAAATATACCCATATCTATTTAAGTCATCTGTGAAGGTGAGAAAATAACGATATCCACCACGCGCTGTAACATTCATTGGACCGCACACATCAGTATGTATGATTTCCAATAAGTCACTCGCCCGTTCCATTGTTCCAGAGAATGGTGTTTTAGTCATCTTGCCCATGAGGCATGGTTCACATGTGTCAAGTGATTCAAAATCAAGTGACTCCAAAAGTCCATCGGCATGGAGCTTCTTCATGCATTTTACACCAATATGACCTAAACGGTAGTGCCACAAGAAAGTGGTACTATCATTATCAACTCTACATCTTTTGGCATCAATGTTATGAACATGTGTATCATTACTATCTAGATTCAATAAGAATAAACCCCTCACATTGGGTGCATGACCATAAAAGATATTACTCATATAAATAGAACAACCATTATTCTCAGATTTAAATGAGTAACCATCTCGCAATAAACAAGATCCAGATATAATGTTCATGTTTAATGCAGGCACTAAATAACAATTATTCAGGTTCATCACTAATCCCGATGGTAGTCGAAGAGCGAGCGTGCCGACAGCGATCACATCAACCTTGGAACCATTTCCCACGTGCACCGTCACTTCATCCTTAGACAGCCTCCATCTATTTCGTAGGTCCTACTTTGAGTTGCAAATGTGAGGAACCGAACCGGTATCAAATACGCAGGCACTATAACGAGAGCTAGTAAGGTACACATCAATAACATGTATATCGTATATGCCTGATTTGGTGTTGGCCGCCTTCTTGTTGGCCAGGTACTTGGAGCAGTTCCGCTTCCAGTGACCAGTTCCCTTGCAATGAAAGTACTCAGTTTCTAGCTTGGGTCCGGCCTTGGGTTTCTTCATGGGAGGGGCAACTGCTTTGCCACCCTTCTTGGAGCTACCCTTCTTGCCCTTGTCATTCTTCTTGAAACTAGTGGTTTTACTGACCATCAACACTTGATATTCTTTCTGGATTTCAGACTCAGTGACTTTCAGCATCGCAAACAGCTCGGCGACTGACTTGTTCATACCGTGCATGTTATAGTTCAGCATGAAGCTCTTGTAGCTAGGTGGCAATGATTGAAGAACTCTGTCAGTGATAGCCTCCGGCAGAAGAGGCATCCCTAACTCTGTTAGACGGGTCGAATACCCAGACATTCTGAGTATATGTTCACCGATAGACCCATTCTCCTCCATCTTGCATAAACTCCATCCCTAACTTATCGAAGGTCTCATACCTCTCGATCCGAGCATTATTCTTAAAGATAAACTCCAACTCCTAGAACATCTCATATGATCCATGACGTTCAAAACGTCTTTGAAGTCCCGGTTCTAAGCCATACAATATTGCACATTGAACTATTGAGTAATCTCCAGAACGTGCCTCCCAAGCGTTCTTAACGTCTTCGGATGACATGTCAGCGGGTTGGTCACCAAGCAGTGCATCAAGGACATATGCCTTTTGGGAAGCCGTGAGGATAATCCTCAGATTATGGGCCCAATCCACAAAGTTACTTCCATCATCTTTCAACTTAGCTTTCTCTAGGAACGCATTAAATTCAGGGGTGCTACTGCGCGAGCCATTGATCTACAACATAAATAAGCAAAGGTTACTAAGACTATTGTTCAAGATAATGAGTTTAGTTAATCAAATTACTAAAGCTCCCACTCAAATTGACATCCCTCGGGTCATCTGAGTGATACATGATCCAAATTCACCAACTCAAGTCCGATCATCACGTGAGTTGAGGTGGTTTCAATAGTGAACATCATCATGTTGATCATATCTACTATACGACTCATGTTTGACCTTTCGATCTCTTGTATTCTGAGGCCATGTATGTACATGCTAGGCTCATCAAGTTTAACTCGAGTGTTCCGCACATGCAACATTGGCTTGCACCCATTGTATGTGAACGTAGAGTCTATCACACCTGATCATCACGTGGTGTCTCGACATGACGAACTTTCGCAATGGTGCACACTCGGGGAGAACAGAATTTATCTTGAAATTTAAGTGAGGGATCACCTTATAATTCTACCATCCTCCTAAGCAAAAAAAGGTGCGTAAAAGGATTAACATCACATGCAAATCATAAGTGACATGATATCGCCATGAACTTGTGCTTTTGATCTCCATCTCCAAAGCACCGACATGATCTCCATCATCACCGGCATGACACAATGATCTCCACCATCTTGATCTCCATCAACGTGTCGCCATCTGGGTTGTCACGCCCACCATGCTTCTACTACTATTGCTACTGCTTAGCGATAAAGTAAAGCATTACATAGCGCTTAATAATTGACACGAAGGTCATACAATAATTAAAGACAACCCTATGGCTCCTGCCGGTTGTCGTACCCATCGACATGCAAGTCGTGATATTCTATACAATACATGATCATCTCATACATCACATATATCTCATCATGTAATTGGCCATATCACATCACAACATACCCTGCAAAAACAAGTTAGACGTCCTCTAATTGTTGGTGCAAGTTTTACGTGGCTGCTACGGGTATCTAGCAAGAACAATTCTCACATACGCAAAACCACAACGGTGATTACATAAGTTGCTTTTCAACCTTCTCAAGGACCGCCTTTGTTGAATCCCATCCAACTAAAGTAGGAGAGACAGACACCCGCCAGCCATCTTTGTGCAACGAAGTTACATGTTAGTCGATGGAACCGGTCTCTCGTAAGCGTACGAGTAAGGTTGGTCTGGGCTGCTTCATCCCACAATACCGTAGAACCAAAATATGACCAAGGGAGGAAGCAACCTAAGCATCAACGCCCACAAACTCCTTTGTGTTCTACTCGTGATCTCATCTACACATAGACCTAGCTCTCATACCACTGTTGGGGAACGTTGCATGGGAAACAAAAAAAATTCCTACGCTTCACCAAGATCAATCTAGGAGATGAGCATCTATGAGGGGGAGAGTGGATCTACATACCCTCATAGATCACTAAGCGGGAAGCGTTAAGAAACGCGGTTGATGTAGTCGAACGTCTTTGCGATCCAAATCACCGAGCATCCCGCGATCCAATCACGATCCGTCCTGATCTAGCGCTGAATGGACGGCACCTCCGCGTTAAGCACACGTACGGCTCGATGATGATCTCTGCCTTCTTGATCCAGCAAGAGGGAGCGATGGTGTTGTGGTGATGGTGGTGGAGCTATTCCAGTAGGGCTTCGCCTAAGCACCGCTGAAACCGATCTAGAGGAGAAACTACGATCTAGAGAAGAGGGAAGCACGTGGCTATCTTTCTGACGCAAAAATCCTCAAACCTCTAGTATATATAGGAGGAGGGGAGGGAGGAGGCTTGTCCCCCAAGGGAGCCAAACCTGGTTCGGCCGAAGTGGGAGGGAGGAGTCCTCCTCCTCCACTCCTAGTAGGACTAGGACTCCTCTTTTTCCCACTTGGGCCTCCTTCCACCCTTGGGTTTCTTCACCTCAGCTGCATGGGCTTCCTATGGGGCTTTGGCAAGCCCACTAAGGGCTGGTATACCTCTTCCGACAGCCCATGTATCCTCTTGGGTCGAAATACCACTCCCGATGGTCCCCCGGTACCCTCCCGGCACTCCCGGTACACTACCGATGAGCCGGGAACTTTTCGGGTGACCAAAATAGGACTTCCTATATATCAATCTTTACCTCCGAACCATTCTGGAGCTCCTCATGATGTCCGGGATCTAATCCGGGACTCCGAACAATCTTCGGTCACCACCATACATAACTCTATACTACTAAAAACGTCACCGAACCTTAAGTGTGCAGACCCTGCGGTTCGAGAACTATGTAGACATGACCGAGACACCTCTATGGTCAATAACCAATAGCAGGACCTAGATGCCCATATTGATTCCTACATATTCTACGAAGATCTTTATCGGTCGAACCTCTATGTCAAGGATTCTGTTAATCCCGTATGTTGTTCCCTTTGTTCTTCGGTATGTTACTTGCCCGAGATTTGATCGTCAGTATCTGTATACCTAGTTCAACCCCATTACCGGCAAGTCTATTTACTCGTCACATAATACAATATCCCATGGCTAACACTTAGTCACATTGCTTGCAATGCTTGTTGTGATGTTGTATTACCGAGTGGGCCCTGAGATACCTCTCCGTCACACGGAGTAACAAATCCCAGTCTTGATACATGCCAACCCAACAGACACCCTCGAAGATACCTGTAGAGCACCTTTATAGTCACCCTGTTACGTTGTGATGTTTGATACACACAGGGCACTCCTCCGGTGTCAATGAGTCGCATGATCTCATGATCATAGGAACATATACTTGACATGCAGAAAATTGTAGCAATAAACTGACACGATCATATGCTACGTTTATAGTTTGGGTCTTGTCCATCACATCATTCTCCTAATGATGTGATCCCGTTATCAAATGACATCTCATCTCAATGGCTAGGAAACCTTGACCATCTTTGATCAACGAGCTAGTCTACTAGAGGCACACTAGGGACAAAGTGTTGTCTATATATCCACACATGCAAAGTGTTTCCAATCAATACGATTATAGAATGGATGATAAACAATTATCATGAACAAGGAAATATAATAATAACCATTTTATTATTGCCTCTAGGGCATATTTCCAATAGAGGAGGCTTGCGGGAGTCCGGACTGCTACTTCGCCCGATTCTGACTGCCCTGGTCCACCAAAAATATCCCACCCGCCCTTCCACGTGTTCCATCCCACGCGCCTCGCCGCTTGACCTATCGCATTCATACCGGCTCAGAGCATGCAGTGACCGCCATTGAGACCGTGATTTTACCGAACGGGAAGGCGGCATAGTCGAACGCGAACTCTCAGGCCTCGTCGCCTCAATAAGGACACCGCGTCCCGATGAACCAACTCCGACAGTTGTGTCGCATTGAAGCGGGCTGACCGCCCCATCATCTGCCCTAGCCGCGGTTATTTAAGCCGCGCTCTGGCGCCGTGGAGCATAGCACCGGACCCTCCTCCTCTATCCCACCTCCCCACGCATTTCCTTCTCTGTCTCCTCTTCGAGCAAAGCCAGCAGCGATTTCGAAGTCCTGGTTCTCTATGTCGGCAGGTGGCCCCAATGGGAGCTCGTCGTCTGGCGAATCTTGGCGCCGCCGCCCTCGGTCACCATGACCATCTTCTTCCATGGCGGCTAGATCCAAAGGCAAGGAGGACATACTCATCTTCTCTGGCAACAAGGAGGACCAGCGGCAGCAGCGGCCATGCCTGCTTTCGGAGGCGACCCTAACGGACGAAGAATTCATCCGTCGGATAGAACCAGTGCCACCGTCATCATGGTGAGTCAAGGACGATCCAAAGTCTCCGCTCCGGCAGGTGAAGGACAAGTTGTTGTTCCCATCACGCAACCGCGGCCTACACATCAGCGGTTGCATGAAGTACGAGCTGGCATCCCCGCTGTGCAATCGCGGCCTCCACATCGGCGGTCGCATGAAGGATGAGTCGGTGTCCCCGCCGCGCAACTGCGGCCTTCACATTGATGGTCACGTCAGGTCTGAGCCGCCGTCACCATCTCTTAGCCTGTACTCGTGGATCTACGTGTCGTCGCCACCTCGACGCCACTGCCCCCAGGGGTGCCACCCACGATCGCCAAGGTGCGTGTCTGCATCTTCCATTACTTGGGAGGCACAGGCTTCGGCGGTGCCTCCGGCTATCGGGCGGTGGTGTCCGAGGACGAGCACGCAGTGTGGCAGCAGACGAGGTACGACTGGTGTCATGTCGCTTGTCGCTCCACGTTTGCCAAAACGGACGTGGTGCCGGAATGGGTCCGTAACAACCCGGACCTCGCCACGGCGTGAGCACTCGACCTCTCAGTGACCACCGTGGAGACGGCCGCCAGGCGTCGTTGCCGCCTTGACAGACGATCACCAAAATCGGCGAGGAGTGGTCGCTTAGGCACTACTTTGCCAACGCCGTCGTGACAAGGCCGCCGCCAAGGCTTCGAAGGCCGCGTTGGCAGTGGCCACGGCGGCACTCCGCATGACGCACCAGGAGGCGGAGCGGCTCCTCCCTAAGCAACAGGCTGTCGTGGTCCTACAGTGTGGTTCCGTCGCTGGAGGGACCACGATGACGACGACGGCGACACCGAAGGAGACGGCGGTGTGGCAGGGCAGGGCGGCCAAGCGTACAAGGTGGTCTCCCAGTATAGGGTTTAGGTTTTTTCTTCTAGCTTTTTAGTTAAACGGTCGAAATATCTACCTACTAGTAAATTATATCCGAACCGGAATGAAATCCATCCAGTTTCATCGAATTTCATCTAGTTGGTTCGAGTTGTGGTTAAGATGTATGCGGCTACGGTTGGATGTCGCCCTTCCATATTCATATCCATGAACTGATCCCCCTGTCGGCGGACAGATGCAGGAGGAAATTTGTGGGTTGTCGTTGAAGATGCACCTGGGGTCAGCCGGTAATATACTTAGTAAAAATGTATATGGAGTAACATGGTTATAACACATTAATGTCTACTTGACCCAACACATTTTTAAACTCAAATAGTACTTATTTTGACTTTGTACATGTGTGTACTTGTGATCCATCAAAACTACAATAAAACGGTTTTCTAAACTCGTCAATACTTACTAGATTTCTCAAAATTACAACACTATGAACGGTACTTGTGGTTTGCTTAAGAAGTTGATCACTGAGGCTACACATTGTAGTACATATAGTGTATTGTGAATGCACAATGCGTATTGTAATTTCTATACAAGTATAGGGGTGTAATTAGGGCATCTCCAACGATCACCCGCAAACCCGCATATGTCCGGACCATGAAAACCATCCAACACGGGCATGTATTGGTCCGCCGGATGGTCTGGACGTGTCCGGCAAATAGGAGACAAATGTGAGGGGCGCTTTGTGGGAGTCCGTACACGAAACGTAGGACTCCGACACCCTCGGCCCACCCAATCCCCCTCTCGGTAGCATTCCCTTCCAGTCTGCCCTTTCTTTCCCTTACTTTGCATCTGCACCCTCCACCTCTGCCGCTGATGTTGTACGTCTTCGGCCGCCATAGAGGCATTGTAGGACGTTCGCAACCAGCACTTACACGCCCGCCCGCCTCTACGACAGCATTGCCCACCCTGGAGCCGTTTGTACTCAGGTACACTCTGCCCCCTGTGGACACCCTCCATGACGGACACCACGCCCGGCAGGTGTCCGTTGAAATGCCATTGAGCTTATTTTCGAATGCCATGTCGTTGTTTAGAGTACGATGGATGGTGAGCTACTCTACCATGGAGGATGGGTTGTTGTTCAATGCGTGGTGGGCCGTATCCGGGGATTTCATAGGTAAGAGCGGCGGGGAGACCTTCTAACAACAAGTGCATGAATCGTTTCACTGACGAAAGTACATTGCTCCCTACGACATGTACGTCATTCAATCACACGATGTGAGGTCACGATCGTATCGATGGTACGCTATCCACACCAGCGTCACCAATTTTTTGTAACGTGGTTCGTCAGCTGGAGGCAAGCTGGCCATTGCACGTGGCAGAGGACGATATCGTAAGTTTTACTTCCACTTGCTTAACTTGTTGCTTGATTCGTTCACCCAATATTGGTCTACACATTATGTAGCCCGCAGCCGTTGCCGTGATGTATCACAAGACAGAGGGACGATCATTTACGTCCACACACTGTTGGATGAAGCTAAAGGAGAAGTATAAGTGGGAGGGACTAATCTGTCGATGAAAAACTTGTTGGACATCTGGTTAATCTAGTCGAATTTGAGACATTGTTGTACTAGACTTAATTTGCACGGTATGTATGGATGATTTGCGCTATTTTTTATCCGAACTTTGACGAATATCGCTAGGTTTGTATGAATCTCGTCCGGTTATTCAAATGTGGGTTGAAATGTACGTGGATAGTGTTGGATGGCGGCCTCCCGCATTTGTGTTTGGAGACTGGTCCCCCTGTTGTGGACGAGAAAAAAATTACGGGTTGCCATTGAAGATGCCCTTAGAGGGCACATGTTTGTTTTTTGCTTTTTTTAGCTCAAGCTAGTCACATGAGAATACATCGCAAAAAAATAGTCACATGAGAAGAGGGGGGAAACGGCTCAGCCTTGACATAGCTTACAAAAACATCTTATATTATGGAATGGGGGAGTAGCTAAGAAGCCCCCCAAATCCTCACGGTGGCGCCTTTTATTGCATTGGAACTCAAGTTTTGCAATCCGTTGGATCAAACTAGGCCTATGTGGCACAAAAAATCCACATCGTTGTTGAGGGTCAAAGTTATGGATAAGACTGCCTCTCTTTTTCTCCCCTAATCCTAGGCTGCTAGGGCAAACTCTTGCATCCAGGCTTCACACGTAAGCCCATGAATTCGACTCCCCTCTAGTAGTCGCTCAACGGCCGGTGGCGGGAGGGGAATCCCGGTGCCTCAGCTTCGACTAGTAGTTTAAGTTAGGGTTGTTTTGTCCTCCCAGGTGTGGCACTCAGGCGGATGGCGACGATTCTTCTTCGAGTTTGTCTTCTGGGCTCTGATCCTCCTCGAGGTCGTCCGTGTAGTCGAAGTAGATTCAACATAAATTATTTTCATCTCCTTGGGACAGTAAGGTTATGATTTATCACCATGTGGCGAGATTTGGTTTCGGGTGCTTCAAATTTATGCAAGGGTTCAAGGAGGACGACTGCGGCTTTAGAGCACTAGTCTTTAGGAGCACATTCCCGGAGACTTTCTGGTTGTCATTGACAAAGTCAAGCTGGCTCCGATAGGGGAATGGCGACATCGGCGTGTCAATGGCTTGTTGTTTAGTGGTCGTTCGGTGGTCTCAGAATCTCGATGTAAATTTTATTATATTTGAGATGCTTTCTACTTCCGGTGAACTTTTACAATAAATCTATGCTTTTTGTAAAGAGAAGAGAAAATCTAACCCTATGTGACAAAATAAAATATATGTCGCTAGCAAGGGTAGAAGTTGTCTTGGAAGAGCTGGATGACCCAAAATACTGTTGGTTTTCAAAAATGGGATAGGATGAACCAAACAAAAAAATCAAAGGTGGGTGAATAATTGATGAGAGAAATTATTGCGAGGCTTTCCTTTCTCGGCTCGGGGACTCACTCACGATTTTTTTCAAAAGTACTACCTAATTTGTACCAAATTCGAAAAGCATATGTCCAAATTGAAAAAAATCAAAAATAGCACCCCGTCGGCCTCGGGGGGCCGAAGAGGGGCCCGTCGGCCTCCGGGGGGCCAAAAAAGGCCACATCGGCCTCCGGGGGGGGGGGGCGAAGAGGGGCCCGTTAGCCTCCGGGGGGCGAAGAGGGACCCGTCGGCCTCGTGGAGGCCGAAGAGTGTCAGGGGCACAAAAATTAATTAAGATGGCATCAAATGAAAAAGTTGTCAACACGAAAAATCTTCGCCTCGTCGAATCGGTTGATTTTGATATAACAATCGTCTTAATCTGAGGTCGTATGCAACATGTAGATCCAAAACAAGATCAGGGGCAGAAGAGTGTCAGGGGGCACAAAACGTAATTAAGATGGCCTCAAATGAAAAAGTTATCAACACGAAAAAACTTCACCTCATCGAATCGGTTGATTTTGATACAAAAGTCGTCTTAATACGAGGTCGTATGCAACCTGTAGAGTCAAAATAAGATAGGGGCAGAAGCTGCACAGTTACTTCGGACAGACCGAATGGATGTCAGAAAATTTGTCACGGGACACCCGATGCATTCGGTAAGACTATCTAAAATTTTTTTGTCACGGGACACCACCCAGATCACACAGCGACACCATCTAAAAAAAGTCACACGCCGGCGGGCTCACCGCCGGCCGCCTCCTTTGTCTGTGTGAAGATAACGAGTAAGCGATCACACGTACTACGAACATGAAACGTGATTTGGAACATGCTGGCTTGCCATGTTTTTTTCTTTTCTTCTTTGAGCACATTACAATTTAAGTTCGTTCACATACATCAAGCATACAATCACTCATATAAACAGACGCGTGCACGTTTTATTTCGATGAGCATTTTCGATAGACTACATCGGCACAACATCTCTTATCTCTTATCTCTTATTTACTAATTGGAAGCAAAATAATGCAAGAGTACTTATTTAATAAAATAATAGAGTCCAAAAGAAGATATGCATAAAGGCCTTAGCAGGATACTAATATATATCATGGGTTATGATACCGGCGAGCTAGACATCATCGCCTAACGACAAATAGCATCACCACTTTTCCCAGTGGCTCATTTAGGATTTCACAAGGATCAATTAACTTAAAAGGGTACTCTCTTTGTTTCTAAATATAACTCTTTTTAAATATTACATTACAGACTACATACATACATATATATATATATATATATATATATATATATACTTTTGATGTGCAGATTCATTTATTTTGCTTTATATGTAGTCCATAATGAAATATCTAGATAGACTTATATTTAGGAACAAAGGGAGTACAAAATAACTTTCAAAATCGTATATACATTCGCCCAATAATTTAAGGGACTTTTGGGACAGCAAAAGTGTGAGATTTTATAATATTCGAAAAAGCAACCACATCTCAATGTTGAATTTAAAGATATTAGAATATTCGTCCAATAACTCTGCAGCTTCTGCCCCTGATCTTGTCTTGACTCTACAAGTTGCATACGACCTCGTATTAAGATGATTTTTGTATCAAAATCAACCGATTCGATGAGGTGAAGTTTTTTCGTGTTGATAACTTTTTCATTTGAGGCCATCTTAATTACGTTTTGTGCCCCTTGACACTCTTCTGCCTCTAATCTTGTTTTGACTCTACATGTTGCATACAACCTCGAATTAAGACAATTTTTATATAAAAATCAACCGATTCGATGAGGCGAAGATTTTTCGTGTTGGCAACTTTTTCATTTGAGACCACGTTTTGTGCCCCTGACACTCTTCGGCCTCCACGAGGCCGACGGGCCCTCTTCGGCCCCCCGGAGGCCGACGGGCACCTCTTCGGCCCCCCGGAGGCCGACGGGGTGCTATTTTTGATTATTATTGTTTTATTTAGACATATGCTTTTCAAATTTGGTACAAATTAGGTAGTAATTTTGAAAAAAAATCCTCGCTCACCGCCTGCTGTAGCCACCACCTCGTTGCCCAAAACGACCAGCCCATCACGCCGCCCGGGTTCGCACTTCGCAGGCGGAGGAGTGGCGCCGGCGGCGATCGATTGACGCCTTGACGGACCCAGGTAACCACCACCGCCCAGATCCTTGCTGGTTCCTGGGCAAAAACGCCCCCTTTCTTCTCGATTTCTCACCGGCCGCTGCCTCTGGTGGTGGGTCTCCGGCGACAGGCCGCGACGAGCGCGGGATGTCGGGGCAGATGTTCGTCCTTGTGGCCGCCGCCGACGTCCGGTACGGCGTGGTGAGAGCCTGCCCCCCTCCCATTGATTCACTATTACGTTTCTTCTGAAGCTGTACTGTCCGTGGGTTCCAATGCTGCCGCTGCATCTTCTGAAAATGATTGTTTTGTTTTTGTCTTGAACTTGTAACCTCGCTGTCCTCGACGTTGCCCAGAGGCCAGAGGTGCAGGGGGTGTGTGTGTGTCTCCGCTGCTCTCTGTTCCTCGCTGTCATTCCTCTGCATTTAGAGTTTGAGTTCGTGGGTGCACTCAACATGTTCGTTAGTTTGCCTGCTTCATCAGCTCCCCGTGGTGTCCACCTGAGACCGACTGAAAAGATAAAAGATAAAGGTTCCAGATTTATTCTTAACTATGATATGTGGTTTGTGATGCTAAAATCTGCCTGGAAATAGTTTGGTGATATCATTGGTTGTGTGTCAGGGTGTTTTGCTTGGGAAACAAATATGAAGAGGTTGCATGAAAAAAATGCGTCTCAAACTATTTACTGATATTGCAATTTGCAAGTGAAGCTCTTATGGAGGTATATATATACACGGCTGCGTGTGATGGAAGAAATGTTATTGGAGACAATTACTAGTGTCGTGCAGCGTGGGTGTGCCAAAAATGATGATTTGGTAGATAGCTCGTGCCGCTTAAGCGTGAAATTTTACTCTTCACCCTATTTCCAAACTGTTTATAGCCGACCGAGTTGGTTTGGCAATGTTGATGTTCAGCCTTTCTTCGTGTATAAGTACGACACCCACGTGTGCATTTTTGTTTGTTGCAAATCCTATTCATGTACACGGACATAGTGTATTTATGCATTTGCTTGTTTTCATGTCTTTTGGTAGTCGTGCGTTCTGAATTATGTCAGCATTTCTTGCGAATACCTTGAAATTCCATGTGCACAAACGGTGGACACTAAATCTGACTCTAACCAATATGTATCTCCCTCATCCTTCGACAGAAAATGCGGCGGGAGTTTGGAAGCCACTTGGAGAATATAGCCCCCGAGTGCGACCTTGTCAAACTCATTGCTCCTGATGGCCTCATGTTTGATGTTGAAGTTATTAAGGAATTCTACAAGCCATTTCTTTCGTCCGACGGATGGGAGGAGTTTGTGGATGCAACTAACATACAAGAAGGTGACTCCGTTTTCTTTGTGTACCGTGGCAACTTCTGCTTTAAGGCTTACATATTCAATTCAAGCGGACACGATAGGTCTTTGTTCTATTGTCAACACTTAAGCGGCACTCTTTGTGATCATCATGTGATGAATGGTAAGTGAATTAGAATCTTCAAAGTAAAATCACTTCTCATTGTGTGAACTATTTGAAACCGCTTCTCGTCATTACGTGCTCACCATAATAGAGTATGGTATGTTTTCCAGGACACGAAGCTCAAGAGGCGAATGACAAGCCATCTATGAATCTTGAGGAGGGATGTGTGCCTATGGATCTCCCCTCTGGGAATCCTAAAAGGAAGAAATCTCCTGTTGTGATGACTCCAGACCAACAGTGCCTTCAGATTTCAGCAGCGCAGCAAATTGGGGTTGAACAGTGTGGCATTGAAGTCGGTTCCAACAATCTCATGGGACCTTCTCAGCATCCCTATATTTTACCCGGGAATACAAGTCTACCTACTCCATTGGAGAAAAAAGTTAAGGAGAAAGTCAAGACTATTCAATCCAAACTTCCCATCTTCGTGAGAGTGTTGCCAGCAATGTCTGTTGATCGCACAAGCCATGACGTATGTGCTCTGGTGAGTTTACGTACTTGTTTACCACTTGTTTACCCGCAACTACACTCTTGGCCTATTATTTGTAGTTTGTTGTTAATTTTGCAATGAAATTTCAGCATTATGTTGTGTAAATAGTGCATCTTCAGTTATTTTTCATCTAAAAACTTACACAGCCGGCTAGAAATTATTTCGTCTGAAATTAAACATTGATTTGAATCTGTGAACTTGTGCATTTATGATGGAGTAGGTCTTTTGCAAGGAATTTGCTTCGGCATGTGGCCTCCCGTACGCAAAGAAAACAATGTATCTTCAGCTGGAGGACATAGAGGTGCCGTGGCCTGTCACGTTAACCTGCAAAAGGTATAACAACAACCAGAGGTGGCTTACCACGGGGTGGAGAAAATTTGCTAGGGACAATGGCCTGAAGATAGGAGATGTCTGCCTCTTCCAGCCACACAAGAGCAACAACACTCAAGGCCTTACAATGATTGTTTATCTGATTCGCTGGTCGCTGAAAAAGGAGTTGTAGCTCTAGCATATTGACTTGGCGGTTTCTTATCAATTGTCTGTATTTCGTATGGCTCTAATAACTCTCTTATGACCTAAGTTTCAAAAAAAAAAAAAACACTCTCTGATGACCTCCTATGAGAGCTGACTTGTTGACCAACTTGATGCTGAGTTCATTTAGGTGACTTGTAGCTGTTAAACAACTATCTAGTATGTATGTCTGCGCCCATGTGTTGCTGCTTCAGCTAGGATTAGAGCTATTTTATTATTCAGAATGTTGTTTGGGGAATGAATGCACGGTTCAAATTTGATAATGTTGTGGGTTGCATGAATGGTCACCAAATCCTCGTGGTGGCGCCTCTTTTGTGTGTCGGAATTGAAGTTCTGCAATACGTTGGATCGAACTAACCCTATGTGGCAAAAGAAAATCCACGTCGCTGTCGAGGGTCAAAGTTGTGGATAAGACTTCCTCTCCTTTTCTCCCATAACCCCGGGCTGCTAGGCAAACACTCCCCTCCAGGTTTTACCGGTGAGCCCGTGGATTCACTTTCCCTCTAGTTGCCGCTTCGACGGTCGGTGACGGGGAGGGGGCTCGGTTCCGTTAGTAGTTTAGGGTTAGGGTTGTCTTGTCCTCACAAGTGCGGCACTTGGGCGGATGGTGGCACTTCTTTTTCGAGTTCGTCTTCCGGACTTCGATCCTTCTTGAGTCTGTCCGTCTGTCCGTAGTGACGAACCTTTGGCGTAGATTCCTTCCTTCTCTTTTGGACGATGAGGTTATGGTTTCTTGTCCTGTGTCGAGATTTGGTGCCAGACGCTTCAAATCTATGCAAGAGTTCAACAACAACGAGTGTGGCCCCATGGCGCCAGTCCTGAGGGGCACTTAGACTCCGGTACGGGAATGACGACAACGACGCGCCAACGGCTCGTTCTAACGGCAGTAGTGGTCGTTCGGGGGTCTCGGAATGTTGATGTAAATTTTATTATTTTTGTGGGGGCAAATGACAGTAGTGGTTGTTCGGTGGTCTTGGAATCTTGATGTAAATTTGATTATCTTTGTCACGGCAGATGTTTGCCCTCGTGGCCGCCGCCGACGTCCGGTACGGCGTGGTGAGAGCCTCCCCCCTCCCATTGATTCATTATATTTTTCTTCTGAAGCTGTACTGTCCGTCGGTTCCAATGCTGCATCCAGCAGAGTCGGTCGATCAGTCTGTATAGGTTATGTGTCTCCTCTGCTCTCTGTTCCTCTGCTTCTGGTGTTTGAGTTGCTGGATGCACTCAACCTGTTTGTTAGTTTGCCTGGTTCATCAGCTTGCCGTGGTATCCAGTTTTATACTTAGCCACCACATGTAGTTTGTGATGCCAAAATCTGCCTGGAAATAGACTGATGATAGCATTCTTCCGGTCAGGGTGTTTTGCTTGGAAAACAAGTATGAAAAGGTTGCATGAAAAAAAATGTGTGTTACTGATTTTGCAATTTGGAAGGAAAGCTCTTATTTTTTTTAGAAAATAAGCGTTACCTCCGGCCTCTGCATCAGCATGATGCATACAACCTCTTTATTAAAACATGAACGTAAACAAATAGTTTGCCTCCTCCGTCAAGTTGCAAAGGAGTAACAAAATAGTTTCAGAAAAAAAGAAGTAAACGGCCACAACCGGCAAAAATAGACATAGATGCCTAGCCACCTATCCTATTATTGGACCGCCATCCAAATCGGTTAAATATATCCCGAGCTATCATCTCCCACCGGGCAGACCCAATAAACAAAGGCTCCCTGGTTTCCGCAGGAGTGAGTAACGACCACGTACGGATCAAAGCCGACGCCATGTGTAGTACCTGCAAGAAATGTATATGTATTTGTCTGTTAAAAACCATGTCATTCATGCAATTCCATATAGCCCATAGTAGTGCACAAACACCTATGCGTATATGTCTAGCAACGTTAATATCAACTCCATCTAGCTACGTGCCAAACAACGTATCGATGCTATCTGGATGATCAATATTGAAAGTGACTCCAACCGTTTGTCATAAAAGTTCCGCTAGTGGGCAATGGAGAAAGAGGTGTTGGATCGACTCCTGATGATCACAAAAACTACATCGCATGCTCCTTGGCCAATTACGTTTTACAAGGTTGTCTTTAGTAAGAATCACCTTCTTCTGAACGAACCACATGAAGACCTTGATTCTTAGAGGCGCCTTGACCTTCCAAATATGAATTGACTTAGACACCGCCGTCATGTCAATAAGGTCAAGATACATCGATTTCACTATGAATATACCAGAATTCGTGAGTTGCCACGAAACTTTATCAGGTTCTCCCGATAAGTGAATGTCCATAAGTCTATTAACTAAGTGCAACCACTCCACCCAGCGATGACCAATCAACGAGCGCCTAAACTGAATGTTTAGAGGAGTTGTCTGTAAAATTGTGGCCACATGTCTTTCCTTATGTTGCACAATGTTATACAACGATGGATACTGTACGGCCAAGGGCGTCTCTCCAACCACGTATCCTCCCAGAATCTAGTTGTCTCTCCATTTCCAACAATGAAGTTAGTTCGATGGAAAAATTGAGCCTTGACCTTCATCAAGCCTTTCCAGAATGGAGAGTCAGTCGGTCTAGCAGAGACCTGGGCTAGAGTCTTGGAATTCAGATACTTATTACGTAGAATTTGCGCCCACATTCCATCCGTCTCTACAGATAGTCTGTACAACCACTTGCTAAGGAGACATCTGTTCTTAACTTCTAGATTCTCAATTCCCAGGCCTCCCTAGTCTTTGGGACGACAAATAATGTCCCATCTCGTGAGTCTATATTTTTTCTTAATCTCATCACTCTGCCAAAAGAAACGCGACCTAAAGAAGTCCAATCTTTTGTGTACCCCTACCGGTATCTCAAAGAATGACAAGAGGAACATGGGCATACTCGTAAGAACCGATTTAATCAATATGAGCCTCCCTCCATATGACAGTAGCTTGTCCTTCCAGCAACTCAACTTCTTTTCAAACCGGTCCTCTATCTTCTTCCACTCGTGATTTGAAAGTTTACGATGGTGGATAGGAATGCCCAAATAGCTAAATGGTAAGCTACCTAATTCACACCCCAAAAGTTGTTTATAGTTTTCTTGTTCTTCTTTGGCTCTTCCAAAGCAGAACAATTCACTCTTATGAAAATTGATCTTTAAACCCGACAACTGTTCGAATAGGCAGAGGATGAGTTTCATGTTCCTGGCCTTTGCTATGTCATGCTCCATAAAGGGGATCGTGTCATCAGCATATTGTAAGATGGACACCCCATCCTCAACTAGATGAGGCACTAGACCACCTACCATGCCTTCCTGCTTGGCTCTTCCGATTAGAATTGCTACCATGTCTGCAACTACATTGAATAGGATAGGGGACATGAGGTCTCCCTATCGGAGACCTTTATGAGTTTGGAAAAAATGACCTATATCGTCATTCACTTTAATTCCAACACTCCCTTTTTATACAAAGGATTCGATTTGCTTCCTCCATAGCTCATTGAAACCCTTCATTCTCAATGCTTGTTGTAGGAAAGACCATTTTACTTTATCATATGCCTTTTCAAAATCCACCTTGAAGCTAACCCCGTCAAGTTTCTTCGAGTGGATTTAATGAAGAGTTTCATGGAGCACAACTACCCCTTCCAGAATATTCCTACCAGGCATGAACGTTGATTGACTAGGTTGCACCACCGCATGGGCAATCTGCGTCAGTCTATTAGTTCCAACCTTAGTGAATATTTTGAAACTCACATTTAGAAGGCAAATAGGTCTGAAGTGTTCAATACGCACAGCCCCCTCCTTCTTTGGCAACAACGTGATAGTCCCAAAGTATAGATGGTGCAACTGCAGGTGTCCTTCAAACAGATCCTGAAACATTGGGATGAGGTCCCCTTTTATAATATGCTAGCACCTTTTATAAAACTCAGTCGAAAACCCATCTGATCCAGGTGAGTTATTGTTTTTCATTTGGAAAATAGCGTCAAACACCTTTTTCTTCGTAAATGGTGCGGTTAATATCTCATTCTCATCCGTTCCGAGTTGAGGTATATCCCCGACTGCCCGTTCATCCATGGCTACCGTATTGTCCTCAGGGACTCCAAACAATTTCTTATAATATTCCGAAATGTACAACTTTAGGTTATCTTGCCCAACAATTGTACCTTCATCTTGCTCTAGTTGATTTTTTTTTCTTTCTATGTTTACCATTAGCAATTAGATGAAAAAATTGTGTGTTGTCATCCCCTTGAATCACGTGGCGCACTTTTGCTCTTAGTGCCCACTTTAACTCCTCTTCCCTGAGTAGTTGTTTGAGGTTATATTCTGCTTTCGCTTTGGATTCCCTTTCATTGTCATTCAACAGCACGGATTCAGCCTTAATATCTAGGCGATTTATAGTTTAATAAGCTTTTCTTTCTTCAGCTTATATACACCACTTCCATGTTTCGCCCAACCTCGAAGAAACTGTATTAGATGCCTAATCTTATTTTGCCAACTGTCAATGTTGGACCTACCCCCAGGGGCTCGCGACCATTCTCGCGCGACGATGTCTAAGAAACCTTCTCTCTCGAACCACGCCACCTCAAACGAGAACGCCTCTTTATTTCCCTATGAGTTGCCTTCCCAGAGTCAACAAACAGTGGGGTATGATCAGAAATCACCCTTGACAGTGCTCTCATTGTTACTCGTGGGAATTTCTGATCCCATTCCACACTACCTAGTACCCTATCCAATTTCTCAAACATTGGATTAGGTAAGGCATTGGTCCATGTGAATTTTCTACCCATAAACTCTATCTCTATTAAGTCCAGACTTTCGATGATAGTATTAAACATGAATGACCATCTGCCATCAAAGTTATCGTCATTCTTTTCATCCTTTCGCCTGATAATATTGAAGTCGCCTCCCACTAAGATAGGTAACCTCTCATTCCCACGTACCCGAACGAGGTCAGACAGGAAATCCATCTTGATCTCCGGCTGGGCCGCGCCGTAAACATCCACAAGTGCCCATTGGAATCCATCCTCCTTAGAGCATACTCTAAATTTGACTGCGAAATCACCCAAAACCACGTGTCGAACTTCTAGGGTCTCGCATCTCACCCCAAGTAAGATCCCTCCAGACCTTCCTCTTGGAGGCAAACAATGCCAATCGAAATCAATGCCCCTAGACAGCGTGCTTAGAAACTGCGAAGTGAAATTATCCCTACCAGTTTCCATTAACGCAATAAAATCGAGTTTATGCTCGATAGTTGCCTCCGCAAGAAATTTCCTTTTAGCCAAGTCACCAAGACCTCTGCTATTCCAAAATATACCTTTCATCGTTCATCATGAAATTTCTTTGCGGTCTTAAATCTAGCACTTCGTCGAACCGCCGACACAGGATACACTTTCCTCTTCCATGAACGCTTTGGCTTGTCCTGTATAGCAACACGGTCCACACAACCAGTCGCTATCTATGGACATTCATTGAGTTGAGTAGGGGCCACATACCCCTCCTTAATCATGTCATCTTCCTCCTATGTAACCAAGGACGAAGGTACCAGATCCTCACATAAGCGGTCCAACACCCCCAACCCTAGATCATTAATCTCATCATCATCTAAAGGTTTAACCGCCGCTATATTTCGCAACATAGTCATAGCTCTCTCCGCCTCTAAGTCTAAAAGCTTATTAACATAATTCGCTTTGTCATTATTCCCTAACGACACTCCTAGCTTATTGGCCTTAGATAAAATATCATCATCCGAAAAATGAAGAATAGAACAAGATGTATTAACAGCCATACATATCGATGTCTCGATGTCACGAAGCTTGGCCGCCCGCATGGCACGACCCGTGATCAAGTCATCTGCGTTTGGCTGGTCCTGGATGTGGCAGCTCATCCGCCTATTCCCGGACATCGGGTCAGGGATGCCCCCGAATTCAACCACCTCCTCAATGGAGCGCCCAGTCAACCAGGAGCCTCCTGTCCCCCGTCTGGCAGAGATATCTGGGGCGCCACCAGTCCCCGAGACCACCAATCCCGGTGTGCCACCGTTACATGCCGGGAGGGCCGGTGCATTCGTGGATGTCGGCCGACCATCTGTCGTTGATCCAACACCGTTGGATGCCTGAGAAGAGCTGCCTGCCGTGGCGCGCCGTGTCAGAGGGGAGCCACTTGCTCGCCGACTGACATGGCTAACCGGCCGCAGCTCGACTTCGTCACACTCCAAATGAGGCTGGCCGCTAGTCGCACCCAGCCTTGCGCCGCCCGTCGAAGTCCTGACCACACGGGGAGTCACACCCGCCATGTCGCGCTCCTGCATGTCGCCCGTCATTGTCGCGAGCGCCACCTTAGGCACCGCACCGGCCGTCGGCAGACCAACGGCCGCCGGTGAGACCCTACCAATACCACCCGCATCAACGGTGATTGGAGACACCATAGGGGCAGCATCATCCTCCGGTATATCAGCCGCCCCAGCCGACCTCGACTCACGAGCTGTAGTCAAAGGCCGAGAGTGATACCACACCTCTCTAGGCGAGGACACCTCCCACCTCGGTATCAAAGGTGACACCGGTGGTGAAAGAGAAGGTAGCTCATGCTCCTCCGGATCATCCAGTTCCACCCTAGTACTCCAAAGCTTACTCGGGGCCAATGATGATCCAAAAGAACCAAACCGCAACTGATGTGAGGAGGAGGTACCATTAGATTGCTCACATAACTTAGCTGACTCAACCGTTTTAGCCATCGGCGCTACCCTCCTGTCCAACCCAGGGTCCATAGGAGTTTCTTTCTGAGCATGTACATCTCCGTCATGACCCTCATCAGTATCCATATCAACCTATCTGGTCAAATCAAGGAACTCAGCGTTCTCCTCGATCTCAATATCTAGCAGAAAGCTCTTGCCATCATAGGTCCACCTAACAGATTCTGGAATGTTCTCAACGCTAATGACGTTAACAAACAAGCGAGCAACTCCATTAGAACGAGTAAAAGGCATATCCACCTTCTCGGTCTTACCAATTAAAGAGCCCAGACTCCAAGTGACCTTTACATCATCAAGTGCCACCTGAGGTGCTCCCGCAAACTGAACCCAAAGTTGCGCTAGTGGAGTACCCTTCGGTTCCTTCCGTGTCCATGGCTCAAACTCCAGTACACATGAACTATTTGGAACCTTGCTCATCCCAAATGTCAGGAGTCGACCAGGATCCTCCTTTGTTGGAAAATCCACCCGGAATGCGTGATCCTCGAGACTTACCGGGTTCCAGTGGAAATTGGAGGGTACCAGCTCACGCAAATGCTGCACCACCTGCTCAGTAGTCATGCTCCCGCGGGTAACACGTACAATCCCAGTCCGGGAACTCTCCGGTACAAATGCATGCGAAGAAGCACGTGGAGACACAAAAAACATCAACTCTGGGCAGCTAACACCATATATCGTCACAACTGGTTTAGGCCCTAAGAGAAACGGGCACTCCCCGTTATCATGTCTCGGTTTCTGGCATAAGTCATAGAGTTCAACTGTGCATTCAGCTGCAAAATGTCTCGGCCCACCACACCGGTAGCAAGACATCTTTTCTTTCTTACGGGCCCATTTAGTGAGGTTCTTCCCCTCGGACTTGTCGAAAGCTTTATCTGACGCAGCGTCCCGGCCCGCACCCACCTTTGCCTTTGGCACCTTGACCTCGGCGAGAGCCTTGATGACCTCTACCACCTTCCCCGTAAGGACCGGAACAGCCTCCCCCGCACCCGTTGTGGGTGCTGTCGGAGCCTTCTGTGGCACCGCGTCCTCGACGGGCCTGTATGCATCATCCACCGAAGGGATAGGAGGTGGTGGCCTTCTACCTCTACCCCGTCCACCCTGGTATGGGCGGTACCAAGTCCGGTTCCTGTTGATCGAACCCATCGCTCCCTGGACGAAAGGGCCTGGGGTCCATCGTACCCCCAGCTGCCTCCATCCATCCGGCCACCGTTGGTAGACGATGAACCACGGTGAATACCCTCGCCATAGACATCATATCCATCGTCTCCCCCATTAACCTTTAGCAATCCGCTTATCAGGCAGCGTTGCAGCGCCGCGCACGCCGGCCCAAGCACCACGACCTTGAGCCGGCCTGTGGCCACCGTCGTTCTGTTCCGCAACCCGACCGTGCGCCGGTACGTGGCCGCCGTCGTTCTGTCCCGCAGGCCGCGCCCCTCGTGGCGGCAGGCCCTGCTGTTGCTGTTGATGATCAGCCCTCGCGGGAGGAGGAGCCGGACGACCCGGAGCATTCCCTCGACCTGTCATCGTTGTCGATGCTCCCAACGCAGCCGTCACCGCCGGAGGAGCGAGTACCCTGTCCGCCTTCCCCACTCCGATAGAAGGAAACCCAGGTCGTGCAGTACGTCTACGTATCCTAGGTACATCCAACCGTGCACTTCGACCAGAGCTGTTGTCGATGGACAGAGAGCCATCAGCGACCGGGCTGATAATTGGGCCACATACCCAATCAACGCGTAGCCCACGGACTTCCCGCTCGCATCAGGCCCACCTAAGCCCAACAAGTAATTCAAACGCTCTGAGCGTTGATTACGGATCACAGCTGCGACCTCCGTCGCCGGCGCCGTCACCGGAGCTGCCATGTCCCTTCTCTTTTTCCTCCGTTGGACCACCTTTCAGGTGGAATCGGAAATAAAATCCGCAAGCGTGAGTTTGGGGAGACTGACCTTCGGAATCGGACCTCGCCATGGCTTGATTGTGTGCGTTGAAGTGCGCCGATGAACCAGCCGCCTCGCCACCTCCACGGCCTCCGTCTCCTCCAGCCCAGCCCAGCCGGATCGTAGCGTGGAACGTATTCGTTGACAATTCCTGCAAGCACATCATCAGAGAGATCTACCTACAATGCATCGCAAATGATGTCCGAAGGCGTCGGTGATCCTGCTTCCGGCCGATCTCCGACGTGACTGTCCTCCTCCTCCTCCTCCGAATCCTCTCCTCCTTCTCCCTCCGCTAGCACCCAGAACCGGCCACCCACCCGGCGGTGGTGGCCTATGCCCGCCGATGCCAGTTGCCCGTCGGTCGCCATCGCCCGAGTCGCCCCACGTGCATCCAGCCTGGACGTACTAAGTATGGGGAGTTGGTATCACTATATGGACATATACTATATAATTACTACTGTATACCGCTGCGTCTGATGGAAGAAATGTTGTTGCAGATAATTAGTTGTGCCGTACAGGGATCGTTGAGCCATGAGTGTGCTATATCCACTGATATTTGCCAAAAATTATGATTTGGTAGATAACACGTGCCGCTTAAGCGTGAAATTTTACTGTTCAGCCCATTTCCAAACTGTTTATAGCCGAACGAGTTGGTTTGGCAATGTCGATGTTCCGCCTTTCTTCGTGTACAAGTACGCCACCCACTGGTGCATTTTTGGGTGTTGCAAATCCTATTCATGCACACGGACATACATGTATATACGCATTTGTTTGTTTTCCATGTCTGTTGATAGTCGTGCGTTCTGAATTATGTCAGCATTTCTTGTGAATAACTTGAAATTCCATGTGCATAAATGGTGGAAACTAAATCTGGCTCTAACCAATATCTATCTCCCTTATCCTTCGACAGAAAATGCGGCGGGAGTTTGGAAGCCACTTGGAGAATATAGCCCCAGAGTGCGACCTCGTCAAACTCATAGCTCGTTTGATTTTGAAGTTATTAAGGATTTCTACGAGCCATTTCTTTCGGCGGATGGATGGGAGGAGTTTGTGGATGCAACCAACATACAAGAAGGTGAATTCGTTGTGTTTGTTTACTGTGGGAACTTCTGCTTTAAGGCTCACATGTTCAATTCAAGCGGTCTCGAGAAGTTTTTTTTCTGTTGTCAACGACCTACTGAGATATTTGGAGCTGTTCCGTCGAGCACTCTTTGTGATCATCGTGTGATGAATGGTAAGTGAATTATAATCTTCAAGTAAAATCACTTCTCATCGTGTGAACTATAGAGCCGGTTTAGGTTATTTTGTTTTTGTAGTTGCTTCGTGTATGCAATACCTAGCAATAGGCATAAGAATTGACTGATTTCCCTTAGCGTTACACGAGTGATTTTTCTACCAAAACCGTTACTCTAATATTTATTTTTCTTACTTTGCTAAAAAGATATGAGATACTTTCTCTTGTGTAGACTGCTAAGTGCCAACAACAACAAGGACAACAAATTCATTGGTTGAGAGCTTATAGAAAATCATGGTGCATGGTGTGCTCATACAGCTCCAAGAAATTAATTTGTTTTGCATCGCTAACAAATTCAGGCCTACCATTGGTCGTCAATGCTTGGCGATTTGGTCATGCCATATAGGCTATACTCTTGGATTGATCTGTACAAAATTACAACACCTCATTGCCATCTCAACTTCATCTAATGAAGAAAACTACATTCTCTATTTAAATCGTATGCGCTTCTTGCAAGGTGAGACCACACATTCCGAGTCATTCACCTCAGCAGAGAGTTTAGCAACATTGACATACTTCTTATATGGTGGTATCCGTGACTCCCATCCTACTAGCTCAAACTCCTCCTTCGGCGGAACAACGGAGCCCGCGATCAGGTCCCCAAACCCCACCTTGGGTAAATCCCTCGTAGGATCGTCGTCTTCGCGGTGCGGTGGCATGAGGCGAAGCGGAGCAGAGGTCGATGACACGAGTTTTGCTATATCCACCGGGCGATCTCTCTCGATGAGAATCTTTGGATGTTCACGAAACATCGAGAGGTTGTTTGCCAGATAGTTTCTGTACTTGTTGAGGATATGTTGCCAGAACTGAACATTCTGGTTCTTTCTGAAGATATCGGCGCACACATTTGCTACCACGAGCGAACCTCCCATCAACACAGCTAGCTCACTCGCTACCAATGATAGCCGGGGGTGATCGTCTGGATTTGTGCTTCCAAATGCAAGGACCTTGAAGAGGTAACTGTACTCCTCTAGCGACAAGCTGTTTAAGTGCATCGGCCTTATGGTTCCAAGCCTCGATACACTCTCGATCCTACTTATGATGATGATCTTGCTTCCTTTTGCCATACGTCTGGTTGTGGAGTAGAACTTTTGCCAACTAACATCATCTATGTCTGAAGTAAATTCAATCACAACCAAAGTCCTCGCGGTTGGAATGAAAGCTCCATGATCTATTTTGTGAATGCTTTCTCCTTTTAAATGCAAGATCGAAGAGAAGTGTGATTTAACTCTATCGATGTTACAAACATGCGCGACTAGAGTTTTCTTGCCCACTCTATTGGTGATGATGATCGGAAGAACAGTTGGAGCGAAAGGAGGAATATTTTCTTGCATCAAAACAGTCATGATTTGCTGTTTTTCTACTTGACGACCAAACATGAAGTTGTCGATGTAGAGGTACGTGTCATAAGGGCTACGAGGCATGCGCTCACATCCTCCAACAAGCAAGACAAACTCTGTCATGTTAGAAACCATGGTTTCTAACTTCTCCAATACACTATCAAGGTCATCACAAGTTGTAGCAGTGCTCCTTGTGGTACGTAAGCAGTTGGTGGAATTGGTATGAAAGCAATTGATAGAATTCGTGAGCGACAAGGTATTAGAGCTGCTGCTAACCTCTTTTTCGGTCCTTGAGCTGCAAAGGGTCCTGTATTTGATGGTGTCCAGGACATGATAACCTTGGTACATAGCCTCCACAAGCCTCTTGAGCTCAAGCAACATTCTGGAGTTGGTGATGTACCGTCCCTCGGCCTCTTCGACGACCATGTGAACTCGAAGAAGCAGCTGTTGTAGCCTTTCCACCTTCTTCTCTAGATTTGCATGGCTCTCATGCTTCTTTATCAAGAAGGATATGAACCGGTTAACTAGGTCGCCTGCAATCGCAGAGACAACCATGTCCATCTTGAATGGTTTGTTTGTGTATCGTGTGTGTGGGGGGGGGAGGGGGGACTAAAATAGATCTTGCAACTCCGCATGAGCCGTCATGCTATTGCTCCAGGTGAAAAGAGTTGGTTGAGAAAAGGAGACAGAGAGAGAGGTAACAACATGGCATGCTATTGCTACTTGTGAAAGACTGAAAGTGATTGGTTCAGTTTGAAAAAATCTCACAATTCCACTTGAGCTGCAGCCATGTGTTGCTCCCGTGAAAGGGATTGGTTGAAAGTTGAAATTAACCTCTATAACAGAAACTATGGTGATTGGTTGGCCAGTGCAAGAAATTGACATGCATATCGATCAATATCTCTGAATTCTTCACCGGCTCCTCTTTTGTTGACAGCAGTAAGTACACTCTAAGAAATTCGTTTTAGAGCTTGGGCTCCACTAGGTTGTTTGTGGAAAAAAAGTGCGATCTTCAAGAAAACGTAAAAAAGAAACTCCGTATGAACATATGAACGAATTCTACGGGGTTTTTTAGAAAAGGAGGATGACCCCCGGTCTCTACATCTGGAAGATGCATGTGGCCATTTTATTGATTATTTCCGAGAACCTTACAAGGTAGTACAACATCATGCATGAATCCGCCATCTTGACAACATCTCCCGCTACTCCTATCCATATGATGAAGGGGTGCAAGCTGGGCCAAATACCCAGGCCTCTCACCTGAGCCTAACATCTAAAGCCGGAGGCCCCGACCGAGCCACATACATGGTCCGGGGCACAAGCCGGTCTGACACGCTGTCACCATCTTTCACTGGTTCATCTTCAGAGCAGATTGAGGTGCCAGCCTTGGCAGGTGCCTCCGCCATCGATGCCACCATGACGCCAAACGTCGACCTCCACCTACGTGAGTCCATCTCCAAGCAGCGGACGCAGATCCATGCTAGGATAGGGCCGCACCACCGCCATCACCCACAAACCACAAGCGCCATCTAGCCTCAAGGTTCCCAAAGCGACGCCTTCAAGAAGGGAACGACGCCGTGAGCGTCACCGCCGCCCAACAAAGTTAAGGCTTTCGCCCGGGAGACCTAGGGGAAGGGGAAGTGATGGGATCATTCCATACCGACGCCTCCTAGGAGGGAAACGGCACCCTCAGGCGTCGCCGTCGACGCGGACGGCCATGGCCAGCCAGGGATTTCACCCGAACTAGATCCCCGCCACCAGCAGCGCCTCCTGTACAGAACCGGCGATCCAAGGAAGCGCAGCCCGACCAAGCTAGCCCGCACGCTGAACAGGGGAGGAGGGGGGCGCCAGATCCACCGCCCGCACGGCTGCTAGCCTGCCGTGCCTCGCCAATGGAGCCACCGCTCCAGATCCGGGGTTCCCCACGCAGAGCCAGGACAGCCGAGGCCCCGCCGCCACCATCCTTGGCGCCACGGGCTTGCCCGGCGGTTGCCTCAGGCAGCGGCGAGGAAGGGAGGGGGAGGGAGTGAGGCTGGGGGCGGCTAGGGTTGGGAGGGAGGGGGAGGGGGAGGGCTATGATCACGTTAACAACCCTTGACTCCAAAACGAATTCTACGTGTGTATAAAATTTCTTTATTAGAGATATTGTAACATTTGACCTACCTCCAAATGTGCATACAAAGCTTTTCCTCCCCCTCCTCACGCGACCGCGTCGGCCCCATGGGCGACCGGCCATGCTCCCGCCCCCGCCGCCTCTAGCCCCCCTCTCCTCCTCCTCCCCGTCGTTATGGCTGGCGCCCGCGGCCGGCCTAGCCCCGGTGACACTGGTGGCGGTGGCCCCCTGACCTTCCCTTCCCATGGCTCTTCGGCGCGGGGCGGAGCTGCAGGGGGGTGCTCCTAGGCGGCAATGGTTCATGTGACGGTGGGGCTCGCGGGCGGATGGCTGGACGGCGGCGTCGCCATTGGCGGCGAGGTGTCGCTACGACATGACTTGGCAGCACCCCCTCGGCCCAGATCTGGGCCCTTCGGGGCCCATCTGGGCTTGGGTGGGCGACAGTGGTGCGGGCCTGCGGCGGGACTTCCGGGAGGCGGGGGAGCGACGACGAGCTGATGGGTGCCGGTGGCACCGACGCCTGCCTGCTACAGCATGGCCGGCGGGGCTTAGAGGGCCCGTTTCAGGCCTAGCCGGGCCAGGGGTGGCCTGGTATGCCCTGCTGCCGTGTCCGGACGGCGACCGCGACGGTGTCGGAGGTGTGATCCTCTCACACGACTGCGGCGGAGGTTGTTCCTTCCCGCTTGGCTTCGGTACTGCTGCTATGTCGCTTGGCGCTTCTCTCCGGGCTTCTTGGCCTCGTGTTGGTGTTCGTAGTGTGACAAGGTGTGTGGCGGCACTACCGCAGTGGCACATGGGGTTGGGCGGTTGTCTGGCTAGTCGGCTTCGGTTGGGCGGTGGGGTTTGGAGTGCGGGAGAAATCCTTGTCGGTTTGTCCGGCTCCGATGTGGTGACACCGGCGGGTGCCACCATTCCTTTCTGGAGGGTATCGGGAGTTGTCATCCCCTACTTCCCTCTGCATGTCGGGGGAAACCCTAGGGATTGTCCGGGCAGCAGCGTCGTCGGCGTCGCATCCCTTCTTGAAGGTGTTGCTTGGTACGCGGTGGATCGGAGCCTCGGGCTGTGGTGGTTTGTCTCCGGAGGGCGCAGCGGTGGCGGGTCATCCGCTCTTTGTCAGCTGTCGTTGTTGGCATTTGTTTTTTCTTCTTTTTCTTTTGGGCTTGATGTGCTGCTCGCCCCAGCAATGCTATGTATCGGTGTTGATTGCTTTGGAATACAAAGCGGGGAACCCTTTTTTGGATAACATTTGACCTTCACACAAAAACACAACAAATCTGTTGATTTGTAGCGCTTGCACCGTTTGCCATTAAAACCCATGAATATGGTTTTTGTGTAGGTCAACAAATTCATAAATTTATTCTTTGTGTAGCTCGCATGTTAAATGTAGCAAAGAAGCAAAAAAAATGCCGACATGGTCATACCATCGCCTCGCCCACCACGCCCCAATCGAGAAAGCAAGGAAGCAAAAGACTACTCACTTAGAGAAATTATAATAAGATGATGTAAGCAAGTTATAAGATTTTAAATATTATATTTTTGTTGAGTTTGAGGAGAGAGAAGAAAAACATGACATGGACTAAGAGTCGCGTATATGAAGACTCCAAAAAGCTTTTTGAGAGTGTAAGGTTGATCATGTATTAATAAAGTATTCCCTCCATTTCAAAATAATTGTTGTAGTTTTAGTACGGCTTTAAACTAAAAACATGACATTTAATTTAAAACAGGGAGCAGTAGGTAACTTTTGGCTACACATGTTGACTATAAAATTGACGATATATTGCCATAATTTGACTATTATTATCCTTGCTCTTACCCAGTCGAGTGGATTGCTTAAAGAAACTGGACTTGGTTATTTATTATGCAGTGTTGTTGGAAAAGTAAGGCTCTGAGTGGGTTGGTGTAGAGTGCTCTGAAAGAAACCGGAGCCCAATCACAGTGGCTGAGAACTTTGACACGAAGAGTGAAGAAAGTTGGCACCTGGACACAGCGACAGAAGGTTTTGACTATATCACCGCTGACATTTTCCTGGGTATTAATGACATGGATTGGTGGCCAGCATATCGTGTTCCAGACAAGATCAACCGGTAGTACTCCCATGAGTACGGCTGGCTATAGTGGGAAGTATACTGGTATTATACATATGATATTAGCGTATGATATTACCTTTATACTTCATAGTATCATAGAGTAGTATCATATATAATCATATTTATTGTCATGCATGACACAAAGTAGTATAGTATTTAATATGATACAGTATCTACCTATGTTACTCTAATCATTTTTCTCTTTTTTAATTATTTGCCATATCAACAGGTTTGTTAATTTCAAGTGCAAGATACCACCTAAATTACCCTCACTATGACCAGCCTGCAAAGTTAAAATGGGTAGCACGAAGTAACATGATAATAACACATTAATGTCTACTTGACCCATCACAATTAATCAACACTTACTTTTTTTAATGTTCATTATTTTTTATATAGCTCACCATTCATTGCCAAATGGTTCAATACTTACTTTGCCTGTGCACATGTGTTGTGCTTATGATCCATCAAAATTACAATAAAAAGAATTTCTAAACTCATCAATGCTTACTAGATTTGTCAAACATACAACGCTATGGACGGTAAATGTCGTTTGCTTAATAGTTGATCGACGAAGCTACACATTGTAGTACATTGCGCCTTGTGAATGTCACAATTCGTAGTGTATTTCTTTTAGAAGTACATGGGTGTAATGAGGAGGCACACGTTTGTCTGTTGATTTTTTAGCTCAGTTACATTCAGAGGAGCTAGTCACCGTTCTCACCCAACAGACATTCTTTTCTTAGCTGCTCCTGAAAGTAGTTGGTCAGTGGAAGTGAAGACTTCAAAGAAAGAGAGGGAGGGGTAGCGTCCTTTAACGTCATTTCCTCGTCGAGAAAGTCATTGCCTCATCGAGAAAGTCATTGTGTGGACATAATATACATGAGCAGAGGAGAAAAAGTTTTGGCCTCGAGTTAGCTATGTTTATTATTCATCAGCTTTCTTCGTTTTTTCTTTATTTCTTTTCGCCTTTTGCTTTTTCTAAACACATGTCTATTTTTATTTAATACACAATGTACATTTTTCTATACAAGTGAAACATTTTTTATACACGTTGAATTTTCCAAATACATGATGTAGATTTCTTTAAATAAATGCTTGAACATGTTATTAGCATACATATTAAATATTTTTTAAATACACAGTGAACATTTTGTTAAATGTGTGGAACATTTCTTTATACTATGCAAACATTTTTCCGACTGTATAATATTTTTTTAAATGTTACAAATATATTTTTAGTAACACCCAAATATTTTTAAGTATAACAAACAGATTTTTGAGTGGCACAATACAGTTTGTGAATTATTAAAACCTTGTTTTACATTTGTAAACACTATTTAATTTGACATTAAACATTTTCTTGAAATGTGTGACCATTTTTTTTAAATGTCACGAACAATTTTTATGAATAGTATTAGCATTTTCAGAAAGTTATGCGCGTAATTTTTTCACTGTGTTGAAATTTTCTAAGAATTACATAATATAATTTTATAGTGTATGTATTTAAAATGTTTTCAAATATAAACAAGATGAAAAAGAGAGAAAATAAACAAAAACCAACCACCTGTAGAAATAAAACAAGCAAAGCAAGCTTAGTCGGCCCAATAAACTGGTTCCTGGAGGCAAGTGGTTATTCGGTCTCAAACGAGGCAAGACATAACCACGTCCTGTTCTAAATACTAGACAAGTGAACTGGTTCTCGACATGGAGTTTCTTAGCCAGAGCTCATATGAGCTAGGGTGAACAGTAAAATAAAAAAAGCATTGAATATTTTTTACTGACGAAAGTTTTCAACGCTTGCAAAATTGCAACGTGAAATGACATTTATAGAAGCTGTGGCTAAAAAAACAAAATCATTGCTCCAAAAATGTCATTTCCAAAAGCATTTTGGAGTTATGTTTTTTTTTTTTTGCCACGGCTTCTACAAATTGTGTTTCATGATGAAATTTTGGAAATGTCAAATACTTTTGTCAATATTTTTCACTAAAAATATTCAGATTCTCTGAATTTTTATTCAATACTTTTCGATTTTACTGTTAACCTGTGCTCAATTTGAGCTCGGGACTTGAAGAGTATTTACGACTGGTCCTTCCCTATTTTCCCATCACGGTTGGTACGGCGGATATATGAGTGTGGTTATGTCTGATGTCTCGCTTGATGCGAGGTTGTGACGGCCTAGCTCGCGGCCTCGTGGGAGGCCACTGCCTCGTTTTTCTCCTGCGTCCAATGCACGTCCAATGGGATCAATGCACGTCCAATGCACGTCAACAAAAGTGTTTTGGCAAAAGGAGAAAAGCATTAGGGCTACACCGCGGAAAGAAATGAAAAACAATATGGTCTATGTATGAATTCAAAAAGGAATACTACTGTTGTAGAATCAGAAAAAAAGTGTATTGCCTATTGATTGCTGACAATAGTTTCAAAAAACAAAGGAAAATAACCAGTGGGATCCATGCTCATTAATTGTTTACTTTAGTTTCTTATACTACCTCTCCTTTTCTTTCTAGACCCATCTTCAAGCCACCCAACACATCTTCTGCGGGCCCCAACATGGTCCGGGAGGCATGAACCTTTTTTTCTAACAAGGATGACGTGATGGTTCTAGAACACATTGGAGGCAGTTGATGGGGTACTATTCATGACAGTTAGACTGAAGATACCAACTATGGGGATTAACGCTTTGGATCCATTTCAAAAGTGATACAGTGTATAAAATATAGTGGTATAGAAATGATTGTGTTCTATAAAATGTTCTGAAAATTTTAAAAAATCTTAATGTTTTCAATAGATGTTCCTGATTTTGAAAATTTATTCATAAGTCCGGAAGATGTTCTGGAATTAAAAAATACATTTAAAAAATGTTTGAAATCTAAAAAGATAGTAGTTTTTTCAATTGTTCCACTTTTTAAAATGGTTTGGAATATAAAAAATCATCAAATCTTCAAGATAATGTGCAAAGGTTGTCCAATCGGACTCCATGGAGGCTTTGTCCATCCTTTGTGGCGATTGACTTGCTCGCTCAGGGTACATACATCTTATGGCTGAGATTAAAACGTTGACACTAGACCGGGAGTTTATTCCTCAGAAACTTAATAAGGATCAAAAGAGCTTTGCCACACCTACATAAAACTACTTATAAGAAACTTACGTAAGTGTACGTTTTGGGGATCAAAATATAGTCGCCGATTGTTTGCCAAACTATTGTAGCAAACCACGTCTGTGTCGTTGCACCAAAAATAACATAATGAGGAATTACCGCCTCTCGACTGTAATAACTCTACAACTACAGGATAAAACTCATTTTACCGCCAGAAAACAAAACAATGGATTTGACACATGGTGTTTCTGTTGTTACCGTCCAAAATTATTGCACCCCTATTCGCAAGAAAAAAAATGAAAAATTGCATGCCTGGTTTGATTAGCAGTCCAACTTCTGCGGCCTGGCTTCTACTGAAGAGCCAATGACAGCAAGCCGCGCGCGCCATTGCCGTCGCGCCCATATCACACGCCTGCCCAACCCAACCAACCTCGTTGTCGATCTCATTTTCTTCCCGTTGGCTGCGCACACGTGGGCTCCGTTCCGTTGCGGGGGTCGGGGGATAACTCCAACGGCTTCCTAGCTAGCTACACGGCCGAACAAGCTTCCTACTAGTTGCACTTGCACGTCTGGATCACCCACCTGCAACTGCAACTGGAAGAACGACGTAGCTTTCCGTTTCCCGCTTCTCCTCCGGCCTGATGAGGCCAGGCCAGCAGCAGCGGCTTCGCCACGCACGCACCAACGGTGCTCCTACTTATCTTGTCCCGAGTATACGTGCTCGCTGTCGGAAGCTTCCCCGGATTCCGTGTCACGCTCCACGGCGGTCGTTTGGTTTTCTCTTTTAACCCCAAACCGTAGAACAATTCTACGGTATAATTTATATATGTATGTATATATGTATGTATATATGTATATATATATATATGTGTAAAGTAATAAGTACAGAAAGAAAGAAAAAAAAGAACTAGCATGTCCTATTTATCCAATTCCAGCCTTTGGAAAAAGAAACATTTAATCAAAAATTATTGTCTATCTACTGGTTGAACTTTTGAATATGCTTCTCTTTAATTTTGAACTTGAGCAACTTGAGAACCTTCTTGAGAAATAACCTCCAAGAATGAATGGATTGTTGTTCTCCAAGAAATATTTTCCCATTTCTTTGTGTCTAAATGTTACAACGGAATAGGATAGTAATTTCTGCAGCAAATTCTTTGGGAAGCATGTCCTTGGTTTCTTCAAGGGCAGGTGTACCTCTGTTCTTTCCTCGCAGCAGGCTATTCCAACACTCTCTAACAAAATTACAGTCATACAGTAAGTGCAGAAAGGTTTCCTCAACTTGCTCATTGCAGTTAGGCCAGTGTGGATCATCTAGTTGCATTCCTTTTCTTTTCAGTAGTGTTCTTGTGTTGACTCTGCAGTGTGCCACTAGCCAGAAGAATATCTTGTGTTTTAATCTGCTGGCATTTTTCCAAATGAGACCAAGAAAAAAGGGTGTTCATCATTTTCTCTCATCAATTGCTTATACATTTGCATGGAAGGATAGTTTCTAGCAGATCCTTTGGTGTGCCAGACATCATATGCGAAAGGAATTAGTTGGGGGAAGATTGTTCTGAAGAGTGTTTAATTGCTGGAATGCTTCTACTGATAGAGGCAAGTGAAAATGATCAACTGCATCTGTTGCCGCACAGAATTCTTGAAGTGAAATATTGTCATTGATTGCAAGAGAGTGCAACTCTGGGTATTTGTGTTGTAGATTTTCATCAGCCTAAGCATCTTTCCATAACAAGACAGTGCTTCCAAACTGTACTTTGCAAGTGGACTTCATCTTGAAATCATGCCATAGGGCAAGGTGTGCCTTCCACCAAGATGAGCCTTCTCACTTGCCCATGGGAATATTGTTTTGGCAATATTTTTCCCAGACCAAATGAACCCATGGGATATCTTTTTTATTGAGAAAGTTGGAAATGATTTTCATAAGCAAAGCCTTGTTGTGGGTGGCAATATCAAGAATCCCCAGTCCTCCTTGTTCTTTTGGCCTACAAACCTTGGACCACACAATTAATGCAGTCCCTTTGTCCTCCATGCCAAATTTCTCCAGAGCAAATGCCTTAGGTATTTATTTATTTATTTGTTCAATTACTCCCATTGGTAGTGCTAAAGTGCACATGAAGAAGATTGGAAGAGCAGAGAAGACTGATTTAATAAGCAGGAATCTACCATCATAAGATAGCAAAGTTGAGCATCCAGATAATCTTCTTTCAATTCTTTGCATTATGGGGTGAAAGTCCTCAATTTTTAATCTGCTAGTGCTCATGGGCAATCCCAGATAAGTAAAAGGAAAGGATCCTTTTTTGCATCCCAATGTGGAGAGTAATAGTTGCATATGATCTTCTGGTACATTGATTGGCATCATCATAGACTTGTCATAGTTGACCTTTAACCCAGTGAAAGCAGAGTAATGGAGTATCAGGTTTTTGACCTGAATCAATTGGACTGGGCAAGCTGGCAGTACCAATATTGTATCATCTGCATATTGAATAACATGGAATGTTGGACAGGCTTGGCTGTGTACAAGTACTTGTATAATGTTGTTTCTCATTGCTTCATTGAGGATAGATTGAAGTAGGTCTGCTGCCAGCACAAAGAGTAATGGTGATAGAGGATCTCCTTGTCTAACCCCTCTCTTGCATAAAAATACCTTTCCAGGTACTCCATTCAACAGAACTGATGAGGTGCCAGATGAAAAAATAATGTTCATCTAGTGAATCCATTTTTTTCCAAATCCTCTCGCTTCCATTATGGCAATCATGGTCTTGTGCTCAATCTTATCAAATGCCTTTTCAAAATCCAATTTAAGAATGATTGTTGGAATTTTTTTATTGTTCGCAAGAGTGTAAATATTCAAAAGCCCAGCCAAGGCAATCCTGGATTGTTCTAGTTTTCAAGAAGCCATACCGGTTGTTGTGCACCATTTTGAGTATCACACCTTGAAGCCTGTTTGCAAGTAGCTTGGTAATAATTTTGATGGAACAGTTGAGCAAAGAGATAGGCCTAAAGTCATTTGCATTCATTGGATTGTCCTTTTTGGGTATAAGAGTAATATAAGATGCATTGATGCTCTAGGGAGAGATGTTTCCTCCATGGAAGTCTTCAATCATCTTGTAGAAATCTTATGCAATTATATCCCAATAAGTTCTGATGAAGTCTCCATTAAATCCATTAGGTCCTGGAGCTTTATCACTTGGCAGCTGTTTGACCATTTCATCAATCTCTTTTTTGGTGAAAGGCCTTTCTAGTTCATCCAACCCCTCAACTCTTTTTATTAAGGATAAAAGTTCTAAAGGGTCCAGCATTTGAATTGTTTGGCCAAGTCTTTCTTTAAAAGATTTCCATAGCAGGGCAACTTTTGAGCAGTGTTCAGTGAATTCTTGTACTTGATCGTCTTGAAGAGTGTGTATGAAGTTATGTCTATATATGATTTGGCTTGAAAGAATTTTGAGTTTCCATCTCCAAATTTTACCCATCTTATGGTTGCTCTTTGTCTCCAATAGATTCTCTGGTAAGATAGGAATATAAGCAAATGTTCCTTGAGTAATGTTCTTGCATTATATTCCATTAATGAAAGCTCTTTGAATTCTTCAAAGAAGTCCCACATCATAATTACCGCATTTGTTGCTTGAATGATTCCTGCTAAGTTGGAGATGGCTTTGCTCCAAATTTTCAGACCTTTTCTTAATCTTTTGAACTTGGCAGTAAGAAGCTTTGCACTATCAGTTTCATCTACAGGTTGATTCAAGATATCGGAGACAGTCTGTTTGAAATTGTTGTGCTATAACCAAAAGTTTTCAAATCTGAACAATGAAGATTTTGGAATGTGTGTGCCAATGGATATAACACAAGGAACATGGTCTGATACAAGCTTGGATAATGGAGTAGCCATAGTATTTGGATAGGAGATGGACCAATTCTCTGAAGTGAATATCCAATCAATCTTTTCAAGGAGTGGGGCTTGTTGCATGTTACTCCAGGTGAAGCTTCTTCCTTTTAGAGGGATTTCAACTAATGCCAATGAACTGATGTCCTCATTAAATTGCACCATTTGAGTGATGTCTCCAGTTCCTGAGTTCCTATTTGTGGGGTATCTAATATAGTTGAAATCTCCTGTAATTAACCAATTGTTTTCTGCTGGCATTTGAATGTTTTTGAGCCAGTTGAAAAATTCTGCTTTGCTAGGTCTATCACGTGGACCATAGATATTTGTTAGAATCCAGCTTTCATTAGTGTGTACTGAAGTGAATCTGATGGAGATGGAGAATTTATTTTTTAAGAGACATTCTCCAGTGAAAAAGCTATCATTCCAAGCAATAAGTAACCCACCAGAGGCCCCAACAAATGGGGAGAAATCAAATTTATGTATTCTTCTAGGGGAAAAAATTGCAAGTATGCCCTGTCAAAATGTTCCCTCTTTGTTTCTTGTATGCATATGATTGCACATCGAGATTATTCTATTTTGTTAGAAAGAGATAGCCACTTATTGCTTGAGTTAATACCTACGATATTCCAGTTTCGAATTTTCCAAGACCTATTCATTCAGTATCTAATCATAGTCATTACACTTGCTGGCTTGCAACAAAAAGGACCAAATGTTCAGAAAGCAAGTTAGGTGTACACAAGCCATAGTCTTTATGGAATTATTACAAAGGGGAAATATTTCTTAAGTGGCTTGTAGCTAGTTTGACCAAAATATTTCTTCTCATATGGCATGGTTCTTATCAGTCCTTCCATGTTGGCTACTTTCCTCCTTTCTTGACTTTCTTCTTTAGAAGCAGCTCTTCAGTGCAAGCCTTGGGATCCACCTTGTAGTAAGAACTATTTAAGTTCTTAATCACTTTACTATTGCAGATATGTGGTTTCGCAGTACCAACCATGCAGTTAATGTCGTGGCAAACTTTCTTCTTATATCCTTTATGTAAATGAATGAGACTTTCACTTCTTCTTACCTCAGATTCTAGCACTGGAGCCCTTCCCTTTCTTTTTTCCTTTGGGTGAGTGTGGCCAGAGAAGTCAACTTGTGCTTCTCCTGCAGTATCTTTTCTAGGAGTGGAGAAGGAGCTCCTGGCAGCTTCAGGTAAGACATGGGAGCAACATGATGCTAAATTAACAGGGCATGATGCAGGGATGAAGAAGTCCAAATATTTATAATAATCAGAGTCTTCAAGAATAACACTCCACATGGGGGAATTAAGAAACATCTTGGTCCACTCAAATTTATCAGGTGTTAACAATGTTGAGCATATGAAGTTAACCCAATTATTTGGTACATTGATTACAACTTGTCCTTTTGTCCCAGCAGCAAAATGTTGCTTCCATGCAGCTAAACTTTCTTCAGCTAGTGAGAATTCTTCTGTAGGGTTTGTTTCCTAAGGGGGAAGAAGAAATCTTCCTTTATCAGGAAAGCCTGGTGGAGCTGCATTGTTTGAAGAAGTGATTTCTTGGGAAAAATTAGAAGCTGCATAATCCTGTGGCAGGGAACTTCCTTCAGAGAAGTCTGGAATCTCAATTTCTTCATCAACTTCTTCACTATTTTCATCTTCTTGCTCATAAGGGAAGGTTATGTGAGCAGGATCAGCCAATTGTATGACATGGTCAAGTCCTGTTGCAAGATCCAATGAGAAGAAGTCATTATCATAATCAATATTGAGGATATTGCTTATCAGCGTCTCGGTCAGCTGGGGATAAGAGATTGATCGGAGATCAGTCGATTAGTCGATTTTATCGGTCGACTGTTAATCGGTCATATTTTGCAAATCCCACGTTCCCAACACTGAAATATGATATATTCAACACCAAAAAAAATATAGGATAGAAGTGATACCTTGATTCCTAGCCCTTGGGTCCTCATATAATGACAAAAAATAGGGCAATAGTACATATTGCATAACAAGGTCGACAAAAACACAAATAAACATAGTTTTTGCAAACATAGTGCTAGCAATATGCCTAATTTATCAGTAGATTCCCGATAAATCACTTGTGAGAGTGATAAATCGGCCCAAAAGATAAACGGTGAAGATAAGGCATAATCTTACCGGTCACCCCATGAGTAATGATAAATCGGACGATAAATCATTGAATCGGAAGATTTTTTGAACTGTGATCATAATCCTCCACTAGCATTTCTCAGGGGTTGGAGTTGGCCCCATCATTTGACTAAGATGATTTTCAAAAATTGGCTCAGAGTTCAGATCAAAATCCACACTTGCTTCTCTGATTGAGAGTGAATGAGCTCCTTCTCTGCAAATGTTATTCAGATTTACAAACTCAAAGTTCTGTAGCTGAGGCCCATGTGCAATCACATGAGGAGGAGCAGGTAACCATTGGGCCATCATGGGCCCAATATTGAGGTTTAGGTTGTTGGAAATATGCCCTAGAGGCAATAATAAAATGATTATTATTGTATTTCCTTGTTCATGATAATTTTCTATTGTTCATGCTATAATTGTGTTAACCGGAAACCGTAATGCATGTATGAATACATAGACCACAACGTGTCCCTAGTGAGCCTCTAGTTGGCTAGCTCGTTGATCAATAGATGGTCACGGTTTCATGACCATGGACATTGGATGTCATTGATGACGGGATCACATCATTAGGAGAATGATGTGATGGACAAGACCCAACCCTAAGCATAGCACAAGATCGTGTAGTTCGTCTGCTAAAGCTTTTCCAATGTCAAGTATCATTTCCTTAGACCATGAGATTGTGCAACTCCCGGATATCGTAGGAATACTTTGGGTGTGCCAAACGTCACAACGTAACTGGGTGTCTATAAAGGTACACTACAGGTATCTCCAAAAGTGTCTGTTGGGTTGGCATGAATCGAGACTGGGATTTGTCACTCCGTGTGACGGAGAGGTATCTCTGGGCCCACTCGGTAAGACATCATCATAATGAGCTCAATGTGACTAAGGAGTTAGCCACGGGATGATGTGTTACGAAACGAGTAAAGAGACTTGATGGTAACGAGATTGAACAAGGTATAGGGATACCGACGATCGAATCTCGGGCAAGTATCATACCGCTAGACAAAGGGAATTGTATACGGGATTGATTGAATCCCCGACATCGTGGTTCATCCGATGAGATCATTGTGGAGAATGTGGGAGCCAACATGGGTATCTAGATCCTGATGTTGGTTATTGACCAGAGAGGTGTCTCGGTCATGTCTACGTGTCTCCCAAACCCGTAGGGTCTACACACTTAAGGTTCGATGACGCTAGGGTTATAGGGAAATAGTGTACGTGGTTACCGAAGGTTGTTCAGAGTCCCGGATGAGATCCCGGACATCACGAGGAGTTCCGGAATGGTCCAAAGACAAAGATTGATATATAGGAAGTGAGGTTTTGGTTACCGGAAATGTTTCGGGCGTCACCGGTAACGTACCGGGACCACCAGAAGGGTTCCGGGGGTCCACCGGGAGGGGCCACAGGCCCCGGAGGGCTGCATGGGCCGAAGGTGGAGGGAACCAGCCCCTAGGTGGGCTGGTGCGCCCCTCCCACCTGGCCCAAGGCATAGCAAAGGAGAGAGGGGGCAAACCCTAGACCAGATGGGCCCTAGGCCCACCCTAGGGCGGCTAGGGCAGTCGCACCCCTCTCCCCTCCCTCTTGGCCGCCAGCCAAGATCCCATCTAGGAGCTGCCGCACCACCTAGGGTGGGAAGCCTAGGGGTGGGCACCCTCCTCCCTCTCCTCCTATATATAGTGGAGCCCTTGGGGCTGTTTGAGACATGGCTCTCTCTCCCTCTCGGCGCAGCCCTACTCCTCCTACTCCTCGTTCTCCGTAGTGCTTAGCGAAGCTCTGTCAGAATACCACGCAGCTCCACTGTCACCACGCCGTCGTGCTGCCAGAGCTCTCCCTCAACCTCTCCTTCCTCCTTGCTGGATCAAGGCGTAGGAGACGTCATCGGGCTGCACATGTGTTGAACGCGGAGACGCCGTTGTTCGGCACTTAGATCGGATTCCACCGTGATCTGAATCACTGCAAGTACGACTCCACCAGCTGCGTTCTTGTAACGCTTACTTAGCGATCTTTAAAGGTATGAAGATTCACTCAACCCCTTACTCGTTGCTGGTTTCTCCATAGATGGATCTTGGTGATCGTAGGAATTTTTTTGATTTACTACCACGTCTCCCAACATAGGTCTAGCAGGCCAGCTGGTTCTTGGGCCAGGCCCAACTCATTCAAATATTCATTTCCCTCCACAGGAGGTACTTGGGCTTCAATTCCCTCCATTAAATTAATTTGAAGCTCATTTTTTAAGTCCATTGCTACAAGATTTGCAACTCCATTGGATCCAATAGACACAGTAAGCTCACTGACTTCATCCATGTCTGCTAATTCTGTAGGAGGTAAGCTATTTAGGTCTTCCATAGGTTGCATGAGATCACCAAGCTCTAGGAATTCCCCTTCTTCTAGTTCATGATCTAATTCATCCACTTCTGCTCCCATGGCCCATGGCCCCATCCTAGAAGATCATCCTATGATTCCTCATCCAGTTCTTCTTCTACCTGTAGGTTGGGCTACTGATTTGCAGCTTGGTTTTGCATGTTATCCTGCATCGGATGCTCTAGAATTGGTCCAATGAAATGATGCAGGTGATTGGGATGGAAGAAAGGATTTGCAGGTTGGGGATGAGGATTGCCATCCACTGGCATTGGGTCTTCATCTTGAGGACCTTCTCCAAGATTCTCCCGCTGCACAATCACAATTGGAACAGTCCATGATTCAGATGATCTATCTTCAGATTCTCCAATTACAATACTAGTAGGAATGTGTTGTAGCTCCTCTACTCTGATTTGGACAACCAGAGCAGCTTTAGAACTCCTTGCTCTGTCCCAGATTAACAGCTTACCAAAAGTTCTGACAGCATTGGCAATTTCTTGCATATCTCTTTTGTCAAACGGAAACTAACCAGCATGATCCAGACATCCCTGTTAAGTACCAAGTTTCTCCAGTTCAAACCTTGATTGTGCTTTTGGAAGATAACATGCACATCTCCATATTGGTGAGGGCTTTGCAGAACTATTGCATCTCTATCAAATGGTCGGTTGTTAGTCGTAAAATCATCATCCTCCTGCATGCTAAGAGAAACTCCAACACGCCGACCCAAACAGACGACGTTTTTGTCTGCTTTTTGTCCGTTTGGATCGGCCACCCGCTCGGCGTCCGCCCTATTTGAGATTTGGGTCGGTAGTGCACCCAACGCGTCAACCCATATATGCCGGCGTGGCCGGCTAGCCTCCCTTTTTCAACACGGCCGTCAAGATCTCCTCCTCCTCATCGGACGAGGAATCGTCGGAGTCGCAAAGGAAATTGTGAAAAAAGAACTCGTCGGCGGATTCCATTTTGTACCTTGGCAAACTGTCGAACAGCTTGCGGGTGTCGATGAAGGAGTCGGGCAGCGAAGGGAGTCGCGCCGCCCTCGGACCAGCTAGCTGCCCTGGCGGCATCCAACGAGCGTGCCGATGTCAGGACGAAGGATCTGGCCGGGACGGCGAGGCGGCTTCTTGCTCGCGATCGCGGCTGTGCCGGGGGAGTGGGGGTGGGAAGCTTTCGATTCTTCGGCGGTAAGACAACGGTGGTGGGCGACGTGGGAGGTGGCGGTGTTGCGGTACCGGCAGCTGGCAGAGGCACCAAAAAATGGGCAGCGGCATCGACAGCGAAGTGATAGAGGCGAAGTTGTCCCTGTCTTTCGATGAGATGGTGGCTATCGTTTTTGGTGGAGTAGACTTTGACGATCCGACTACGAACGTGTGATGACGCCGCGCCTTAGCAATCGCTAAACCAACTCCGAGAGGTTATTGACCATGCCGGAGCACAATCAACCTGACCACGAGGGTCTGTTTCCTGCACGCAAACGAAGAACAAGCAAGAAACTAAGATTACAATCTGGATATTGCGAATATAAGAGGAAAGCTTTATTGATGAAGTGGGGTTCTATGATGCCTTTGTCTGGTCATGGAACACAAACAAAGAACGCGAAGTTGCAGCTATGGCGAACTTGTAATCTAAAAAAAACCTAAAACGATGCCCTAAGGGCTGTATATATGGGGGAATAGAGGGGAATTTCGTGGCCCCTTGGAGGAGGGGTCTGAAACCGACCTTAACTCAGTTTCCCCATACATACGGACTCTAAAAACAGCCTATAATATGGTATTTCGAAATTACATGGGCCTGGCCCAACAATAAGGTGGCGCAGCACCTATATTAGCCTAGGGACAAATTTTATAAAGTAGCATCATGCATATTTCGTCCAAGGCTTCTTGCTCCAATTATGGTGGCTTCAAAGTGCGAAAATCATCACTAGAAGCTCCATTGTTCTTTCCCGCGCACGCACCTTCTTCTCCATGCTTGATCCCGCTCCCATGGTCATACTTCTTGTCCATGCCAGGTCCTTCATTCATAAGTAAAACAAAAGTATCTAATTTAGGCAGCATCATATGTTCATGAACATTAGAAGGATTTGCAAGAAATGAAAGTACCTGGTAATTCAATTGACGTGCGCGAGCTCTAGTAATTGGTCTTGTATGTATAGCAGTCGGAGTTGTGGGTGTAGCATTAGCAGGGATGTCCTCATCATCCTTCCCTTCTTGAACTGAAGTCGTCCTCGACGGAAGCTCATCTTCCTCACCCAAATAAGGCTTCAAATCCGCAATGTTAAAAGTGGGGCTAACCCCAAACTCTACAGGCAGCTCAACTTTATATGCATTATCATTTATTTTCTCTAACACCTTAAAAGGACCATCAACACGTGGCATTAGCTTTGACTTGCGCAAATCAGGAAATCTATCCTTACGCAAATGTAACCAAACAAGATCTCCAGGTGCAACGACAACATGTTTTCTATCCTTATCTCCAGCAATTTTGTATTTAGCATTCATACTCTGTTTTCCTTTGTTAACTCATGCATCTTTAATATCAATTTAGCACGTTCTTTAGCATCAAAATTAACCTTCTCCGAAGATGGAAGAGGCAACAAATCAATAGGTGCACGAGGTAAGAAACCATACACAACTTCAAAAGGACACATCTTAGTGGTAGAATGTAGCGAACGATTATAAGCAAATTCAATATGAGGCAAGCATTCTTCTCACATTTTCAGGTTATTCTTCAAAACAACCCTAAGCATAGTAGACAACGATCTATTGACTACTTCAGTTTGGCCATCAGTTTGGGGATGACATGTAGTACTAAAAAGTAGTCTAGTCCCCAACTTAGCCCATAAACATCTCCAAAAGTGGCTAAGAAATTTAGCATCACGATCTGAAACAATTGTATTTGGCACACCATGCAACCAAATAATTTCACGAAAGAACAAATCAGCAACATGAGCATCATCATCACTTTTATGACATGGTATAAAGTGTGCCATTTTGGAAAATCTATCCACAACAACAAATATGCTATCCCTCCCCTTCTTAGTTCGAGGTAAACGTAAAACAAAGTCCATAGATATATCCTCCTAAGGAACACTAGGTACAGGCAAAGGCATATATAAACCATGAGGATTGAGTCATGACTTAGCTTTTTGACATGTAGTGCAGCGAGAAACAAAACGCTCAACATCCCGTCTCATCTTTAGCCAAAAGAAATGCGTAGAAAGTACGTCCTCCGTCTTCTTCATGCCAAAGTGTCCCATTAATCCTCCTCCGTGTGCCTCCTGTAACAACAAAGACGAATGGAGCTAGCTGGAATGCATAGCTTGTTAGCACGGAACACAAATCCATCATTAATAACGAACTTGTTCCATGTCCTCCCTTCTTTACAATGCTGCAACACATCTCTAAATTCAGCATCATGCACATATTGATCTTTGATGGTCTCCAAACCAAAAATTTTAAAGTCAAGTTGTGAAAGCATAGTATAACGACGAGACAAAGCATCAGCAGTAACATTTTATTTACCCTTCCTGTGTTTAATGACATAAGGGAAAGTCTTAATGAATTCAAACCATTTAGCATGTCTACGGTTCAGTTTTGCTTCACTTTTAATATGTTTCAAAGATTCATGATCAGAATGTATAACAAATTCTTTGGGCCATAAATAATGTTGCCATGTTTCCAAAGTCCGAACAAGAGCATATAATTCCTTATCATAAGTAGAATAAACCAGACTGGGCCCACTCAATTTTTCAGAAAAGTACGCAACAGGTTTACCATCTTGTAATAACACACCTCCTAACCCAATTCCACTAGCATCACATTCAAGCTCGAAAGTCTTATTAAAATCAGGAAGTTGGAGTAAAGGAGCATGTGTTAACTTATCTTTCAAGACCGTGAAGGCTTCTTCCTGTGCGGTACCCCAAGAAAAAGGCACGTCCTTCTTTGTAAGCTCATTGAGAGGCGCGGCAATGGTGCTGAAATCTCTCACAAAACGCCTATAGAAACCAGCGAGGCCAAGAAAACTCCTCACTTGTGTGACCGTTTTGGGTTGTGGCCAACTCTCAATAGCTTCAATCTTGGCTTTATCAACTTCAATTCCCTGTAGAGTAACAACATAGCCAAGAAAAGATACTCGGTCGGTGAAAAAGGTGTACTTCCCAAGGTTACCAAACAAACGTGCATCACATAGAGCAATAAAAACAACACGTAGATGTTCCAAATGTTCCTCCAAAGATCTACTAAAAATCAATATATCATCAAAATTGACTACCACAAATCGTCCAATGAAAGCACGTAAAACCTCGTTCATTAATCTCATGAAAGTGCTAGGTGCATTAGTTAACCCAAAAGGCATGACTAACCACTCTTATAATCCAAACTTAGTTTTAAATGTTGTTTTCCATTCATCTCCCAATTTCATACGTATTTGATGGTATCCACTACGCAAATCAACTTTGGAGAAAATTGTAGAACCACTTAATTCATCAAGCATATCATCTAGTCTAGGAATAGGATGACGATAACGAATAGTAATATTGTTAATGCCTCTACAATCCACACACATGCGCGATGTACCATCCTTTTTAGGCGCTAGAATAATAGGAACAACACAAGGACTAAGGGATTCACGTATATAACCTTTGTCAAGCAGCTCCTGTACTTGACGCATAATCTCCTTTGTCTCCTCTGGATTGGTACGGTATGGCGCACGGTTGGGTAGGGACGCATCGGGAATTAAGTCAATCTGATGCTCAATCCCGCGAATAGGTGGTAATCCCGGTGGCACGTCTTGTGGGAAGACGTCAGCGAACTCCTGCAAAATGTTAATGACAGCAGGAGGCAAAGAGGGAGGCATGTCCTCGAATGAAAATAATACCTCTTTGCATACAAAAGCATAGCAAATAGATGTAGCAACATCCAAATCATTAATATCAGATTTAGTAGCAAGTAAACATCCACTCTTCAATTTTATTTCGGATGCAACATTAGATGATGGTTTATTATGCTTATGGTGTTGCTCAAATTCCTGTGCTACAATCTGATTTTCACTCTTATTTTTCTCCTGTTTTGCTTTACTAGCTCTCGCAATGTCATCTTTCATAATATGTTCCGGAGACATAGGAAGCAAAGTGATATTTTGATCCTTATGAACAAGAGTATACTGATTTGTCCTACCATGGTGTACAGAATTTTTATCAAACTGCCATGGTCTACCAAGTAGAACCGAACATGCTTGCATGGGTACCACATCACAATCCACATAATCAGAATATGTAGCAATGCTAAAATGCACACGAACAATATGTGTTACCTTAACCTTGCCACTATTGTTGAACCATTGGATGTAATAAGGATGATGATGTGGTCTGGTGGTTAGAGACAGCTTCTCCACCATCTCCATGCTAGCCAAGTTATTGCAACTCCCTCCATCGATGATGACGCGAACAGAACGCTCCTTCACAACTCCCTTTGTGTGGAACAAGTTGTGCCTCTGATTTTGCTCAGCATGTGTAACCTGCACACTGAGAACACGTTGAGCAACTAAACTTTCATACCTATCAGCGTAATCAGTAGCCATGTAGTGTGTCTCTGGTTCTGCAACCTCGCCACCCTGTTCTTCACTTGCAATGAGAGCCAAAGTCTCCTCATCATAATCACTAGCGGACGCATATCCACCATCCTCAGTAACAATCATTACACGCTTGGAAGGGCATTCTCTCGCAAAGTGACCTCCACCCTTGCAACGACGGCATATAACCTCATGTGTTTGCCCTGTGGATGCAATAGATGAAGAAGAGCTCTATGCACGCCCAGAAGGCGTGCTCTTTGCAGAGGGTGGAGTAGGAGCCTGTTTCCTGGTATCGCGGTTGGAGTTGGAGGTGGAAGTAGGTGGTGTTGCAGCAGGACGTGCGGAAGTAGAGGAGGTACGTGGCGTCCATGATGAAGTGTGACCTGCAGAAAAAAAAGTAGTTCTCGCCATTGCCTGTCGATCCTGCACTTCACGTTCAGCTTTGCAAGCAACATGAAATAAACGAGTGATAGTGTTATACTCCTTATACTCTAGAATAGTCTGAATCTCTTTATGTAATCCACCCATAAAACGTGCAAGCATAGCTTCATTCTCCTCAAAAATACCACATCTAATCATGCCAGTTTGTAATTCCTGATAATATTCTTCTACATAATTTTTTCCTTGTCTTAAATGTTGCAAACTGTGAAGCAATTCACGTTGATAATAAGGTGGCATCCAACGATTACGCATAGCAGTTTTCAAAGCAGCCCAAGTAGTTGGAATATTAGCATGATGTATTCTACAATGTTCTGACCACCAAACACAAGCAAAACTAGTGAATGAACAAACAGCAGCAACAACACGTCTGTCCTCAGGAAATTATAAGCATATAAATGTTGGAAATATGCCCTAGAGGCAATAATAAAATGGTTATTATTGTATTTCCTTGTTCATGATAATTGTCTATTGTTCATGCTATAATTGTGTTAACCGGAAACCGTAATACATGTGTGAATACATAGACCACAACATGTCCCTAGTGAGCCTCTAGTTGACTAGCTCGTTGATCAATAGATGGTCACGGTTTCATGACCATGGACATTGGATGTCATTGATAACGGGATCACATCATTAGGAGAATGATGTGATGGACAAGACCCAATCCTAAGCGTAGCACAAGATCGTGTAGTTCGTTTGCTAAAGCTTTTCAATGTCAAGTATCGTTTCCTTAGACCATGAGATTGTGCAACTCCCGGATACCGTAGGAATGCTTTGGGTGTGCCAAATGCCACAACGTAACTGGGTGGCTATAAAGGTGCACTACGGGTATCTCCGAAAGTGTCTGTTGGGTTGGCACGAATCGAGACTGGGATTTGTCACTCCGTGTGACGGAGAGGTATCTCTGGGCCCACTCGATAAGACATCATCATAATGAGCTCAAGGTGACTAAGGAGTTAGCCACGGGATGATGTATTATGGAACGAGTAAAGAGACTTGCCGGTAACGAGATTGAACAAGGTATAGAGATATCGACGATCGAATCTCGGGCAAGTATCATACCGATAGACAAAGGGAATTGTATACGGGATTGATTGAATCCCCGACATCGTGGTTCATCTGATGAGATCATCGTGGAGCGTGTGGGAGCCAACATGGGTATCCAGATCCCGTTGTTGGTTATTGGCCGAAGAAGTGTCTCGGTCATGTCCACGTGTCTCCCGAACCCGTAGGGTCTACACACTTAAGGTTCGATGACACTAGGGTTATAGGCAAATGGTATACGTGATTACCAAAAGTTGTTCGGAGTCCCGGATGAGATCCCGGACGTCACGAGGAGCTCCGGAATGGTCCGGAGGTAAATATTGATATATAGGAAGTGCAGTTTTGGTCACCGGAAAGTTTTCGGGCTCATCGGTAGTGTACCGGGAGTGCCGGGAGGGTGCCGGAGGACACCCGGGAGGGGTGTGACGACCAAAGGACTTCGTGGGCCCTTAGAGGAGGTGTGCCATCCCTTTGTGGGCTGGACAAGACCTTCTAGAAAGGCCCATGCGGCTGGAGGAGTAGAGATAAGGGCAAAGGAGTTTGAAAAGGAGGAGATCCACCTCCCTTGTGGGAGGTGGACTCTCCCTTTGATTCGGCCGAAGCTCTCCTCCTTGGAGGAGAGTACAAGCCAGCCCTCCCTCTCCCTCCTCCTATATATACTTGAGGTTTTGGCCTTTTGAGAACAGTTCTGAACTCTCTCTCTGACGGCAAAGCCCTACCTCTCTTCTTCCTCCTCCGCAGCGCTTAGGCGAAGCCCTGCCGGAATACCTTGCTACTCCACCACCACCACGCCGTCGTGCTGCTGTTGGAGCCCTTCCCTAACCTCTCCTTCCTCCTTGCTGGATCAAGGCGTAGGAGATGTCAACGGGCTGCACGTGTGTTGAACGCGGAGGCGCCGTTGTTCGGCGCTTAGATCGGAATCCACCGCGATCTGAATCGCTGCGAGTACGACTCCATCAACCGCGTTCTTGTAACGCTTCCGCTTAGCGATCTTCAAAGGTATGAATATGCAATCTCCCCACTCATTGTTGGTTTCTCCATAGATAGATCTTGGTGACACATAGGATGAAGTGGGGTTTCTGGCACGAGGGTCTGTTTCCTGCACGCAAACGAAGAACAAGCAAGAAACTAAGATTGCAATCTGGATATTGCGAATATAAGAGGAAAGCTTTACTAATGAAGTGGGGTTTTGTAACGCCTTTGTCTGGTCGTGGAACACAAATGAAGAACGCAAAGTTGCAGCTATGGCGAACTTGTAATCTAAAAAAAAACCTAAAACGACACCCTAATGGCTGTATATATGGGGGAATAGAGGGGAATTTCGTGGCCCCTTGGAGGAGGGGTCCGAAACTGACCTTAACTCAGTTTCCCCATACATACGAACTCTAAAAACAGCCTATAATATGGTATTTCGAAATTACATGGGCCTGGTGTTGGGGAACGTTGCATGGGAAACAAAAAATTTCCTACGCACACGCAAACCTATCCATGGTGATGAGCATCTACGAGAGGGAGAGTGGATCTACGTACCCTTGTAGATCGCTAAGCGGGAAGCGTTAAGAAATGCGGTTGGTGTAGTCGAACATCTTCGCGATCCAAATCGCCGAGCGTCCCGCGATCTCATCACGATCCGTCCCGCGATCCAATCACGATCCGTCCCGTGAACTCATCACGATCCGTCCCGCGATCTCATCACGATCTGTCTCATGATCTTGATCACGATCTGTCCCGCAAACTCATCACGATCCGTTTCGCGATCTCATCACGGAGCGTCTCGCGATCTCGATCACGGTCCTTTCAATCTAGCGCCGAACGGACGGCACCTCCGCGTTCAACACACGTGCAGCTTGATGACGATCTCCACCATCTTGATCCAGCAAGAGGAGGTGGAGAGGAGAGAGAGTTCACCGGCAGCGTGACGGCGCTCCGGTGATAGTGGTGGTGGAGCAATTCCGGCAGGGCTTCGCCTAAGCACTGCGGAAAACCAATCTAGAGGAGCACCGGTGGAACGGGTAGCACGTGGCCGTAATTTCTGTCGAAAACCCTTCTATTCCACCAGTATATATAGGAGGAGAGGACAGGAAGAGGGGCTGGCGCACAAGGCAGCCAACCAGCCTCTTGCGCCAAGGAGGAGAGGAATCCTATTCCTCCTCCAATCCTAGTTGGACTAGGATTGCTCCCTATTGGCTGATTTTTGGCCTTTTTCCTTTAGCCTTTTTTCTCCTGCGCCATGGGCCTTCTTGTGGCTGATTTACCAGCCCACTAAGGGCTGGTTATTATTCTCCCACAGCCCATGGTTCCTCTAGGGTCGAAATACCCCTCCCGGAGGTCTCCCGGTACACTACCGGCACTCCCGGTACACTACCGATGAGCCCGAAACTTTTCTGGCGACCAAACTGGGACTTCCTATATATGAACCTTTACCTCCGAACCATTCCGGAGCTCCTTGTGACGTCCGGGATCTCATCCGGGACTCCGAACAACCTTCGGTCACCACCATACATAACTCTGCACTACCAAAACGTCACCAAACCTTAAGTGTGCAGACCCTGCGGGTTCGAGAAGTATGTAGACATGACCGAGACACCTCTACGGTCAATAACCAATAGCGGGCCCTGGATGACCATATTGGTTCCTACATATTCTACGAAGATCTTTATCGGTCGAACATTTATGTCAAGGATTCAGTTAATCCCGTATAATGTTCCATTTGTTCTTCGGTATGTTACTTGCCCGAGATTCGATCGTCGGTATCTCCATACCTAGTTCAACCTCGTTACCGGCAAGTCTCTTTACTCGTTCCGTAACACAAGATTCCGTGACTAACACTTTGTCACATTGCTTGCAACGCTTGTTGTGATGTTGTATTACCGAGTGGGCCCTGAGATACCACTCCGTCACCCGGAGTAACAAATCCCAGTCTTGATCCATGCCAACTCAACAGACACCCTCGGAGATACCTGTAGAGCACCTTTATAGTCACCCAGTTACGTTGTGACGCTTGATACACACAAAGCATTCCTCCGGTGTTAGTGAGTTGCATGATCTCATGGTCATAGGAACATATACTTGACATGCGGAAAATAGCAGCAATAAACTGACACAATCATATGCTATGTTTGTATTTTGGGTCTTGTCCATCACATCATTCTCCTAATGATATGATCCCGTTATCAAATGACATCTCATGTCCATGGCTAGGAAACCTTAACCATCTTTCGATCAACGAGCTAGTTCACTAGAGGCATACTAGGGACACGGTGTTGTCTATGTATCCACACATGTATCTATGTTTCCTTCAATACAATTATAGCATGGATAATAAACGATTATCATGAACAAGGAAATATGATAATAACTAATTTATTATTGCCTCTAGGGCATATTTCCAACAGTCTCCCACTTGCACTAGAGTCAATAATCTAGTTCACATCACCATGTGATTCGCATTGTTATGAATCTAACACCCCATGAGTTCTGGGGCTCGATCATGCTTTGCATGTGAGAGAGGTCTTATAGTCAACGGGTCTGTGACATTCAGATCCGTGTGTTCTTTGCAAATCTCTATGTCAAACTGTAAACACTGCTACCACACTCCACTTGGTACTATTCCAAATGGCCGCTCCACTATACGCATCCAGATTGCTACAACGAGTCATCCGGATCGGTGTTAAAGCTTGCATCGACGTAACTCTTTACGATGAACTCTTTACCACCTCCATAATCGAGAAACATCTCCTTAGACTTTTAGCTACTAAGGATAATCTTGACCGCTGTCCAGCGATCCACTCCTGGATCACTCTTGTACCCCTTGACGGACTCATGGTAAGGCACACATAGGTGCGGTACACAGCATGGCATACTATACAGAGCCTATGGCTAAGGCATAGGGGACGACGTTCGTCATTTCTCTTTCTTCTGCCGTTGTCGAGCTTTGAGTCTCACTCAACTTCACACCTTACAAATCAGGCGAGAACTCTTTCTCTGACTGATCCATTTTGAACTCACTCAAAATCTTTGTCAAGGTATGTACTCATTGAAAGTCTCATCAAGCATCTTGATCTATCTCTATAGATCTTGATGCTCAACAATTTAGGTAGTTTTATCCAGGTTTTACTTTGAAAATCACTTCTCAAACAACCGTTTATGCTTTCCAGAAATTCTACATTATTTCCGATCAACTGTATGTCAACCACATATGCTTACCAAAAACTCTATAGTGCTCCCACTCACTTTATTGAAAATACAAGTTTCTCGTAAACTTTGTATAAACTACAAAACTTTGATCACCTCATCAAAGCGTATATTCCAACTCCGAGATGCTTGCTTCAGTTCATAGAAGAATCACTGAAGCTCGCACACCTTTTAGCATCCTTAGGACTTACAAAACCTTCTGGTTGTATCTCATACAACCTTTCCTTAAGGAAGGAAACGATGTTTTGGCATCCATCTGCCAGATTTCATAATTGAAAAATGCAGCAATTGCTAACTTAATTCCAATAGACTTTAGCATCGCTACGAGTGAGAAAGTCTCATCGCAGTCTACTCCTTGAACTTGTCGTAAACTACTTTGCAACAAGTCGAGCTTTAGAAATGATAACATTTACCATCAGCGTTTGTCTTCATTTTAAAGATCCATTTGTACTTAACGACCTGCCATCCAACAAGCAAGTCCACCAATGTCTATACTTGGTTTTCATACATGGATCCTTTCTCGGATTTCATGGCCTCTAACCATTTGTTGGTTTCCGGGCCCATCATCGCTTCTCCATAGTTCGTAGGTCCATCGTTGTCCAACAACATGACCTCCAAGACAGGGTTGTCGTATCGCTCAGTAGCAGTACACGTCCTTGTCAACCTACAAAGTTTGATAGTAAATCGATCCGAAGCTTCATGATCATCATCATTAACTTCTTCTTCAACAGACGTAGGCTTCACAAAAACATCTTTCTGCGCTACGCCACTTTCTGGTTGAAGTGAAGGTTCAATAACCTCATCAAGTTCTATTTTCCTTGTAGGTCGATAGTAACTTGATCCGAAGCTTCATGATCATCATCATTAACTTCCTCTTCAACTGACGTAGGCTTCACAGAAACATCTTTCTGCGCTGCGCTACTTTCCGGTTGAAGCAGGGGTTCAATAACCTCATCAAGTTCTATCATCCTCCCACTCAATTCTTTCAAGAGAAACCCTTTCTCGAGAAAGGACCCAGTTTTTAGCAACAAACATTTTGTGCCTAGGTCTGAGATAGAAGGTTCACCTAACTGTTCTTAGGGTATTCTATGAAGATGCATTTGTCCGCTTTGGGTTCGAGCTCATTAGGTGAAAACATTTTCCACACAAGCGTCGCAGCCCCAAACATTAAGAAATGACAACTTAGGTTTCCATGAAACCATAGTTCATACGGTGTCATCTCAACGGATTTAGATGGTGCCCTATTTAAAGTGAATGTAGTTGTCTCTAATGCATAACCCCAAAATGATAGTGGCAAAACGATAAGAGACATCATAGCATGTGCTATATCAAACAAGGCACGACTACGACGTTTGGACACACCATCACACTATGGTGTTCCAGGTGGCGCGCGTTGTGAAACAACTTTCACATTGTCTAAAGTTGTATGCCAAACTCGTAACTCAGATATTCACCTCCACGATCATATCGCAGAAATCTTTTATCTTCTTGCCACGATGATCTTAAACTTCACTCTGAATTTGCTTGAACCTTTCAAACGATTCAGACTTGTGTTTCATTAAGTAAATATACACTATATCCACTCAAATCATCAGTGAAGGTAAGAAAATAACGATATCCACTGCAAGCTACAAACACTCATTGGACCGTATACATCAACATGTGTTGTTTCCAGTAAGTCACTAGCCCGTTCCATCAAGCCGGAAAACGGGGCTTAGTCATCTTACCCAAAAGGTATGGTCCGCATGTCTCAACCGATTCAAAATCGAATGAGTCCAAAGATCCATCAGCATGGAGTTTCTTCATGCGCTTTACACCAATATGACTTTTAGCCGCAGTGTCACAAGCATGTGGTACTATCATTATTAACTTTGTATCTTTTGGCATCAATGTCATGAACTTGTGTATTACTACAATCAAGATTTCAACAAACCATTCTCACTGGGTGCATGACCATTGAAGGTATTATTCATGTAAACAGAATAACCATTATTCTCTAACTTAAATGAATAACCGTGTTGCATTAAACACGATCTAATCACGTTCATGCTCAACGCAAAACACCAAATAACATTTATTTAGGTTTGTCACTAATCCCGAGGGTAGAGAGAGCGTGCGATGTTGATCACATCAACCTTGGAAACATTTCCAACACACATCGTCACCTCACACTTAGCTAGTTCTCTGTTGATTCCGTAGCTTTTATTTCGAGTTACTAATATTCAGCAACCGAACCGGTATCCAATACCCAGGGTGCTACTAGGATTACTAGCAAGGTACAAAGCAATAACACGTATATCAAATATACTCCTATCGACATTGCCAGCCTTCTTATCTACCAAGTATCTAGGCGTGTTCCGCTTCGGCAACCGCCCTCCTCATAATCGAAGCACCTAGTCTCTGGTTTGGGTTCGACTTTGGGTTGCTTCACTGGAGCAGCAACTGACTTGCCATCCATGAAGTTTTCCTCCTTCACCCTTGCCTTTCTCGAAACTAGTGGTTTTACTAACCATCAACACTTGATGCTCCTTCTTGATTTCTACCTTCGCGGTGTCAAACATCGCGAACAGCTCAGGAATCGTTATTTCTATCCCTGGCAATTTATAGTTCATCACCAAGTTCTAATAGCTTAGTGACAGTGACTCGGAGAACTATATCAAACACTATCTTATCTGGAAGATTAACTCCCAGTCGATTTAAGCGTTTGTAGTACTCAGACAATCTGAGTATATGCTCAACGATTGAGCTATTCTCCTTCATCTTGCAAGCAAAGAATCTTGTTGGAGATCTCATATCTCGCAACACGGGCACGAGCCTGAGATCACAATCTCAGCTCTTAGAACATTTCATATGTTCCGTGACGTTCAAAACGTTTCGGAGCCTTAATTCTAAGCCATAATGCATGACGCACTTAACTATCAAGTAGTCATCGGAACGTGCCTGTCAGATGTTCACAACATTTACAGACGACGCTAGAGGGGGTGGCACACCGAGCGGTGCATTAAGGACATAAGCCTTTCTGTGCAGCAACGAGGATAATCCTCAGATCACGGACCCAGTCCGCAATATTGCTACCATCATCTTTCAACTCTATTTCTCTAGGAACATAAAAATACAAGGGAGCTACAGCGTGAGCTAGTAATCTACGACATTATTTGCAAAGATACTATTGACTATGTTCATGATAATGAGTCCAATTAATCATATTACTTAAGAATTCCCACTCAAATTGACATCCCTCCGGTCATTCGAGCGATACATGATCCAAATTCACCAACTCAAGTCCGATCATCACGTGAGTTAAGGTGGCTTCAATGGTGAACATCATTATGTTGATCATATCTACTATATGACTCATGCTCGACCTTTCGGTCTCTTGTGTTCCGAGGCCATGTCTGTACATACTAGGCTCGTCAAGTTTAACCCGAGTGTTCCACGCGTGCAACACTGGCTTGCACCCGTTGTATGTGAACGTAGAGTCTATCACACCCGATCATCACGTGGTGTCTCAACACGACGAACTTTCGCAACGGTGCACACTCAGGGAGAACACACTTTATCTTGAAATTAAAGTGAGGGATCACCTTATAATGCTACCGTCGTACTAAGCAAAACAAGGTGCATAAAAGGATTAACATCACATGCAATTCATAAGTGACATGATATGGCCATGAACTTGTGCTTAAGATCTCCATCTTCAAAGCACCGGCATGATCTCCATCGTCATCGGCACGACACCATGATCTCCGTCATCTTGATCTCCATCAATGTGCTGCCATAGAGGTTGTGGCGCCAGCCCTGCTTCTACTTCTACTGCTACCGGTTAGCGATAAAGTAAAGCATTACATAGCGCTTAATGATTGACACGCAGGTCATACAATAATTAAAGACAACCCTATGGCTCCTGCCGGTTGCCGTACTCATCGACATGCAAGTCGTGAAATTCTATACATCACATGATCATCTCATACATCACATATATCACATCATGGAGATACGTTGGAATTATTGTAAACATGGCATGAATACTTTATAAATTATAGATACGTTGGAGACGTATCTGCATCCCTAATCTTAATTCCTGCTCGTCCTCGAGTAGGTAAATGATAAAAGAAATAATTTATGAAGTGTGAATGCTAGCATAGTGCATAAATTTGATTAATGATAGTTCCAAACACTTTTTGTAGCATCATTATATATCATAAACAGTACTCATCTCATAAAACTTCTCATGATCAAGTAACAAGCTATTCACATGTTAAAGTATAGACCATAAAGTTTCTTGAAAACTAACAAACTATGCTTTCAGTCACCAAAAAATTGTAATTCATCTTATTTCCAGGAAGGGTCTATTTAAGAGCTTTGATTTAGCAAATTCCACACACTCAACCATTATATAGTCTTCCATGATTGCTAACACTCAAAGCATATTTTTAGAGCAAATGGCATCCGCCGAACACAGAGAAAGACAGGGGCTTAAAGTTTCGCCTCCCAACTTATTTATCATATAGATAATTGTCAACAATAATAATTCATGATCAAATATATTTTCTGTCCGTGCCGACCCAAACGGACGAGCGCGGACGAAATGGGTCGGCGCGTTGGAGTTGCTCTAAGGGCATCTCCGGTGCTAACCCTTAAATCACCCGTGTTAGAGCGTGTTTTGTCATCTAGCGCTGTATTTTATCTTTTCATGGCCTGGTCCGGATGTTCATTTCCCGCAAACTAAAGACAACTCGGAGGGCTTTAGGGGAGTCCGGACATCAGCCACATAGGACTCCGACACCTCTAGCTCACTAAAAACCTCTCTCCCGATCCCTTTTCCTTTCACTCTCCCCTGCTCCCACCTTCCTTTCATCCGCATCCTCATCGTCCATCGCCATTGTCGCTGTACCTCTTCGGCCGCCGCACAGGCATCCCCCGCCGTCCGTAGACCCCACCAAACTGCATGTTCGTCTTGGACTATGTTGTTGTCCACCCATAAATCCCTATGCACCCCTGCCGACGCCGTCCATGGTGGATTTCGTGCTCAACCGGTGTTCGATCAAATGTCATTGAGTTTTTCTTGAACTTTTTGTCGTTTTATAAAAAAGCACGATGACGGGGTACTTGGTTATCAAGAACGAGTTGTTGTGTGATGCGTGATTGATCGTTCATGCGGAGCTTGCAGACATGTACAAGGGCCCGACCTTTTGGCAAAGCTTGCATGCTTTGTTTCATGGGCGAAAAAACTTCGCCCCCTACGACATGCACGTCATCGATGCACGCAATGTGAAGTCGCTAATGCATCGGTGGTACAACATTTGCAACTCCGTCATGAAGTTTTGCGGCGTGATTCATCGAGTGGAGATAAGGTGGTCACTGGGCTCGTCAATCATGTATATTGTAAGTGTTGTTTTCTATTACTCTACATGTTGTCTTCACTCATTAACTCAATGTTGATTTATTTAAACGGACAAAATATATATCATCTTTTTCCATGGGAAAAACTTCCGATCTACTCGTCAACTATCAAGTTAGTACAAAGAACGCCAAAAGTACCCACCGTAAAGAAAGTAGTGATCTAAACGCTCTTATATTCCTTTACGAAGGAAGTAGAAAATTACATCAAGAAATAAATACGTCTAAACTTTCCAGAACTTCATCGTGTTCGATGAAATTCGTCCGGTTGGTCAAAATCCGGTTTTAAAATGGTCCTCTCCTGTATCGTTTGCTGCTGACTGGTCCCCGTCGGTCCAGGGACAGATACATTACCCTAACCATCTAGCTTCTCCAATAGAAGATGAAACAGAAAAAAAGGAACGGTTCATACATATCCCTTAAAATTTGTCGTATTAGTGAATCAAATGCGTGGTTGAATGATTACGAAAATAATGATATTCCAATACCATCGGGGTTCAAGTCTAGACTGCTTGTAAATTTTTTGAAACTAATAAATCGCTTAACATTTTTTTTAGAATTGCTAAACACTTTTAATAGCAGCATCCATCTCCCAATCAAGTCGAGACCGCGACTGACCTTTCCTGGTGGCGAAGGTCGGACCCCGTTGGCCCCTCGTGGCAGGCACCGAAGCCCCCGTGACCCGTGTGGCGGCCACGGGCCATCGCCCATCGGACCCCAAAACCCAACCCCGGTTAACCCCTGACCCGAACCCAACCCCAGCTAGGGTCACGTCCCACCTCACGACGCCCCGCATCTCGCACCAACCCCGGCGAATCGCACCGGCTCGGCTCTCCCCGTATATGTATGAAGCTGCTGCCTCCTCCGCCCGCCTCCTCCTGCTCCTCCTCCCCAGATCCCTCCTCCACGCACCGTCTCCCTCCGCCGCCCCAGCTTCGCCGCGCCTCCTTCCCTCCGTTCGCCGGACTTCGCCGCGCCGCCCGAGTGCGGTGCTCGCCGTCCACCCGGGGCAGGGGCAGCGTCGCGCGGTTCCAGCGCAGGATGGCCGCCTCAGGTGCGTGCGTGCGTGCGTCCGCCAGGGCGATCCGGAACGGCTCGTGTTCTGTTCGCGTCGCGCCCGCCCATGCCGTCCACTGCCGTCTCACTCGTTTGAAATCGGAATTCCGGAGGCCTGCACAGTTTAGCTGTGTATATAGTCTATATAGCCGTCTTCTGCCGCGCGGAGATTTGAGATTCCGGGGATGGAGAAAGAGATAGATAGATAGATAGATGCGGCGTTGGTTTTGCGTCGATCTGGGGCTGTCGAGTGGATTCGCTCCCTTGCCCTACGTTGGCATCAGCCAGCCAGGCAGATTCGAGTGGATTCAGTCCAGGCACTTGACCTCGTGCTGCCGGAGTAGGCGCGATTCTCTCTTCTCTAGTGGAGACGACGTGCGTGCTGTATGGATTCGGCCGGGTCCCCTCCCCTGGGGCAGAGCCGCTCTAGCGGGCATCCATAGATAGATTCGGCTACTTTATTCGAGACACATGTGTCCTGCACTTTTCCTTGCCTGTGTGCTTTCTTTGGTTTCAACTTTGAAGTAGCCAAGTGCACCTCCTGTTGGGTGTGGATACTCGTGCCAGTGCTAAACTATTGGTGACACCATTTTACCCTGGAAGATGTCTGCGAGAGCAGGGGCACTTGGGTGCTGCAGAAACACTAAGAGAAGGGCCAATCGCCAAGTGTCAATCACTAGATCAAGCATTGTAGGGTGGGTGGGGGGGGGGATGCGGTGGAAGATTCAGATGGTGAGAAGAAGCATAGGCAGGGGATGGGGAGCAGCGAACGAAGAGGAAGCTGGCGGATCCTCACTGAAGTTGACTTGTCTTTGAAGCTGCCAAAGGCGAGCTCGGCACGATGCCGTCGGAGGATACCCAGACGCTGTAGGGACGCCTTAAAAACAATGGTGAATGGTGTTTTAGTATGTGCATATGCCTACTACACAAGTCTCAATCCTGGTATTCTAGGGACATGTTAGACAAGCTACCAACTGGAGGACCTACTCAATTGACTCTGAAGTCATTTGTTCTTACCCAATCCTTCATTTTTAAGTGGCTTGCGCAAGGAAAATAGATACGCACCTTTAGCAATTTATGACATGTCTCGTTCGACCAAGCAACTGATGGGAGTACTGTTTTGTTAATGCAATAGACTTCGCTTATGCCAATTACTCAATCTTGTTGCTTTTCTTTCGTGCAGGTACTGAGCATGCCTACAACGATATTTTGACCAGCCTCCCTAAGCCCGAGGGTGGTGAATACGGGAAATTCTACAGCCTTCCTGCACTAAATGATCCAAGGATCGGTAATTGTTCTGCTTGCTTTCGGAACTTTCTGTGTTTTCACTTTGCCCTTTGCGATTTATACCCTTATTTGGGTTGCATCTGTTCTGCTGAGTCTAATTCTTGCATCATCATAGACTTAGGAAAACTGTAACATGTGTAGGTCAACTCTCCATTCAATCTCACTTCCCTTTGACTAGTTAGCATCGCTGTTTGAAAATGATTTGCTTCATATCATACTCTTCTTTAGAAAGCTATAATTCAATTGTGTATAGAATATGTTATGCATGATAACATGCCAATTGCTATGTGTCACCCTAAGCCCACATTGATTGTGTGTAGTTTAAGCAGTTGCAAATCTATAGTTGGAACATTACTCATGCATATTAAAATTTGTCAGTGTTGTTATCAGACTGACATTTTTTTCCGTTGTATCAGATAAGCTGCCCTACTCTATCCGTATTCTTCTGGAGTCAGCTATCCGTAACTGTGATGGTTTCCAAGTTACCAAGAATGATGTCGAGAAAATCATTGACTGGGAGAACACATCTCCCAAGCTGGCTGAGATACCTTTCAAGCCAGCTCGAGTTCTGCTCCAGGTTTGAACTGAAACATTGACAGTAAATCTCACCGTTTCGATGTTCCTTTTGCTTACAATTGGTTTTAATTTACTCTCTAGGACTTCACTGGAGTCCCAGCAGTTGTAGATCTTGCAGCTATGCGTGATGCCTTGGCCAAGTTGGGCAGCGATGCAAACAAGATCAATCCATTGGTACAACTTATCTCCTTGTCAACTGAAAAACTTGATCAGCTTGTTCTGGATGATCTTTGTTTTTTCATATTTTTTCATAGAAAAAACATTTTGAGTAACAGCCCATCTAGTTTATTTTTTCTGATATACATATTTTCATTTGGAGTGCAGGTTCCGGTGGATCTTGTTATTGACCACTCGGTGCAGGTGGATGTAGCAAGGTCGTCCAATGCATTGCAGTCGAACATGGAGCTGGAATTTACCCGCAACAGAGAAAGATTTGGTTTTCTTAAATGGGGCTCAACTGCTTTCCAAAACATGCTGGTTGTTCCCCCGGGTTCTGGTATTGTTCACCAGGTAGGTAAACGTGCTGGATCAAAGGAATTTTTCCATTGCCAACATGTCTGGTACCTGAACATCTTTTTTTTTTCATATTTGTGTCCATATTCCAGGTCAATCTTGAGTATCTTGGCAGAGTTGTTTTCAACACAGATGGCATCATGTACCCTGACAGCGTTGTTGGCACGGATTCACACACCACTATGATTGATGGTTTGGGTGTTGCTGGCTGGGGAGTTGGTGGTATTGAAGCAGAGGCTACAATGCTTGGGCAGGTAAATCTGCAGTGGAGCTCTGCCAACCTCAATAATAGTTATTAAGATCTTGTGATGAGATGGAAAAATGCACTAATGCCGATCTCTTTGCAACACAACTATGTCCTAACATCCATTTCTCGTACCTAAATCACAGTGCCCTGTTTTTCCTTAAAACAATCTACTTCACGATAATATGGCACTCTCTTAATTTGTTTTTGCAACTTGTCTTCACTTGGAATTTATTGGGTGTTTGGTTTGTGGAATCTGATGGTAATGGTCAATGTACAAAGCAAATCAAGCCCACTTGTTCTGTTTGTACGTTTGAGGAATAAACCCGGTTGGTTCATCACTACCTCACCCCTCATAAGCATAAGATTAGTGGAAAGTGAGGGATTGAGGCATCCCACCAAAACACATGGGATCACATGATAGACAATCCATCCTCTGATATGGTGGCCCCTGAAACCAAAAATCCTATAAGTTCAGCAGCATAATAACCTGATAAATGCTCATTGTTTTTTTACCACCTTTTCATGTACCTCCAGTTAACCAATATATTATTTCCTTCTACAGCCGATGAGCATGGTTTTGCCTGGTGTGGTTGGGTTCAAGTTGACTGGGAAGTTAAGGAATGGTGTCACTGCTACCGACCTTGTTCTTACTGTTACCCAAATGCTGAGGAAGCATGGTGTTGTTGGCAAATTTGTTGAATTCCATGGTAAGTATTCGTTTTACACTATAGAATGCATGATGTCTTGATATAATTTGTTTGTTTGTTTGTTTCTTATTGGTTTTTTCTCCTTCTGTTCGTTTTTATTCAGGTGAAGGTATGGGCAAACTGTCTTTGGCTGACAGGGCCACAATTGCTAACATGTCACCAGAATATGGAGCTACCATGGGCTTCTTTCCTGTAGACCATGTGACATTAGATTATCTCAGATTGACTGGCCGAAGCGATGAAACTGTAGGTTCCACTATCGACAAACTCTTTTACCCATTCCATAACTTTGATATTTTGATTACAAGTACTCTTTAATAGCCAAAATTACAATAAAATACGGGTTACATTAAAACAGTAAGCAAATCATGACAATTCCTCATCGCGTTGGTGATGTTTTGTGGTGGCAAAAAATCCCCGTGTTTTCCCCAAATGGGGCGTTGATAGTTTCTTTATTCCCGACCACATCACCACTCTATAGAAGCTGTGCGTGGGTGATATGAATTCAGTGTGTTCCATGTGCAATTCTTTTGTTTAAACATGAAATTTTAGCTATATACATCAGAACTCTATAGTCTTAAAGAGCTGTATTTTGAGAAAACCCATACGTAGAAGCTTTATGTGTTACTCTCAACTATTGTAATACGCAGTCAAGCATATTACAGCTGCCTTTCTATGCCCCACAGGGATAGGGGTGAGGCATATTGCTCATGCTAAAGCTATCGAGGTGGAATATTGCTCATGCAGTAGCTCCCAAGTTTCCGAAAGTTATAGTGCTATCGTTATCGCTATCCTGGCCATTGCTTTCTTATTGCCATCATTGCCGTTGTTTGTGATATTGGTTGAACTGGATGACATAATCTAATGAGCACGATTACTTATTTTCATTTGCATAATGTGGTAATACCTGTATTATTCTGTAAACTGAATCTTACATTTTGATTTAGGTGTCAATGATCGAAGCATATCTACGAGCTAATAATATGTTTGTTGACTATAGTGAGGTATGCCTTTTTTTATGTTACGGACGTTTGGATTTAAGTTTTTTGTTTATCACAGTATTGACATATCTGCATTCATGATGACAGCCTCAAGCAGAAAAAGTTTACTCTTCGAATCTTGCGCTGGACCTTGATGAGGTAGAGCCTTGCATTTCTGGCCCGAAGAGGTACAGCTATTAGTTTCGTACTTGGATAAGTGTTCTGCTGATTGGGATGTACATTACGATTTATGAAGTACTATTTGGTTTACAACTGTAGGCCACATGACCGTGTCACTTTGAAGGAAATGAAGTCAGATTGGCATGCTTGCCTGGACAACAAAGTCGGTTTCAAGGTAAGCTGTCGTCTATTTGCATTGCAATCTGCAATGTTGTATCTGACATTGTTCATAATACACACACAAAATGTCAGGGCTTTGCGGTGTCGAAGGAACAACAGGATAAGGTTGTGAAATTTGACTTCCATGGACAACCTGCTGAACTCAAGCACGGCAGTGTTGTTATAGCAGCAATTACTAGTTGCACAAACACATCAAATCCCAGTGTTATGCTTGGTGCTGCCCTTGTCGCAAAGAAAGCTTGCGAATTGGGTCTTGAGGTTTTTTTCCTTCCTTAATGTGTTCAGATTTTTGGTGTACTTCCTGCGTTTCTCTGCTTTCTGCTGACTATGGAATAATGCTAATCTTCAGGTCAAACCATGGGTAAAGACAAGCCTTGCCCCTGGATCTGGGGTTGTCACTAAATATTTGCTAAAGAGGTATCTTGTTGTCCTTGACTAATTTTAGTGTCATATACAGTGGCATGTTTGAATAAAATTTGGTGATTTTTTTATCGTGCAGTGGCCTTCAAGAATACTTCAACAAACAAGGATTCCATCTTGTTGGATATGGGTGTACCACTTGCATTGGCAATTCTGGTGAACTCGATGAATCTGTATCAGCTGTCATTACAGAAAATGGTATGTCTAGGATGCATCACATTGGATAATTTTAGCTAGCTGCAAGGAATTTGTGTCCTTAATTTACCGTTTGCTTTTTGCTGCATAGATGTTGTTGCTGCTGCTGTGTTGTCGGGCAACCGTAACTTTGAGGGGCGTGTGCACCCTTTGACTCGGGCTAATTACCTTGCTTCACCACCTCTGGTTGTTGCATATGCACTTGCTGGCACTGTAAGTCATGACATAAATTTGGTCAAAGGGATGGGCTTGGTCAAATATTTGCATTGTTTTTGTGCTTTGGTTGCACGCTAAAATTTGCACTTTTCAGGTTGACATTGATTTTGAGAAGGAACCCATTGGAGTCGGAAAGGATGGCAAGGAAGTTTACTTCAGGGATATATGGCCCACAACTGAGGAAATTGCAGAGGTATATATATACTTGAGTACCTTTCATCCCTTTGTATGTAAAATTCATGAGCTGTTGCTATCATGCTGCCTGCCGCATTACATTGGATGTTTCTACCTACACTTTTATTTTTGTACTAAATGAACTTAAATGGTACTCCTCAACAGGTTGTCCAATCCAGTGTGCTGCCTGACATGTTCAAGAGCACATACGAGGCCATCACAAAAGGCAACCCAATGTGGAACCAGCTTCCTGTCCCAGAAGCATCGCTCTACTCATGGGATTCAAACTCCACTTACATCCACGAGCCCCCCTATTTCAAGGACATGACCATGTCCCCGCCTGGCCCACATGCGGTGAAGAACGCCTACTGCTTACTCAACTTTGGAGACAGCATTACCACGGATCATATTTCACCCGCAGGCAGCATCCACAGAGACAGTCCTGCTGCCAAGTATCTGCTTGAGCGTGGCGTCGACCGAAAAGACTTCAATTCGTATGGTAGCCGGCGTGGTAATGATGAGGTGATGGCAAGAGGAACATTTGCAAACATCAGGATTGTGAACAAGTTTTTGGGTGGAGAGGTTGGGCCCAAGACTATTCATGTCCCCACAGGCGAGAAGCTCTCTGTCTTCGATGCGGCCACGGTATGTTGCTAGTTAGTTGCATGTGATATCTGTCTCCTCATTGCCATTACTCCAGGTGGAGTAATTAATATTGCACATCTATATGTACCTTAGTTTTTGTATGTATGTTGCCGTACTGCAGAAATACAAGTCTGAAGGTCATGATACTATCATTATTGCTGGGGCCGAGTATGGGAGTGGCAGCTCTCGTGATTGGGCTGCCAAGGGACCAATGCTTCTGGTAAGTTGCAGATTTAGTGACTTATACTTTAGTCCTTGTACATATTTGGGAAACAACAGCATCAAAAGTAAGCGTGCATGTGCTATTATTTTCAGGGTGTGAAAGCCGTGATTGCCAAGAGCTTCGAGCGGATCCACCGAAGCAACTTGGTTGGGATGGGGATCATCCCGATGTGCTTCAAAGCCGGCGAGGATGCCGACTCACTCGGCCTTACTGGACATGAGCGCTACACAATCAACCTTCCTACCGACGTCAGCGAGATCCGTCCTGGCCAGGATGTGACCATCACCACCGAAGATGGGAAATCCTTCACCTGCACACTTCGCTTTGACACAGAGGTATATATATATATATATATATATATATATATATATATATATATATATATATATATATATATATATCAAAAGCTTGTTGGATCTTACCATCAGTCCTACAATTTTGTATGAATTGTGTCAGGAGCTTCTCGGTTGGGTTGACACATTCTTTGTGCTTGCAGGTGGAGTTGGCCTACTACAACCATGGAGGCATCCTGCCCTATGTCATCCGCAATATGGCATCAGCTCAGAACTAGGTGAACGCGCGCACACACACACCCTTTTCGACCACGATGGCGGCATGGCAGTCTTGTTAGTGCCACCGTTGACGTCGAAAGTGTGCTCATTATTTTGTGGCCTTATAAATAAACCGAAAATAAAGCCGGTATTTGCATGCCCGACGTGGGCGCAGGTCGACTTGGTGGAGTTTGGTTGTGGTTATGGAACATGTGTTCATTTTGAGCAAACTTCAGTTGTGGAGGATTAATTTGTAGAGCCTGGTGCACATTTAAAATTGCGCAATAGAATCTATAGATTCTAGCAAGAAAATTTAAAATCACATGTATTCTGTTAGTCGCCATGATTAATGGCACGGAAACTTGTGATTGGGTTGAGGTTTTGGTCTAGGGGCTCGATCGCCTTTTTATGGCAAAAGTGGGCGGTTTGGGCACCCGATGGCTGCGTGCTTGAGCAATTCTGATCCAAGTCGGTGAGGGTGACAAGCGTCGGCGGGTCGAGCAAGGTGATATTCTGCAATTGCAAGGTGATATTGTCCCAACAAAGAGCATAGGCGAGCGCACTGAAGGTGTCACTAATCTATAGTTAATTGACTTTGCTACCTGCAAGATTTAGATAATGGTGATGAAAAGATGTAGTTGCAAAGGACAGGAGAGTAAAATAGGTCCCATGCTAGGAATCAACCGACTGAATAGGGCGCCTGCTAGGAATGACCCATCAGGTCGCGTTGATATGGACCGGTCAAAAATGACCATAAGTGATGACGAGGATGAAATTTTATCACAGACGGGCCGCCATATTTGGCCGGTGTAATTGATTACTGACCTCGTAGTTAATTAGTGGTCGTTTCATTTGTGTCTATACCCATCTTGTCGCGTGATCAACGAGAATGTGAAATGGAGTATGGACACACTGACGTGTCCTCGATTATGATCGTTCGTTTGGATGTCGGTGCATGGGTTCCGAACGAGCATGCATTGTTATCGAGAGTAAAACGAGAGACAAAATGCATAGATGTAAAAGTGAACAATTATCTTTATTGATGATGGAATTACACACACATACACACACACATAATAGCCTTCGAAGTGGTGTGTGCGAAGGGACATGAGGTAACCACCTATGTCAGGAAAAGTAGGGATTAATAGGATTAATTAAATCCTAACACTCCCCCTAATCCATGCATTTTAGTGTAAGTATTATCATCTTGAAAACTCCTCCAAAACCCTATGGGAGAAAAGTGAGGATATATGTGTTTGATATGTTGCTAAAACCCCTCCAAACCCAGTGAGAAAAATAAGGAGAAAATGATGCAACATATAATGGTTATTGTCTCTTTTAACTCAATACGAGAAAACTCGTAGAGTTTAGAGGACAATAAATATGTCATGTATACTTTCTTTAAAACCCCGGCGGGGAAAACAAAAAATATGACATACGATCTTGTGTTGATATTACCTCATTAAAAACCTTTATGAGAACATGTATAGTAAACTCATGAAGGGAAAAAGAGTATAATATAACACATTTAACAGGAACAATTCAGGAAGATACTCCCCCTGATTCTTGCATATCTCAAAACCGTCAAATACCAATCCAGGAACGAAGTTGGTAGAGGCTTTGTGAACAAACGTACAAGTTTGTTGTATGATTTGATTTGCAAGATGAGCAATAGAGTGATATTGCTTGCTACATAACCTGTTTGCATCCGGACAACACAAACAACATTATCTTTGAGATAATGGTTGGTGGATGTAGCCATGAGATCTGTTTCGAAGACTCTTCATGAGAGGGCTACCACACCTAGTAGGAACACTAAGCTTGTCTACAATCTGACATAGTGGGGATCTGATTGATGTATCCAATGATATCGGTGTTCACATTTCTGTGAAACTGAAAAACCAGGACAAGATGTTTGATGCTTTGGAGATATCGAAAGATATTCTTGAGTACCGACCAATTGTGTTTGGTGGATCCAATGACATTATGGAACGTTGAGTCCCAATATCTCATTTCCATCATCTCTTGGTCTAAATAGATCTTTCTCTAAGTCTAGAGAATGAACTACCATGAGAGTTATGGATGGATAAGATTTGTCCACAATGAATTTCTCCAATATATTTTGGATATAGACAACATAGTATACCATAATATATGAATGAAGGGGCTCAAGTTGTAGTAACGAGCGGTATTTTGGTTTACCCAAATCCTTCATTTTGAAGTCCGTCATTTAGATGATTACATGTGTCGTCATTGCAAACACACAAACATGGATAATCATCATTGTAGGAGTAATCCTTGTGTACAAGGAACTCACTACGTCGGTTGTACCATATGTACCAACAACAATAAGTTTTATGGTGGCTTATTGATTTTACACAATGTATATTGCGTTTTGCATTTCGATTCAGAAGTGAGATTCCATCGGGAATCAATCATATGTGTCTAAATCCAGTGATCCATATGGATATGTGATCACTACATCTATTAACCGCACAGATAGATATTTTGTACTGCCAATGATATAAGTTATCGGAAAGAGATTCCACCTCCGGAGAATAGTTGGGTATCTTCGGCACCTCCATATACGAGAAACATGTCTTTTGTCCTTTTCAGGTACTTCAGGATATTCTTGACCGCTGTCCAGTGTTCCGCTCCGGAATCACTTTGGTACCTTCCACTCATATAGATGTGTCTTATAGAACCATGGAAGACCTGAATAGTCTAGTCAATGGATGGGAAGAGCCACTTACCTCAAATTGAGGCATTCAAGGAATCTGAGTGGTTCAGCATAGACTTTAAGGTGCGCGAGCCTTAAAATTTGCTTCCCTGTGTCACATGTAGTGCACACAAAATCCAAATATTGTTAGAATTTAGCATCATAATAATCATGAACTATTGGAATTGTTGATAGTTTCAGTTTCAACCCAATGTCTCGATAACCAAGGCGAGTATGCCAAGTTTGACATGTACAAGACATTTTGGAAAACTATCATGGACGCAACATGTGCTACGGGTTTTGTAGTATGTGTAGTACAGTCCAGATGATACATAGAGAATGTGTTTTCCATATCCATTGCATATGGTAAAGAGAATGTATTCCTCTTTGCTGTCATCATAAGTTTCGCTATGGAAACTATTTGAACGAATACCTCTATAGTTTAGTAGGGTACGAGTTAAACCTGGGAAGCAATAAAGCATCCCAACATTACTCGAGTACCCATAGGGATAGTAAATATGACTCGAGTTGAGCCAACAAATACCTCATCGCGTCCAGCGATTTTATAATATCTCTTTTCTCTCAATGAGAGTGGAAACATTGGACTTCCTTGAGTACAGAGTTTGTGGTGCATATGCCCACACGACACATATCATCTTTCATCGGATGACTCCCGTAGAAATCTATATATAGACATGAAGATTCTCAAGGAAATCACTGTCAGATATATAGAATACATACAAATGTATTTGTACCAAAGTGCTGATACAATATATTGTGATATACAATATATGATGACAACAATACTTATGTTGTTGATGTTGGAAATATGCCCTAGAGGCAATAATAAAATGGTTATTATTGTATTTCCTAGTTCATGATAATTGTCTGTTATTCATGCTATAATTGTGTTAACCGGAAACCGTAATACATGTGTGAATACATAGACCACAACGTGTCCCTAGTGAGCCTCTAGTTGGCTAGCTCGTTGATCAATAGATGGTCACGGTTTCATGGCCATGGACATTGGATGTCGTTGATAACGGGATCACATCATTAGGAGAATGATGTGATGGACAAGACCCAATCCTAAGCATAGCACAAGATCGTGTAGTTCGTTTGCTAAAGCTTTTCAATGTCAAGTGTCGTTTCCTTAGACCATGAGATTGTGTAACTCCCGGATACCGTAGGAATGCTTTGGGTGTGCCAAACGTCACAACGTAACTGGGTGGCTATAAAGGTACGCTACGGGTATCTCCGAAAGTGTCTGTTGGGTTGACACGAATCGAGACTGGGATTTGTCACTCCGTGTGACGGAGAGGTATCTCTGGGCCCACTCGGTAAGACATCATCATGAGCTCAATGTGACTAAGGAGTTAGTTACGGGATGATGTATTACAGAACGAGTAAAGAGACTTGCCGGTAATGAGATTGAACAAGGTATGGGGATACCGACGATCGAATCTCGGGCAAGTTCCATACCGATAGACAAAGGGAATTGTATATGGGATTGATTGAATCCTTGACATCGTGGTTCATCCGATGAAATCATCGTGGAGTACGTGGGAGCCAACATGGGTATCCAGATGCCACTGTTGGTTATTGACCGGAGAGGTGTCTCGGTCATGTCTACGTGTCTCCCGAACCCGTAGGGTCTACACACTTAAGGTTCGATGACGCTAGGGTTATAGGGAAATAGTGTACGTGGTTACCGAAGGTTGTTCGGAGTTCCGGATGAGATCCTGGACGTCACGAGGAGTCCCGGAATGGTCCGGAGACGAAGATTGATATATAGAAAGTGAGGTTTTGGATACCGGAAGTGTTCCGGATGTCTCCGGTAGTGTACCGGGACCACCGGAAGGGTTCCGGGGGTCCACCAAGTGGGCCCACCTGCCCCGGAAGGTTCCATGGGCCAAGAGTGGGAGGGAGCCAGCCCCTAGGTGTGCTGGTGCGCCTCCCACCCCAGCCCAAGGCGCAGCAAGGGTGGAGGGGGCAAACCCTAGGCTTAGATGGGCCTTAAGGCCCACCCTAGGGCGCCTCCACCTCTCCTTGCCCTAGCCGCCGGCCAGATGGGCTTTTGGAGGCTGCCGCCACCCCTAGGGTGGAACCCTAGGGCGCAGCACCTCTCCTCCCCTCCTCCTATATATAGTGGAGGTATTTGGGGCTGCACAACACACGAGTTCATCTCCTCCCTGGTGCAGCCCTACTCCTCCCTCTCCTCGTTCTCCGTAGTGCTTAGCGAAGCTCTGTCGAAGTACCACGCAGCTCCACCGCCACCACGCCGTCGTGTTGCCGGAGCTCTCCCTCAACCTCTCCTCCCTCCTTGCTGGATCAAGGCATAGGAGACGTCACCGGGCTGCACGTGTGTTGAACGCGGAGGTGCCGTTCGTTCGGCACTTGATCGGATCTACCGCGATCTGAATCGCTGCGAGTACGACTCCATCAACCGCGTTCTAGCAACGCTTCTGTTGGGGAACGTAGTAGTAAATTAAAATTTTCCTACGTGTCGCCAAGATCCATCTATGGAGAAACCAGCAACGAGCAAGGGGAGAGTGGATCTTCATACCTTTGAAGATCGCTAAGCGGAAGCGTTACAAGAACGGGGTTGATGGAGTCGTACTCGCAGCGATTCAGATCGCGGTGGATCCGATCAAGTGCCGAACGGACGGCACCTCCGCGTTCAACACACGTGCAGCCCGGTGACGTCTCCTATGCCTTGATCCAGCAAGGAGGGAGGAGAGGTTGAGGGAGAGCTCCGGCAGCACGACGGCGTGGTGGCGGTGGAGCTGCGTGGTACTCCGACAGAGCTTCGCTAAGCGCTACGGAGAACGAGGGGAGGAGGAGGTAGGGCTGCACCAGAGAGAGAGGGAGAACCGTGTGTTGTGCAGCCCCAAATACCTCCACTATATATAGGAGAGAGGGAGGAGGGGTGGCTGCGCCCTAGGGTTCCACCCTAGGGGTGGCGGCAGCCACCAGATGCCATCTGGCCGGCGGCTAGGGCAAGGGAGAGGTGGGGCGCCCTAGGGTGGGCCTTAAGGCCCATCTAAGCCTAGGGTTTGCCCCCCTCCACCTTTGCCACGCCTTGGGCTGGGGTGGGAGGCGCACCAGCCCACCTAGGGGCTGGCTCCCTCCCACTCTTAGCCCACGGAACCTTCCGGGGCAGGTGGGCCCACTTGGTGGACCCCCGGAACCCTTCCGGTGGTCCCGGTACACTACCGGTGACACCCGGAACACTTCCGGTAACCAAATCCTCACTTCCTATATATCAATCTTCGTCTCCGGACCATTCCGGGACTCCTCGTGACGTCCGGGATCTCATCCGGGACTCCGAACAACCTTCGGTAACCACGTACACTATTTCCCTATAACCCTAGCGTCATCGAACCTTAAGTGTGTAGACCCTACGGGTTCGGGAGACACGTAGACATGATCGAGACACCTCTCCGGCCAATAACCAACAGCGGGATCTGGATACCCATGTTGGCTCCCACGTACTCCACGATGATCTCATCGGATGAACCACGATGTCAGGGATTCAATCAATCCCGTATACAATTCCCTTTGTCCATCGGTATGGTACTTGCCCGAGATTCGATCGTCGGTATCCCCATACCTTGTTCAATCTCGTTACCGGCAAGTCTCTTTACTCGTTCCGTAATACATCATCCCGTGACTAACTCCTTAGTCACATTGAGCTCATAATGATGATGTCTTACCGAGTGGGCCCAGAGATACCTCTCCGTCACACGGAGTGACAAATCCCAGTCTCGATTCGTGTCAACCCAACAGACACTTTCGGAGATACCCGTAGCGTACCTTTATAGCCACCCAGTTACGTTGTGACGTTTGGCACACCCAAAGCATTCCTACGGTATCCGGGAGTTACACAATCTCATGGTCTAAGGAAATGACACTTGACATTGAAAAGCTTTAGCAAACGAACTACACGATCTTGTGCTATGCTTAGGATTGGGTCTTGTCCATCACATCATTCTCCTAATGATGTGATCCCGTTATCAACGACATCCAATGTCCATGGTCATGAAACCGAGACCATCTATTGATCAACGAGCTAGCCAACTAGAGGCTCACTAGGGACACGTTGTGGTCTATGTATTCACACATGTATTACGGTTTCCGGTTAACACAATTATAGCATGAACAATAGACAATTATCATGAACAAGGAAATACAATAATAACCATTTTATTATTGCCTCTAGGGCATATTTCCAACAGTCTCCCACTTGCACTAGAGTCAATAATCTAGTTCACATCACCATGTGATTAACACTTACATCACCATGTGATCATATCATCATGTGATTAACACCCAATAAGTTCTGGGGTTTGTTCATGTTCTGCTCGTGAAAGAGGTTTTTAGTCAGCGGGTCTGCGACATTCAGATCCGTGTGTACCTTTGCAAACTTTCCATTTCATATTTGTAGATACTGCTCCCACGCTCCACTTGGAGCTATTCCAAATGGCTTCTCCACTATACGTAGCCAGATTTCTACTAAGAGTCATCCAGATTGGAGTTAAAGCTTGCATCATCGTAACCCTTTACGATGAACTCTTTATCACCTCCATAATCGAGAAATATTTCCTTAGTTCTCAAGTTACTAAGGATAACTTTGACCGTTGTCCAGTGATCCACTCTTGGATTACTCTTGTACCCCTTGACAGACTCATGGCAAGGCACACACAGGTGCGGTACACAGCATGGCATACTATATAGAGCCTATGGCTAAAGCATAGGAGATGACACTCATCTTTTCTTTATCTTTTGCCGTGGTCGGGTATTGAGTCTTACTCAATTTCACACCTTACAATACAGTCAAGAACTCCTTCTTTGACCCATCTATTTTGAACTCCTTCAAAAACTTGTCAAGGTATGTCTTCGTCGAAAAAACTTATCAAGCGAATAGATCTATCCCTATAGATCTTGATGCTCAATAAAATAGTAGCTTTATCTGGGTCTTCCTTTGAAAAAAAAATTCAAACAACCCTTCATGCTCTTCCAGAAATTCTACATCATTTCCGATCAATAATATGTCAACTACATATTCTTATAAGAAATTCCACAGTGCTCCCACTCACTTTCTTGCAAATACAAGTTTCTCATAAACTTTGTATAAACTTAAACACTTTGATCACCTCATCAAAGCATATATTCCAACTCCGAGATGCTTGCTCCAGTCCATAGAAGGATCGCTGGAGTTTGCATATTATTAGCATCCTTAGGATTGACAAAACCTTCTGGTTGTATCACATACAACTCTTCCTCACAGAAACCATTACGGAAACCTTGTTTTGTCATCCATCTGCCAGATTTCATAATCGAAAAATGCAGCAACTGCCAACAAAATTTTAATAGACTTTTAGCATCGCTATAGATGAGACAATCTCATTGCAGTCAACTCCTTGAACTTGGCGGAAACTTCTTTGCGACAATCGAGCTTTATAAACGGTGACATTTCACCATTAGCGTCTATGTTTATCTCAAAGGTCCATTTGTACTCAATGACCCGCCATTCAACAGGCAAGTCTACCAAAGTCCATACTTGGTTTTCATACATGGATCCTTTCTCGGATTTCATGGCTCCTAGCCATTTGTTGGAATCCGGGCCCACCATCGCTTCTCCATAGTTCGTAGGTTCATCGTTGTCCAACAACATGATTTCCAAGACAGGGTTGTCGTACTACTCAGGAGCAGTACGCGTCCTTGTCGACCTACGAGGTTCGATAGTGACTTGATCCGAAGCTTCATGATCATCATCATTAACTTCCTTTTCAACTGAGTAGGCTCTACAGAAACATCTTTCTGTGTTGCGCTATTCTCTGGTTGAAACAAAGGTTCAACAACCTCATCAAGTTCTATCTTCCTCCCACTCAATTCTTTCGAGAGAAACTCTTTCTCAAGAAAGGACCCGTTCTTAGCAACAAACACCTTTTGCGCTTGGATCTGAGATAGAAGGTATACCCAATGTCTCATTAGGGTATTCTATGAAGATGCATTTGTCTGCTTTGGGTTCGAGCTCGCTAGGTGAAAAACCCATTTTCACATAAGCGTCGCAGCCCCAAACATTAAGAAATGACAGCTTAGGCTTCTGTCAAACCATAATTCTCACGGTGTCATCTCAACAGACTTAGATGGTGCCCTATTAAAGTGAATGGATTTGTCTTTAATGCATAACCCCATAACGATAGTGGTAAAACGATAAGAGACATCATAGTACTCACTATATCCAATAGAGCACGACTACGACGTTCGAACACACCATCACACTATGGTGTTCCAGGAGGCGTGAGCTGTGAAACAATTTCCACATTGTCTAAAATTGCATACCAAACTCGTAACTTAGATATTCACCTCCATGATCATATCATAGACATTTATCTTCTTGTCACGATGATCTTTAACTTCACTCTGAAACTCCTTGAACCTTTCAAACATTTCAGATTCGTGTTTCATTAAGTGAATATCCCCATATTTACTCAAATCATCAGTGAAGGTAAAGAAAAACAACGATATCCACTGTGTGTTTCAACACTCATTGGACCACATACATCAACATGTATTAATTCCAATAAGCCACTTGCCCGCTCCATCATATTGGATGATAGGGTCTCAGTCATCTTGCCCAAGAGGCATGGCTCGCATGTCTCAACCGATTCAAAATCGAGTGAGTCAAAAAATCCATCATCATGGAGTTTCTTCATGCGATTTATACCAATATGACATTACGTGGCAGTGCCACAAGCATGTGGTACTATCATTATTAACTTTGTATCTTTTGGTACCAACGTTATGAACATGTGTACTACTACGATCATGATTCGATAAACCATTCCGAGTGGGTGCATGACCATTGAAGGCATTATCCATGTAAGTAGAATAACCATTATTCTCTAACTTATATGAATAACCGTATCGCACTAATCATGATCTAATCACGTTCATGCTCAACGCAAACACCAAATAACATTTATTTAGGTTTATCACAAATCCCGAAGGTAGAGAGAGCGTGCGATGGTGATCACATCAATCTTGGAAATATTTCCAACACACATCGTCACCTTTCACCTAGCTAGTCTCCATTTATTCTGTAGCTTTTTATTTCGAGTTGCTAACACTTAGCAACCGAACCGGTATCCAATACCCAGGTGCTACCAGGAGTACCAGCAGGGTACACATCACTAACACGTATATCAAATATACTTCCATTGACATTACCAGCCTTCTTATCTACCAAGCATCTAGGGGTTTTCCGCTTCAGCGAACATTCTCCTCATAACAGAAGCACTTAGTCTCGGGTTCGGGCTCAACCTTGGGTTTCTTCACTAGAGCAACAACTGGCTTGTCATTCCTGAAGTTTTCCGTTCTTGCCCTTGCCCCTTTTGAAACTAGTGGTTTCACTTAACCATCAACACTTGATGCTCCTTCTTGATTTCTACCTTCGTGGTGTCAAACATCACGAACAACTCAGGGATCATCTTATCCATCCCTGGCATGTTATAGTTCATCACGAAGCTCTAGTAGCTTGGTGGCAGTGACTTGGAGAACTGCATTAATCACTATCTCATCTGGAAGATTAACTCCCACTTGATTCAAGTGATTGTAGCACCCAGACAATCTGAGCACACGCTCAGCGATTGAGCTATTCTCCTTTATCTTGTAGACAAAGAATCTTGTTGGAGGTCTCATACCTCTCAACATAGGCACGAGCCTGAGATCACAATCTCAACTCCTAGAACATCTCATATGTTCCGTGACATTCAAAACGTTTTGGAGCCTCAATTCTAAGCCGTAATGCATGACGCATTGAACTATCACGTAGTCACCAAAAAGTGCCTGTCATATGTTCACAACATCTACAGACAACGCTTGAGGGAGTGATGCAGTTAGCGGTACATAAAAAACATAAGCTTTCTGTGCAGCAATGAGGACAATCCTCAGATCACGGACCCGGTCCGCATTATTGCTACCATCAACTTTCAACTTACTTTTCTCTAGGATTGTATCAATAAAACTGTGGAGCTACAGCGCGAGCTATCTACGACATAATTTGCAAGGACATTTTTAGACTAAGTTCATGATAATTAAGTTCATTTAATCAAATTATTAATGAACTCCCACTTAGATAGACATCTCTCTAGTCTTCCAAGTGATACATGATCCATGTCAACTAGCCCGTGTCCGATCATCACGTGAGACGGACTAGTCATCCATGGTGAACATCTCTATGTTGATCGTATCTTCTATACGACTCATGTTCGACCTTTCGGTCCTCCGTGTTCCGAGGCCATGTCTGTACATGCTAGGCTCGTCAAGTCAACCTAAGTGTTTCGCATGTGTAAATCTGGCTTACACCCGTTGTATGCGAACGTTAGAACCTATCACACCCGATCATCACGTGGTGCTTCGGAACAACGATCCTTAGCAACGGTGCACAGTTAGGGTGAACACCTTTCTTGAAATTTTATTGAGAGATCATCTTATTTACTACCGTCGTTCTATGCAAATAAGATGTAAACATGATAAACATCACGCAATCAATATAGTGACATGATATGGCCAATATCATCTTGCTCCTTTGATCTCCATCTTCGGGGCACCATGATCATCACTGTCACCGGCACGACACCATGATCTCCATCATTGTGTCTTCATGAAGTTGTCTCGCCAAATATTACTTCTACTACTACAGCTAACGTTTAGCAATAAAGTAAAGTAATTACATGGCGTTTATGATTGACACGCAGGTCATACAATAGTATAAGACAACTCCTATGGCTCCTGCCGGTTGTCATAGTCATCGACGTGCAAGTCGTGAACCCTATTACAAGAACATGATCAATCTCATACATCACAATGCATCACATCACATCCTTTTGGCCATATCACATCACACGGCATATGCTGCAAAAACAAGTTAGACGTCCTCTAATTTGTAGTTGCAAGTTTTTACGTGGTTGCTATAGGTTTCTAGCAAGAACGTTTCTTACCTACGCCAAAACCACAACGTGATATGCCAATTGCTATTTACCCTTCATAAGGACCCTTTTCATCGAATCCAATCCGACTAAGGTGGGAGAGACAGACACCCGCTAGCCACCTTATGCAACTGGTGCATGTCAGGCGGTGGAACCGGTCTCACGTAAGCGTACGTGTAAGGTTGGTCCGGGCCGCTTCATCCCACAATACCGTCGAATCAAGATAAGACTAGTAACGGCAAGAATATTAACAAAATCGACGCCCACAACTGCTTTGTGTTCTACTCGTGCATAGATTCTACGCATAGACCTAGCTCATGATGCCACTGTTGGGGAACGTAGTAGTAAATAAAAATTTTCCTACGTGTCGCCAAGATCCATCTATGGAGAAACCAGCAACGAGCAAGGGGAGAGTGGATCTTCATACCTTTGAAGATCGCTAAGCGGAAGCGTTACAAGAACGCGGTTGATGGAGTCGTACTCGCAGCGATTCAGATCGCGGTGGATCCGATCAAGTGCCGAACGGACGGCACCTCCGCGTTCAACACACGTGCAGCCCGGTGACGTCTCCTACGCCTTGATCCAGCAAGGAGGGAGGAGAGGTTGAGGGAGAGCTCCGGCAGCACGACGGCGTGGTGGCGGTGGAGCTGCGTGGTACTCCGACAGAGCTTCGCTAAGCGCTACGGAGAACGAGGGGAGGAGGAGGTAGGGCTGCACCAGAGAGAGAGGGAGAACCGTGTGTTGTGCAGCCCCAAATACCTCCACTATATATAGGAGAGAGGGAGGAGGGGTGGCTGCGCCCTAGGGTTCCACCCTAGGGGTGGCGGCAGCCACCAGATGCCATCTGGCCGGCGGCTAGGGCAAGGGAGAGGTGGGGCGCCCTAGGGTGGGCCTTAAGGCCCATCTAAGCCTAGGGTTTGCCCCCCTCCACCTTTGCCACGCCTTGGGCTGGGGTGGGAGGCGCACCAGCCCACCTAGGGGCTGGCTCCCTCCCACTCTTAGCCCACGGAACCTTCCGGGGCAGGTGGGCCCACTTGGTGGACCCCCGAAACCCTTCCGGTGGTCCCGGTACACTACCGGTGACACCCGGAACACTTCCGGTAACCAAATCCTCACTTCCTATATATCAATCTTCGTCTCCGGACCATTCCGGGACTCCTCGTGACGTCCGGGATCTCATCCGGGACTCCGAACAACCTTCGGTAACCACGTACACTATTTCCCTATAACCCTAGCGTCATCGAACCTTAAGTGTGTAGACCCTACGGGTTCGGGAGACACGTAGACATGATCGAGACACCTCTCCGGCCAATAACCAACAGCGGGATCTGGATACCCATGTTGGCTCCCACGTACTCCACGATGATCTCATCGGATGAACCACGATGTCAGGGATTCAATCAATCCCGTATACAATTCCCTTTGTCCATCGGTATGGTACTTGCCCGAGATTCGATCGTCGGTATCCCCATACCTTGTTCAATCTCGTTACCGGCAAGTCTCTTTACTCGTTCCGTAATACATCATCCCGTGACTAACTCCTTAGTCACATTGAGCTCATAATGATGATGTCTTACCGAGTGGGCCCAGAGATACCTCTCCGTCACACGGAGTGACAAATCCCAGTCTCGATTCGTGTCAACCCAACAGACACTTTCGGAGATACCCGTAGCGTACCTTTATAGCCACCCAGTTACGTTGTGACGTTTGGCACACCCAAAGCATTCCTACGGTATCCGGGAGTTACACAATCTCATGGTCTAAGGAAATGACACTTGACATTGAAAAGCTTTAGCAAACGAACTACACGATCTTGTGCTATGCTTAGGATTGGGTCTTGTCCATCACATCATTCTCCTAATGATGTGATCCCGTTATCAACGACATCCAATGTCCATGGTCATGAAACCGAGACCATCTATTGATCAACGAGCTAGCCAACTAGAGGCTCACTAGGGACACGTTGTGGTCTATGTATTCACACATGTATTACGATTTCCGGTTAACACAATTATAGCATGAACAATAGACAATTATCATGAACAAGGAAATACAATAATAACCATTTTATTATTGCCTCTAGGGCATATTTCCAACAGCTTCCGCTTAGCGATCTTCAAAGGTATGAAGATCCAATCTCTCCCCGCTCGTTTGCTGGTTTCTCCATAGATAGATCTTGGTGACACGTAGGAAAATTTTGATTTACTAGTACGTCTCCCAACAGTGGCATCATGAGCTAGGTCTATGCGTAGAATCTATGCACGAGTAGAACACAAAGCAGTTGTGGGCGTCGATTTTGTAAATATGCTTGCTGTTACTAGTCTTATCTTAATTCGACGGTATTGTGGGATGAAGCGGCCCGGACCAACCTTACACGTACGCTTACGTGAGACCGGTTCCACCGCCTGACATGCACTAGTTGCATAAGGTGGCTAGCGGGTGTCTGTCTCTCCCACCTTAGTCGGATTGGATTCGATGAAAAGGGTCCTTATGAAGGGTAAATAGCAATTGGCATATCACGTTGTGGTTTTGGCGTAGGTAAGAAACGTTCTTGCTAGAATCCTATAGCAACCACGTAAAAACTTGCAACTACAAATTAGAGGACGTCTAACTTGTTTTTGCAGCATATGCCTTGTGATGTGATATGGCCAGAAGGATGTGATGTGATGCATTGTGATGTATGAGATTGATCATGTTCTTGTAATAGGGTTCACGACTTGCATGTCGATGACTATGACAACCGGCAGGAGCCATAGGAGTTGTCTTATATTATTGTATGACCTGCGTGTCAATCATAAACGCCATGTAATTACTTTACTTTATTGCTAAGCGTTAGCCATAGTAGTAGAAGTAATAGTTGGCGAGACAACTTCATGAAGACACAATGATGGAGATCATGATGATGGAGATCATGGTGTCGTGCCGGTGACAAAGATGATCATCGTGCCCCGAAGATGGAGATCATAGGAGCAAGATGATATTGGCCATATCATGTCACTATATTGATTGCATGTGATGTTTATCATGTTTACATCTTATTTGCTTAGAACGACGGTAGTAAATAAGATGATCTCTCAATAAAATTTCAAGAGAAGTGTTCACCCTAACTGTGCACCGTTGCTAAGGATCGTTGTTCCGAAGCACCACGTGATGATCGGGTGTGATAGGTTCTAACGTTCGCATACAATGGGTGTAAGCCAGATTTACACACGCGAAACACTTAGGTTGACTTGACGAGCCTAGCATGTACAGACATGGCCTCGGAACACGGAAGACCGAAAGGTCGAACATGAGTCGTATAGAAGATACGATCAACATGAAGATGTTCACCATGGATGACTAGTCCGTCTCACGTGATGATCGGACACGGGCTAGTTGACATGGATCATGTATCACTTGGATGACTAGAGAGATGTCTATCTAAGTGGGAGTTCATTGAATAATATGATTATGTGAACTTAATTATCATGAACTTAGTATAAAATTGCCTTTAATATCTATATTGTAGATCCAATGGCCAACGCAAATGTCAACCTCAATTTCAACGCGTTCCTAGAGAAAACCAAGCTGAAAGATGATGGAAGCAACTATGCAGACTGGGTCCGTGGCTTGAGGATCATCCTCATAGCTTCCAAGAAACTGTATGTCCTTGATGCACCGCTAGGCGACCCACCCCTTCTCCCAGCAGAACAAGACGTTGTGAACGCTTGGCCTTCTCGCTGTGATGATTACTCCCTTGTTCAGTGCGGCATGCTTTACAATTTAGAACCGGGGCTCCAAAAGCGTTTTGAGCAACACGGAGCATATGAGATGTTCCAAGAGCTGAAACTGGTCTTTCAAGCTCATGCCCGGGTCGAGAGATATGAAGTCTCCGACAAGTTCTTTAGTTTTAAGATGGAGGAGAACAGTTCTGTCAGTGAGCACATCCTCAAGATGTCTGAGCTTCACAACCGCTTGACTCAGCTGGGAGTTAACATCCCGGATGACTCGGTCATTGACAGAATCCTCCAGTCGCTTCCACCTAGCTACAAGAGCTTTGTGATGAACTACAACATGCAGGGGATGGAGAAGTCCATTCCTGAGTTGTACTCGATGCTGAAATCAGCTGAGGTCGAGATCAGAAAGGAGCATCAAGTGTTGATGGTAAACAAGACCACTAGTTTCAAGAAAGGCAAGGGTAAGAAGAACTTCAAGAAGGATGGCAAAGCTGTTGCCGCGCCCGGTAAGCAAGTTGCCGGGAAGAAGAAGAACAAGAATGGACCCAAGCCTGAGACTGAGTGTTTCTATTGTAAGGGTACCGGTCACTGGAAGCGGAACTGCCCCAAGTACTCAGCGGATAAGAAGGACGGCAACATTAAAGGTATATGTGATATACTTGTTGTTGATGTGTACTTGACCAGCACTCGTAGTAGCTCCTGGGTATTTGATACCGGTGCAATTGCTCACATTTGTAACTCCAAGCAGGAGCTGCGGAATAAGCGGAGGCTGGCCAAGGACGAGGTGACGATGCGCGTCGGGAATGGTTCCAAGGTCGATGTGATCGCCGTCGGCACGCTACCTCTACATCTACCTTCGGGATTAGTTTTAAACCTTAATAATTGTTATTTAGTACCAGCTTTGAGCATGAACATTGTATCTGGATCTCGCTTGATGCGAGATGGCTACTCATTTAAATCCGAGAATAATGGTTGTTCTATTTATATGAGAGAAATGTTTTATGCTCATGCCCCGCTGGTCAATGGTTTATTTTTGATGAATCTCGAACGTGATGTTACACATGTCCATAGTGTGAGTACCAAAAAGTGTAGAGTTGATAACGACAGTCCCACTTACATGTGGCACTGCCGTCTTGGCCATATTGGTGTCAAACGCATGAAGAAGCTCCATGCTGATGGACTTTTGGAGTCACTTGATTTCGAATCATTTGACACATGCGAACCATGCCTCATGGGCAAGATGACCAAGACTCCGTTCTCCGGAACAATGGAGCGAGCAACTGACTTGTTGGAGATAATACATACCGATGTATGTGGTCCAATGAGTGTCGAGGCTCGCGGTGGCTACCGTTATGTTCTCACCCTCACTGATGACTTCAGCAGATATGGGTATGTCTACTTAATGAAACACAAGTCTGAAACCTTTGAAAGGTTCAAGGAATATTAGAGTGAGGTCGAGAATCAACGTGATAGGAAAATAAAATGCCTACGATATGATCGTAGCAGAGAATATTTAAGTCACGAGTTTGGCACACACCTTAGGAAATGTGGAATTGTTTCACAACTCACGCCTCCCGGCACACCTCAGCGAAATGGTGTGTCTGAACGTCGTAATCGCACTCTATTGGATATGGTGCGATCTATGATGTCTCTTACCGACTTACCGCTATCATTTTGGGGATATGCATTAGAGACTGCCGCATTCACTTTAAATAGGGCACCGTCTAAATCCGTTGAGACGACACCGTATGAATTATGGTTTGGAAAGAAACCTAAGCTGTCGTTTCTAAAAGTTTGGGGATGCGATGCTTATGTGAAGAAACTTCAACCTGAGAAGCTCGAACCCAAAGCGGAAAAGTGCGTCTTCATAGGATATCCCAAAGAGACTATTGGGTATACCTTCTACCTACGATCCGAGGGCAAATTCTTTGTTGCCAAGAATGGATCCTTTCTCGAGAAAGAGTTTCTCTCAAAAGAAGTAAGTGGGAGGAAAATAGAACTTGATGAGGAAAATAGAATTGTTGATACAGAATAATCATATGCTGAGATCTGAATCTAATGCCTTATAATGTATAAGACAATATTTTCTGTTAGTAATGTGATCCTGACCAGGAGTGAATCCTGGATTGCACACATTATCCTACGAGACACAAGAGTGATCATGATGTCCATGGCCCAGGAGGGGCAATGGTGGCCATTGAGGGCGAATGCCTCAAATTCTCTAGCCACCGATTACCAGGGATAATTAATTTACAGACGGTAAATTAAAAATCATCATGGTTATGTAATAAGAATGCAAAAAAATGATACTCAAGTGTAAACTTGAAAAATTCTGAACCTCAATTGTGTGAACATAACACATTGAAGATCACTTAGATCTCACAGTAATAGGCTGCATGGCCATTACCTTGTGTGTGCTACAATTTAGATATAAGGAATACACGTTGAAGGTAATCACTTGTCGAGTTTGACAAAGCGTAGACCTCACAGTAAGAGGGGATAGTCTGTAAATGAGCAGTTGATCCCAACTCATTACCTTGTGATTCCAAATATAACGAGGGAGAAATATTCAAAAATTTGCAAGTTTGATATGTGAGAGAGAAGATGACCTCAATCACAAAAACATGTTCAAGAGAACTTGATATGTGGTAAACACATAGAACATGCCATTATTCCCAGATGGAAATCTGGTACTCAACAGAACAATACTGATGTATCAAATTTGTCTTTGCAAGAGATTAAAAAATCTCAATTGCAAATGGACGTAATAAATCTCAACACATGACAAACGTGAAGAAATATTACATCTTAGTACTCAACAGATATACACTACTATTGTAATGAATAGTAATGATGTTGCAAACTTGACACTCAAGTGAAAACTTGAATTGTATAGACCTCAAATGAAATGAGATGATCTTGTATCAAGTTGCATGATAATTCAGCGGAGTGGATTAATATTGTGCGAGAGAAAATTAATCTCAATTGCAATGAGATGTTTTGCGAGAAAAATTTCTCAATCGCAAATCAACATTGTTGTGCGAGAAAACTTAATCTCAATTGCAAAACAATGTAGTTGTCCCGGTAAAGAACATGTTAGGCACTAACAACCATGTATTTCTGGAATTTTAGAATTCAACAGAAAATGATTTAATTGCAGATCTGGCCTAAACAAATGCTACCAATGAATAGCAATAGTTGTTGGAGCAAGCTGCATTTTGTATCAAAACTTTAGAATTTCGGATGCAAAATCTCCCTACAAAGTGGTTTTGGTTGATTCTGCAAATCGTGAAACATTAGGGACCTTAACAAAAACATGGCAATGGATAAGGTTCCCAATTCTCCATCTCTCTGGAGCGCTTCCTGATGGGGATTTCTCCCGTAACAGCCACTGGTCGTGTAAGAACGACGCCAGTACGCCACACGGCCGCCATGGTGTGCTCCCGTCGTGTGCCATCGGGGCTGCCTCTGCTGGGCTGCCGCCCGGGAGGGGCTGGCCGCGCCGGGCATCGCTGCACCGCGGGTCGCCTGAATAGGCTGCACGCAGTCAGCCGGAGGGAGAGCCCGCGCCATCTCCGCCACGGGCAGGACCGTGGCCGCAGGCACTCCGGATGCCGGGAGCCGCGTCGGGCGCTGCCTCGCCTCCATCGACAGCCTTCGTCGTCACCAGGACGTAGAAGATGTGGGTGCGCCGCTGCCCAGGAACCGTTGTGGGCTCCGTCGCGGGCCGTGATGGGGAGGGCGCCGTGGTCCGCGCGCCGAGAGGTCGAGACTGGCTGTGCCCGGCCATCGGCGCGGAGCCTCCGGTCGGGAGGCGCTTGCCATGCCGCCGTGCCTCCTGTCGGGAGGCGCTTGCCACGCCAGGCCCGGGTCGCTGATGCGCCGCGGTGGGCCGTGCCAGAGAGGGCCGCTTATGCGGCCACTGCTGTCTGCGTCTGGGAGAAGGGGAAGGAGAAGGCGAGACCAAACCATGCGTTGGAGGACGCCGCGATCGAGCGTCGGCACCTAGGCTCCATCGCCGCGTCGCCGGAGGATGTCCCCCCACGAGCGCTCAATGGAACGGCCGTTCTTCTCTGTATAGGTTGCTTCCTTCGCGGAGAATATGTTCTGGTTCCCGCTTCCGCAGAGATTTCCTTTGCATTGCTTGCGTGTGGTCATCCGCGACGAGAACGACATCCGTAACCGCCGAGATGGCTAATCCCTCTCGTGGCCTTCTGCTCTCGGCTGGAGCGTGCTTTAAAAACGAGAGACAAAATGCATAGATGTAAAAGTGAACAATAAATGTAAAAGTAAACAATTGTCTTTATTGATGATGAGGTTACATGTATATATAGCCTTTGAAGGGATGTGTTTGAAGGGACATGCGGCAACCCTCTATGTCAGAAAAAGCAAGGATTAATAAATTAATTAAACCCTAACACATTGAACTGATGATAATTCCCTCGGCGGCACCCGTTCGGCTACGGCACCAGCCGATTATATATACCGAAGCAATGGCACTTCCACCAATCTTCACCGACGTTGCCTCACTTCCTAGCCCCCTGCACTAGATTGCCTCAGTAAATCCCTTCTTCCACTCACTAAACTACAGTATCAATGGTAGTTCCCGTTGAAGTGTGGGAGGCCGCGCCACATCCTGCCCCTCAGCGTAGCCCCGACCCGCACTCGAGCCCGCAATCGTCCTAGTGCCCGCTCCTGCTCCCGCTAATGTTTACTAGAGAGATGCCACTAGCGAAGTTACGCATCTCAGTCCTTCATTCTTCAAAACCACACCTTTGGTCAAACTCATTTTTTGTTCTTTACAATGTGAACCATTTTAATTTTTTTTGTGGGAATAAACTTGTATTACTCAATAATAATATCATTACAATCAATTGCAGCAGCCTGAAGGACCTCCGGTGGTCCAGACCCAACCCAAGTCATTGTTTTACTGCCGGCTCTAGCAAAATTTGCCAAAGAGATACTAGCTAAATTCTGAGTATTTGAGACATGAGTAATACAAGAATTATTGCTTCTAAGTAACTTCTTAACATGACGCACAAGGAAGGCGAACCTTGATCTATCATCCACTTCACTCTTTAACAACATTGCAGCAGTGGCAGGATTCACCTCAACTCGAATGGGCAACGTACTTCTCTGCATAGCAATCTCCAACCCCTCTTTACAAGCATACAAGACAACTTCTAGGATCTCGCGACATGAGTATAGTCTTCTGCAGGAGGAAAAAATGATGTTCCCCTCGACGCTCCTGAGAATCATTCCTGCTCCTGCTTCCCCGCCATCACCAAGCGTGCCTGCAACATTCAGTTTAACTCGGCCAAGTGGTGGTGGAGACCACTTCAAAGTAGTCGGACAAGGCTTGCTTGAGTCCCTCCGTCCAGAATCAGAAACAAGCGGCTGTTTTCCCCTTCCATTCCTTCCCCTTGAGCCCCGCTTGCTAACCACATTAGATTCCCAATAGCTCTGAAGAAACCTCGCTGAGACCTCTATCGGTGGAGCTGGTTTGTTATGTACTAGTTCATTGCGGACGAACCAAACTCTCCATAGTGTCATCAGCAACATACACCTTGTTGAATGATCCAAGGGCTCCAATGCAAGAAGTATCCATTCTGTCCCTGTATTAGCAAACATCTGTAAGTCCGGCAAGTTCCATCATGTGGCCATCTCAGCATATAAATGATGCCCCCCTGGACAGACGAAGAATGGATGGAAATTATCTTCAATTTCTCTGGAGCAGATAGGACAGATCCCCTTGGTCTCCAAACCAATTTTGTGTTTCCTTTGCCAAGTTGGCAACAAGTTAGATGCCAGCCGCCACCCAAAGTTCTTGATCGTAGGTGGTATCTCACAAGACCAAATGAAGCCCCAATAGCTACGGGCGCCATAAGGTTTGCTGCTAGATGCAGCTGCAACACGCCGATGTACTTCCTCAAACGCAAAATCATAGGCACTCTTAACAGAAAATTGTCCCCATTTGCCTGGCCCCCACGACAACATATCTTCTGAGTCTATAGAAGCCCACAACTTTAAAATTTCAGTCACATTTGCCATAGCAAAATGTTTCCTCAGCAATGCATAATTCCAAGTACCATCCTCATTCAGCAACCCTGATGCAAATCTGATTCGGCATCTACCTTGTGGAGAGAACGGTTTATATGAATGGGGTCTTTGCAACCATCTGTCTCTCCAAATACGAATGCTCTTTCCATTGCCAAATGTCCAAACCAGGCCCTTCTTCAACAACTCTAGCCCATGACTAATTGCTTGCCAAGTGGATGAAGCATTGCCAGTAAACACTGTGTCCTCTAACCTCCTGTTTGGATAATACCTGGCCTTGAGGAGTTGGGCACACAAGTTGTGAGGTCTAGTGATTAGTCTCCAAGCTTGTCTTGCTAACAAGGCTTGGTTAAACAGCCTGAAATCATGAAATCCAGCACCACCTTTGCACTTCGGTTGCATAAGAGCATCCCAATTTTTCCAATGCACTTTCCTCTTCCCCTCCGCAGCACCCCAATAAAAGTTCCTCACCATTCTAGTAAGGTCATCACAAACTGAGAACGGTACCTTGAGAACTCCCATGACAAAAGTAGGAAGTGCTTGGGCCACAGATTTAATCAACACTTCTCTTCCTGGTTGAGCCAACAGTCCGTCACCCCACTGTATAAGTCTCTTCGTCAAGCTCATTTACAAACTTTGAAATCGCCCTTTAGACATTCTTCCCTCTGGAGTGGGTAAGCCCAAGTATTTCTCCTCAAAGTTTGAACTTGTGACACCCAACACTTCCCTGACTTGGTCCTGTATGTTCGACGGACAAGCTTCACCAAAGAAGATTGAGCATTTGTCAAGGTTTAAACACTGCCTCGTAGTAGTCTCATATTTTTCCAAAGCTAATTTAACTCTTTCTGCTTGTGCTTGAGATGCTTCAAAAAATAGGAGAGTATCATCGGGAAATAGTAGATGTGATATACCTGGTGCCCTCCTACACACCTTGACTGGTCTGATCTCACCAGTCAACACACCATGTTTAAGAATTGCCGAAAGACCATCTGCCACAAACAAGAACAAAAACGGTGAAAGGGTATCACCCTGCTGAAGCCCACACATCGGTGCAAATGAATCCAAGGGGGTGCCATTAAGTTTGACTGAGTACCTCACCGATGTGATACATGACATAATCCAATCCACCCATCATTGAGAAAACCCCATCTTTTGCATCACCTGCTTCAAGAAATCCCAATCCACCCTATCGTATGCTTTGGATAGGTCTAGCTTATATGCACAAAAATTCTTTGTAGGATCTTTCTCCGGTTTGATATAATGGAGACACTCAAAAGCCATCAACGCATTGTCCATGATCAATCTCCCTGGCACGAACGCACTCTGTTCAGGTGTGATTATATCATCAAGCAACGGCCTTAGTCGGTTGACCAAGCATTTCGAAATCACCTTATAAGTTACATTGCAAAGACTTATAGGCCTGTAATCCTTGATGCTTTTTGGTTCTAAAATTTTCGGAATTAGCATAATTTGAGTATCATTAGCACCATGTGACATCACCCCGGATCTAAAGGATTCTTCACAACTGCCAAAACACTCTCCTTAAGTGTACTCCAATTGTGCTGAAAGAACCTCGCCGGAAATCCATTCAGTCCGGGTGCCTTAAGAGGCCCAATTTGAAACAAAGCATCTCCAATTTCCTTGTCCAAGAAAGCCTCACACAGCCTAGCATTATCCTCAGCCGAAATCTTTGGTTGTATCAGATCAAGGACCAAACCTGCATTTAGATTTGGATCAGCGGTAAATATACCCTGGAAATACTCATTAACCATTGTACTCATCACGGCAAAGTCCGAATGAACCACACCAATACTATCAACTAGTTCTTTGATTTTATTTTTCCTGGCCCTCCACACCGCCTTACTCTGAAAAAACTTAGTGTTTCTATCCCCTTCCTTCAACCAATTTATCCTCAACCTCTACATCCAAAGCATCTCTTCTTGGTATAGTAGCTCATTCATTTTATCTGTAACTCTTTTTATATCCTGTCGGTCTGCGTTCATATTCATAAGTTCCTCAAGTTGGGAGCAAGACTTGGCTAACTCCCTAGAAACATTTCCAAACTTCCTACTCCACAGTTTAAGCGCATCCATGGTCTTTGCCAAAGCTACTTGAAGCTGCGCCATGTTCTGTATACTCCCCATAGATGACCAATCATCTTTTATCACATCCGGTAGCCCTTCATAACTTTCCCAAAACACCTCGTATCTGTGACTTGTTACTGCATCTCTACCATTGTCCGGTTCACCCTTGACTAGAAGAGCAACATGATCCGAGCATGGGGAAGGCACATGCACTACCAACGAATAAGCAAAAAGATGCCGCCAAGCAGCCGTAGCAACAGCCCTGTCCACCCTCACCTTATCATTAGCTGAGCCTTGCCGTTTGTTATCGTATGTGAACGATACACCAGAGAAACCCAAGTCTACCAATCCGCACACTTCCAATTCCCGGAATGCCACCATCTGAGCCTCTGGACGAGGCGTCGCTGACATATGCTCAAAACTCCATAAGGCTTCATTGAAGTCACCCATAACCAACCACGTCAAATCATTGACAACTTTTAATTGTTGCAGCTTCGTCCAAACTAAGTGTCCTTTCTCAACTCGTGGCTCTTCATAAACACAGGTAAGTCTCCATTGCGTAGCATCACCATGGGTTTTAATCAAAACATCAATATATCTTCCATCTTTGTCTAGGACTATAGCATCATAAGATTCATGCCAATACAGGGCAAGGCCTCCACTAAGGCCATCACTATCCACCCCTACAAATCCTTTCAGACCCACCCGGTTCCTAATCCTCTTCATCTTACTTTCTTTTTGCCTTGTTTCACATAAGAAGACAATAGTGGGGGAATGCGACCTTGCCAATGTTGCCAATTCTCAAACTGTCCGGGTATTCCCCCCTCCCCGGCAGTTCCAACTTAGTAGATTCATTGGGCCGGGCGGTCCTCCTCGAAGGAGGCCGCCTCATTAGTCATCACCGTGTCACCATCAGCACCATCATCCCCTTGCTTCCTCCTCTTCACAATAGGCACCTTACCCGGAGTAGATGACGAGGAAACTGCTTCATTCGCCCCTACTTCGCTTCCTCCCCCCAGCAAGAGAACAACACTTGGAACTTTGCCTGCAAGATTGGAACTGGCTGCCCTCGAACCATAACTACGCCATCAGCACCAATATGTCTTTTACGAGCTGAACGACCATCATCATCACCAATGTTATTTGCCACTGGCACGGCCAAAACACCATCACTCGCCCTATGGCCAGCATCATCTTCTCTACCTATCGGCCGGGCTACCAATCCTCCCCTTCCTCCCAAACCTCCCCCTCCTCTACCCCATCCTCTACCCCATCCTCTACCCCATCCTCTACCAGCACCGCTTGCCCCATCCGAACCTTGGCCTGCTGCCGTCCATCCTCTTCCACGCCCTCTACCTCCTCCTGCCATGGCCGGCTCATTGCTCCAATGCAACCAGTCCCCCCCACTCACAAACGGCGGGACCATGAACTCCATCCCCACACTCTTAAACCACATGCCCCATACATCCACAAAAGTAATAGAAATCCGACAGCTTCTCATAGCTAACCGGGTACCTCTTCCTTTCTTTAAGAGTAATAGGCACAAATCTCACCAATAGTTTCTGGACATTCACAAAGACCCTAACCCTCAAGTGACTCGAAGGGTTGATCTTTCCCTCGTTAACAACCACGGTATATGGCGGATCTCCTACCTTATTGGCAACTTTTTTAGCTAGCTCCTTCTTCCTCGTAAGACCATCCGGTAGCCCTTTGATCCTTGCCCAAATAGGGTACATGTCCAAAGCATACTCAGAAACAGGAGTAAAACCATCATATTCCACAGTGACCATCGGATCCCTACGGAATTGCCATGGACCTCCCTCCATAACCCGCTTCCAATCACCCAGGCAATGACACCGTGCCAAGAACACATTCGGCCCTTTGATGTTGAAAGTAACTCCTTGGGCACACGCCCACGCGTTCCCATCGCGTTCAACAATGCCGCATGGCTGAACGTCCTCATTGTGTGAACCCTAAACTGTTGGAAATATGCCCTAGAGGCAATAATAAAATGGTTATTATTGTATTTCCTTATTCATGATAATTGTCTATTATTCATGCTATAATTGTATTAACCGGAAACCAGAATGCATGTGTGAATACATAGACCACAACGTGTCCCTAGTGAGCCTCTAGTTGACTAGCTCGTTGATCAATAGATGGTCACGATTTCATGACCATGGACATTGGATGTCGTTGATAACGGGATCACATCATTAGGAGAATGATGTGATGGACAAGACCCAATCCTAAGCATAGCACAAGATCGTGTAGTTCGTTTGCTAAAGCTTTTCAATGTCAAGTATTGTTTCCTTAGACCATGAGATTGTGCAACTCCCAGATACCGTAGGAATGCTTTGGGTGTGCCAAATGTCACAACGTAAATGGGTGGCTATAAAGGTGCACTACGGGTATCTCCGAAAGTGTCTGTTGGGTTGGCACGAATCGAGACTGGGATTTGTCACTCCGTATGACGGAGAGGTATTTCTGGGCCCACTCGGTAAGACATCATCATAATGAGCTCAATGTGACTAAGGAGTTAGCCACGGGATGATGTGTTACAGAACGAGTAAAGAGACTTGCCGGTAACGAGATTGAACAAGGTATAGAGATACCGACGATTGAATCTCGGGCAAGTATCATACCGGTAGACAAAGGGAATTGTATACGAGATTGATTGAATCCCCGACATCGTGGTTCATCCGATGAGATTATCGTGGAGCATGTGGGAGCCAACATGGGTATCCAGATCCCGCTGTTGGTTATTAACCGGAGAGGTGTCTCGGTCATGTCTACGTGTCTCCCAAACCAGTAGGGTCTACACACTTAAGGTTCGATGACGCTAGGGTTATAGGGAAATGGTATACGTGATTACCGAAGGTTGTTCGGAGTCCCGTATGAGATCCCGAATGTCACGAGGAGCTCCGGAATGGTCCGGAGGTAAAGATTGATATATAGGAAGTCCAGCTTTGGTCACCGAAAAGTTTTCGGGCTCATCGGTAGTGTACCGGGAGTGCCGGGAGGGTGCGGAGGACCCCCGGAAGGGGTGTGACGACCAAAGGACTTCGTGGGCCCTTAGAGGAGGTGTACCAGCCCTTATTGGGCTGTCCAATACCTTCTAGAAAGGCCCATGCAGCTGGAGATAAGAGATAGGGCTGGAAAAGGTTTAAAAGGAGGAGATCCACCTCCCTTGTGGGAGGTGGACTCTCCCCCTAGTTTGGCCGAAGCTCTCCTCCTTGGAGGAGGGGCCAAGGCAGCCCTCCCAGTCCCTCCTCCTATATATATGCAAGGGTTTGGGCTGATTTGAGACACGACTTCTTTCTCTCTCGGTGCAGCCCTACCCTTCCTCTTCCTCGTTCTCCGTAGCGCTTGGCGAAGCCCTACTGGACTCCACGTAGCTCCACCGTCACCACGTCGTCGTGCTTCCGGAGCTCTCCCTCAACCTCTCCTTACTCCTTGCTGGATCAAGGCATAGGATACGTCATCGGGCTGCACGTGTGTTGAACGTGGAGGCGCCGTTGTTCGGCGCTTAGATCGGAGTCCACCGCGTTCTGAATTGCTACGAGTATGACTCCACCAACCGCGTTCTTGTAACGCTTCCTCTTAGTGATCTTCAAAGGTATGAAGATGCAATCTCTCCCCTCTCGTTGCTGGTTTCTCCATAGATAGATCTTGGTTATCGTAGGAATTTTTTTGATTTACTACTACGTCTCCCAACAGTGGCATCATGAGCTAGGTCTATGCGTAGAATCTATGCACGAGTAGAACACAAAGCAGTTGTGGGCGTCGATCTTGTTAATTTGCTTGCCACTACTAGTCTTATCTTGATTCGGCTATATTGTGGGATGAAGCGGCCCAGACCGACTTTACACGCACGCTTACGTGAGACTGGTTCCACCGTCTGACATGCACTTGTTGCATATGGTGTCTAGCGGGTGTCTGTCTCTCCCACCTTAGTCGGATTGGATTCGATGAAAAGGGTCCATATGAAGGGTAAATAGAAATTGGCATATCACGTTGTGGTTTTGGCATAGGTAAGAAACGTTCTTGCTAGAAACCTATAGCAGCCACGTAAAAACTTGCTACTACAAATTAGAGGACGTCTAACTTGTTTTGCAGCATATGCCTTGTGATGTGATATGGCCAAAGGATGTGATGTGATGCATTGTGATGTATGATATTGATCATGTTCTTGTAATAGGATTCACGACTTGCATGTCGATGAGTATGACAACTGGCAGGAGCCATAGGAGTTGTCTTATTTTAGTGTATGACCTGCGTGTCAATCATAAACGCCATGTAATTACTTTACTTTATTGCTAAATGTTAGCCATAGTAGTAGAAGTACTAGTTGGCGAGAGAACTTCATGAAGACACGATGATGGATCATGATGATGGAGATCATGGTGTCGTGCCGATGACAGTGATGATCATGGTTCCCCGAAGATGGAGATCAAAGGAGCAAGATGATATTGGCCATATCATGTCGCTATATTGATTGCATGTGATGTTTATCATGTTTACATCTTATTTGCTTAGAACGACGGTAGTAAATAAGATGATCTCTCAATAAAATTTCAAGAAAAGTGTTCACCCTAACTATGCACCGTTGCTAAGGATCGTTGTTCCGAAGCACCACGTGATGATCGGGTGTGATAGGTTCTAATGTTCGCGTACAACGGGTGTAAGCCAGATTTACACACGCGATACACTTAGGTTGACTTGACGAGCCTAGCATGTACAGACATGGCCTCGGAACACGGATGACCAAAAGGTCGAACATGGGTCGTATAGAAGATACGATCAACATGGAGATGTTCACCATGGATGACTAGTCCGTCTCACGTGATGATCGGACACGGGCTAGTTGATGTGGATCATGTGTCACTTGGATGACTAGAGAGATGTCTATCTAAGTGAGAGTTCATTAAATAATTTGATTATGTGAACTTAATTATCATAAACTTAGTCTAAAATTGTCGTTACAATCCATATTGTAGATCCAATGGCCAACGCTAATGTTACCCTCAACTTCAACGCGTTCCTAGAGAAAACCAAGCTGAAAGATGATGGAAGCAACTATGCGGATTGGGTCCATGGTTTGAGGATCATCCTCATAGCTTCCAAGAGATTGTATGTCCTTGATGCACCGCTAGGTGACCCACCCATTTTGCCAGCGGACCAAGACGTTACGAACGCTTGGCAGTCATGCTGCGATGATTACTCCCTTGTTCAGTGCGACATGCTTTACAGTTTACAACCGGGGCTCCAAAAGCGTTTTGAGAAACACGGAGCATATGAGATGTTCCTAGAGCTGAAACTGGTTTTCCAAGCTCATGCCCGGGTCGAGAGATATGACGTCTTTGACAAGCTCTTCACCTGTAGGATGGAGGAGAATAGTTCTGTCAGTGAGCACATACTCAAGATGTCTGGGTTACACAACCGCTTGACTCAGCTGGGAGTTAATCTCCCAGATGACTCGGTCATTAACAGAATCCTCCAGCCGCTTCCACCTAGCTATAAGAGCTTTGTGATGAACTACGACATGCAGGGCATGGAGAAGTCCATTCCCGAGTTGTACTCGATGCTGAAATCAGCGGAGGTCGAGATCAAAAAGGAGCATCAAGTGTTGATGGTGAATAAGACCACTAGTTTCAAGAAAGGCAAGGGTAAGAAGAACTTCAAGAAGGACGGTAAAGCTGTTGCCACGCCCGGTAAGCAAGTTGCCGAGAAGAAGAACAAGAATGGACCCAAGTCTGAGACTGAGTGCTTTTATTGCAAGGGTACTGGTCACTGGAAGCGGAACTGCCCCAAGTACTTAGCGGATAAGAAGGCCGGCAACGTTAAAGGTATATGTGATATACTTGTTATTGATGTGTACCTAACCAGCGCTCGTAGTAGCTCCTGGGTATTTGATACCGGTGCAGTTGCTCACATTTGTAACTCCAAGCAGGAGCTGCGGAATAAGCGGAGGCTCGCAAAGGACGAGGTGACGATGCGCGTCGGGAATGGTTCCAAGGTCGACGTGATCGCCGTCGGCACGCTACCTCTACATCTACCTTCGGGATTAGTGTTAAACCTCAATAATTGTTATTTAGTACCATCTTTGAGCATGAACATTGTATCTGGATCTCGTTTGATGTGAGATGGCTACTCATTTAAATCTGGGAATAATGGTTGTTCTATTTATATGAGAGAAATGTTTTATGGTCATGCCCTGCTGGTCAATGGTTTATTTTTGATGAATCTCGAACGTGATGTTACACATGTCCATAGTGTGAGTACCAAAAAGTGTAAGGTTGATAACGATAGTCCCACTTACATGTGGCACTGCCGCCTTGGTCATATTGGTGTCAATCGCATGAAGAAGCTCCATGCCGATGGATTTTTGGAGTCTCTTGATTTTGAATCATTTGACACGTGCGAACCATGCCTCATGGGCAAGATGACCAAGAATCCATTCTCCGGAACAATGGGGCGAGCAACTGACTTGTTGGAGACAATACATACCGATGTATGCGGTCCAATGAGCGTCGAGGCTCGCGGTGGCTACCGTTATGTTCTCAGTCTCACTGATGACTTGAGCAGATATGGATATGTTTACTTGATGAAACACAAGTCTGAAACCTTTGAAAAGTTCAAGGAATTTTAGAGTGAGGTAGAGAATCAACGTGACAGAAAAATAAAGTGCCCACGATCTGATCGTGGCGGAGAATATTTAAGTCACGAGTTTGGCACGCACCTAAGGAAATGTGGAATTGTTTCACAACTCACGCCGCCTGGCACACCTCAGCAAAATGGTGTGTCTGAACGTCGTAATCACACTCTATTGGATATGGTGCGATCTATGATGTCTCTTACTGACTTACCGCTATCATTTTGGGGATATGCATTAGAGACTGCCGCATTCACTTTAAATAGGGCACCGTCAAAGTCCGTTGAGACGACACCATATGAACTATGGTTTGGAAACAAACCTAAGCTGTCGTTTCTAAAAGTTTGGGGATGCGATGCTTACGTGAAGAAACTTCAACCAGAGAAGCTAAAACCTAAGCGGAAAAGTGCGTCTTCATAGGATATCCCAGAGAGACTATTGGGTATACCTTCTACCTCAGATCCGAAGGCAAAGTCTTTATTGCCAAGAATGGATCCTTTCTCGAGAAAGAGTTTCTCTCGAAAGAAGTAAGTGGGAGGAAAATAGAAATTGATGAGGTAATTGTACCTCCACTCGAACCGGAGAGTAGCGCAGCACAGGAAGTTGTTTCTGTGGAGCCTACACCGACTGGAGAGGAAGTTAACGATGATGATCATGAAACTTCAGATCAAGTTACTGTTGAATGTCGAAGGTCCACTAGGACATGTTCCGCACCAGAGTGGTACGGCAACCCTGTCCTGGAGATCATGTTGTTGGACAACGGTGAACCTTCGAACTATGAAGAAGAGATGGCGGGCCCGGATTCCAACAAATGGCTTGAGGCCATGAAATCCGAGATAGGATCCATGTACGAGAACAAAGTATGGACTTTGGTGGACTTGCCTGATGATAAGCGAGCCATTGAAAATAAATGGATCTTTAAGAAGAAGACTGACACAGATGGTAATGTGACCGTCTATAAGGCTCGACTTGTCGCTAAGGGTTATCGACAAGTTCAAGGAGTTGACTACGATGAGACTTTCTCACCCGTAGCGATGTTGAAGTCTGTCCGAATCATGTTAGCAATTGCCGCATTTGATGATTATGAGATCTGGCAGATGGACGTCAAAACGGCATTCCTTAATGGCTTCCTGAAGGAAGAACTGTATATGATGCAGCCAGAAGGTTTTGTCGATCCTAAAGATGCTAACAAAGTATGCAAGCTCCAGCGCTCCATCTATGGGCTGGTGCAAGCATCCCGGAGTTGGAACATTCGCTTTAATGAGGTGATTAAAGCGTTCGGGTTTGTACAGGTTTATGGAGAACCCTGTATTTACAAGAAAGTGAGTGGGAGCTCTGTAGCATTTCTCGTATTATATGTGGATAACATACTGATAATAGGAAATGATATAGAACTCTTGGAAAGTGTAAAGACCTACTTGAATAAGTGTTTTTCAATGAAGGACCTTGGAGAAGTTGCTTACATATTAGGTATTAAGATCTATAGAGATAGATCGAGAAGCCTCATAGGTCTTTCACAAAGCACATACCTTGACAAGATATTGAAGAAGTTCAATATGGATCAGTCCAAGAAGGGGTTCTTGCCTGTGTTACAAGGTGTGAGATTGAGTAAGGCTCAATGCCCGACCACGACAAACGATAGAGAAGAGATGAGTGTCATTCCCTATGCTTCAGCCATAGGCTCTATTATGTATGCCATGCTGTGTACCAGACCTGATGTGAACCTTGCCATAAGTTTGGTAGGGAGGTACCAAAGTGATCCCGAAGCGGAACACTGGACAGCGGTCAAGAATATCCTGAAGTACCTGAAAAGGACCAAGGAGATGTTTCTCGTATATGGAGGTGCCGAAGAGCTCTTCGTAAAGGGTTACGTCGATGCTAGCTTCGACACTGATCCGGACGACTCCGAGTTGCAAACCGGATACGTGTATGTTTTGAACGGAGGGGTAGTCAGCTGGTGCAGCAGCAAGCAAAGCGTCGTGGCGGCATCTACATGTGAAGCAGAGTACATAGCTGCTTCGGAAGCAGCAAAGGAAGGAGTCTGGATGAAGGAGTTCATCACCGACCTAGGAGTAATTCCAAGTGCGTCGGGCCCGATGACTCTATTCTGTGACAACACTGGAGCTATTGCCCTTGCGAAGGAGCCCAGGTTTCACAAGAAGACAAGACACATCAAGTGGCGCTTCAACTCCATCAGTGATTACATTCAGAAGGGAGATATAGATATTTTTAAAGTGCATACGGATCTGAATATCGCAGATCCGTTGACTAAACCTCTCTCACGAGCAAAGCATGATCAACACCAGAATGCTATGGGTGTTCAATTCATCACAATGTAACTAGATTATTGACTCTAGTGCAAGTGGGAGACTGTTGGAAATATGCCCTAGAGGCAATAATAAAATGGTTATTATTGTATTTCCTTGTTCATGATAATTTTCTATTATTCATGCTATAATTGTATTAACCGGAAACCAGAATGCATGTGTGAATACATAGACCGCAACGTGTCCCTAGTGAGCCTCTAGTTGACTAGCTCGTTGATCAATAGATGGTCATGGTTTCATGACCATGGACATTGGATGTCGTTGATAACGGGATCACATAATTAGGATAATGATGTGATGGAAAAGACCCAATCCTAAGCATAGCACAAGATCGTGTATTTCGTTTGCTAAAGCTTTTCAATGTCAAGTATCATTTCCTTAGACCATGAGATTGTGCAACTCCCGGATAAAGTAGGAATGCTTTGGGTGTGCCAAACGTCACAACATAACTGGGTGGCTATAAAGGTGCACTACGGGTATCTCCGAAAGTATCTGTTGGGTTGGCACGAATCGAGACTGGGATTTGTCACTCCGTATGACGGAGAGGTATCTCTGGGCCCACTCGGTAAGACATCATCATAATGAGCTCAATGTGACTAAGGAGTTAGCCACGGGATGATGTGTTACGGAACGAGTAAAGAGACTTGCCGGTAACAAGATTGAACAAGGTATAGGGATACCGACGATCGAATCTCGGGCAAGTATCATACCAGTAGACAAAGGGAATTGTATACGGGATTGATTGAATCCCCGACATCGTGGTTCATCCGATGAGATTATCATGGAGCATGTGGGAGCCAACATGGGTATCCAGATCCTACTATTGGTTATTGACCGGAGAGGTGTCTCGGTCATGTCTACGTGTCTCCCGAACCCGTAGGGTCTACACACTTAAGTTCGATGACGCTAGGGTTATAGGGAAATGGTATACGTGATTACCGAAGGTTGTTCGGAGTCCCAGATGAGATCCCAGACGTCACGAGGATCTCTAGAATGGTCTGGAGGTAAAGAATGATATATAGGAAGTCCAGTGGTCACCGGAAAGTTTTCGGGCTCATCGGGAGTGTATCGGGAGTGCCTGGAGGGTGCCGGAGGACCCTCGGGAGGGGTGTGACGACCAAAGGACTTCGTGGGCCCTTAGAGGAGGTGTACCAGCCCTTATTGGGCTAGCCAAGACCTTCCGGAAGGGCCCATGCGGCTAGGGATAAGAGATAAGGCTGATAAGGATTCAAAAGGAAGAGATCCACCTCCCTTGTGGGAGGTGGACTCCTCCCTAGGTTTGGCCGAACCTCTCCTCCTTGGAGGAGGGGCCAAGGCAGCCCTCCCTCTCCCTCCTCCTATATATATCCATGGTTTTGGGCTGATTTGAGACACGACTTCTCTCTCTCTCTCTCTCTCGGTGCAGCCTTACCCTTCCTCTTCCTCGTTCTCCGTAGCGCTTGGCGAAGCCCTGCCGGAGTCCACGTAGCTCCACCGTCACCACGCTATCGTGCTGCCGGAGCTCTCCCTCAACCTCTCCTTCCTCCTTGCTGGATCAAGGCGTAGGAGACGTCATCGGGCTGCATGTGTGTTGAACACAGAGGCGCCGTTGTTCGGCGCTTAGATCGGAGTCCACCGCGATCTGAATCGCTACGAGTACGACTCCACCAACCGCGTTCTTGTAACGCTTCCGCTTAGCGATCTTCAAATGTATGAAGATGCAATCTGTCCCCACTCATTGCTGGTTTCTCCATAGATAGATCTTGGTGATCGTAGGAATGTTTTTGATTTACTACTACGTCTCCCAACATAAACAAGCGCAGCCACCTTACATCCTTGATCAACTCGTCTACTTCTCCTAACAAATCGAGGTCCTCCTCTTCCTCGCCATGTAGGTTAAGACCCTCGAACATATCTTCCAGCACCGGGTCAGGACCAAACTGGTTCCATCCATGGGCGTCTTCCTCCCGTTCTGCTTCTTCATCCGAACCATTTTAATTACTTGCCTACAACCATCAATTCCAGCCACACTATTTGTTAATTCCCGTAACTTGCAAGGCTAGTGAGACTAACAGTCTCATATCTAAGCCAAGGAACAAGAAGAAATTATCTAATTTTGTGATGTGGTGATTGTTTACTATAGTTAAGTGCTCTGTTGGATTGGTACCTTGGTTCCTAACTAAGGGAAATACTTGATGCTCACTGCAATCCTTCTTCTTCATGGCCCAACAACTATGTTCACCAAGCATTAGGAATATCGTTAGCAACCTTCCACAAGATAGACAATCATAACTTCTAGAAATAACCCCGCATCAAGATGTTTTTTTGGATACATACAAAAGAAAAGGTTTGTTCATAACACTCAACTCGATCTACCTAGACAATTAAGAAGATATGAATATAAATGCAACATAATAATCATGATCGTGACAACACAATGTTGTTGTTTCCCTTTATTATATTTAATTGAATTTAATTCAACAAAATGTGTTTTTTGGAGGAATTTATCGAACAAGCTAAGTAGACTAACACAATTGTAGTATTAGTATGCGCAGAAGATCAAAGTTGTTAAAAAAGTGTATCTTTATATGTAGCATCACTATTGTGTTGATAAGTTCATTGTGTATAATCGAAAACATATAGTTAATTTCTTATGTTGGTATGACGAGCGAAATTTAAGTAGAAAAGTTTAGTATAAGTGACTCTAATATTCAAATTTGTTGGTGTATCACAAAAAGTGTTGGGAGATGTAGTAGTAAATCAAAATTTTCTACGCATTCACCAAGATCTATCTATGGAGAAACCAACAATGAGAGGAAAGAGATTGCATCTTCATACCTTTGAAGATTGCTAAGCGGAAGCGTTACAAGAACGCGGTTGGTGGAGTCGTACTCATAGCAATTCAGATCGCGGTGGACTCTGATCTTAGCACCGAACAACGACGCCTTCGCGTTCAACACACGTACAACCCGGTGACGTCTCCTACGCCTTGATCCAGCAAGGAGGAAGGAGAGGTTGAGGGAGAGGTCCGGCAGCACGACGGTGTGGTGATGGTGGAGCTGCGTGGTCTCCGGCAGGGCTTCGCCAAGCGCTACGGATAACGAGGAGAGGAAGGAGTAGGGCTGCGCCGAGAAGAGAGGAACTCGTGTGTCTGGCAGCCCCCAAACCCTCCACTATATATAGGAGGAGGAGGAGGAGGGAGGGCGCAGCCCTAGGGTTCCCACCCTAGGAGCTGCGGCTGGCCCTAGATGCCATCTGTCCGGCTGCCACAGAGAGGGAGAGGGGGAGGGCGCAACCCTAGTGGGCCTTAGGCCCATCTGGGTCTAGGGTTTCCCCTCCCTCCCACCTTCCTGTGCCTTGAGCCAGGGTGGAGGGCGCACCAGCCCACTCTGGGGCTGGTCCCTTCCACTCTCGGCCCATGCAGCCCTCTGGGGCTGGTGGACCCCCAGAACCCTTCCGGTGGTCCCGGTACGTTACCGGTAATTCCCGAAACACTTCCGGTGGCAAAATCCTCACTTCCTATATATCATTCTTTACCTCCGGACCATTCCGGAACTCCTCATGACGTCCAAAATCTCATCCGGAACTCCTCGTGACGTCCGGGATCTCATCCGGGACTCCAAACTACCTTCGGTAACCACGTACACTATTTCCCTATAACCCTGGCGTCATCGAACCTTAAGTGTGTAGACCCTACGGGTTCGGGAGACACGTAGACATGACCGAGACACCTCTCCGGTCAGTAACCAACAGCGGGATCTGGATACCCATGTTGGCTCCCACATGCTCCATGATGATCTCATCGGATGAACCACGATGTCGGGGATTCAATCAATCCCGTATACAATTCGCTTTGTCTATCGGTATGATACTTGCCCGAGATTCGATCGTCGGTATCCCTATACCTTGTTCAATCTCGTTATCGACAAGTCTCTTTACTCGTTCCGTAATACATCATCCTGTGGCTAACTCCTTAGTCTCATTGAGCTCATTATGATGATGTCTTATCGAGTGGGCCCAGAGATACCTCTCCATCATACGGAGTGACAAATCCGAGTCTCAATTCGTGCCAACCCAACAGACACTTTTGGAGATACCCGTAGTGCACCTTTATAGCCACCCAGTTACATTGTGACGTTTGGCACACCCAAAGCATTCCTACGGTATCCGGGAGTTTCACAATCTCATGGTCTAAGGAAACGATACTTGACATTGGAAAAGCTTTAGCAGACGAACTACACGATCTTGTGCTATGCTTAGGATTGGGTCTTGTCCATCACATCATTCTCCTAATGATGTGATCCCGTTATCAATGACATCCAATGTCCATGGTCATGAAACCGTGACCATCTATTGATCAACGAGCTAGGCAACTAGAGGCTCACTAGGGACATGTTGCGGTCTATGTATTCACACATGCATTACTTTTTCCGGTTAATACAATTATAGCATGAACAATAGACAATTATCATGAACAAGGAAATACAATAATAACCATTTTATTATTGCCTCTAGTGCATATTTCCAACAAAAAGTGCTCAAAGGAACAACTCCAAATATCCCAGTAGGTGGTTGACAATTTTTTCTCATATGGTATACAAACAAAATCGACTTGCCTTCTTGTCCGTTACTTCTCTCCACAAACTCCTCTCATCCAGCCCAAAGAGCATGGTTAATAGAGCAGCCGACTACTGGCTCTATACCGATGCCATGTCACATATAGCTTTCAAAAGAGCAATCTCATACACTAATGCTGGCTGTAAACAAGTTACTCCATTGGGCATGGTAATTAATGTTGAATGCTTCTGGAGGAGGAGAAGCGCAGCTAATTGGAACGGAGGCAGCAGCGCCAACTTTTACAGCTTGCATGCCGTTCTTTTGTCTCGTACACTGAGCTATAGTCCGGCGATTGCTGAAGCACCGGCTAGCATCTCTTTCCTCCCTTCTCTCTCTTCCAACTAGGATTTTTCTGATTTGGAATTGCTTATAGCCTGCTGACTAGGATCTATTGTACTTGCTCAAAGAAATGCCTAGTCGAAGTCCTTAACTTCAACACTATACATGAGGCCATCATAAGTTATGAGTTTGAAAATGTCGGAGTCCAGGGCTATATTCTGTAACTGTCTGAAATGTAGGGGATTTTTAAATACTTAATAGGAAAAAGAACTAATTTTATAGCCAAAGACAGGAATGTCTTCGCCATTTATAATAAGGGGAATAAATATGTTTCGAACGTATCTATAATTTTTAATATTTTTATGCTACCTTTATATTATTTTTGCATGGTCTTGACACAATTTTATTGCATTTTATTATACTAACCTATTGATCGAGTGTTAGTACCGACTGCTTTTTCCAATATGTTTTTCGACTATTTAGGAAAACGTCATTTCGAGAATAAAAAAATTAGAAGTATAAAATTCTGGAATTTCTTATCAAGAAGGAGCCAAAGGACGAGAGATTTTTTGAAACATTTCAAATACATTTTTTGAAAATGGTATCATGGTATCACCTAAAGGTTGGTATCATGTGATATTTTTCCCTATCTCTCTCCCCCCTTTCTTTCTCGAGACGGCCCTGACTGGTGGTGGTGCCGCTGTACCACGAGGTCGGCGAGGACCGTGGTCGGATCACGCTGGTGGACGACGGATCCACGGTCTTCGATGTTGGGGATACCTGCGCCGGCGAGGCTCCTTGATCCTGCCTACCACAAGGCCGTCCTCCGGCATCCTACCTGCCCGACCGTCGTGCTTGCTATGGGCACCTCGACGGCCACCCACCACAGTGGGTCCCCACGGACGGCTATTGCTGGATCTAGCGACTGCAGGCACTTTCGCTGCCAGATCCATCTGGTGAGTCATGAAGCCCAGCACCCCTAACCTCTCTGCCTATGTTCTTCATGATTCTGTTTTTATTTTTTCTGCAGGATTTGAAAATCCATTGCATCGCTTCTTTACATATGACTGGCCTCCTTGCTCCTTCAACTTCAGATCTTTGCATGTTTGTGACACTGAGCGTTAGTTATCATTTTTTGGAAGAAAAGTGAAATTGAATAAGTTTATTTGTTGTGGAATGTGTGTGAAATCCATTGAAACATGATTCTGCAAGACATGATTTGTGAATTGTGGATGTAGTGAAATCAATTTATATAATTGAGAAAGTTATGAATGAATCCTTTTTTTTGTTATTTGATTGTCAGAAATCAAGTTAAAATTGTTTCTGAAGTTGTATGATAATGGGACATGTGTGATATGTTAAACCAGTGAAATATGTTATATCAAACATGTTTGTGCTAAAAGGAATATACTAGAGCTGTTTTTTGTGTCTATGTGTATATGAAATCTTTATTAAGTGAAACAAGAATTTCATATCTTTGTATGTTTTTGACAGAGAGCAAGTTATCATTTTTGGATAACATATTTCACTGGTTTAACATATCACACATACACAAACATATTTCACTCTCACAATTATGCGTATGCGATATACGAAATCGAATTTCTGAAAAGTGTGAAATTACTTTCTGAATAATTGAAATGAATTTAATGAAAATGTGTGAATTTAGTTTTTCAAAGAATTGAAACTTGTTATTTGAAAGGCTTCAAATTAAAAATTGAAATTTCTGTCCTCATATAAGAATTGAAATCAGTTTCTACAAAGTTATGATCTTTGGTTTGAAATAGCTAAAATATGGTATTTCAGTGACTTGAAATCCACGTTGAAATTACTAGAATCTTTATTTCAAAGAACTGAAGTTTTTTTTTAAAATTTTGAAATTAGTTTTTTGAAATAATTGAAATCAGTTTCTACAAAGTTATGATATTTGGATTGAAATAGTCAAAATATGGTATTTCAGTGATTTGAAATCCACTTTCAAATTACTGGAATCTTTATTTCAAATAACTGAGATTATTTTATTAATTTTTGAAATCATGTTTTAGAAATAATTGAAATGAGTTTCTACAAAGTTATGATCTTTTGTTTGAAATAGTTAAAATATGGTTTTTTAGTGACTTGAAATCCGCTTTGAAATTACTAGAATCTTTTTTTCAAATAACTGAGATTATTTTTTAAAATTTTAAAATTATGTTTTTGAAATAATTGAAATTAGTTTCTACAAAGTTATGATCTTTGGTTTGAAATAGTTAAAATATGGTATTTCATGTTGGAAATATGCCCTAGGCAATAATAAAATGGTTATTATTGTATTTCCTTGTTCATGATAATTGTCTATTGTTCATGCTATAATTGTGTTAACCGGAAACCGTAATACATATGTGAATACATAGACCACAACATGTCCCTAGTGAGCCTCTAGTTGATTAGCTCATTGATCAAAAGATGGTCACAGTTTCATGACCATGGACATTGGATGTCGTTGATAACGGGATAACATCATTAGGAGAATGATGTGATGGACAAGACCCAATCCTAAGCATAGCACAAGATCGTGTAGTTCGTTTGCTAAAGCTTTTCAATGTCAAGTATCGTTTCCTTAGACCATGAGATTGTGCAACTCCCGGATACCGTAGGAATGCTTTGGGTGTGCCAAACGTCACATTGTAACTGGGTGGCTATAAAGGTGCACTACGGGTATCTCCGAAAGTGTCTGTTGGGTTGGCATGAATCGAGACTGGGATTTGTCACTCCGTGTGACGGAGAGGTATCTCTGGGCCCGCTCGGTAAGACATCATCATAATGAGCTCAATGTGACTAAGGATTTAGTCACGAGATGATGTATTACAGAACGAGTAAAGAGACTTGCCGGTAACGAGATTGAACAAGGTATAGAGATATCGACGATCGAATCTCGGGCAAGTATCATACCGATAGACAAAGAGAATTGTATACGGGATTGATTGAATCCCCGACATCGTGGTTCATCCGATGAGATCATCATGGAGCATGTGGGAGCCAACATGGGTATCCAGATCCCGCTGTTGGTTATTGACCGGAGAGGTGTCTCGGTCATGTCTACATGTCTGTCAAACCCGTAGGGTCTACATGTCTGTCAAACCCGTAGGGTCTACACACTTAAGGTTTGATGAAGCTAGGGTTATAGGGAAATGGTATACGTGATTACCGAAAGTTTTTCGGAGTCCCGGATGAGATCCCGAATGTCACGAGGAGCTCCGGAATGGTCCGGAGGTAAAGATTGATATATAGGAAGTCCAGTTTTGGTCACCGGAAAGTTTTCGGGCTCATTGGTAGTGTACTGAGAGTGCCGGGAGGGTGCCGGAGGACCCCCGGGAGGGGTGTGACGACCAAAGGACTTCGTGGGCCCTTAGAGTAGGTGTGCCAGACCTTATTGGGCTGTCCAATACCTTCTAGAAAGGCCCATGCAGCTGGAGATAAGAGATAGGGCTGGAAAAGGTTTAAAAGGAGGAGATCCACCTCCCTTGTGGGAGGTGGACTCTCCCCCTAGTTTGGCCGAAGCTCTCCTCCTTGGAGGAGGGGCCAAGGCATCCCTCTCAGTCCCTCCTCCTATATATATGCAAGGGTTTGGGCTGATTTGAGACACGACTTCTTTCTCTCTCGGTGCAGCCCTACCCTTCCTCTTCCTCGTTCTCCGTAGCGCTTGGCGAAGCCCTGCCGGAGTTCACGTAGCTTCACTGTCACCACGCCGTCGTGCTGCCAGAGCTCTCCCTCAACCTCTCCTTCCTCCTTGCTGGATCAAGGCGTAGGAGACGTCACCGGGATGCACGTGTGTTGAACGCGGAGGCGCCGTTGTTCGGCGCTGAGATTGGAATCCACCGCGATCTGAATCGCTGCGAGTACGACTCCACCAACCGCCTTCTTGTAACGCTTCCGCTTAGCGATCTTCAAAGGTATGAAGATGCAATCTCTCCCCACTCGTTGCTGGTTTCTCCATGGATAGATCTTGGTGATCATAGGAATTTTTTTGATTTACTACTACGTCTCCCAACATGTGATGTGATGCATTGTGATGTATGAGATTGATCATGTTCTTGTAATAGGATTCACGACTTGCATGTCGATGAGTATGACAACCGGCAGGAGCCATAGGAGTTGTCTTAATTTATTGTATGACCTGTGTGTCAATCAAGATCTCCATGTAATTACTTTACTTTATTGCTAAATGTTAGCAATAGTAGTAGAAGTAATAGTTGGCAAGGCAACTTCATGAAGACACGATGATGGAGATCATGGTGTCGTGCCAGTGACAGTGATGGTCATGGTGCCCCGAAGATGGAGATCAAAGGAGCAAGATGATATTGGCCATATCATGTCACTATATTGATTGCATGTGATGTTTATCTTGTTTACATCTTATTTTGTTAGAACGACGGTAGCTAAATAAGATGATCTCTCAATAAAATTTCAAGAAATGTGTTCACTCTAACTATGAACCGTTGCTAAGGTTCATTGTTCCAAAGCACCACGTGATGATCGGGTGTGATAGGTTCTAACGTTCGCATATAACGGGTGTAAGCCAGATTTACACACGCGATACACTTAGGTTGACTTGACGAGCCTAGCATGTACAGACATGGCCTCGGAACACGGAAGACCGAAAGGTCGAACATGAGTCGTATAGAAGATACGATCAACATGGAGATGTTCACCATGGATGACTAGTCCGTCTTACGTGATGATCATACACGGGCTAGTCGACGTGGATCATGTGTCACTTGGATGACTATAGAGATGTCTATCTAAGTGGAAGTTCATTAAATAATTTGATTATGTGAACTTAATTATCATGAACTTAGTCTAAAATTTGTCTTTACAATCTATGTTGTAGATCCAATGGCCAACGCTAATGTCACCCTCAACTTCAACGTGTTCCTAGAGAAAACCAAACTGAAAGATGATGGAAGCAACTATGCGGACTGGGTCCATGGCTAGAGGATCATCCTCATAGCTTCCAAGAAATTGTATGTCCTTGATGCACCGCTAGGTGACGCACCCATTTTCCCAGCAGATCAAGATGTTATGCATGCTTGGTAGTCACGCTGCGATGATTACTCCCTTGTTCAGTGTGGCATGCTTTACAATTTAGAACCGGGGCTAGAAAAGCGTTTTGAGCAACACAGAGCATATGAGATGTTCCAAGAGCTGGAACTGGTTTTCCAAGCTCATGCCCGGGTCGAGAGATATGACGTCTCCGACAAGTTCTTTAGCTGTAAGATGGAGGAGAATAGTTCTGTCAGTGAGCACATACTCAAGATGTCTGGGTTACACAACCGCTTGACTCAGCTGGGAGTTAATCTCCTTGATGACTCGGTCATTTATAGAATCCTCCAGTCGCTTCCACCTAGCTACAAGAGCTTTGTGATGAACTACAACATGCAGGGTATGGAGAAGTCCATTCCTGAGTTGTACTCGATGCTGAAATCAGCGGAGGTCGAGATCAAAAAGGAGCATCAAGTGTTGATGGTGAATAAGACCACTAGTTTCAAGAAAGGCAAGGGTAATAAGAACTTCAAGAAGGACGGCAAAGCTGTTGCCGCACCCGGTAAGCAAGTTGCCGGGAAGAAGAACAAGAATGGACCCAAGGCTGATGCTGAGTGCTTTTATTTCAAGGGTACCGGTCACTGGAAGCGGAAATGCCCCAAGTACTTAGGAGATAAGAAGGCCGACAATGTTAAAGGTATATGTGATATACTTGTTATTGATGTGTACCTAACCAGTGCTTATAGTAGCTCCTGGGTATTTGATACCGGTGCAGTTGCTCACATTTGTAACTCCAAGCAGGAGCTGCGGAATAAGTGGAGACTAGCAAAGGACGAGGTGACGATGCGCGTCGGGAATGGTTCCAAGGTCGATGTGATTGCCGTCGGCACGCTACCTCTACATCTATCTTCAGGATTAGTTTTAAACCTCAATAATTGTTATTTAGTACCAGCTTTGAGCATGAACATTGTATCTGGATCTCGCTCGATGCGAGATGGCTACTCATTTAAATCTGAGAATAATGGTTGTTCTATTTATATGAGAGAAATGTTTTATGGTCATGCCCCGCTGGTCAATGGTTTATTTTTGAAGAATCTCAAACGTGATGTTACACATGTCCATAGTGTGAGTACCTAAAGATGTAAGGTTGATAACGATAGTCCCACTTACATGTGGCACTGCCGCCTTGGTCATATTGGTGTCAAACGTATGAAGAAACTCCATACTGATGGACTTTTGGAGTCTCTTGATTTTGAATCATTTGACACGCGCGAGCCATCCCTCATGGGCAAGATGACCAAGACTCCGTTCTCCGGAACAATGGAGCAAGCAACTGACTTATTGGAGATAATACATACTGATGTATGCGGTCCAATGAGCGTCGAGGCTCGCGGTGGCTAGCGTTATGTTCTCACCCTCACCGATGACTTGAGCAGATATGGGTATGTCTACTTGATGAAACAGAAGTCTGAAACCTTTGAAAAGTTCAAGGAATTACAGAGTGAGGTAGAGAATCAACGTGACAGGAAAATAAAGTGCCTACGATCTGATCGTGGTGGAGAATATTTGAGTCACGAGTTTGGCACGCACCTAAGGAAATGTAGAATTGTTTCACAACTCACGCTGCCTGGCACACCTCAGCGAAATGGTGTGTCTGGACGTTGTAATCGCACTCTATTGGATATGGTGCGATCTATGATGTCTCTTACCGACTTACCGCTATCATTTTGGAGATTTGCATTAGAGATTGACGCATTCACTTTAAATAGGGCACCGTCAAAGTCCGTTGAGACGACACCACATGAATTATGGTTTGGAAAGAAACCTAAGCTGTCGTTTCTAAAAGTTTGGGGATTTGATGCTTATGTGAAGAAACTTCAACCTGAGAAGCTCGAACCCAAAGCGGAAAAGTGCGTCTTCATAGGATATCCCAAAGAGACTATTGGGTATACCTTCTACCTCATATCCGAAGGCAAAGTCTTTGTTGCCAAGAATGGATCCTTTCTCGAGAAAGAGTTTCTTTCGAAAGAAGTAAGTGGGGGAAAAATAGAACTTGATGAGGTAATCGTACCTCCACTCGAACCGGAGAGTAGTGCAGCACAGGAAGTTGTTTCCGTGGAGCCTACTCCGGCTAGAGAGGAAGTTAATGATGATGATCATGAAACTTCAGATCAAGTTGCTATTCGAAGGTCCACTAGGACACGTTCGCACTAGGCAACCCTGTCCTGGAGATCATGTTGTTAGACAACGGTGAACCTTCGAACTATGAAGAAGCGATGGCGGGCCCGAATTCCAACAAATGGCTTGAAGCCATGAAATCCGAGTTAGGATCCATGTATGAGAACAAAGTATGGACTTTGGTGGACTTGCCTGATGATAAGCGAGCCATTGAAAATAAATGGATCTTTAAGAAGAAGACTAACGCGAATGGTAATGTGACTGTCTATAAGGCTTGGCTTGTCGCTAAGGGTTATCGACAAGTTCAAGGAGTTGACTACGATGAGACTTCCTCACCCATAGCGATGCTGAAGTCCGTCCAAATCATGTTAGCCATTGCCGCATTTTATGATTATGAGATCTGGCAAATGGACGTCAAAACGGTATTCCTTAATGGCTTCCTTAAGGAAGAACTGTATATGATGCAGCCGGAAGGTTTTGTCGATCCTAAAGATGCTAACAAGGTATGCAAGCTCCAGCGCTCCATCTATGGGCTGGTGCAAGCATCTCAGAGTTGGAACATTCGCTTTAATGAGGTGGTTAAAGCGTTTGGATTTATACAGGTTTATGGAGAACCCTGTATTTACAAGAAAGTGAGTGGGAGCTCTGTAGCATTCCTCATATTATATGTGGACGACATATTGATAATGGGAAATGATATAGAACTTTTGGAGAGCGTAAAGGCTTACTTGAATAAGTGTTTTTCAATGAAGGACCTTGGAGAAGTTGCTTACATATTAGGCATTAAGATCTATAGAGATAGATCGAAACGCCTCATAGGTCTTTCACAAAGCACATACCTTGACAAAGTATTGAAGAAGTTCAATATGGATCAATCCAAGAAGGGGTTCTTGCCTGTGTTACAAGGTGTGAGATTGAGTACGACTCAATGCCCGACCACGACAAAGGATAGAGAAGAAATGAGTGTCATCCCCTATGCTTCAGCCATAGGCTCTATTATGTATGCCATGTTGTGTACCAAACCTGATGTGAACCTTACCATAAGTTTGGTAGGGAGGTACCAAAGTGATCCTGGAGCGGAACACTGGACAGCGGTCAAGAATATCCTAAAGTACCTGAAAAGGACCAAGGACATGTTTCTCGTATATGGAGGTTCCGAGGAGCTCGTCGTAAAGGGTTATGTCGATGCTAGTTTCGACATAGATCCGGATGACTCCAAGTCACAAACCGGATACGTGTATATTTTGAACAGAGGGGCAGTCAACTGGTGCAGCAGCAAGCAAAGCGTCGTGGCGGCATCTACATGTGAAGCGGAGTACATAACTGCTTTGGAAGCAGCAAAGGAAGGAGTCTGGATGAAGTAGTTCATCACCGACCTAGGAGTAATTCTCAAAGCGTCGGGCCCGATGACTCTATTCTATGACAACACTGGAGCTATTGCCCTTGCCAAGGAGCCCAAGTTTCACAAGAAGACAAGACACATCAAACGCCGCTTCAACTCCATCCGTGATTACATTCAGGAGGGAGATATAGCTACTTGTAAAGTACATACGGATCTGAATGTCGCATATCCATTGACTAAACCTCTCTCACGAGCAAAACATGATCAACACCAGAACTCTATGGGTGTTCGGTTCATCACAATGTAACTAGATTATTGACTCTAGTGCAAGTAGGAGACTGTTGGAAATATGCCCTAGAGGCAATAATAAAATGGTTATTATTGTATTTCCTTGTTCATGTTAATTGTCTATTGTTCATGCTATAATTGTGTTAACCGGAAACCGTAATACATGTGTGAATACATAGACCACAACATGTCCTTAGTGAGCCTCTAGTTGGCTAGCTCGTTGATCAATAGATGGTCACGGTTTCATGACCATGGACATTGGATGTCGGTGATAACGGGATCACATCATTAGGATAATGATGTGATGGACAAGACCCAATCCTAAGCATAGCACAAGATCGTGTAGTTCGTGTGCTAAAGCTTTTCTAATGTCAAGTATCATTTCCTTAGACCATAAGATTGTGTAACTCCCGGATACCGTAGGAATGCTTTAGTTGTGCCAAATGACACAACGTAACTGGGTGGCTATAAAGGTGCACTATAGGTATCTCCGAAAGTGTTTGTTGGGTTGGCACGAATCGAGACTGGAATTTGTCACTCCGTGTGATGGAGAGGTATCTCTGGGCCCACTCGGTAAGACATCATCATAATGAGCTCAATGTGACTAAGGAGTTAGCCACGGGATGATGTGTTACGAAACGAGTAAAGAGACTTGCCGGTAACGAGATTGAACAAGGTATAGGGATACCAACGATCGAAGCTCGAGCAAGTGTCATACCGGTAGACAAAGGGAATTGTATACGGGATTGATTGAATCCCCGACATCGTGGTTCATCCGATGAGATCATCCTGGAGCATGTGGGAGCCAACATGGGTATCCATATCCCGCTGTTGGTTATTGACCGGAGAGGTGTCTCGGTCATGTCTACGTGCCTCCCGAAACCGTAGGGTCTACACACTTAAGGTTCGATGACGCTAGGATTATAGGGAGATAGTGTACATTGTTACCGAAGGTAGTTCAGAGTCCCGGATGAGATCGCGGATGTCACGAGGAGTTCCGGAATGGTCCGGAGGTAAAGATTGATATATAGGAAGTGGGGTTTTGGTCACCGGAAATGTTTCGGGAATTACCGGTAACGTACCAGGACCACCGGAAGGGTTCCGGGGGTCAACCAAGTGGGGCCACCAGCACCAGAGGGTTGCATGAGCCGCAAGTGGGAGGGAACCAGGCCCTAAGTGGGATGGTGCGCCCCCCACAAGGGCCCAAGGCGTAGCTGAAGGTGGGAGGGGGCAAACCCTAGGGCAGATGGGCCCTAAGGCCCACCCTAGGGCAGCCGCACCCCTCTCCCTCTCTGGCTGCCGCCCAGAAGGCCATCTAGGGCCGGCCGTAGCTCCTAGGGTGGGAACCCTAGGGCTGCACCCTCCCTCTCCCTCCTCCTATATATAGTGAAGGGTTTGGTGCTGCCAAATACACGGGTTCCTCTCTCTCTCTCTGGGCGCAGCCCTCCCCTTCCTCTTCCTCGTTCTCCGTAGCGCTTGGCGAAGCCCTGCCAGAGTCCACGCAGCTCCACCATCACCATGCCGTCGTGTTGCCGGAGCTCTCCCTCAACCTCTCCTTCCTCCTTGCTGGATCAAGGCGTAGGAGACGTCATCGGGCTACACGTGTGTTGAACGCGGAGGCGCCGTTGTTCGGCGCTTAGATCAGAATCCACCGTAATCTGAATCGTTGTGAGTATGATTCCACCAACCGCGTTCTTGTAACGCTTCCGCTTAGCGATCTTCAAAGGTACGAAAATGCACTCTCCCCTTGCTCGTTGCTGGTTTCTCCATAGATTGATCTTGGTGGTCGTAGGAATTTTTTTGATTTACTACTACGTCACCCGACATTTTAGTGACTTGAAATCCACTTTGAAATTACTGGAACCTTTATTTCAAATAACTGAGATTTTTTTTAAATTTTAAAATTATATTGAAATCGGTTTCTACAAATTTATGATCTTTGGTTTGAAATAGTTAAAATATGGTATTTCAGTGACTTGAAATCCACTTTGAAATTACTGGAATCTTTATTTCAAATAACTGAGATTAGTTTTTTAAATTTTTTAAATTATATTGTAATCAGTTTCTATAAATTTATGATCTTTGGTTTGAAATAGTTAAAATATGGTATTTCAGTGACTTAAAATCCACTTTGAAATTACTGGAATATTTATTTCAAAGAACTGAAATTAGTTTTAATTTTTTTTAAATTATGTTTTTAAATAATTGGAATGGGTTTTTAAAGGACCTGATCTCAATCTTTAGTGAAATAATTGAAATCTTCTTCTTAAGAAATTAGAATTGCTGAAATAATTCAATTATTTTTCTGAAGCGCCATGATTACCCATTGTTGAATCGTTTCTTTTACATTTCACAATTTTTAATTGCATTTTGTTAGGTGAAATAAATATGTAGCAAATGGCTAAGCACATCGGCTAAAACAATAATTATGTGATCCGCGGGATACTACAACGCTGGCTCAAAAGGTGTCAGGTTGTGTCACGTGGTAGGGCCTTAGGCTGTTCAGAAATATAGGAGTTACTCCCTCCGTTTCATAATAATGTAATGCATATAGATTTTTTGAAAAGTTAAATTTTATGAACTTTGATCAAGTTTATAGAAAAAAGTATATATATCTAGAATACCAAATACATATCCTTAGATGCATCACAAGACATACTTTCATATTATATTTATTTGGTATTGTAGATATGAATAGTTTTCTATATAAATTTGATCAAAATTTGTAAAGTTTGAATTTTCTAAAAATTTATATGCACTATATTATGGAACGTAGGGAGTAATAAACATTGAATACATGGCCCACACAAAATTAGCTGACAGCTTTTCATTGGTTGGCACTTGACCGGTAGCTACCGGAACCGATAGGTTTACTTATTCGGGCAGCAGCATGGTTGTGCTGTGGCGTGTGGGTGGCAGCAGAGGAGGATGGTGCGACGCGTGGACATGCAGGACCATGCGATTCAGCCTGTTGTTTTAGAAGATTATTACTATAATTACTCATAGCAAGAAACGATGCAACGCACACACATGGAATCACCAAGAAAGAGCAAGGAAAAATATACGTCCAGGATCCATACAATCACCACTCTTGCCGCAATCCATTGGTGGAGATGATAGAGCACCATTGCCTGAATGGCATTGTGAGTTGATGGAGAGGCCCGCCGCCGCAGACAAAGCTGTATTCTTTGTGGCACGCCCACTGCGTGCCCGTACTCCTCGCCTCCTGAAATTGTCGCCTGCCATCGTCGTTGTCTTTAAGGCATAGCATCAGAACCACCACTCACTGTACACCAGTGGCTGAGCTTGGCTCAGAAAGTTGGGCGGGCTAGCTGTAGGAATTAACTATAGCTGTTGTGTTTCATGGCCTAAAGATACCTATACACTACAGAAAATCATATGAGTTGGGCGGGCCACGACCTATTTGGTTTTCTCGTAGCTCCGCCACTGTTGTCCACCATACCAGATCATGGACGAGCATCTTGACAGCACCGCCAAGGACGCGCACCATCGATCCACCAAGGGACACAGATCCACCGCACCACCAAAATGACGGAAGACGTACTCCCAGGGATCCCTTGGCCTTGCCGACATGGCGCCGCCGAGATGGGGTTGGGACCGCGAAAAAATCATTCCAATCGCCACCATCCAAACGCTGGCAAGGGAAACCACAACCAAAACCTAAGAGGATCTCCACCAGAGGCACAAATTAAGCTGGGCGTCCAAAAAAACGGCGATATAGCACGCGGGCGCGAACGAAAACAACGCTCTAGTGTGGGCGCACATTAATGTTGTGCGCGGTAAAAATGCACCAGCGGCTGGGAGGAACTACATCACACGCATCATATTCGGTGTGCCCGCTCGCGCGCACGGGACAAAACGTTTCGCAAGCGTAAACCTTCAACGCCGGTCGCTGCGCATGCCTTCGCCCCTCCATGCGCCTCCGTCGGCGATGGACAGCCACGTCGACATGCCCCGACCCCTCCCTACGCCCGCGTTCCATTGGCCGCCTCCTCCTCCTCATCCTCCTCCTCTGCTGTCGCCGTCGCCGCAAACCCGATTTTGCCGCAACCCACCTTAAAGCCACGGAGCTCCATCATCAACCGCCCACACGCGGCGGCGGCTATGGCGTGTGGGTGTGTGCTTGTTGTATTTTACCACGCCAGCTGAAGCGCTGCAGCGACGCACTAAGATTATAGCGCCTGCAAAAGCCAACACACGTCCGCACACTCAAAAACGCGATTTTGGCACCAATTTTTGTTTTGCACGCGATACTACCACACATCTGTTGGAGATGCTTTAACTATACGTCGGACCGAAAAACAGTAGGATAAAGAGGAGGAGGCGCAGGAGGTTGAAGATGAACAGTAGGATGACAACAGCCATTGGATTCACGTGGTTCCGTTCCAATACATTGTGTGAAATGTTTATTGGTTTTCAGTAGCCTGATGGTATACCTGGCTATCCATCCGGCCGGGTCCAACCAAGCACGAGTCAAAAAAATCTAGACCCGAATCGGGCTTGGCCCGGTCACCAGGCCTGATTTTTAGGCCCAAGCCCGGGCCGTCACAGATAAAATCCGTCGGGTCTCTGGTAAAATGTAAATATGACGGGCCCGGGCTTGACCCGAGCCAGGCCCATGGACCGACCGGGCCGGGCTTCCCATGACCGATGGGCAGGTGCTCCCTTTCCTGCATATTCAAACTTCAAAGCGTGACTGCTACAGAGTCGAAGTGTGCATTGGTATCTTTATATGGTCGAGGACAGAGTCGGCCAGCGACCTGATCACTGACATGACGCATGCCTGCTGACAACGCTCTAGTCGATTCGTCCCCTCCGAGCTCCGACAACCTCCTGCGCCGGGACCCATCAGCTGCGCCGCATGCAGCGGATGCGTCGCGTACGACGAGCTCCCGCGTCTTGCCAGTTCCCGCCATCCCGATGATCAACGACGAGCACTGTGCGGCTGCAGCAGCAGCTAACATGGATCGATCGCCGCAACCAAAAACCCACTTCGATACCTCACCTCCTCACCTACCTCGATCGATCGCCCGTATATATGTCGAGAGAGACCTGGGCAATGGCGGCCACACCGATCGATCTCGTACTACGGCTCGACCCGACAAGTAGCTGAGCTGAGGTGACGGCCGGTGAGCTAGCGGCTCACGCTCATCTCAGTTCAGTCGTCGTCGGAGTCGAGTCGAGCAGAGTCGGTGCGTCGGTCGGTCATGGTCCTCATGGAGGCGCCGCTGCTGGTGAAGAAGCCGGCGGTGATCGCGGAGGAGGACGCGGCGGCGCCGAGGAGCTACGCCGAGGCGCGGGAGGCGTTCGTGCGGGAGGCGGAGCGGCTGTGGGCCATCGCGGCGCCCATCACCTTCAACATCCTCTGCCTCTACGGCGTCAACTCCGCCACGCAGCTCTTCGCCGGCCGCCTCGGCAACCTCCAGCTCTCCGCCGCCGCCGTGGGCCTCTCCGTCGTCTCCAACTTCTCCTTCGGCTTCCTCCTGGGCATGGGCAGCGCGCTGGAGACGCTCTGCGGGCAGGCGTACGGGGCCGGGCAGCTGGGTGCGCTCGGCGTGTACATGCAGCGGTCCTGGATCATCCTCGCCGTCTCGGCCGTCCTGCTCTCCCCGCTCTACGTCTTCGCCACGCCGATCCTGCGCGCGCTCGGCCAGGACGACGCCATCGCCGGCGCCGCGGGGGACTTCACGCTCCGCATCCTCCCGCAGATGTTCTCGCTCGCGCTCACCTTCCCCACGCAGAAGTTCCTGCAGGCGCAGAGCAAGGTGATGGTGCTGGCCTGGATCAGCCTCGCCGCGCTCGCCGCGCACGTCGCCATGCTGTACCTCTTCGTGTCGCGCCTCGGGTGGGGGCTCGCCGGCGCCGCCGCCGCCTACGACGTCACCTCGTGGGGCATCGCCGTGGCGCAGGTGGTGTACGTGGTGCGGTGGTGCGGGGACGGCGGCGGGTGGGACGGCCTGTCGTGGAAGGCGTTCGAGGGGCTCTGGGCCTTCGCCAAGCTCTCGCTCGCCTCCGCCGTGATGCTCTGCCTGGAGGTGTGGTACATGATGGTGCTCGTCGTGCTCACGGGCCACCTCGACGACGCGGAGATCGCCGTGGGCTCCGTGTCCATCTGCATGAACCTCAACGGGTGGGAGGCGATGCTGTTCATCGGGCTGAACGCGGCCATCAGCGTGCGCGTGTCCAACGAGCTGGGCTCCGGCCGGCCGCGCGCGGCGAAGCACGCCGTGGCGTCGGTCATCCTGCAGTCCCTCCTCATCGGCCTGCTCGCCATGGCGCTCATCCTGGCCTACCGCAACAGCTTCGCGGCGCTCTTCACGGGCGACCGGGGCATGCAGGCCGCCGTGGGGAAGGTGGCCTACCTGCTGGCTGTCACCATGGTGCTCAACAGCGTGCAGCCGGTGATCTCCGGCGTGGCCATCGGCGGCGGGTGGCAGGCGCTGGTGGCGTACATCAACCTGGGCTGCTACTACGCGTTCGGGCTCCCCCTCGGGTTCTGCCTCGGCTACCTCCTCCGGCTCGGCCCCCAGGGCATCTGGGCGGGGATGCTGTGCGGAACGGCGCTGCAGACGGCGGTCCTGCTCGCCGTCATCTGGAACACGGACTGGGAGGACGAGGCGGCTCGGGCGAACGAACGGATCAGCGCGTGGGCCGGCGAGAGCAAGCAGCTTCAGGGGGACGCCGGGGTTGATGACGACGGTGACCTCAAGGAAGCCTTCCGAGTGTGATCCGTCGGTGTGCGCATGCAGATTGTCGAAGGAATGGCAGCCATTGATTGATTCTGGTGCGGAATTCATCAGACGCGCACGACGAACTCTCTGTGGATCCTCGGGGTGGAAAAGAGTGGCGCTATGAACAGAACTACATGGATTTGATGTGCAATTCAACCCCTCTGAGTGTAGAATTGCAGAAAAGGATTAACAGAGGAAATAAGGTGGTTCATGTAGAGCATCTCCGACACATCTCCGACAGGCGCTCAGCGCGCAAAAAAACTGTTTTGCAGCGTGCAATAAAAAAAATTAGCGCGCAGCACAACACCGGCACCGGCCGTCGTCGTAAAATTTAGTGCGCACGGCGTTTCAACACGCATTGCAAATACATGACGCACGCGTTCTACACAATCAACATATGCATTATAAAAAAAAATCAAAAGATCAAACAATCAACAATAAATAGTTAAATTTTATTATTACAACTCAAACAAATAGTTTATCATCCAATACAACAAATAGTTTAACAAATACAACATCAAATAACCAAATCATCATGCGTTTTGTCGGTCATTTCATTCCCACCATTCCTTGATGAGATCGTTCTGAAGATCGTCATGCGTTTCGGGGGCCGAATAGCATGATACGAAGCAACAAATCGGGTCACCCTTGCAACACTTCGCCGCACTCGCACGAGATGTCCCAAGGGCTCGTACTGAGAATAGTCTAAATCTTGATCACGTTCATTCTCGATGATCATGTGATGCATGATCACAAGCGTGCATGATGTACCAGATCTTTTGATCCCAAATCTAGCCGGTCCTCTCACAATAGCAAATTGGGGTTGCAAAATCTCAAATGCTCTCTCCACATCTTTCCTAGCCGTCGCGTCAGCATCGTGAAAATCAAGATTTTTCTTACCTTGCGATTTTTTCAGCGGCTTCACAAATGTTTGCCACCTTGGGTAGATGCCATCCGCAAGATAGTAGCCATAGTTATATGTATGGCCATTTGTTACGAACTGTATCGATGGCAGTTCATCATTTTGCAATCTTAACCACGTTGGTGTCATTCAAAGATCCTGACATGCCAAAAAAGCATGCCAAATCTAAGTCCCTTGATCGGCCACCGCTTCAAGGATTATAGTGGAACCCCTTTTCTGGCCGTGGAATTGTATATGACATGCCTTAGGACAGTTCTTCCAATTCCAATGCACGCAATCTATTGAGCCAAGCATACCCGGTAACCCACGAGCTTTGTTCATCTTCAAAAGCCTTGCAACGTCTTCAGCATTGGGAGATCTCAGATACTCTGGGCAAAACACTTGTACAATTCCGACTGCAAAGCGCTTGACACACATGATGGCTTGACTCTCATCCATGGCCAAATGGTCATCAAATAGATCAGCCGGAATACCGTATGCTAACATACGCAAAGCGGCTGTCACCTTTTGAAAAGTGATATGCCCGAGTTCTCCGGCGGCGTTCCTCCTTTGTTGAAAAAACGATCATGGCTCGCTAGTTTCTCTGCAATGCGCCTGAACAACCCGGTGCTCATCCTAAAATGATGCCGGCAATACGACTCGGGGTAGGTGGGATTCTCCACAAAATAGTGCCTCATCAATATGTTGTTTGCATCAATCTTGTCCCTCCAAATTTTTTGCCTACCCATAACCGAACCACCGTGCTTCGGCTTTTTATTGATGTGCATAGTTATGATGATTGCAAGGTCCTCTTCCTCTTACATATCAAATTCTTCTTCGGATGAATTATATGATGAACCCATCTATAATATTGAATTTAAACTAGTCTATAAAAACTACGAACAACAAGCATCAAATTAATGTAAAAAATGTGTAGTTTGAGCAATATATACCTTGTGGGCGTTCTGTCGAACACCTTGTGGGCGCCAAGCGGCGGTGGGTGGCCGAGCACTTTTTGCTGGAGGAATGACGCGCGTAAGGGCCAGCGACGACTAGTGGAGGGGGAGGAAGCTGCAGAGGCATGGGGATAGGTCCGGAAAACGCTGACGGGTCGTCGTAGAAAAGGGATGGCGCGGCGACGGCGCGTGCGCTGGTGGAAAGGGAGGTCGGAGACTGTGCGAGCGCCCGAGTGGTTCCCCACGTGGGAGCGTGCGCACCAAATAAGCCGCACGCGATGCCGTTCCGCTCCGCGCGCGGAAGCACTTTTGCAGCGCGCGCGGTTTTTGGCCCGCCGCTGAAACGTTCGGTTTCGTTACGGGCGTTAAAACACGCAATTTTACATCACGGGCCGTTTTTGAGGCGTCTTTGGAGATGCTCTTAGATAAAATATATCTCATTCGAAAATCACGTGACATGCATGCATGGATTAAATCTTGCACTTTGCAACTCAATTCTTTTACGTAAATGATAAGTACCTGTTGCACATGACAAACCGAATATTTTTTTATGTCAATTTTAGTTAACCCGAATGGCAATTTTTGTTTTCAAGCATGACAATTTTCTGACAAAAAAATAAAATAAAACGAATTTGCCATCCTTGCCCATTAAACTTGTCATTTTCAACAAATATAAATTGCCATAAGAAATGTGCGTGTTGCCATGATCATCTACCTGACGTTCGATAGCTATCGGTGTCCATTTCTGGGGTACTAAAACGTGGCGCAAGGTCTTTTTGAAAGCAATAAGAGTTTATTCCTCAAATGATCGATGAATAGTTTACAAGAGACTGAAAATAAAGTCAGGGAATAAATCGTGTCAAAAGCTAGATCTAGAACTGTAGTAGTTTCTGGCTAAAGTATCAGCTACTGAATGGACATTTTGGATACGTTGAGCATTTGCTCCGGATGAACAGTACCGTAAAAATGTTATAAAATGTTTTTTAAAAATTCAGAACTTTTTATGGATGTTCGTGTCAGTGTAGCAAACATGCTTGATAATTTTCATACGAAATTGAGCAGTAGTATTTTGTCGGTGAAAAAAGACAAATTTGGGTGACATTTGATGTTCAAATTTGTTATTTTTGCATAGGCCACAATGTTTAACTTTTTTTTCTAAAACTTTGCAGGTGACAGTTGAATGTGACTACAAATACACAAATTTTTTGTTGGGATTTTTTTAACATTTGAAAAACTATTTTCACGCGTAGGAGCACATGCTCCCGGGAGCCGAATTAGATTCCCCCTACTGAATTTGCTTCACAAAAGCAATGGGTATATGTAAGTATGTAACTTCTGCACTTTGCCATCTCTTTGCACTCTGTTATAGTTTACCACATACATCCTAAGCTCTCATCCCTTGATTTTCATGCTGTCGCTTACATTTTATTACTCCCTCCGATCCCAAAAAAAAGTGTCGTGGTTTTAGTTCAAGTTGAACTAAAACCGTTCAAGTTGAACTAAAACCACACAACATTTTTTTATCGGAGGGAGCACTATATAGATTAGATATTGAGCTCTTCTTCTAAAAGTGTGATCTGTATATCTTTAGTAATAGGAATTGCAATTGAGAAGTGTCGTCTGTTTTTTTTTTCTTGCGAAAAAGGTCGTGTGCTTTTAGACCCACATGTGTAGTATTTTAACAAAAATACTGCGCTTATGTAATGCATCTACTTAATTTACGTAACTTCCTTTTCCACTACCCTAAACTGCCCCTCCCACTGCCCCATTTCAGGGTGGGCCCGTGCCCCGAGGAAATGACCAATATAAACTGCCAACTCAAATGGTACGTAGAAAACCTTACATAGGTGTAGCTTTACTCATATTTCAATGGCAATGTGAGTGCTTACAGAAGTATCATGCGGTGGACAATAACGCTTCATGGCAAGAAGGATGGTGTCAGTTGACTGTATAATTATCTTCTGACTATCTAAGTGTTTGTGTGTTGCCATGGAAAACAAATCTCTCCTATAAATCAATCACACAATCGTACCAAAACACATGACCATAGTGTAAATCATCACTATTGATGCCCATGTTCATTTATATTTTTCATTCAAATATTGGCCCTGCAAGGTTGTCCCTTTTTATATGTTTCTTAGAGTTTTCTTATGGTTTGTGTCCTGCTCAAAAAGGCGATACGCTGGCGGCTCCCTGAAGATGGAATAAGTTTCTCACTGCCTAGCCCCGTTTTGGTCATGCGTCTAGCATCGTCGGTGGATGTGTGGAGGTGTGTCTCCGACGAATCTATCTTTAGTGGATTTGCTCAGATATGTTCGTCATTCGTCTACGTTCATGTATTTTCAGATTGGATCCATTCGATCTACACTAGTCTTCGCCGGAGGCGTTTGCTTTTCTGGTGCGCTGGTCCTATGGGGTCTTAACACGATAACTTCCCGACTGTCTACTGCAACAAGTTTTGCCCAACTCCGGCGAAGGAGGGGCGATGACGACGGCACGCCTTCGGCTCACTTCAGTGCCTTGTAATCGTCGTTGGATGGTCTAGGATCTGGCTGTAAATTATATATATATATTTTTATACTATCATGATTGAAGATGAATAGATCATAAGCCCCCCCCCCCCCCAAAAAAAACAACTTGCACATGCTTGCAAAATTAGTTTTTATCAAAAAACTCCAGACGCCTCACAATAACAAGATATTATAATAATTCAAATTATTACTATTTCCTATCATAAAATAATAATTTCCCGAAGCAAGAACAAGTCCAACAAACATATAACCTCATTAGAAAGATCCATGGACTCCTTGCTGCAACCTTTCCATATAAGCGGCAAGGTATTTTTTTAATTCGTGTTCAAATGGGTTGTAACATGAAAGGGGATGTTGTAAACAAGAAATGCCCACCGAAATAAAAAAATCAAGTAATGAACCTTCATGATGTGCAAAATCTAGAAATAAAAAAGAAACATACTTCCAATTTCAACGAGATCCTTCGTGAAGTTCCTTTGAGCACAACATGCCTTTTATCATTTTTTTCCTTTTCCTTTTCCAACCAGGAAGTAAAATCATTTTACTTCTGCTTCGGTACAACCCCATAAACACATCAATGGAGGATATCACTCCACACCCCTTCATAATGCTCCCTTCATTCCAAAATATCAAGTTTATTTTTTTAAAGTCAAACATGTGCATGTTTGGCCAAGTTTTTAGAAAAAAATATATCTATATCTATGACACAAAATTTGAATCATTAGAAAATGCAAATTTTGTCAAAAACCAAAACATCTTTGATATGGTGCCTTGAATTAGTCATACAAGGCCATGGAAAAATATTAGGGCCACTTCAAGAATGTCGAAAAATAACGTGGTCTCAGACAGGCCCTTCTAGCCCCGAACACCCTCCGTTGAATATGGTGTTTTTGGGGAAATTCTTGCAATGACTCCAACGTTTGTTATCAGGTGGGCATACCCATGGTAGACATCCATGCCAGGTTTGAACGAGTTCAGACACAAATTTGACCATTGAAATTGAAAAACATAGATCTAAAAACCATTTATAAATTTGAAAACAATTCATGATTTAGAAAGAAGGTACAATCTTTAAAATAAATTCACTAATTTTATAAAATTTCCCAGATTTCGAAAAGGTGTACGTGTTTTGCTGGTTAAAAGAAATTGTGAACTTGAAAAATGTTTGCGAATTGAAAAAAGTTCACCAAAAATGCAAAAAGTTTGCAAAACTTAAAAGTTCCTGAATTTGAAAAAACATTGTAAATTTGGAAACAGTTGACGAATTTGAAAAGTTCATGAATTCTAAAAATGTTAATGAAATTTATAAATAAGTTCACTGATTTTTAAAGAAATGAAAAAGTTCATAGATTTTCCTAAAAAAGTTCATGAGTTTTTAATAAGTTCCTTGATTTTGGAAAAAAAATCATGCATTTGAAAACAAAGTTCATAAAAATTGGAAAGAGTTCATGGTTTTTAAAATAAAACTTCATGGATTTGAAAAAAACATGAATTTTAAAAACTATTGATGGATTTAATAATGTTCACGCGGAATTTAAGAAAATGTTGATGGGCTTGTTGCCGAATTAACTTGCGCTCATTGAGATACAGTTCAATTGAAAATGTCCTTCATACATATGGACACACGTTAATTCGCTATGATCTTTCAGATTGACTTCAGACTTCAGATCAGCTTCTAGTCACAAGTTAATCTGAAGTCTGAACTCCACCGCAAGTGTGTTGGATTTTGCTAGTAGGCCTTTGGGCCAAAGCTCAACTAAAATCTGAAATTCCCATGGCCCATTCTTGCATGTTTGTGTGTGTGGTGTGAGTGGAATTAACGTTTAGTGCCATACTGCTAGTTCGGATAGAGTTGCACCACTTTATAAGAGCATCTTCAGCTGTTGCCCCCCCAGGGGCCCGACATAGCGCCGCCTGGGGGGCAGCCGGCGCTAAAATCGGCATGGGGGGCTCGGCTTCCCAGTCGCGCCTCCGGGTTCGCCCCCAACCGATGCTTTCGACCCAGTGTGGGCATAGAATCGGCCCAAAAGAGGCCCAAACATTAAACATAATTCGGGTTTTCATTAAAATATAATACAAAAACTAAAAAAACTACGTTGACTACGTCGTCCCGCCGTCGTCGTCCCGTCGTCGTGCTGCCGCATTCTAGATGCCAAGGAGCATGTAGAAGTTGGTGTAGTCGTCGCCGTCGTCCCCGTCGCCATCGCTGCCGTCGCCGTCCTGCGCGACGCGGCCGCCGTCCCTGCTGGAGCCCTGCCCTGCATCGCCGAAACGGTGCATATCGGGGTTGGAGGGCCCGGACGCCTCTCGGTCGCTGTCATCGTCGAGGATGGTGAGGCCGACGAGCTCCTCCTCGCGGCAGGCACGGTGGCGAGCCTTGATCTGCTCGAGGGCCCAGCGCTGCCTCTCCATCTCCTCCCGGACGTAGTCGTCCCGCGCCAAGTTCATGGTTGTCTTGCCGACGGTGGCCATGACGAGCTGCTCCTGTTTGATCACCGTCGTGTCAGGCTCCGTCTTCGGCCTGATAAGGCGGAGGTTTCCACGGGGAGGTGAGGGTTCGCGGCGGCGGTCCTCATTGATGGTGATGCCCCCGCTGCCACTGTGATCACTGCACCGGAGCGGCGTCGGGTCGGGCTCGGCCTTCACGGCGACTGGCGGCGCACTTCCTTAGACAGGGTGGAAAGGATCCGGGCGATCTCGACGCGCCGCTCGGCTCCAGCGGGCACCGGTTCCACGGGGACCCCGCCGGCGTTGAGCCTCCATGCGCCCGGTGCCCGCATGTCAGGCGACGTTGGTTACTCTGCCTCGTACAGCAGGAGGGCCACGTCCTCGTGAAGGTGCCGGCGGCCGAAGCCGTTGCGGGTCACACCCACGCCTGGGTAGCGCTCCACCATTGGGGAGGGAGAGGGGGAGAGAAGATCGTTGCACGGGAGAGAGAGGGGCGTCGGCGGTGGGACTTGGGGACAGACGACGGTGGCGATGTGTGGCGAACACCGGCGAGGGTCGGCTTTTATAGGGGGCTCGTACATGCTAGGCTCGTCAAGTCAACCTTGTTGGGAGACGTAGTAGTAAATCAAAAAAATTCCTACGTGTCACCAATATCTCTCTATGGAGAAACCAGCAACGAGTGGGAGAGATTGCATCTTCATACCTTTGAAGATCGCTAAGCGAAAGCGTTACAACAACGCGGTTGGTGGAGTCGTACTCGTAGCGATTCAGATCGCGGTGGACTCCGATCTCAGCGCCGAACAACGGCGCCTCCGCGTTCAACACACGTGCAACCCGGTGACGTCTCCTATGCCTTGATACAACATGGAGGAAGGAGAGGTTAGGGAAGATCTCCAACAGCAGCACGACGGCGTGGTGGTGGTGGAGCAGCAAGGTATTCTGGCAGGGCTTCGCCTAAGCACTGCGGAGGAGGAAGAAGAGAGGTAGGGCTGCGCCGTGGGAGAGAGATCAAATCTTGTTCCGAAACAGCCAAAACCTCAAGTATATATAGGATAAGGGAGAGGGAGGGCTGCCTTGGCCCCTCGTCCAAGGAGGAGAGCTTCGGCCGAAGCTAGGGAGGAGTCCACCTCCCACAAGGGAGGTGGATCTCTTCCTTTTGAATCTCCTTAGCCTTATCTCCTTATCCCCAGCCGCATGGGCCTTTCTAGAAGGACTTGGCCATCCCAATAAGGTCTAGTACACCTCCTCTAACACCCCATGAAGTCCTTTGGTCATCACACCCCTCCCGGGGGTCCTCCGGCACCCTCCAGGCACTCCCGGTACACTACCGATGAGCCCGAAAACTTTCCGGTGACCAAAACTTGACTTCCTATATATAAATCTTTACCTCCGGACCATTTAGGAGATCCTCATGACGTCCGGGATATCATCCGGTACTCCGAACAACCTTCGGTAATCACGTATACCATTTCCCTATAACCCTAGCGTCATACGTAGACATGACCGAGACACCTCTCCGGTCAATAACCAACAGCGGGATCTGGATACCCATGTTGGCTCCCACATGCTCCAGGATGATCTCATCGGATGAACCACGATATCGGGGATTCAATCAATCCCATATACAATTCCCTTTGTCTACCGGTATGATACTTGCCCGAGATTCGATCGTCAGTATCCCTATACCTTGTTCAATCTCGTTACCGGCAAGTCTCTTTACTCGTCCTGTAAAACATCATCCCGTGGCTAACTCCTTAGTCACATTGAGCTCATTATGATGATGTCTTACCGAGTGGGCCCAGAGATACCTCTCCGTCACATGGAATGACAAATCCCAGTCTCGATTCGTGCCAACCCAACACACACTTTCGAAGATACCCGTAGTGCACCTTTATAGCCACCCAGTTACGTTGTGACGTTTGGCATACCCAAAGCATTCCTACGGTATCCGGGAGTTGCACAATCTCATGGTCTAAGGAAACGATACTTGACATTGAAAAGCTTTAGAAGACGAACTACACGATCTTGTGCTATGCTTAGGATTGGGTCTTGTCCATCACATCATTCTCCTAATGATGTGATCCCGTCATCAATGACATCCAATGTCCATGGTCATGAAACCGTGACAATCTATTGATCAACGAGCTATCCAACTAGAGGCTCACTAGGGACATGTTGTGGTCTATGTATTCACACATGTATTATGGTTTCCGGTTAACACAATTAGAGCATGAACAATAGACAATTATCATGAACAAAGAAATACACTAATAACCATTTTATTATTGCCTCTAGGGCATATTTCCAACAGTCTCCCACTTGCACTAGAGTCAGTAATCTAGTTACATTGTGATGAATCGAACACCCATAGCATTCTGGTGTTGATCATGTTTTGCTCGTGAGAGAGGTTTAGTCATCGGATCTGCGATATTCAGATCCGTATGCACTTTACAAATATCTATATCTCCCTCCTGAATGTAATCACGGATGGAGTTGAAGCGGCGCTTGATGTGTCTTGTCTTCTTGTGAAACCTGGGCTCCTTCGCAAGGGCAATAGCTCCAGTGTTGTCACAGAATAGAGTCATCGGGCTCGACGCACTTGGAATTACTCCTAGGTCGGTGATGAACTCCTTCATCCAGACTCCTTCCTTTGCTACTTCTGAAGCAGCTATGTACTCCGCTTCACATGTAGATGCCGCCACGACGCTTTGCTTGCTGCTGCACAAGCTGACTGCCCCTCCGTTCAAAATATACACGTATCCGGTTTGTGACTTGGAGTCGTCCGGATCTGTGTCGAAGCTAGCATCGACGTAACCCTTTACGAAGAGCTCTTCGGCACCTCCATATACGAGAAACATGTCCTTTGTCCTTTTCAGGTACTTCACGATATTCTTGACCGTTGTCCAGTGTTCTACTCTGGGATCACTTTGGTACCTCCCTACCAAACTTATGGCAAGGTTCACATCAGGTCTGGTACACAACATGGCATACATAATAGAGCCTATGGCTGAAGCATAGGGGATGACACTCATCTCTTCCCTATCATTTGCCATAGTCAGGCATTGAGTCGTACTGAATCTCACACCTTGTAACACAGGCAAGACCCGCTTCTTGGACTGATCCATATTGAACTTCTTCAACATCTTTTCAAGGTATGTGCTTTGTGAAAGACCTATGAGGCTTCTCGATCTATCTCTATAGATCTTAATACCTAATATGTAAGCAACTTCTCCAAGGTCCTTCACTGAAAAACATTTATTCAAGTAGGCCTTTACACTTTCCAAAAGTTCTATATTATTTCCCATTATCAGTATGTCATCCACATATAATATGAGAAATGCTACAGAGCTCCCACTCACTTTCTTGTAAATACAGGGTTCTCCATAAACCTGTACAAACCCAAATGCTTTAATCACCTCATTAAAGCGGATGTTCCAACTCCGAGATGCTTGCACCAGCCCATAGATGGAGCACTGGAGCTTGCATACTTTTTTAGCATCTTTAGGATCGACAAAACCTTCCGGCTGCATCATATACAGTTCTCCCTTAAGGAAGCCATTAAGGAATGCCGTTTTGACGTCCATTTGCTAGATCTCATAATCATAAAATGCGGCAATTGCTAACATGATTTGGACAGACTTTAGCATCGCTACGGGTGAGAAAGTCTCATCGTAGTCAACTCCTTCAACTTGTCGATAACCCTTAGCAACAAGCCGAGCCTTATAGACGGCCACATTACCATCCGCGTCAGTCTTCTTCTTAAAGATCAATTTATATTCAATGGCTCGCTTATCATCAGGCAAGTCCACCAAAGTCCACACTTTGTTCTCATACATGGATCCTATCTCGGATTTCATGGCTTCAAGCCATTTGTTGGAATCCAGGCCCGCCATCGCTTCTTCATAGTTCGAAGGTTCACCGTTGTCTAACAACATGATCTCTAGGACAGGGTTGCCGTACCACTCTGGTGCGGAACGTGTCCTAGTGGACCTTCGACGTTCAATAGTAACTTGATCTGAAGTTTCATGATCATCATCATTAACTTCCTCTCTAGCCGGTGTAGGCTCCACACAAACAACTTCCGGTGCCGCGCTACTCTCCGGTTCAAGCGGAGGTACAATTACCTCATCAAGTTCTATTTTCCTCCCACTTACTTCTTTCGAGAGAAACAATTTCTCGAGAAAGGATCCATTCTTAACAATAAAGACTTTGCCTTCGGATCTGAGGTACAAGGTATACCCAATAGTCTCTTTGGGATATCCTATGAAGATGCACTTTTCCGCTTTGGGTTCGAGCTTCTCACGTTGAAGTTTCTTCACATAAGCATCGCATCCCCAAACTTTTAGAAACGACAGCTTAGGTTTCCTTCCAAACCATAATTCATACGGTGTCGTCTCAACGGATTTTGACGGTGCCCTATTTAAAGTGAATGCGGCAGTGTCTAATGCATATCCCCAAAATGATAACGGTAAGTCGGTAAGAGACATCATAGATCGCACCATATCCAATAGAGTGCGATTACGACGTTCAGTCACACCATTTCGCTGAGGTGTGCCAGGCGGCGTGAGTTGTGAAACAATTCCACATTTCCTTAGGTGCGTGCCAAACTCATGACTTAAATATTCTCTGCCACGATCAGATCGTAGGCACTTTATTTTTCTGTCACATTGATTCTCTACCTCACTCTGAAATTCCTTGAACCTTTCAAAGGTTTCAGACTTGTGTTTCATTAAGTAGACCTACCCATATCTGCTCAAGTCATCAGTGAGGGTGAGAACATAACGGTAGCCACCACGAGCCTTGACGCTCATTGGACTGCATACATCGGTATGTATTATTTCCAACAAGTCAGTTGCTCGCTCCATTGTTTCGGACAACGGAGTCTTGGTCATCTTGCCCATGAGGCATGGTTCGCACGTGTCAAATGATTCAAAATCAAGAGACTCCAAAATCCATCAGCATGGAGCTTCTTCATGCGTTTGACACCAACATGACCAAGGCGGCAGTGCCACATGTAAGTGGGACTATCGTTATCAACCTTACACTTTTTGGGTACTCACACTATGGACATGTGTAACATCACGTTTGAGATTCATCAAAAATAAACCATTGACCAGCGGGGCATGACCATAAAACATTTCTCTCATATAAATAGAACAACCATTATTCTCAAATTTAAATGAGTAGCCATCTCGTATGAAGCGAGATCCGGATACAATGTTCATGCTAGAAGCTGGTACTAAATAACAATTATTAAGGTTTAAAACTAATCCCGAAGGTAGATGCAGAGGTAGCGTGCCGACGGCGATCACATCGACCTTGGAACCATTCCCGACGCGCATCGTCACCTCGTCCTTCGCCAGTCTCCGCTTATTCCGCAGCTCCTGCTTGGAGTTACAAATGTGAGCAACCGCACCGGTATCAAATACCCAGGAGCTACTACGAGCGCTGGTTAGGTACACATCAATAACAAGTATATCACATATACCTTTAACGTTGCCTTCCTTCTTATCCGCTAAGTACTTGGGGCAGTTCCACTTCCAGTGACCGGTACCTTTGCAATAAAAGCACTCAGTCTTAGGCTTGGGTCCATTCTTGTTCTTCTTCCCAGCAAATTGCTTACCGGGCGCGGCAACAGCTTTGTTGTCCTTCTTGAAGTTCTTCTTACCCTTACCTTTCTTGAAACTAGTGGTCTTGTTTACCATCAACACTTGATGCTCCTTTTTGATCTCGACCTCCGCTGATTTCAGCATCGAGTACAACTCAGGAATGGACTTCTCCATCCCTTGCATGTTGTAGTTCATCACAAAGCTCTTGTAGCTAGGCGAAAGCGACTGGAGGATTCTGTTAATGACCGAGTCATCCGGGAGATTAACTCCCAGCTGAGTCAAGCGGTTGTGTAGCCCAGACATCTTGAGGATGTGCTCACTGACAGAACTGTTCTCCTCCATCTTATAGCTGAAGAACTTGTCGGAGACATCATATCTCTCGACCCGGGCATGAGCTTGGAAAACCAGTTTCAGCTCTTGGAACATCTCATATGCTCCATGTTGCTCAAAACGCTTTTGGAGCCCCGGTTCCAAACTGTAAAGCATGCCGCACTAAACAAGGGAGTAATCATCGCAGTGTGAATGCCAAGCGTTCGCAATGTCTTGCTCTGCTGGGAGAACGGGTGCGTCACCTAGCGGTGCATCAAGGACATACAATCTTTTGGAAGCTATGAGGATGATCCTCAAGCTACGGACCCAGTCCGCATAGTTGCTTCCATCATCTTTCAGCTTGGTTTTCTCTAGGAACGCGTTGAAGTTGATGTTGGCATTAGCGTTGGCCATTGGACCTACAATATAGATTATAAAGACAATTTTAGACTAAGTCCATGATAATTAAGTTCACATAATCAAATTATTTATTGAACTCCCACTTAGATAGACATCTCTCTAGTCATCCAAGTGACACATGATCCATGTCAACTAGCCCGTGTCCGATCATCACGTGAGACGGACTAGTCATCCATGGTGAACATCTCCATGTCGATCGTATCTTCTATATGACTCATGTTTGACCTTTCGGTCTTCCGTGTTCCGAGGCCATGTCTGTACATGCTAGGCTCGTCAAGTCAACCTAAGTGTTTCGCATGTGTAAATCTGGCTTACACACGTTGTATGCGAATGTTAGAACCTGTCACACCCGATCATCACGTGGTGCTTCGGAACAACGATCCTTAGCAACGGTGCACAGTTAGGGTGAACACCTTTCTTGAAATTTTATTGAGAGATCATCTTATTTACTACCGTCGTTCTAAGCAAATAAGATGGAAACATGATAAACATCACATGAAATCAATATAGTGAGATGATATGGCCAATATCATCTTGCTCCTTTGATCTCCATCTTCGAGGCACCATGATCATCACTGTCACCAGCACGACACCATGATCTCCATCATCATGATCTCCATCATCGTGTCTTCACGAAGTTGTCTCGCCAACTATTACTTCTACTACTATGGCTAATGTTTAGCAATAAAGTAAAGTAATTACATGGCATTTATGATTGACACGTAGGTCATACAATAAAATAAGACAACTCCTATGGCTCCTGCCGGTTGTCGTACTCAACGACATGCAAGTCGTGAATCCTATTATAAGAACACGATCAAACTCATACATCACAATGCATCACATCACATCCTTTTGGCCAAATGACATCACAAGGCATATGCTGCAAAAACAAATTAGACGTCCTCTAATTTGCAATTACAAGTTTTTACGTGGCTGCTATAGGTTTCTAGCAAGAACGTTTCTTGCCTACGCCAAAACCATAACGTGATATGCCAATTGCTATTTACCCTTCATAAGGACCCTTTTCATCGAATCCAATCCAACTAAGGTGGAAGAGACAGACACCCGCTAGCCACCTTATGCAACAAGTGCATGTCAGGCGATGGAACCGGTCTCACGTAAGCGTACGTGTAAAGTTGGTCCGGGCCGCTTCATCCCACAATACTGCCGAATCAAGATAAGACTAGTAGTGGTAAGAAAATTAACAAGATCGACGCCCACAATTGCTTTGTGTTCTACTCGTGCATAGATTCTACGCATAGACCTAACTCTGATACCACTGTTGGGAGACGTAGTAGTAAATCAAAAAAATTCCTACGTGTTACCAAGATCTATCTATGGAGAAACCAGCAACGAGTGGGAGAGATTGCATCTTCTTACCTTTGAAGATCGCTAAGCGTAAGCGTTACAAGAACGCGGTTGGTGGAGTCGTACTCGTTGCGATTCAGGTCTCGGTGGACTCCGATCTCAGCGCCGAACAATGGCACCTCCGCGTTCAACACACATGCAGCCCGGTGACGTCTTCTACGCCTTGATCCAGCAAGGAGGAAGGAGAGGTTGGGTAAGAGCTCCAACAGCAGCACGAAGGCGTGGTGGTGGTGGAGTAGCAAGGTATTCCGGCAGGGCTTTGCCTAAGCACTGCGGAGGAGGAAGAAGAGAGGTAGGGCTGCGCCATGGGAGAGAGATCAAATCTTGTTCCGAAACAGCAAAAACCTCAATTATATATAGGAGGAGGGAGAGGGAGGGCTTCCTTGTCCCCTCCTCCAAGGAGGAGAGCTTCGGCCGAAGCTAGGGAGGAGTCCACCTCCCACAAGGGAGGTGGATCTCTTCCTTTTGAATCTCCTTAGCCTTATCTCCCTATCCCCAGCCGCATGGGCCTTTCTAGAAGGACTTGGCCAGCCCAATAAGGGCTGGTACACCTCCTCTAACAGCCCATGAAGTCCTTTGGTCGTCACACCCCTCCCGGTGGTCCTCCGGCACCCTCCTAGCACTCCCGGTACACTACCGATGAGCCCGAAAACTTTTCGGTGACCAAAACTGGACTTCCTATATATCAATCTTTACCTACGGACCATTCCGGAGCTCCTCGTGACGTCCAGGATCTCATCCGGGACTCCGAACAACCTTAAATAATCACGTATACAATTTCCCTATAACCCTAGCATCATCGAACCTTAAGTGTGTACACCCTACGGGTTCGGGAGACATGTAGACATGACCGAGACACCTCTCCGGTCAATAACCAACAGCGGGAACTGGATACCCATGTTGGCTCCCACATGCTCCAGGATTATCTCATCGGTTGAACCACGATATCGGGGATTCAATCAATCCCATATACAATTCCCTTTGTCTACCGGTATGATACTTGCCCGAGATTCGATGGTCGGTATCCCTATACCTTGTTCAATCTCGCTACTGGAAAGTCTCTTTACTCGTCCCATAATACACCATCAAGTGGCTAACTCCTTAGTCACATTGAGCTCATTATGATGATGTCTTACTGAGTGGGCCCAGAGATACCTCTCCGTCACACGGATTGACAAATCCCAGTCTCGATTCGTGCCAACCCAACAGACACTTTCGGAGATACCTGTAGTGCACCTTTATAGCCACCTAGTTACGTTGTGACGTTTGGCACACCCAAAGCATTCCTACGGTATCCGGGAGTTGCACAATCTCATGGTCTAAGGAAACGATACTTGACATTGAAAAGCTTTAGCAGACGAACTACACGATCTTGTGCTATGCTTAGGATTGGGTCTTGTCCATCACATCATTCTCATAATGATGTGATCCCGTTATGAATGACATCCAATGTCCATGGTCATGAAACCGTGACCATCTATTGATCAACGAGCTAGCCAGCTAGAGGCTCACTAGGGACATGTTGTGGTCTATGTATTCACACATGTATTATGGTTTTCGGTTAACACAATTAGAGCATGAACAATAGAAAATTATCATGAACAAGGAAATACAACAATAACCATTTTATTATTGCCTCTAGGGCATATTTCCAATAAACCTAAGTGTATTGCATGTGTAAATCTGGCTTATACCCGTTGTATACGAACATTAGAACCTATCACACCCGATCATCACGTGGTGCTTCGGAACAACGAACCTTAGCAACGATGCACAGTTAGGGGAACACATTTCTCGAAATTTTAGTGAGAGATCATCTTATTTAAGCTACCTTCGTTCTAAGCAAATAAGATGTAAAACATGGTAAACATCACATGCAATCATATAGTGACATGATATGGCCAATATCATCTTGCTCCTTTGATCTCCATCTTCGGGGTACCATGATCATCATTGTCACCGGCACGACACCATGATCACCATCATCGTGTCTTCATGAACTTGTCTCGCCAACTATTACTTCTACTACTATGGCTAACGATTAGCAATAAAGTAAAGTAATTACATGGCGTTTTTTATTGACACGCAGGTCATACAATAAATTAAGACAACTCCTATGGCTCCTACCGGTTGTCATACTCATTGACATGCAAGTCGTAAATCCTATTACAAGAACATGATCAATCTCATATATCACCTATATCATATCACATCCTTTGGCCATATCACATCACACGACATATGCTGCAAAAACAAGTTAGACGTCCTCTAATTGTTGTTGCAAGTTTTTTATGTGACTGCTATAGGTTTCTAGCAAGAACGTTTCTTACCTACGCAAAAACCACAACATGATATGACAATTTCTATTTACCCTTCATAAGGACCCTTTTCATCGAATCCGATCCGACTAGAGTGGGAGAGACACACACACCCGCTAGCCACCTTATGCAACAAGTGCATGTCACGCGGTGGAACCAGTCTCATGTAAGCATACGTGTAAAGTCGGTCCGGGATGCTTCATCCCACAATGCCGCCGAATCAACATAAGACTAGTAACGGCAAGCAAATTAACAAGATCGACGTCCACAAAAACTTGTGTTCTACTCATGCATAGATTCTATGCATAGACCTAGCTCATGATGCCACTGTTGGGGAACGTAGTAGTAAATCAAAAAAAATCCTACGTCACCAAGATCAATCTATGGAGAAACCAGCAGCGAGCAAAGGGGTAGAGCATCTTCATACCTTTGAAGATCGCTAAGCGGAAGCATTACTAGAACGCGGTTGGTGGAGTCGTACTCGCAGTGATTCAGATCGCGTTGGATTCCGATCTAAGCGCCGAAAAACGGCGCCTCCTCGTTCAACACACGTGCAGCCCGGTGATGTGTCCTACGCCTTGATCCAGCAAGGAGGAAGGAGAGGTTGAAGGAGAGCTCCGGCAGCATGACGGCGTGGTGACGGTGGAGCTGAATGGTACTCCCGCAGGGCTTCGCCAAGCACTACGGAGGACGAGGAGAAGGAGGGGTAGGGCTGCGTCGAGAGAGAGAGAGAGAGAGAGAGAGATATGTTGTGTGAGCAGCCCAAAACCCTCCTCTATTTATAGGAGGAGAGGGAGGAGGGTGCGCACCCTCTAGGGTTCCCACCCTATAGGGTGGTGTTAGCCCTAGATTGGCCAGGAGGGCCGACAGCCGAGGTGATGAGGAGGGGTGGCGCCCTAGGGTGGGCCTTGGGCCCCACCACGCCTAGGGTTTGCCCCCCTCCACCCTTGGTTGCACCTTGGGCTGAGCTGGGAGGTGCACCAGCCCACCTAGGGGCTGGTTCCCTCCCACTCTTGTCCCATGTAGCCTTGCGGGGCCGGTGGCCCCTCCCGGTGGACCCCCGGAACCCTTCTGGTGGTCCCGGTATATTACCGGCGATGCCCGAAACACTTCCGGTGACCAAATCCTCACTTCCGATATATGAATCTTTACCTCCGGACCATTCCGGAACTCCTCGTGATGTCTGGGATCTCATCCGGGACTCTGAACAACCTTAGGTAACCACATACACTATTTCCCTATAACCCTAGCATCATTGAACCCTAAGTGTGTAGACCCTACGGGTTCGGGAGGCATGTAGACATGACCGAGACATCTCTTCGGTCAATAACCAACAGCGGGAGCTGGATACCCATGTTGGCTCCCACATGCTCCACGATGATCTCATCGAATGAACCACAATGTTGGGGATTCAATCAATCCTGTATACAATTCCCTTTGTCTATCGGTATGTTGCTTGCCCGAGATTCAATCATTGGTATCCCTATACCTTGTTCAATCTCGTTACCGGCAAGTCTCTTTACTCGTTCCGTAACACATCATCCCGTGTCTAACTCCTTAGTCACATTGAGCTCATTATGATGATGTCTTATCGAGTGGGCCCAGAGATACCTCTCCATCACACGGAGTGACAAATGCCAGTCTCGGTTCGTGCCAACCCAACAGACACTTTCGAGGATACCCGTAGTGTACCTTTATAGCCACCCAGTTACGTTTTGACATTTGGCACACCCAAAGTATTCCTATGGTATCCGGGAGTTGCACAATCTCATGGTCTAAGAAATGATACTTGACATTAGAAAAGCTTTAGCAGACGAACTACACGATCTTGTGCTATGCTTAGGATTGGGTCTTGTCCATCACATCATTCTCCTAATGATGTGATCCCGTTATCAACGACATCCAATGTCTATGGTCATGAAACCATGACCATCTATTGCTCAACAAGCTAGCCAACTAGAGGCTCACTAGGGACATGTTGGGGTCTATGTATTCACACATGTATTACGGTTTCCAGTTAACACAATTATAGCATGAACAATAGAAAATTATCATGAACAAGGAAATATAATAACCATTTTATTATTGCCTCTAGGGCATATTTCCAATAGTCTCCCACTTGCACTAGTGTCAATAAGCTAGTTACATTGTGATGTATCGAACACCCATAGAGTTCTGGTGTTGATCACGTTTTGCTCGTGAGAGAGGTTTAGTCAATGGATCTGCCACATTCAGATCCGTATGTACTTTACAAATATCTATATCTCCTTCCTGAATGTAATCACGAATGGAGTTGAAGCGGCGCTTGATGTGTCTTGTATTCTTGTGAAACCTGAGCTCCTTGGCAAGGGCAATAGCTCTAGTGGTGTCACATAATAGAGTCATCGGGCCCGACGCATTGGGAATCACTCCTAGGTCAGTGATGAACTCCTTCATCCAGACTCATTCCTTTGCTACTTCCGAAGCAGCTATGTACTCCGCTTCACATGTAGATGCCGCCACGACGCTTTGCTTGCTGCTGCACCAGCTGATTGCCCCTCCGTTCAAAATATACACGTATCTGGTTTGTGACTTGGAGTCATCCGGATCTGTGTTGAAGCTAGCATCGACGTAACCCTTTACGACGAGCTCTTCGGCACCTCCATATACGAGAAACATGTCCTTGGTCCTTTTTAGGTACTTCAGGATATTCTTGACCGCTGTCCAGTGTTCCGCTCCGAGATCACTTTGGCACCTCCCTACCAAACTTATCGCAAGGTTCACATCAGGTCTGGTACACAGCATGGCATACATAATAGAGCTTATGACTGAATCATAGGGGATGACACTCATCTTTTCTCTATCCTCTACCGTGGTCGGGCATTGACACTACAATAAATATGCTAACTTGCGACCATCAATATTGGTCACCGAATGGTCATTGTTTTTCATTTACGGCCTTTTTACGACCAAAAACAGTTGGTCAAAAGCTGAGGGTCAAGAAAGGAAATTAAGGAACTTTCTTCTGGATTGGTCATAAACATTTACGACCAAAAAAAAGGTCGTAGGTTCTACGACCAATTGTTTTGGTCACTGGCAGTCTGCCCAGGCCACGTCGGATCCGACGTGGCAAGCTGATGTGGCAAAATTGTGACCAATTGTATTGGTCGTTGGTAAGATTCAGCCCGGTCCAATTCGATATTGATATGGGCCAAGCCCAACAAATTCAGCCCATTTAATATATTGTTTTTCTATTAATTCTAGTTAGCTACATGGGCCTAGCCCAACAATTCGGCTTTTTGTTTTCTGAGCTTCGTTTTGTTTTTTGGGCCTCGGCCTTTTACTATACATTTTTTTTTCATTTTTGAAATGGTGCAGTGCTTGTTGGGGCATGGCCTTTTTTAGCTCTGAAAGATAATGTTTGGTCCAGCCTTTTGATGTTGAGAATTGTTTGGGCCCAAGACCTCTTTAGCTCAGTTACACACATACATCCAACATTATTTTGTATTCAAATCAGGAAAACTCTAGGTTGAATTCAAATCATTCATCATATCACATCACATAAAACATCTCCCCGGATTACATAACACAATAGATCATCTCAGGAATACATTTCCTTACACAGGAATAGGGGGATATACAATAAGACAATTATGGAACAGAGGGAATTTCCTAACAGTGCAATGGACTTCATTACTCTCTCTTTTGAGACATGCTCCAGCTATGACAACTTGCCATCCTACAACAAAGGTATAAAACAATGGACTTCATGAACATTAGTGGAGCGAAACACACAAACAACACCAAGAGCTTAATAAAGACAGTTGGCATAGGCTCATGAAGCAGGCAATCAATTATAGAAAGTAAACAAGGACCAGACTTTTCAATTACAATCAAACAAACATAAACAGTGAGTCCACACTGAGAGTTTGAGGCACACACACCTGAGCCGCTGTTGAAGTGGGTGATCAAAACAATCACACCCTGAGATAAAAAAATAGCTACATCATGAGAATCAGCTAAACAGACCAGAAAAACAAAACCTGAAGAATTAAGTATCTATCAGCAAGAGAAACTCTACTAGGAGGAGGATATAATCAGCATCTATCAACAAACTGAACTTAGATATGAAACTTTGTAATGCTCAAGTTTCAGCTGGTAGGGATTACAGAATTTTAGATGGCACAAAAATTCTTCTAGTTGCACTTATCACAGATAGAAGAGTTTATAGTGAAGAAACCTTTTCAATCAAATACACAACCTGGAACGCATCAATTTGGAGGTGGTGCATGTTGTATATAATCAGACATCTCAGGTTGCATACTACTCATGATAATTCCATTAATCTAAGGAGTCAAGGGATGCAACTTGTCAATATCATTTGAGGGGAAGAAGCTAATCCACAATGGCAGCAGAACTAATATTCAGAGCATCATCATCGATTTCACAAGGGCAAACATGATACTGCATCCCATGAGGCGTGGAGGAGGATCTCTTACCATGACCATAGCAGCACTTCATCTTCACCTTGTCATCCTCACTGTTTCTGCATATACTTCTCCTGGAGCTGCTCAAAGGCGTTCACGTCTAGCTTCCCGCTTGCCGACTTGCCATGCTTGCGCCAGATCTACTGCTCCTTGATAGAGTTCCACAGCTTCTCCACCGCCTCCCGCTGTAGGGCCATGAACCGCCCCACGCTCTCGTACGCATGCCGCCCCATGATGTCGATGGTCGTCTGTGTCCTGACAAAACCAAGCCACAGCAAACTGAATTTCTGACAAAACCAAGCCATAGTGAACTGAATTTTAGAACAAAAGATAAAGTATATGGCATGCATATACATGGGGTGATCACACATCTGTCAGAGGACTCAATCAGATCATGGACTGGTGTAATACCAATCCGAGAATTCCATTCACAACCCATGTATTCAATCGTTGGAGAAAAACTAACGCATCCACCCAACACAACAGCAACAGCAACCATCAGCAAAGTCAAAAAATAAACAATGGGTACTTCTACCATGAATTGGATCATGGACGGACTGCTGCATGCAAAACCAATCCACTCCATCCGACAAACCCGTCCATTCTAAACTCATCCATCCATCCATCGAATTCAACAACACATCTACTTTGGAATGGAGTCAGACATATTGGAGTAGCATTAACATGACTCAGCCCATGCGTGGCGTGACTTGAGGCGTGAAAAAACATATCACGGATTCACGACGAACAGCTCAAGGTTTTCATCCACTTGATAACTGCTGTTCCATCAAACGACACAAGGAAAAATGCCAAAACAACCATGGAGAGGAAAATAGAGAGGTCAGAGAGTATCTGCCAACCCATTCTGATTCAGAAACCGGGATGGCGGTGGTGCAGAGTCTGCAGACAGACAGAGTAGAGACAAATCAACAGGTAGTATCAAATCTCAATCACAAACAAACACGAACGTTGGTGAAGGTCGTAGTGGTCTCGGAGTGATCTAGACGGAAAAATAACGAACGCAGAAAAGGCAAACCGAAACACCAAGGGAATAGATACCATGTCCTGATGAACGAACAAACGAGCCAAGAGAAGCGTACGCACGTGCGCCTTTCGGCAAAGATACAGACCAGGTGGAAACGCGGGAGCGATGGCGCCATGACGCCGATCGAGAGAGAATGCAACGACGCGCGCAGGCCAGAGAAACGTATACGTACGGACTCGTAAAACCCAACCCAAACCAAACCAAATAGAGAGAAATTCGTCGCAGGGGCGGCGACGCACGAAGGAGGACTCGAGGCCGCGGGGGCAGAGCTCAAGGTTGAGGAGCGCGGGCGGCGCGGATCCAGAGCGGCGACAGACAAATCGGAGCGTGAAGACGTTGTTACTGCGCGGTGGCGCGACGCGGCGGGCCCGGTGAAGTATGTTGTTGAATATGAGAAGTTCGAGGTCGACGTTGATCGGAGGCGCATCCTCTTCCCTCGCCACCGCGGCCTTGTGGTCGTGGATCGGAGGCGTGTCCTCCCCTGCCACCGCGGCCTCGTGGATCGGAGGCGTGTCCTCCCCCGCCGCAGCCACGGCCACCGCCTCGGGATAGCAAGTGGAAGGGGATCTGGAGGAGGTGGGGATCCGGCTCGAGGACGGCGTTGTTGGGCGGAATCGATGGGGGCGGCGGCGCACGAAGGAGGGCGCGGCTAGGGTTTGGACGAGGGGGTAAGAGGGAGATGCGCTGATCTAGGAGGGGATCCGGGGATGAGAGGGATGAGGGGTGAGAGGGGGAGGGGGAAGAGGGCTGCCGTCGGATCCAGAACTATCCAACGGTGTTTGACGCATGATCCGCGTGAGGTGCTCATGGACCAATCAGAACGCAATAAAGGCCTTGATGACGTTATGACCATATAAATAGGTCGTAATCGATTAAAAATAAGTTTTTTTATGAGAAAAGCATTTTTCATTTTTGGAGTACAAAAAATAGTTTTGTTGTGAAGAACCTACCAACTCTATGTATTATACCATATTTTATGTATAATTGACCAAATGGTTTCATGTAAAACGCTTTTGATCCACGTCTCGTCAAATTGACAAATTACCGCCGTTTTGATTGCATTTTGTGTTTTCCTTTTGTTTCTTTTATATTTTTAACTCTTTTATTCTGGGTAAACATTCAACATATATTGTGCACATGTGTTTATCTTGGAATGGCAAACAATGTTGCCAAAGGGAGTTTTCATTTTCTTTGCACAAAAAAACCATTTTCCTTTTTTCGAGTGCCCAAAATGAGTTTTTTTGTGAAGACCTACCAAATATTGGTTACAAAATTGGACAAAATCATTTTTATAAAATATTAGGCCATATTTAATGCACAATTGACAAAATATTGTGGTGCCAAAAGCTTTCGATCCACCTCTAGTGAAAAAGACAGAACTCTGCCGATTCAGTTGGAAGCGGGTCAAATTTGAACTAGAGGTGGCTCATAGTTTGCTCTTTATTTTTCAAAAAATCATTTCTAGGTAAATAAGTATCTATTTAATCATAGATACAACAAAATTATGGCAAGATTCAACCCCTAGCTATGAACGGTCATGCCCGTCGTTTTGACTGCATTTTGAAACGAGAATAAATAATTCAAAAAAATCAAAAAAATGCAAAAACTTCATGTTGTGTCATCATATGTGACCAAGTTACCAGGAAAAATAACAAACTTGTAATACGATAATTATTTTAAAAAGTGTTCTCAGAAATGAGCTATCATGTGTGAAGATTCATGGCTTTCAAGCCAAATGATCAATCTTATGGCCACATTCATGGAATAGTTTGCTCAAATGATCTCATATTGTGCACATGTGTTTATCTTGGAATGGCAAACAATGTTGCCAAAGGGAGTTTTCATTTTCTTTGCACAAAAAAACCATTTTCCTTTTTTCGAGTGCCCAAAATGAGTTTTTTTGTGAAGGACCTACCAAATATTTGTTACAAAATTGGACAAAATGATTTTTATAAAATATTAGGCCATATTTAATGCACAATTCACAAAATATTTTGGTGCCAAAAGCTTTCGATCCACCTCTAGTGAAAAAGACAGAACTCGGCCGATTCAGATGGAAGCGGGTCAAATTTGAACTAGACGTGCCTCATAGTTTGCTCTTTATTTTTTCCAAAAATCATTTCTAGGTAAATAAGTATCTATTTAATCATAGATACAACAAAATTATGGCAAGATTTAACCCCTAGCTATGAACAGTCATGCCCGCCGTTTCGACCGCATTTTGAAACGGGCATAAATAATTCAAAAAAATCGAAAAAATGCTAAACCTTTGCGTTGTGTCATCATATGTGACCAAGTTACCAGGAAAAATAACAAACTTGTAATATGGTAATTATTTTAAAAAAGTGTTCTCAGAAATGAGTTATCATGTGTGAAGATTCATGGCTTTCAAGCGAAATGATCAATCTTATGGCCACATTCATGGAATAGTTTGCTCAAATGATCTCATATTTTGCACATGTGTTTATCTTGGAATGGCAAACAATGTTGCCAAAGGGAGTTGTCATTTTCTTTGCACAAAAAAACCATTTTCCTTTTTTCGAGTGCCCAAAATGAGTTTTTTTGTGAACGACCTACCAAATATTTGTTAAAAAATTGGAAAAAATAATTTATATAAAATATTAGGCCATATTTAATGCACAATTGACAAAATATTTGGGTTCCAAAAGCTTTCGATCCACCTCTAGTGAAAAAGACAAAACTCTACCGATTCAACACGAACCGAGGCAAATTTGAACTGCAGCTGCCTTATAGTTTGCTCTTTATTTTTTCAAAAAATCATTTCTAGTTAAGTAAGTATCTATTTAATCAGAAATACATGGTTTGGTGGTGATACGTCGAGGTTTGGATGGTGGCCGATGGCCCCAACTCCAAAGCGCGTAAACTCGCATGCCTGCCGTGTGGTCACCGCATGAATGTGGCATTGCCATGCGTTCTAGATGGCATAGGCATGTATAGTGGGCTGGACACTACCCAGGTAGGTGCTACGAAGAAAATTACAGTAGAAGAATCTCACGAGGAGACCTAACTATGCTTAAATATGAATTAGCAGCCAAGTGTTTGATTAGCGGTACGGGAAATGCACATGGACAATGGGCGTGAGTCTTGGCTGAGGATGATCATCTACTAAGAAGACTGTCTTCACAAATTTTCAGCTCAAATGGATGAGCTTAGGTGGTACTTCCTTTGCAAAGTACCACACTGGACAAAAATATGAATGTTGAAGCTGGGCTCAAAATAATGAATGTATTGAGCTGAATATTGGCATGTGGCAATTATTTGAATATGGAAGATCGCCCAAAAAGTTTGAGGGCAATACGAGGGGTCTATATAGCACTTGCTTTGCAATGTGGCAATCTGGACAGAAATTAGAAATTGAAGCTGGGCTCACATAGATGATTGGATTAAGCTGCAATTTGTAGGAGGATGATAATTTGGGCATATGAAGGCACTGTAAAAATTTCATACTATTTGGGTAATAAAAATGGTACTTGCTTCACAATGCTCTCCACTAAAGAGAATATTAGGAAAAATGTTGAGGGAAATTGGCTAAATTAAATGAGCTAAAATTTGGTGGAGGGAGGTTCTGTGATCATGGTCATGTACTAGTAAAGTTTCAGCAATTATAAAGAAATATAAAATGTAGTTGCTTCACAAACTAAAAATATTACTAGAAACAAAGATTGGATGGTGAGCTCACATGGATTTTTAGACGGGGCTAAAAATTTTGTGGATAGCTATTATTTGGGCATATAGAAGGTTTGGGAAAAATTCAACTCGTTATGATATGCATAGCCAGTACTTCCTTCACAAAGCTTCTAGGTGAACGAATATTTTGGAAATTTGCCGAGGACGATTTACTGGGCAAATGGAGCTGAATTTTGCCATGAGGCAATGATTTGAATAGGAAAGAGTTCCCAAATTTTTTGAGGGAAATCAAGAATATATAAGTAGCACTTCCTTCACAAAGTGTTGTTCTGAACAGAATAGGAAAATGAATATTTTTGAATTATTTTTTAACTAGGCAAGGAAGGTTTTTGACATATTTGATGAAGATATGATACAAAGAATTTATGAGAATTGTTTGGGAGTTTTGGGAATAACAGAGATATAGGTTGCTTCACAACCTAGGCCAAAAATTGACACATGGACATGACACGTAGGCAAAAATTGACTCATGGAGATGACACATAGGCAAAACTGATGAGGTGGTGCCAAGTCATAGCTTATGACCATTTATATTGGTCATTATCAGCTAGAAATAAGGCAGTGGACCGGTGTTGTTCGCTTTATGACCATTTCAGTTAAGGAAATTACGACCTTTGTGACCAAAATGGCTGTTGGTGTTTAGGGTTAGGACCCCTCCGGACAGCTTACGACCAATTTGCCTCAAAAGGTCATAGATTTACGACCATTTTTTCCAAGGTCACTGACAGAAGGTCACAAGATAGCATATTTCTTATAGTGTGAGTCGTACTCAATCTCACACCCAGTAACACAGGCAAGAACCCCTTCTTGGACTGGTCCATATTGAACTTCTTCAATATCTTGTCAAGGTATGTGCTTTGTGAAAGACCTATGAGGCGTCTCGATCTATCTCTATAGATCTTGATGCCTAATATGTAAACAGCTTCTCCAAGGTCCTTCATTGAAAAACTCTTATTCAAGTAGGCCTTTACGTTTCCAAAAATTCTATATCATTTCGCATCAACAATATGTCATCCACATATAATATGAGAAATGCTACAGAGCTCCCACTCACTTTCTTGTAAATATAGGGTTCTCCATAAACCTATATAAATCCAACCGCTTTAATCACCTCATTAAAGCGAATGTTCCAACTCCGAGATGCCTGCACCAGCCCATAGATGGAGTGCTGAAGCTTGCATACTTTGTTAGCATCTTTAGGATCCACAAAACCTTCCGGCTGCAGAATATATAGTTCTTCCTTAAGGAAACTATTAAGGAATGCCATTTTGACGTACATTTGCCAGATCTCATAATCATAAAATGCGGCAATTGCTAACATGATTCGGACGGACTTCAGCATCACTACGGGTGAGAAAGTCTCATCGTAGTCAACTCCTTGAACTTGTCGATAACCCTTAGCGACAAGCCAAGCCTTATAGATGGTCACATTACCATCCTCGTCAGTCTTTTTCTTAAAGATCCATTTATTTTCTATGGCTCGCCGATCATCGGGCAAGTCCACCAAAGTCCATACTTTGTTCTCATACATGTACCCTATCTTGGATTTCATGGCTTCAAGCCATTTGTTGGAGTCCGGGCCCACCATCGCTTCTTTATAGCTCAAAGGTTCACCGTTGTCCAACAACATGATCTCCAGGACAGGGTTGCCATACCACTCTGGTGCGGAACGTGTCCTTGTGGACCTTCGAGGTTCAATAGCAACTTGATCTGAAGTTTCATGATCATCATCATTAACTTCCTCTGCAGCCGGTGTAGGCACCACAGAAACAACTTCCTGTGTTGCGCTACTCTCCGGTTCGAATGGAGGTACAATTACCTCATCAAGTTCTATTTTCCTCCCACTTACTTCTTTCGAGATAAACTCTTTCTCTAGAAAGGATCCATTCTTGGCAACAAAGACTTTGCCTTAGAACCTGAGGTACAAGGTATAACCAGTAGTTTCTTTGGGGTATCCTCTGAAGATGCACTTTTCCGCTTTGGGTTCGAGCTTCTCAGGTTGAACTTTCTTCACATAAGCATTACATCCCCAAACTTTCAGAAACGACAGCTTAGGTTTCTTTCCAAACCATAATTCATACGGTGTCGTCTCAAAGGACTTAGACGGTGCCCTATTTAAAGTGAATGCGGCAGTCTCTAATGCATATCCCCAAAATGATAGCAGTAAGTTGGTAAGAGACATCATAGATCGCACCATATCCAATAGAGTGCAATTACGACATTCAAACAGACCATTTCGCTGAGGTGTGCCAGGCGGCGTGAGTTGTGAAACAATTCCACATTTCCTTAAGTGCGTGCCAAACTCGTGACTCAAATATTCTCCGCCACGATCATATCGTAGGCACTTTATTTTCCTGTCACGTTGATTCTCTACCTCACTTTGAAATTCCTTGAACTTTTCAAAGGTTCCGGACTTGTGTTTCATTAAGTAGACATACCCATATTTGCTTAAGTCATCAGTGAGGGTGAGAACATAACGGTAGCCACCGCGAGCCTCCACGCTCATTTGACCGCATACATCGGTATGTATTACCTCCAACAAGTCAGTTGCTCGCTCCATTGTTCTCGAGAACGGAGTCTTGGTCATCTTGCCCATCAGTCATGGTTCGCATGTGTCAAATGATTCAAAATCAAGAGACTCCAAAAGTCCATCAGCATGGAGTTTCTTCATGCGTTTGACACCCATATGACCAAGGCGGCAGTGCCACATGTAAGTGGGACTATCGTTATCAACCTTACATCTTTTGGTACTCACACTATGAACATGTGTAACATCACGTCCGAGATTCATCAAAAATAAACCATTGACCAGCAGGGCATGACCATAAAACATTTCTCTCATATAAATAGAACAACCATTATTGTCAGATTTAAATGAATAGCCATCTCGCATCAAGCAAGATCTAGATAAAATGTTCATGCTCAAAGCTGGTACTAAATAACAATTATTAAGGTTTAAAATTAATCCCGAAGGTAGATGTAGAGGTAGTGCGCCGACGGCGATCACATCGACCTTGGAATCATTCCAGACATGCATCGTCACGACGTCCTTTGCCAGTCTCCGCTTATTCCGCAACTCTTGCTTGGAGTTACAAATGTGAGCAACTACACAGGTATCAAATACCCAGGAGCTACTACGAGCGCTGGTAAGGTAAACATCAATAACAAGTATATCACATATACCTTTAACGTTGCCGACCTTCTTATCTGCTAAGTACTTGGGGCAGTTCCGCTTCCAGTGGCCGTTACCCTTGCAATAAAAGCACTCAGTCTTTGGCTTGGGTCCATTCTTGTTCTTCTTCCCAGCAACTTGCTTACCGGGCGCGGCAACTGCTTTGCCGTCCTTCTTGAAGTTCTTCTTACCCTTGCCTTTCTTGAAACTAGTGGTCTTATTGACCATCAACACTTTTTGATTTCCACCTCCGCGGATTTCAGCATCGAATATAACTCAAGAATGGACTTCTCCATCCCTTGCATATTCTAGTTCATCACAAAGCTCTTGTAGCTAGGTGGAAGCGACTAGAGGATTCTGTCAATAACTGAGTTATCTGGAAGACTAACTCCTAGTTGAGACAAGCGGTTGTGCAACCCAGACATTTTGAGTATGTGCTCGCTGACAGAGCTATTTTCCTCCATCTTACAACTGAAGAACTTGTCGGAGACATCATATCTCTCGACCCGGGCATGAGATTGGAAAACCATTCTAAGCTCTTGGAACACCTCATATGCTCCGTGTTGCTCAAAACGCTTTTGGAGCCCCAGTTCTAAGCTGTAAAGCATGCCGCACTGAACCAGGGAGTAATCATCACTACGCGACTGCCAGGCGTTCATAATGTCTTGAGTTGCTGGGAAAACGGGTGCGTCACCTAGCGGTGCATCAAGGACATATAGTTTCTTGGAAGCTATGCGGATGATCCTCAAGCTACGGACCCAGTCCGTATAGTTGCTTCCATCGTCTTTCAGCTTGGTTTTCTCTTGGAACGCGTTGAAGTTGAGGGCAACATTAGCGTGGGCTATTGGATCTACAATATAGATTGTAAAGACATTTTAGACTAAGTTCATGATAATTAAGTGCACATAATCAAATTATTTAATGAACTCCCACTTAGATAGACATCTCTCTAGACATCCAAGTGACACATGATCCACGTCAACTAGCCTGTGTCCGATCATCTTGTGAGATAGACTAGTCATCAATGGTGAACATCTCCATGTTGATCGTGTCTTCTATACAACCCATGTTCGACCTTTCGGTCTCCCGTGTTCCGAGGCCATGTCTGTACATGCTAGGCTCGTCAACTCAACCTAAGTGTATTGCGTGTGCAAATCTGGCTTACACTCGTTGTATGCGAACGTTAGAACCTATCACACCCGATCATCACATGGTGTTTCGGAACAACGAACCTTCGCTACGGTGCACAGTTAGGGGGAACACATTTCTTGAAATTTTAGTGAGAGATCATCTTATTTAAGCTACCGTCGATCTAAGCAAATAAGATGTAAAACATGATAAACATCACATGCAATCATATAGTGTCATGATATGGCCAATATCATCTTGTTCCTTTGATCTTCATCTTCGGGGCACCATGATCATCATTGTCACCGGCACGACACCATGATCTCCATCATTGTGTCTTCATGAAGTTGTCTCGTCAACTCTTACTTCTACTACTATGGCTAACGGTTAGCAATAAAGTAAAGTAATTACATGGTGTTTTTGATTGACACGCAGGTCATACAATATATTAAGACAACTCCTATGGCTCCTGCCGGTTGTCATACTCTTCGACATGCAAGTCGTGAATCCTATTGCAAGAACATTATCAATCTCATACATCACATATATCACATCACATCCTTTGGCCATATCACATCACACGGCATATGCTGCAAAAACAATTTAGACGTCCTCTAATTGTTGTCGCAAGTTTTTTACGTGGTTGCTATAGGTTTCTAGCAAGAACGTTTCTTACCTACGCAAAAGCCACAACGTGATATGCGAATTTCTATTTACCCTTCATAAGGCCCTTTTCATCGAATCCGATCCGACTAGAGTGGGAGAAACAGACACCCGCTAGCCACCTTATGCAACAAGTGCATGTCAGGCAGTGGAACCAGTCTCACGTAAGCGTACGTGTCAAATCGGTCCGGGCCGCTTCATCCCACAATGCCGCCGAATCAAGATAAGACTAGTAATGGCAAGCAAATTGACAAGATCGACGCCCACAACAACTTGTCTTCTACTCGTGCATAGATTCTACACATAGACCTAGCTCATGATGCCACTATTCAGGAACGTACTAGTAAATCAAAAAAAATTCCTACATCACCAAGATCAATCTATGGAGAAACCAGCAACGACGAAAGGGGTAGAGCATCTTAATACCTTTGAAGATCGCTAAGCGGAAGCGTTACTAGAACGTGGTTGGTGGAGTCGTACTTGCAGCGATTCAGATCGCGGTGGATTCCGATCTAAGCGCCGAACAACGGTGCCTCCGCGTTCAACACACGTGCAACCCAGTGACATCTCCTATGCCTTGAACCAGCAAGGAGGAAGGAGAGGTTGAAGGAGAGCTCTGGCAGCACGACGTTGTGGTGACGGTGGAGCTGCGTGGTACTCCGGCAGGGGTTCGCCAAGCACTACGGAGGACGAGGAGGAGGAGGGGTAGGGCTGCGCCGAGAGAGAGAGAGAGAGATTTGTTGTGTCGACAGTGAAAAACCCTCCACTATTTATAGGAGGAGGGGCAGGAGGGTGCGCACCATCTAGGGTTCCCACCCTAGGGGGCGCGGCAGCCCTAGATTGGCTAGGAGGGTCGGCGTTCGAGGTGGAAAGGAGGGGTGGCACCCTAGGGTGGGCCTTGGGCCCCTCCGTGCCTAGGGTTTGCCCCCCTCCACCCTTGGTTGCGCCTTGGGCTGAGGTGGGAGGCACACTATCCCACCTAGGGGCTTGTTTCCTCCCACTCTTGGCCTATGTAGCCTTTCGGGGCCGGTGGCCCCTCCCGGTGGACCCCCGGAACCCTTCCGGTGGTCCCGGTACATTGCCGACGATGCCCGAAACACTTCTGGTGACCAAATCCTCACTTCCTATATATGAATCTTTAACTCCGGACCATTCCGAAACTCCTTGTGACTACCGAGATCTCATCCGGGACTCCAAACAACCTTCAGTAACCACGTACACTATTTCCCTATAACCCTAGCATCATCGAACCTTAAGTGTGTAGACCCTACGGGTTCGGGAGGCATGTAGACATGACCGAGACATCTCTCCGGTCAATAACCAACAACGGGATCTGGATGCCCATGTTGGCTCCCACATGCTCCACGATGATCTCATCGGATGAACCACGATGTCGGGGATTCAATCAATCCCGTATACAATTCCCTTTGTCTATCGGTATGTTGCTTGCCCGAGATTCGATCGTCGGTATCCCTATACCTTGTTCAATCTCGTTACCGGCAAGTCTCTTTACTCGTTCCGTAACACAGCATCCCGTGGCTAACTCCTTAGTCACATTGAGCTCATTATGATGATGTCTTACCAAGTGGGCCCAGAGATACCTCTTCGTCACACGGAGTGACAAATCCCAATCTCGATTTGTGCCAACCCAATAGACACTTTTGGGGATACCCGTAGTGTACCTTTATTGCCACCCAGTTACATTGTGACATTTGGCACACCCAAAGTATTCCTATGGTATCCAGGAGTTGCACAATCTCATGGTCTAAGGAAATGATACTTGACATTAGAAAAGCTTTAGCAGACGAACTACACGATCTTGTGCTATGCTTAGGATTGGATCTTGTCCATCACATCATTCTTCTAATGATGTGATCCCGTTATCAACGACATCCAATGTCTATGGTCATGAAACCGTGACCATCTATTGATTAACGAGCTAGCCAACTAGAGACTCACTAGGGACATGTTGTGGTCTATGTATTCACACATGTATTACGGTTTTCGGTTAACACAATTATAGCATGAACAATAGACAATTATCATGAACAAGGAAATACAATAATAACCATTTTATTATTGCCTCTAGGGCATATTTCCAACACCGAGCTCATACCTACGCACTTAGTTTTGCCAGTCACGAATAGAGAGTCTGTAATAGACCCTCCACGTTCTGAGACATCGGACCGTGGGTTGTAACCGACTCAGACGTGGGTCTAGTTCATGTCTCTCCACCCTGTCACGCATATATACGTGAGGTCCCTGCCAACCCTAGCCATTGTCACAACATATGGTTGCGCCTCCATGCAAGTCTTCTCCATCCCTCCTTCCGGCGGGCATCGCGAGAAGGCACAGCAGGCCTTCGGAAACCCGCCTCTCGTGATCTTGTACGGGAGAGGGGCGATTAGGTTTTTGGGGAGCTTATGACCCACAAATATAGGGGATCTATCGTAGTCCCTTCCATAAGTTAGAGTGTCAAACCCAACGAGGAGCAAAAGGAAATGACAAGCGGTTTTCAGTAAGGTATTCTCTGCAAGCACTGAAATTATCGGTAACAGATAGTTTTGTGATAAAGTAATTCGTAACGGGTAATAAGTAACAAGTGTAGCAAAGTTATTCCAAGGCAGCCCAATCCCTTTTGTAGCAAAGGACAGGCCTGGACAAACTCTTATATAAAGTGAAGCGCTCCCGAGGACACATGGGAATTTCTATCAAGCTAGTTTTCATCATGCTCATTTCATTCGTGTTCATTACTTTGATAATTTGATATGTGGGTGGACCGGTGGTTGGGTGCTGCCCTTACTTGGACAAACCTTGCACTTATGATTAACCTCTCTCACAAGCATCCGCAACTACGAAAGAAGAATTAAGATAAATCTAACCATAGCATGAAATATATGGATCCAAATCAGCCCCTTACGAAGCAACGCATAAAATAGGTGTAAGCTTCTGTCACTCTAGCAACCCATCATCTACTTATTACTTCCCAATGGCTTCCCCTAGGCCCAAATAATGGCTAAATGTTATGTAGTCGATGTTCACATAACACCACTAGAGGAGAGAAAACATACATCTCATCAAAATATCAAACGAATACCAAATTCACATGATTACTTATAACTAGACTTATCCCATGTCCTCAGGAACAAATGTAACTACTCACAAAGCATGTTCATGTTCATAATCAGAGGAGTATTAATTATCATAAAGGATCTGAACATATGATCTTTCACCAAGTAAACCAACTAGCATCAACTACAAGGAGTAATCAACACTACTAGCAACCCGCAGGTACCAATCTGAGGTGTTGAGACAAAGATCGGATACAAGAGATGAACTAGGGTTTGGAGAGGAGATGGTGCTGGTGAAGATGTTGATGGAGATTTACCCCCTCTCGATGAGAGGATCGTTGGTGATGACTATGGCTTTGATTTCCCCCTCCGGTACGGAAGTTTCCCCGGCTGAACAGCTCCACCGGAGCTCTAGATTAGTTCTGCCTAAGTTCCGCCTCGAGACAGCGGCGCTTCGCCCCAAAAGCTCTCTTCTGATTTTTTTTCCAGGTCAAAACCCTTCATATAGTAGAAGATGGGCACTAGAGGCCTGCCAGGGGGGCACATGCCACAAGGGCGCGGCCAGGGGGTAGGCCGCACCCAGCAGGCTTGTGACCTCCTGGTGGGTCCCCTCTCGTATTTGTTTCGCCCAATATTTTTTATATATTACAAAATAATTCTCCGTATCTTTTCAGGACTTTTGGAGTTGTGCAGAATAGGCCTCTCATATTTGCTCCTTTTCCAGTACAGAATTCCATCTGCCGACATTCTCCCTCTTCATGTAAACCTTTTAAAATAAGAGAGAAAAGGCATAAGTACTGTACCATAATGTGTAATAATAGCCCACAATGCAATAAATATCAATATAAAAGCATGATGCAAAATGGACGTATCAGGAGCGCACTCGCGCGACTGCTGGCAGCGATGACTTCCTCGACAATGACTTCTTCCCCGACCTTGGCAATCTCTTCGTCAACGACATGGGCAATAACATCAACATCGGCGGTTCGACTCCTTCTACACTGTATGCAATCTTGTCCTCTCTATTTGAGATCATGCTAGAATTTATGTGTCCAGTTTTTACCTTAGATTCGATCTACTCATTTACTATGCTAGTCTGGATGATTAGTGTAGTCTATGCTATTGATTTCATGATTTATTCACTTCATATTCAGATTAAATCTTGTAGTAATTTGCTCATGTGTTCAACAATCCAAAATCCTGATTATAGGCAATTTACTCCAAGTGGTTTTGTTGCGCATATGAAGCCGCCCACCTTCAAGGGGCTACAATATAAGAGGTGGCGCACGAGAGCAGTCTACTGATTTCAAATCATGCACTGCAATAACACCACCAAGGGCAAGCCTGAGGGCGATCTTAATTATGCACAACAGGAAGCTTTTGAGAAGATCAACACTCTCTCCAAGGCCGCCCTTCTGAGTGTTCTTGACGATTCCATTGTGGATTTGTATATGTCGTTTGACAGTGGCAATGATATGTGGGCTGCGCTCGAGGCCAAGTGTGGGGCCTCGGACGCTGGCAGCAAGTTGTGCATCATGGAGCAATTCTATGACTACAAGATGACTAGTGAGCGCTCTATTGTTCAACAAGCTCTTGAGATATAGTCTCTCGCAAAGCAGCTTGAGTACTTCAAGTGTGTGTTGCGGGACAAGTTTGTGGACGGGGGCATTATGCAACTTTATTCTTGTAGACTCGCGTTGGGCCTACAAGCGCAAAGTTTGTAGACATTAGCAATTTCCCCTCAAGTGGATGACCTAAGGTCTATCAATCCGTGGGAGGTGTAGGATGAAGATGGTCTCTCTCAAACAACCCTGCAATCAAATACAAGAAATATCTTGTATCCCCAACACACCCAATACAATGGCAAATTGTATAGGTGCACTAGTTCGACAAAGAGATGGTGATACAAGTGCGATATGGATGATAGATAAATGTTTTTGTAATCTGGAAATATAAAAACAGCAAGGTAAAAATTGGTAAACAACGAGCAAAACGTTGTATAAACGCTTGGAAACAAGGCCTACGGTTTGTACTTTCGCTAGTACAATCTCTCAACAATGCTAATATAATTGGATCACATAACCATCCCTCAATGTGCAACAAAGAATCACTCCAAAGTTGTTATCTAGTGGAGAACATAAGAAGAAATTATTTGTAGGGTACGAAACCACCTTAAAGTTATCCTTTCCGATCAATCTATTCAAGAGTTCATACTAAAATAACCAAGTTATCCTTTCCGATCGATCTATCCGAGAATTCATACTAACATAACCAAGTTATCCTTTCCGATCGATCTATCTAAGAGTTCGTACCCGAATAACACCATATGATATGCATCAACCAACTCTAATGTCACTTAGATACTCCAATGTCACCACAAGTATCCATGAGTTAATTATACGATACACATCAAACAATTTCAGATTCACAATACTCAATCCAACAAAGAACCTTAAAGAGTGCCCCAAGATTTCTATCGAAGAACATGGTATGAAAACGTGCAATCAACCCCTATGCATAGATTCCCAAGGTCACCGGAATCCGCAAGTTGACGCCATAACATATATCTGTTTTTGTGTGTTCACATGATTAAGCTACTTTAGTAATCATGTTTTATGTATTTTATTTCAATAAAGTGCCAAGTAAAGCCTTTGGGATAGTGTGAGTACTTGTTGATTTGAATTTGTGCAAAAACAGAAACTTTTGCGTCCAGTGGATAATTTTTGTGATTTTACTGGAAACTCAAAAAATTCTGAAAGTTTTACACAGTTTTAATATGCAAATTGTCGGATTTTTCCTAATTTTTCAGAATTTTAAGAGCCAGGTAAGTATAGTGTTCATTCATATCTTCACAGACTGTTCTGTTTTTGATAGATTCTGTTTTGCATGCATAGTTCACTTGTTTTAGTGTTTCTATGGCTTATATTGAGTGATATAAATTATGAGAATGATAGAATACAGTAGGTATCATGTGTGAACAATTATGAATCTTGTCTTGACAGTACCTAAGTGAATGATCTATTATACTAACCCATCTCACGAATTTCTGTTAAGTTTTGTGTGATTGAAGTTTTCAAGTATTGGGTGAGATACTGATATTAGGAGAGTAAGGAGTGGTGAGACAGTAATCTTGGGGATGCCCAAGGCACCCCCAAGGTAATATTCAAGGAATACTCAAGCTTCTAAGCTTGGGGATGCCCCATAAGGCATCCCCTCTTTCGTTTTCAACACTATCGGTATATCTTACTTAGAGCTATATTTTTATTCATCACATAATTTGTGTTTTGCTTGGAGGGTCATTTTATTGTGTTTTTCCATGTTAGATTTTATTTATAATCTTTATTTTCAATAAAAGGTTTCAAAATTTGCCTTTAGAATGCTTGAATTGCATGTGTGATTTGTGCTGTATAAAAATAGAAACTTTTGTTGTAGTATTTGAATTGTGTAATTTTACTATAACGTGAAAAGTTTCGGAAATTTTTACACACTATTTTCATGAAAAATTTGTATCACGTCCTAAATTTTCTAATGTTTGGAGTTAAAGAAGTATACTATTTTTGTAAATAGCTACGAACTGTCCTGTTTAGACAGATTGTTGTCATAGTTTTGTTATCTACTTCTCCTATAGTTTTCATGACTTATATTGGTAGATATAAATTGTGGAAATGATAGTATACTATACCTAATGTTTTAAAATTATTATGCAACCTGTCTTGGCAGTACATGAAGTGTTGATTTATTCTTATGTGTACTAGCCTACCTCACGAGTTCTTTTCAAGTTTTGTGTGGATGAAGTTTTTGAGACATAGGTGAAACCGGGACATGAGAGAATTGAACGAGATACAAAATATAAATCTTGGGGATACCCAAGGCACCCCAATACAATATTAAAAGAATTCTCAAGCATCTAAGCTTGGGGATGTTACACATCCAACCTCTCTCCGTCAACTATCGGTTAGCCTATGTTGAGCCTAAATTTTTATCCATTCACATGATATGTGCTATTCTTGGAGTGTCATTTTTATTTTGTTTGCTCTTTGAATAAAATATCAAGATCTGAAAAAACTTTATTGAGAGAGAGTTCTCACATAGCTACTTAATTGTTTGACAACTCATTGATCTTCACTTATATATTTTGAGAGTAGTTTTATCTTTACTCTTGAGCTTCACTTATATCCTAAGAGTAAAACGTTGAATGAATTGAATATCATAAATGTGAAATTATATATTTACTTCATATACTTATCCCATGGGGAGTAGTGACTTCACATACTAGGAGTATAAGCGGTAAAATTTATTGGAAGTTAGCAAATATAACATTGGTCATTTAAACGATTCATGAAAGAACATTGAAGGAAAAGAGGTTTCACATATAGATATACTATATTGGACATCTTCTATGATTGTGAGCCCCATTAATTATTTTCAAACTTGATCAAGTAGTTGATGTTGGACAAGGAAGACAACTTAATGGTTATGATTGTTTATATTCACATAGCAGTTATATTGTCATGGATCCTCTAACATGTGGTGCTTGTTTACAACCTTTTGCTAGCCAAAACTTCATACTAAGTAGACATACTACTTGTGCATCTAAATACTTGAACCAAGTTTTTTGCCATGAGAGTCCACCATATCTACCTATGGATTGAATAAGATCCTTCAAGTAAGTTGTCATCGGTGCAAAAAAGCAATAAAATTTGCTCCTAAATATGTATGATCTTTTATTGGAAGGGAAAATAAGCTTTGTGAACATGAGATGGTGAAGAAATAAAAGCGACGGACTGCATAATAAAGGTTGCCATCACAAGGTGCAATATAAAGCACGTTCCTTTTCATTAATAAATTCCACATCCAAAACTGAAAAGCGCATGCCAACCTCTGCTTCCCTTTGCGAAGGGCCTATCTTCTACTTTTCATGTCGAGTCAACTTCTTATTCCAATCTATTAATTCCTTAGTTGGCAAGCATCATGTGTTGGGGAAAGATCCAGACACATATATCCAATTGAATATAGGTGATCATGATTTATTATTTGTTGACATTATCCTCGAGATAAATGAGTTGGGAGGCGAAACTTTAAGCCCCTGTCTTCCTTGTGTTTGACTAAAACTGTTTGTTCTAAAAATATGATTTGAGTGTCAGCAATCATGGAAGACTAAATGATAGTTGAGTATGTGGAATTTTCTGAACCAACGCTGTTTCATAGTCCCTTCCTAAAAATAAGACGAATTGCAATTGTTTGACAACTGAAAACATAGTTTGCTATTTTTCAAGAAAGTTTATGGTCTATACTTATAACATGTGAATAACTTGCTACTTGATCATGAGAAGCTTTATGAGAAATACTTGCTAGTTATGATGCTAGAAAAATGGCTTAAATTATCCTTGATAAATATTATACATCATGCTAGCATTCACACTTTATAAATTATTTCTTTTATCATTTACCTACTCGTGGACGAGCAGGAATTAAGCTTGGGGATGCTGATACGTCTCCAACGTATCTATAATTTATGAAGTACTCATGCCATATCCACCTATGTTTACAATACTTTTATATGGTTTTGATGCACTTTATATGATTTATTTAGAACTAACTCTGACTGGCGTTGTTTTCAGCAGAATTACTGTGGTGGTGTTTTTGTGCAGAAAATGAAAGTTCTCGGAATCGCCCGAAACTTTTTTATGATTTTTTTGGAGGAAATAAGAAATACTCGAGCGAAGAACCACCAGAGGGGGTGTGCCAGGAGGCCACCACACATCTGGCCGCGCTCCCTAGGGCGCGACCAGATAGCTTGTGGGGCCCATGTAGCTCCGTTGCGCGTGATTCCAATGCTGAAAAATCCTATAAATCCTAGAAACCCCAGAAATAAAGAGAGACCTTTCCCTCGGCCACTGCAACTCTCTGTGTCACCGAAAAACCAATCTGGAGTGATTCCAGTACCCTGCCGGAGAGGCAAAACCATCACCTGTGGCCATCTTCATCATCCCTATGGTCTCCATGATGAGGAGGGAGTAGTTCACCCTCGGGGCTAAGGGTATGTACCAGTAGCTATGTGTTCAATCTCCCTCTCTCTCTCATGTTCTTGAGATGACACAATCTTGATGTATCATGGGCTTGTTAATATAGTCGGATCATATAAATTGAGACTTTCACTTTAAGATCTTGTTATGTTTGATTGAGCATATTGGTATGACAACACTTTATGTACGTCTTGCGTGGGATACCCGTAGTGACATTGGGTTATTCTATTGATTCACTTGATATATGTGAGGCATCAACTTGCGGATTCCGGTGACCTTGGGGATCTATGCATAGGGGTTGATTGCGCGCTTTCATACCATGTTCTTCGATAGAAATGCTGGGGCGCTCCTTGCAAGTTCTTTGTGTTGGATTGAATATGATAGCTCTGAAATTGTTTGATGCATGTCGCATAATTTACCCATGGATACTTGAGGTGACATTGGAGTATCTATGTGAAATTAGGGTCAATTGATATGTATCATTGGTGTTATTGTAGTACGAACTCTAGGGCTGTTTGTGGCAATTATAGGAATAGCTCAAAAGATCGAACGGAAAAGATAACTTGATGTTATCTTACTACAAACTCTTGAATAGATCGATCGGAAAGAATAACTTTGAGGTGGTTCTACCACCTACACCAATTTCATCTTATCGTTCTTCACTAGATAGGAACTTTGGAGTGATTCTTTGTTGCACGTTAAGGGATGATCATATGATTCAACTATGTTAGCATTGTTGAGATATTGCATTAGTGAAAGTATGTACCCTATGCCTTATTTCCAAGCATTAATACAATGTTTTGCTTGCTATTTGACACTTGTTACCTTGCTTTTTTATATTTTCAGATTACAAAAATCCATATCTACCATCCATATTGCACTTGCATCACCATCTCTTCGCCGAACTAGTGCACCTATACAATTTACCATTGTATTGGGTGTGTTGGGGACACAAGAGATTTCTTGTATTTGATTGTAGGGTTGCTTGAGAGAGACCATCTTCATCCTACACCTCCCACAGATTGATAAACTTTAGGTCATCCACTTGAGGGAAAATTGCTACAGTCCTACAAAACTCTACGCTTGGAGACCCAACACGAGTCTACAAGAATAAAGTTGTGTAGTAGACATCAGACACCATAACATATATCTAGTGAATCACTTGAATAACCCAATGTCACTACGGGTATCCGCATGGAAGAAATATATCAAGTGATCTCAAATCCATAAAATTATTCAATCTGATAATAACAAAATCTCGAAGGAAAAAATCAATTCATCACAACAAGATAGAGAGGGGAAAACACCATGTGATCCAACTATATTAACAAAGCCCGTGATACATAAAGATCGTGCAATCTCAAGAACAAGAGAGAGAGAGAGAGAGAGAGAAAGATTGAACACATAGCTACTGTTACAAACCATCAGCCCCGAGGGTGGACTACTCCTTCCTCATCACGGCCTCCGCTGGGATGATGAAGATGACCACCAGAGATGATCTACCCTCTCCGATAGGGTACTGGAATGCCTCTAGATTGGTTTTTCGTTGATACAGAGAGTTATGATGATGGAACGAGGAGTTTAGGGTTATTTCTGATTGTTTCTATATTTATAGGAATTTTTGGCGTTGGTTTCACACGATGGTGGGCCACGGGGTGCCTCGTGGCTCTTCTGGCCCTCCCATGAAGCGTCTAGTGTCTCTTTTGTTCCAAAAAAAATCGCCAAAAAGTATCGGGCGATTCTGAGAACTTTCATTTTCTGCACAAAGAACAACACCACGGTAGTTCTGCTGAAAACAACTTTAGTACAAGTTAGTTCTGAATAAATCATATAGAAGTATTGTAAACATAGGTGAATATGGCATGAATACTTCATAAATTCTCGATGCGTTATAGATGTATCAGCATCCCCAAGCTTAATTCCTACTCGTCCTCGAGTAGGTAAATGATAAAAGAAATAATTTATGAAGTGTGAATGCTAGCATAGTGCATAAGTTTGATCAATGATAATTTCAGTCACTTTTCCTAGCATCATAACAACAACTCTTTCTCATAAAACTCATCACGATATAGTAGCAACCAATTCACATGTTACGGTTCAAATAATGAATTCTCTTGAAATGTAACAATCTATGTTCTTAGTCACCAAACAATTGCAATTCCACTTATTCTCAATGAAGTCTGAGTAAGAGCTCCACATACTCAATCATCATATAGTCTTCTATGATTGCCAGTACTCAAAGCATATTTTTAGAACAAATGGCATCCATCGAACACAAAGGAAGATAGAGGCTTAATGTCTCGCCTCCCAACTCATTTATCATAGAGATAATTGTCTACAATAATTAGTCATGATCAAATATATTTGACTGGCCATATGTGCCTAGATCTTTCCCCACCACATGATGCTTGCCAACTAATAGATTGAGGTTGGAATAAGAAGTTGACTCAGCATGAAAAGTAAATAACAAGAAAGTAAATAGATTGTCCCTTCACAGAGGGAAGCAGGGATTTGGATATGTGCCAGAGCTCATTGTTTAAAACGGAGATAAATATAATTTGGGAGGTGCACCCTTCCTGTCAATGTTACGACCAAGAGTTATCAATATCATCCATGTTAAACGCATTAGCGGCGGTTCCCAAGCGATAAAAGTAAAGGTTTAATCCCCCTCCACCAACAAACACACTCCACGGCTAGCCGAATCCATGGGTACCGTCCATACCAACAACATTCCTAGGGGAGTTTTGTTTAATTGTTTGCATTTATTTTATTTTATTTCGGGACTGGGAATTGATACATATCCAATGTATCTATAATTTATGAAGTATTCATGCCTTGTTTACAATAATTCTATATGAATTTGGTATGATTTATTAGAACTAACCCGGACTGACGTTGTTTTCAGCAGAACTACCGTGGTGTCGTTTTTTGTGCAAAAATAAAAGTTCGTGGAATGGGCTGAAAATTTAGTATCATTTTTTTGGACCAAAAGAGACCCCCGACGCATTGGAGTTGGGCCAGAAGATCCACGAGGAGGTCACAAGCCTGCAAGGCGAGACCACCTCCCTGGTCGAGCCTAGCAAGCTTGTCACTGCCTCGTGGCCCTCCTTGACGTGAGATCGATGCCAAAAAATCCTATAAATATAGAAACCTCAGAAAAGAAACCTAGATCAAGAGTTTCGCCACCGCAAGCCTCTAGAGCCATGAAAAACCAATCGGGGCCTGTTCCGGCACCCTTTCGGAGGGGGAAACCATCACCGGAGGCCATCTTCATCATCCCGACGCTCTCCATGACGAGGAGGGAGTAGTTCACCCTCGAGGCCGAGGGTATGTACCAGTAGCTATGTGTTTGATCTCTCTCTCTCTCTCTCGTGTTCTTGAGATGGCACGATCTTGATTTACTGCGAGCTTTATTGATATAGATGAATCATATGGAGATTTCCCCTCTCTATCTTGTTGTGATGAATTGAGTTTTCCCTTTGAAGTTTTCTTATCGGGTTGAGTCTTTAAGGATTTGAGAACACTTGATGTATGTCTTGCGATGGGATATCCGTGGTGACAATGGGATGTTCTATTGATCCACTTGATGTATGTTTTGGTGATCAACTCGCGGGTTCCATGACCTTGGGAATCTATGCATAGGGGTTGGCACACGTTTTTGTCTTGACTTTCCGGTAGAAACTTTGGGGCACTCTTTGAAGTTCTTTGTGTTGGATTGAACATGATGAATCTGAAATTAGGTGATGCATATCGTATAATAAAGCCCATGGGTACTTGTGGTGACATTGGAGTATCTAGGTGACATTAGGGTTTTGGTTGATGTGTATCTTAAGGTGTTATTTTAGAACGAACTCTAGGGCTGTCCATGACACTTATAGGGATAGCTCATAAGATTGATCAGAAAAGATAACTTTGAGGTGGTTTCGTACCCTACAATAATTTCTTTGTTAGTTCTCCACTATTTGTGACTTTGGAGTGAACTCTTTGTCGCACAAGAGGGACTTACATATGATTCAACTATGACAATATTGTTGAGAGAAATTGCACTAGTGAAAGTATGGACCCTAGGCCTTGTTTCCAAGCATTTATACAACGTTTTGCTCGCTGTTTACTATTTGTTACCTTGCTGTTTTTATATTTTAAGATTATGAAAACATATATCTACCATCCATATTACACTTGTATCACCATCTCTTCGCCGAACTAGTGCACCTACACAATTTACCATTGTATTGGGTGGGTTGGGGACACAAGAGACTCTTTGTTATTTGGTTGCAAGGTTGTTCGAGAGAGACCATGTTCATCCTACACCTCCCACGGATTGATAAACCTTAGGTCATCCACTTGAGGGAAAATTGCCGCTGTCCTACAAAACTCTGTGCTTGGAGGCCTAACACGAGTCTACAGGAAGAAGGTTGTGTAGTAGACATCAGGAATCCCCTCTCGTGCAAGGACTAGTGAATAAGCACTCATCATGAGAATAACCCTCTTAACATGGAAGATACTAACGCCCCTATGTCGCTCCATGAGCGGTCCAGGAACACAAATTTGAAATTTTAGAGGTGGCACATGCAAATTTACTTGGAACGGCAGGGTAATACCGCATATAGGTAGATATAGTGGACTCTCATAACAAGAAACTGGGTTTGAGGGTTTTTGGATGCACCACTAGTATCTCTACTTAGTACAAAGTTTTGGCTAGCAAAATATCCTAAGCAAACACCACATGTTGGAGGATCCATAACAATATAACTTATATGCAAATATACACAACCATAACTCATTATGTTGTCTTCCTTGTCCAACTTCAACTAATTTGCTCAACTTTGAAAATAATTAATGGGTATTAACAATCATAGAAGATGTCCAAGATAATATATTTGTATGTGAAAGTTCTCTTCCTTATACTAATCATTCACAAATTGCTTGTATGACCAATATTGTGATTGTCAAACTTCAATAGATTTTACTTTCTAAACCAGACGTGAAGCTACTACTAAGCATAAAGCACAATGACAATTTCATATTTATGATATTTCATTGATTCACAATTTACTCATAGGATATAAGTGAAGCTAGAGAGTAAACATCAAACTACTCTTCAAAAGATATAAGTAAAGATCAATGAGTAGGTAAACAATCAAGTAGCTATGTGATGGCTCTTTCCCTCAATAAATATTTTCAGATCTTAGTATTTTATTAAACATCAAGCAAAATAAAAATATCACTCCAAGAATAGCATATATCATGTGAACGAGTAAAAATTTAGGCTCAACATAGGCTAACCGATAGTTGACGAAGAGAGGTGGGATGCATAGCATCCCCAAGCTTAGATGCTTGAGACTTCTTGAAATGTTTACTTGGGGTGCCTTGTGAATCCCCAAGCTTGAGCTTTTGTATCTCGTTCAATCCTCTCATATCACGGTTTCACCTATTCTCAAAAACTTCATCCGCACAAAACTTAAAAAGAACTCGTGAGATAGGTTAGTGCAGATATTAATAAATTAAATCTGTATGCACTTCCAAAACAAGTTGCGTAATAATTTCAAACACCATCTACTTTTTACTACCATTTACACAATTTATATCTACCAATATAGGCTATGAAAACTATAGGGAAAGTAGATAACAAAACTATGACAACAATCTGTCCAAACAGAACAGTCTGTAGAAATCTATTAAAACAGTTTACTTCTCTAACTAAACGATTATGAAAAATTAGGACATGATCAATAATGTATACGAAAATAATGTGTCAAAATTTCATAAACTTTCCACATTCTAATAAAACATGAAAATTCAAACACTACAGAAAAAGTTTCTGTTTTTACACATCACATATCAAAACATGCAATGCAAGCATCCTAATGCAATTCTTGGAAATTTGTACTGAAAAAATATTATAAATAACATATAACATTGAACAACAAATTATAGTGATGCTCCAAGCAAAACACATATCATGTGACGAATAAAAGTATAGCTCCAAGTAAGATGCACCGATAATGTTGGAGACGAAAGAGGGGATGCCTTCTGGGGCATCCCCAAGCTTAGACGCTTGATTGTTCCTTGGATATTACCTTGGGATTCCTTGGTAATCCCCAATCTTATGTCCTTCCTGCTCCTTATTCACCTCATATCGGTATCTCCCCCAAAACTTGAAAACTTCAATCACACAAAACTTAACGGAACTTCGTGAGATGGGTTAGTGTAGTAAAGATAAATCATTCACTTAGGTACTGTCAAGACAAGATTAATAATTATTCTCACATAATACCTACTATATTCCATCATTCGCATAATTTATATCACCAAATATAAGCTATGGAAACACTTGAAACAAGCAAACTATGCATGCAAAACAGAATTTGTCAAAAACAGAACAATCTGTAAAGATCTGAATGATTACCATACTTACCTGACTGTACAAATTCAAAAAAATAGGACACCGCATAGAATTTTCATCGAATATTTTTGCTAAAATTTCAGAATTTTTTGACGATCCAATAAAATCAGATAATTCATATACTCGACGCAAAACTTTCTGTTTTTGCACATAATCAAACAAACAAGTTTCCACACTATCCCAAAGGCTTTACTTGGGACTTAATTGGAATAAAAGACACTAAACATGATTACTACAGTAGTTAATCATGTGAACACAGAAAAACCGAAAGTAAAAGTGTTGGGTTGTCTCCCAACAAGCGCTTTTCTTTAATGCCTTTTAGCTAGGCATGATAATTTCAATGATGCTCGTATAGGAATAATATTGAAACATGCAAGAGAGCATCATGAATCACATGACAAGCACATTTAAGTCTAACTCACTTCCTATGCATAGGGATTTTGTGATCAAACGATTCATGGGAGCAAGAATCAACTAGCATAGGAAGGCAAAACAAGCATATCTTCAAACATTTGAACACATGCATAGAGAGGAAACTTCATATTATTGCAATTCCTACAAGCATAAGTTCCTCCCTCATATTAGTATTCAGTAGAATCATGAAGGAATTCAACAATATAACTATCACACACAACATTATTTTCATGATCTACAAGCATAGAATTTTTATCACTCGCCACATAAGCAAACTTCTTCTCATTCATAATAGTGGGAGCAAACTCAACGAAATACTATCATGAGGTACTTGATAGACATAACCACTTTGAATATTAAAATCATGATAAAAAATTTCATGGTTGTCATTAATCTTTATAGCATACATGTCATCACAATAATCATCATACACAAGAGGCATGCTATCATCATAATAGTTTTGCTCATCAAAACTTGGGGCACTAAAATATCATATTCATCAAACATAGCAACCCCAAGCTTGTGGCTTTGCATATCATTAGCATCATGAATATTCAGAGAACTCATACTAACAATATTGCTATCATTCTCATCATTCAAGGAATTCTCATCAAGTATTTTCATAGTTTCATCCTCTACCAAACGAGCACAATTTTCTGAATCCTTATTTTCATGAAAGACATTATAAAGACGAAACAAATGATGCAACCTAAACTCCAGGTTTTTTTAGTTTTATTTTATAAAACCAAACTAGCGAAAAAATAAACTAAAATATTTGATTGCAAGATCTAAAGATATACCTTCAAGCACTCACCTCCCCGGCAACGGCGCCAGAAAAGAATTTGATGTCTACTACGCAACTTTATTCTTGTAGACTCGTGTTGCGCCTCCAAGCGCAGAGTTTTGTAGGATGATATGTCTCCATCATATCCACTTTTCCAAACTCTTTTGCCCTTGTTTGGACTCTAATTTGCATGATTTGAATGGAACTAACCCAGACCAGTGGCGATTTTACCGTAGGGGCACCCTGGGCGCGTGCCCGGGCTCGTCGTCGCAGTTCACTTGAACTCCACTGAGCAGTCCAAGCCATCAAAATCATCAAAATCTTTAAAATATGTCGAGAAATCGCGAAATAGATGCTGGAAACGAACGAAACACTAACTGGGCTATTTTGAGCATTTCCTTGCCTTTTGGGCCTATCTGCTATAACCAGGAGGCCGTAGACCCATTCACTTGTTTCCTAACATGGGCCATTGGCCTTTCTAGCCTCGTGTACTAATTCTAAGTGATCTCCAAGAGGCCACATCGAGTTCAAAGATCAAGGAGACTTGCGAGTTGCCAAAAAAAAATGACGCTCCCGCGACTCACGCACTGCCCTAGCTACTCCGGTCGACCCCGAGACTGGTCGCCGGCCAAGTGCAGTTTGCCGGAGAACGGCGTGCAGCAGATATGGCGCATGGCAGGGCCTCGATGACGGTGGTTGACGGTTGCAATCTAAAGTGCATGGTGAATAGTCAAAGCAGCGACTCGTCCCATGAAAATTCCATTCAGGCTCCAACGGCGCACGACAACTAGGTTAGTTGTCTTCTGCAATTAATCAACAAATTTTGTAATTCAGCATTGATTGTCCTTGTTTTTGAATATGCTTGTTTAAAACTTAAGAATTGAGCATATTTTTTGTTAACAGTACCAAGTGATGAACAGGAACATAAACATTAGATTTGAAATTTTCTCATTAAAAAATCGAAAGGTTTGATTTTGTGGCTTGTGTTTAGGAAATTATTTGATATTGTATCTTATGTTTTATTTTCTTCTATTATCTATGAACAATAGTTTTTTTTTGTGGGTGTGTGTACTGCACATGGCATTTATCTAAATAAGATATTTCTAGTGTTCAATAGATCAAAGTAATATTTAGCTTACGACGTGCCCAGGCTTTGGAAATCCGGTAGCTCCACCACTGACCCGGACTGACGCTGTTTTCAGCAGAATTGCCTTGGTGTTAATTTTTGTGTAGAAATAAAAGTTCTCGAATTGTCCTGAAAATTTACGGAGATTTTGTTTGGATTGAATAAAAAATACCAGCGCATGAATCAACCAGAGGGGGGCCACCTGCAAGCCACAAGCCTGCTAGGCGCGGCCACCCCCTGGCCACGCCTAGCGGGCTTGTGGGGCCCCTGTGGCTCCTCCGACCTCATCTCCAACTCCATATAACCCTGTTCGCGGAGAAAAATATTAGAGATAAGAGTTCATCGCATTTCACAATACGGAGCCGCCGCCACCTCTTGTTCTTCCTCGGGAGACCAGATTTGGAGTCCGTTTTGGGCTCCGGAGAGGGGAAATCGACGCCATCGTCATCACCAACCATCCTTCATCACCAATTCCATGATGCTCTTCGCCGTTCGTGAGTAATCCCATCGTAGGCTTGCTGGACGGTGATGGGTTGGATGAGATTTATCATGTAATCGAGTTAGTTTTGTTAGGGTTTGATCCCTAGTATCCACTATGTTCTGAGATTGATGTTGCTATGACTTTGCTATGCTTAATGCTTGTCACTAGGGCCCGAGTGCCATGATTTCAGATCTGAACCTATTATGTTTTCATGAATATATATGTGTTCTTGATCCAATCTTGCAAGTTGTAGACACCTATTACGAGTTATGATCCGCATCCCCTAGGGTGATAATAAGTGGGATTCTTTCCGGTGATTATTGTAATTTGAGGAGTTCATGTATTCACTAAGTGCTAATGCTTTGGTCCGGTTCTCTATTAAAAGGAGGACTTAATATCCCTTAGTTTCCATTAGGACCCCGCTGCCACGGGAGGGTAGGACAAAAGATGTCATGCAAGTTCTTTTCCATAAGCATGTATGACTATATATGAAATACATGCCTACATTACATTGATGAATTGGAGCTAGTTCAGTGTCACCCTATGTTATAAATGTTGCATGATGAATGCTACCCAACATAATTATCCATCACCGATCCATTGCCTACGAGCTTTCCACATATTGATCCTTGCTAAGTTACTTCTCCGCTGCTACTGTTAAAATCACTATAAAACTGCTACTGTTACTTTTGCTACCATTACCGTTACTTCCATACTACTTTGCTACTAAATACTTTGATGTAGATATTAATGTTGGAAATATGCCCTAGAGGCAATAATAAAATGGTTATTAGTGTATTTCTTTGTTCATGATAATTGTCTATTGTTCATGTTATAATTTGTGTTAACCGGAAACCGTAATACATGTGTGAATACATAGACCACAAGTCCCTAGTGAGCCTCTAGTTGACTAGCTTGTTGATCAATAGATGGTCACGGTTTCATGACCATGGACATTGGATGTCGTTGATAATGGGATCACATCATTAGGAGAATGATGTGATGGACATCGAATCTCGGGCAAGTATCATACCGATAGACAAAGGGAGTTGTATACGGGATTGATTGAATCCCCGACATAGTGGTTCATCCGATGAGATCATCATGGAGCATGTAGGAGCCAACATGGGTATCCAGATCCCGCTGTTGGTTATTGACCAGAGAGGTGTCTCGGTCATGTCTACGTCTCTCCCGAACCCGTAGGGTCTACACACTTAAGGTTCAATGACGCTAGGGTTATAGGGAAATAGTGTACGTGGTTACCGAAGGTAGTTCAGAGTCCCGGATGAGATCCCAGACGTCACGAGGAGTCCCAGAATGGTCCGGAGACGAAGATTGATATATAGGATGTGAGGTTTTGGTTATCGGAAGTGTTTCGGGTGTCACCGGTAGTGTACCGGGACCACCGGAAGGGTTCCGAGGGATCGTGGCGGAAAATATTTAAGTCACGAGTTTGGCACGCACCTAAGGAAATGTGGAATTGTTTCACAACTCACGCCGCCTGGCACATCTCAGCGAAATGGTGTGTATGAACGTCGTAATCGCACTCTATTAGATATGGTACGATCTATGATGTCTCTTACCGACTTACCGCTATCATTTTGGGGATATGCATTAGAGACTGCCGCATTCACTTTAAATAGGGCACCGTCAAAATCTGTTGAGACGACACCGTATGAATTATGGTTTGGAAAGAAACCTAAGCTGTCATTTCTAAAAGTTTGGGGATGCGATGCTTATGTGAAGAAACTTCAACCTGAGAAGCTCGAACGCAAAGCGGAAAAGTGCGTCTTCATAGGATATCCCAAAGAGACTATTGGGTATGCCTTCTACCTACGATCCGAGGGCAAAGTCTTTGTTGCCAAGAATGGATTCTTTCTCGAGAAAGAGTATCTCTCAAAATAAGTAAGTGGGAGGAAAATAGAACTTGATGAGGTAATTCTACCTCCACTCGAACCGGAGAGTAGCGCAGCACAGGAAGTTTTTTCTGTGGAGCCTACACCGGCTGAAGAGGAAGTTAATGATGATGATCATGAAACGTCAGATCAAGTTACTATTGAACGTCGAAGGTCCACTAGGACACGTTCCGCACCAGAGTAGTACGGCAACCCTGTCCTAGAGATCATGTTGTTAGACAACGGTGAACCTTCGAACTATGAAGAAGCGATGGCGGGCCCAGATTCCAACAAATGGCTTGAAGCCTTGAAATCCGAGATAGGATCCATGTATGAGAACAAAGTGTGGACTTTGGTGGACTTGCCTGATGATAAGCGAGTCATTGAAAATAAATGGATCTTTAAGAAGAAGACTGACGCGGATGGTAATGTGACCGTCTATAAGGCTCGACTTGTCGCTAAGGGTTATCGACAAGTTCAAGGAGTTGACTACGATGAGACTTTCTCACCCGTAACGATGCTGAAGTCTGTCTGAATCATGTTAGCAATTGCCGCATTTTATGATTATGAGATCTGGCAAATGGACGTCAAAACGGCATTCCTTAATGGCTTCCTTAAGGAAGAACTGTATATGATGCAGCTGGAAGGTTTTGTCGATCCTAAAGATGCTAACAAGGTATGCAAGCTCCAACGCTCCATCTATGGGCTGGTGCAAGCATCTCGGAGTTGGAACATTCGCTTTAATTAAGTGATTAAAGCATTTGGATTTGTATAGGTTTATGGAGAACCCTGTATTTACAAGAAAGTGAGTGGGAGCTCTGTAGCATTCCTCGTATTATATGTGGATGACATACTGATAATGGGAAATGATATAGAACTCTTGGAAAGTGTAAAGGCCTACTTGAACAAGTGTTTTCCAATGAAGGACCTTGGAGAAGCTGCTTACATATTAGGTATTAAGATCTATAGAGATAGATCGGGACGCCTCATAGGTCTTTCACAAAGCACATACCTTGAAAAGATATTGAAGAAGTTCAATATGGATCATTCCAAGAAGGGGTTCTTGCCTGTGTTACAAGGTGTGAGATTGAGTATGACTCAATGCCCGACCACGGCAAAGGATAGAGAAGAGATGAGTGTCATCCCCTATGCTTCAGCCATAGGCTTTATTATGTATGCCATGCTGTGTATCAGACCTGATGTGAACCTTGCCATAAGTTTGGTGGGGAGGTACCAAAGTGATCCCGGAGCGGAGCACTGGACAGCGGTCAAGAATATCCTGAAGTACCTGAAAAGGCCAAAGGACATGTTTCTCGTATATGGAGGTGCCGAAGAGCTCGTCATAAAGGGTTACATCGATGCTAGCTTCTACACAGATCCGGATGACTCCAAGTCGCAAACCGGATACGTGTATGTTTTGAACGGAGGGGCAGTCAGCTGGTGCAGTAGCAAGCAAAGCATCGTGACGGCATCTACATGTGAATCGGAGTACACAGCTGCTTTGGAAGCAGCAAAGGAAGGAGTCTGGATGAAGGAGTTCATCACCGACCTAGGAGTAATTCCAAGTGCGTCGGGCCCGATGACTCTATTCTGTGACAACACTGGAGCTATTGCCCTTGCGAAGGAGCCTAGGTTTCACAAGAAGACAAGACACATCAAGTGTCGCTTCAACTCCATCCGTGATTACATTCAGGAGGGAGATATAGATATTTGTAAAGTGCATACGGATCTGAATGTCGTAGATCCGTAGACTAAACCTCTCTCACGAGCAAAACATGATCAACACCAGAATGCTACGGGTGTACAATTCATCACAATGTAACTAGATTATTGACTCTAGTGCAAGTGGGAGACTGTTGGAAATATGCCCTAGAGGCAATAATAAAATGGTTATTATTGTATTTCCTAGTTCATGATAATTGTCTATTGTTCATGCTATAATTGTGTTAATCGGAAACGGTAATACATGTGTGAATACATAGACCACAACATGTCCCTAGTGAGCCTCTAGTTGACTAGCTCGTTGATCAATAGATGTTCACGGTTTCATGACCATGGACATTGGATGTCATTGATAACGGGATCGCATCATTAGGAGAATGATGTGATGGACAAGACCCAATCCTAACCCTAACACAAGATCGTGTAGTTCGTTTGCTAAAGCTTTTCAATGTCAAGTATCGTTTCCTTAGACCATGAGATTGTGCAACTCCCGGATCCCGTAGGAATGCTTTGGGTGTGCCAAACGTCACAACGTAACTTGTTGGCTATAAAGGTGCACTATGGGTATCTCTAAAAGTGTCTGTTGGGTTGGCAAGAATCGAGACTGGGATTTGTCACTCCGTGTGACGGAGAGGTATCTCTGGGCCCACTCGGTAAGACATCATCATAATGAGCTCAGTGTGACTAAGGAGTTAGCCACGGGATGATGTATTACGGAATGAGTAAAGAGACTTGACGGTAACGAGATTGAACAAGGTATACAGATACCGATGATCGAATCTCGGACAAGTATCATACCGATAGACAAAAGGAATTGTATACGAGATTGATTGAATCCCCGACATAGTGGTTCATCGGATGAGATCATCGTGGAGCATGTAGGAGCCAACACGGGTATCCAGATCCCGCTGTTGGTTATTGACCAGAGAGGTGTCTCGGTTATGTCTACGTGTCTCCTGAACCCGTAGGGTCTACACACTTAAGGTTCGATGACGCTAGGGTTATAGGGAAATAGTGTACGTGGTTACCGAAGGTAGTTACGAGTCCCGGATGAGATCCCAGACGTCACGAGGAGTCCCGGAATGGTCCGGAGACGAAGATTGATATATAGGATGTGAGGTTTTGGTTACCGGAAGTGTTTCGGGCGTCACCGGTAGTGTACCGGGACCACCGGAAGGGTTCCGGGGGTCCATCAAGTGGGCCCACCGGCCCCAGAGGGCTTCATGGGCCATAGGTGGAGGGAACCAGCCCCTGGGTGGGCTGGTGCGCCCCTCCCACCTGGCCCAAGGCGCGGCAAGGGGAGAGAGGTGGCAAACCCTAGCCCCAGATGGGCCCTAGGCCCACCCTAGGGCGGCTAGGGCAGCCGCACCTCCTCCCCTCCCTCTGGCCGCCGCACCAGATGCATCTGGTGGCTGCCGCACCACCCTAGGGTGGAAACCCTAGGGTCAGACCTACCTCCTCCTCCTCCTATATATAGAGGTGACCTTGGGGCTGTTGTGAGACACGGCTCTATCTTCCTCTCGGCGCAGCCCTACCTCTCCCTCTCCTCGTTCTCCGTAGTGCTTAGCGAAGCTCTGCCGGAGTACCACACAGCTCCATCGTCACCATGCTGTCGTGCTGCCGAAGCTCTCCCTCAACCTCTCCTTCCTCCTTTCTGGATCAAGGCGTAGGAGACGTCACCGGGCTGCACGTGTGTTGAACGCGGAGGCGTCGTTATTCGGCGTTGAGATCGGAGTCCACCGCGATCTGAATGGCTGCGAGTACGACTCCACCAACTGTGTTCTTGTAATGCTTCTGCTTAGCGATCTTCAAAGGTATGAAGATGCAATCTCTCCCCACTCGTTGCTGGTTTCTCCTAGATAGATCTTGGTGACACGTAGGAAATTTTTTGATTTACTACTACGTCTCCCAACAGTGGCATCATGAGCTAGGTCTATGCGTAGAATCTATGCACGAGTAGAACACAAAGCAGTTGTGGGCATCGATCTTGTTAATTTGCTTACCACTACTAGTATTATCTTGATTCGGCGGTATTGTGGGATGAAGCGGCCTGGACCAACTTTACCTGTACGCTTACGTGAGACTGGTTCCACCGCATGACATGCACTTGTTGCATAAGGTGGCTAGCGGGTGTCTGTCTCTCCCACCTTAGTCGGATTGGATTCGATGAAAAGGGTCCTTATGAATGGTAAATAGCAATTGGCATATCACGTTGTGGTTTTTGGCGTAGGTAAGAAACGTTCTTGCTAGAAACCTATAGCAGCCACGTAAAACTTGCAACAACAAATTAGAGGATGTCTAACTTGTTTTTGCAGCATATGACTTGTGATGTGATATGGCCAAAGCGTGTGATGTGATGCATTGTGATGTATGAGATTGATCATGTTCTTGTAATAGGATTCACGACTTGCATGTCGATGAGTATGACAACCGGCAGGAGCCATAGGAGTTGTCTTATTTTATTGTATGGCCTGCGTGTCAATCATAAACGTCATGTAATTACTTTACTTTATTGCTAAATGTTAGCCATAGTAGTAGAAGTAATAGTTGGCGAGACAACTTCATGAATACACAATTATGGTGATCATGATGATGGAGATCATGGTGTCGTGCCGGTGACAGTGATGATCATGGTGCCCCGAAGATGGAGATCAAAGGAGCAAGATGATATTGGCCATATCATGTCACTATATTGATTGCATGTGATGTTTATCATGTTTACATCTTATTTTCTTAGAACGACGGTAGTAAATAAGATGATCTCTCAATAAAATTTCAAGAAAAGTGTTCACCCTAACTGTGCACCATTGCTAAGGATCGTTGTTCCGAAGCACCACGTGATGATCGGGTGTGATAGGCTCTAATGTTCGCATACAACGGGTGTAAGCCAGATTTACACACGCGGAACACTTAGGTTGACTTGACGAGCCTAGCATGTACAGACATGGCCTCGGAACACGGAAGACCGAAAGGTCGAACATGAGTCGTATAGAAGATACAATCAACATGGATATGTTCACCGTGGATGACTAGTCCGTCTCACGTGATGATCGGACACGGGCTAGTTGACATGGATCATGTGTCACTTGGATGACTAGAGAGATGTCTATCTAAGTGGGAGTTCATTAAATAATTTGATTATGTGAACTTAATTATCATGAACTTCGTCTAAAATTGTCTTTACAATCTATATTGTAGATCCAATGGCCAACGTGAATGTCACCCTCAATTTCAACGCGTTGCTAGAGAAAACCAAGCTGAAAGATGATGGAAGCAACTATGCGGACTGGGTCCATGGCTTGAGGATCATCCTCATAACTTCCAAGAAATTGTATGTCCTTGATGCACCACTAGGTGACCCACCCCTTCTCCCAGCAGAGCAAGACGTTGCGAACGCTTGTCATTCTCGCTGCGATGATTACTCCCTTGTTCAGTGCGGCATGCTTTACAGTTTAGAACCGGGGCTCCAAAAGCGTTTTGAGCAACACGGAGCCTATGAGATGTTCCAAGAGCTGAAACTGGTTTTCCAAGCTCATGCCCGGGTCGAGAGATATGTCGTCTCCGACAAGTTGTTCAGCTGTAAGATGGAGGAGAATAGTTCTGTCAGTGAGCACATCCTCAAGATGTCTGGGCTACACAACCGCTTTACTCAGCTGGGAATTAATCTCCCGGATGACTCGGTCATTGACAGAATCCTCCAGTCGCTTCCACCTAGCTACAAGAGATTGGTGATGAACTACAACATGCAAGGGATGGAGAAGTCCATTCCTGAGTTATACTCGATGCTGAAATCAGCAGAGGTCGAGATCAAAAAGGAGCATCAAGTGTTGATGGTGAATAAGACCACTAGTTTCAAGAAAGGCAAGGGTAAGAAGAACTTCAAGAAGGACGGCAAAGTTGTTGCCGCGCCCGATAAGCAAGTTGCCGGGAAGAAGAAGAACAAGCATGGACCCAAGCCTGAGACTGAGTGTTTTTATTGCAAGGGTACCGGTCACTGGAAGCGGAACTGCCCCAAGTACTTAGCGGATAAGAAGGACGGCAACATTAAAGGTATATGTGATATACTTGTTATTGATGTGTACCTAACTAGCGCTCGTAGTAGTTCCTGGGTATTTGATACCGGTGCAGTTGCTCACATTTGTAACTCCAAGCAGGAGCTGCGAAATAAGCGGAGGCTGGCAAAGGACGAGGTGACGATGCGTGTCGGGAATGATTCCAAGGTCGATGTGATCACCGTCGGCATGCTACCTCTACATCTACCTTCCGGATTAGTGTTAAACCTTAATAATTGTTATTTAGTACCAGCTTTGAGAATGAACATTGTATCTGGATCTCGCTTGATGCGAGATGGCTACTCATTTAAATCTGAGAATAATGGTTGTTCTATTTATATGAGAGAGATGTTTTATGGTCATGCCCCGCTGGTCAATAGTTTATTTTTGATGAATCTCGAACGTGATGTTACACATGTCCATAGTGTGAGTACCAAAAAGTGTAAGGTTGATAACGATAGTCCCACTTACATGTGGCACTGCCGCCTTGGTCATATTGGTGTCAAACGCATGAAGAAGCTCCATACTGATGGACTTTTGGAGTCTCTTGATTTCGAATCATTTGACACGTGCGACCCATGCCTCATGGGCAAGATGACCAAGACTCCGTTCTCCGGAACAATGGAGCGAGCAACTGACTTGTTGGAAATAATACATACCGATGTGTGCGGTCCAATGAGTGTCGGGGCTCATGGTGGCTACTGTTATGTTCTCACCCTCACTGATGACTTGAGTAGATATGGGTATGTATACTTAATTAAACATAAGTCTGAAACTTTTGTAAGGTTCAAGGAATTTCAGAGTGAGGTAGAGAATCAACGTGACCGGAAAATAAAGTACCTACGATCTGATCGTGGCGGAAAATATTTAAGTCACGAGTTTGGCACGCACCTAAGGAAATGTGGAATTGTTTCACAACTCACGCCGCCTGGCACATCTCAGCGAAATGGTGTGTATGAACGTCGTAATCGCACTCTATTAGATATGGTACGATCTATGATGTCTCTTACCGACTTACCGCTATCATTTTGGGGATATGCATTAGAGACTGCCGCATTCACTTTAAATAGGGCACCGTCAAAATCTGTTGAGACGACACCGTATGAATTATGGTTTGGAAAGAAACCTAAGCTGTCATTTCTAAAAGTTTGGGGATGCGATGCTTATGTGAAGAAACTTCAACCTGAGAAGCTCGAACGCAAAGCGGAAAAGTGCGTCTTCATAGGATATCCCAAAGAGACTATTGGGTATGCCTTCTACCTACGATCCGAGGGCAAAGTCTTTGTTGCCAAGAATGGATTCTTTCTCGAGAAAGAGTATCTCTCAAAATAAGTAAGTGGGAGGAAAATAGAACTTGATGAGGTAATTCTACCTCCACTCGAACCGGAGAGTAGCGCAGCACAGGAAGTTTTTTCTGTGGAGCCTACACCGGCTGAAGAGGAAGTTAATGATGATGATCATGAAACGTCAGATCAAGTTACTATTGAACGTCGAAGGTCCACTAGGACACGTTCCGCACCAGAGTAGTACGGCAACCCTGTCCTAGAGATCATGTTGTTAGACAACGGTGAACCTTCGAACTATGAAGAAGCGATGGCGGGCCCAGATTCCAACAAATGGCTTGAAGCCTTGAAATCCGAGATAGGATCCATGTATGAGAACAAAGTGTGGACTTTGGTGGACTTGCCTGATGATAAGCGAGTCATTGAAAATAAATGGATCTTTAAGAAGAAGACTGACGCGGATGGTAATGTGACCGTCTATAAGGCTCGACTTGTCGCTAAGGGTTATCGACAAGTTCAAGGAGTTGACTACGATGAGACTTTCTCACCCGTAACGATGCTGAAGTCTGTCTGAATCATGTTAGCAATTGCCGCATTTTATGATTATGAGATCTGGCAAATGGACGTCAAAACGGCATTCCTTAATGGCTTCCTTAAGGAAGAACTGTATATGATGCAGCTGGAAGGTTTTGTCGATCCTAAAGATGCTAACAAGGTATGCAAGCTCCAACGCTCCATCTATGGGCTGGTGCAAGCATCTCGGAGTTGGAACATTCGCTTTAATTAAGTGATTAAAGCATTTGGATTTGTATAGGTTTATGGAGAACCCTGTATTTACAAGAAAGTGAGTGGGAGCTCTGTAGCATTCCTCGTATTATATGTGGATGACATACTGATAATGGGAAATGATATAGAACTCTTGGAAAGTGTAAAGGCCTACTTGAACAAGTGTTTTCCAATGAAGGACCTTGGAGAAGCTGCTTACATATTAGGTATTAAGATCTATAGAGATAGATCGGGACGCCTCATAGGTCTTTCACAAAGCACATACCTTGAAAAGATATTGAAGAAGTTCAATATGGATCATTCCAAGAAGGGGTTCTTGCCTGTGTTACAAGGTGTGAGATTGAGTATGACTCAATGCCCGACCACGGCAAAGGATAGAGAAGAGATGAGTGTCATCCCCTATGCTTCAGCCATAGGCTTTATTATGTATGCCATGCTGTGTATCAGACCTGATGTGAACCTTGCCATAAGTTTGGTGGGGAGGTACCAAAGTGATCCCGGAGCGGAGCACTGGACAGCGGTCAAGAATATCCTGAAGTACCTGAAAAGGCCAAAGGACATGTTTCTCGTATATGGAGGTGCCGAAGAGCTCGTCATAAAGGGTTACATCGATGCTAGCTTCTACACAGATCCGGATGACTCCAAGTCGCAAACCGGATACGTGTATGTTTTGAACGGAGGGGCAGTCAGCTGGTGCAGTAGCAAGCAAAGCATCGTGACGGCATCTACATGTGAATCGGAGTACACAGCTGCTTTGGAAGCAGCAAAGGAAGGAGTCTGGATGAAGGAGTTCATCACCGACCTAGGAGTAATTCCAAGTGCGTCGGGCCCGATGACTCTATTCTGTGACAACACTGGAGCTATTGCCCTTGCGAAGGAGCCTAGGTTTCACAAGAAGACAAGACACATCAAGTGTCGCTTCAACTCCATCCGTGATTACATTCAGGAGGGAGATATAGATATTTGTAAAGTGCATACGGATCTGAATGTCGTAGATCCGTAGACTAAACCTCTCTCACGAGCAAAACATGATCAACACCAGAATGCTACGGGTGTACAATTCATCACAATGTAACTAGATTATTGACTCTAGTGCAAGTGGGAGACTGTTGGAAATATGCCCTAGAGGCAATAATAAAATGGTTATTATTGTATTTCCTAGTTCATGATAATTGTCTATTGTTCATGCTATAATTGTGTTAATCGGAAACGGTAATACATGTGTGAATACATAGACCACAACATGTCCCTAGTGAGCCTCTAGTTGACTAGCTCGTTGATCAATAGATGTTCACGGTTTCATGACCATGGACATTGGATGTCATTGATAACGGGATCGCATCATTAGGAGAATGATGTGATGGACAAGACCCAATCCTAACCCTAACACAAGATCGTGTAGTTCGTTTGCTAAAGCTTTTCAATGTCAAGTATCGTTTCCTTAGACCATGAGATTGTGCAACTCCCGGATCCCGTAGGAATGCTTTGGGTGTGCCAAACGTCACAACGTAACTTGTTGGCTATAAAGGTGCACTATGGGTATCTCCGAAAGTGTCTGTTGGGTTGGCAAGAATCGAGACTGGGATTTGTCACTCCGTGTGACGGAGAGGTATCTCTGGGCCCACTCGGTAAGACATCATCATAATGAGCTCAGTGTGACTAAGGAGTTAGCCACGGGATGATGTATTACGGAATGAGTAAAGAGACTTGACGGTAACGAGATTGAACAAGGTATACAGATACCGATGATCGAATCTCGGACAAGTATCATACCGATAGACAAAAGGAATTGTATACGAGATTGATTGAATCCCCGACATAGTGGTTCATCGGATGAGATCATCGTGGAGCATGTAGGAGCCAACACGGGTATCCAGATCCCGCTGTTGGTTATTGACCAGAGAGGTGTCTCGGTTATGTCTACGTGTCTCCTGAACCCGTAGGGTCTACACACTTAAGGTTCGATGACGCTAGGGTTATAGGGAAATAGTGAACGTGGTTACTGAAGGTAGTTAGGAGTCCCGGATGAGATCCCAGACGTCACGAGGAGTCCCGGAATGGTCCGGAGACGAAGATTGATATATAGGATGTGAGGTTTTGGTTACCGGAAGTGTTTTGGGCGTCACCGGTAGTGTACCGGGACCACCGGAAGGGTTCCGGGGGTCCATCAAGTGGGCCCACCGGCCCCAGAGGGCTTCATGGGCCATAGGTGGAGGGAACCAGCCCCTGGGTGGGCTGGTGCGCCCCTCCCACCTGGCCCAAGGCGCGGCAAGGGGAGAGAGGTGGCAAACCCTAGCCCCAGATGGGCCCTTGGCCCACCCTAGGGCGGCTAGGGCAACCGCACCTCCTCCCCTCCCTCTGGCCGCCGCACCAGATGCATCTGGTGGCTGCCGCACCACCCTAGGGTGGAAACCCTAGGGTGCAGCCCTACCTCCTCCTCCTTTTATATATAGAGGTGCCCTTGGGGCTGTTTTGAGACACGGTTCTCTCTTCCTCTCGGCGCAGCCCTACCTCTCCCTCTCCTCGTTCTCCGTAGTGCTTAGCGAAGCTCTGCCGGAGTACCATGCAGCTCCACCGTCACCATGCCATCATGCTGCCGGAGCTCTCCCTTAACCTCTCCTTCCTCCTTGCTGGATCAAGGCATAGGAGACGTCACTGGGCTGCACGTGTGTTGAACGCGGAGGCATCGTTGTTCGGCGCTGAGATCGGAGTCCACCGCGATCTGAATCGCTGCGAGTACGACTCCACCAACCGCGTTCTTGTAACGCTTCCGCTTAGCGATCTTCAAAGGTATGAAGATGCAATCTCTCCCCACTCGTTGCTGGTTTCTCCTAGATATATCTTGGTGACACGTAGGAAAAAATTTGATTTACTACTACGTCTCCCAACAATTAAGTCTTTCAGGTGTGGTTGGATTGACAATTCAGCTGCGAATACTAAAGAATATTCTTTGGCTCCCGTTGTGTCAAATCAATAAATTTGGGTTGAATACTCTACCCTCGAAAATTGTTACGATCCCTATACTTGTGGGTTATAAAGATAGGACGGTAGCAATTTTCCCTCAAGTAGATGAACTAAGGTTTATCAATCCGTGGGAGGTGTAGGATGAACATGGTCTCTCTTAAACAACCCTGCAATCAGATACAAGAAATCTCTTGTGTCCCCAACACACCCAATATAATGGAAAATTGTATAGGTGCACTACTTCGGCGAAGAGATGGTGATACAAGTGCGATATGGATGATAGATAAATGTTTTTGTAATCTGGAAATATAAAAACACCAAGGTAACAATTGGTAAACAACGAGCAAAATGTTGTATAAATGCTTGGAAAGAAGGCCTATAGTCCATACTTTTGCTAGGGCAATCTCTCAGCAATGCTAATATAATTGGATCACATAACCATCCCTCAATGTGCAACAAAAAATCACTCCAAAGTTCTTATCTAGTGGAGAACATAAGAAGAAATTGTTTGTAGGGTACGAAACCACCTTAAAGTTATCCTTTCCGATTGATCTATCCAAGAGTTCATACTAAAATAACCAAGTTATCATTTTCGATCGATCTATCCGAGATTTCATACTAACATAACCAAGTTATCCTTTCCAACCGATGTACCTAAGAGTTCGCACTAGAATAACACCATATGATACGCATCAACCAACTATAATGTCACCTAGATACTCCAATGTCACCACAAGTATCCATGAGTTAGTTATACGATACACATCAAACAATTTCAGATTCATAATACTCAATCCAACACAAAGAACCTCAAAGAGTGCCCCAAGATTTCTATCGGAGTACATGGTATGAAAATGTGCAGTCAACCCCTATGCATAGATTCCCAAGGTCACCGAAATCCTCAAGTTGACACCATAACATATATCTAGTGAATCACTTGAATACACAAACGTCTATGGGTATCGGCATGCAAGACATAGATCTAGTGCTCTCAAATCCATAAAAGTATTCAATCCGATAATAACAAAATCTCAAAGGAAAAAACGCAATTCATCACAACAAGATAGAGAGGGAGAACACCATGTGATCCAACTATATTAACAAAGCCCGTGATACATCAAGAACGTGCCATCTCAAGAACACGAGAGAGAGAGATATTGAACACATAGCTATTGGTACAAACCATCAGCCCCGAGGGTGGACTACTCTCTCCTCATCATGGCCTCGACCGATATGATGAAGATGGCCACCGAAGATGATCTACCCTCTCCGGCAGGGTACTAAAACACCTCCAGATTGGTTTTTTGTCGATATAGAGAGTTGTGACGGTGTAATGAGGAGTCTAGGGTTATTTCTGATGGTTTCTATATTTATAGGAATTTTTGGCATTGGTTTCACGCGAAGGTGGGCCACGAGGTGAGCATTGAACACCAGGGCGCGCCCGGGGGACCTGGCGCATCTTGGTGGGTGGTGCCCACCTCGTGGCTCTTATGGCCCTCCCACAAACTATCTAGTGCCTCTTTTGTTCCAAAAAAATCGTCAAAAAGTTTCTGGCGATTCCGAGAACTTTCATTTTTTGTACAAAAAAACACCACGGTAGTTCTGCTGAAAACAACGTCAGTCCGGGTTAGTTCTAAATAAATCATATAAAGTGCATCAAAACCGTATAAAAGTATTGTAAGCATAGGTGAATATGGAATGAATACTTCATAAATTATTGATACGTTGGATAAGTATCAAGGCTCCAAGTGCCAAGTGTGTGTGCAACCTAAGCAACCTCGCAAGTATCATAAGACCGTAGAGGCGAGAGACTTGGCACCACTAGAGCTTATACATTGTGATGTTTGTGAGATGAATGGCATCTTGAAAAAAGGTGGAAAGAAATATTTCATGATGTTGATTGATAACTCCACTAGATATTTCTATGTGTGTCTTCTAAAATCAAAATATGAGGCTTTAAACTTCTTCAAAAACTATAAAGCTGAAGCAGAGAACCAACTTGATTGGAAAATTAAACGGCTTAGGGATGATAGTGGTGGAGAGTAGTTTTTCAATGTATTTGATTCATTTTGTGTGGAACATGGTATAATCCATGAGAGGACGCCTCCCTACTCACCTCAATCAAATGGGGTGGCCGAAAGAAAGAACCGAACTCTAACTGATTTGGTTAACACCATGTTAGACACATTGGGTCTCTCCAAGGCATGGGGGGAGACGCTAATGAATGCATGCCATGTCCTAAACTGAGTTCCCACAAAGCATAAAACCATTACTCTATTTGAGTAATGGGAAAGAAGAAGGTTGAAACTCCCTTATGTATGTACTTGGGGTTGTTTGGCGAAAGTCAATATACCAATTCCGAAGAAGCGCAAGCTTGGACCAAAAACCGTGGATTGTGTTCTTCTGGGCTTCTGGGCTATGCTTTTCATAGAATTGGCTATAGATTTTTGATAATAAAATATGAGGTACTTGGCATGCATGTTGGTACGATTATGGAGTCGAACGATGCGACTTTCTTCGAGGATATATATCCCATGAAGGATATGCCTAACTCATCAAATCATGAGATACCTACTCTATCTACTCGGGAATTTTTTGTAATTCCTGAACCCACCATTGCAATGGAACACGTTGAGAATCCTGAGGAGGACGACAATGAAACTCCTATAAGGAGTAAGAGACAAAGGACTGCAAAGTCCTTTGGTGATGACTTCATTGTGTACCTAGTGGATAATACACCCAGGACACTTTCAGAAGCCTATGCATCTTCTGATGCTGACTACTAGAAGGAAGCTGATCGTAGCGAGATGGATTCTGTCTTAGCTAATGGAACCTGGGAAGTCACTGATCGTCCATATGGGTGGAAACCCATGGGATGTAAGTGGGTGTTCAAGAAAAAACTTAGACCTGATGGTACAATTGAAAAGTACAAGGCACAACTTGTGGCTAAGGGTCATACCCAGAAATAAGGTGAAGACTTCTTTGATACTTACTCACCTCTGGCTAGACTGACCACTATTCGGGTGCTACTATCATTGGCCGCCAAGACATGGTCTTATTGTTCATCAAATGGACGTTAAGACGGATTTCCTCAATGGAGAGTTGGATTAGGAAATTTACATGGATCGGCGTGATGGTTTTGTAGTGCCTGGTCAGGAAGGAAAGGTGTGTAAGCTATTGAAATCTTTATATGGACTTAGACAACTCCTAAGCAGTGGCATGAGAATTTTGAAAGAACATTAACTGATCTAATGGAAAAGTGTGTGTATTATCGCCATGGTGGGGGTGAAGGAGTTATTCTCTGATGTATGTCGATGACATACTAATATTTGGAACCATCCTTGACTTAATCAAGGAGGTTAAGGATTTCTTATCTCGTTGTTTGAGATGACGGATCGGAGTAGCTGATGTTATACTGGACATCAAGCTAATGAGAGATGAGAATGGTTGGATTACACTACTTCAATCTCACTATGTGGAAAAGGTCTTGAGTCATTTTGGGTATAGCGACTGCAAGCCTTCTCCAACTCCATATGATGCTAGTGTGTTGCTTCAAAAGAATCAACAAATTGCTAAAGATCAACTAAGGTATTCTCAGATTATTGGATCGCTTATGTACTTGGTGAGTGCCACGAGGCCTGACATCTCGTTTGCTGTGAGCAAACTAAGCCGGTTTGTATCAAACCTGGAGATGATCATTGGCATGTGCTTGAGAGAGTTATGCGCTATTTGAAAGGCACTGTGAGCTATGGGATTTTCTATACTGGGTATCCGAGGGTACTGGAGGGTTATAGTGACTCAAATTGGATATCTGATGCTGATGAGATTAAGGCCACAAGTGGTTACGTTTTTACACTTGGTGGTGGCACTGTTTCCTGGAAGTCTTCCAAGCAGACTATCTTAACGAGGTCAACTATGGAACCAGAACTCATAGCATTAGACATTGCCACTGTTGAAGCAGAGTGGCTTCGTCAGCTCTTGATGGACTTACCCGTGGTTGATAAACCAATACCCGCTATCCCGATGAACTGTGATAATCAAACTGTGATCATAAAGATAAACAGTTCTAACGATAATATGAAGTCCTCAAGGCATGTGAAGAGGAGCTTGAAATCTGTCAGAAAATTGAAGAACTCCGGAGTTATTGCGTTGGATTATATGCAAACGTCTAAAAACTTGGCAGATCCCTTCACAAAGGGTTTATCACATAATATGATAGAAAATGCATCGTTGGAGATGGGTTTGAGACCCACTACATGAGTTGTCCATAGTGGTAACCCACTCTATGTGATCGGAGATCCCGTGAAGTAGAAGTGGGAGACAAGTTGTTGGACAGCTAGAAGGAGAGTATCCCTATATTTGCTATCCCACTTCGCGAAGATGCAATACTCTCATAATCTCCATGGCAAGTTGATAATTATCTTAATGTGTTCCAGGTGGCTTATTTGGGTAAGCAGAGATGTTGTCCTCAGAGCATCTCCACACACTTATATGAATTTGACTCTTAAACGTCACGGTCTATGAGAATTGGGTGTTCTCTAATGAATTCATGAAAGGCCCTGGAATACGACGTATATGCTCCACCCACGGGGAAGCCTTGGCGGCAGCCCAGTATCGGTCAAGGATTTGCGTGAAACTAGTCTCACAGAAAGCCTGTAGTTCAAGGCATAGTCCACTATTCAAGTTGTGATCTAGTGTAGCCTAAAATTCTAAATGGAAGTTCAACTTAACAGTCTCAATTAAGCACTGGTATATAAACAATGTTTTGGAACTAAATGAGGAGATGTGCCAATGAGACTTTGTGGGGGATTGTTGGATTTTGCTAGTAGGCCTTTGGCCCAAAGCCCAACTAAAATCTGAAATTCTCATGGCCCATTCTTACATGGCCGTGTGTGTGTGGTGTGAGTGGGACTAATGTTTAGTACCATACTGCTAGTTGGGAGAGAGTTGCACTACTTTATAAGGTGAGATCTTCTTGGACTTGTACGAGCATGAGAAGAGAAGAGGCCCTCGCGCACTCCTCCTCCGCCACCCGCCTCCCCACGCCACGCCTCATCACGACGCGCCGCAGGATTGAGCCAAGCCGAGCTCATATCTACATGCTTATTTTTGCCGGTCAGGAACGGAGAGTCCGTAACAGACGCTCCACGATATGAGACGTCGGATCATGGGATGTACCCAACTCGGATGTAGGTCTAGTCCACGTCTCTCCACCCTACCGCGCATATATACGCGAGGTCCCTGCCAACCCTAGCCGCTGTCACAACATATGGTTTCACACCGTTCGAGCTCATTGCGATGCCATCCAAGTCTTCTCCATCCCTCCTTCTGGCGTGCACCGCGAGAAGGGATAGCAGGCCTCCGGAACCCCGCCTCTCGTGATCCTATACGGGAGAGGGGCGATTAGGTTTTTGGGAAGCGCACTCGCGCGACTGTTGGCAGCGATGACTTCCTCGACGACGACTTCTTCCCCGACCTCGGTAATCTCTTCCTCAACGACATGGGCGATAACATCAACCGGCGGTTCGACTCTCTCTACACCATATGCAATCTTGTCCTCTCTGTTTGAGATCATGTGAGAATTTATATGTCTATTTTTTGTCATAGATTTGATCTACTCGTTTACTATGCTAGTATCGATGATTAGTGTGGTCTATGCTATTGTTGTCATGATTTATTCACTGCTTATTCGGATTAAATCTTGTAGTAATTTGCTCATATATTCAACAAAGTCTCGTCTCAATAGCTCACTGGCGGCGTGTCGGCCTCTTCACTAGTAGGGGCGTCATGTCAGTGATCAGATCACTGGCTGCACGCAGGAAACAAAGTGAGGCATCTTGTCTCTCTTTCTCTCGAGTCGTGACCATGTCATCAACAATGAAGGTTCCATGCAATCACTTCGAATATCTCGAAGAACATGGTAATTAGAGAAGAAGAAAAAAGAGAGGGCATCTCTGGAAGAAGAAATGATGGAGTTTGCGATTTTCGCGGAAAATTTGCATGTTTGTTTGTTGTTATCTTCTCAAGACCTTGGTTGGAAGCCACGCGCACGTGCCCCAAATTCTCATGACATTTGAGCATAGATTTGGTCAATATTGTCTGCTCAAATTGTCAATACTAACATTTAGTTCAAATTATTTTTTCCAAAATTTCCAAGAACAAATCAGAAGATACTACATGTGCACAGTAGTAATCTGGGATCTTTGATATTATCTGCCACTGGTGTCTGTATGGATGAACCTCCTTCTTCTATATCTCCTTTGGTTGTAAACAATGCAACACTTATTCCGAATGAATGAGAGGAGGATTTTACTATTAAAACAATAGTTTCCAAAAGTTAGAGATAGACATCAGTTTGTTTAAAACAAGGATGCCGATAACGCCTGAACGTTTGATGAGGGGAGGAACGGTCGAACGTTTGTTTGATCAAGAGAGGGGAGCGAATGAACGATCCAGGCTCTCCCAACAAATAGAGAAAACAATAAAGGCCCAAAAATGCACTTGACCAAGAAAATACTCCTGAAAAATAATCTAGAAAATACATACTAAATGAAAAAAGGTTGTTGGAATCTAATGAACAAAACTATCATATATTTATAAAAATATTATATTAAATAATGAGTTGCCATGTTGTTCAGACACACTTCATGACATTTGAGTGTGAAAAAATTGCCTTGATGTTATGAGTTGTCTATTGTTTCTGTTGGAAATATGCCCTGGTGGCAATAATAAATTGGTTATTACCATATTTCCTTGTTCATGATAATCGTTTATTATCCATGCTGGAATTGTATTGATAGGAAACTTAAATACATGTGTGGATATATAAACAATACAGTGTCCCTAGTGAGCCTCTACTAGACTAGCTCGTTGATCAAAGATAGTTTAGGTTTCCTAACCATAGACACGAGTTGTCATTTGATAACGGGATCACATCATTAGGAGAATGATGTGATGGACAAGACCCAACCATAAGCATAGCATTTGATCGTATCACTTAGTTTATTCCTAGTGCTTTCTTCATGTCAAGTATCTGTTCCTAAGACCATAAGATCATGCAACTCCATGACACCGGAGGAATGCCTTGTGTGTACCAAACGTCACTTTGTAACTGGGTGATCATAAAGATACTCTACAGGTATCTTCGAGGGTGTCTGTTGGGTTGGCATGAATCGAGAGTGTGATTTGTCACTTCGTATGACAGAGAGGTATCCTTGGGCCCTCTTGGTAATACAACATCACAAGAAGCTTGCAAGCAATGAGACTAAGGAGTCAGTCATGGGATCTTGTATTACGGAACGAATAAAAAGACTTGTCGGTAACAAGATTGAACTAGGTATGGAGATATCTCTTGGAAATATACCATAGAGGCAATAATAAATTAGTTATTATCATATTTCCTTGTTCGTGATAATCGTTTATTATTCATGCTAGAATTGTATTGATTAGAAACTCAGATACATGTGTGGATACATAGACAACACCATGTCCCTAGTATGCATCTAATAGACTAGCTCGTTGATCAAGGATGGTTCAGGTTTCCTAGCCATGGACATGAGATGTCATTTGATAACGGGATCAAATCATTAGGAGAATGATGTGATGGACAAGACCCAAACTATAAACGTAGCATAAGATCGTGTTAGTTTATTGCTACAGTTTTCTGCATGTCAAGTATCTGTTCCTATGACCATGAGATCATGCAACTCACTAACACCGGAGGAGTACCTTGTCTGTATCAAATGTCGCAACGTAACTGGGTGACTATAAAGGTGCTCTACAGGTATCCCCGAGGGTGTCTGTTGGGTTGGCATGGATCAAGACTGGGATTTGTTACTCCGTGTGACGAAGAGGTATCTCAAGGCCCACTTGGTAAAACAACATCACTATAAGCCTTGCAAGCAATGTGACTAAAGAGTTAGCCACGGGATCTTGTATTACGGAACGAGTAAATAGACTTCCCGGTAACGAGATTGAACTAGGTATAGAGATACCGACGATCGAATCTCGGGCAAGTAACATACTGAAGGACAAAGGGAACAACATACGGGATTAACTGAATCCTTTACACAGAGGTTCAACCGATAATGATCTTCGTAGAATATGTAGGAACCAATATGGGCATCCAGGTCCCGCTATTGGTTATTGACCGTAGAGGTGCCTCGGTCATGTCTACATAGTTCTCAAACCCGCAGGGTCTACACACTTAAGGTTCGGTGACGTTTCGGTATAGTAGAGTTATGTATGGTGGTGATCGAAGGTTGTTTGGAGTCCCGGATGAGATCTCAGACATCACGAGGAGCTCTGGAATGGTCCGGAGGTAAAGATTGATATATAGGAAGTCTTGTTTTGGTCACCGAAAAAGTTTTGGGCTCATCGGTAGTATACCGGGAGTGCCGAGAGGGTGCCGGGGGACCATCAGGAGGGGTGTCTCGACCAAAACGGCCATATGGGCTGTGGAAGGAGGCAAAAGAGCCCCTGATGGGCTGGCTGAAGCCCCCACTAATCCCGCTCGGCTAAGGGTGTGAAAACCCCAAAGGTGGAAAGGTGGAAAGGGTTTCCAAGTGGAGAGAAGGACTCCTCCACCTCCAATTTTGGCCAAACCTTGAGGGTTTGAGGCTGCCTCCTCCCCTACCTCCCTCCTATATACACTAGAAGAATTAGAGGGGAAATCTAACCCTAATTTCCACGTGCTTCCTCTACTTCATCTAGATCGGTTTTCTCCTCTAGTTCCACCACCATCGCTGCCACGCCGTCGCGCTACCGGAGAACTCATCTACCTCGTCGTTCCCTCTTGCTAGATCAAGAAGGCGGATATTGTCATCGAGCTGTAAGTGTGCTGAACGTGGAGGTGTTGTCCGTCTGGCGCTAGATTGGAAGGACCGTCTCGAGATGATTCGTGACTTAATCACGGGGCGAATCGTGATGGGATCGCGGGACGGATCGTGATTGGATCGCGAGATGGGTCATGATGGGATCATGAGACGCTCGGCGATTTGGATCGCAAAGACGTTCGACTACATGAACCGCGTTTCTTAACGCTTCTCGCTTAGCGATCTACAAGGGTATGTAGATCCACTCTCCCTCTCATAGATGCTCATCACCATGGATACATCTTGCGTGTGCACAGGAATTTTTTTGTTTCCCATGGAACGTTCCCCAATAGTGGTATCAGAGCTAGGTCTATGTGTAGATGAGATCACGAGTAGAACACAAAGGAGTTTGTGGGCGTTGATGCTTAGATTGCTTCCTCCCTTGGTCGTGTTTTTGATTCAACGGTATTGTGGGATGAAGCGGCCTGGACCAACCTTACTCGTACGCTTACGAGAGACCGGTTCCATCGACTCACCTGTAACTTTGTTGCACAAAGATGGATGGCGGGTGTCTGTCTCTCCTACTCTATTTGGATCGGATTTGACAAAGGCGGTCCTTGATAAGGTTGAATAGCAATTTGTGTATCACCGTTGTGGTTTATGCGTAGGTGAGAATTGTTCTTGCTGGATACCCGTAGCAGCCACGTAAAACTTGCAACAATAATTAGAGGACATCTAACTTGTTTTTGCAAGGTATTTTGTGATGTGATATGGCCAATTGCATGATGAGATATATGTGATGTATGAGATGATCATGTTTTGTATAGAATATCATGACTTGCATGTCGATGAGTACGGCAACCGGCAAGAGCCATAGGGTTGTCTTTAATTATTTTCACCATTTTTGCTTTACTTTATCGCTATGAGTTAGCAATAGTCGTGGAAGCAACAGTCGGCGTGGCAACCCCGAGGGCGACACGTTGATGGAGATCAATATGATGGAGATCATGGTGTTATGCCGGTGACGATGGAGATCATGACGGTGCTTTGAAGATGAAGATCAAAAGCACAAGTTCATGGCCATATCATGTCACTTATGATTTGCATGTGATGTTAATCCTTTTATGCACCTTGTTTTGCTTAGGGCGGCGGTAGCATTATAAGGTGATCCCTCACTTAAATTTCAAGATGAATTTTGTTCTCCCTGAGTGTACACCATTGCAAAAGTTCTTCGTGTCGAGACACCATGTGATGATCGGGTGTGCTAGACTCTACATTCACATACAATGGGTGCAAGCCAGTGTTGCACGTGCGGAACACTCGAGTTAAACTTGACGAGCCTAGCATGTACAGACATGGCCTCGGAACACAAGAGACTGAAAGGTCAAACATGAGTCATATAGTATATATGATCAACATGAAGATGTTCACCATTGAAACCACCTCAACTCACGTGATGATCGGACTTGAGTTGGTGGATTTGGATCATGTGACACTCAAATGACCAAAGGTATGTCAATTTGACTGGGAGTTTTTAAGTAATATAATTAACTAAACTCATTATCATGAACATAGTCAAAATGTCATTACAAATTATGTTGTAGATTACTAGCTCATGTTGTAGCTCCCTTGAATTTTTATATGTTCCTAGAGAAATAGAGTTGAAAGATGATGGTAGAAATAATGCGGACTGGGTCCGTGATCTAAGGATTGTCCTCATTGCTACACAGCAGGCTTATGTCCTTAATGCACCGCTCGGTGTGCCACCCCCTCAAATGGCGACTGTGGATGTGGTGAACATCTGACAGTCATGTTCTGATGACTACTTGATAGTTTAGTGCGTCTTGCATTACGGCTTAAAATTCAGGCTCCAAATACGTTTTGAACATCACGGAGCATATGTGATGTTCCAAGAGTTGAAATTGGATTTCAGGCTCGTGTCTGTGTTGAGAGGTATAGGACCTCCAACAAGATTATTAGCCTGCAAGATGAAGGGGAATAGCTCAATCGGTGAGCATGTGTGCAGATTGTCTGGGCATGCCAATCGCTTGAATCGAGTGGGAGTTAATCTTCCAGATAAGAGAGTGGTTGATATAGTTCTCTAAGTCACTGTCACCAAGCTGCTAGAGCTTCATGGTGAACTATAAACCTGCCAGGGATGGAAATAATGATCCCTGAGCTATTCATGATGTTTGACTTCGCGAAGGTAGAAATCAAGAAGGAGCGTCAAGTGTTGATGGTTAAGTAAAACCACTAGCTTCAAGAAGGGCAAGGGAAAGAAGGGGAAAACTTCTGGAATGGCAAGTCAGTTGCCACGCTAGTGAAGAAACCCAAGGTTGAACCCAAACCCGAGACTAAGTGCTTCTATTATGAGGAGAACGGCCGCTGAAGCGGAACAACCCTAGATACTTGGTAGATAAGAAGGCTGGCAGTGTCAACAGAAGTATATTTGATATACGTGTTATTGATGTGTACCTTGCTATTACTCCTAGTAGCACCTGTGTATTAGATACCGGTTCGGTTGCTAAATGTTAGTAACTCGAAATAAAAGCTACGGAATAAACGAAGGCTAGCTAAGGGTGAGGTGACGATGTGTGTTGGAAATGTTTCGAAGGTTGATGTGATCACCATCGCACGCTCTCTCTACCTTCGGGATTAGTGATAAACCTAAATAAATGTTATTTGGTGTTTGCGTTGAGCATGACCGTGATTAGATTGTGTTTATTGCAATACTGTTATTCATTTAAGTTAGAGAATAATGGTTATTCTGTTTACATGAATAATACCTTCAATCGTCATGCACCCAATGGAAATGGTTTATTAAATCTTGATCGTAGTAATACACATGTTCATAACAATGATGCCAAAAGATACAAAGTTAATAATGATAGTACCACATACTTGTGGCACTACCACTAAATTTCATATTGGTATAAATCGCATGAAGAAACTCCATGTTGATTGATCTTTGGACTCATTCGATTTTGAATCGGTTGAGACATGCGGACCATGCCTCATGAGCAAGATGACTAAAGTGTTGGGAGACATAGTAGTAAATCAAAAAAATTCCTACGTGTCACCAAGATATATCTATGGAGAAACCAGCAACGAGCAAAGGGGGAGTGCATTTTCATACCTTTGAAGATCTCAAAGCGGAAGCGTTACTAGAACGCGGTTGGTGGAGTCGTACTCGCAGCGATTCAGATCGCGGTGGATTCCGATCTAAGCGCCGAACAACGGCGCCTCCGCGTTCAACACACGTGCAACCCGGTGACATCTCCTACATCTTGATCTAGCAAGGGGGAAGGAGAGGTTGAGGGAGAGCTCCAGCAGCACGACAGCGTGGTGATGGTGGAGCTGCGTGGTACTCCGGCAAGGCTTTGCCAAGCGCTACGGAGGATGAGGAGGAGGAGGGGTAGGGCTGCGCCAAGAGAGGAAGAAACTCGTGTGTTGGCAGCCCCCAAAACCCCCACTATATGTAGGAGGAGGAGGAGGTAGGGCGCATCCCCTAGGGTTGCCACCCTAGGGCCGGAGGCAGCCCCAGATGGCATCTGGTGCGACGGCTAGAGAGGGAGAGGGAGAGGCGGCGCCCTAGGTGGGCCTAGGGCCCATCTACCCCTAGGGTTTGCCCCCTCCCACCAAGTGTTACGCCTTGGGCCCTTGTGGGAGGCACACCAGCCCACCTAGGGTCTGGTTCCCTCCCACCTGCGGCCCATGCAGCCCTCTGGTGCTGGTGGCCCCACACGGTGGACCCCCGGAACCCTTCCAGTGGTCCCGGTACGTTACCGGTGATGCCCGAAACACTTCCGGTGACCAAAACCTCACTTCTTATATATGAATCTTTACCTCCAGACCATTCCGTAACTCCTCATGACGTCCAGGATCTCATTCGAGACTCTGAACAGCCTTTGGTAACCACGTACACTATTTCCCTATAACCCTAGCGTCACCGAACCTTAAGTGTGTAGACCCTACGGGTTCGGGAGGCACGTAGACATGACCGAGACACCTCTTGTTGGAAATATGCCCTAGAGGCAATAATAAATTAGTTATTATCATATTTCCTTGTTCATGATAATCATTTTTTATCCATGCTATAATTGTATTGATCGGAGACTTAGATGCATGTGTGGATACATAGACAAAACCATGTCCCTTGTATGCCTCTAATAGACTAGCTCGTTGATCAAAGATGGTTAAGGTTTCCTAGCCATTGACATTAGATGTCATTTGATAATGGGATCACATCATTAGGAGAATGATGGGATGGACGAGACCCAAACTACAAACGTAGCATATGATCGTGTCAGTTTAATGCTACTGTTTTCTGCATGTCAAGTATCTGTTCCTATGACCTTGAGATCATGCAACTCACTAACACCGGAGGAGTGCCTTGTGTGTATCAAACGTTGCAACATAACTGGGTGACTATAAAGGTACTCTACAGGTATCTCCGAGGGTGTCTGTTGGGTTGGCATGGATCAAGACTAGGATTTGTTACTCCGTGTGACGGAGAGGTATCTCTGGGCCCACTCGGTAATACAACATCACAACAAGCCTTGCAAGCAATGTGACTAAGTGTTAGTCACGGGATCTTGTATTACAGAACAAGTAAAGAGACTTGCCGGTAACGAGGTTGAACTAGGTATGGAGATACCGACGATCGAATCTTGGGCAAGTAAACATACCGAAGAACAAAGGGAACATCATACGGGATTAACTGAATCCTTGACATAGAGGTTCGACCGATAAAGATCTTCATAGAATATGTTGGAACAAATATGGGCATCCAGGTCCCGCTATTGGTTATTGACCGTAGAGGTGTATCGGTCATGTCTACATAGTTCTCGAACCCGTAGGGTCTGCACACTTAAAGTTCAGTGACGTTTCGGTAGTATAGAGTTATGTATGGTGGTGACCGAAGATTGTTTAGAGTCCCGGATGAGATACCGGATGTCACGAGGAGCTCCGGAATGGTCCGGAGGTAAAGATTGATATATAGGAAGTCCCATTTTGGTCGCCGGAAAAGTTTCGGGCTAATCGGTAATGTACCGGGAGTGCCGATAGTGTACCGAGAAACCACCGGGAGGGGTATTTCGACCCAAGAGGCTTCATGGGCTGTAGGAGAGTAAATACCAGCCTTTTGTGGGCTGGTGGAAGTACCACACAAGGCCCATGTGGCTGGGAGAAAAAGCCCAAAGGGAAAAAGATGGAAAAAGGCCAAAAAGGGAGGAATCCTAGTCCTACTAGGATTGGAGGAGGAGTCCTCCTCTCCTCCCCACTTCGGCCGACCCAAGGGCTGGCTTTTTGGCAGACAAGCCTCGTTTTGGCGCAGAATTTTCAGCCACGTGTTGCCCGTTCCTCCAGTGCATAGTTTCTCCTCTAGATCGGATTTCTGCAGTGCTTAGGCGAAGCCCTGCCGAAATAGCTCCACCACCATCGTCGGAGCGCCGTCGCGCTGCCGGAGAACTCTTGTACCTCTCCGCTCCCTCATGCTGGATCAAGACGGCGGAGATCGTCATCAAGACATACGTGTGCTGAACGCAGAGGTGTCGTCCGTTCGGCGCTAGATCGGACGGACTGTGATCAAGATCGCGAGACGGATCGTGATGAGTTCGCGAGACGGATCGTGATGAGTTCGCAGGACGGATCGTGATGAGTTCGGGGGACGGATCGTGATGAGTTTGCGGGATGGATCGTGATTGGATCGCGGGACGGACCGTGATGAGATCGTGGGACGCTCGGCGATTGGGATCGCGAAGACTTTCGACTACACCAACCGCATTTCTTAATGCTTCCCACTTAGCGATCTACTGTTGGAAATATGCCCTAGAGGCAATAATAAAATGGTTATTATTGTATTTCCTTGTTCATGATAATTGTGTGTTGTTCATGCTATAATTGTGTTAACCGGAAACCGTAATACATTTGTGAATACACAGACCATAACATGTCCCTAGTAAGCCTCTAGTTGGCTAGCTCGTTGATCAATAGATGGTCACGGTTTCATGGCCATGGACATTGGATGTCGTTGATAACGAGATCACATCATTGGGAGAATGATGTGATGGACAAGACCCAATCCTAAGCATAGCACAAGATCGTGTAGTTCGTTTGCTAAAGGTTTTCAATGTCAAGTATCGTTTCCTTAGACCATGAGATTGTGCAACTCCCAGATACCGTAGGAATGCTTTGGGTGTGCCAAACGTCACAACATAACTGGGTGGCTATAAAAGTGCACTACGGGTATCTCCGAAAGTGTTTGTTGGGTTGGCACGAATCGAGACTGGGATTTGTCACTCCGTGTGACGGAGAGGTATGTCTGGGCCCACTCGGTAAGACATCATCATAATGAGCTCAATGTGACTAAGGATTTAGTCACGAGATGATGTATTACGGAACGAGTAAAGAGACTTGCCAGTAACGAGATTGAACAAGGTATAGAGATACCGACGATCGAATCTCGGGCAAGTATCATACCGATAGACAAAGGGGATTGTATGCGGGGTTGTTTGAATCCCCGACATCATGGTTCATCTGATGAGATCATCGTGGAGCATGTGGGAGCCAACATGGGTATCTAGATCCCGCTGTTGGTTATTGACCGGAGAGGTGTCTCGGTCATGTCTACGTGTCTCCCGAACCCGTAGGGTTTACACACTTAAGGTTCGATGACGCTAGGGTTATAGGGAAATGGTATACGTGATTACCTAAGTTTGTTCGGAGTCCCGGATAAGATCGCGGACGTCACAAGGAGCTCCGGAATGGTCCGGAGGTAAAGATTGATATATAGGAAATCCAGTTTTGGTCACCGGAAAGTTTTCGGGCTCATCGATAGTGTACCGGGAGTGCCGGGAGGGTGTCGGAGGACCCCCGGGAGGGGTGTGAAGACCAAAGGACTTCGTGGGCCCTTAGAGGAGGTGTGCCAGCCCTTAGTGGGCTGGCCAAGACCTTCTAGAAAGGCCCATGCGGCTGGCATCAAGAGATAAAGGGAAAACGAATTTAAAAGGAGGAGATCCACCTCCCTTGTGGGAGGTGGACTCTTCCCCACCTTCGGCCGAAGCTCTCCTCCTTGGAGGAGGGGCCAAGGCAGCCCTCCCTCTCCCTCCTCCTATACATATGCAAGGGTTTGGGATGATTTGAGACACTACTTCTTTCTCTCTCGGTGCAGCCCTACCCTTCCTCATCCTCGTTCTCCGTAGCGTTTGGCGAAGCCCTGCCGGAGTTCACGTAGCTCCACCGTCACCACGTCGTCGTGCTGCCGGAGCTCTCCCTCAACCTCTCCTTCCTCCTTGCAGGATCAAGGCGTAGGAGACGTTACCGGGCTGCACGTGTGTTGAACGCGAAGGCGCCGTTGTTCGGCGCTGAGATCGGAATCCACCGCGGTCTGAATCACTGCGAGTACGACTCCACCAACCGCGTTCTTGTAACGCTTCCGCTTAGCGATCTTCAAAGGTATGAAGATGCAATCTCTCCCCACTCATTGCTGGTTTCTCCATGGATAGATCTTGGTGATCGTAGGAAATTTTTTTGATTTACTACTAGGTCTCCCAACATCTACAAGGGTATGTAGACCCACTCTCCCTCTCGTAGATGCTCATCACCATGGATAGGTCTTGCGTGAACGTAGGAAATTTTTTGTTTCCCATGCGACGTTCCCCAACAGTGGCATCATGAGCTAGGTCTATGTGTAGATGAGATCTCGAGTAGAACACAAAGAGTTTGTGGGCATTGATGCTTAGATTGCTTCCTCCCTTGGTCGTGTTTTGGTTCAGCGGTATTGTGAGATGAAGCGGCCTGGACCAACATTACTCGTACGCTTACGAGAGACCGGTTCCCTCAAACGCAACTTGTTGCATAGATTGCTTGCGGGTGTCAGTTTCTCTCACTTTAGTTGGATCGGATTCGACAAAGGCGGTCCTTGAGAAGGTTGAAAAGCAACTAGTGTATCACCGTTGTGGTTTATGCGTAGGTGAGAATTGTTCTTGCTACATACCCGTAGCAGCCACGTAAAACATGCAACAACAATTAGAGGACGTCTAACTTGTTTTTGCAGGGTATATTGTGATGTGATCTGGCCAATTACATGATGTGATATATGTGATGTATGAGATTATCATGTGTTGTATAGAATATCATGACTTGCATGTCGATGAGTACGGCAACCGGCAGGAGCCATAGGGTTGTCTTTAATTATTGTATGACCTGCGTGTCAATCATTAAGCGCAATGTAATGCATTACTTTATCGCTAAACAATAGTAGTAGAAGCATGGTGGGCGTGACAACCCCGATGGCGACACGTTGATGGAGATCAAGATGATGGAAATCATGGTGTCATGCCGGTGACGATGGAGATCATGTCGGTGCTTTCATGATGGAGATCAAAAGCACAAGTTCATGGCCATATCATGTCACTTATGATTTGCATGTGATGTTAATCCTTTTATGCACCTTGTTTTGCTTAGGACGACAGTAGCATTATAAGGTGATCTCTCACTTAATTTCAAGATAAATTGTGTTCTCCCCGAGTGTGCACCGTTGCGAAAGTTCTTCGTGTCGAGACACCACGTGATGATTGGGTGTGATAGACTCTACGTTCACATACAACGGGTGCAAGCCAGTGTTGCACATGCAGAACACTCGGGTCAAACTTGACGAGCCTAGCATGTACAGACATGGCCTCGGAACACAAGAGACCGAAAGGTCGAACATGAGTCATATAGCAGATATGATCAACATGATGATGTTCACCATTGAAACCACCTCAACTCACGTGATGATCGGACTTGAGTTGGTGAATTTGGATCATGTATCACTCGAATGACCGGAGGGATGTCAATTTGAGTGGGAGTTCTTAAGTAATATGATTAATTGAACTCATTATCATGAACATAGTCAGTAGTGTCTTTGCAAACTGTGTTGTAGATTACTAGCTCACGCTGTAGCTCCCTTGAATTTTTATATGTTCCTAGAGAAATAGAGTTGAAAGATGTTGGTAGAAATATTGCGGACTGGGTCCGTGATCTGAGTATTGTCCTCGTTGCTGCACAGAAGGCTTATGTCCTTAATGCACCGCTCGATGCGCCAACCCCTCTAGCGTGGTTTGTAGATGTTGTGAACATCTGACAGGCACGTTCTGATGACTACTTGATAGATTAGTGCGTCATGCATTACGGCTTAGAATTGAGGCTCCGAAACATTTTGAACGTCACAAAACATATGAGATGTTCTAAGAGCTGAAATTAGGATCTCAGGCTCGTGCCCATGTTGCGAGATATGAGATCTCCAACAAGATTCTTTGCCTGCAAGATGAAGGAGAATAGCTCAATCGTTGAGCATGTGCTCAGATTGTCTGGGTGCTACAATCACTTGAATCGAGTGGGAGTTGATATTCCAGATAAGATAGTGATTGATATAGTTCTCCAAGTCACTGTCACTAAGATACTAGAACTTGGTGATGAACTATAAAACGCCAAGGATAGAAATAATGATCCCTGAGCTGTTCGCGATGTTTGACACCGCGAAGGTAGAAATCAAGAAGGAGCGTCAAGTGTTGATGGTTAGTAAAACCACTGGTTTCGAGAAGGGCAAGGGCAAGGAGGGAAAATTCATGGATGGCAAGTCAGTTGCTGCTCCAGTGAAGCAACCCAAAGTTGAAATCAAACCCGAGACTAAGTGCTTCGATTATGAGGAGAGCGGTCGTTGAAGCGGAACAACCCTAGATACTTGGTAGATAAGAAGGCTGGCAACGTCAACAGAAGTATATTTGATATATGTGTTATTGATGTGTACCTTGCTAGTACTCCTAGTAGCACCTGGGTATTGGATACCGGTTCGGTTGCTAAATGTTAGTAACTCGAATAAAAGCTACGGAATAAACGGAGAACTAGCTAGGGGTGAGGTGATGATGTGTGTTGGAAGTGTTTCCAAAGTTGATGTGATCGACATCACACGCTCTCTCTACCTTCGGGATTAGTAACAAACCTAAATAAGTGTTATTTGGTGTTTTGCGTTGAGCATGAACGTGATTAGATCTTGTTTATTGCAACACGATTATTCATTTAAGTTAGAGAATAATGGTTATTATGTTTACATGAATAATACCTTCAAAGGTCATGCACCCAGTGAGAATGGTTTGTTGAATCTTGATCGTAGTAATACACATGTTCATAACATTGATGCCAAAAGATGCAAAGTTAATAATGATAGTACCACATACTTGTGGCACTGCCGCTAAATGTCATACTGGTATAAAACGCATGAAGAAACTCCATGTTGATGGATCTTTGGACTCTTTCGATTTCCAATCGGTTGAGACATGCGAACCATGCCTCTTGGTCAAAGATGACTAAGGACCCCGTTTTCTGGTTTGACGGAGCGGGCAAGTGATTTATTGGAAATGATACATGTTGATGTATGCAATCTAATGAGTCTTGTAGCATGCGGTGGATATCGTTATTTTCTTACCTTCACTGATGATTTGGGTAGATATAGTGTATGTCTACTTAATGAAACACAAGTGTGAATCGTTTGAAAAGTTCAAGCAAATTCAGAGTGAAGTTTAAGATCATCGTGACAAGAAGATAAAAATATCTGCAATATGATCATGGAGGTGAATATTTGAGTTACGAGTTTGGCATACAACTTTAGACAATGTGAAAGTTGTTTCACAACACACGCCACCTGGAACACCATAGTGTGATGGTATGTCCGAACGTCATAGTCGTGCTCTATTGGATATGGTGCATGTTATGTTGTCTCTTATCGTTTTGCTACTATAATTTTGGGGTTGTGCATTAGAGACAACTACATTCACTTTAAATAGGGCACCATCTAAATCCGTTGAGATGACACTGTGTGAATTATGGTTTGATAGAAACCTAAGCTGTCATTTCTTGATGTTTGGGGCTGCGACGCTTGTGTGGAAAATGTTTTCACCTAATGAGCTCGAACCCAAAGCAGACAAATGCATCTTTGTAGAATACCCTAAGAACAGTTGGGTGAACCTTCTATCTCAGATCCAAGCATAAAGTGTTTGTTGCTAAAACGGGTCCTTTCCCGAGAAAAAGTTTCTCTCGAAAGAATTGAGTGGGAGGAAGATAGAACTTGATGAGGTTGTTGAACCGTTGTTTCAACCAGAGAGTAGCGCAGCGCAGAAAGATGTTTTTGTGGAACCTACGTCAGTTGAAGAGGAAGTAAATGATGATGATCATGAAGCTTCGGATCAAGTTACTATAAAACCTCGTAGGTCGACAAGGATGTGTACTGCTCCTGAGCGGTACGACAACCCTGTCTTGGAGGTCATGTTGTTGGACAACAATGAACCTACGAGCTGTGGAGAAGAGATGATGGGCCCGGATTCCGACAAATGGTTAGGGGCCATGAAATACGAGAAAGGATGCATATATGAAAACCAAGTATAGACTTTGGTAGACTTGCTCGTTGGACGGTAGGTCGTTGAGTACAAATGGATCTTTAAAATGAAGACAGACGTTGATGGTGAATGTTACCATTTATAAAGCTCGACTTGTTGCAAAGAAGTTTCCGGCAAGTTCAAGGAGTTGACTGTGATGAGTCTTTCTCACTCGTAGCGATGCTAAAGCCTATTAGAATTATGTTAGCAGTTGCTGCATTTTTCAATTCTGAAATCTGGCAGATGGATGCCAAAACATCGTTTCCTTTCTTGAGGAAAGGTTGTATGTGATACAACCACAAGGTTTTGTCAGTCCTAAGGATGCTAAAAGGTGTGCAAGCTTCAGTGATCCTTCTATGAACTGAAGCAAGCATCTCGGAGTTGGAATATACACTTTGATGAGGTGATTAAAGTTTTTGAGTCTATACAAAGTTTACGAGAAACTTGTATTTACAATAAAGTGAGTGGGGGCACTGTAGAGTTTCTGATAAGCATATGTGGTTGACATATTGTTGATCGGAAATGATATAGAATTTCTAGAAAGCATAAAGGGTTGTTTGAAAAGAGTTTTTCAAAGGAAGACCTGGATAAAGCTACCTAATTGTTGAGCATCAAGATCTATAGAGATAGATCAAGATACTTGATGAGACTTTCAATGACTACATACCTTGACAAGATTTTCAAAGAGTTCAAAATGGATCAGTCAGAGAAAGAGTTCTCGCCTGATTTGTAAGGTATAAAGTTGAGTAAGACTCAATGCCCAGTGACTGTAGAAGATAGAGAAAAGATGAGTGACATCCCCTATGCTTCAGCCATAGGCTCTAACATGTATGCAATGCTGTGCACAAGACCCGATGTCAGCCTTGCCATAAGTATGGCCAGAAGGTTTCAAAGTGATCCTGGAATGGAGCACTGGACAGCGGTCAAGATTATCCTTATTAACTAAAAGACTAAGGTGATGTTTCTCACTTATGGAGGTGATAAAGAGTTCGTCATAAAGAGTCACGTCGATGCAAGCTTTAACACCAATCTGGATGACTCGTAGTAGCAATCTGGATACGTATAGTGGAGCAGCCATTTGGAATAGTACCAAGTGGAGTGTGCTAGCAGTGTTTACAGTTTGACATAGAAATTTGCAAAGTACACACGGATCTGAATGTCGCAGACCTGTGGACTATAAGACCTCTCTCACATGCAAAGCATGATCGAGCCCCAAAACTCATTGGGTGTTAGATTCATAACAATGCAAATCACATGGTGATGTGAACTAGATTATTGACTCTAGTGCAAGTGGGAGACTGTTGGAAATATGCCCTAGAGGCAATAATAAATTAGTTATTATCATATTTCCTTGTTCATGATAATCGTTTATTATCCATGCTATAATTGTATTGATCGGATACTTAGATGCATGTGTGGATACATAGACAAAACCATGTCCCTAGTATGCCTCTAATAGACTAGCTCGTTGATCAAACATGGTTAGGATTTCCTAGCCATTGACATGAGATGTCATTTGATAACGGGATCACATCATTAGGAGAATGATGGGATGGACAAGACCCAAACTACAAACGTAGCATATGATCGTGTCAGTTTAATGCTACTGTTTTCTGCATGTCAAGTATCTGTTCCTATGACCATGAGATCATGCAACTCACTGACACCGGAGGAGTGCCTTGTGTGTATCAAACGTCACAACGTAACTGAGTGACTATAAAGGTACTCTACAGGTATCTCCGAGGGTGTCTGTTGGGTTGGCATGGATCAAGACTGGGATTTTTTGCTACTCCGTGTGACGGAGAGGTATCTCAGGGCCCACTCGGTAATACAACATCACAACAAGCCTTGCAAGCAATGTGACTAAGTGTTAGTCATGGGATCTTGTATTACGGAACGAGTAAAGAGACTTGCCGGTAACGAGGTTGAACTAGGTATGGAGATACCGACGATCGAATCTCGGGCAAGTAAACATATTGAAGAACAAAGGGAACATCATATGGGATTAACTGAATTCTTGACATAGAGGTTCGATCGATAAAGATCTTCGTAGAATATGTAGGAACTAATATGGGTATCCAGGTCTCGCTATTGGTTATTGACCGTAGAGGTGTATCGGTCATGTCTACATAGTTCTCGAACCCGTAGGGTTTGCACACTTAAGGTTCGGTGACGTTAGGAGTCCCAGATGAGATCCCGAACGTCACGAGGAGCTCCGGAATGGTTCGTAGGTAAATATTGATATATAGGAAGTCCCATTTTGGTCGCCAGAAAAGTTTCGGGCTAATCGGTAATGTACCGGGAGTGCCGGTAGTGTACGGGGAGACCACCGGGAGGGGTATTTCGACCCAAGAGGCTTCATGGGCTGTGGGAGAGTAGATACCAGCCTTTTGTGGGCTAGTGGAATTCCCACACAAGGCCCATGCGGCTGGGAGAAAAAGCCCAAGGGAAAAAGGTGGAAAAAGGCCAAAAAAAGGAGGAATCCTAGTCCTACTAGGATTGGAGGAGGAGTCCTCCTCGCCTCCCCACTTTGGCCGACCCCAAGGGCCGGATTTTTGGCAGCCAAGCCTCCTCCTCCTCTCCTCCTGTATATACTAGAGGATTTTAGGGTTTTGGCACAGAATTTTCAGCCACGTGCTGCACGTTCCTCCAGTGCATAATTTCTCCTCTAGATCGGATTTTTGTAGTGCTTAGGCGAAGCCGTGCCGGAATAGCTCCACCACCATCGCCGGAGCGCTGTCACGCTGCTGAAGAACTCTTATACCTCTCCACTCCCTCTTGCTGGATCAAGACGGCGGAGATCGTCATCAAGCCGTACGTGTGCAGAACGCGGAGGTGCCGTCCGTTCGGCGCTAGATCGGAAGGGCTATGATCAAGATCACGAGACGGATCGTGATGAGTTCGCGGGACGGATCGTGATGAGTTCGCGAGACGGATCGTGATGAGTTCGCGGGACGAATCGTGATGAGTTCGCGGGACGGATCGGGATTGGATCGCGGGACGGACCGTGATGAGATCGCGGGACGCTCGGCGATTTGGATCGCAAGACGTTAGACTACACCAACCGTGTTTCTTAACGCTTCCCGCTTAGCAATCTACAAGGGTATGTAGATCCACTCTCCCTCTCGTAGATGCTCATCACCATGGATAGGTCTTGCGTGAATGTAGGAAATTTTTTATTTCACATGCGACGTTCCCCAACACCTCGCCGGTCAATAACCAACATCGGGTTCTGGATACCCATGTTGGCTCCCACATGCTCCACGATGATCTCATCGTATGAACCACGATGTCGGGGATTCAATCAATCCTGTATACAATTCCCTTTGTCTACCGGTATGATACTTGCCCGAGATTCGATCGTCGGTATCCCTATCACGTTGATTCTCGTGTCACATTGATTCTCTACCTCACTCTATAATTCCTTGAACTTTTCAAAGGTTTCAGATTTGTGTTTCATTAAGTAGACATACCCATATCTGCTCAAGTCACCAGTGAGGGTGAGAACATAACGGTAGCCACCGCGAGCCTCGACGCTCATTGGACCACATACATCGGTATGTATTATCTCCAACAAGTCAGTTGCTCGCACCATTGTTCCGGAGAACGGAGTCTTGGTCATCTTGCCCATGAGGCATGGTTCACACGTGTCAAATGATTCAAAAACAAGAGACTCCAAAAGTCCATCAGCATGGAGTTTCTTCATGCGTTTGACACCAATATGACCAAGGCGGCAGTGCCACATGTAAGTGGACTATCCTTATCAACCTTACATATTTTGGTACTCACACTATGGACATGTGTAACATCACGTTTGAGATTCATCAAAAATAAACCATTGACCAGCGGGGCATGACCATAAAACATTTCTCTTATATAAATAGAACAACCATTATTCTCAGATTTAAATGAGTACATCAAGCGAGATCCAGATACAATGTTCATGCTCAAAGCTGGTACTAAATAACAATTATTAAGGTTTAAAACTAATCCCGAAGGTAGATGTGGAACCATTCCCGACGTGCATCGTCACCTCGTCCTTTGCCAGTCTTCGCTTATTCCGCAGCTCCTGCTTGGAGTTACAAATGTGAGCAACTGCACCGGTATCAAATACCCAGGAGCTACTATGAGCGCTGGTAAGGTACACATCAATAACAAGTATATCACATATACCTTTAACGTTGTCGGCCTTCTTATCCGCTAACTACTTATGGTAGTTCCGCTTCCAGTGACCAGTACCCGTGCAATAAAAGCACTTAGTCTCAGGCTTGGGTCCATTCTTGTTCTTCTTCTTGGCAACCTGCTTACCGGGAGCGGCAACTGCTTTGCCGTCTTTCTTGAAGTTCTTTTTACCCTTGCCTTTCTTGAAACTAGTGGTCTTATTGACCATCAACACTTGATGCTCCTTTTTGATCTCGGCCTCCGCTGATTTTAGCATCGAGTACAACTCAGGAATGGACTTCTCCATACCCCGCATGTTGTAGTTTATCACAAAGCTCTTGTAGCTAGGTGGGAGCAACTAGAGGATTCTGTCAATAACCGAGTCATCCGAAAGATTAACTCCCAATTGAGACAAGCGGTTGTGCAACCCAGACATTTTGAGTATGTGCTCACTAACATAACTATTTTCCTCCATCTTACAACTGAAGAACTTGTAGGAGATATCATATCTCTCGACCCGGGCATGAGCTTGGAAAACCAATTTCAGCTCTTGGAACATCTCATATGCTCCGTGTTGCTCAAAACGCTTTTGGAGCCCCGGTTCTAAACTTTAAAGCATGCCGCACTGAACCAGGGAGTAATCATCACAGCACGATTGCCAGGCGTTCATAACGTCCTGAGCCACTGGGAAAATGGGTGCGTCACCTAGCGGTGCATCAAGGACATATAATCTTTTGGAAGCTATGAAGATGATCCTCAAGCCATGGACCCAGTCCACATAGTTGCTTCCATCATCTTTCAGCTTGGTTTTCTCTAGGAACGCGTTGAAGTTGAGGGCAACATTAGCGTTGGCTATTGGATCTACAATATAGATTGTAAAGACAATTTTAGACTAAGTTCATGATAATTAAGTTCACATAATCAAACTATTTAATGAACTCCCACTTAGATAGACATCTCTCTAGTCATCCAAGTGACAAATGATCCACGTCAACTAGCCCGTGTCCGATCATCACGTGAGACGGACTAGTCATCCATGGTGAACATCTCCATGTTGATCGTATCTTCTATACGACTCATGTTCGACCTTTCGGTCTCCCGTGTTCCGAGGCCATGTCTGTAAATGCTAGGCTCGTCAAGTCAACCTAAGTGTATCGCGTGTGTAAATCTGGCTTACACCCGTTGTATGCGAACGTTAGAACCTATCACACCCGATCATCACGTGGTGCTTCGGAACAACGATCCTTAGAAATGGTGCACAGTTAGGGTGAACGCATTTCTTGAAATTTCAGTGAGAGATCATCTTATTTAGCTACCGTTGTTCTAAGCAAATAAGATGTAAACATGATAAACATCACATGCAATCAATATAGTGACATGATATGGCCAATATCATCTTGCTCCTTTGATCTCCATCTTCGGGGCACCATGATCATCATTGTCACCGACACGACACCATGATCTCCATCATCATGATCTCCATCATCGTGTCTTCATGAAGTTGTCTCGCCAACTATTACTTCTACTGCTATGGCTAACAGTTAGAAATAAAGTAAAGTAATTACATGGTGTTCTTGATTGATACGCGGGTCATACAATAAATTAAGACAACTCCTATGGCTCATGCCGGTTGTCATACTCATCGACATGCAAGTCGTGAATCCTATTACAAGAACATGATCAATCTCATACATCACAATGCATCACATCACATCCTTTGGCCATATCACATCACAAGGCATATGCTGCAAAAACAAGTTAGACGTATTCTAATTGTTGTTGCAAGTTTTTACGTGGCTGCTATAGGTTTCTAAGGAGAACGTTTCTTACCTACGTCAAAACCACAATGTGACATGCCAATTGCTATTTACCCTTCATAAGGACCCTTTTCATCGAATCCGATCCGACTAAGGTGGGAGAGACAGACACCCGCTAGCCACCTTATGGAACAAGTGCATGTCAGGCGGTGGAACCAGTCTCACGTAAGCGTACGTGCAAAGTTGGTCCGGGCCGCTTCATCCCACAATATCGCCGAATCAAGATAAGACTAGTAACGGTAAGCAAATTCACAAAATCGACACCCACAACAACTTGTGTTCTACTCGTGCATAGATTCTACGCATAGACCTAGCTCATGATGCCACTGCTGGGAGACGTAGTAGTAAATCAAAAAAATTCCTACGTGTCACCAAGATCTATCTATGGAGAAACCAAAAATGAGCAAAGGGGGAGTGCACCTTCATACCTTTTAAGATCGCAAAGCGGAAGCGTTACTAGAACGCGGTTGGTGCAGTCGTACTCGCAGCGATTCAGATCGCGGTGGATTCCGATCTAAGCGTCGAACAACGGCGCCTTCGCGTTCAACACACGTGCAGCCCGGTGACATCTCCTAGCCTTGATCAAGCAAGGAGGAAGGAGAGGTTGAGGGAGAGCTCCAGCAGCATGACAGCGTGGTGACGATGGAGCTGCATGGTACTCCGGCACGGCTTCGCCAAGCGCTACGGAAGACGAGGAGGAGGAGGGGTAGGGCTGCACCGAGAGAGGAAGAAACTCGTGTGTTGGTAGCCCCCCAAAACCCCACTATACATAGGAGGAGGAGGTAGGGCGCAGCCCCTAGGGTTCCCACCCTAGGGCCGGCAGAAGCCCCAGATGGCATCTGGTGCGGCGGCCAGAGAGGAAGAGGGAGGGGCGGCGCCCTAGGTGGGCCTAGGGCCCATCTGCCCCTAGGGTTTGCCCTCCTCCCACCAAATGCTGCGCCTTGGGCCCTTGTGGGAGGTGCACCAGCCCACCTAGGGGCTGGTTCCCTCCCACCTGCGGCCCATGCAGCCCTCTGGTGCGAGTGGCCCCACATGGTGGACCCCCGGAACCCTTCTGATGGTCTCGGTACGTTACCGGTGATGCCCGAAACACTTCCGGTGACCAAAACCTCACTTCCTATATATCAATCTTTACCTCCGGACCATTCCGGAACTCCTCGTGATATCCGGGATCTCAGCCGGGACTCCGAACAACCTTTGGTAACCATGTATACTATTTCCCTATAACCCTAGCATCATCGAACCTTAAGTGTGTAGACCCAATGGGTTCGGGAGGCACGTAGACATGACCAAGACACCTCTCCGGTCAAACACCAACAGCGAGATCTGGATACCCATGTTGGCTCCCACATGCTCCACGATGATCTCATCGGATGAACCACGATGTCGGGGATTCAATCAATCCCGTATACAATTCCCTTTGTCTACCGGTATGATACTTGCTCGAGATTCGATCGTCGGTATCCCTCTACCTTGTTCAATCTCGTTACCGACAAGTCTCTTTACTCGTTCCATAACACATCATCCCGTGGCTAACTCCTTAGTCACATTGAGATCATTATGATGATGTCTTACCGGGTGGGCCCAGAGATACCTCTCTATCACACGGAGTGACAAATCCCAGTCTCGATTCGTGCCAACCCAACAAACACTTTCGAAGATACCCGTAGTGTACCTTTATAGCCACCCAGTTACGCTATGACATTTGGCACACCCAAAGTATTCCTACGGTATCCAGGAGTTGCACAATCTCATGGTCTAAGGAAATGATACTTGACATTAGAAAAGCTTTAGCAGACGAACTACACGATCTTGTGCTATGCTTAGGATTGGGTCTTGTCCATCACATCATTCTCCTAATGATGTGATCCCGTTATCAACGACATCCAATGTCCATGGTCATGAAACCGTGACCATCTATTGATCAACTTGCTAGCCAACTAGAGGCTCACTAGGGACATGTTGTGGTCTATGTATTCACACATGCATTACGGTTTCTGGTTAATACAATTATAGCATGAACAATAGACAATTATCATGAACAAGGATCTACAATAATAACCATTTTATTATTGCCTCTAGGGCATATTTCCAACATAAAGACCCTGTTTTCGGTATGATAGAGCGGGCTAGTAACTTACTGGAAATAATACATGTTGATCTATGCGGTCCAATGGGTGTTGTAGCATTTGGTGGATATCGTTATTTTCTTACCTTCACTCATGATTTGAGTAGACATGGGTATATTTACTTAATGAAACACAAGTCTGAGACGTTTGAAAAGTTCAAGCAAATTTAGAGTGAAGTTTGAGATCATCGTGATAAGAAGATAAAATTTCTACGATATGATCGTGGAGGAGAATATCTGAGTCACGAGTTTGGTATACAACTTAAGACAATGTGGAAATTGTTTCACAGCTCATGCCGCCTAGAACACCATAGTGTGATGGTGTGTCCGAATGTCATAGTCGTGCTCTATTGGATATGCTGTGTACTATGATGTCTCTTATCGTTTTGCCACTATCGTTTTGGGGTAATGCATTAGAGACAACTACATTCACTTTAAATAGGGCACCATCTAAATCCATTGAGATGACATTGTATGAATTATGGTTTGATAGAAACCTAAGCTGTCATTTCTCGGAGTTTGGGAATGTGACACTTATGTCTGATAAGCTCAAACCCAAAGCGGAAAAGTGCAACTTCATAGGATACCCTAAGAACAGTTGGGTATACCTTCTATCACATATATGAGTGCAAAGTGTTTGTTGCTAAAAATGGGTCCTTTCTTGAGAAATAGTTTCTCTCAAAAGAATTGAGTGGGAGGAAGATAGAACTTGATGAGGTTGTTGAACCTTTGTTTCAACCAGAGAGTAGAGCAGCGCAGAAAGATGTTTCTGTGGAACCTACATCAGTTGAAGAGGAAGTTAATGATGATGATCATGAAGCTTCGGGTCAAGTTACTATCGAACCTCGTAGGTCGACAAGGACGCGTACTGCTCCTGAGTGGTACGACAACCCTGTCTTGGAGGTCATGTTGTTGGACAACGATGAACCTACAAACTATGGAGAAGCGATGATGGGCCCGGATTCCAACAAATGGTTAGAGGACATGAAATCCAAGAAAGGATCCATGTATGAAAACCAAGTGTGGACTTTGGTAGACTTTCCCGTTGAACGGCAAGTCGTTGTGTACGAATGGACCTTTAAGATGAAGACAGATGTTGATGGTGAATGTCACCATTTATAAAGCTCGACTTGTCGCAAAGAAGATTCTTCCAAGTTCAAGGAGTTGACTGCGATGAGACTTTCTCACCCGTAGCGATGCTAAAAGTCTGTTGAAATTATGTTAGCAGTTGCTACATTTTTTAGTTATTAAATTTGGCAGATGGATGTCAAAACATAGTTTCCTTAAACGTTTTCCGTGAGGAAAGGTTGTATGTGATACAACCGGAAAGTTTTGTCACTCCTGAGGATGCTAAAAGGTGTGCAAGCTCCAACAATCCTTCTATGGGCTGGAGCAAGCATCTCGGAGTTGGAATATACGCTTTGATGAGGTGATCAAATTTTTTGAGTTTATACAAAGTTTATGAGAAACTTGTATTTACAAGAAAGTGAGTGGGAGCACTATCGAATTTTTGATAAGTATATGTGGTTGACATATTGTTGATCAGAAATAATGTAGAATTTCTAGAAAGCATAAAGGGTTGTTTGAAAAGATTTTTTCAAAGGAAGACCTGGAAAAAGCTACTTAATTGTTGGGCATCGAGATCTATAGAGATAGATCAAGACGTTCGATAAAACTTTCGATGAGTACATACCTTGACAAGATTTTGAAAGAGTTCAAAATGGATCAGTCAAAGAAAGAGTTCTTGCCTGATTTGTGAGGTGTGGAGTTGAGTGAGACTCAAAGCTCTACCACGGCATAAGAGAGAGAAAGGACGAAGGTCGACCCCTATGCTTTATCCTTAGGCTCTATATAGTATGCCATGTTGTGTACCGCACCTGTGTGTGCCTTGCCATGAGTTTGTGAAGGGGTACAAGAGTGATCAAGGAGTGGATCACTGGACAGCGGTCAAAATTATCCTTAGTAACTAGAGGACTAAGGAAATATTTCTCGATTATGGAGGTCATAAAGAGTTCATCGTAAAGGGTTACATCGATGCAAGCTTTAACACCAATCCGGATGACTCTTAGTAGCAATCCAGATACGTATAGTGGAGTAGACATTTGGAATAGCTCCAAGTGGAGCGTGGTAGCAGTGTCTACAGTATGACATAGAGATTTTCAAAGTACACATGGATCCGAATGTCGCAGACCCGTTGGCTAAAACCTCTTTCACATGCAAAACATGATCGGACCCTAGAACTCATTGGGTGTGAGATTCATAACAAATCACATGGTGATGTGAACTAGATTATTAACTCTAGTGCAAGTGGGAGACTGTTAGAAATATGCCCTAGAGGCAATAATAAATTAGTTATTATCATATTTCCTTGTTCATGATAATCGTTTATTATCCATGCTAGAATTGTATTGATCAAAAACTCAGATACATGTGTGGATACATAGATAACACCATGTCCCTAGTATGCCTCTAATAGACTAGCTCGTTGATCAGGGATGGTTAAGGTTTCCTAGCCATGGACATGATATGTCATTTGATGACGGGATCACATCATTAGGAGAATGATATGATGAAAAAGACCCAAACTATAAACGTAGCATAACATCGTGTCAGTATATTGCTACAGTTTTCTGCATGTCAAGTATCTGTTCCTATGACCATGAGATCATGCAACTAATTGACACCGGAGGAGTACCTTGTGTGTATCAAACATCGCAACATAACTGGGCGACTATAAAGGTGCTCTACAGGTATCTCCGAGGGTGTCTGTTGGGTTGGCATGGATCAAGACTGGGATTTGTTAATCCGTGTGACGGAGAGGTATCTCAGGGCCCACTCGGTAATACAACATCACTATAAGCCATGAAAGCAATGTGACTAAAGAGTTAACCACGGGATCTTGTATCACGAAACGAGTAAAGAGACTTGCCAGTAACGAGATTGAACTAGGTATAGAGATACCGACGATCAAATCTCGGGCAAGTAACATACCGAAGAACAAAGGGAACAGCATACGGGATTATCTGAATCCTTGACATAGAGGTTCGACCGATAAAGATCTTCGTAGATTATGTAGGAACTAATATGGGCATCTAGGTCCCGCTATTGGTTATTGACCGTAGAGGTGTCTCGGTCATGTCTACATAGTTCTCGAACCCGCAGGGTCTGCACACTTAAGGTTCGGTGACGTTTCGGTAGTATAGAGTTATGTATGGTGGAGATCGAAGGTTGTTTGGAGTCCCGGATGAGATCCCGGACGGCACTAGGAGCCCCGGAATGGTCCGAAGGTAAAGATTGATATATAGGAAGTCCTGTTTTGGTCACTGGAAATGTTCCGGGCTCATCGGTAGTGTACCGAGAGTGCCGGGAGGGTGCCGGGGGACCATCGGGAGGGGTGTATCGACCCAAAGGGCCACATGGGCTGTGCAAGGTGGCAAACCAGCCCCTGGTGGGCTGGCCGAAGCCCTCACTAAGGCCCATGCGGCTGAGGGTGGGAAAACCCCAAAGGTGGAAAGGTGGAAAGGGTTTCCAAGTGGAGAGGAGGAATCCTACTCCTAGTAGGATTGGAGTAGCACTCCTCAACCTCCAATTTCGGTCAAACCTTGAGGGTTTGAGGCTGCCTCCTCCCCTACCTCCCTCCTATATATACTAGAGGAATTAGAGGGGAAATCTAACCCTAATTTCCACGTGCTTCCTCTACTTCATCTAGATCGGTTTTCTCCTCTAGTCTAGTTTGGCAGTGCTTAGGCGAAGCCCTGCTAGAATAGTTCCACCACCATTGCCGCCACGTCGTCGCTCTGCTAGAGAACTCATCTACCTCTTTGTTCCCTCTTGCTGGATCAAGAAGGCGGAGATCGTCATCGAGCTATACGTGTGCTGAACGTGGAGGTGTCGTCCGTTTGGCGCTAGATCGGAAGGACCGTGATTAGGATCGCGAGACGATTTGTGATTTGATTGTGGAACGGATCGTGATGGGATCGCGGGACGGATCGTGATTGGATCACGAGATGGATCGTGATGGGATCGTGGAACGCTCGGCGATTTGGATCGCGAAGACGTTCGGCTATATCAACCGTGTTTCTTAACGCTTCCCGCTTAGCGATCTACAAGGGTATGTAGATCCACTCTCCCCTCTCATAGATGCTCATCACCATGGATAGATCTTGCTTGTGCCTAGGAATTTTTTTGTTTCCCATGCAACGTTCCCCAACAATATTGACGATCGAATCTCAGGCAAGTAACATACAAATGGACAAGGGGAACGGCATGCGGAATTAACTGAATCCTTGACCCCGCCCCTTGCTTGATGGCAAATTAATCAAATCGGTGTGTGCTTTTAAACAAAAATCCATGTGTTGCATAGTGTTTTCCTCTTGCACGATACAAAATGCCATCCTAGATGTATTTTAAAATTTGTCATGGTATCTTCTATTCCTATAGCTACAACCCACTAGCTATTTTTTTCTAAATATGCAACTATACCACATAAGCAAGTCATGCATGCAAGTCATAAAATTATATCGTTTTGCATTAGTTTATGCGTGCAAGCATGACATCATCAATTCATGCACGTTACTTAAAAGTTATTTTTGCATTAGATTTTATATTAACAATATATGTGTTGGTCACTTGCATCATACCTATGTAGTTCACATTCACATTTTTTTGAATTGACGTTGTTTTAATTGTAATTCATTTCTTTCTCTCTTTCTATATTCTTTGTAGTTTATTTTTATTTTTAAGCTAACATTATCTTCCCATAAGTTATAGATGTTTCTGTACAAACTTTTATGCATTCGTTAGCAAGTTTCCCGCACCAACGCGTCGGGGCATCATCTAGTTTTAATGAAAATTGCCATGCTTTTATATAAGAAGTTTGCCTTGTATGTAAAAAATAGCACTAAGTATGACCAAAAATTGCCATGGCAAATGTATGTTGAAATTTGCCATTGTATTTTAATTAAATATTCATGCTTGTACAAGAAATTTTCCATCTACCATGTACATGTTTATTTATTTTTCTTATATGATTGTAGCAAAAACATGTACATGTTTTTTTTCCTTCTCTCATGCGAATGAAAACTACTCCCCTCCTATGTTAAATTGCCATGCCTGCTCAAAGTTCACAAAGGAGATTCCAAAAAAGTTGTACCGGTAAGGATACAAATTTTAAAAATGCTATAATGATCATGGCAAAAAGTGAAATAATTTGTACTGGACACATGGTAAATTTAACAATTTAACTGTATTTCCATTGTTTGATGTATATCACAATAACAAAACAGATATTTAATAATAAAAAATTAAGAGAGACGAAGAGATATTGTAAAGCAACGGAATCGCAACAAAGACGAGGCTGCTCAACCATCCGCCCTAAATAGGGTAGAGGAGCTCAACACCGGCCGCCACCATCGTCTACACCACCACCACCACCGGCCGCTGCCTGCCATGGCATACACGGAGCCTCTCCTTTTCACCACGCCACACCACAGCCCGCGCGCCCTCCACCGGGTCAGCGCCTTCGGTCCCCCCACCCCCGCCCCCACGCCCAGGAAGGCCGGCCAAGACGACGACGACGACGACGCCCTTGCCGGCAGCAGCATGGTAGTGTCGGTGCGCGAAGACGAGACCGGCGCGCTCGTGGCCATCGTTGGCGGCGAAGGCGACGAGCCGGATGACGACCCACGGGACGCGCCGCCCGCGCGGACGGCGTGCGCCGGGCTGGCGCTGTTCGCGGAGGAGTCGCGGCGGCTGTGGGCCATCGGCGCGCCCATCGCGTTCAACATCCTCTGCCTCTACGGCACCAACTCCACCACGCAGATCTTCGTCGGCCACATCGGCAACCGCGAGCTCTCCGCCGTCGCCATCGGCCTCTCCGTCGTCTCCAACTTCTCCTTCGGCTTTCTCGTGAGTCCCCATCCAACTTTTGTTATTGTTCCTCCCCCGATCCACCGATCATGGCGATCCAGATCGAATTGACAATGGATGCATGGAACATGCATGCAGCTGGGCATGGGGAGCGCGCTGGAGACGCTGTGCGGGCAGGCGTTCGGGGCGGGGCAGGTGGCGATGCTGGGCGTATACATGCAGCGGTCGTGGATCATCCTCACGGCCTCGGCGCTCCTCCTCTCGCCGCTCTACATCTTCGCCGGGTCAATCCTGCGGCTGCTCGGTCAGGAGGACTCCATCGCCACTGCCGCCGGCGAGTTCACGCTCCGCATCATCCCGCAGATGTTCGCGCTCGCCATCAACTTCCCCACGCAGAAATTCCTGCAAGCGCAGAGCAAGGTGGCGGCGCTGGCGTGGATCGGCTTCGCCGCCCTGATCGCCCACGTCGGCCTGCTGGCCCTCTTCGTGTCCGCGCTCGGCTGGGGCGTCGCCGGCGCCGCGGCGGCCTACGACATCTCCTCCTGGCTAACCGCGCTCGCGCAGGTGGCGTACGTGGTCGGGTGGTGCCGGGATGGGTGGACGGGCCTGTCCCGCGCTGCGTTCACCGAGCTCTGGGCCTTCGTCAAGCTCTCCCTCGCCTCCGCCGTGATGCTCTGCCTCGAGATCTGGTACATGATGGTGCTCGTGGTGCTCACGGGCCACCTCGACGACGCCGAGATCGCCGTGGACTCCATCTCCATCTGCATGAACATCAACGGGTGGGAGGGGATGCTCTTCATCGGCCTCAGCGCGGCCATCAGCGTGCGCGTGTCCAACGAGCTGGGCTCTGGCCGGCCGCGCGCCACGGTGCACGCCGTGGCGGTGGTGCTGGCGCAGTCGCTGGCTCTCGGGCTGGCGGCCATGGTGCTGATTCTGGCGACGCGGAACGAGTTCTCCGTCATCTTCACGGGCGACCGGCACCTGCAGAAGGCCGTGGCCAACATCGCCGGCCTGCTCGCGGTCACCATGGTGCTCAACAGCATCCAGCCCGTCATCTCCGGCATCGCCGTCGGCGGCGGCTGGCAGGCCATCGTCGCCTACATCAACCTCGGCTGCTACTACGCCTTCGGCCTCCCGCTAGGATTCATCTTCGGCTACCTCTTCCGATGGGGCGTCAGGGTAAGCTAACCATACACAAACACACCACCACCGCCGATCAGTTCCAGGCAGCATCCACCATGATCGCATTGCTGCAAGCAATGCTGATTGATCTCGATCTTATTTATCAGGGGATTTGGGCGGGGATGATGTGCGGGACGGCGTTGCAGACGGCGATCCTCATGTACATGGTCTTCATGACCGACTGGAAGGCCGAGGTAACTTAAGTTCCATCTGCAACCAGGGGACTAAATTCCCTCTTGTTTAGTTGAAATTTCGGCTGATCAATGGAAGATTTGATTTCAGGCATCGAGGGCGCTGGAGAGGGTGAGATTATGGGGAGGGCAGCACGACAAGCTTCCCACAACAGACACGGAAGACACTAGCTAGCTAGCTGATCAAATTCAGAAACTGTGTAGTACTAGAGCTTGGTTTCAGTTTTCTTTTACAGACAGTGTGTAACATCAGTTAATTAATCAGACAGGGAATTACTTATCTCAAGATGAGTTAAATACTTAAATCTAGGCTCCTTTTGACCTTGATTGTAGAAACACCTACGTATATACGTAGAACTACGTGCTGGATATATGACACTCAACTGAAATTTTTGGGAACTTCACTTGAGTATTGGGTAATCTTATGAAGTTAAAGTTTTTTTTGCCAAGCAATCCTAGCCAGCACACAACCTATCGACCTCGCCGGTTGATTCCGTCAGCCTCCCTCGCCTCCGGCAGACAGTTTTTACGCCAAAATCGCAGGCGGGAAGACCGTGAATCTTCGCGTTCGTTGGCATTTTGGTGTCCTGGTGTTGTTCATACGCAAACCATTTGAACTCATGTTTGACATGGGAAAAATATCAAGCTTTTAAGATTCCACGCATACATTCAACACTGTTATTAATCTATATTTTCTGGAATTCAAAATGTCGAGCATAACATGCAAAGCAAGGTGAAGATCATCAAACATAGAACAAAGTGATCTAAAATGCTCAAACATTGAACATCAAACACCACCATTGCCACACTCAAACTTCTCCATCTTTGAATTGGATGCGACTAACAAGACTTTGAGCTATAGTGGAGAGGTTTTGGGTTGAATTGCGTTTGAGACATTGTCTTACCGTGTATTCTGATGGGGTTTTATACTCTCGGATGTTGTTTAATCTGTTAGTGAAACGGAATGATCATTGAATATAAATCATGATTAATTTAGTCTCAAAAAAACTTGATGGGGTGATCATCAAGGTAGACTTTGAGAAAGCTTGTGCGGCAGGATGATCCTTTGTCAACCATCATATTACACATAGCTGTCAATATGTTGGTTGCCCTTATTGCAAATGGCTAAAGAGAATGGTCATGTCGGTGGCACTTGGTAGATGTCGTGGTGTTCATATTGCAATATGTTGATGGCAGCACACGACCATGAGCCGGGAGACAGGTTCGCGCCCCAAATTTTTATATCATTTTGAGCATAGACTTGGCCAATATTTCTATTCAAATTGGCAATACCAACATCTTAGTTCAATTTATTTTTCCAAAACTTTCAAAAACAAATAAGTAGATACTACATGCGTGCAGTAGTAATCTGGGATATTTTAAGTTTATTTGGACAAAAGGATTAGAAGATAATGACTATTTTTGCTAAACAAATTCAAAATTTGATTCAAAGTTTGATATTCCTTTTAAATACCAGATTGTTTTGGTAAATAGTAAATGTTTTCGGTAGTAAAGTGGGAAATTTTAAACTTATTAGGACAAAAGGATTGTGAGATAATGACTTTTTAGTTAGACAGATCAAAATTATCGTTCAAAATTTGATATTTTCCAAATATCCATAAAAAACTACTACCCTCTGTCCAAAAATAAGTGGCGTGGTTTTAGTTCGAAATGATTAGGAGATAATGAATTTTTCGAACGGAGGGAGCAGTAAATACTAAATGTTTCCACTAGTAATCTGGGAAAATATGAGATTATTCAAAAGGACGAGAAGAAGATGATTTTTTAGTTTTCATGGGTAGGGTCGTTTGTCTCCAGGGTGCATATGCTCTTGGATGAACAATAAATAAAATTTAAATTTTCGATCACTATTTTTGTAGAAGTTCTAGTTAGTTTAACAAGCGTGCTTGCCAATTTTTATAATAAACGGGATAACAGTGCTTCATTACTGAAATAAAATAAAATTAAGTGTAACATTTAGAGGTAACATTTGGTGTTTGACTTGTTTTTTTTTTTTTTTGCACATGTCAAAATGCTTGAGCTTTCCCCTTAAAAAATTGCAGGCATCATTTTTTATGAGAAGGAGCATATGCTCCCAAGAGCCAAATTGGGTTTCTGGTTTTCATGTCCCTTAACTTGAGCCCACCCTTCATTTTCTTTCTGCATTCGCACTAGATGACACCATCCTTTTCTTCAAACATTATATGTACAAGGGAGTCAATATGAAGTTGATCTTTTGCATATTTTCATAACCTTTTTGCCTTGAAAACAATTTATGTACGGATGAAATGTTTTTGCTTTGGTAAGCCCAAACAAGCGGGGAACTGGCACAAGCAACTTTTAAGTTGTGAGATTGGCTCACTCTAGTTTCAGTATCTCGTGATTCATATCCATACCACAAACTTCTTATAAAGAAATGGAAAAAGGATTGAGGACCATTTTAAGAGAATGGTCGGTAGTCAGAAAAGCAAGTTTTGCCCTGGGGTGGGTGAGGACGATCCTTATCAAATTAATTGTTCCCATTAGTCTGTTGGTATCTATGTCATCGTTCTTTAAGATATTTGAAGGGGCAAGGATAAAAATATACTTTACATATCCAGATTTTTTGTCAATGTGATGAGCACTAAAAAAAATACATGTTAACTAATGAGACATTGTTTGTAGCGCAAACGATCAAGGGGGCTTGGAAGATGAAGATTTTGAAAAAATCATGTGCTTATTCAACAAATGGTTGTTCAAGTTATTTACTATGGAAGAAGGGTCGCATGAGTTTTACTACGCATTAAATACCTTAGCTCTAAGTCCCTGGCCCATGTAACAAAAAGCAGACGAATTCAAATTTTTAGACGTTTGATGAGAGTTAAAGGTGGTTTCTATATCAGATGCTCCTTCTTGGTTGGTGATGTTCCGACAATGAGATTTTGGGGAAGACACCTAGTTAGGGGACACGCCATTGGATCTTCGGTATCCGCCTTGTATAATATCGTGCAACAGAAAGAAGTTTTGTCGCATTAGTGGTATGTGATCTATCGTTTAATATTGCATGTCGGCGGACTCTCACCCAGGACAACTAGATGGCATATTTTCGTAAATAGGTTGATGGCATCAACTTATCACATGACCCGATGTTTTTCATTGGAAGTTGAATTCATTTCTTGTGGATCTTCTTACTCTTGGGTGTTTGGGCACCCTGGACGAAAGCAGACACCTCAAAGCCACATTCCATTATGGTGAAGCTTTGTGGTGGTGTGTGGAGCCTCCAATTAAGTTGTAGAGAGAGGAGTGCAGCGTTTTGGTGCCAAGGCTCATGTGCAACCGGTAAAAAAACCACAAACAATTCCAATTTTTTCCATGGTAGAAAATTTATTGCATGAGGTCCGATCCAATTTTCAGGTCATTTGGACATCTGAGTAGTTCTCGTCAAAAAAGACAAATCGCTCAGAACAGTGCATGAACAATAAACCTTTTTACAAACCCTGAATTTGTTTTTTTGCCGAGAGTTGCTAAGATGTCCAAATGATTTGAAAATTTGAGCGGACCTCCCGCATCAACTTATCTACCATGCAAAAGAAAATTTGTATTTTTCTAAATTTTGTAATATTTTTCTTGATTTTTTATTCAGTGGGGTGTAGATGAGCCTGGTTCGAAATTGGATTATCAATAGAGAGAGCCCCAAACTTGTTTATAAAGGTTCTTGCTGCTATCTTCAAGGGCACCACTCGTGGGTTCACAACACCTTGCATTGTGCAAGGGTATGAGGGGAATACGGTGCGTCAGTGGGACGCTTTGGGAGCATCATGCTTCCACGCCCCTCAAATGGAGACGGACCTCCACCAAAAAAGGGAACTTTGGAAATACATCTCGGCTTTATCGTCTTCACTTATGGTTACATCTTACCTTTCCTTTGTGCAAACTTTTATCTTGTGTTTTCCCCTGCTTGCACTTGTTGTGTGTTCTGCTTGTCATATAGTTTTTCAACCTAATAGCATATCTAGACAACTTATTTTATTGTTGAGCGAAACTAAGGACAAAGTTAATTGTTAGTCGCCTATCCAGCCCCCTCCTAGTGGACCACGCCGATCTTCTCAGAGGGGTTGCAACCCACGATCTATGTTGTGCCGCTATAGTCTGGGCTCTTAGAATTAAAGTTTCATTCCGTAGTGGCACCATGCGAGCCACCTTGCGAATCAAGAATATGATATTCCAATATGTTGATCCCCAAAATCACTAGTTAAGGGGTATTCCTTGCAAAGGTCATTCCCAGTTTCAGACGCTGATAAGTGGCGCACTGCATGTATGTCATTAGTCACAACCTGAGAGTTTCCCGTTATTTCATATATTCTTTATTCAAAACGTTTTATGCCTTAAATCACGCGTCCAAATCTTGAATCGTTTTCACCATTGGATTTCTCGTGCCGAGATCTTTGAAACTAGATGCCGTGTTAATAGGTTTTGACGAACTTTTTTTCTCACAAAAAATCCGACCGAAAAACCAGGTGCTTCTCGTGGAAGCAAAAAACACATTTTTTTTCTTTTGAGAGACACAATAGAGCTTCTCACGAAAGTAAATTAGTGCATCCATGAGAAGCAAATTTGTGATTTTCATGAATAGAAAAAACATGTTTTTCCCTTCCCGAGAGGCATAAATGTGCTTCTCGCGAAATCAAATCTATGCCTCCACCGGAATAATGTGTTTTTCTCTTTTCATGAGACACAAATGTAGAAGCAAATCTGTGCTTCGCCAAAAAAAATGTTTTTTTTTGTTTTTTGAGAGGCACAACTATGCTTTTCGCGGGAGCAAATCTGTGCCTACACGAGAAGTAAATCTGTGCTTCCGTTTGAAGGAAAAAACTGACTATTTTTTCTTTGTTTTTTTTACCAAAAACCAATGGAAAACCGGGCAAAATCTGTAAAGCCCAAAAAACCCTTTCAAAACTCGAAAACAAGTACAAAAAGGAAAAAAAGAATATCCCACAGGAACGCTCAACACATGACACGTGGCGACGGCCGCACACCCCTTGACACTCTCTCAGCCCTAAAGCGACTCTTGCAGGGCTCCCACAAGGGATACCCCTTAATTAGGCACCTTGACGGTGTTGTCTACAATATAGAGAAGGTTTAAAAGGTGTGAAATCTAGTTGTATCAGATCGCTACTCTTAATGGTTATTGCGGATCTATTTGTGTCTTCCCGTTATGACATGGGCCTTTACAAAAAGGGGTTAAACTGAAAGTCCTAATTTGAGCTCGAGCTCAAATGCTATTGGCATGGACAGTAAAATAAAAAAAATCAATTTTGATTTCTTCTGACAAACATTAAGAAATGTTTTAGTGCTTGCAATTTTTCGTCATCCTATCACATTTGTGGCAGTCGTGGCAAAAAATATAAAATCAATGCTCCAAAATGGTTTCGAAAATAGCATATTCAAAGCATCAATTTATTTTTTCTCACAATTTCCACAAATGTGATTCGAAGATGGAATTTGCAAGCACTTAGTAGATATCTTAAAGTTTGCCATAAAAATTAGAAATTTTGAATTGTTTTTCATATTTTCTTGATTTTATTGTTCATCCTTGCTCATTTGAGCCCGAGCTAAGAAACTCCATGTGATAAAAGATGGGCCTACATTAGATGATATATCTAAAAATAATAAATAAATAATTTTATTTTCGAAAACCAGGAAATGAACAAAAATCTACTACGGCTTCCACAAATTTGATTCCAAGATGAATATTTGTAAGCACTTCGAACATTTCTTAAAGTTTACCATAAAGATAATTCAGATTTTTTTGTTTTTTCTTCATAATTTTCTGACTTTCACAAATGTGATTCCGAGATGAATTTTTGCAAGCACTTACACAATTTCTCAAAGTTTGCCATAAACATAAATCATAAATTTTTGAATTTATTTTCATACTTTTTCACTTCCACAAATGTGTTTCCAAGATGAAATTTTGCAAGCACATGTAACATTTCTTAAAGTTCACAAATTTTTGAATTTTTTTCATAACTTTTTGACTTCCACAAATGTGATACCAAGTGGAATTTTTGCAAGCACTCAGAACATTTCTTAAAGTTTGCCATAAAAAAATTCAGTTTTTTTTTTGTCATGTTTTTTTTTGAACTTCCACAAATGCGTTTCCGAGATGACATTTATCAAGCACATGTAAGTACTCCCTCCGTAAAGTAATATAAGACGTTATAGATCACTACTTTAGTGATCCAATACATCTTATATTACCTTACAGAGATAGTATGTAGCATTTCTTAAAGTTTATCATAAACGTTTCCAAGATGAAATTTATCAAGCACATGTAAGTATGTAACATTTCTTAAAGTTTGTCATAAAAAGAAATATGATATTTTTTCTTCATGTTTTTTGATGTCAATATTCATCCGAGCCCGAGCTAAGAAACATTATGTCCTAAAAGGCGGGCCTACGTGAGATAACACTAAAAAGGCTCATATTTAGATCTAAACATAATTTAGAAATCAATTTCCTTTTTAGAAAGGAAAGAAATGAACAAAAATACACCCTCAACGAAGACCTGAACTTGAATCAGGCGCCATAGGCCACTCGGCCATCCTGACAATTTTATTCTTAATCCCATGATTAACCCTAAAATCAATTTCCCAAGCCGTTAATAATGCTGCGCGATCCAGCCGTCCGTCCACCATTCCCGTCACCAACGGCCCAGATGAAGCCCCAACCCTAATTCTCCCTCTATAAGTCCTCCCCCAAACTCCGACCCAAACCCTCACCACTCACCCTCTCAAAAACCCTAAACCCTCCCCCGGCGGCGGCGGCGGCGGCTCCCAGCAGCTCCACACGACCCACACCATGAGGGCACCCATGAGAGGAGGAGGAGGGCGCGGCGGCGGCAGGGGCTTCGGCGACAGCGGCGGCCGCGGGCGCGGGCGCGGCTTCGGCGGTAGGAGCGACGGCGGCGGCCGCAGCGGTGGTAGGGGGTTCGGTGGCCGGAGCGTCGGTAGGGGCCGCGGTGGCGGCAGGGGTGGCGGAAGGGGAGGCCCTGGCATGAAGGGCGGGGCCAAGGTGGTCGTCGTGCCCCACAAGCACGACGGCGTCTTCATCGCCAAGGCTAAGGAGGACGCGCTCTGCACCAAGAACATGGTCGCCGGCGAGTCCGTCTACGGCGAGAAGAGGGTCTCCGTCCAGGTCCGTGCTCGCTTGCTTCTCATGCTTGTTTACAGTTCCTCACTTATTTGTTTCACTGCTACTGTGTGGGTATGTCATCGATAAACACTTCACTGTGGGTAAACCAGCTTTGATTCAGCGGGGTCATCAGCTTAGATTCGGCTGTTATTAGTTCTTAGATGTTCACCTGGTGTCGTTAGTTTTTAGATGTTCACCTGCTTCATATTCGATTTTTATACTATGTATGCTTATAGAGCATATGAATGACGTTCTTTGCTGTTCGAAAGATGCACTTTTTTTATGCCTGTATGTAAATGATGACATTACTGGCTGAGAGATGCACTTGTTTTTTTTTGGGTGCCGATGTGAAATGATGTTCATTATTATTGTTCTAGAGATGCACATGTAGGCTGATGTTTATTGTTGTTTTGGTATTATGCAGAACGAGGATGGATCCAAGGTCGAATACAGGGTGTGGAACCCCTTCAGGTCCAAGCTGGCTGCTGCCGTGCTCGGTGGTGTGGACAACATCTGGATTGTAAGTCCTCTTTGTGCCTTGACTCCGATTCTGAATTGTCTGAATGCCTTGCTATTTCAGATTTTAGAATCATCGTTGTAGTAGCTGACTTCGTGGATGTTTTTATTTCAGGCTCCTGGAACTCGTGTGCTATATCTTGGAGCTGCCTCCGGAACAACCGTGTCTCATGTGTCTGACATTGTTGGACCGGTGAGATCTCGTCGCTATTTCTTAGCGTATTTCACTGAAATGTTGCATCATGTGAGTTGTCTTAACGAAGTCCATCACTCTGCAGACTGGGCTGGTGTATGCTGTTGAGTTCTCTCACCGGAGTGGCAGGGATCTTGTCAACATGGCCAAGAAGAGGACCAATGTCATCCCCATCATTGAGGATGCTAGGCACCCAGCAAAGTACCGGATGCTGGTCGGCATGGTTGATGTTATCTTTTCAGATGTTGCACAGCCTGACCAGGTATGCCTTCACAAAGAATTTCTAGAGCTCTGTTTCTACAGTATTTGCTTTCTGTCAACATCAGTTATTATAGTTTGCACTTACTGGTATTGTTTGTCTGTGTGCAACTCCTTTGTGAGTTGTTGGTGGCTTAGCAAAAGATGAGCTTTACTCGGATTCCCCTTCAGGACATCAAATGGATGATGCAAAATCGAGTCTCTGATGCGTTCATGCCTCTTTTACTTATTTGGTGTGCTGCATTTTCTGCTTTCCGATTATAGCCATACTAAAATCCATTACCATCACATTTGATGGAATATCAATTGATCCCCATATGGTTTATAGTAGCTTGTGTAACAACCTGCTGTTATTTGTGTGCAACGTTTACCTGACTTTGTGCGAATTTATTGGGGCTTAGCAAATGATGAGCTAACTCGGATTCCCCTTCAGGACATCACAATGGATGATGCAAAATCGAGTTTCTGATGCACTTATGCCCATTGCCAGATCTTTTCTTTTGCGTGTTGCTACATTTCTATGTTTTTGGTTTTCTCATATTGTATCTGACTTACTTTTGTATTAAGTTGCGTTTTATCTATCTTGTTTTGCATAACATTAAGATTGGATGGTTGGTTACATGTAGCCTTGCACCCTGCCACTGTGACCAATGGTGTATATAATTAGCTAGTCCTCTAATTATTTCGGTTTGAAGTTCCTTGTGCATTGAGGCCTGTTTTTCTAAAAAGAATCTTCTTTGACAAGTTTGATCTCACGTCATTCATTAATCCGTAGTTTGTCACTCTGGTCTGCCATTTTGATACATCTATCTCTTGTTGTACCTTTTTCCTCTTTTGACAACCGTGATGAGCCAATTTTACAGTTACAGACCTGTAATGACTCCTGCGGAAATGATCGCATGGTCAAAGAACATCTAAGGGACTGAGTTGTCTTAGAAGTTTAGATTCGTATCTTTAGCTACTTGATCGTGTTGTATTTTTATCTGCTTCTCTTAACAGTATTCGTGCCTGTGAATTAACCTGTATGGTTCCTGGGCAATGATGAGATGGGAAGCAGAAAGGAATGTTCCTCTCGCTATCCAATGTGGAATTTCTTGTGTTGCTATTGGACGTCGAGGAACTACACTTTTCTTTCTGAATTTGAATATCCTGGTTCTGTAGCTATTCCAGTTGAACTTTAATAGCTTTTCTTTCTTAGCACACAATATTAAACCCACATTTTGGCTTGATTTTGAAGTTGTTCTCACATTGAGGGGATTTTGGTACTCAAACATCAGCTTGAATACCTTTTCAGTAAAAGAATCTGAGCTTGAATATTGCATCATGGTTGGGGGTTGACTCTATTGTGGTAGCGCATTTCTAAACCTTGCCATTGCATCTTCTTTCCCACAGGCTAGAATCTTAGCCCTTAACGCATCATACTTCTTGAAGAATGGCGGCCACTTTGTCATTTCCATCAAGGTACCACTCAGTTCCATACTTAGAGAGGACGTTGCCTTGGAAAATCTCTTCAGTTTCCATCTGAGCTGACATTGCTCTTTCCTTTGGCCAGGCAAACTGTATCGACTCCACCCAGGCTGCCGAGGCCGTGTTTGCGAGCGAAGTGGAGAAGCTCAAGGCCGACCAGTTCAAGCCCTCGGAGCAGGTGACCCTGGAGCCCTTCGAGCGCGACCACGCCTGCGTCGTCGGTGGTTACAGGATGCCCAAGAAGCAAAAGTGAAGTTGAGAAGAAGAAAAGAAGTGGCGGCCTTGTTGTTTCTGCAATCTGCTTGCTCGGATGTACTAGTAGCAGTAGTAGTAATGTGACCCAAGTGTATGGGGTTTTGTGGGAACTCTTGAAGACAATTCCTGCTGTTTTACAGCAATTATGTTAAAACTTGATTTGAGCAGAAAATGTTACTCCGTCTCTTCACTATTATTAGATGTTTCGGATATTCTAATAAGGTGGCTTAAACTATGGAGTTAAAATGAGTGAATAGACTAAAAATGTTAAAACATTTTTTATTCCTGGCGCATCTTATATTTACAAAAAAAAAACCTTCTTGTGAAAGAGACTCAAACTGAAAATTTGGAGTCTCAGTAATCGTAAGGTCTGTATCAGTCACTCATACATAGCTCATAATTTATACTGTCATAGTGAGCGCTTACAATATATTTTCATGTTTTTTTCAGATTTCTGTAAAGAGGAGTATCCATTTCAGCATGCTACTCAGAGTTCATATATGGTCATCCAGCCAAACCAAGCTAGTACACCATCCAGCAAGAATAAAACAATGGAAAAGGAAGAACATCTCACCTATCAAACCCAAAGCAAGTCTAGTGCTAGCTTCTTTTGGCCATTGGAGCTAATTTTGGGGTTTTGTGTAAGCTTCCAGCCTGTAAGAGAATTATTTGTTTTACATTAAACTTGATTTGAGCAGAAAATGTTAGAAAATTGTTAGAAAGGCCCTAGAAAATTATTTTATATCTTTGACACAAACTTAATTTGGGCAGGAAACGCTCATCTTTTGCATAGTAATCTTCCCTCTAGGGCCTTTGTTTGAGCTTCACAACTTCTTCATTTTGAATAGAAGTCACAAAAGCTCCTAATCAAAAGCCATAAAAAGAGCTTTTGTGGCTTCTTGGCCAAAGTGAAAAAGCTGTAAAAGCCAAAGCTCCTAATCAAAAGCCATAAAAGGAGTTTTTGTGGCTTCTTGGTCAAAATGGAAAAGCTGTAAAAACCGAAGGTAAAGCTCAAACAAACGGGTTCTACCAAGCCTCCTCGTCCACTTTCCCCGCAGGTTCGCTTCCTATTTTGCGGAATAGGAGCAGAGCAATTCAGACTTGTCGCTAGATTACTAAGGAGAAAATTGATATGATGTGTGCCGTGCCGTGCTGGCTGCGGTCGATTGTCGAAATCATTCGGACATAACTTGACTTATTGACTAGAAGAAAAGCATGCATGCAGTGCAAGACCATGACGTGGACTGCGAATCCGCTGCTTGTCTCTGCTAGTATTATACACAATCAAGACATGTTAGTTAATCCTAACACTGTCCACACTATGTGCACTGCTCCTTATTTGCTTGTTCAATTGCTCTGCATCTGCATGGTTGACTGTCCAGATCGTTATAACTGTCCCCGCAAAAAAAAAAGAAAAAAAAGGAGAAGAAGCATTAGAGAAGTATGCGTACAACATGGCAAAGACTAAGAAGTGGACTAGCTTTGCTTGTAGACCAAACAGTGAGAGTGGTCGATAACTGGCCAGCGTGACAAATCCCGATGATTCTTTTTCCAAAATTATCCATTTGATTCTTCTTACTGATTGCTGAGTACAATAACTAGCCACGATTCTTTGTATTTATGCATGTAAATTTGTGTATTTAAGGTAGAGGGAGGGGTTGCTAGATGTGTGATCTGACACAAATTGTGTGTTATTGAGCGAATCTTGTATACAGATTACAGCTCCAACTTGTGGCGTGCTGTTCATGGCGGGCTGTCCGAATCAACAAATTCTAGCCACAACTCGAGCGTAGGAAAAGTATGCATGACAAAGACCAAGACGAGGCTTGGAGACAAGCTGTGGTGTAACCGGAATAGATTATAGAGACAAGCTGCTCTGTCCATTCTCATTTCCATCTGCCATTTCCTGACCAATATGACTAAGCTTGTGCTCCTCCTCCGAGGAGCCGCACTGCTGCTTTGTCTGTTGATCTCCCAAGCAACATCCACTTCCCATGGCCAGGCGAGTGTGTCAGGAGCCTGCATCGGCAGCGAGCGAGATGCGCTTCTGTCCTTCAAGGCAAGCCTCCTGGACCCTGCTGGTCGTCTCTCGTCATGGCAGGGTGAGGATTGTTGCCAATGGAAGGGAGTCCGGTGCAGCAACAGAACGGGCCATCTCATCAAGCTCAACCTCCGCAACGTCGACATGGTCGACATGGACGAGTACAACTTCGACATGTACGCCAGGCTCTACTACATGTACGACTACATTTACGACTACGACTACTACATGGAGGACTACAGCTACCCGAACAGGAGCCGATCATTGAGCTTGGCGGCGGGCGAGTTGGGCTCTTCTTTGGCTACTTTACAACACCTGAGGTATCTCGATCTGAGCTGTAATGACTTCAACGACACAAGCATCCCTATCTTCTTGACTTCTCTCAAGAACCTAAGGTATCTCAACCTCTCGAGGGCAGGATTCGGTGGGAGAATACCTTCCCAACTTGGTAATCTCTCAAGGTTGCAATATCTTGATCTCAGTTGGAATTATGAGTATTATTATGGGAATAGGCCTTACATAGTGGATCTTGCATGGTTGCCACGTCTCTCTTTGTTGAGCCATCTTGACATGAGCATTGTGGATCTTAGTTCTGCAAGGGATTGGTTTCAAATGGTTAACATGCTTCCTTCCCTTAAAGTGCTTGGCTTGTCTTATTGTGAACTCAACGGTACCCTGTCTGGTAGTATACCACATTCCAACCTCACACATCTTGAAGTCCTTGATATGTCTGATAACACCTTCCACACTTCACTGAAGCACGCGTGGTTTTGGAATCTCACAGGCCTTAAGGAGCTTCACCTCTCATATTCCGGCTTGGAAGGGTCCATTCCTAGTGATTTGGCAAACATGACGTCCCTTCAGGTCATAGACTTAAGGTGGAATCAACTCGTGGGTCCGCTACCAAAAAATTTAGAAAATTTGTGCAATTTGACGAGAATGAGGTTCGGTGGTAACAACATAGGTTCGAGCATAGGAGAGTTCATGGGGAGATTGCCAAAGTGCTCATGGAATACACTGCAAGAATTGTCAGTGTGGAGGGCAAATATGACCGGGAGTCTGCCCATTTGGATAGGGAACCTGACCAATCTTAGTGTTCTTGAAGCATCTGAAAACATGTTGACGGGCCCTCTTCCTGTAGGAGTTGGAGTATTGGGTAATTTGAAAAGGTTGGACCTCGGGCAGAATAACTTCAGCGGTGTGCTCTTGAAAGAACATTTTGCAAGCTTAGGGAAATTAGAGCTTTTGGACCTCAGTTACAATAACTTCAGCGGTGTGCTCTTGAAAGAACATTTTGCAAGCTTAGGCAAATTAGAGCTTTTGGAACTCAGACACAATAACTTCAGCGGTGTGCTCTTGAAAGAACATTTTGCAAGCTTAGGGAAATTAGAGCTTTTGGACCTCAGTTACAATAACTTCAACGGTGTGCTCTCGGAAGTACAATTTGCAAGCTTAGGCAAATTAAAGGGTTTGTATCTCAGCCACAATAACTTCAATGGTGTGCTCTTGAAAGAACAATTTGCAAGCTTAGGGAAATTAGAGGTTTTGGACCTCAGACACAATAACTTCAACGGTGTGCTCTTGAAAGAACATTTTGCAAGCTTAGGCAAATTAGAGGTTTTGGACCTCAGCTACAATAACTTCAACGGTGTGCTCTTGAAAGAACATTTTGCAAGCTTAGGCAAATTAGAGGTTTTGGACCTCAGCTACAATAACTTCAGAAGTGTGCTCTTGAAAGAACATTTCACAAGTTTGGCCAACTTAAACCATTTGGACCTCAGCCACAATAACTTTAGTGGTGTGCTCTTCAAGGAACAGTTTGCAAATTTAGGCAATTTAGAGCATTTGGACCTCAGCTATAATAACTTCAGTGATTTTCTATTGAAAGAACACTCCACAAGTTTAGGTAATTTACAACATTTGGACCTCAGCCACAATAAATTAAAGACTGTTCTCGTGGAGGAGCATTTTACAGGACTATTGAATTTAGAGTATTTGGACTTGTCGTACAACTCTTTGAGATCAGCTATCAACCAAAAATGGACACCTCCATTTAGATTGAAGGTCGCAAGATTCCGGTCATGCCCGTTGGGTACTAGTTTTCCAGGATGGCTTAAATGGCAATCAAGAATTGATGTTCTTGTTCTCAGTAATGCAAATCTGGATGATGTTATTCCTGATTGGTTTTGGGTGACATTTTCCCGAGCTTCCTTCTTGCAAGCATCAGGAAACAAATTGCATGGCTCATTACCGGCACAATTGCCGATAAATATAGTACGATTGAACCTATCTTCAAACTCTTTATCTGGTCCATTGCCATCAGAGTTAAATGCCCCACTACTCGAAGAGTTGTTGCTTGCAAATAATCATTTCATAGGCACCATCCCGTTGTCTATATGCCAATTGACTAAACTGAAAAGGTTGGATCTATCAGGAAACCATTTAACAGGAGATATTATGCAGTGCCAAAAGGAACCTAGTCCAAACTCTACAGATAAATTTGGTTCTGACATGCTGAGCTTAGCCTTGAACAACAATGATCTCACTGGTGAATTCCCTAAATTTCTTCAAAGGTCATCGGGATTGATGTTCCTGGATCTTTCTTACAATAGGTTTGCTGGAGGATTGCCGGAATGGTTACCAGAAAAAATGCCACACTTAAAAATATTAAGAGTGAGATCAAATATGTTCAGTGGTCATATTCCTAAGAGTCTCGCTTCCCTTCATGGTCTTCATTATTTGGATATAGCACACAACAACATAACAGGAAGTATACCATGGTCTTTGTCAAGTCTGAAGGCAATGATGACAGTGGTGCCACAGGATACGGGGGATTACATTTATGAAGAGAGCATCCCAGTAATCACAAAGGACCAAAAGCGTGACTACACCTTTGCAATTTACCAGCTACTGGTAGTTCTTGATTTGTCAAGTAATAGTTTGGTAGGACAGATTCCGGAGAAGATAACTTTACTCGTTGGGCTTACCAATATGAACTTATCAAATAATCAACTGACAGGAGCAATCCCAAACCAAATTGGTGATTTAAGGCAGTTGGACTCACTCGACCTATCCTTCAATGAGTTTTCTGGTTCAATACCATCAAGTTTGTCAGCTTTAACTTATTTGAGCCACTTGAACTTGTCATACAACAATCTGTCCGGTGCAATACCATCCGGACAACAGCTACAAGCTCTTGATAATCAAATGTATATCTACATCGGTAATCCTGGTCTTTGTGGAGATCCTGTTGGCAGGAACTGCTCAACACATGATGCAGAGCAAAGTGGCTTCGAAGATATAGATCATATGCCATCTGTTTATGTTGCCATGAGCATTGGATTTGTGGTGGGTCTGTGGACAGTTTTCTGCACCATGTTGATGAAGAGAACATGGAGGGCTGCCTTCTTCCAGTTTGTTGATATGATGTACGACATGGTTTATGTGCAAGTGGCTATAAGGTGGGCTCACATGATGGAGAAAACTCAAGACAGCGCACCATGAAGTGCCAACTCCGCGGCAAGCGTATTGCGTGTATCTAAATAGTATTTGTATGTTTGCACCATATCTCTATTTGTAGCTATAAATTAGCCTTGGCTGGACGGTCTATACTGTACTGTATTGGCATTTGTATGTTTGCACCTTATCTCTATTTGTAGCTCTAAATGAGCCTTGGCTGGACGATTGTACTGTATTGTATTGGTATTTGTATGCCTATACTTTAACAAATGAGGTGTATGTGTATGTTTTGCTGGATTGTTTAAGCTGAAAAAAAATAGGCAGCCCTATAACTGAACTGTGCCTTTTTCATGTAGTTCAGTTTGCGTTGTATCATCTATTCCCAGAGAGTGATAATTCATTTGCATAGCAAAGAAAAAGGCACGTGCTGGTTAATATGAGAGCATATTTGTTAGTAGGATATCTCTAAAGGCAAAAACGAAGAAAGCTCTGTTCACCATCAGTGCTTGTAGACTTACTCATGTAAATCTGAAGCTTACATTTAAGCTAACGTTTCTTTATTTTGGTGAGGTAAACTGTATCGACTCGACCATGCCAACCGAGGATGTGTTTGCTAGCGAAGTGAGAGGCTCCAAGCCCTCGGAGGAGGTGACTCTGGAGCCCTTTGAGTGCTACTATGCCTGCATCTTTGGAGGTTACAGGATGCCCAAAAGGTAAAACTGAAATTACGAAGAAGATAAGTGTATGTTTTATGTCTACAGGCTGTTTCATTTCAGATAAAAATATGTTTAAGCTTAAGAAAAAAAATATACAACCCTGCACTATGTCTTTTCCATGTTCGGTTTGCTTTGTATCATCTATTCCGAGAGGGTGATGATCTCATTTACTTTGGTCAGCACTCAGCAAACTGTATGACTCGACCATGCCTACCCAGTCCGTGACCACGCCTGCGTCGTTGGTCATCACAAAATGACCCAAAATCAAAAGTGAAATTAAGAAACTATTTTTTTTATGTCTGCATGTAAGAAAAAATGGTACTGAAGCTGCAGTTAATATGAAAATGGTACCTTTGAACTTATTTATCCTATCAAACTTGTTTCCATGGGAAGTCTTAAGTTGTTTGAATATCAAAATATAGCATTTAAACTTTTCTTCCAGGGTAAAATCGGATGAACTGCAGCAGACATTTTGGTCTTCAGTCTCATGCGAACTCACACAGTTAGAACATCCAAGATAGCAAGAGCCTGTGAAAAAAAACGAACTGAAAAATGTGAGGGCAGCTTCATATGGTAGTAAAACAATGTTGAAAGCAGGCGCTCCCTGTTCCACAAGCAAACAAGCAAACAAGCAAAAACAGATGTATATATAAGGGTCTCTGTTTTAGCAAAGCAACCCCCAGGATCAGCAGACTGCTCAAGGTTTGGTCAGTCTGGTGACATTGACATGGCACATGGACAGAAATCAAGAACCACCAGGTGCTCCCAAAGTGTATAGATCGATCGAACACCAACGCCTCGAATCCGCTCCTCGGGAATCAGTCTCAAATCAACTCAGCAGAGAGATGCTCTGCTTCAAGAATGCCAGAAACTCTGCTTTCACCCATCCCAAACGAGCATCAAGACTTTGCCAGTGTATACAGCAACTCACCGGTCCCCAGATGCCACAAAAATTTAGACAACGGTCAATTGATGCTATTATGCGAATCAGACTTTCCCGCATAAAAAACATTGTAACTTCTCTACCAGGCTTTATTACTATCTAAATTCAGCATTCTAAGCTTTCTTTACACTACACACAATGTACATGAGTTTGTTATTTTTCATACATTGGCCTGGAATTTCAAACCAAAAAAAAGACACGCTAACCAGGTGCTGAATCTATCTATTCAACAGGGAACTGCAGAAGCGCACACACGCGTGCCGTAATCAATCATCTGAAATGATGGAGCACGTCTTCTTCTCTGTTTCATTGATTCACTCTGATATACTCTGCTTCAGTTCTGAAACAGTCTGAAGGCAAATCGTGTGATGATCCATTCATTTCAGGTTAGAGATACACAATCTTACAGCCTTGTGTGCGCGTAGATCTTAAGCCAAGGACAGAAGCAATTCACCTAACCAAATCTCAAGACCCAGCTTTGCTGTCAAAGCCGATAATGCACATCGTCCGTGACTAGTTCTTCGAAGCACTGCTTCTTTTCATCTGCTTCGTCAGCTTCATCACTTAATTCTTGGGAGATAAAAACCCATTGCCTGTGAGCTTGGGAGAATCTATGTTGAACTCTTCGGAAGTGTTTGTGTCGTGAGAAACTATAGTTGGAGACCTATCCTGTAACTTGGGAGAATATATGTTGTTGATCTATGCTTACTGATTTGGTCGATTGTCCAAACCATCGTAAATTTCATCCATAACTTAACTAGAAGAAAAATATGCAAGAATTCCAAGACCATGACGTGGACTGGAATGTGCTGCTTCTCTCTATTTTGTAAGCAGGGTAACTTGAGACTAATGACTGGGATAGTGTAATCCTTATGGATGACAGTGTGACCAAGACGAGGGATGTCCGAGAAAGGCGCCTGTTAGGTCTTGACAATTAGGAACCACATTACGGTTCCCTAAAGCATATGCAAGTTAAGTTAATCCGAACACTCTCCACACTGTCTGTACTTTTCTCTACTTTGACTGTCCAACTCGTTATAAGTTTTTTTTGCCATAACTCCAGTATTAGAACAGTCAACATGACAAGACCAAGACGTGGACTAGATTTTCTTGTACACCATATAGTGGGAGAGGTCGGTAACTGGCCAGTGGCTAGCACGAAAAATCCTGACGATTTTCTGAAACTATCTCACCGAATCATTTATTGCCAAAGAGAAGGTTGGGAAGGTCCCAACCCCGATAATTACACATGGCCAAAAAACAAAACAAAACAAAACAAGAACGACAGGTTTGCTCTTGACGTCCTGGTGAGCATGAAATAGATCAACAGTATGGGTGGCATGAAACCAAATATTAGAATTAATACTCTATATGATCACGTAGTACATACTAATGTGTATCTTTTGTCCGAGAGATAGTAGGTCATGGGAGAAGATCCAGTGTTCCTCCAAAGGAGTTCCCACGGCCGGTTGCCTCCAATACTGATAAAGGCTCTTGCCCTGCTTATTTCCAACAAAGACTCTGTTTCACGGTACCCCACCTTCCAGATTATTATAAGACAGATACATATGGGTGAGGTTTTGCAGGCCACCCAGCTCTGTTGGGATGAAGCCCGACAATGATTTTGCTGAAGTTTTAGGTGTTGTAACAGTCCAAGATTACCAAAAGAACTTGGAACTTGACCAACGAAATTGTTGGATGACAAGTCTAACCACTCTAACCTTGAAATATTGCCTAGTGACGCTGGGAGTTGACCTTCAAAATTGTTATCCTCCAATTGGAGATATTCAAGATTCAGAAGGGTGTCACCAAAGTTAGATGGCAGTGTTTTGCCAAGCATATTGGAACCTAATAATAAATATAGGAGAGAAGACTGATTGTATTTGTACAGGGTTTCCGGGATTCCACCTGATAGCCTATTTTCAGCAAGGAATGAATACATAAGATTTGGGAGTTTTCCCAACTCGTCAGGAATGATTCCGGTGAGCTTATTATCATCAAGCGCGATCACTTTAAGCCGACTGATGTTTTTTAGGCTTGGTGGGATTGTTCCGATGAGATTATTTCCTCCAAGATCTAACGCCAGTAGATTGGACAGGCGGCCTATACGGCTGGGAACTTCTCCTATTAGTAAGTTGCTAGACAGGACTAGGGCCTCTAGATTGGAGCAGTTTGTAAGAGTATCCGGAACGATCCCTCGCAGTGAGTTGTGTCCCAAGTCAAGGCCCTCCAATCTTTGGAGACCGCTGAGAGGAGGTATCTCGCCGGTGAAGCCATTCATGGACAGGTTCAGATTCCAAAGGAACGTCAGATTCCCGAGGGACGGTGAAATCATGCCCGACAACGATAGGTTCATAAGGTTCAGCTCGGTGACTCGCCCCGGGTGCTCCGGGTCGCCGCAGACGACGCCGTTCCATCTGCAAAGCGGGACGCCGGTGTGCCAAGATCTCAAGGCTTGCCTCGAGTCGTTGGTGATGGCCCGCTTGAAATCAAGCAGTGAGGTCATGTCCGTGCTGTTATCATGGACTGTCGTCGTCGTCGAGGAGGAGCAGCGGATGCTGTCGACTCCACAAGAAACGAGCAGCAACGACAGCAACTTGAGGATGTTAGCGAGCCTCGCCGGTTGACTGGTATCTGCAAGTGTGAAGAATAAACCATTATGAGAACCGATGTATATGAAGAAAGAGTTTGATGGTAGCCCCTACGGCTATCATACATAGCACAGAGATTTGATTTTGTGAAATGCTTGACAGCAAACAGAAAACCGAGGGTGAAGACGAAAGATGGATGTTTGGACAGAGTAGGACACCTTTGCTTGGCCGGATCGGACGAAACGGCAGTCTTTCTTGCATGGTTTTGCTGCCGGGTTGTGAGGTGTGTGTGTGTGCCAGCAATGAGTTGGAATGGGAACGCTGGACTGGATGCTCAGCTGGTTGAGGCCCCTGGGTTTAAAAAGACTCCTCCAACGTCACCGCCTTTCACACAATTGATTAGCCGCATCTGAAGCCTGGCCACCACCGGACCGGAGGGAAGACCTCAAGTCGTCCGTCAACCTCAAGACCTCATCAAGACCTAAAAAAACCCTCAAGACCTCAAGTCCACCCGCGGTCAAGTCCACCACCGACACGAGCGGAGCCTCACCACGTGGGGTGTCTGGTGTCTAGCATTTTGTGGTTGGGGGAGGAAAATCAGGGTGTCTGGGGGAGGAAAATCTGCTGCATGCGCATGTTGTGGTTGCCCCTGTGTGGGGGGTTTTCATGTTGTTTTTTTCCTCTCAAATTTTCGGTGTATTATTTCCAGTTTTTGGAAGTTCAACAAATCAGAAGTTTCTGAAACTTTAATTTTTGAGACATCGCCCGATCCAGAGACAAGGACGCCGTGCGCCACAGGCAATGGCCAAACAAGAAACGAGCTGCAGCAAGATTTTGGAATCAGGAACTCTCAAAGCTCTAGCTCACTGTCTGTCTGCTTTGCAAGAGGGAACAAGAGACGGGAGCGTACCTATTCTTCAAGTGCCGCTACATACTTAGGCTTTGGAGATCTATCATTGTCAAGTTCGGCCTTGTGTACATGAACACCTCTGATTGGCATCTTGACGACTCCGTCCATATTTGGTGGGACAAGCGGACCGGTGACAAGGTCCCCAATCAAAGTGCTATGTCCTCTCTCACCATGCTGGTCTCTTGGACCATTTGAAATGAGAGGAATGCTAGAGTGTTCCCTCACAAGTGCGCGCCACCGACTATCCTTCTTAACATCATCTTGGAGGAGGCAGAGCTTTGGGTTACCGCGGGTGCCAAAAGAGTAGGGCTTATTGTTTTGCGTGAGTAATTGTCATGCCGAGCACGTGACTATGGTTGTACACCTCTAAACTGTTATCCTCCCTTATTTAATCGATAAGGCAAATCTTTTGCCTCCGTTTCGAAAAAAAGGAAGGCGTAGACACGGAGACTTTGTGTTGCATACACTAGTAGAAAATAGGGCATTGGTTCAGGCCTCCTAGTCCCATTAATCCCGGTTCACTCACGAACCGGGACCAAAGGTGGCAACCGTCCCGGTTCGTGAGCCCAGGGGGCAGGCCGAGCCACGTGGGCCATTGGTCCCGGTTCGTCTGGACCCTTTGGTCCCGGTTCCAGGCACGAACCGGGACCAATGCTTCTCGCTCCTGGCCCATGACCATTGGTCCCGATTCGTGGATGGAATCGGGACCAAAGGGAGACATATTGTCCCGGTTCTGGCCACGAACTGGGACCAATGATCTTCCTATATAAACCCTTGCCCGCCGCTGGCAGAGCTGTGGAGTGCTCTGTTTTTCCAGGACAGCAGTGTTAGAGCTTTATGGTGCTCTAGCTCACCTCCTATGCACATGAGGTGTTCAATGAAATGCCCGAGCCACACTTAAGCTTTCTCCTCTCGAAACTCCTTGTCCAAACTCCATTTTTTTCAAGATTTGTCTAGGTTTGGTGGTCCGCCCTGTCCCGTCCCCGTCCTGAAACCGCCGTCGATCGCCTGCGCGTGGTTAGCCTCTTGATCTTATCTTCTTTCTAAAAGAAAATATACTTACTCGTATGATTTTCTTACTTTTATTATTGTTTGTTATTATATAGTGCCATGGTTTGGTTTTAATGTGATGATGAACTTCTATTAATTTGGTCACTTCTGTATTCCTGGTGTTCTATAATGGTTTTTGACACACTTAATTATATATAATGCACGTAGATGAACCGACAATGGATGTACGGTAACAGACGCATTGACGAGTACATTAAGGGGGTGCATCATTTTCTCGAAGTGGCCGAGGCAAACAAGCAGAATGGTTTTATGTGTTGTCCATGCCCTACATGTGGGAATTTGAAGTCTTACTCTGACCAGAAAATCCTTCACAGCCACATGTTTGTGAAGGGTTTCATGCCACACTATAATGTTTGGACCAAGCACGGAGAAATAGGGATTATGATGGAAGACGATGAAGAAGAAGAGGATGATGACAACTATGTGCCCCCTGAATACGGTGATGCTGCAACCGGGGAAGCTGAAGATCAAGAGGAACCAGACGATGTGCCCGATGATGATCTTCGCCGGGTCATTGTTGATGCAAAGAGACAGTGCGAAAGTGAAAAGGAGAAGCTGAAGTTCGATCACATGTTAGAGGATCACAAAAAAAGGTTGTACCCCAATTGCGAAGATGGCAACACAAAGCTCGGTACCACACTGGAATTGCTACAGTGGAAGGCAGAGAATGGTGTACCTGACAAAGGATTTGAGAAGCTACTGAAAATATTGAAGAAGAAGCTTCCAAAGGATAACGAATTGCCCGACAGTACATACGCATCAAAGAAGGTTGTATGCCCTCTAGGATTGGAGGTGTAGAAGATACATCCATGCCCTAATGACTGCATCCTATACCGCGGTGAGTACGAGGAACGGAATGCATGCCCGGTATGTGGTGCATTGCGCTATAAGATCAGACGCGATGACCCTGGTGATGTTGATGGCGAGCGCCCCAAGAAGAGGGTTGCTGCCAGGGTGATGTGGTATGCTCCTATAATACCACGGTTGAAACGTCTGTTCAGAAACAAAGAGCATGCCAAGAATATGCGATGGCACATAGAGGACCGTAAGAAAGACGGGAAGTTGAGAGAACCCGTTGATGGGTCGCAGTGGAGAAAAATCGAGAGAAAGTACTGGAAGGAGTTTGCAGGTGACGCAAGGAACGTATGGTTTGGTTTAAACGCGGATGGCATTAATCCTTTTGGGGAAGAGAGCAGCAATCACAGCACCTGGCCCGTGATTCTATGTATCTATAACCTTCCTCCTTGGTTGTGCATGAAGCGGAAGTTCATTATGATGCCAGTTCTCATCCAAAGCCCTAAGCAACCCGGCAACGACATTGATATGTACCTAGGGCCATTAGTTGAAGAACTTTTACAGCTGTGGAATGGAAACGGTGTACGCGTGTGGGATGAGCACAAACAGGAGGATTTTGACCTGCATGCGTTGCTGTTTGTAACCATCAATGATTGGCCTACTCTCAGTAACCTTTCAGGACAGACAAACAAGGGATACCACGCATGCACGCACTGTTTAGATGACACCGAAAGTATATACCTGGACAATTGCAGGAAGAATGTGTACCTGGGGCATCGTCGATTTCTTCCGACCAACCATCAATGTCGAAAGAAAGGCAAGCATTTCAAAGGCGAGGCAGATCACTGGAAGAAGCCCGCCATCCGTACCGGTGATCACATACTTGCTATGGTCAATGATTTACAAGTAATCTTTGGAAAGGGTCCCGGCGGACTATCTGTTTCGAATGACGCTGAGGGACGCGCACCCATGTGGAAGAAGAAATCTATATTTTGGGACCTACCCTGCTGGAAAGACCTAGAGGTATGCTCTGCAATCGACGTGATGCACATGGCAAAGAATCTTTGCATGGACCTACTAGGCTTCTTGGGTGTGTATGGGAAGACAAAAGATACACCAGAGGCACAGGAGGACCACCAACGTGTTCACGAAAATTACGGCATGCCTCCAAAGCAGTATGAAGGTCCTGCCAGCTACGCTCTTACCAAAGAAGAGAAGGAAATCTTCTTTGAATGCCTGCTCAGTATGAAGGTCCCGTCTGGCTTCTCGTCGAATATAAAGGGAAAAATAAATAAGGGAGAGAAAAAGTTCCAGAACCTAAAGTCTCATGACTACCACGTGATTATGACGCAACTGCTTCCGGTTGCATTGAGGGGTTTCTACCGGAAAACGTTCGATTAGCCATTGTGAAGCTATGTGCATTCCTCAATGCAATCTCTCAGAAGGTGATCGATCCAGAGATCCTACCAAGGTTAAGGAGTGATGTGGCACAATGTCTTGTTAGTTTCGAGCTGGTGTTCCCACCATCCTTCTTCAATATCATGATGCACGTCCTAGTTCATCTAGTCGACGAGATTGTCGTTCTGGTCCCTGTATTTCTACACAATATGTTACCCTTTGAGAGGTTCATGGGAGTCCTAAAGAAATATTTCCATAACCGTGCTAGGCCAGAAGGAAGCATCTCCATGGGCCATCAAACAGAGGATGTCATTGGGTTTTGTGTTGACTTCATTCCCGACCTTAAGAAGATTGGTCTCCCTTAATCGCGGTATGAGGGGAGACTGACTGGAAAAGGCACGCTAGGAGCGAAGTCAATAATATGTGGGGACGGGCATTTTGGTCTCAAGCACACTACACAGTTCTACAGAATTCTACCTCGGTGACCCCGTATGTCGATGAACACAAGAACATTATGTGCTCCAAACACCCAGAGCAGTGTGATGACCGGATTACATGTGAACACATCAAGACTTTTGGCAGTTGGTTGCAAACACGTCTCAGGTGTGACAACATTATTTTTGATGAGCTGTACTCGTTGGCCAGGAGACCATCTTTGACTGTATTGACTTACAAAGGGTACGAGATAAATGGGAATACATTTTACATGATCTCCCAAGATCAAAGGAGAACCAACCAAAATAGCGGTGTCCGCTTTGATGCAGCAGTGACCGATGGGAAGGTCGACACATATTATGGTTACATAGAGGAAATATGGGAACTTGAATATGGACATGATTTGAAGGTCCCTTTGTTTCGATGCAAATGGGTCAATCTTACAAGAGGCGGGGTACAGGTAGACCCGCAGTACGGAATGACAACAGTGGATCTCAACAATCTTGGGTACACAGGCGAACCATTCGTCCTAGCCAATGATGTGGCACAAGTTATCTATGTTAAGGACATGTCTACCAAACCGAGAAAAATAAAAGATAAGGAAGCAAATACATCATACGATGAGCCAAAGCGTCACATAGTTCTTTCAGGAAAAAGAGACATCATGGGATTGGAGGGCAAGACAGATATGTCAGAATATTATGAAAAGTTTAAGGAAATTCCTCCCTTCAAAGTCAAGGCTGACCCAAGCACCCTGTTAAACAATGAAGATTATCCATGGTTACGGCGCAATAAGCAAAGGAGACAAGCGAAGAAAAAGTGAAGACTTTCTGTCCATAACTATTATGATGATGCCTTTGATCTAGAATATCACTGTAATTACATGTGAAGAAATGAAATGCCTTTTTGTAACAGATGAGTTTCTGTCTGAAACCCTGATACTTCGAAAGAGATTGTCTGTTTTGTACACGAAGTGCATCCAGCTTTTGTCGTAACCCTGTCAACTTTTTAGCACATTCTATGTGGGTGAAATGATGATACCATGCCAACTTTCAGACTTTTCAGAGTTCATTTGTTGTGATTTTCAATTTAGTGTCATTTGGCTCAAAAAAATTCAAAACTGCATGAAAAATGACAAATGAAGTCGGAAGGGGTTGAAAATTGATGATGTGGCTTTGAATGGTGCATTTTGAACACACAAAAAGTCTGGAGTTCAAATAAGCTCAAGAAAATGAAATGCCTTTTATAACAGATGAGTTTCCGTCCGAAACCCTGATACTTCAAAAGAGATTGTCCGTTTTGTACATGAAGTGCATCCAGCTTTTGTCGTAACCCTCTCAACTTTTTATCACATGCTATGTGGGTGAAATGATGATACCATGCCAACTTTCAACCTTTTCAGAGTTCATTTGTAGTGCTTTTCAATTTCAGAGTCATTTAGCTCAAAAAAATCAATAACTGCATGAAAAAAATAAATGAAGTCAGAAAGGGTTGAAAACTGATGATGTGGCTTTGAATGGTGCATTTTGAACACACAAACAGTCTGGAGTTCTAATAAGTTAAACAAAATGAAATCCATTTGTAACAGATGAGTTTTCATCTGAAACCCTGATACTTCAAAAGAGACTGTCCGTTTTGTACACGAAGTGCATCCAGCTTTTGTCGTAACCCTCTCAACATTTTAGCACATGCTATGTGGGTGAAATGATGATACCATGCCAACTTTCAACCTTTTCAGAGTTCATTTGTAGTGCTTTTCAATTTCAGGGTCATTAATCTCAAAGAATGAACTAATAGCAAAAAGAATCATCTAAAAAACTTTTATGAAACCCTAATAGCAAAAACAATGAACTAAAAATAATAAATTTAAATATTATTTTATGAACTATAATATTCTTCAATAGCAAAAATAATTTTTATAAAGAATTTTTTGTTAGAAACTTTAATAGCAAACTAAAATACCAAAATCTGTTTTTGATTTAAACAACCATTTAAAATAACCTAGAAAGTACCAAATTGATAATATTGTTAAAACAAAGTAATATTAAATAGCAGAGAATCACTCAAAAATCTATTTTTATAGTAAAGTTATTCACAAACTAGTGATTCACACAAATTTCAAAGAATTCAAATTTAAACAATTAAAATTTGAAAACTAATGGCACTAACAGAAAGTTTATAATTTTTGTGACCTAAAAGCAAAAAAGAATCACTGAAAAACTATAAGTAGAAACAAAAGAAAATAAATAAAGCAAAAAAAAAAACAAAAAACAGGAAAATTTTAAAAAAATGCCGCCTACTGGGCCACCACGGCCTGAATACGACTAGAAACCCATCCAGCTAGTTGGGCCAGGATTCAGGCCCGCAGCAGGACCAGTAGGCCCATAGGCAAAGGAGTGTGCGATTAGGCCCGTAAGCGTGCAGTTGAGAGGAGGTCGAGAGGGTTGGCGCAGCAGCGCTTATAAACCACTCTCGAGCCATCTCAGCTAGTGAGGTGAGACTAAACATTTGTTCCTGGGCAGCACCAACCTTTTGCCCTGGTTGGTGGCACCAACCGGGACTAATACACCCCTTTAGTCCCGGTTGGTGCCACCAACCGGGACCAAAGGTCCCTGTTTCCCGCCCTTTGGGCTGCTGAAAACAGGGCTTTGGTCTCGGTTGGTGGCACCAACCGGGACCAAAGGTGGGCATTGGTCCCGGTTAGTGCCACGAACCGGGATGAATGCTCCCTATATACAAGCAAACACTTAGCAGTTTTCGACTCATTCTCTTCCATGAAGGCCAGATCCCCACCCACGCCGTCAAGCTGCCCGAATCTCGCGCGCTCTCCGTCCCCATCGCCGCCGCCGGCCACCATCCCTTTCGCCCCCGTCGGCCCCATCGCCTCCCCCACCTGCCCCCTTCGTCGCCCCTCCCCCGTTGCCTCCCCCACCGCCCCCATCGCCGTCGCCTCTCCGTCGCCGCCCCGCCCCCGTCGTCGCCGCCGCCCCCGTTGTGAGCCGTCGTCGCCCCTGCTCTATGGATTAATGTTTTATTTAATGAATGTTTATGTTTATGTTTATGTTTATGTTTATGTTTATGTTTATGTTTATGTTTATGTTTATGTTTTATGTTTATGTTTATGTTTATGTTTATGTTTATGTTTTATGTTTATGTTTATATCTACGTTTATGTTTATGTTTATGTGTATGTTTATGTTTATGTGTATGTTTATGTTTATGTTTATATGATGAATGTTTATGTTTTATTTAATTATTAGGAGTCTTAGGAAAAATGAGTATGTGTATGTTAGATTGCAGAATTTTTTGGGGTTTTACAAAAAATTAGTGATTAAACGATAAGAAAACGTTCTCATAGGAATTTGTCTCGACGTTGACGATGCCCGGCCCGCATCCTCGTCGTCGAGTAGTCCGCGAGAGCCTGCTTGATAGGCGCCATGTCCGGGACTGTGCTCCACCGGTCTGGCACTGGGAGGTGCTACCTTCCCGTGTTCGGAGGTTGGTGAGGAATCCAGGTCTCGTCGTCGACCCGAACCTTCTGTGGTGGTGGTCACTGTTGGAAATATGCCCTAGAGGCAATAATAAAATGGTTATTATTGTATTTCCTTGTTCATGTTAATTGTCTATTGTTCATGCTATAATTGTGTTAACTAGAAACCGTAATACATGTGTGAACACATAGACCACAACATGTCCCTAGTGAGCCTCTAGTTGACTAGCTCGTTGATCAATAGATGGTCATGGTTTCATGATCATGGACATTGGATGTCGTTGATAATGGGATCACATCATTAGGAGAATGATGTGATGGACACGACCCAATCCTAAGCATAGCACAAGATCGTGTAGTTCGTCTGCTAAAGCTTTTGTAATGTCAAGTATCGTTTCCTTAGACCATGAGATTGTGCAACTCCCAAATACTGTAGGAGTGCTTTGGTTTGCCAAACATCACAACATAATTGGGTGGCTGTAAAGGTACATTACAGGTATCTCTAAAAGTGTCTTTTGGGTTGGCACAAATCGAGACTAGGATTTGTCACTCCGTATGACGGAGAGGTATCTCTGGGCCCACTCGGTAAGACATCATGATAATGAGCTCAATGTGACTAAGAAGTTAGCCACGGGATAATGTGTTACAGAATGAGTAAAGAGACTTGTCGTTAGCGAGATTGAACTAGGTATAGGGATACTGATGATCGAATCTCGGGCAAGTATCATACCGGTAGACAAAGGGAATTGTATACGGGATTGATTGAATCCCCGACATCGTGGTTCATCCGATGAGATCATCGTAGAGCATGTGGGAGACAACATGGGTATCCAGATCCTGCTATTGGTTATTGACCGAAGAGGTGTCTCGGTCATGTCTACGTGTCTCCCGAACCCGTAGGGTCTACACACTAAAGGTTCGATGACCCTAGGGTTATAGGGAAATAGTGTATGTGGTTAACGAAGGTTGTTCGGAGTCCCGGATGAGATCTCGGACATCACGAGGAGCTCCGGAATGGTCCGAAGGTAAAGATTCATATATAGTAAGTGAGGTTTTGGTCACCAGAAATGTTTCGGGAATTGCCGGTAACGTACCGGGACCACCGGAAGGGTTCTGGGGGTCCACCAAGTGGGGCCACCAGCCCTAGAGGGCTGCATGGGCCGCAAGTGGGAGGGAACCAGCCCCTAGGTGGGCTGGTGCGTCCCTCACAAGGGCCCAAGGCACAACTGAAGTGGGAGGGGGGGGGCAAACCCTAGGGCAGATGGGCCTTAAGGCCCACCCTAGGACAGCAGCACCCCTCTCCCTCTTGGTCGCCAGCCAGATGGGTTCTGGAGGCTGCCGCACCACCCTAGGGTGGGAACCCTAGGGCGCAGCCTTCCCTCCTCCTCCTCCTATAAATAGAGGATCCCTTGGGGTTGCCGGAGACACACATCTCTCTGATGTCTACTACGCAACCTTCTCCTTGTAGACGTTGTTGGGCCTCCAAGTGCAGAGGTTTGTAGGACAGTAGCAATTTTCCCTCAAGTGGGTGACCTAAGGTTTATCAATCCGTGGGAGGCGTAGGATGAAGATGGTCTCTCTCAAGCAACCCTGCAACCAAATAACAAAGAGTCTCTTGTGTCCCCAACACACCCAATACAATGGTAAGTTGTATAGGTGCACTAGTTCGGCGAAGAGATGGTGATACAAGTGCAATATGGATGGTAGATATAGGTTTTTGTAATCTGAAAATATAAAAACAGAAAGGTAATTAATAGTAAAAGTGAGCACAAACGGTATTGCAATGCGTGGAAACAAGGCCTAGGGTTCATACTTTCACTAGTGGAAGTTCTCTCAACAATGATAACATAATTGGATTATATAACTAGCCCTCGACGTGCAACAAAGAGTCACTCCAAAGTAACTAATAGTGGAGAACAAACAAAGAGATTATTGTCGGGTATGAAACCACCACAAAGTTATTATTTCTGATCGATCTATTCAAGAGTCCGTAGTAAAATAACACGAAGCTATTCTTTCCATTCAATCTAGCCTAGAGTTCATACTAGAATAACACCTTAAGACACATATCAACCAAGACCCTAATGTCACCTAGATACTCCATTGTCACCTCAAGTATTCGTGGGCATGATTATACGATATGCATCACACAATCTTAGAATCATCTATTCAACCAACACATAGAACTTCAAAGAGCGCCCCAAAGTTTCTAACGGAAAGTCAAAACGTGTGCCAACCCCTATGCATAGGTTCCCGAGGTCACGAAACCCACAAGTTGATCACCAAAACATGCATCAAGTACTCACGTGAATATCCCATTGTCACCACAGATAGACTCGTGCAAGACATACATCAAGTGTTCTTAAAGACTCAATCCAATAAGATAACTTCATAGGGAAAACTCAATTCATTACAAGAAGGGAGAGGGAGAAGAACATCATAAGATCCAACTATAGTAGCAAAGCCCGCGGTACATCGAGATCAAGACATCTCAAGAACACGAGAGAGAGATCGAACACATAGCTACTGGTACATACCCTCAGCCCCGAGGGTGAACTACTCCCTCCTCGTCATGGAGATCGCCAGGATGATGAAGATGGCCACCGGAGATGAATTCCCCCTCCGGCAAGGTGCCGAAACAAGCTCCCGATTGGTTTTTGGTGGATCTGGAGGTTTGCGGCAGTGGAACTCCCTATCTAGGTTTAGTTTTGGAGGTTTCTATATTTATAAGACCAGATGGCGTCGGGAATAAGTTAGGAGGACCCACGAGGGAGTCACGAGCCTCCCTGGCGCGGCCAGGGGGGTGGCCGCGCCTCCCAGGCTCGTGGCTTCCTTGGGACTCCTCTCTGGTATCTTTTTCTTCTGGTATTTTTGATATTTTCCAAAAAAAATCACAGCGAAATTTTTATTCCGTTTGGACTCCGTTTGATATTCCTATCTGAAAAAGGTCAAAAACACGGAAAAAACAGGAACTGGCACTGGGCTCTAGGTCAATAGGTTAGTCCCAAAAATAATATAAAATAGCTTATAAATGCATATAAAACATCCAAAGTTGATAACATAATAGCATGGAACAATCAAAAATTATGACAATTAAGGTAATTTCCTCCCCTTGATCTCTGTTGGCATGAGAGGACCAACAAACTGAGTGATTTGAAGAATTGGTTCCTCAGCAGTGGCCGGAGCATCAATTTCCTCAGCTGTTGCAGCTGGAATTTCTTCACTGTCTGGAAGGTACAGATGTTCAGAATCTTCAGGCATTTCTGCAGTCTGTGCGGGTGACAGAGGAATCATCGTAAGAGGAGTTGCCATTGGTGAATTTGGATGTGTAGATTCCCAGTATTCATCATTGATGACTGGAGTAGTGTCACCAATGTCAACGTCTTCATCAATTTCTTCAACGCCAGGTTCTTCAGCAGTTAACAGAAGCTGGGGCGATGATACCTTGGGGGTTGATGCAGTGTCATCAATGACAATTTACTCATCAATGGGCTCTATGGAAGCTGCCGAATGATTGTCTTCTTCTTCAGGGATGACATACTCCACCCCATAGGGCACGATAGCATAGGCTGGTGATAACCCACAAGTATAGGGGATCGCAACAGTTTTTGAGGGTAAAGTATTCAACCCAAATTTATTGATTCGACACAAGGGGATCCAAAGAATATCCTCGAGTATTAGCAGTTGAGTTGTCAATTCAACCACACCTGAAAGATTTAGTATCTGCAGCAAAGTTTTAGTAGCAAAGCAATATGGTAGTAACAGTAGCAATAGTGATTTGTGTAGCAAGTGTGACAACAGTAGCGGAAAAGTAACGAAACAAGAACTAGTATAGGAAAAGCTCGTAGGCATTGGATCGGTGATGGATGATTATGCCGGATGATATACATCATGTATTAGTTATAACATAGGGTGATATGTAACTAGCTCCAGTTCGTCAATGTAATGTAGGCATGTATTCCGTATATAGTCATACGTGCTTAGGGAAAAGAACTTGCATGACATCTTTCGTCCATCCCTCCCATGGCAGAGGGGTCCTAATGGAAACTAAGGGATATTAAGGTCTCCTTTTAATAGAGTACCGGAACAAAGCATTAACACATGGTGACTACACGGAATCCTCATACTATGGTCATCTTCGGGAGTGGTTTCGGCTATTGTCACTCCGGGGTTGCCAGGTCATAACACATAGTAGGTGACTACAACTTGCAAAATAGGATCAAGAACACAGATATATTGATGAAAACATAATAGGTTCAGATCTGAAATCATGGCACTCGGGCCCTAGTGACAAGCATTAAGCATAGCCAAGTAGTAGCAACATCAATCTTAGAACATAGTGGATACTAGGGATCAAACCCCATCAAAACTAACTCGATTACATGATAGATCTCATCCAACTCATCATCATCTAGCAAGCCTATGATAAGATTACTCACGAACGATGAAGATCATCATGAAATTGGCAATGGAGGAAGGTTGATGATGACGATGGCTTTGATTTCCACTCTACGGAGCCCAGAACAGACTCCAGATCTGCCCTCCGGAGGAAGAACAGGTGGTGGCGGTGGCTCCATATCATAAAACGCGATTATTTCTTCTCCTTAATTTTTTCTGGGACGAATAGGGTTATATGGAGCTGGAGAGGAGGTCGGAGGAGCCACATGGGCCCCACGAGCCTGCCAGGCGTGGCCAGGGGGGCGCCTTCTGGGCTCGTGTCCCACTGGCAGCTCCTCCTTGGTTGATTCTTTCTCCGGTATTTTTTATATATTCCACAAAAAATCCTCGTAAGTTTTCAGGTCATTTCGAGAACTTTTATTTCTGGACAAAAACAACACCATGGTAGTTCTGCTGAAAACAACGTCAGTCCGGGTTAGTTTCATTCAAATCTTGCAAATTAGAGTCCAAAACAAGGGCAAAAGAATTTTGAAAAGTAGATACGTTGGAGATGTATCAACTCCCCCAAACTTAAATCCTTGCTTGTCCTCAAGCAATTCAGTTGATAAACTGAAAGAGACAAAAGAAAAACTTTTACAAACTCTGTTTGATCTTGTTGTTGTAATTATGTCTAACTCATATTCAGATTTTCAGCAAGATCATAAGCTAACCACATAAGCAATGACATAAAGGTCTCACGGTATACTCATATCAATGGCATAATCAACTAGCGAGTAATAATAATAAGTTTCAAACATCAACACTTCAATCAAACAATCATGATATAATATGAATAGACGGTATCTCGCTAGCCCTTTCTGAGACCGCAAAACATAAATGCAGAGCACCTTCAAAGACCAAGGGTCGACTAGAAATTGTAATTCATGGCAAGGAAGATCCAGTCATAGTCATACTCAATATCAATTAATAGCAAAGCATACAAATGACAGAGGTGCTCTCTAGCTGGTGCTTTTAATAAGAAGAGGATGACTCAATAGAAATGTAAATAGATAAGCCCTTCGTAGAGGGAAGCATTGATTCATAGAGGTGCCAGATCTCAAGCTTTTTAAAACAGAGATAAATGATTTTTAGGGTGGCATTCTTTCATTGTCAATGAGGTAACAAAGAGTTTTCACCATCTTCCATGCTACACGTATTATAGGCGGTTCCCAAACAGAATAGTAATATTTTGACTCCCCCCCCATCGATCAATCACACTCCACGACTAACCGAATCCTCAGGTGCCGTCCATACCAACAACAATCCGGGGGGAGTTTTGTTTGCAATTATATTTTTATTTAATTTGAGCATGGAACTGGGCATTCCGATTACCGGCCCCTTTCTCGTGAGTGATAGTGAATAAACACATATCGAGGATAACACGCCTAGCATGGAAGATACTGACCGCCCCTTGTCACAACATGAGCGGTTCGGGCATACAAAACAGATTATTATTCGAAGATTTAGAGAATGGCACATGCAAATTTACTTGGAACGGCAGGTAAATACCGTATATAGGTAGGTATGGTGGACTCATATGGAACAACTTTGGGTTTATGGAAGTGGATGCACAAGCAGTATTCCCGCTTAGTACAAGTGAAGGCTAGCAAAAGACTGGGAAGCGACCAACCAGAGAGCGACAACCGTCATAAACATGCATTGAGATTAACCAACATTGAGTGCAAGTATGAGTAGGATATAAATCACCATGAACATGAATATCGTGGAGGCTATGTTGATTTTGTTTCAACTACATGCGTGAACATGTGCCAAGTCAAGCCACTTGAATCATTCAAAGGAGGATACCATCCTATCATACTACATCACATTCGTTTTAAAATTAATATTGGCATCCAAGACAAACCATTATAAGCTCATAGATAATTAAGCATGGCATAAGAAACTATGATCTCTAAGTTGTCATTGCAAACATGTTTCTCTCATAACAATGCTGAGTTAGGAACGACAAGCTAGTCATATTTACAAAAACAAAATAGGTCGAGTTCATACCAGCTTTTCCAGGCTCAGTCACTTCATCATATATCGTCATTATTGCCTTTCACTTGCACGACCAAATGATGTGAATAATAATAAGAGTGTTTGTGCATTGGACTAAGATGGAATCTGCAAGCAAACTCAGAGGAGAAGACAAGGTAATATGGCTCTTTGACGGGTAAACAATAATGCATATGAGAGCCACTAATCATTTTAATCATGGTCTTCTACCTCGACCCAAAGAAAAATAAAACTATTTACACGGGAAAGCTCCCAACAAGCAAAAGAAGAACGGGGAAATCTTTTTGGGTTTTCTTTTTAGTTACTACTAAGCATGCAAGAATATAAAGCTATAACTAATTTTTTTTCTCTTTTTTTTGGATTTTCTCAAGTTAACCAAACACACAAGAAGAATGCGAGAAAAGAAAATAAACTAGCATGGATGATATAATGAAAAGTGTGAACACCGACTATCAAAGTGAATGTGTGAACATGAATATAAAGTCAGTGAGAAACACGTACTCCCCCAAGCTTAGGCTTTTGGCCTAAGTTGGTCTACTCCCAAAGAGGAAAGTAACCAGCTCCGAGGTACTCCGGAGTGTACTGAAGGTGCCACTGCTGGGTGAGCTCCTCTGGTTCCCACTGATAAACTAGCGTCTGGTACTCGACTGGTGGCTCAGGCACGGGCGCCTGAGGTGGCGCCATGCCCCAGTGTGCGTAGATGTCCGAGGGCATAATGATGTACCTGCCTGAATGAAGATTGAACAAAGAAGGAGCAGGCAGGGTAATGACCTCACGAGTACCCTGGCTAAATACCAAGTTATAAATTAGCCTCCCATTATCATTTTTTATCAATAAAGTCATGGCAAACCATGCTATCATAATCTAAATATCTCTCTGGAAGAAGCATCTCTCCCTCTTCATGCAGCCTAGCAGGTATCCCAAAATGATTAGCTAGACGAGTAGCATAGATACCTCCGTATACCGCGCCCTTGGAACGGTTCGTGTTCAACCGTTGGGCAACAATAGCACCCAAACTATAAGTTCTATCATTATGTAAAGCTGAGAGTAGGACTGCAAGATCTGGGGAACTAAGACCCCCGGCCTTTCCACGGCCAATCAAACATTTTCCCACAAATAAAGAGAAATAACGAAGCACAGGAAAATGCACGCTGGCAATTCTGGCACCAGACACCCCTCTTTCCTCTCCTACGGCAATAGTATCAATGAAAGCCGCCAAGTCCCATGGACGAGGTTCATGAATATCCCCAACATAAGGTAACTTGCAAACATTGCAAAAATCCTGAAGTGACATGCGCTGGGGAATATCATATAACTTGAACTCAACCATAGGAGGACTCTTCCTCGGATAGAAATTAAAGCTTTGCATGAAAGTATTAGTGAGGAGGAGGTATTGTGGACACTTATCTTCGACAAATGCGGTAAGGCCGACGTTCTCCACCAAGTAATAAAAATCCTTATGAATACGGGCAGCATGCAAGAACATATCGCTTGGCCACTCGCATGCTCGAACTTCTGCAACTCGGGGGACCGGATACTTGGGTTTCTTCTTCTCATTTTCATCTTCCGTGGGGTTACGGCTCAAAGAGCCCCTTAGAAACCTCCTCATGGTTCCCTTTTATTCCTCTGAAAAATTCTGAAATTTTTAGTGACTCAAAATAAAAGTGAACAAAACTTAACAAAACACATAGCAACTACTCCTACAAGTGCCTAGAGGCCATATCTTGCATCAAAACTACTTGGGACAAAATAAAATTAACATGCAAAACTCAAGAATAGGGTCACCAAGGCAGCAATAATATGCAATGAATAAAGCACTAGAACAAAAACTAATTGGACCAATGGAGGAGTCACATACCAAGGAATAATTCCCTAAAACAGTTTGGTGAATGGAGCTTTGCACAAGGAGATCGAAAAACGCAGCAAAATGAGCAAGAACACGAGTTTGAGCTATGGGATGATTTTTTCTGGAGGTAGAAGAAGGAGATGGGGGCTGGAATAAGTGGAGGGGGGCCATGTGGGCCCCACGAGCCTGCCAGGCGCGGCCAGGGGGGTGGTCGCGCCTCCTGGGCTCGTGACCCACTTGTGCATCCCCTCCGGTTGTTATTTGTCTGAAAAATTCTAAAATATTCCAGAAAAAATCATACTTGAATTTCAGGGCATTTGAAGAACTTTTATTTTTAGGTCATTTTTTATTGGACGGATAATGCAGAAAATAGGAAAATAATGCTATTTTTATTATTTTTCTACTAAGTAACTGAAACTAAAAGTTGGGAATAGAAGGTTGTGACTTCTAGATTCATCCATCTCATGGTCATCAAAAGAAATCCATCAATGAGGTTGATCAAGTCTCATTGACAAACTTTTTCCAAATCACATGAAACCGGAGAATTTTCAAAAAATCACCAAGTTACCTGAATGGGGATATGCATATCCCTAACAATAAGTATATATATCTCATCTTGACAGTAGGTACAGGAAATTCAAAGCTTCCAATAATAATTTATGAAGGTTTTTCAATAGAATTTATGAAATGAACTCGATATTGTTTCTTCGGAAAGTGCACCGTGTGCTCATTACCATCAACATGGAAAGTGACATTGCCTTTGTTGCAATCAATAACAGCTCCTGCAGTGTTTAAAAAGGGTCTTCCAAGGATGATTGCCATGGCATCATCCTCAGGAATATCAAGAATAACAAAGTCTGTTAAGGTAGTAACGTTGCAACCATGATAGGCACATCCTCGCAAATGCCGATAAGTAAAGCAGTTGATTTATCGGCCATTTGCAAAGAAATTTCAGTAGGTGTTAACTTATCCAATTCAAGTCTACAATATAAAGAGAGAGGCATAACACTAACACTGGCTCCAAGATCACATAACGCAGTTCTAACATAATTTCCTTTAATGGAGCAAGGTATAGTGGGTACTCTAGGATCACCTAGTTTCTTAGGAGTCCCACCCTTAAAAGTGTAATTAGCAAGCATGGTGGAAATCTCAACATCAGGTATCTTTCTTTTATTAGTCACAATATCTTTCATGTATTTAGCATAAGGAGACATTTTAAGCATATCAGCCAAACGCATTTGCAAAAAGATAGGTCTAATCATTTCAACAAAGCGCTCAAAATCCTCATCATCCTTTTTCTTGGATAGCTTAGGAGGAAAGGGCATGGGTTTCTGAACCCATGGTTCTCTTTCTTTACCATGCTTCCTGGCAATAAAATCACTCTTATCATATCTTTATCAGGTTCATTAGCGGGTTCAATCTCCACATCATTATCATTACTACGTTGAGCATCAACATGAACATCATTATCAACATTATCACTAGGCTCATGTTCATCACCAGATTGTGTCTCAACATCAGAAATAGATATATCATTTGGATTCTCAGGTGTAATAGCAACAGGTTCACTAGCATGCAAGTTCCTATCATCTTTCTTTTTCTTCCTATTACCAGGATAACTAGGTGCATCAGTATTAATTCCTTGAGAATCTTGCTCAATTCTCTTAGGATGGCCCTTAGGATACAAAGGTTTCTGAGTCATTCTACCACCTCTAGTAACAACTCTAATAGAATTATCATTCAATTCATTAAGCAAGTCATTTTGAGCCTTAAGTACTTGCTCTACTTGAGTAGTGACCATAGAAGCATGTTTACTAACAAGCTTAAGATCATTAACATTTCTATCCACACAAGCACTTATATGATTAATCATACGAGCATTTTGATCCAGTTGTCTACTAACATAATCATTAAAACTTTGTTGTTTGGCAACAAAGTTATCAAATTCATCTAAGCATAAGCTAGCAGGTTTATCATAAGGAATATCACTCTCATTGAATCTACAAAGAGAATTTACCTCTACTACTTGTGTCGGGTTATCAAGACCATGTATCTCTTCTACCTTTGTTGGGTTATCAAGACCATGTATCTCTTCAATAGGCGGTAGATTCTTAACATCTTTAGATTTAGTACCTTTCTCTCGCATAGATTTCTTTGCTTCTTGCATATCTTCAGGACTGAGGAATAGAATACCTCTTTTCTTTGGAGTTGGCTTCGGAGGTGGTTCGGGAATAGTCCAAGCATTATCATTGCTCAAGATATTATTTAATAGAATTTCAGATTGTTCCACAGTTCGTTCCCTGAAAACACAGCCAACACAACTATCTAGGTGGTCCCTAGAAGCATTGGTTAGTCCATTATAAAATATATCAAGTATTTCATTTTTCTTAAGAGGATGATCAGGAAAAGCATTAAGTAACTGGATAAGCCTCCCCCAAGATTGTGGGAGACTCTCTTCTTCAATTTGCACAAAGTTATATATGTCCTGCAAGGCAGCTTGTTTCTTATGGGCATGAAAATATTTCTCAAAGAAATAGTATATCGTATCCTGGGGACTACGCACACAACCAGGAGCAAGAGAAGTAAACCAAGTTTTAGCATCACCCTTTAGTGAGAAAGGAAACAACTTAAGGATATAGTAATGGCGAATTTTTCCTCATTAGTGAATAGGGTGGCAATATCATTCAGTTTAGTAAGATGTGCTACAATAGTTTCATATTCATAACCATGAAAAGTATCAGATTCAACCAAAGTGATTAACTCAGGATCGACAGAGAACTGATAATCCTTATCAGTAATAAAGATAGGTGAAGTAGCAAACTTAGGATCATATTTCATTCTAGCATTCAGAGATTTTTCTTTCCACTTGCGTAATAAATTCTCAAGATCATAGCTATCCTTACAAGCAAGAAAGTGTAGCGACCCGACCTGAAAGGTCGAATCTCCGGTGTTTCTGTACCATCCCAAGATCATGCTGGTACACACACGGTACATCAATGTATATATCAAAGGGAAATCACACAACATTAATTAATCGAAATGTCGCATCGAGTCCTTTATTACAATAAGAATTACAATAAGGTGGCTGAAGGCCAACTCATGAGAATAACTAAACTTGCGGAAGCTTCAAAGGTAGTTGAGTCCATCTGACTCCAAGGGCATCTCACCGAGCGTAGAGCGTATCCTCACTCCTGGTTGGAAAAGTACTCTGCAACATGATACGTTGCAGCCGTGTAGGTCAGCATATTGAATATGCCAGCAAAGTCACAAGAGAGGGTGTAAAGTAATCAACTAGTCTATATGCAAATATGGCAGGTGGGGTAGTAAGTTTTTTGCATAAAGCCAAATTTTTCCTACAACAAGAGAGGGCAAAAGCATAATTACTACAGTGTTGGTTGATTAATGAGATGGTTCCACAAACCAATTCTCATACCCAAGTTGAAATTAATACCCACATCAGTGTAATTAATTGTGTTGAGAGTTCTAGATAGTTGCAGTTCCTTTGGCTCAAACTGTCCATGACCGTGGACACAGCTAATCGATTAGGTTTGGGTACTCTGTAGAGTTTTGCACACGTTCCCCACAAGATTTGATCGCCTCCGTTGGACTTCTCGCACTTCATGGTGTTTGAGAAACGGATGACCAAAACATGGTCTTCAAAAGGGTTTCCCCGAGACTCTGTCGGTGCCCATCCTTTCCTACCATTCTTCTACATCTCGTAGCACCACCTGTCCGGGGTCACCACGATATCCAACCAAGCCAGAGCCCATAATGGTTTGTGGCTGTGCAGGTAAGCCTTGGGTCTTGAAGCATCCATCCTTCTCTTTGTGCCTGGGTGGACCTTTCCGAATGAATACTGGCACTTCTTCAGCATCATCTAGGCTAACCACTGGTTTCTCTAGGGCGCCGTTCAACCATCATCCACCCAGAGGTAAGTTGAAAACTTGGAGTCTTGAAGACTTGATCATCATGTAGGTCTTGAAATTATTAACTCACAACTCTCATGAATCACACAACCAACCCCGTCTACTAATAGCATAGCAAAATGTAAAACAACGTTTCCCGAGGCCAAATGTAAAACAACGTTTGCCGGAGGTCGAAGGTGGTCGGGGCGACGGTGCGATGGTCGGGGGTGATGTCCGAAGGGCTCAGGCGACGGCGGCGAAGCTCCGACGTCGTTTGGTGACGTCGGACGGGGCTGGGGACGACGGAGGCGATGACCTCGAGCTTGGGAGGGTTCGGTTGTAGTCCGAACTCCGGCGAGCTCGTGCGTGGCGTTCTGGCGAGGTAGAGTGGGGGCTCGGGGTGGAATGGAGCGCGGCGAGGGCTGTGGCTTTTATAGGCCAGGTGCGGGGTCAGGGGAGGGAGAGAGGAGGGAGATCCGGGCAGAGAGATCTCCGGCGACGGCGGCACGCGCGCGAGGAAGGAGACGGGCGCGAGGATGACGCCGTCAGTCTCTGGGTCGCGCGTGCCAGTGAGAGAAGAGGCGAGGTTAGCGCGTCGGTTGAACGGTTCGAATTGATTTCGCGAGTTAAAGCCTATGGGCCGGCCCGATTCGTTTTAAAAACCTTCCTTTTCTATTATCCAGTGCAGTAAAAACTCTTTTAAAGCGTTTAAAACAAATCCAAACTTAGAAAATATATATAACAAACTGATTAGGAGAATTAATGTTATTTAATGAACATTTTTCCTCTGTCATATTGAATACTTTTAAAAAAAGTATTTTCAGAAATTGCTTATTTAATTTTAAATCCTTTTGCAATTTTTTTCAAATAACCCCCTGGTGTTATTGTTCAAATATCTCACCAAGATACCCCTGGTGTGGAGTGTCATGTTACTACCCTCTTTTCTTTGAACTTTTCCAGAGGTTTTCAAATAGGTGAAACAAGAAAAGGGAATGATGAAAGTGGCCTTTCAGAAATTCAAAAGAAGCACTTCAACCATTTTATTCATTCAAACAATGTGATGACGATGCATAGCTATATATCATAACATTCCAAAAATGAAATTTTGGAATGTTATAAACCTACCCACCTTAATATGAATCTCGCCCTCGAGATTCGGGTTGGCTAGAAAATAGGTGCGGGTGGTCTCTACGAAGATCTTCTTCGCGTTCCCAGGTGGCTTCTTCCTCGGTGTGGTGACTCCACAGAACCTTACAGAACTTGATGATCTTGCTTTGGGTAACTCTGTTGGTAGTCTCGAGAATTCTGACAGGCTTCTCCTCGTAGGTCAGGTCACTGTCAAGTTTTATGGCCTCTAGGGGCACTGTGTCTCTCAAAGGAATATCAGCCATCTTAGCATGGCATTTCTTTAGCTGGGAAACATGGAAAACATTATGAACTCCAGACAGTCCTTTCGGCATTTCCAGCTTGTATGCAACTTCGCCTCTACGTTCCAGAATTTTGTAGGGGCCTATGAATCTGGGTGCTAACTTTCCTTTAACACCAAACCTCTTGATTCCTCGAAGTGGGGACACACGAAGATATGCTCGATCCCCTACTTCATATGTCACCTCCTTGCGTTTGGTATTAGCATAGCTCTTTTGCCGGGATTGAGCTATCTTGAGTCGGTCTCGAATCAGTTTGACCTTCTCTTCAGAATCTCTGATAAGGTCGGGACCAAAAAGTTTTCGGCCTCCAACACCATCCTACGTCAATGGTGTTCTGCACCTCCTTCCGTATAAAGCTTCGAAAGGGGCCATCTTCAGACTAGTCTGATAATTGTTGTTGTACGAGAACTCTGCGTAAGGTAAGTTATCATCCCAACTGGAACCATAGTCTAGCACACAGGCTCTCAACATGTCCTCCAAAATCTGGTTGACTCTCTCAGTCTGTCCATCGGTCTGCGGATGAAAAGCTGTACTGAATTCCAGCCTTGTACCGAAAGTTTCATGTAACTGATGCCAAAACTTTGAGGTAAATTCTGTTCCTCTATCTGACACGATACTCCTCGGAACTCCATGCAGACATACGATCCTGGTCATATATATCTTGGGTAGCTTAGCACTAGTATAGGTGGTCTTCACTGGAATGAAATGAGCCACCTTGGTCAAGCGATCGAGCACTACCCAGATGGAATCATATCCTAAACGGGTCCTAGGTAGTCCTGTGATGAAGTCCATACCAAGCTTATCCCATTTCCACTCGGGTATCGGCAAAGGTTGGAGTAACCCTGCTGGTTTCTGATGTTCCACCTTTACTCGCTGGCAAGCATCACATACCGCAACATGTTCGGCAATATCTTTCTTCATACCTGCCCACCAGTAACTTTCCTTCAAATCCAGGTACATCTTGGTGTTGCCTGGGTGTATCGAGTATGGTGAATCGTGGGCTTCTTGAAGTATTAACTTCCTGAGCTCTGGGTCATTGGGCACATAGATTCGATTCTCAAACCATAGAGTACCCTGTTCATCTTCGCGAAAGTCTTTAGCCTTTCCTTCCTTCATTCTCTGCTTTATCTCAGCTATCTCCTTGTCCGATTTCTGGGCTTCATGAATTCTTTCGGTCAAGGTGGATTGAATCTCTAGTGTGGCAACATATCCTTGCGGAACTATTTCTAACCGAAGCCCTCTGAGATCTTTGGTTAACTCCTGGGGTAATCCTCCGGCTATGAGTGTGTTCACATAACTCTTTCGACTCAATGCATCTGCCACAACATTTGCCTTTCCTGGATGGTAATGTAATATCATGTCATAATCTTTGATTAACTCTAACCAGCTCCTCTGTCTAAGGTTCAACTCCTTCTGCGTGAAGATATACTTCAGGCTCTTATGATCAGTGTAAACATCACAACTATTTCCGATAAGGAAATGTCTCCAGGCCTTGAGTGCGTGCACTACGGCTGCTAGTTCCAAATCATGGGTGGCATAATTCAACTCATGGGGTCGTAGCTGTCTGGATGCATATGCTACAACTTTTCCCTCCTGCATGAGTACTCCTCCAAGTCCTTGACGGGATGCGTCACAATAAACCTAGAAGTCCTTCCGAATGTTTGGCAGTATCAATACTGGGGCTATGACCAAACGTTTCTTCAACTCCTAGAAACTGGCCTCACATTCCTCAGTCCAGACATACTTAGACTCTTTCTTCAACAACTCTGTCATGGGCTTGGCAATCTTTGAGAAATTCTCAATGAATCTCCGGTAATATCCGGCAAGTCCGAGAAAACTGCGGATCTCCTTAACTAAGGTGGGTGACCTCCACTCAATGACTGCTTCAACCTTAGCGGGGTCTACTGCTATTCCTTCTTCGGAAATAACATGTCCAAGGAATCCGACTTCCGTCAGCCAAAATTCACATTTACTGAACTTGGTATATAACTGATGCTCTCTAAGCTTCTCCAGAACTAAACGCAAGTGTTCCTTGTGTTCTTCCTCGCTCTTGGAGAATATCAAAATGTCATTGATGAACACCACGGCAAACTTGTCCAAATATTCCATAAACACTTTGTTCATCAAATTCATGAAGTAGGCAGGAGCATTAGTCAAACCAAAGGACATGACTGTATACTCGTATAAGCCATACCTGGTGGTGAAAGCTGTTTTGGGTATATCCTGTTCACGAATCTTCAGTTGGTGATACCCTGATCGAAGATCGATCTTGGAGAATACTTTGGCACCTACTAGCTGGTCAAACAAGTCATTAATCATCGGCAGAGGGTACTTATTCTTGATTGTCACCTCATTCAAGGCACGATAATCGACCACCATTCTCAAGGTTTTATCTTTCTTCTCCACCAAAAGAACTGGGCTCCCCAAGGTGATGAACTTGGGCGAATATATCCCTTATGCAATAGCTCCTTAATCTGCTTCTTAATTTCTACTAAATCATTTGCGGGCATCCGATAGGGTCTCTTGGAAATTGGGGCTGTCCCTGGTAGTAGTTCTATTAGAAACTCAATCTCCCTATCTCGGGGCATGCCTGGTAATTCCTCCGGGAATACATCTGGAAAGTCTCGTACAACCGGCACTTCCTCCTGAACAACTCCTGTGAGGGAATTTAACCGAGCACCCATCTGTGTGCGTTGGGATACATACTTAATCCTCTTGTTTTCCGGAGTGGTGAGTGAAATAGACTTGCCGGGGCAATCAAGGTTTCCTTCATACTTGGTCATCCAATCCATGCCTAGGATTACATCCAATCCCTGGGATTCTAAGACGATGAGGTCGGTAGGAAAAACATGGTTTCCTATGTGGAGTTTCAGGGCGTGGCATCCTATCCCTGCCATCATCATACCTCCTTGGGAATTGACCTTAATGGGCTGACTAAGGGTTCTGGTGGGTAAACCATACTTTTCCACAACTACCCTTGATATGAATGAATGAGTTGCACCCAAATCAAAAAGTACCATAACTGGATGTGAATGCAATAAAAACTTACCAACCACAGTCTCGGACTGATCATAGACTTCTTCCACATCGAGATGGTTCACCTGAGCACGAGGAAACGGATTTGGCTTCTTAGCTGCGAAGTTTCCATTGTTGTTGCCATTTCCATTCCCTTGCTTGTTCTGAGGGCATTCAGTGGCATAGTGCCCTATCTTCTGACACTTGAAACAGGTGATATGGTTCAGATCCTTCTGAGCTGGAGCGGGACGGTGTTGGTTGCCATTTCCACTTCCATTACCATTCTTGAAGCTGCCATTGTTGGGACGATTACTCCCATTTCCTCCATGGTTATGGCCTCCATGGTTGTGCACGGAATGAGTGTGTCCTCCATACTTACCGGTCCCTGATCCGGTATTGCCTGGGTATGAGGAGTAACGGGGCTTCTGATGAGCTCTAGAGGTAGACTTCCCCTGTGCATACTTCCTCTTGTGGTTCTCGATTTGCTGCTGCTTCCCGTCCAAGATGAGGGCCTTTTCTACTAGCTCCTGGTAGTTGCTGAAGGTAGCCACCATCAGCTGCACGCTCAACTCATCATTGAGTCCTTCCAAGAACTTCTCCTGCTTGGCTGCATCATCGGCCACATCTCCTGGTGCATAACAAGCCAACGTGCTGAAATCATCCACGTACTGGGCCATGGAACAGTTCCCCTGGCGTAAGTTGTGAAACTCACGCTTCTTCAGGCTCATGGCTCCAGCTGAGACATGTGCGGTGTGGAAAGCTTGCTTGAACTGCTCCCAAGTCACACCAGTAATGGGGTATGTGGTGGTGTAGTTCTCCCACCATGAAGCTGCTGGCCCCTCCAGTTGATGGGCAGCAAAACGCAGTTTTTCCGCCTCAGTGCATCCTGCGGTGGTGAGTTCCCTCTCCATCTTGCGGAGCCAATCATCTGCCACAATGGGATCAGTGCTGCTGGAGAAAGTTGGGGGATTCAGTCTCAGAAAACGGGTGAGGTTGTCGCCTTGTGGTGGAGGGTGGTTGTTGTGGTTGTTGGTCTGATTCTGAATCAACAGCTGCATCAGGGTGTTCTGCTGCTGAAGAAGTTGTGTGAGCTCTGGCGGGAAAGTGAAGTCGGGCTCACGTCACGGAGGCATCTTGCTGTTTTCAGAGGGGTGAGAATTAGAATAGAACAATGACCTAAAAGGGAAAATTCACTACCCATATGCAATGCAACAAACATATCACACCAAACACTCATTCATTTATTCAACTCAAGGTTCAAACATCGAGATACAAATCTCCAAAATCAAACTAAACATCGACCTACGATTAACGACAAAAAAATGAAGATACATGGGGGCATAACTAAAGTTCTCCTCAAAAGTACATGGTGACGGAGCCTCCTCCGGTGGTGCTCTCCTCATAGTCATCATCGTTGCTGATCAAAGGAGCCATGTCTCCTTCTGGATGAAGATTTTCGCCCATGTCCATCTGTTCCTCCAGAGTTGCGATGCGAGTGTTCAGCTTATCGATCCTCTCTAATAAATCCTTCACCTCATACTCATGCTCGTACTTGGCTTCCCGTAAGTCAGCTTCGAGGTCAATCTCACGGTTCATCAGCCTCTTGATCGTCTTTGTGTCGGCACGTACCCGAAGCTCCAAGGTCCTGACGTGCGTCTCCAAAGTCTGGATATAGGAAATGGTGGTGTCTTCAGTGGGAGTGGTTATGATATTTCCATTGGCATCCCTGCGACAAACCACGCTAAGTCCTGATGAAATGGTTCCACATCTATATTCGTCCTGAATACGTCCAAGGGCACGATGAATGGCCATGTCTCTCCCAAGTATCCATCTGGGTGCCACAAACTTGAAGTCGATGGGTTCCTTACGATTTCCAAAGGTCTTCCCGGGGATGTGCACCTCGATCCTATAGCGTCCGTCTTGTGAAAAAGACATGATAGGAGTCCCGGTGATGCTCGGCAAAGCAATCCTCATGTCCCTGACGATCCACATCAGCTCCTTGCCAAAGGGCATCGTTGCGTCAGGCTGGCAAAACTCTGTGATCAAAACTGGGATGAAGGTGGCCATCTATAAATTTTGAAATAAATCGGAGGGAAGTCAGAAACGAGTAGATGAGAGTATAAGAATTTTAAAGACAAAATAGAAATAAATCCTAAGGCTTTCCAATCCTAGAGGTTACGTCCTACGGTCAGCGTGTGCTCTGATACCATTTCTGTAGCGACCCGACCTGAAAGGTCGAATCTCCGGTGTTTCTGTACCATCCCAAGATCATGCTGGTACACACACGGTACATCAATGTATATACCAAAGGGAAATCACACAACATTAATTAATCGAAATCTCATATCGAGTCCTTTATTACAATAAGAATTACAATAAAGTGGTTGAAGGCCAACTCATGAGAATAACTAAACTTGCGGAAGCTTCAAAGGTAGTTGAGTCCATCTGACTCCAAGGGCATCTCACCGAGCGTAGAGCATATCCTCACTCCTGGTTGGAAAAGTACTCTGCAACATGATACGTTGCAGCCGTGTAGGTCAGCATATTGAATATGCCGGCAAAGTCACAAGAGAGGGTGTAAAGTAATCAACTAGTCTATATGCAAATATGGCAGGTGGGGTAGTAAGTTTTTTGCATAAAGCCAAATTTTTCCTACAACAAGAGAGGGCAAAAGCATAATTACTACAGTGTTGGTTGATTAATGAGATGGTTCCACCAACCAATTCTCATACCCAAGCTGACATTAATACCCACATCAATGTAATTAATTGTGTTGAGAGTTCGAGATAGTTTCAGTTCCTTTGGCTCAAACTGTCCATGACCGTGGACACGGCTAATCGATTAGGTTTGGGTACTCTGTAGAGTTTTGCACATGTTCCCCACAAGATTTGATCGCCTCCGTTGGACTTCTCGCACTTCATGGTGTTTGAGAAACGGATGACCAAAACATGGTCTTCAAAAGGGTTTCCCCGAGACTCTGTCGGTGCCCATCCTTTCCTACCGTTCTTTTACATCTCGTAGCACCGCCTGTCCGGGGTCACCACGATATCCAACCAAGCCAGATCCCATAATGGCTTGTGGCTATGCAGGTAAGGCTTGGGTCTTTAAGCATCCATCCTTCTCTTTGTGCCTGGGTGGACCTTTTCGCATTAATACTGACACTTCTCCAGCATCATCTAGGCTAACCACTGGTTTCTCCAGGGTGACGTTCAACCATCATCCACCCAGAGGTAAGTTGAAAACTTGGAGTCTTGAAGACTTGATCATCATGTAGGTCTTGAAATTATTAACTCACAACTCTCATGAATCACACAACCAACCCCGTCTACTAATAGCATAGAAAAATGTAAAACAACGTTTCCCGGGGCCAAATGTGTCAAAGGGTTGAGGGGTACCTACCACATGATACTACAACAAGTAACCAATTTTCCAGTTTACCTACTTTGCATGCAATTGGGGAGATGGAAGAACTAATGCAATAAAACATAGGTATACATGGTCAAAGTGACTTGCCTTGTTGACGATCTTCGTAATCAAGTGACTCTAGATAACAAGCTTCGCACTCCGGATGATCTGACGAATCAAACAAGAGCACACCATAAGCATAAACACAAACAATTCATTCAACAGCTAGGTAAACAATGCTTCAACAAACAAAATCACAATCAAAATAAGAATCACTTAAGGTATAGGTCTATAAAAATATTGGGGTCAAAATCTCTACTAAGACATACAAGTCAAAATTTGGTTTTGAACAACTAGACATTTTAGATAACAGAAAAATAAATATAAATATTTATTTGAAAACAGAAAGTATTTCATTATAAAAGTTTTGTGCTAAAAGAAGTACTACAAAACTTTTTTTTAACAATTTACATGGTGAAAACAAGATGAACCTATTCAAACTAGAGCACAAAACAATTTGAAAAACATATTTTATTAGCAGAAAAATATACACCTAAATTTGATTCAACAGAACCTAATGAACTCTAAAAATAAAAGTTAACCTAATTCAGGTTCAAATTAAATAAAAACCAATTTAGTTAAAATCTATTAAGAACTAAACAGATTCTGTTTTTGTTAAAAACAGCAACTAAATTCATTCTAAAAATTCTCAAATTATGTAGAATGATAGGTTTTACTAATACCAAACAGTGGCAAAAATATTCACTCAAAAATATATTTTTAAACTCTAGATATACAGATTTTAGTAATTTAAACAAATTTGATTAGATTCAAAATTTAAAGGTCAAATTTGAAATCTAAGCATACAGACATAAACTACATCAAATTTGTGAGCTAATGCAAAAAGAATCAACTAAAAACACCACATACTCTAAAAACTATGATGAAAACAAAATCAGAATACATTCTGTTTTCTAAAACAGAAACAGAAAAAGAGAAACTAATAACGATCGGTTAGGGGCTACGTGTCAGTTTGTGATTGGCCGCGAGGGCGTGCGCGTGAGAGCTAACGAGCGATCGACCGAAGTGTAGAGGAAAACGTTTCACTGATTTAATCTTATAATCGGGAGCATTGGATCTACATCTAACGGTCCAGGGGGGGCGGTGGCTTACAGAGGGGAGGAGGAGATTCCGGTGAGGTCGACGGCGGCCGGAGGTCGAAGGTGGTCGGGGCGACGGTGGGATGGTCGGGGGTGATGTTCGAAGGGCTCAGGCGACGACGGCGAAGCTCCGGCGTCGTTTGGCAGCGTCGGACGGGGCTGGGGACGACGGAGGCGACGACCTCGAGCTTGGGAGGGTTCGGTTGGGGACGACGGAGGCGACGACCTCGACCTCGAGCGTGGCGTTCTGGCGAGGTAGAGTGGGGGCTCGGGGTGGAATGGTGCGCGGCGAGGGCTGTGGCTTTTATAGGCCAGGTGCGGGGTCGGGGGAGGGAGAGAGGAGGGAGATCTGGGGAGAGAGATCTCCGGCGACGGCGGTGCGCGCGCGAGGAAGGAGACGGGCGCGAGGATGATGCCGTCGGTCAGTGGGTCCCGCGTGCTAGTGAGAGAAGAGGCGAGGTTAGCACGTCGGTTGACCGGTTCGAATTGATTTCGCGAGTTAAAGCCTGTGGGCCGGCCCGATTCGTTTTAAAAACCTTCCTTTTCTATTATCCAGTGCAGTAAAAACTCTTTTAAAGCATTTAAAACAATTCCATATTTAGAAAAAATATATATCAAAATGATCAGGAGAGTTAATGCTATTTAATGAACATTTTCCCCTGTCATATTGAATACTTTTAAAAATAGTATTTTTAGAAATTGCTTATTTGATTTTAAATCCTTTTGCAATAATTTTTTTCAAATAACCCCTGGTTTTATTGTTCAAATATCTCACCAAGATACCCCTGGTGTGGAATGTCATGTTACTCCCCTCTTGTCTTTGAACTTTTCGAGAGGTTTTCAAATAGGTGAAACAAGACAAGGGAAAGATGAAAGTGGCCTTTCAGAAATTCAAAAGAAGCACTTCAACCATTTTATTCATTCAAACAATGTGATGATGATGCATAGCTATATATCATAACATTCCAAAAATGAAATTTTGGGATGTTACAGAAAGTCTTCAGCTACCTCTCCTTCCATAACATATCCCTCAGGTATATTAGGCAATGCATATTTAGGAGGGCTAGGTCTAACAGGTGTAACAGCAGGTTCCATTTCAATAATTTCATCAGTTTCAGAAGTATCATTTGATTCAGTAGTAACTTTAGCAATTTGTGCATCAAGAAATTCACCAAGTGGCATATCATTACCAAGCAAAGCATCAGCATAATTATCATGTATAGAAGAAGTAGCATCATCAAGCACAGGCGACATATCAAAATTAATAGCAGGTGGCGGTGTCGCAAATTTACTCATAACAGAAGGTGAATCAAGTGCAGAGCTAGATGGCAGTTCCTTACCTGTCCTCGTAGTTGAGGGCAGAACTTTAGTTTTTGGATCTCGCAAATTCTTCATAGTGATCAATAGATATAAATCCCAAGTGACTCAGAGAATAGAGCTATGATCCCCGGCAACGGCGCCAGAAAAAGGTCTTGATAACCCACAAGTATAGGGGATCGCAACAGTTTTCGAGGGTAAAGTATTCAACCCAAATTTATTGATTCGACACAAGGGGAGCCAAAGAATATCCTCGAGTATTAGCAGTTGAGTTGTCAATTCAACCACACCTGAAAGATTTAGTATCTGCAGCAAAGTTTTAGTAGCAAAGCAATATGGTAGTAACAGTAGCAATAGTGATTTGTGTAGCAAGTGTGACAGCAGTAGCGGAAAAGTAACCAAACAAGAACCAGTATAGGAAAAGCTCGTAGGCATTGGATCGGTGATGGATGATTATGCCGGATGATATTCATCATGTATCAGTTATAACATAGGGTGATATGTAACTAGCTCCAGTTTGTCAATGTAATGTAGGCATGTATTTCGTATATAGTCATACGTGCTTAGGGAAAAGAACTTGCATGACATCTTTCGTCCATCCCTCCCATGGCAGCGGGGTCCTAATGGAAACTAAGGGATATTAAGGTCTCCTTTTAATAGAGTACCGGAACAAAGCATTAACACATGGTGAATACATGGAATCCTCATACTATGGTCATCTTCGGGAGTGGTTCCGGCTATTGTCGCTCCGGGGTTGCCGGGTCATAACACATAGTAGGTGACTACAACTTGCAAAATAGGATCAAGAACACACATATATTGATGAAAACATAATAGGTTCAGATCTGAAATCATGGCACTTGGGCCCTAGTGACAAGTATTAAGCATAGCCAAGTAGTAGCAACATCAATCTTAGAACATAGTGGATACTAGGGATCAAACCCCATCAAAACTAACTCGATTACATGATAGATCTCATCCAACTCATCACCGTCTAGCAAGCCTACGATAAGATTACTCACAAACGATGAAGAGCATCATGAAATTGGCGATGGAGGAAGGTTGATGATGACGATGGCTTCGATTTCCACTCTCTGGAGCCCAAAACAGACTCTAGATCAGCCCTCCGGAGGAAGAACATGTGGTGGCAGCGGCGCCGTATCGTAAAACGTGATTATTTCTTCTCCTTATTTTTGTCTGGGACGAATAGGTTTATATGGAGCTAGAGAGGAGGTTGGAGGATCCACGTGGGCCCCACGAGCCTGCTAGGTTCGACCAGGGGGGCCCGCGCCTCCTGGGCTCGTGGCCCACTGGCAGCTCCTCCTCGGTTGATTCTTTATCCAGTATTTTTTATATATTCCACAAAAAATCCTCGTAAGTTTTTAGGTCATTCTGAGAACTTTTTTTGCTGCACAAAAATAACACCATGGCAGTTCTGCTGAAAATAGCGTCAGTCCGGGTTAGTTTCATTCAAATCATGCAAATTAGAGTCCAAAACAAGGGCAAAAGAGTTTGGAAAACTAGATACGTTGGAGACGTATCAGCTGGTGCCTAGGAAATTGGAGTTGCACCAGTTGGAGTTGTTGAGGAATTGGATGAAGTTTTCAACTTCTTCATCACAGGGGCATCAGAAGCTGATGCTTTTCGCTTGAGAGGATTTTCCTCAGCAGTGGCAGTTTCTTCAGAGACGACTGATGCAGCCGCCCTAGGTGGTTCAGTCTCTTTTGGCACAGCAGATTCTTCAGCTGGCCTCACAGATTCTTCAGGCACAACATTGTAGGTTGCCCTGGCATGTTCATGAGTGGTCTGAGTTTCCTCAGCAGCACTGGCAGTGGCTTCTGGTGCAGAAGCATTTCCTTGAGCAGTTTCATCAGGCAGAGCAATTTCATCAGCTGCCTGAGGAATTTCATCTGCAGTCTGAGGAATTTCTTCAGACTGAGGCTCTTGCGGTTGCGATCGGGCTGCAACCCTTGTGTTGTGGTCCTTCATAGCAGCTTGAGCAGCCCTGACGAATCTGACCTTTGTTCCTTGCCATTCAGCATCGTATCTCTCTTGATCCTTAGAGAAAGTATGAATCTCCTGCTGAACTGTGACTAGCTGTTTAGGAGTCAAGTTCATCACATTATCACGCAGAAATTTCTCTTTGCAAGCTCTATTTCTTCTTGTTCTCAGAGCTTGCTCTCCCTTCCACTTTTCCATAGAGATGAAGTGGGTGAGGACATGATCTATGCCAGGAGGCAGTTTCAGTGAAGAGAGTGGGGTATTTGGGTCTTCATGCCAAATATCGATGAAATTCAGGATCGTCTTGGGATCCAGCAAAAGAGGAATGACACTTCCCTTTGCAGAGGCTGCCCTGTGCTGACTTTGTCTGATGATTTCCTCTGATTCCTCATCATCAGCTTCATCATCAACTTCATCATTGTCCTCAGAAGAGCCTAAGGGAATTGTGACCACAGCCTTGCTGGTATGAGGACTTGGTCTTTGACCACGCCCGACTGTTTTCTTCTGCTTCAGAGCAGAGGGACTGGTTGAAGACTTTGCAGTGGTGGAGGGGCTGGCAGTGAGCTTCGGAACCTTTGTGAAACCCTCAGTCCTCTTGCATGTTGCAAAATGCATTGGGGTTGAGGACTTTGTAGCTGCAGCAGATGACTAAGTAGCAATAGTTCCAGTTGCTGAAAGTTTTTTTGTCTGATGCCTTTGACCTTGAGGAATTTGCACTGAGGATTTTGAAGTTGAAGAACAAATCTTCAGAGCAGATTTCTTTGCCATTTTCTTCGGAGCACTAGCAGAAGCTCCGGCAGAGGTAGCAGCAGCAGAATCCTCGTTAAATTTCGTCACAGCCACTTTGGCTTTCCTCGCCAACTTGGCTTTTTGCTTCTATCAGAGAGGAGGAAAATCCTCACCAGTTTTGAGGCTTGAGGGATCAGCGATCAGATTCTGAGCCAGAGGAGGCCTGCTGCATGGTGGTTTCATAGCGAATTTCATCATGTATTTTGGAGTTACATAACGATATTCTCTCCATTCTTTGGCCCATCTCCTCTCAATCTTTTGCAGACGGATTTTCCTCTGCTTGGTCGTCTCCTTTCCATGTGTTTGTTCATCAGGTGTGCAATAGTCATCATATATATCCTCAGGGATCTCGAATGCAGTCTGCACATCTGGCTTCTTACCTCCTTTCTGAGGTTTCTTTCCATCAGACATTTTCTTCACTTGAGGAATATGAACTCTTGAAGATTCTGAAGAGGTACATAGTTTTTCTTCAAGTAGCACTGCAAATGAATTAAGTTGATGAGAACCTAGTGATTCATCAGCGGACATGTTGTACCTATGAACAGAGTATAGGTGCGAGGAATTTTAAGAGGTCATATGCATTCTCAGAAGTTTGAAGTAAAATAAGTTTGAGGAATTTGACCATGGATGTCTTGAGAAATTTCACTAAGTGTTCTTTGTCTCAGGTTCCAGAGTTGCGCAAATTTGAGAATTCGCACAATTGAGGAATCTTGAAGAGAATCATTACTTAGGGAAAATCATCAAGTATGAGGAGATGTAAGGTGCTTGAGAGTAGGATTTATAATGTATAAACACCTTTTGAGGAACAGTAGAAGTGATTGAAGATCAAACTAGGGCAGTAAAAATAAATTTTAGTTACCCTGGTGAAGAACATGATGAACACATAGATGAAATGGGGAAGTTCGTCCGTTCAGATCTCCCACGCCCTAGCTTGGCAGAGGGAGACAGCTACAGCGGCGGCTGGATGAAGATTTCCGCGGCCGATGCGAGTACGGCGACGACGAGGTTGAGGCAGTGAAGCTCTTCCTCACCGACGACGATGACTTTAGCGGCGAAGCTTGGCAAGAGCTCGGGAGAGATATGAGATGAGGAGTAACCGAGCACAGTTGCAGGGGAGGGGTATTTATAGAGGGAGTGAAAACCGATCCACCCAAAGATTTTGGACAGGTTTACCCCTGAACCTTGCTCTCCACGCGACAGGTGTCACCCACGAACTCAACGGTCGCGAAACGGGGGGGGGGGGTCATGGGTTATCCAAGCGCGGGAATAGGAACAGTTTGAGCGGGAGCCGCCAAAATTTTTGGTAGTGAATATTTTAAAGTTTTTGTTCGCAAATTCTTCAGCTGCCAAGGACACAGTGAAGACTTTGAACGAGTTTCAAAGTAGAACGCATATGAAGAATTTGTGAACAGACTGGGTTGAATTTAGCATAGATGGGGAAAGGGTCCGATCACATTCACTTAGATGAAAATCAACTTGAAGAATTAGCAATAAGTGAATGTTGTTGAGGACATTGAAAACTCAATTATTAATATATATAGTCAATTAAGAATATGAGTCTCAAGGTTTTGAAGAATTTGAAAAGTTGAGGAATTTGCAAGTTTGAAGAATCTGCAAAGATACAGAAATACTCAATTTTGAAGAATTCCAACTTTTGGTTGGTGGCGTGACTCACCTTATAAGAATGATGATTTCAGACACCACATACAGTTGTCGTAGGGTTTTGAGAATCAAATTCTTCGTTAATTTCTTCACACTTAGAGAGTTATTCTTCATTGATTGAATAAAACGTTACTTTGTGTGTTGCACATCTAAGTCATCAATTTTGCATAAGTGTTAGGATGTGTGTTCTTCTTCATAGAACATTCGAAGATTCTAAGATATTTAGCTCACACCGCAACTTGCAAAATCTCTTTTCATCCAAGGGCTTTGTGAAGATATCAGCCAGTTGTTCTTCAGTGGGAATGTGGTCAATGGAGATGTCGCCCTTGAGTACATGATCTCGAAGAAAGTGATGACGAATCTGGATGTGCTTGGTCTTGGAGTGCTGAACTGGGTTGTATGCAATCTTGATAGCACTCTCGTTGTCATAGTAGAGAGTCACATTCTTCAACTTGATGTCATAGTCCTTGAGGGTTTGCTTCATCCATAGTAACTGAGCACAACACAAGCCAGCAACAATGTACTCAGCTTCAGCATTAGAGAGAGAAACGCAGTTCTGTTTCTTCGCGGACCGGTAGACTAATGATCGTTCGAGGAAATGACTTGTGCCTGAGGTTGACTTGCGATCCACGTGATCTCCAGCATAGTCAACATCAGAGTATCCGACGGGGTGAAGATTTGAGCCCTGGGGATACCATAATCCAAGTGTTGGTGTGTGAGCTAAGTATCGAAGAATATGTTTCACAGCCTTATGGTGTGATTCCTTCGGTGTTGCTTGGAATCGAGCACACATGCAAACACTGAGCATTATGTCAGGCCTAAATGCACATAGATACAATAAAGAGCCAATCATGGAGCAGTATACCTTCTGATCAAAATCTTTACCATTTTCATCAGTGCAGAGGTGTCCTTTTGAAGGATTGGAGTTTTGACGCCTTTGCAATCTTGCATGTCGAATTTTCTCAGAACATCTTTGAGGTATTTCTCTTGTGAGATGAAGATGCCGTTGTCTTGCTCACGAATTTGAAGACCTAAGAAGAATTTGAATTCTCCCATCATAGACATTTGATATTCTTCACTCATCATATAGGCAAATTCATCACTGTAATGTTTGTCAGTACATCCAAAGATAATATCATCAACACATATTTGGCATATGAACAGTTCATTGTCATAGGATTTTGTGAAAAGAGTTGGGTCGAGTGAACAGGGTTTGAAGCCTTTCTTCATGAGGAATTCCTTCAGAGTGACATACCACGCCCGAGGGGCCTGCTTGAGGCCATAGAGGGCCTTGTTGAGTCTGAAGACTTTGTTAGGATGATTAGGATCTTCAAAACCTGGGGGTTAAGCAACATATACTTCTTCCTCAAGCTTACCATTGAGGAATGCACTTTTCACATCCATTTGATATAAGATGATATTGTGATGGTTAGCATAAGCAAGCAATATTCGAATAGCTTCAAGTCTAGCAACAGGTGCAAAAGTTTCATCAAAATCAATTCCTTCAACCCGTGTGTAGCCTTGTGCTACGAGTCGAGCCTTATTCCTCACCACAAGGCCATTTTCATCTTGCTTGTTGCGGTAGATCCACTTGGTACCTATAATGTTATGCTTGCGAGGATCTGGCCGCTTGACAAGTTCCCACGCATTGTTGAGCTTGAATTGATGCAGTTCCTCTTGCATAGCGTGAATCCACTCAGGCTCCTTGAATGCTTCATCAACTTTGGTGGGCTCTAGGATAGAGACAAAAGCAAAGTGCCCACAAAAGTTAGATAAATGAGAAGCTCTTGAGCGTGTGAGAGGACCTGGTGCATTGATGGCATCGATGATTTTGTCAATCTGCACTTCATTTGCTACTCTTGGATGAGCAGGTTGACGAGGCTGATGATTTTCATCAGTACCATTTTCTTCAGGTATAAGCATGAGATTCTTCATTTGTTGGAATGATTTCCTCAGTGGGTATGACATCTTCAGTTGCCTTCATCTTGATGGATTCCTCAGGAGACTGTTCATCTAACACAGAAGGCAGGTGCTCTCTTCGCAAGCCATTAGTTTCATCGAACCGCACATCTACAGTTTCAACAACCTTGTGATGATAGGTGTTGAAGACTTTGTAGGTGTGCGAGTCCTTTCCGTAACCAAGCATAAAACCCTCATGTGCTTTTGGTGCAAACTTAGAACTGTGGTGAGGATCTCTGATCCAGCATTTTGCACCGAAGACTTTGAGATAACTTACTTTGGGTTTCTTGCCTGTCATAAGCTCGTATGAAGTCTTCTTGAGGAATTTGTGAAGATATACCCTGTTGATTATGTGGCATGCAGTAGCGATTGCTTCAGGCCAAAAGCATCGAGGAGTCTCGTATTCATTAAGCATGGTTCGAGCCATCTCAACAAGAGTCTTGTTCTTGCATTCCACGACGTCATTCTGTTGAGGAGTGTAAGGGGCAGATAACTCATGAGTAATACCAAGTTCATCAAGATATTCATCAAGATTAGTGTTCTTGAATTAAGTCCTATTATCACTCCGGATATGCTTGATCTTGACGCCAAAGTTAGTGGATGCCCTTGCAGCAAATCGTCTGAAGACATCCCGCACTTCATTTTTTGTACAAAATGATATGCACCCATGTGTAACGAGAGTAATCATCAACTATGACAAATCCATACAAACTTGAAGCATTTGTTAGTACGAAATAGTGAGTGGGACCAAAGAGATCCATGTGAAGTAATTCAAAGGGTCGTGTAGTGGTCATGATTGTCTTCGAGGGATGATTGGATTTGGTCATCTTCCCTGATTCACATGCACCACAAAGGTGATCTTTGAGGAATTTGACGCCCTCGATGCCAATGACATGCTTCTTCTTCACGAGCGTGTGCAAGTTCTTCATACCCGCATTACCAAGACGTTGATGCCACATCCAACCTTCTGAGGACTTTGGAAGTAGGCATGTGGCAGGCTGAGGTCCTGTAAAGAAATCAACAATATACAAGTCTATTCTCCTAAAGCCTTCGAAGACTTTGGAATTGTCAAATTCCATGATGATAGCACAATGATATTTTCCAAATACGACAACCATATCAAGATCACAAAGCATTGAGACAGACATAAGATTGAAACCAAGGGATTCGACAAGCATCACCTTATCCATGGTTCGGTCCTTTGAGATAGCAACCTTACCAAGTCCCAACACCTTGCTTTTTTCCTTTCTCAGCATAGGTGATATGCTTCAGATGATATGGATCAAGTGGCAAATTCATCAGAAGACTCTTGTCACCATTCATGTGGTTTGTGCATCCACTATCGAGGACCCACTCAGTAGCTTTTGGTGTGTCATCCTGCATATGAATTAGTACAACTTACGAACTCATATGCTTCAGAATGAAGAATATGCCATTAATTTCATCAGACATGTATTCATCACACAAGATAATAAGCAAGTATCATGTGAGGACGTGAGAAATGAAGAATCATTCCTGCGTGGTTAGCTTGTGTCCTTTCAAGCATTTTCTTCAGGTCTCCAGCAGATTCATCAGATGTTCAAATTCATCTGGAGACCTGACCCTGCATTAAGAGATTAGTTTGATTTCTTCACCACCCACATCTCAAGGGGTGGCAAAGAGTTCATCATTCTATGAGCACCATATGAGAAGGGAGGCATTGAAGCCAGTGCGCTTCGTTTCACAGGGCGAGGGTTAGAGTACTCATATGAATAAGCAGAGAAATTCTTCGAGGACTTATGAACATAATGGTTTGAAGAATAATGCACAAATTCTAACTCTTAGGTTTTCCCTGCGAAACAGAGGCATTAGCACGAGAATGATGGTTTTGACCACTTGAGGAATTTGGTCCAAGTGAGGACTTTGATCTACTTGAGGAATTTGATCTGGGTTTCCTTTTCTTCAAGAGTGGTGTCGTGAGGACATTCACTTGAAGATTTTGTAGGTAGCTCTTGGGAACCCAGATTTTCTTCAATGGAGAGCCATTCTTGCAGTTAGTCCAACAAATCTAGCAAATACTTCACATTTCTGATTTTTGAAGAATTTGAAGTTTGAGTCAAGTGATTCATCAGAGGAAGATGAAGTTTCACATGCAAAGCCATATAAAGTGGATGGATCTACGGGAGGTTCTTTTGCAGCAACCCATGAAGTTTTGGGGTACTGCTCAGGTGTCCAGTAAGATCCATCAGCATTGAGTTTCCTCACAAAGGCAATACCCTCTTTCCTAGGGTTCCTGTTCAGAATCTGCTTCTTGAGGACATCGCAAAGGGTTTGATGCCCTTTGAGACTTTTGTACATGCCTGTCACATACAATTCCTCCAACCCTGCATTGTCATCAGTGATACTTATGGTATCCTCAGATGAGGAATTTCAAACCACTAGAATAGTTGAAGAATTTGCAGCAATAGAAGCATTTGAACATTCAGGTGAAGAATTAGCAATTTCACGTTCGATGCATTTCAAACAAGGTGGAACAAATTCTTCCTGAGCGGTACTGATCTGTTGAGCCAGTAAGGAATCGTTTTCCCTTTGGAGATCCTCATGTGACACGCTCAGTTTCTCAAGATCTTGCTTTCTTTGAAGAAATTCATAGGAAAGCTTCTCATGATCGGCTAAGAGGTCGTTATGATGACTCTGTAGGTTATCATACTTTGTCTGAAGACTTTTGAGGTCGACAGACAGAGTTTGAGTCCGATCCACTTCATGGTTTAACAGGTCATCGCTTTTGTCTAGCATTTTCTGAAGCTTTTCAAGTGCACATTGTTGTTTAGTGGAAAGCTTAACAAGTTTAGCATAGCTAGGTTTCACATATTCATCAGATTCACCTTCACTTGATTTAGAAGAGGAATGATGTTTATGTACCTTTGGTCCTTTTGCCATGAAGCAATAGGTGGGAGCATAGTCATCATTGTTGACGTCAGAATCGTTGGTGTAGTCGGATTGTTCATCGTTGAAGATGGACTTGCTGACGAAAGCAGTAGCGAGAGCAAGGCTAGCAACACCAGATTCTGATTCCTCCTCAGATTCTTCCTCTTCCTCATATTCTTTCTCAAAATCCATTTCCTTGCCGATGAATGCTCAAGCCTTTCTGGAACCATTCTTCTTGTGCTTTGAGGACTTTGAAGATGTGGACTTTGCAGATGAGGACTTTGAAGACTTCTTCTTTTTCTTCGAGTCATCGGAACTATCATCCTTGTATTTCTTCTTCTTCTTTGAGTCTTTTTCCCAGAGAGGATAGTCGGAGATAAAGTGGCCAGGCTTCTTGCATAGATGACAAGTTCTCTTATTGTAATCTTCTGAGGAATTTGATTTCCTCATGCTTCCTTTTGACGACTTTCCAAATCCTCCTCTCCTTGAGAACTTTTGGAATTTCCTCACAAGCATAGCTAGTTCCTGACTAAGTTCTTCAGGATCACCAAGGCTGCTGTCAGAATCTTCTTCTTCAGATGAGGAAATTGCTTTTGCCTTCAGAGCACGAGATCTTCCATAGATTGGCCCGTAGAGGTCTCTCTTCCCAGCTTGTTGGAATTCATGAGTATTGAGTCTTTCCAGAATATCAGCAGGATCAAGAGCTTTGTAGTCTTCATGTTCTTGAATCATCAATACCAGAGTATCAAATGAGGAATCGAGTGATCTTAGCAGTTTCTTCACCACTTCATGATCAGTGATATCAGTGGCACCCAGTGCTTGAAGTTCATTGGAAATATCAGTGAGGCGATCAAACGTTTGTTGGACATTTTCATTGTCAAGACTTTTGAAGCGGTTGAAGAGATTGCAAAGAACATTAACACGAGAGTCACGTTGAGTGGAGACTCCTTTGTTGACTTTGGACAGCCTATCCCAGATAAGCTTAGCAGTCTCTAAAGCACTCACTCTGCCATACTGACCTTTGCTCAGATGGCCACAAATGATATTCTTCGCTTGAGAGTCGAGTTGCTTGAATCTCTTCACATCAGCAGCAGTAACAGTGGGAGTGACAGAGGGCACACCATTTTCCACAACATACCAGAGATCGTTGTCAATAGCTTCAAGGTGCATACGCATCTTGTTCTTCTAGTAGGGGTAGTCTGTCCCATCGAAGGTAGGACAGCCCGCGGAAACCTTTATCATACCTACAGTCGACATAGCTAGAACTCCAGGTGGTTAAACCAAAATCACACAGAGCGAGGGAGTACCTGCTCTGATACCAATTGAAAGTGCGTTATATCAACTAGAGGGGGGTGAATAGGCGATTTTTACAAATTATCACTTGAGGAATTTCAACTTTGAGGAATTTGAAATGTGATGAATAACTAGCAGTAGATTAAGTACTCAAGTGCATGATTGACATAGTAACAACATAGTCTTCATGATGAAATGAAACATGCACAGATAGTGAGTAGCGTGATATAGGATATGCAGTGATGAACAAGGTATCTTGAAGAATTTGAGGTGAGGAAGTTGTGAAAGTCTTCAGTCAAATTCTTCAAACAGTGACAATCAATTTCATCAACAAGTTTATGAGGAATAAGAGGGTTGAGGAAATAGAACCAGGTAGCTCGATGAAGACAATGGTTTGATGACCCAGTTCCAACTGCTGTGATAGTTGTACGTCTAGTTTGGAGCGGCTTGGTATTTAAACCAGAGGACACACAGTCCTAGGACACACAGTCCTTATCGTATTCTCCTTGAGCTAAGGTCACACAGTCCTCGCCCAACACTCGTGGTAAGTCTTCAGGGCATACTTCCAAAACCCTCACAAATTGGTCACCCGACGATCCACAATTTACTGCTGGATGCTCTAGACCAAGGTCACTTCGTAGTCCCCAATTGACTGCAGGAGCACTAGACCATGATGCCTCACCGTCTGGAGGATGCACAATCCTCAAAGGTAACAAGCGTCGGTTCCACACAGGAATTTCTTTAGTGATGCTCAATCACTTTGGGTTTTGTGGTTTGGTTGTGGGTTTTTCCTCACTGATGATTTTCTCTCAAAGTTCTTGGAGGATGGGATGCTCTCAAATGACAAGTGTCAGTTCTTTCTCGGAGTAGCCAACCAGCTAGTGGTTGTGGGGGTCGGCTATTTATAGCCAGGGTGCAACCCGACATGATATGACATAAATGCCCCCAATCATATGACTGTTATGTGGATAGTTGTGAATGGGGACAGCTGGCGCTAAGCACAGCAACGGTCGGATTTTAGAACTATGAAAGTCCTCAGACATATCACGTTCCTCACTTGTAGGCAATTCGCACTGGCGAAATCCTAACTCCTCAGTCAGATCAATTTCCTCAGAGACCAGAAGAACATCATCTCTGTCACTGAAGAACTTGACTGAGCCGTAAGAGATTTCCAAAGCTTCACTCGAAGTATTGTATAGGTTGAGGATTTTGAGTTGAGCATCAGTTGGAAAATTCCTTAGTATTACCTCGACCCCCTTTAACAGTACGGTGTTTCCTATGACTCAAGTAAAGGAAATGAAACTAAGAAAACAAGTCTTCACGTTTCATAGTCCTCATTCATATCTTCAAGGTCACACCAACTTCTTCATTTCCAAAGTCTTCACAAAGTCTTCACCAAAGTTTTTAGAAAGTCTTCAGCAAAGTCTTCACTTGAAGACATATATTTTTAGGGGTCGATAATTTCCGAATATATCAAACTCCTCATTGACTTATAGAGCCTGTGTACACTCACAAACACATTAGTACCTTAACTTATAAGTCTTCAATACACCAAAATCACTAAGGGGCGCTATGCACTAACACTCATATTATATGTAGACGACATATTGTTGATGGGAAATGATATAGAAATCTTGGAAAGTTTAAAGGCCTACTTGAATAAATGTTTTTCAATGAAGGACCTTGGAGAAGCTGCTTACATATTAGGCATCAATATCTATAGAGATAGATCGAGACGCCTCATAGGTCTTTCACAAAACACATACCTTGACAAGATATTGAATAAGTTCAATATGGATCCATCCAAGAAGGGGTTCTTGCCTGTGTTACAGGGTGTGAGATTGAGTACGACTCAATGCCCGACCACGGCAAAGGATAGAGAAGAGATGAGTGTCATCCCCTATGCTTTAGCCATAGGCTCTATCATATATGCCATGCTGTGTACCAGACCTAATGTAAACCTTGCCATAAATATGGTAGGGAGCACTACAAGGATTCTAGTGTATTGCAACAAAATTTATTGCTACATCTATCTTTCGTTGCAATAAAATGCTAATTACCATAAAATTCCAGTTCATAGTAATAGGGCCTGCATATTGCCACAATTTCGTTTCGTCATGCTAAGAACTCATTTTGTTGCAATAGAAGCAATGTATTGCCACAAGTTGCATCATCGTTTTAATATGGTAGTGATATTGCGACAATTGTGTCCCGTTGCATGAATTGGTCATTTTGTTGCAATAAAGACTAGGTATTGCAACAAGGTAAATCTTTGTGGTAATATTTAAACATATATTGCAACAATTCTGGCATGTGGCTCTAGTCATAGATACTGTTGAAAAACATGGCTTTGTATTGCAACAAAATATGTATTGGTTGTAATAGGGTGCCTTTTTATCACACCTTCATTTTGTTGAAATGACTATTACATATTGCAACAAATTGTGCATCCATGGTAATACGTACAAGATATTGCAACAATGACCTAGTGTTGTGAAAAAAAAGATATTGCAACAATGTTTGAAATCTACATATTTTTCAGAGTAATTTTGTTTGGAGTTAGGATTTGAAAGTTATGAATACTTTAAAAAGCATTTGAATTTACCCAAGAAAAGCAGTGAAAAAGAAAAAAATAGGGCTTGGCTGGGATCAAACATGGGTCTTTCAGGCGGTGGACTGAGGCTTTGGCCAATGGGCTAGTGATGTGTTTGTGTCTAGACACTAGGGTCGCTATATATGAACCAGCATAGCGGCAGAGGCCCCAAACTGAACCGTTTTTCCTACTTATAGGTGGCATGGGTGGTAAGTTAGGGAAACTTTCGGGGCAATTTTATGACGTACGATCAGAAGTTATCGCTGCTTTATTATTATTAGGTAGAGATATATCAAAAATAGCAAATAATTTCAAAAAATGTTCTTAAAATTTTAAGTATTAGTATGGGAGCATATTATACATATATATTCTTACTATAAAAATTCAAGACATGCGACGTAGAAGCATATTATATGTACGTAATAATCTAGCTATAAAAAAATTGAGAACATGTAGCCTGTAAACAAGTAACAACATGTAGCCTGTACACAAAGTGAGACCGGCTAAACATGCGTGAACAAAATAAAATGACCAACAATGGTGGATATTTGATATGTTTGAAAAAATATTGTAAACATGAGTTAATACAAGAAAAAAGCTACTGGGAGGCTCTCCTACTGTCACGAAAAAGAAAAGATGCCTGATAGAATCGAACACGTTACCTCCTGCTAGTGGAAACACGTGATTACCAAAATACAACATACCCTATTGTGCTTAAATTTAACTAGCAAATATGCCCGTGCGTTGCAATGAAAGAAAAAATCGCATACTTCAAGCATAATAAACATGAATCAAGAAACCTACACATGTCCACGTTATCTATTTGAACATAGCGTAGTTATCTATATAAACACAACGTCTCATCGGTGTTGTGGTTTATTCTACTCCCCGTCTTCACCGACCATGGTTACAGTGTATACCTGATCACAATGCCTTTAAGCGTAGTCAATCCCAAGGTGATCATCTCGACCACCGCACACACCTACCACTAAACTACTGCCTACTCCTAGTCCATACACCAACTCTCTCACGTCGACTCACTTTAAAATTGCATGTTTGTTTTTAAAATGCATCAATATTATTTCTAAAACTTAAACACTTTTTAAATCACGCGGAACTTTTGAAATGCATGAATATTTTTAAATTGCGAACATTTTTTAAATACCTGAACACTTTTCAGAATTATAGGATTTTTTAGAAAAGTTTAAATATTTTTAAAATTCTATAAACATTATTTTTAATATATGAATTATTTTCTTAATACTACACAAATATTTAAGATGCATGGACAGTTTTAAAAAATACATAGCATCTTTCAAAAGGCAAAAGACTTTTTATATGATACTAAGAACAGAGGCAAGGGCAAACTTCTTTCCTTTCGAAGGCAAGGTGAACTTTCTTCCTTCTTTTAATTCTTTTCCTTCTTGAGGCAAGCCTGAATTTATTCCTTTTTAATTTTCTTTTCCTTACCGAGGCAAGGCAGGATTTCTTTCCTTTCTTAGGCAAGGCCGGATTTCCTTCTTTTATTTTATTTCATTCGTAAGGGAAGGACATATTTCCTTATTTTAGTTCTTTCCTTTCTAGAGGCTTCTTCTATGATTATTACGACAGCTTATTAATTTGAGATCATAAAACATATATAAATTGGTAGGACAACATGCAAAGGGCGAGGTGGGACTATTTAATATAGCAATGAATCTTTTATTTTACATGTAACTATGTTGTAGCTGGTTGGATCGTAGCTTTTGTAAACACCCATGGGTGCACGGTTCGATTTCCATCTGCAGCGCAATTTTTCTCATCTAGTTTGCATGAATTTATTTGGGCCATAGAGGAGCGGCCTCGGGCCCACGCGGGGGATTGGTGCGCACCGGCAGGTGGGATCGATCGACAGAAGGGTGACGGATGAAAAAAATACGACCACGAGTCCAACTTGCTATAAAGGGTGTACCTTCTTTCTTTTTTACAACACTTGATAGGTCGGTTGGTTGTGCATAGCTTTTGTTAAGGCTGTGCCCAGATTCGAGTCATGACTTGGACAATTTATTTTTTAATTACGCGGCTGGACCAAACAGTAAATTGGTTGGATGGGGTGACGCACGATTTTGACGTACGAAACAAAAAAAAAAGCCTGATGACTAAAAAAAGTGAAGAAACGATCCGTCCTTTAATACTGTCCTTCTATTAAAACGAGGAACGGCTCAGCGAAGGCCCACTGGATTTCTATTAGCAACCCCAAGGCCCATTAGAAATATAGTTCATCTCATATTATTAAATTGGCTTGCGATTCCGTCACTTCAGCCCGGTTTTGCTACTGAAAGCTTCGACCCAGCTTATTTTTAGCTTGGTTTTTGTCATCAATTTTTTGTTGGTTTTTCTTACGGTTTTTCTGTTTCTTTTGCCTATTTCTCTTTTTATGAATAATTTTAAAATTCATTAAAACCAATCTTTAAATTCGTGTGTTTCTCTTTAAATTCATTAACGTTCTTCGAAGCAACAAACTTTTTCTCAACTCGTGAACAATTTCTCAAATTTCGAAACTGGTCAACGGTGAACAGGTCGAAATAGTCGAGCGATCGAGCGAGCGACTCAGGGCGAGCGACCTCCCTTAACTGGGGCCGGCCGACGGTATGCGTTGCGTCGTCGTTAGCTGGCTTTGGTTGCACCACAAGTGTTGTATAGGCATTCTCCGTATTTTAATATGCTATAACACAACAAATCAAACACACCCAAATCAAACAACACACAAATTCAAATCGGTTGGAGAATGATGTTTAATAAATAATTTCACAATTACTATTGCATATGTATTCAAATTGAAATTGCCTGAAATTATATTTTATTTCCCGCGGTGAGATGTAAATATTTATTGTTGTATGTGGGCCAAAGCCATTTCCAATGACGTGTAGGCTAGACCCAATAGCCAGGCTATGCCTCGCCCGTACCGGCAAGCGAGTCGTGCAGGCCCATAAGTGTTGTCGCTGGCTCGCTGCAGTTTGATCGTTCTCTTCCGAAGTTTTTTCTTTTTGGATTTTCCTCCAGCATTTCTCTGTTTTTCACCGGTTTCTTCAGTTTTTCCATTTATTTAGCATACGTTGTTTTTCTTTGTTTTTCACTGGTTATCTTCAGTTCTGAATGTCTTCGTAACATTTGGTTCTTTTGTTTCTTTCTTGGTTTCCTTCGTATTGTATAGTTTCTTTGAATTTCTTTTTGTTTCTTTGTTCGTATTTTAAGTTTTAACATCTATTCACTTTTTCTCAGAACACATTGTTCATTTTTATCGCACACGTGAAATATTTTCCTGATAAAGTTTGAACATTTTTTGAATACATGATTTACATTAAAAAAAAATACAAGGAACACTTTTTTGAATACATGATTCTTTTTCCAAATACATGAAGTATATGTTCTTCAATTTAGTAAATGTTTTATAAAATTTCACAATTTTTTTTTCACATTGTATATAGAATAAAAAAATTATAAACATTTTTAACTAGATGAACTTTTTTTCTGCATTGCATAAACATTTTCTTAAATGGTCGGCTCGGGTTAGGGCCTATCGCCTTAGCCGGTCGAGCCGATGGGCCACGTACGCTGTCCATTTAATAATAAAATAAGAGAGAGAAAATATACTTAAAATACTTATTATTTTAATACATATGTTTCTTAATGCCAAAATAATATAATAACCCCAATAATAATAACTACACAAATTATAAGAAATGATAAAATATGCTAACGTTAGAAAACAAGAGTTGGCAATAATAATCAAACAAATTATAGATAGCTCATTTTTCTGATTTCGTTATTTAAAGATGATTGGCGTATTTCAAGTTTGATAAAATGGAGTGGTGTCATTCTGGAACAAATGTTTGGTAGGTTTTTCAATTTTTTTTTTATTTAGGCACTCCAAAAATAAAAAATGGCAAGCATGACCGTTAGCAGCCAGTGTGAAATCTTGTAAAAAAATGTTGGATCTCTCATGAAATGACTATTTTGTACCAAGACATGATTTTTGGAGGAAAAAAGGTCAAACTATGAGACATGTAGTTTAAATTTGCCTCAGTTCCTACTAAAATCGACGGAAATTTGTCTTTTTGATAACAGGTGGATCAAAATATTTAAAACAATGACAAGAAGATTGCATTAATAAATACATAAATAATGATATCAAATTGTTAGTCTAAATAGAGAACAAAGACACTCGATCAAAAATAGAGACCTCCCTAATGGAGTCATTTTTGTTCGAATAGTTAAAGGAAATGAATTGTCGTATAGAAACAGAGAACAAAGATAACATGCTCTAGCTGTCAATTCCTCTCACAGCCGTAGCTAGCGCTAGGGCTGCTTGCCATTGTACACTTGATGCCGCCGTTCCATTGTTCGGCTGCCGCCATAACATTGTTGTACACTTTAAACAACTATATAACTGAAATGGAAAATATGTTGAAGTGAACCCATCATCTAGGTAGCATCAAGAAATCTGCAGTACCTAAAACAAGAGTTTACCTTCTTGAAGGAAATAAGTCCAATCTTTACCGTAGCCACGCTGCCTCGCATACATACAACATAAAGGAAATAACCATGGAATCGAACGAGAAGTGTACCTTAGTCTCCGCGACGCGCTCGGAGATATTATTTACCATCCTCCTATGCTTCTTCTCCGCCTCCTCCTCCACCAACCGCATGGAGCTTAGTGTCTGCATATGAAGTGTGATGGGTAACGCAGCAGAAACAAAAAAATTCGACCTATGCACCAGCCCAGGACCACTATGGAGACTGCATACAAGGTTTGATCATTTCGTTACCGACTCGTAGCGCAGCGGAAATAGAGTAGATGACGATCGGCGGTGCAGATCCCCGCAGCTAGGATTTTACAACCTCCCAACCGCGAGGATGTATACCCTCATCTGCCCCGCGGACAGCCCTTCGGGAGGCGGTCGGACAGTCCCCTGGATGGTGTCACGGACAGCCCTTCGGGAGGACCTTCGAAACTTGGACTGTCACTCGGACAGCCCTTCGGGAGGACCTTCAAAACTCGGACGGTCACACGGACAGCCCTTTGGGAGGCACTCCCGAACTAAGACCGAAACTACGATCTCTCTACAAAGTTGCACACATACGGTGTCATCTATCCGGCAGGGCTTCACCGTCCAGAACTAGTTCCCACCGAAACCCAGACAGCCTTTTGGCTCTATGAAACTCTTTTCGTGGGAGGGAGAGAAGAAGCTAGATAATGCATGGCATGTGTATGAGATCAAAGGGGTGAGGAGAATGGCAGCCATATATCCTCCTTTTATAGGCCAAGGCAAGGGGTGGGGTGGTGGAGGAAAATACCAAAACACCCATGCAACATGTCCCACATGTAAGGTGAAAAGGTAACACAAGTGGGCCACCAAGAGGACACCACTTGGGCCGGCCACAACCTTGCCCCACCATGCCCCCCCAACAAGCCTCCAACATGTCTCCATCAAACATGCATGCTCCCTAGACAAAAAGCCACCAAACATGCAACCCCCGATTCGTGGGATCTTGTCCCCTCGCGCTGGGACAAGATGTTTTCTCGCGATCGTTTCTTCTGAAAAAATCCCGGACGGTCCCAGAACATTTCCGGTACCCTCTAAAATTATTATGGGCTCATGCCGAAACATTTTCGGTATGGTGGTTTTCATCAGCGAAAAGCAACAACAGTAGTTCCGGCCGCTCCGGAACATTTCCGGGTTTTTTCTCCAGAAAAATCCCAGAAGTTCTCAGACCAATTCTGAGACCCTCTAAGAATTTCCACGCAAGTGCCGAAACCATTTTGACCTAATAATATATTCCGAAACAACTTTTCGGTTTTACCAAAACTCTTTCGGTGTTCTCTCTCCGGAACTCCTCCGTCGTCACCGAAAATATTTCAGTGACTTTCTCTCGGACTCCTTGTCTAGTATTCAGAAGATAGATGACCCTTAAGCGTGTGACCCTATAGGTTCGATGAAGCATAGACATGACCCGGAACCCCTTCCGATCAATGATCAACATCGGAGCCGTGGACACCCATATCGATCCCTATACCCACACGAATAAATATTCGAGTGAACCTCCAGTTGCCGTGTGCTATTCCTGTTGCTTCGCGATATGTTACAAATACCCGAGGTGAGACATGTTGGCATCCCCGTGGATCAACAACTTGTCCACTATGCCAGTTACCTCGTTACCGGTATTGTTCTCTTTTCTCGTTCCCGTGTGCCGGCATCCCCGTGATCAAATCACAAAGGGTTTGGCCAGACGATGATGGATGCCGTAACACTGAGAGGGCCCAGAGATATCTCTCCATCGTCGGAGGAGCAAATCCCAATCTTGAGCTATCAAGTTACTTGACATACTTTTCCATGAACCCGTAAGTTGCCGTAATAGCCACCATTTACGGATGACATTTAACAAACCCCAAAGTTCATGAAGCAAGCATTAAGAAACTCGATACTCTCATGGTCTAAGAAATTATGCAAATATTAACTTCTCTGTGTTATTAACCATTAACTTATGACAAATGTATCTCATAGCATAACATCAATTCGGGTCGATTCCACAAAAATGTTCTTCTAACTTTGTGCCCTCAAAATTACCGGCATAGCCATGGCCATGATCAGGAAAACAGGATCATCATGCAATACTAGAGCCAGTCTTAGAGCCAGACTAGGAATACAATTTACCGTTTATTATTCCACATGTGCATATGAGTCTTCCTTCAAGACTCGTGGTTATTGTAGACTCGAGAACCATAGCAGTTATAGCATGGAACATAAACCTAATTATGAACAGGGAGATAATCAATAATATTTATTATTGCCTCTAGGGCATATCTCCTACAGACTCCCACTTGCACTAGAGTCAATAATCTAGTCAATGCTAATGCACTTTACACCTATGACATACTGGTGTAAAATATGCTTCGCTTGGCGTATAGCCTGATGTCCAACGGATCTGACAACTTTAGCTCCGTGTGTAACTTTGCATATCCTCGCGTTTTCACGCTATCACAAAATTCGTATTTTGTGTGAACTTGGCTTTGCATATGTGTGAATCATTGGTCAAAACCTGATTCCTAAGACTGAGCTATGGAGCAACGATCTGCAATAATATCTCATAGACCAAAGCCATCTTGGAACCATACTAAGTTCATGAATGGACTGTATGATTCAACAACTTCTTTGTCGCTTCCAAAGCATCAACATACTTAGCCTTTGTTATAGAATTCACCACAGTATCTTGTTTGGAACAATTTCCAACTACAGTGCCACCATATTGTGTATACACAAAACCCTTAAGATAAATCGAAAATCGCATGGAGCATTGATTGAGACTGTATCGATGTAATTACTTACAACGAGCACTTCATAATCTCTGCTTGCGAGAAAACATGTCATCAGCACTACTCTAGTACTTAATGACATCTTTCACTGTTGTCCCATTATCAGTGCTTTGATCACTTTGGTATCTATACTCGCAACAACTTGGGAGTATCAGACATATCTGGTTGTTTTTACATACCATGGAATACATGATTTAATCCAAACACTAGAGTGTGTGGAATCTCCATCATGTATTTTACTCGTCAGTGTTTTGGGACACTGAGTCTTGCAAAAACTCTTTCCATGTGACTTCGGCAAGAATCATTCCTTGGCGTTTTTAAATGCTAAAAGTTTTTAGCACCTTGTCAATATGTATTAATTTCTTAGCCCCATTAGGTAAATCTATCTCCATAAATCATCATGCCTAATATTGAGGCTATTTAGCCTAAGCACTTCATCGCAAAACTATTTCAGATGAAGTCCTAATTCGTGTCAAGAAATTTATTTCCAATTAACAATGTGTCAACCACACAACGTTTTTAGAAATATTATTATGCTCTCACTTACTTTGTTGAATCACAAGCATCTTCGTTACCCATTGATGAAATCAAAAAACCCTTTTGACCATTTCATCAAACCACGAAGATTCCAACTCCATTTTGCTCTCTTCTGTCCATTGCTGGAACTCTGAAGTTTGCATACTTACTAGCATCCTCTGGATCGACAAATTACTTTGGATTGTATCACATACAAGTCCTAGGTTTCATTTCCATCAGATGGAAATCCTTTTGTCATCCATGTTTCATATCTCATGATTGATATATGTATTAATTGCTAGTTCAACCCGAACCGACCATAAGCATTGCTACGGTGAAACAACCTCATCGTAGTCAACTCCTTGAACTTGTTATTTCAACAAGTCAAGCTTTATGGATAAAACAATTTTTATCCGTATCAGTTTTTAGTTCCATAAATATTCATTAGACTCCAAGTCCTTTGAAAGGTGTATCAAGGTTTTAATCTTGAATCACTTATATGGAAACTATCTCGGATTGTATTGGCATTTAGCCAATCCCGGAGTCAGGGCCCATCAACGCTTCCTTGTGTATTGTAGGTATACTGTTGTCTAACAACAATATCTCGTTTGTGCACCTGATAGGTTTGCACGGGCTTTGCCTACGTGGTTCAGCTGCATGTTCGACCGAAGTCCATACATTTTATTGTAGAGACTTCCGTATCAGTCGTAGTAGGAAACAAAGGAATCACTTCTAGGGTTTCTTTCCTTTGAACTGATGACGAAGATACTGGTTATCTCGTCGAGTTGCACTGTCCTCCCACTCACCTTTTGTAAGAACTATTCTCTTTAAAAGCATACCGTTTTGTGGCAAAGCCCTTTGCCTCGGTATAGTGGTGGGGGAATACCCAATGACTTGGGATAACCATACAAAGTAGCACTTGTCTGATTTGGGATAGGTTTGTAACCTTTTACACAAGCCCCATATTCCAAATGTTAGGAAAATATATAACATGGTTGAGTGTACCATACCATCGCGTCATTTCAATAGACCTGATGGATCTCTTTTCAGTGTAAAAGCCGCAGTCTCTAAAGCATCACTCTATAAAAGGGATAATGGCAAATCTATTTATGTCATCTTTGATCTTACCATGTCATAAATGGTTTGATTACATCTTCACGGACTTTCCATAGCAGTGGTGTTCCGGGAGGTGCAAGTTATGAAATTCCTTTCACAACTCATCAGACATTCGCTAAACTTGTAACTCAAATATTCCTTTCCACAATCAAATTGCAAAAACATAATTTTCTTGGTACAATAACTTCTACTTCATTTTTGAAAACCTTTCGAATGATTTCAAAAGATCCAGACTTACGTCTCATCAAGTAAATATCCATATATCTACTTGAGTCATTTTTGAAGGTAGACAAATCCACTGTTAGCAACAACATTTATCGGACTACATACATCAAATGTATGATCACCAATAAGTTCTTTGCTCGTTCCTTATGGCATGTGAACGGTATTTTAGTTAGTTCACCTTTTGGAGGAAAGTTGCAAGTGTCAGATGATTCAAAATCAAACGACTTCAAAATCCATCATAATGGAATTTTCCATGCGGGTTTCTCCAATGTGACCAAATGCAGTGCCACACATATGTGGTATTCTTTTAGTCTTGTGACATTTAGCGTCAATGTTATGGATGTATCATATTTCCATCAATATTCATAACATACATCCCATCTAGGATGGAAGCATGGCCCTTCATGTTATTCATAATACTGAACAAAAATTGTTGTTTTTATGAACAACTCTTTTGCAACAAACATTGTGCAATGGTCTAGAGTGTATGAAACTCTAAAATTAATTATAAAAGTAAACCCAGAGGTAATGTATTATTATCAATATTCATAACATACTTCTCATTCATAATGAAAGTATGTCCCTTATGTTATTCATAACACCGAACATGGAAAGTTATCTTATGAACAACCTTCTTGCAAGATACCTTATGAAAAGGGCTAGAGTGTGAAACTATAAAATGAATTATGAAACTTAATACATAGGGAATATACCGATGGAAGGCATAGTAACATTTACTATGTTCCCTGCGTCTATCTAAACCTCATCCCTGGCTAGTCTCATAGGCCATAGCAGTTCTTACATCGAGTTGCAACAGAATGCAATCGAGCGGGTATCTTTGTGATCAACTCACAATACCCAAGAATTAGTGATTAACATGTTTAACCATAATTCCCAAGAACTATATCTTTGACCAGCCTTCTATACATCAAAAACTTGTATGGCATTCATACATGAGCTGGATATTCCAGTCTTCTTTCCTTTTGCCATTATACTTCTAACAGTTTAACTTTTCAGTATTTCTCCTACTCTCAGAAGAAGCACCCAACTTAAGAGTGGCGTTAGCCCCGGACTTCCTAGGCGTGAAAGTCTTACTAACACCCTTCGGACACTTCCTTTCTCTTTAAGTTGTTGTTTTATTCACCTTTCATCATATGACAGGCGTTCTCCTGGATCCCTCTCTTATCAGTCTAATGCATAGTAAACTCCTTTACTAATAGTTTGCAAACAAACATTGCTTTGGATATCTCATATCTTTTAGCTTTTGTCTGTCTCTGAAAATGATATTCAGATTCCATGAATATCACATAACTATCCAAACTTTCGAAATTCCGGTCTCATGGAAGCAAACATATTGCACTTTGACTGAAAAGGAATTGTAGCTTTTGGATCGAAGGACAAGAGTCGTATGATCCATAGCATTAGCGGGAGAATACCGAAAGCATGCGATAGGACAAAGTCCTTCTCGGCACTCTTGAGGACAATCCTCACATTACGTTACCAACCATAAAGCTTTAACCAGATATTTAACAGCTATTTAATTTTAATAGGGAAGGTGGAAACGTCAGCCATTATCCTACAACTATTATGCAATCTACACTTAGACAAAGTTCACAATTAATTGCACTGAGAATTAAAAGAATTAATTCTATAGTGCGCTCCCACTCAAATCAATATCTCTCATAATTGATAGCGAGTGATACAAGACCCGCATTTAAATTGTTCGCCATTGGTGTAACACCACTGATGGCGGTAGGCCAACTTGCCAATCACATCTCTATGTGACTCTTGTTGATCTTTCGATGCGTGTGTTCCGAGCTCATGACGGTCATGCCTGAACGTCAAGACAACCAAGTGATCTCGCTGCGAAGTCTTAACCCACCCGCCTCACACTTCTCTAATCGTTCGTACCCGTGTGACACGACGCACCCCGAAAAGATAGGTGCTGTGACGGTGCTACACTTGGGAGAACACTAACTACTTGATATTTTTATGAGAGATCACCCTAATAAAAAGCGAGTACCGCGCAATCAAGAAGGGTGCATCATAAGGGATAAACATCTCAGGCAATTCATAATAGCATGATATGGTATAGCCCTTTCTGACGGATAAGTCTTTCATTTCTTCGTCTTTGGCATTCGCATCGGTATTCACCTTCGCGAAGATTGCCACCACCTTGTCGATGCACTAGGTAACATTTCTATCTCTATAGCTAATAAAATAAGTGCATTACATAAGGTTGACACGCAGGTCATTAAAGTGCAATCATATGGCTCCAGCCATCATGGCGAATCATGATACGCAGGTCATGTTAATTACATCATATAGTCATCTCATACATAATCAAATTTATATGAGCATTGCTACAGCACATCATATGCACATGCAAACCATCCTGCAAAACCAAGTTAGACGCCTCTAATCGGTTCATGCAAAAACTTGTTTTTACGTGGCTTCTAAGGTTTTGAAACAAATCGAATCTACCAACATCCATCATCAAGTATGATAATTCAAGTTGCTAGATTAACTTTCCAGGGTGTATGAAACACGAGATAATAAAATCTCGAGCCCCATACTAAACTTCGTCATACGCGTGACCCCCCTGCAGATCGCATCTGCATTGCCCTTTTGTCTGCAAACCATCCATCTTTCTCAACTATGGTGGAACCGAAAGAACTGTTAGCACTTCGTTGATCTGTCAATCAGCATACTCAGGAGCAGCATGAAAGGATCATGGATTGCCAGAACTTTGTGAGATTCCACCATGCCGTTAAGATCAGGACTACGCAAATTCCAAGGAAGCAACAAGAACATCGGTTTACACATTTCATCTGCTACCCGCACAAATAAATTTCAGTAATAGATCTCATGAACTACCTAATTATATTGTGCAACACCCATACATATCTAGATCGCAACCTACATCTACGCATAGCATGGCTCTTGATGCCACTGATGGGTAACGCAATAGAAAACAAAAAAATTCGACCTACGCACCAGCCCAGGACCACTATGGAGACTGCATACAAGTTTTGATCATTTCGTTACCGACTCGTAGCGCAGCGGAAATAGAGTCGATGACAATCGGCGGTGCAGATTCCTGCAGCTAGGATTTTACAACCTCCCAACCGCGAGGATGTATACCCTCATCTGCCCCGCGGACAGCCCTCCGGGAGGCGGTCGGACAGTCCCCTGGATGGTGATACGTCTCCAACGTATCTATAATTTTTGATTGTTTCATGCTATTATGTTATCTACTTTGGATGTTTTATATGCATTTATATGCTACTTTATATTATTTTTGGGACTAACCTATTGACCTAGAGCCCAGTGCCAGCTCCTGTTATTTCCGTGTTTTTGACCTTTTTCAGATAGGAATATCAAACGGAGTCCAAACGGAATAAAACTTTCGCCGTGAGTTTTTATGGAAAATATCAAAAATACCAGAAGAAAAAGATACCGGAGAGGAGTCTCGAGGAAGCCACACGCCTGGGAGGCGCGCCCACCCCCTGGGTGTGCTTGGGGGGCTCGTGACTCCCTCATGGGCCCCCCTAACTTGTTCTCGATGCCATCTGGTCTTATAAATACAGAAACCTCTAGAAATAAACCTAGATCAGGAGTTCCGCTGCCGCAAGCCTCTATAGCCACCAAAAACCAATCGGGAGCCCGTTCTGGCACCCTGCCGGAGGGGAAATCCATCTCCAGTGGCCATCTTCATCATCCTGGCGATGTCCATGACTAGGAGGGAGTAGTTCACCCTCGGGGCTAAGGGTATGTACCAGTAGCTATGTGTTTGATTTCTCTCTCGTGTTCTTGAGATGTCTTGATCTCTATGTACCATGCTCTTTGCTACTATAGTTGGATCTTATGATGTTCTTTCCCCTCTCCCTTCTTGTAATGAATTGAGTTTTCCCTTTGAGGTTATCTTATCGGATTGAGTCTTTAGGGACACTTGATGTATGTCTTGCACGTGTCTATCTGTGGTGACAATGGGATATTCATGTGAGTACTTGATGTATGTTTTGGTGATCAACTTGCGGGTTTCGTGACCTCGGGAACCTATGCATATGGGTTGGCACACGTTTTGACTCTCCGGTAGAAACTTTGGGGCACTCTTTGAAGTTCTATGTGTTGGTTGAATAGATGATTCTGAGATTGTGTGATGCATATTGTATAATCATGCCCACAGATACTTGAGGTGATAATGGAGTATCTAGGTGACCTTAGGGTTTGGTTGATGTGTTTCTTAAGGTGTTATTCTAGTACGAACTCTAGGATAGATTGAACGGAAATAATAGCTTCGTGTTATTTTACTACGAACTCTTGAATAGATCGATCAGAAAGAATAACTTTGTTGTGGTTTCGTACCCGACAATAATCTCTTCGTTTGTTCTCCGCTATTAGTTACTTTGGAGTGACTCTTTGTTGCACGTTGAGGGATAGTTATATGATCCAACTATGTTATCATTGTTTAGAGAACTTCCACTAGTGAAAGTATGAACCCTAGGCCTTGTTTCCAAGCATTGCAATACCGTTCGTGCTCACTTTTATTATTAGTTACCTTGCTGTTTTTATATTTTCAGATTACAAAAACCTATATCTACTATCCATATTGCACTTGTATCACCATCTCTTCGCCGAACTAGTGCACCTATACAACTTACAATTCTATTGGGTGTGTTGGGGACACAAGAGACTCTCTATTATTTGGTTACAGGGTTGCTTGAGAGATACCATCTTCATCCTATGCCTCCCACGGATTGATAAACCTTAGGTCACCCACTTAAGGGAAAATTGCTACTGTCCTACAAATCTCTGCACTTGGAGGCCCAACAACGTCTACAAGGAGAAGGATGCGTAGTAGACATCAAGCTCTTTTCTGGCGCCGTTGGCGGCGAGGTTAGCACTTGAAGGTATATCTTTAGATCTTGCAATCGAATCTTTTAGTTTCTTTTTTATCACTAGTTTAATTTATTAAAAGAAAACAAAAAAATGGAATTAAGGTTACCTCATATGCTTCATCTTTTTAATGTCTTTCGTGAAAATGATGGAAAAGAAAATTGTGCTCAAATGCTAGAAGATGAATTACATAGGATGCTTGGCATTAAATATGTGAATGATGAGCATGATTGCAATGTTGTTAGTATGAATACTTTGAATATCCATGATGCTAATTGTGATTGCACTATTCATGATGAAAATATTTCCTATAAGCGTGTTGATTTCTGTGGAATACATAGAGTTTGCAAATATATACCAAAAAGGGAAGATAGATTTTGTAAGACGCATACGTATTTAGAAACTAAGTTGTTGCATGTGAGGCTAGATGATTGTGCTGAAATATTTAATATTTATATGCCTCATGAGATTGAATCAAAAATAAATGTGGAGGATGATAATAATTGCTATACTATTGGTGCTATTCATACTATTAATGATGAGAGTGATTATGTCTATGATATGCAAAACCACAAGCTTGGGGATGCTATGTTTGATGAGAATTACATGTTTGAGAATATATTTGCTACGCTTGATGTTTGTCCAAGCTTGGGGATGCTACGTTAAATGAAGATGATCCTTTTAGTCCCCCCACTTTGAGTGATCAAATTTACTATGATTATTGCATACCTCCTATCTATGATGATTATTGTGATGATACTTATGATATAAAGAATAATGATGATAAAACTTGTCACAATTAAGAGTACCCTTTTTCTAAACATCACTCTTTTAATGTGGAAACAATTTGTAGTGCTCAAGTCTTTTACGATACTCCCACTATTGATCATGAGAATAAATTTGCTTATGTGGAGAGTAGTAAAATTTCTATGCTTGTAGATCATGAAAAGAATTATTTAGGTGCTGGTTATATTGTTGAATTCATTCATGATGCTACTGAAAATTATTATGAGAGCGGATCATATGCTTCTACATATTGCAATAATGTCAAGTTTCCTCTCTATGTGTTGAAATTTTTGAAGCTATACTTGCTTTGCCTTCCTATGCTAGATGATTCTTGCTCTAATAAGTTGTTTGTTCACAAAATCCCTATGCATAGGAAGTGGGTTAGACTTATATGTGCTTGTCATATGCCTCATGATGCTCCCGTTATGTTTCAATTCTTATCTTGTATGCGAGCATCATTGAAATCAGCATGCCTAGCTTGAAAGGCATTAAAGAAAAGTGCTTGTTGGGAGACAACCCAATATGTATCCTTACTGTTTTTGTACGTTCACATGATTAAGCTTCTGTATTAATCATGTTTTATATCTTTTATTTGAATAAAGTTCCAAGTAAAGCCTTTATGATTAGTTTGGGTGATAGTTGTTTGATCATGTTGAAAAAGACAGAAACTTTGCACTCACGAAATTATTTTTAGTTCCTATCCAGAGAGTGATTTTAGGTTGATTATTTTTTATGCTGATTGATATAAAAATTTCCTTAATTTTCATAATTGTTTCAGAATTTTTGGAGGTGCAAAAGTATGGTTATCATTCAGATCATTACAGACTGTTCTGTTCTTGACAGATTCTGTTTTCAATGCATAGTTTGCTTGTTTTAGTGTTTCCATAGATTATATTAAGTGATATAAATTTTGGAAATGATAAGATAAAGTAGGAATTTTTTGGTAACATTTATGAATCTTGTCTTGACAGTACCAAAATGAATGATTTGTCTTTATTATACTAACCCATCTCACGAAGTTCCGATAAGTTTTGTGTTGTGAAGTTTTCAAGTTTTGGGTAAAGTTCGGATGGACAACAGAACAAGGAGTGTAAAGATCCTAAGCTTGGGTATTCCCAAGGCATAAAAATCCATACTCAAGGATACCAAATAGCCTAATCTTGGGGATGCCCCGGGAAGGCATCCCCTCTTTCGTCTTCAATCCATCGGTAACTTTACTCGGGGCTATATTTTTATTCACCACATGATATGTGTTTTGCTTGGAGCGTCATTTTCTTTTATTAGTACTTAATTGATATTATTTATATTAATTTTAATGTTTTTCATCATTTAGTTCAATAAAAATCTCAAAGATAGCCTTTACCATGCTTAATTTGCAAGTATAGGAGTTGCTGTTCCAAAACAGATTGTTTGCTTGTAGTGCAAAAATTACCTAGAATGTTCTGTATGTAATAATAACTTGAAATTTGGACACAGTATGATATTATGAATTCTCTACAGCGTGGAGTTTGTTTCAGATTTTTTGGAGTTAATTAAGTATGGATCTTGTTGCATTCTTCACAGACTGTTCTGTTTAGGCAGATTGCTGTTATGTTTGCATTGTTCGCATATGTTTGCTTGTTTAATGATTCCATTTGATGATGGGAGTTTTAAATATGCAGAGGCATTTAGTGTTCAATGTCAAATAATAATCTTAGTGATTTTCTACAGTATAGGATGATATAGTTTTGCATTGATTTATACTAACCTATCTCACGAGTTCTTGTTAAGTTTTGTGTGGATGGAGTTTTTAAGATTTTGGAAACCACCATATGAGAGGAATTAAGGAGACAAAAAATATCAAGCTTGGGTATTCCCAAGGCACCCCAATCCATATTTCAAGAAGTATCAAGCATATAATATTGGGGATGCCCCGGTTGACATCCCACCTTTCTTCTTCGACAATTATTGGTTAGTATCGGTTGAACCTAAGTTTTTGCTTCTTCACATGATTCGTGCTATCCTTGGAGTGTCATTTTATTTTGTTTGAATAAGGTACTTAGTATCTGAAATTCTTAGATGGGAGAGTATTCACATATCCAAATAATTATTCAACTACTCATTGATCTTCACTTATATATTTTGGAGTAGTTTTTCTTTCGCTCTAGTGCTTCACTTATGTCTTTGTAGTGCATTGCGATGACTTTAGTTTATAGAAATAGTTGAACTCTCATGCTTCAATTATATTATTTTGAGAGTATTTAACAGCATGGTAATTTTCTTAGGTTATGAATCTATTCCTAATATGATGGGCATCCAAGAGGGATATAATAAAAACTTTCATATAGAGTGCATCGAATAATAGGAGAAGTTTGATTCTTTGCACATAGTTTTGAGATATAAGGATGGTGATATTAGAGTCATGCTAGTGAGTAATTATGGATTGGTAGAAATACTTGTGTTAGAGTTTGTGATTCCCGTAGCATGCACGTATGGTGAATCACTATGTTAGGAAGTCGGAGCATGATGTTTTTATTGAGTGTCATCCTTTGTGTGGTGGTCGGGATCGCGCGATGGTTAACTCCTACCAACCCTTCCCCTATGAGCATGCATCTCACACTTAGTTTTGATAACTAATAAATTTTTTGCAATAAGTATGTGAGTTCTTTATAAATAATGTTGAGTCCATGGATTATACGCACTCTCACCCTTCCACCATTGCTAGCCTCTCTAGTACCGCGCAACTTTCGCTGGTACACACACCCACCATATATCCTTCCTCAAAACAGCCACCATACCTACCCATCATGGCATTTCCATAGCCATTCCGAGATATATTTCTACCCATTTTTAATTTTTTTTGGAATGAACTTCCACTTTTCCGTTTATTATGACACGCACCACTATTGTCATATTGCTTTGCATGATCATGTAGTTGACATTGTATTTGTGGCAAAGCCACCGTTCATATCTTTCATACATGTCACTCATGAGTCATTGCACATCCCGATACACTGCCGGAGGCATTCATACAAAGTCATATCTTTTGTTCTAAGTTTCGAGTTGTAAGAAAATAAAAGTGTGATGATCATCACTACTAGAGCATTGTCCCATGTGAGGAAAGGATGGAAGCTATGATTCCCTCACAAGTTGGGATGAGACTTCGGACTTAAAATAAAAATAAAATAAAAGAGGCCACAAAGCCCACCAAAAAATGATGAATGAAAAAAATGAAAAAAGAGGCCAAAGAGCCCAAACAAAAAAAATGAGAGAAAAGGAGAGAAGGGACAATGCTACTATCCTTTACCACACTTGTGCTTCAAAGTAGCACCATGATCTTCATGACAGAGAGTCTCATATATTGTCACTTTCATATACTAGTGGGAATTTTCATTATAGAACTTGGCTTGTATATTCCAATGATGGGCTTCCTCCAATTGCGCTAGGTCTTCGTGAGCAAGCGAGTTGGATGCACACCCACTTAGTTTCGTTTTGAGATTTCAGACACTTATAGCTCTAATGCATCCATTGCATGGCAATCCCTACTCACTCACATTGATATGTATTGATGGGCATCTCCATAGCCCGTTGATACGCCTAGTTGATGTGACCATCTCCTCCTTTTTTTCTCACAATCTCCACCGTATTCTATTCCACCTATAGTGCTATGTCCATGGCTCACGCTCATGTACTGTGTGAGAGTTGAAAAGGTTTGAGAAAGTAAAAGTGTGAAAACAATTGCTTGACTAATACCGGGGTTGTGCATGATTTAAATACGTTGTGTGGGGAAGATGGAGCATAGCCAGACTATATGATATTGTAGGGATAACTTTCTTTGGCCATGTTATTTTGAGAAGACATGATTGGTCTGTTAGTATGCTTGAAGTATTATTGTTCTTACGTCAATATTAAACTTTTTGTCTTGATTCATATGGATCTGAATATTCATGCCTCAATATATGTTAGGTAGTATTCCACATCAAAAATTCTGTTTTTATCATTTGCCTACTCGAGGACGAGCAGGAATTAAGCTTGGGGATGCTTGATACGTCTCCAACGTATCTATAATTTTTGATTGTTCCATGCTATTATGTTATCAACTTTGGATGTTTTATATGCATTTATATGCTATTTTATATTATTTTTGGGACTAACCTATTGACCTAGAGCCCAGTGCCAGCTCCTGTTTTTCCGTGTTTTTGACCTTTTTCAGATAGGAATATCAAACAGAGTCCAAACGGAATAAAACTTTCGCCGTGAGTTTTTATGGAAAATATCAAAAATACCAGAAGAAAAAGATACCGGAGAGGAGTCCCGAGGAAGCCACGAGCTTGGGAGGCGCGCCCACCCCCCTGGGCGCGCCTGGGGGCTCGTGACTCCCTCGTGGGGCCCCTGACTTGTTCTCGATGCCATCTGGTCTTATAAATACAGAAACCTCCAGAAATAAAACGAGATCGGGAGTTCCGCCGCCGCAAGCCTCTGTAGCCACCAAAAACCAATCGGGAGCCCATTCCGGCACCCTGCCGGAGGGGGAATGCATCTCCGGCGGCCATCTTCATCGTCCCGGCGATCTCCATGACGAGGAGGGAGTAGTTCACCCTCAAGGCTGAGGGTATGTACCATTAGCTATGTGTTTGATCTCTCTCTCTCTCGTGTTCTTGAGATGTCCTGATCTCTATGTACCGCGGACTTTGCTACTATAGTTGGATCTTATGATGTTCTTTCCCCTCTCCCTTCTAGTAATGAATTGAGTTTTCCGTTTGAAGTTATCTTATCCGATTGAGTATTTAAGAACACTTGATGTATGTCTTGCACGTGTCTATCTGTGGTGACAATGGGATATTCATGTGAGTACTTGATGTATGTTTTGGTTATCAACTTGCGGGTTTCCTGACCTCGGGAACCTATGCATATGGGTTGGCACACGTTTTGACTCTCCGGTAGAAACTTTGGGGCACTCTTTGAAGTTCTATGTGTTGGTTGAATGGATGATTCTGAGATTGTGTGATGCATATTGTATAATCATGCCCACGGATACTTGAGGTGACAATGGAGTATCTAGGTGACATTAGGGTTTTTGTTGATGTGTGTCTTAAGGTGTTATTCTAGTACGAACTCTAGGATAGATTGAACGGAAAGAATAGCTTCGTGTTATTTTACTACGAACTCTTGAATAGATCGATCAGAAAGAATAACTTTGTGGTGGTTTCGTACCCGACAATAATCTCTTCGTTTGTTCTCCGCTATTAGTTACTTTGGAGTGACTATTTGTTGCGCGTTGAGGGATAGTTATATGATCCAATTATGTTATCATTGTTTAGAGAACTTCCACTAGTGAAAGTATGAACCCTAGGCCTTGTTTCCAAGCATTGCAATACCGTTCGTGCTCACTTTTACTATTAGTTACCTTGCTGTTTTTATATTTTCAGATTACAAAAACCTATATCTACTATCCATATTGCACTTGTATCACCATATCTTCACCGAACTAGTGCAGCTATACAACTTACCATTGTATTGGGTGTGTTGGGGACACAAGAGACTCTTTGTTATTTGGTTGCAGGGTTGCTTGAGGGATACCATCTTCATCCTACGCCTCCCGTGGATTGATAAACCTTAGGTCACCCACTTAAGGGAAAATTTCTACTGTCCTACAAACCTCTGCACTTGGAGGCCCAACAACGTCTACAAGGAGAAGGATGTGTAGTAGACATCAGATGGTGTCACGGACAGCCCTTCGGGAGGACCTCCAAAACTTGAACTGTCACTCGGACAGCCCTTCGAGAGGACCTCCAAAACTCAGACGGTCACACGGACAGCCCTTCGGGAGGCACTCCTGAACTAAGACCAAAACTACGATCTCTCTACAGAGTTGCACACATATGGTGTCATCTATTCGGCAGGGCTTCGTCGTCTAGAACTAGTTCCCACCGGAACCCAGACAACCTTTCGGCTCTACGAAACTCTTTTCGTGGGAGGTTGAGAAGAAGACAGATAATGCATGGCATGTGCATGAGAGAAAAGGGGTGAGGAGAATGACATCCATATCTCCTCCTTTTATAGGCCAAGGCAAGGGGTGGGGTGGTGGAGGAAAATACCAAAACACCCATGCAACATGTCCCACGTGTAAGGTGAAAAGGTAACACAAGTGGGCCACCAAGGGGACAACACTTGGGCCGGCCACAACCTTGCCCCCTCCCCATGGGGGGGCCCAAACAAGCCTCCAACATGTCTCCATGAAACATGCATGCTCCCTAGACAAAAAGCCACCAAACATGCAACCCCCGATTCGTGGGATCTTGGCCCCTCGCGCTGGGACAAGATGTTTTCCCGCGATTGTTTCTTCTGAAAAAATCCCGGACGGTCCCAGAACATTTCCGGTAACCTCTAAAATTATTCTGGGCTCATGCCAAAACATTTCCAGTATGGTGGTTTTCATCAGCGAAAAGCAACAACAGTAGTTCCGGCGGCTCTAGAACATTTCCGGGTTTTTTCTCCAAAAAAATCCCAGAAGTTCCCAGACCAATTCCGAGACCCTCTAAGAATTTCCAGGCGAGTGCTGAAACCATTTTGACCTAATAATATATTCCGAAAAAACTTTTTGGTTTTACCCAAACTCTTTCGGTGTTCTCTCTCTAGAACTCTTCCGTCGTCACCGAAACTATTTCAGTGACTTTCCCTCGGACTCCTTGTCTAGTATTCAGCAGATAGATGACCCTTAAGCGTGTGACCCTATAGGTTCGATGAAGCATAGACATGACCCGGAACCCCATCGGAGCAGTGGACACCCATATCAATCCCTATACCCACACGAATAAGTATTCGAGTGAACCTCCAGTTGCCGTGTGCTATTCCTGTTGCTTCGCGATATGTTACAAATACCCGAGGTGAGACATGTTTGCATCCCCGTGGATCAATAACTTGTCCACTATGCCAGTTACCTCGTTACCGGTATTGTTCTCTTTTCTCGTTCCCGTGTTCCGGCATCCCCGTGATCAAATCACAAAGGGTCTGGCCAGACGATGATGGATGCCATAATACCGAGAGTGCCTAGAGATATCTCTCCATCGTCAGAGGAGCAAATCCCAATCTTGAGCTATCTAGTTACTTGACATACTTTTCCATGAACCCGTAAGCCGCCGTAATAGCCACCCATTTACGGATGACGTTTAACAAACCCCAAAGTTCATGAAGCAAGCATGAAGAAACTCGATACTCTCATGGTCTAAGGAATTATGCAAATATTAACTTCTCTGTGTTATTAACCATTAACTTATGACGAATATATCTCATAGCATAACATCAATTTGGGTCGATTCAACACAAATGTTCTTCTAACATTGTGCCCTCAAAATTGCCGTCCTAGCCATGCCCATGATCAGGAAAACAGGATCATCATGCAATACTTGAGCCTGTCTTAGAGGCCAGACTAGGAATACAATTTACCGTTTATTATTCCACACGTGCATATGAGTCTTCCTTCAAGCCTCGTGGTTATTGTAGACTCGAGAACCATAGCAGTTATAGCATGGAACATAAACCTAATTATGAACAGGGAGACAATCAATAACATTTATTATTTCCTCTAGGGCATATCTCCTACAAAGTGAACATCATACACGAACACTAAAGGTGATCCATCACATCCCATATCAGGATCGATTGATGAGCTAAGGATGGTAAAAAAGAATGGGGTTAGAGAGGTCACCTTGATGCGCTTGGAAATTAAGGACTGGGAGGCCTCGAGGTCATGAGCAGAGTTACCGTGGAGCGAGACAAGGCGGTGCTTCCGGGAGTCGAGGCTCAAGGCGGTGCTTCGATGAGTTGAGGCTCGAGGCAACAAGGCTCCTCAGGTCAGGTCGTCGTCGATGGACATGGAGGAGGGTGTGGATGTGGCAAAGGTGGGAGGGGGATCTTGTCTTCGGCATCATTGTTTAGGAGGGCTTGAGAAAGTCGAGGTTGACTGCGATGGGGGAGAGAGACCCGTCGTTGCCGGATGGCGACGAGGTTTTGCGCCGACAATGTTGGTGTTGCACTTAGCTCTGCCCAGAGTCATTTTTGTGAAAAGGCATGTGCTCAAACATAGTCCAACATGTCACCATTACCTGCCTTAACACAAGCCAAGAGGAATTCATCCCGAACAAACCCCTCTCGAGTTCGGTCAAAGATATATATCGTGCAAGCCCTATGGATCGGGCATGGTAGCAATATAAGTGCATTTTGCAAAAAGTTCTAGTGTTTTACGAATATAATTTACTTCAGACAATTTACCGATGCCCCCCCCCTTGAAGTTCACCCTAGGAAATATGTTAAGTGTTTATCCGAAATAAATAAAAGGGTAACAATAGAAGAAAAATAAAGAAAAAAGAAAAAAAATAACAATTGCATGAGCTTAATTCTCATTGATGAAACTATTCATGTGATGGATCGATGACATGGCGCAGATCCTAGCATCCGTGCCAGACATCCGTCCATCCATCCATCTAATGGAAAGGAGAAAAAAATAGAAGGAAAAAAGAGAAAAGGAGAGAGACAGCGCTCCATCCAACTCCTCGTCGCCCTCCTCTCTCTCTCGCTAACCCCTCTCTCTCCCGATCGCCCCTACCCACGCCGGCCGGTTCCGGCAAGCTCCGGCCGCGCGCTGCACGCCGCACGCCCCCAAGATCCCCATGATCCGCACCTCCAACCCTCCGTCCAGATCCGATGCTCAAAGGCTCCACCCTCGTCCGCGGCTAGGATTCGGGCGCCTCACGAAAACTTCGCCGGGATCCGCCACAACCGGCAACAGCGAGGCTAGAGGTGACCAGATCCGGCACAGGTTGATCTCTCGCCCCTTTTTCGCCCACACTCTCCTCCCTTTTTTGCAGGTTGCCACGGCACGGACAGCGATGACGGCAGAAGGGGCGCGCACATCCAGGGGACGGGAAGCCTCCATGGAGATGAAGCTCCTTCTCCACACCACGCAGAGGCCCCATGGAGCCTCCCTCCTTCTCCGGCGACTTCTTCTCAGCCCCCCTACCTCTACTTTAAGTTGTACCATGCTTTGTTTCAGATTCATGTACCCATGGATGATAGGCAAGTTAAGGGGTAGCTGCAGTTTGAGGTTAATCCCTTTATTTACTGTTGTTTAGGGTTCATTAGATTAATTAGCTCAACTAACTGCTAGAGTTTAGGAATGAATATTTTTTTTAGAAAAGGAAGAATATATGGGTATGACGTGCTCTGCACATTTAGGATTTAAGTGTTGTGTTGCTGCGCTCAAGTGCTCTGCAGTTTTAGCATCCATCCATCTATTGTTTAATCAGTATTCAGTAGAGATACAACATTGTCTCGAATAGCAAAGAAATCTCTGTGCACTTATAGCCCATGATTGCACATGATGCATCCATCGATTCTATCGAAGAGGCTGTGTTTTTTTTCTTCTTGTCCTAAGATTGATAGCGACACATATCCTATGCTTTTGTTTCTCAAGTAGAGCCTTGTGAGATAGATGTGTCTGCCACTGTCCGTGAATGGTTGTACAATAATAACGGTCCTAGATAATTACTACTATGCGATGCTGCTAAAACAACTTGCTCCTCGTTTGATTTCAAGGATGTTGTTGCTGCTAAAGTAGCAACAACAACAGTCATGCTTTGGTTCCCCAAATTTCTGATTGCACTTGCATCACTACATACACACACACATGAATATGCACCTTGGTCCTCATTCAGTTTGCATGTGTACGTTTGCTTTAACTTTGACTGAAACTATCTTGATGACACGTGCATCAATGGTGTGCTCTGCCCTTGTAGATGTCCTTGGAGATGATGACCATTGGACTGTAGGGGAGGAAAAACCTTGTCCTGCCCAAGGAGGAAGAGGACCACCCGAGCTCGGCAACGACACGACAACAGGTGGCACTCGCCTCCCTCCCAAGGTGAAGGTCTGATTCGCATGTTTAGATGGTCTGCTCTTGTCTTGTGCATGTGAGGGGAGAAGAAAGCCATTGGACTCAATTATATTTGCTTTGGAGGGGAGCGATCCTTTTGGTAGATGCAGAGTATAGATTACACATTCTACAAAATTCACCATACAAGCATACTACTTATATCCAAATTCTGGATACCACTTGCATCTTCTGTACGTACACATGAAAAAGCACGATGGTTTGCTTCAGTTTGTATGTTTCCAATCTCCAATTGTTTTTTACTTTGACTCCAACTATCTATCTTGGTGGCACTTGCATCTCCTATACATACATACATACATCCATACATATGAATCAGAACCACACTTTTCTTCAGTTTCTATGTGTCAATTTTTTTGGTTGAACTTTGACTAAAACCAACTGGATGGCACCTTGATAACCCACAAGTATAGGGGATTGCGACAGTTTTCGAGGGTAAAGTATTCAACCCAAATTTATTGATTCGACAAAAGGGGAGCCAAAGAATATTCTCGAGTATTAGCAGTTGAGTTGTTAATTCAACCACACCTGAAAGATTTAGTATCTGTACCAAAGTTTTACTAGCAAAGTAATATGATAGTATCAGTAACAGTAGTGACAGTAGCAGTAGTGATTGGTATAGCAAGTGTGACAGCAGTAGTGAAAAAGTAACTTAGCAAGAACCAGTATAGGAAAAGCTCGTAGGCATTGGATTGGTGATGGATGATTATGCCGGATGATATTCATCATGTAAAAGTTATAACATAGGATACTATGCAACTAGCTCCAGTTCGTCAATGTAATGTAGGCATGTATTCCATATATAGTCATACGTGCTTAGGGAAAAGAACTTGCATGACATCTTTCGTCCATCCCTCCCGTGGCAGCGGGGTCCTAATGGAAACTAAGGGATATTAAGGTCTCCTCAGTCAAGAATTGGGGCTTCACAATTACTAGCCAATATTTATCTCATGCCTTTCCTCGTTCATGGTTCGATATTCTGGTGTCCTAGGCGTAGAGGAACCACACCAATCCATCCCGAATTTGGTGGTTAAACTCTACTGCGGTGACGATACTGTAGGGGAGGTCCTGCGGCAAAATAGCTCGATGCCAGAATGATAAAAAGCTTAACACCTCTTATTTGACTTTTTCACTATTTTGAAATAAGAAAAAGATCCAAATCTAAAATGCAAAGGTCGTCTTATTCAAAACCTCAATCATCACATCCCCTCTCTCCCACTTCACACCTCGGAACGCACTGTTCTTATAGAGAGAAAGGCGCTTTCCCATCTTCTTAACCTGAAATGAAGGGGTACCCCCGGGAAGAGATCCAGTGGAGACAGCTGGGCCTGTAGCTCAGAGGATTAGAGCACGTGGCTACGAACCACGGTGTCGGGGGATCGAATCCCTCCTCGCCCACAGCCTTCCAAAGGGGGAAGGGCCTTTACTTTCCCCCTGAGGGTAGGAAAATCATGATCGGGATAGCGGACGTAAAGCTATTGAACTTAGCCAATATCGATTTTTACAAAGAAAAAACAAGAATTTTCTTTTTTTTTTATTAACATTAAGAAAAAAGAATATAACTAAAATGGAATTGGCAATATAATTTTTATAGACTTTTGAAAGAAAAAAAGGGGGTTTTTTGCAACCATTATTTCTTATTTCTTGCCTATATCATATCACGGAAACCTTTTGCTTTGGAACGTGGAGAGATGGCTGAGTGGACTAAAGCGGCGGATTGCTAATCCGTTGTACAATTTTTTTGTACCGAGGGTTCGAATCCCTCTCTTTCCGCTCCCTTGGATCATTTGGGACTTTCAAATTGGAAAGAATTCTGACCCCCGGATTTTCTCATAGATAAATGTACGAAACAAATCCAATTTGGACATCTTTCGTCCATCCCTCCCGTGGCAGCGGGGTCCTAATGGAAACTAAGGGATATTAAGGTCTCCTTTTAATAAAGTACCAGAACAAAGCATTAACACATGGTGAATACATGGAATCCTCATACTATGGTCATCTCCGGGAGTGGTTCCGGTTATTGTCACTCCGGGGTTGCCGGGTCATAACACATAGTAGGTGACTACAACTTGCAAAATAGGATCAAGAACTCACATATATTGATGAAAACATAATAGGTTCAGATCTGAAATCATGGCACTCGGGCCCTAGTGACAACCATTAAGCATAGCAAAGTAGTAGCAACATCAATCTTAGAACATAGTGGATATTAGGGATCAAACCCCATCAAAACTAACTCGATTACATGATAGATCTCATCCAACTCATCACCGTCCAGCAAGCCTACGATAAGATTACTCACGAACGATGAAGAGCATCATGAAATTGGCGATGGAGGAAGGTTGATGATGACGATGGCTTCGATTTCCACTCTCCGGAGCCCAAAACAGACTCCAGATCTGTCCTCCGGAGGAAGAACAGGTGGTGGCGGTGGCTCCGTATCGTAAAACGCGAATATTTCTTCTCCTTGATTTTTTCTGGGACGAATAGGGCTATATGGAAGTGGAGAGGAGGTCGGAGGAGCCACGTGGGCCCCACGAGCCTGCCAGGCGCGGCCAGGGGGGGCGCGCCTCCAGGGCTCGTGGCCCACTGGCTGCTCCTCCTCCGTTGATTCTTTAGCCGGTATTTTTTATATATTCCACAAAAAATCCTCGTCAATTTTCAGGTCATTTCGAAAACTTTTATTTCTGCACAAAAATAACACCATGGCAGTTTTGCTAAAATCAGCGTCAGTCTGGATTAGTTTCATTCAAATCATGCAAATTAGAGTCCAAAACAAGGGCAAAAGAGTTTGGAAAAGTAGATACGTTGGAGACGTATCAACTTCCCCAAGCTTAAAGCCTTGCTTGTCCTCAAGCAATTCAGTTGATAAACTGAAAGAGACAAAAGAAAAACTTTTACGAACTCTGTTTGATCTTGTTGTTATAATTATGTCTAACTCATATTCAGATTTTCAACAAGATCATAAGCTAACCTCATAAACAATGACATAAAGGTCTCACGGTATAGTCATATCAATGACATAATCAACTAGCGAGTAATAATAATAAGTTTCAAATGTCAACACTTCAATCAAAACAATCATGATACAATATAAATAGATGGTATCTTGCTAGCCCTTTCTGAGACCGCAAAACATAAATGCAGAGCACCTTCAAAGACCAAGGGCTGACTAGAAGTTGTAATTCATGGTAAAGAAGATCCAGTCATAATCATACTCAATATCAATTAATAACAAAGCATACAAATGACGGAGGTGCTCTCTAGCTGGTGCTCTTTAATAAGAAGAGGATGACTCAACAGAAATATAAATAGATAGGCCCTTCGCAGAGGGAAGCATTGATTTGTAGAGGTGCCAGAGCTCAAGCTTTTTCAAACAGAGATACATGATTTTTAGGGTGGCATGCTTTCATTGTCAACGCGGTAACAAAGAGTTTTGACCATCTTCCATTGTACACGTATTATAGGCGGTTCCCAAACAGAATAGTAAAGTTTTGACTCCCCCACCACCAATCAATCACACTCCACGACTAGCCGAATCCTCGGGTGCCGTCCATACCAACAACAATCCAGGGGGAGTTTTGTTTGCAATTATATCTTTATTTGATTTGAGCATGGAACTGGGCATTCCGATTACCGGCCCCTTTCTTGTGAGTGATAGTGAATAAACACATATCGAGGATAACACGCCTAGCATGGAAGATACTGACCGCCCCTTGTCATAACATGAGCGGTTCAAGCATACAAAACAGATTATTATTCGAAGGTTTAGAGAATGACACATGCAAATTTACTTGGAATGGCAGGTAGATACCGCATATAGGTAGGTATGGTGGACTCATATGGAACAACTTTGGGTTTATGGAAGTGGATGCACAAGCAGTATTCCCGCTTAGTACAAGTGAAGGCTAGCAAAAGACTGGAAAGCAACCAACCAGAGAGCGACAACAGTCATAAACATGCATTGATATTAACCAACATTGAGTGCAAGCATGAGTAGGATATAAATCACCATGAACATGAATATCGTCGAGGCTATGTTGATTTTGTTTCAACTACATGCGTGAACATGTGCCAAGTCAAGCCACTTGAATCATTCAAAGGAGGATACCATCTTATCATAGTACATCACAATCATTTTAATATTCATGTTGGAATCCAAGACAAACCATTATAATTAGCTCCTAGCAAATTAAGCATGGCATAAGAAACTATGATCTCTAAGTTGTCATTGCAAACATGTTTCTCTCATAACAATGCTGAATTAGGAACGATGAGCTAGTCATATTTACAAAAACAAAATAAGTCGAGTTCATACCAGCTTTTCCAGGCTTAGTCACTTCATCATATATCGTCATTATTGCCTTTCACTTGCACGACCGAATGGTATGAATAATAATAAGAGTGTTCGTGCATTGGACTAAGCTGGAATCTGCAAGCAAACTCAGAAAAGAAGACAAGGTAATATGGCTCTTTGACGGGTAAACAATAATGCATATGAGAGTCACTAATCATTTTAATCATGGTCTTCTACCTCGACACAAAGAAAAGAAAACTATTTACACGGGAAAGCTCCCAACAAGCAAAAGAAGAAAGGGAAAATCTTTTTGGGTTTTCTTTTTAATTACTACTAAGCATGCAAGAATATAAAGCTATAACTATTTTTTTTTCTCATTTTTTTTTTTGATTTTCTCAAGTTAACCAAACACACAAGAAGAATGCGAGAAAAGAAAATAAACTAGTATGGATGATATAATGAAAAAGTGTAAACACCGACTATCAAAGTGAATGTGTGAACATGAATATAAAGTCGGTGAGAAACACGTACTCCCCCAAGCTTAGGCTTTTGGTGTCCTTGAATTTGGCTTGGGATGACTTGGGAATCCCCAAGCTTAGGCTCTTGCTACTCTTTATTCCATTGTCCATAAGAACATCACCGAAAACTTGAAAACTTCACAACACAAAACTTAAACAGAAACTCGTGATAGCATTAGCATAAGAAAACAGCCCACCAACTTTTTAGGTACTGTAGTAAACTTTAATTTCCATTTAGATTGATTTTATATTACTGTTTTCTCACTTTTCCATGGCTTGTACCCCCCGATACTACCCATAGTTTCACCAAAATAAGCAATCAACACAACAAAAACAAAATCTGTCAAAAACAGAACAATCTATAGCAATCTGTATATTTCGCATACCTCTGCTAACTCAAAAATTCTGAAACAATTATGAAAATTAGGGCAATTTGCATATCAATCAGCAGAAAAAAGAATCAACTCAAAAGCTCTTCTGGATAGGAATGAAAAGTAATTTCGTGAGCACAAAGTTTATGTCTTTTTCCAGCATGATTAAACAACTATCACCAAAACTAATCATAAAGGTTCAACTTGGCACAAACACAAATTAAAACATAAAAAACACAATCATAACAGAATCATGATGGTGTTGACTCAATCAAAACAGAAAGTAAAAAGTTGGGAACAAAAGATTGTGACTTCTAGATTCAGCCATCTCATGGTTATCAAAAGAAATCCATCAATGAGGTTGATCAAGTCTCCTTGACAAACTTTTTTTCGAATCACATGAAACCAAAGAACTTTCGAAAAATCACTAAGTTACCTCAATGGGTATATGCATATCCCCAACAATAAGTATATCATATCTCATCTTGACAGTAGGTACAGGGAATTCAAGGCTTCCAATAATAATAGATGAAGATTTTTCAATAGAATTTATGCAATGAACCCGATATTGATTCTTTGGAAAGTGCACCGTGTGCTCATTACCACTGACATGGAAAGTGACATTGCCTTTGTTGCAATCAATAACAGCTCCTTTCTCTCGCATAGATTTCTTTGCTTCTTGCATATCTTCAGGACCGAGGAATAGAATACCTCTTTTCTTCGGAGTTGGCTTCAGAGGTGGTTCGATAATAGTCCAAGCATTATCATTGCTCAAGATATTATTTAATAGAATTTCAGCTTGTTCCATAGTTCGTTGCCTGAAAACACAACCAACACAACTATCTAGGTGGTCCCTAGAAGCATTTGTTAGTCCATTATAAAAGATATCAAGTATTTCATTTTTCTTAAGAGGGTGATCAAGCAAAGCATTAAGTAACTGGACAAGCCTCCCCCAAGATTGTGGGAGACTCTCTTCTTCAATTTGCACAAAGTTATATATATCTTGCAAAGCAGCTTGTTTCTTATGGGCAGGAAAATATTTCTCAGAGAAGTAGTATATCATATCCTGGGGACTACGCACACAACCAGGAGCAAGAGATGTAAACCAAGTTTTAGCATCATCCTTTAGTGAGAAAGGAAATAACTTAAGGATATAGTAATGACAAATTTTTTCCTCATTAGTAAATAGGGTGGCAATATCATTCAGCTTAGTAAGATGTGCTACAATACTTTCAGATTCATAACCATGAAAAGGATCAGATTCAACCAAAGTGATTAACTCAGGATCGACAGAGAACTCATAATCCTTATCAGTAATAAAGATAGGTGAAGTAGCAAACTTAGGATCATATTTCATTCTAGCATTCAGAGATTTTTCTTTCCACTTAAGTAATAATTTCTCAAGATAATAGCTATCCTTACAAGCAAGAAAGTCTTCAGCTACCTCTCCTTCCATAACATAACCCTTAAGTATATTAGGCAATTCATATTTAGAAGGGCTAGGTTCAACAGGTGTAACAGCAAGTTGTATTTCAATAGTTTTATCAGTTTCAGAAGTATCATTTGATTCAGTAGTAACTCTAGCAATTTGTGCATCAAGAAATTCACCAAGTGGCATATCATTACCAAGCAAAGCATCATCATAATTATCATGTATAGCAGAAGTAGCATCATCAAGCAGAGGCGACATATCAGAATTAATAGCAGGTGGCGGTGTTGCAAATTTACTCATAACAGAAGGTGAATCAAGTGCAGAGCTAGATGGCAGTTCCTTACCTGTCCTCGTAGTTGAGGGCAGAACTTTAGTTTTTGGATCTCGCAAATTCTTCATAGTGATCAATAGATATAAATCCCAAGTGACTCAGAGAATAGAGCTATGCTCCCCGGCAACGGCGCCAGAAAAAAGGTCTATATAACCCACAAGTATAGGGGATCATAACAGTTTTCGAGTGTAAAGTATTCAACCCAAATTTATTGATTCGACACAAGGGGGGCCAACGAATATTCTCAAGTATTAGCAGTTGAGTTGTCAATTCAACCACACCTGAAAGATTTAGTATCTGCAACAAAGTTTTAGTAGCAAAGTAATATGATAGTAGTAGTAACAGTAGTGACAGTAGCAGTAGTGATTGGTATAGCAAGTGTGACAGCAGTAGTGAAAATTAACTTAGCAAGAACCAGTATAGGAAAAGCTCGTAGGCATTGGATCGGCGATGGATGATTATGCCGGATGATATTCATCATGTAAAAGTTATAACATAGGGTACTATGCAACTAGCTCCAGTTCGTCAATGTAATGTAGGCATGTATTCCATATATAGTCATACGTGCTTAGGGAAAAGAACTTGCATGACATCTTTCGTCCATCCCTCCCGTGGCAGCGGGGTCCTAATGGAAACTGAGGGATATTAAGGTCTCCTTTTAATAGAGTACCGGAACAAAGCATTAACACATGGTGAATACGTGGAATCCTCATACTATGGTCATCTCCGGGAGTGGTTCCGGTTATTGTCACTCTGGGGTTGCCGGGTCATAACACATAGTAGGTGACTAAAACTTGCAAAATAGGATCAAGAACTCACATATATTGATGAAAACATAATAGGTTCAGATCTGAAATCATGGCACTCGGGCCCTAGTGACAAGCTTTAAGCATAGCAAAGTAGTAGCAACATCAATCTTAGAACATAGAGGATACTAGGGATCAAACCCCATCAAAAGTAACTCGATTACATGATAGATCTCATCCAACTCATCACCGTCCAGCAAGCCTACAATAAGATTACTCACGAACGATGAAGAGCATCATGAAATCGGCGATGGAGGAAGGTTGATGATGACGATGGCTTCGATTTCCACTCTCCGGAGCCCAAAACAGACTCCGGATCTACCCTCCGGAGGAAGAACAGGTGGTGGCGGCAGCTCCGTATCGTAAAACACGAATATTTCTTCTCCTTGATTTTTTCTGGGACGAATAGGGTTATATGGAAGTGGAGAGGAGGTCGGAGGAGCCACGTGGGCCCCACGAGCCTGCCAGGCACGGCCAGGGGGGCCACGCCTCCAGGGCTCGTGGCCCACTGGCTGCTCCTCCTCCGTTGATTCTTTCGCCGGTATTTTTTATATATTCCACAAAAAATCCTCGTCAATTTTTAGGTCATTCCAAGAACTTTTATTTCTGCACAAAAATAACACCATGATAGTTCTGCTGAAAACAACGTCGGTCCGGGTTAGTTCCATTCAAATCATGCAAATTAGAGTCCAAAACAAGGGCAAAAGAGTTTGGAAAAGTAGATACGTTGGAGACGTATCACACCTCAATCTGTACATACACATGAATCAGCAGCACCCTTGGTTCAGTTCTGTATGTGTCCATTTGTTTTTAAACTTTGACTGAAACCAACTTGATGGCACTTGCATCTTCTGTATATACATTACATATGAATCGGTACCACACTTTGGTTCAGTTTATATGCTTCAGCTTTTTGTTTTACTTTGACTGAATTCAACTTGACGGCGCAATGATGAATTCTACGGAGGATGCTCCTGGTATAGAACATCCTTATTGCATAATCACCTATCTGAATGGTGCACAACGTCAATGCTTTGTTAATGCTAAGTCCCTTGATTATTTTTGTTTCCAGGAAAGAAAGGCTATATTCTCATAACAAGGATGGAAAGTATAACCGCATACACAAACCAACATGGACATCCCAGATCTGGCAATTTTTTTAGCATTTGCTATAATTGGTAAAAAATAGCATTTGCCATTATGCATAAAATCCTTGTGTGCGTTATATTTGACAATGGGACCAGAATCAACATTTTACTTAATTTCATGAATTTTGTTAATATTTCAAAAAAATTCTACATGATCATGAACATTTTTTTGAAAAATTGTGAACATTTGTTTTGAATCTGTGGGCATTTATCATTTCCCGAACACATTTTCAAATCATGATTTTTCGTTGAAATCCAAAAACAATTAGTTCACAATTCATAACTTTTTTGAAATCCTGAATTGTTAAAAAAAGAAGGAAAAACTGAAAACAGAAACAGAAAAACTGTTCCCCGGTTCCTCCCTGGTCGTCATAGGAGATCCCCTCTCTTCCCCGGCTCCCAACCCTCCGCGGACTGTGCTTTGGTGCCTTAAGGCACCTGCCTTTGTCTATGACATGTGGGCCCAACAAGTGGCTGGCCCACATGTCCATGACCCAAAGGCACGTGCCTGAAGCAGCGTCCTCCCTCCGCCAGCGTAAAACTCCACGCCTCCCTGCCTCGCCGCCGCGAACAAGGAGAGTTGGGGCACGCTTCCGTGACCAGTGAGCGGTGTTCGATCTGTAGGTGGGTGTTGGAAATATGCCCTAGAGGCAATAATAAAATGGTTTTTATTGTATTTCCTAGTTCATGATAATTTTCAATTGTTCATGCTATAATTGTGTTAACCGAAAACCGTAATGCATGTGTGAATAAATAGACCACAACATATCCCTAGTGAGCCTCCAGTTGACTAGCTCGTTGATCAATAGATGGTCACGGTTTCATGACCGTGGACATTGGATGTCGTTGATAACGAGATCACATCATTAGGGGAATGATGTGATGGACCAGACTCAATCCTAAGCATAGCATAAGATCGTGTAGTTCGTCTGCTAAAGCTTTTCCAATGTCAAGTATCGTTTACTTAGACCATGAGATTGTGCAAGTCCCGAATACCTTAGGAATACTTTGGGTGTGCCAAACGTCACAACGTAACTGGGTGGCTATAAAGGTGCACTACGGGTATCTCCGAAAGTGTCTGTTGGGTTGGCATGAATCGAGACTAGGATTTGTCACTCCGTGTGACGGAGAGGTATCTCTGGGCCCATTTGGTAAGACATCATCATAATGAGCTCAATGTGACTAAGGAGTTAGCCACGGGATGATGTATTACGGAACGAGTAAAAGAGACTTGCCGGTAACGAGATTGAACAAGGTATAGGGATACCGACGATCGAATCTCGGGAAAGTATCATATCGATAGACAAAGGGAATTGAATACGGATTGATTGAATCCCTGACATCGTGGTTCATACGATGAGATCATCATGGAGTACGCGGGAGCCAACATGGGTATCCAGATCCCACTGTTGGTTATTGTCCGGAGAGATGTCTCGGTCATGTCTACGTGTCTCCCAAACCCGTAGGGTCTACACACTTAAGGTTTGATGACGCTAGGGTTATAGGGAAATGGTATGTGTGTTTACCGAAGGTTGTTTGGAGTCCCAGATGAGATCCGGACATCATGAGAAGCTTCGGAATGGTCCGGAGGTAAAGATTGATATATAGGAAGCCCAGTTTTGGTCACCAGAAAGTTTTTGGGCTCATTGGTAGTGTACCGGTAGTGCCGGGAGGGTGCCGGAGGACCCCCGGGAGGGGTGTGAAGACCATAGGACTTCATGGCCCCTTAGAGGAGGTGTACCATCCCTTATTGGGCTGCCCAAGACCTTCTAGAAAGGCCCATGCGGCTGGAGATCAAGAGATAAGGCAAAAGGAGTTTGAAAGGAAGGAGATCCACCTCCCTTGTGGGAGGTGGACTCTTCCCCACCTTCGGCCGAACCTCTCCTCCTTGGAGGAGGGGCCAAGGCAGCCCTCCCTCTCCCTCCTCCTATATATACTTGATGTTTTGTCCTTTTGAGACAAGATCTGATCTCTCTCTCTCTCACGGCGAAGCCCTACCTCTCTTCTTCCTCCTCCGCAGCGCTTAGGTGAAACCCTGCCGGAATACCTTGCTACTCCACCACCACCACGCCGTCGTGCTGCTGTTGGAGCCCTTCCCCAACCTCTCCTTCCTCCTTGCTGGATCAAGGCGTAGGAGACGTCACCGGGCTGCACGTGTGTTGAACGCGGAGGCGCCGTTGTTCGGCGCTTAGATGAAAAGGGTCCTTATGAAGGGTAAATGGAAATTGGCATATCATGTTGTGGTCTTGGCATAGGTAAGAAACGTTCTTGCTAGAAACCTATAGCAGCCACGTAAAACTTGCAACTACTAATTAGAGGACGTCTAACTTGTTTTTGTAGCATATGCCTTATGATGTGATATGGCCAAAGGATGTGATGTGATGCATTGTGATGTATGAGTTTGATCATGTTCTTGTAATAGGATTCACGACTTGCATGTCGATAATTATGACAACCGGCAGGAGCCATAGGAGTTGTCTTATTTTATTGTATGACCTGCGTGTCAATCATAAACGCCATGTAATTACTTTACTTTATTGCTAAACATTAGCCATAGTAGTAGAAGTAATAGTTGGCGAGACAACTTCATGAAGACACGATGATGGAGATCATGGTGTCGTGCCGGTGACAGTGATGATCATGGTGCCCCGAAGATGGAGATCAAAGGAGCAAGATGATATTGGCCATATGATGTCACTATATTGATTGCATGTGACGTTTATCATGTTTACATCTTATTTGCTTAGAACGACGGTAGTAAATAAGATGTTCTCTCAATAAAATTTCAAGAGATGTGTTCACCCTAACTGTGCACTATTGCTAAGGATCGTTGTTCCGAAGCACCACGTGATGATCGGATGTGATAGGCTCTAACGTTCGCACACAATGTGTGTAAGCCAGATTTACACACGCAAAACACTTAGGTTGACTTGACGAGCCTAGCATGTACAGACATGGCCTCGGAACACGGAAGACCGAAAGGTCAAACATGAGTCGTATAGATGATACGATCAACATCGAGATGTTCACCATGGATGACTAGTCCGTCTCACGTGATGATCGGACACGAGCTAGTTGACATGGATCATGTATCACTTGGATGACTAGAGAGATGTCTATCTGAGTGGGAGTTCATTAAATAATTTGATTATGTGAACTTAATTATCATGAACTTAGTCTAAAATTGTCTTTACAATCTATATTGTAGATCCAATGGCCAACGCAAATGTCACCCTTAACTTCAACGCGTTCCTAGAGAAAACCAAGCTGAAAGATGATGGAAGCAACTATGCGGACTGGGTCCGTGGCTTGAGGATCATCCTCATAGCTTCCAAGAGATTGTATGTCCTTGATGCACCGCTAGGTGACCCACCCATTTTCCCAGCGGACCAAGACGTTATGAATGCTTGGCAGTCGCGCTGCGATGATTACTCCCTTGTTCAGTGCGGCATGCTTTACAGTTTAGAAACGGGACTCCAAAAGCGTTTTGAGAAACACGGAGCATATGAGATGTTCCAAGAGCTGAAACTGGTTTTCCAGGCTCATGCCCATGTCGAGATATATGACGTCTCTGACAAGTTCTTCAGCTGTAAGATGGAGGAGAATAGTTCTGTCAGTGAGCACATCCTCAAGATGTCTGGGCTACACAACCACTTGACTCAGCTGGGAGTTAATTTCCCAGATGACTCGGTCATTGACAGAATCCTCCAGTCACTTCCACCTAGCTACAAGAGCTTTGTGATGAACTACAACATGCAAGGGATGGAGAAGTCCATTCCTGAGTTGTACTCGATGCTGAAATCAGCGGAGGTCAAGATCAAAAAGGAGCATCAAGTGTTGATGGTAAATAAGACCACTAGTTTCAAGAAAGTGAAGGGTAATAAGAACTTCAAGAAGGACGGCAAAGCTATTGCCGCGCCCGGTAAGCAAGTTGCTAGGAAGAAGAACAAGAATGGACCCAAGCCTGAGACTGAGTGCTTTTATTGCAAGGGTACCGGCCACTGGAAGCGGAACTGCCCCAAGTACTTAGCGGAAAAGAAGGCCGACAACGTTAAAGGTATATGTGATATACTTGTTATTGATGTGTACCTGACCAGTGCTCGTAGTAGCTCCTGGGTATTTGATACCAGTGCAGTTGCTCACATTTGTAACTCCAAGCAGGAGCTGCGGAATAAGCGGAGGCTGGCAAAGGACGAGGTGACGATGCGCGTCGGGAACGGTTCCAAGGTCGATGTGATCGCCGTCGGCACGCTACCTCTACATCTACCTTAGGGATTAGTTTTAAACCTTAATAATTATTATTTAGTACCAGCTTTGAGCATGAACATTGTATCTGGATCTCGCTTAATGCGAGATGGCTACTCATTTAAATCTGAGAATAATGGTTGTTCTATTTATATGAGAGAAATGTTTTATGGTCATGCCCCGCTGGTCAATGGTTTATTTTTGATGAATCTCGAACATGATGTTACACATGTCCATAGTGTGAGTACCAAAAAGTGTAAAGTTGATAACGATAGTCCCACTTACATGTGGCACTGCCGCCTTGGTCATATTTGTGTCAAGCGCATGAAGAAGCTCCATGCTGATGGACTTTTGAAGTCTCTTGATATCGAATCATTTGACACTTGCGAACCATGCCTCATGGGCAAGACGACCAAGACTCCGTTCTCCGGAACAATGGAGCGAGCAACTGACCTGTTGGACATAATACATACCGATGTATGCGGTCCAATGAGTGTCGAGGCTTGCGGTGGCTACCGTTATGTTCTCACCCTCACTAATGACTTGAGCAGATATGGATATGTCTACTTAATGAAACACAAGTCTGAAACCTTTGAAAGGTTCAAGGAATTTCAGAGTGAGGTAGAGAATCAATGTGAGAGGAAAATAAAGTGCCTACGATCTGATTGTGGCGGAGAATATTTAAGTCACGAGTTTGGCACACACCTAAGGAAATGTGGAATCGTTTCACAACTCACGCCGCCTGGCACACCTCAGCGAAATGGTGTGTCTGAACGTCGTAATCGCACTCTATTAGATATGGTGCGATCTATGATGTCTCTTACCGACTTACCGCTATCATTTTGGGGATATGCATTACAGACTACCGCATTCACTTTAAATGGGGCACCGTCAAAATCCGTTGAGACGACACCGTATGAATTATGGTTTGGAAAGAAACCTAAGCTGTCATTTCTAAAAGTTTGGGGATGCGATGCTTATGTGAAGAAACTTCAACCTGAGAAACTCGAACCCAACGCGGAAAAATGTGTCTTCATAGGATATCCCAAAGAGACTATTGGGTACACCTTCTACCTCAGATCCGAAGGCAAAGTCTTTGTTGCCAAGAACGGATCCTTTCTCGAGAAAGAGTTTCTCTCGAAAGAAGTAAGTGGGAGGAAAATAGAACTTGATGAGGTAATTGTACCTCCACTCGAATTGGAGAGTAGCGTAACACGGGAAGTTGTTTCTGTGGAGCCTACACCGGCTGGAGAGGAAGTTAATGATGATGATCAGGAAACGTCAGATCAAGTTACTATTGAATGTTGAAGGTCCACCAGGACACGTTCCGCACCAGAGTGGTACGGCAACCCTGTCCTGGAGATCATGTTATTGGACAATGGCGAACCTTCGAACTATGAAGAAGCGATGGCGGGCCCGAATTCCAACAAATGGCTTAAGGCCATGGAATCCGAGATAGGATCCGTGTATGAGAACAAAGTATGGACTTTGGTGGACTTGCCTGATGATAAGCGAGCAATTGAAAATAAATGGATCTTTTAGAAGAAGACTGACTCGGACGGTAATGTGACCATCTATAAGGCTCGACTTGTTGCTAAGGGTTATCGACAAGTTCAAGGAGTTGACTACGATGAGACTTTCTCACCTGTAGCGATGCTGAAGTCTGTTCGAATCATGTTAACAATTGCCGCATTTTATGATTATGAGATCTGGAAAATGGACGTCAAAACGGCATTCCTTAATGGCTTCCTCAAGGAAGAACTATATATGATGCATCCGGAAGGTTTTGTCGATCCTAAAGATGCTAACAATGTATGCAAGCTCCAGCACTCCATCTATGGGCTGGTGCAAGCATCTCGGAGTTGGAACATTCGCTTTAATGAGGTGATTAAAGCATTTGGGTTTGTACAGGTTTATGGAGAACCCTGTATTTACAAGAAAGTGAGTGAGAGCTCTGTAGCATTTCTCGTATTATATGTGGATGACATACTGATAATGGGAAATGATATAGAACTCTTGGAAAGTGTAAAGGCCTACTTGAATAAGTGTTTTTCAATGAAGGACCTTGGAGATGTTGCTTACATATTAGGTATTAAGATCTATAGAGATAGATCGAGACCTCTCCTAAGATCCCATCCCAACCAACAAACGAGAGTCTGATGGGGATTTTGCTTGAACGTTAACTAGACCTGCGCCCGTATTAGCTTACCGGAAAACTAACTAAGGGGAAGCTCAAAGGAATTAAGTAAGCCAACTTCAGGCTATAAAGAGATTTCTATTGAGGCTAAACTTATCTGCCTTTCCCGGTACTTCAAAGTCGAATGCCTCATAGGTCTTTCACAAAGCACATACCTTGAAAAGATATTGAAGAAGTTCAATATGAATCAGTCCAAGAAGGGGTTCTTGCCTGTATTACAGGGTGTGAGATTGAGTACGACTCAATGCCCAACCACGGCAAAAGATAGAGAAGAGATGAGTGTCATCCCCTATGCTTCAGCCATAGGATCTATTATGTATGCCATGTTGTGTACCAGACCTGATGTGAACCTTGCCATAAGTTTGGTAGGGAGGTACCAAAGTGATCCCGGAGCGGAACACTAGATAGCGGTCAAGAATATCCTGAAGTACCTGAAAAGGACAAAGGAAATGTTTCTCGTATATGGAGGTGTCGAAGAGCTCGTCGTAAAGGGTTACGTCGATGCTAGCTTCGACATAGATCCGGACGACTCCAAGTCGCAAACCGGATACGTGTATATTTTGAACGGAGGGGCAGTTAGCTGGTGCAGCAGCAAGCAAAGCGTCATGGTGGCATCTACATGTGAAGCGGAGTACATAGCTGCTTTGGAAGCAGCAAAGGAAGGAGTCTGGATGAAGGAGTTCATCACCGACCTAGGAGTGATTTCCAATGTGTCGGGCCCGATGACTCTATTCCGTGACAACACTGGAGCTATTGCCCTTGTGAAGGAGCCCAGATTTCACAAGAAGACAAGACATATCAAGCGCCACTTCAACTCCATCCGTGATTACATTCAGGAGGGAGATATAGATGTTTGTAAAATGCACACGGATCTGAATGTCGCAGATCCATTGACTAAACCTCTCTCACGAGCAAAACATGATCAACACCAGAATGCTATGGGTGTTCGATTCATCACAATGTAACTAGATTATTGACTCTAGTGCAAGTGGGAGACTGTTGGAAATACGCCACAATTGTCTATTGTTCATGATAATTGTATATTGTTCATGCTATAATTGTGTTAACCGGAAACCGTAATGCATGTGTGAATAAATAGATCACAACATGTTCCTAGTGAGCCTCTAGTTGACTAGCTCGTTGATCAATACATGGTCACGGTTTCATGACTATGGACACTGGATGTCGTTGATAACGAGATCACATCATTAGGGGAATGATGTGATGGACAAGACCCAAACCTATGCATAGCATAAGATCGTGTAGTTCGTCTGCTAAAGTTTTTCCAATGTCAAGTATCGTTTCCTTAGACCTTGAGATTGTGAAACTCCCGGATACCGCAGGAATACTTTGGGTGTGCCAAACGTCACAACGTAACTGGGTGGCTATAAACGTGCACTACAGGTATCTCCGAAAGTGTCTGTTGGGTTGGCACGAATCGAGACTGGGATTTGTCACTCCGTGTGACGGAGAGGTATCTTTGGGACCATTTGGTAAGACATCATCATAATGAGCTCAATGTGACTAAGGATTTAGCCACGTGATGATTTATTATGGAACGAATAAAAGAGACTTGCCGGTAACGAGATTGAACAAGGTATAGGGATACCGACGATCGAATCTCGGGCAAGTATCATACCGATAGACAAAGGGAATTGAATACGGGATTGATTGAATCCCCGACATCATGGTTCATCCGATGAGATCATCATGGAGTACGTGGGAGCCAACATGGGTATCCAGATCCCGCTGCTGGTTACTGGCCGGAGAGATGTCTCGGTCATGTCTACGTGTCTCCCGAACCCGTAGGGTCTACACACTTAAGGTTCGATGACGCTAGGGTTATAGGGAAATGGTATGCGTGATTACCGAAGGTTGTTCGGAGTCCCGGATGAGATCCCGGACGTAACGAGGAGCTACGGAATGGTCCGGAGTTAAATATTGATATATAGGAAGTCCAGTTTTGGTCACCGAAAAGTTTTTGGGCTCATCGGTAGTGTATCGGGAGTGCCGGGAGGGTGCGGGAGGACCCCTGGGAGGGGTGTGACGACCATAGGACTTCATGGGCCCTTAGAGGAGGTGTATCAGCCCTTATTGGGCTGGCCAAGACCTTCTAGAAAGGCCCATGCGGCTGGAGATCAAGAGATAAGGCAAAAGGAGTTTGAAAGGAAGGAGATCCACCTCCCTTGTGGGAGGTGGACTCTTCCCCACCTTCGGCCGAACCTCTCCTCTTTGGAGGAGGGGCCAAGGAAGCCCTCCCTCTCCCTCCTCCTATATATACTTGAGGTTTTGGCCTTTCGAGACAAGATCTGATCTCTCTCTCTCTCACGACGAAGCCCTACCTCTCTTCTTCCTCCTCCGCAGCGCTTAGGCGAAGCCCTGCCGAAATACCTTGCTACTTTACCACCACCACGCCGTCGTGCTGCTGTTGGAGCCCTTCCCCAACCTCTCCTTCCTCCTTGCTGGATCAAGGCGTAGGAGACATCACCAGGTTGCACGTGTGTTGAACGCGGAGGCGCCGTTGTTCGGCGCTTAGATCGGAATTCATCGCGATCTGAATCGCTGCAAGTACGACTCCACCAACCGTGTTCTTTTAACGCTTCCGCTTAGCGATCTTCAAAGGTATGAAGATGCAATATCTCCCCACTCGTTGCTGGTTTCTCCATGGATAGATCTTAGTGATCGTAGGAAAAAAAATTGATTTACTACTACGTCTCCCAACAATGGGCGGTCGCGGGTGGTGGGGCACACCCCGACCGAAGACTCCTCCGTTGACTTCTGCTTCGACGCCGACAAGGTCCCCAACTGGGCCCAGTTTTCCAGAGTGGCTTAGATGGCAATCTGACATTGATGTTCTTGTTCTCAGTAATGCGAATATAGATGATGTTATTCCTGATTGGCTTTGGGTGAAATTTTCCCGAGCTTCATTCTTGCAAGCATGAGGAAACAAATTGCATGGCTCATTACCGGCAGATCTGCAGCACATGTCAACTGACCACATATATCTTGGATCCAATAGGTTTACGGGACAGGTTCCACGTTTACCTATAAATATATCAAGACTAAACCTATCTTCAAACTCATTCTCCGGGTCATTGCCATCAGAGCTGAATGCTCCATTACTCGGAGAATTGTTGCTTGCTAATAATCAACTCACAGGCACCACCCCGTCTTCTATATGCCAGTTGACTAGACTGAATAGGTTGGATCTATCAAGAAACCATTTTACAGGAGATATTATGCAGTGTTGGAAGGAATCTGATGCAAACTCTACAAATCAATTTGGTTTTGACATGCTCAGCTTAGCCCTAAATAACAACAATTTGACTGGTGAATTCCCTAAATTTCTTGAAAGGTCGTCAAGGTTAATGTTTCTTGATCTTTCTTACAATAGTTTATTTGGAGTATTGCCAGAATAGCTGCCAGAAAAAATGCCACAATTGAAAATATTAAGAGTGAGATCGAATATGTTCAGTGGTCAAATTCCAAAGAATATCACTTCCCTTGGCAGTCTTCACTATTTGCACATTGCCCACAATAACATATCAGGAAGCATACCATGGTCTTTGTCAAACCTGAAGGCAATGATGACACTGGTGTCGCAAGACACAGAGGATTACATTTTTGAAGAGAGCATCCCAGTAAACACGAAGGACCAAAAGCGTAACTATACCTTTCCAATCTACAAGCTACTAGTGATTTTTGATTTGTGAAGTAATAGTTTGCCAGGACATGTTCCGGAGGAGATAACTCTACTCATTGGGCTTACCAATCTGAACTTGTCAAATAATGAACTCACCAGAGCAATCCCAAACCAAATTGGTGATTTAAGGCAATTGGATTCACTCAACCTATCCTTCAATGAGTTTTCTGGTGCAATACCATCAAGTTTGTCGGCTCTAACTTATTTGAGCCACTTGAACTTGTCATACAACACTCTGTCTGGTGCAATACCATCCGGACAACAACTACAAGCTCTTGATAATCAGATGTATATCTACATCGGTAACCCTGGTCTTTGTGGAGATCCTGTCGGCAGGAACTGCTTAGCACATGATGCAGAGCAAAGTGACCTCGAATATATAGATCATATGCCATCTGTTTATCTTTCCATGAGCATTGGATTTGTGGTGGGTCTGTGGACAGCTTTCTGCACCATGTTGATGAAGAGAACATGGAGGGCTGCCTTCTTCCAGTTTATTGATATGATATACGACATGGTTTATGTGCATGTGGCGATAAGGTGGGCTCACATGATGGAGAAAACTCAAGACGGCGCACCATGAAGTGCCAAACTCTGCGGCAAGCGACTTGCGTGTATCTAAATAGTATTTGTATGCTTGCACCATATGTCTATTTGTAGCTCTAAATGAGTCCTATGTCTGTACTGTACTGTATTGTTATTTGTATGTTTGCACCATAGCTCTAAATAAGCGTTGGCTGGACGTTTGTACTGTATCGTATTTGTATTTGAATATCTGTACTTTATCAATTGATGTGTATATATATGTTTTGCTGGATTGTTTAGGCTGAAGAAAAATATACAGCCCTATACCTGCACTCTGCCCTTTTGATGTTTTTCGGTTTGCTTTGTATCATGTATTCCTAGGGAGTTATAATTCATTTGCATAGCAAAGAAAAAGGCACCTGTTGGACTGTTGGTTAATATGAGAACATATTTGTTTGTAAGATATCTCTAAAGGCAAGAGGAAGAAAGCTCTGTTCACCATCAGCGCTTGTAGACTTATTCATATTAATCTGAAGCTTCCATTTGAGCTGATGTTTCTTTATTTTGGTGAGGTAAACTTTATCGACTCGACCATGCCCGCCGAGGCTGTGTTTGCCTGTGAAGTGAGAAGCTCGAGGCCGACCAGTCCAAGCCCTCGGAGGAGGTGACTCTGGAGCCCTTTGAGTGCGACCATGCCTGCATCTTTGGTGGTTACAGGATGCCCTGAAGGTAAAAGTGAAATTAAGAAAAAAATAAGTGTACGTTTTATGTCTATAGACTGTGTCATTTCAGAAAAATCAGAAAATTTTGCGCCCGGTAACTGAAGCCAGTACAGAATAACAAGTGTATGTAGTATAAAATTCACTGGTGTGCATGATTGACATTTAGAACAAAGAAACAAATTGTGAGCAGACACAAACTGCATCGTATCCCATAGTCAACACTAACGTCTGTAATCTTCAGCTATTAAACTTGTTTCCAGGGGGAAATCTTCAGTTTTTAATATCGAAATCAGTATTTAAACTTTGCTTTAAGGGGAAATAGGATGAACTGTAGCAGCAATTTTGGTCTTCGGTTTCATGCGAACTCACACACTTAATACATCAGAAAATGCACGAGTCTGCAAATGAAAACAAACTAAAAAACTGTGAAGGCAGTTTCAAATCATATGGAGGTAAAAAACAATGCTGAAGTAGGCGCTCCCTGTTTCGCAAACGGACAAGCAAAAGCAGATACAGGGTAAGGTCGATTTTTTTTCAAAAGTAGTACGGATTTTGAAACAATTTTGAAAACAGATGCATGATTTGGATAAATCAGTAGTAGTACCCTGTTTGTCAGCAGCAGGCCAACCGGGGACCTTTTGGCCTGAGGTAGGCCGAAAGGCTCCTGTCGGCCAATCAGTGGCAAGGAGAGAAGCCTGTCGGCCTGGGGTGGGCCGAAAGGTACCTGTCGGCCAGGGGTAGGCCGACTGGCCCCTGGCTAAGCCCCAGCCTCCTTTTCTTCCTCCGCATTTCACCCTCACCCTTCCCCTCTTCCATTATCACTCCCGTTGCTCTCCGGTGGTTCCACCGACTCGCCGATCTCCTCGCTGGAACACCCTTTCTTTTATCGTACCCTCTTAATCAATAGATCAGGGCGGTCTCCACCGGTGTACGGTAATTTTTTTTCCTTACAACTCAATCGAAGGTCCTTTGTTGACAGCAGCAAGGCGAAGAGTTCTGCATCGAAGGGCAAGAATTCTACATCGACAAAGGGGAAGAGTTCTGCAACGACAAAGGGGAAGAGTTCTACATCGACAAAGGGGAAGAGTTCTGCAACGACGGAGGATGAAGACGACGTCTTCATGCCGAGTACCAAGGTGAAGACCAGCGCATCGTCGATGGGCAATAGTTCTGTAACGACAAAGGGGAAGAGATCTGCACCGACGGAGGATGACGATGATGCATTCATGTAATACGTTTTTCATGTAGTAGTATGTTCTGTAGTGTTGTTCTATGCACTGCGGTTTAATTAAGTTGTAACGTTTAATCCAGTTGTAACGTGCAACTGATGGCGATGGATTTGGTTTGCATTACTATTGTTCTCTCTCGAAAGCAAATAAGTCTCGAACATAAATACACAGAGGATAAATATGTCCGATACGTAGTGGCTAAGCATGTCAAATACATGAATATGTCCGATACATAAAGGTACATAAAGTCTCATACATAAATAGATAGTCATCTCGTACGCAGATGACCATATCACTCCTGGGGCTTGCGACGATACCTCGGCTTCCCGGGACGTGGACCGGAAGGCGATAACCGCTGAGGCGGTGGACGAGTGTCATGATGACCACGACCGTAGAACACCTCGTCCGTCGGTGTCTGTGTCTCCTGCGTCGAAGGTGGTGGTGGAGTGGCAAGAACTTTCTCCGAGGTACCGTAGGTCCATGCAGCACGATCATCGTCCTCACCGTTGCCAGGTACGTACGAACCAGCACCAGTACATATAGGTGACTGAACCGAAGCCATAAACGGCTGCGACTGGCTGCCGCCTGCTGGTGAATTAAGACATGTAAGAAATGACTTGCGAGACTACGTTTTGCAAAAGAATGTACGAAGTTTAGTTACCTAGGTCCATCTGGTGATGCCAGGCAGACTCAGCAGCCTGCGAAGGAGGTGGCTGCTGGTAGAAATAGCCCCCGGGCTGTGAAGTAGGCGGCTGCTGCCAGGAGTAGCCCCCAGGCTGTGAAGGAGGTGGCCGCTGCCAGGAGGAGCCCCCTGGCTTTGAAGTAGGTGGCTGCTGCCAGGAGGAGCCCCCAGGCTGTGAAGGAGGTGCCTGCTGCCAGGAGGAGCCCCCTAGCTGTGAAGGAGCTGCCTGCTGCCAGGAGGAGCTCCCTGGCTGTGAATGCCAAGGTTCTGAACGCTGCAGAGAGGGGCATGGCGGACGATGTGCTACTCGAGTGTCAACAACATCGGAAGATCGCCTACATGTAACAGCTGCGACGATCCCGCGTATCTTCGCCTGAAGCCTCTTCAACCTTGATATTGCATCTCGCTGTGGGATATTTTCTCCTCTCTCAAAGCGGTCCACCAAAGCGGTAACCTCATCTAGCGCCTGAGTTGACAATTCACCCTGTACGCACAAAGTTAACCAATTGTACATGTTCATGCATACGGAAAACGTAGCATGTGAGAACAACTGAGGACATACCGCGTGGTGTCTGGTTCCCACAAGTGAGGAAGTTGGGAAGAGATCGCTAGCGAGAGGAACTGGGATATGTTCCGGAGCAGATGATGGAACCAAGTAGATCCTCGTGGTCTGTCTGTAACGCCTCAGATACAACCCATACGTGTCCCAGTCGAAGACACGAACTTCATCCCATATATTTGTCGGGGCAGTATTCCATTCCTCGAGATAAGGTCTGATATCGCGAACCCAAGAACTATGGGACTTGTTTCCTCCGCTGCGACTATACCTGAGATGCACGTTACATGACGAACATAAGTACTCCGAATAGTCCCAATAACCTATTAATGCGGAGAAATATCCCAAAATAGTATTACTTACTTGTGCACGTGATCTGGTAATCGTGAAATAACCGGAATGTCAAGCTCTTGGAACAGACTGAACTGTCTCATCACCCTATTGATAGCCATCTCCTCAACTGTCACATCGAAGACCAGCTTGGCCTTGGCCATCCAGTAATGCTGATCTCTAGTGCAGTTTCCAGAAATCCCGCCTGGGTATCTATCTGAAATAGCCTTACGGGTGTACGGTTCCCATATAACCTGATCCTCGTGCAGACTATCAAACTGCGCCGTGAAGGAGGGGTAGCAGCTCCTCACCTGGCTAGGCGTAAACTGTCTCTACACATCACAACAGACATTATTACGTAAAATTGAATAGCGAGAAATAAACATTAGTAATTCATATTCGTAATAATGAAAATGCCTCTCTCCGTGCCCAAACAGATCCCACAGTAGGCAAGTCATCGATAGAAGGCACGTAATGTCCAGCAATGTCGTCCTTGCCGAAAGGTTTGTCAACGCTCACATAGGGACGACCAATGGGGAATCTCTCATAAGACCAAAGTTGCAACAGAAGTGGACATCCGAGAAGACCAGATTTCCTAGACCTCAACTGGCAAGCTTTGCAAAGGCCTCTGTACGTAGCTGCTAACACGGCAGAACCAAAACTCCTTGGCGCAATGTCCTCAGGGGAACGTGCGTCAGCTATCTCTCGTGCAATGTCGATCAATCGTGCATCTACAGTGGTCATGTGGTTCTCTGTGAACATAGTCTTGCCAAACAACCACATAATATATGCCTCTAGGGACCGGTCAACCTGTGGCTCTGACAACTGATAAGTGGGATAACCTAACGCAACAATCTGAAACTGGCTGAACCACCTAAAAAGAGGCCCGTGTCGATCGCTTTCTAGTGCGGTGGTTGTTGGCACCGTAGCCAGAAAGCGGGCATGCAAAGATGCTACCCAACCATCTTCTACCTCTAAAGGTCCTATGGCAGCACCGGCGAGAGGTAATCCCAACAAGTAAGACACGTCCTATACAGTAGGAGCCATCTCTCCCCATGGAAAGTGGAACGTATGTGTCTCTGGTCTCCATCTATCTACTAAGCAGCTAAGGAGTGACCTGTTGTAAGAGATGCGTGATAGTGGCCTCTTGTGCAGCTGCATTGGTTCACCCGCGTCATCCAAGTCCGGGTGATCAACCCACTCATCCAGCGTACCCTCAACCAGTCATGCCAGCGGTAGAAGTCCAGCCCAATTCAGCCTACAAAATAAACAAAATGAGGCTTACAATTAGCTTCTATCATAACGATGACGACCGTGCTACGTGATTGTACGAACACATACCTATCAACCCATGCAGGGTGTATCATCCAGTTAGACTTCGGGGTGCGAGTGATTAACACGTCTAACTTCGTGCCCGATTCCGTAATCGCGGCTCGGTGTCCTCTATCGATATTGCCATCAAGCATCTCATATGAAGCCATATCTGCAATGAGAACATATTACAAACATATTACAAAATATAACATAGAAGGGGACGCACTAAAAATAAAATCTTGGTACCCGAAAGGCATAAAAACATAGTCTCACATATTACAAATAAAAACATAGTGCACACATATTACAAACAAAAACATAGTCCGACATATTACAAATTAAAAACATAGTCTCACATATTACAAATAAAAACATAGTGCACACATACTACAAATAAAAACATAGTCCCACATATTATGTAGCTTCAGAGTTATTCTGTTTCAACTCTTGTTGCACCGTCTTTCTTCAGTGTGGGGCAATATTTCATCCTATGACCATACGCCGAACAGAGAAAACATTGCCTGGTTGCTCCACCTGCTTCAGATTGGTCCATATCGTTTCGGATGCGCTTTACGTTGCGCCTTCCCCTGCTAGTTCGCCGTAGTGCAGGATCCGGAATGTATACTCTATCAACATCGTTTACCTTGTTAAAATTGCCGACGACTCTAAACCCTGTCATCTCACCTATCCACACATTGAGTACTGCCTCCTTTGAATAGTAAGGAGACACGAAGGAGATAGCGGCCAACTGAATCTGGCCACAGGCAGCCAACACATGTGAGCAAGGCAGGTGCAACAACTGCGGCTTGTTGCATGTACACTCACAAGTTGGATAAAATTCTGCTCCAATTGTAACCTCATGAGTCCTCACCTCATTTCTAGAACCAAAACTATCAGTAGGAAGCTGAACCTCGTACCTCCTTTCCTGATTACCTATGAGTGTGACGGTGTGCTTCTTGGCCTTCTTTAGCTTATCAGCCATATACTCCATGACACGGCTGCAGTAAGGAGTGTTTTCATTATCTTCAATATGCTTCCTTGCCAACTCATGCCTTTCTCTGAAATACCTCACAGTGCCATGAAATACATCCTCCACAATAGCTGTCAGTGGCAATGCTCTATTCCCTCGGAGAACAAAGTTATAGATCTCTGCAAGATTGGTTGTCATGTGGCCATACCTAGCTCCATGGGTGTCATGCAGCAAAGACCAATTCACTGGAGGCTCTTTCTCTATCCACTCAGAAAAATTCTTTATAGCCCTGCCCTTCTTTCGCTTCGTATTAGGAGGGCCAATTGCTGGCAAGTCACAAATACCAACTGGCCCCTCCATCTCCGCAATGAGTGCTGTTAATTTAACCTGGTCTTTTTCCATTTTCTTCCTAGCAACGACCTGTTTCTTAGTGAACTCATCTAGTTTGGACCAAATGAAATCGTATTTTCGCTGCTGGTTCTGCTTGCATAACTTCTTGAACAAGTTCATCAACTGTTTGTTCTTGAACTGTGAGAAAAAATTAGCACCAAGATGGCGCATGCACCACCGGCTTTGCAAGTCCTTCCAAGGTGTTGGCTCGTCAGCAGTTGGATTACTCAGTGTCTTCACGGCCTTCAATATACCGGGATGTCTGTCATGAATGAGACACACATTTGGTCCGTCCTTCACGATTGCACTTTTAATTTTACGGAAGAACCATACCCAGCTCGGAAAATTCTCACCCTTCACAAATGCCATGGCTAGTGGGATGATTTGGTTGTTCCCGTCCACACCAATAGCAGTCAGGATTTGCCCTTTGTATTGCCCAGTCAGGAACGTACCATCCACAAACATCACTGGAGGACAATGCCTGAAAGCTTCTATGCACATACCGAAAGAGAAGAATACATGTTTCAACACCTTGTAATCCGGTATGCTTTCCAACCTCATGTGCTGAATGTTAACATAAGTGCCGGGATTCCTCTCCTTCAGTATGTCAAGGAGACGGACAACATTATCATAGGAGTCGAAGAATGTCCCAAACCTCTCCTTCATCGCCTTATGCTTAGCTCTCCAAGCCTTCCCATATGGAATGTCATACTTCCATCTGACCTTCACTGCGATCTGGATGTGCTTTGCTTCCATATCTTTCTTCTCCACTATCTCAGTATACATGAGTTGCGCTATGAGAGTTGAAGTAAGGTTTGGATGACGAGCCAACATGTTTTTTCCTAGCACAATTATGTGGTACAACATTTGTCACAACCCAGTGGATGTGATACTTTGGCACGTGGGCATGCACCTTCGCAGGACAACCTGATTCAGCACACTTCACGGTATATTTCGTTGGACTAGATATGTGTGTCCGGAAAACCCTCTAGGTAGACATAGCCCACTTTATCACCGCATACTTCAATTTCTTCTTTGTGTCAAACATAGCCCCGATCTGGACTTGGTTCAGATTATATTGCCATGGAGTCTCATGTCGATCGTTGACAGTAAATCCGGCGGATATGTCCTGTTCCCATGCAGCAGAAATTGGTACCTCCTCCTCATCCTCGGAATTTTCAGAATCAAGTTGCTCTGCATTACCATCCTCGTCCTCTTCCTCCATCACCCTCTGCATTTCCTGGCCTTCATCGTCCCCATCAGCAACACTAGAGGCAGCTAATACTACCGATTGAATACTCTGACCAACATTAACAAAATCTGACTCATTCTCTGCTTGAGTATCATTCACATCCGGTGGCTGTGACCCGGATACATAAATCTCGTTAGCCACTTGACTACTCTGGCCTGGATCATACCCCACGGTTGGCGATATGATGTTCTCCTCCTTCGCCACTGGTTGCACTAGGGCATAAGGATGCATTCTTCGGTCTCTGCAACGACTTAACAGAGACAACCAATGATGGCTCCTGTCTATCGGTAACAAATACCAGTTGACATTTTTATAGGAATTGGTCCACAAGGCATTAATACTGACGGAACAAACATCGGGATCGAGGCCAAAACTAGTGGTCAACCAATGCTTCAACTGCCTAATGTCCACTCTGTCCGGGTCTGAAAGTGTCATCTCTCCTGTTTTGAACGCGCTAAGATCAACGCCAAACTCATTATATCGAACATTGCCAGGGCCGTAATACACAGTCAAATTTATGGATTCAGACATTTTAACCTGTCACCACATTGCCAGCTTCTCAGTATTCCCAAAGAATAAATAGACAGTGAAATAAAAATATACACTACAATGCATCTGCAGATTCGAAAAATAATACGCTAAAATGTACCTTCACTCCGACTAGCTAAACGTACACTACGACTAACTAAACCTACACTCCGACTAACTAAACCGAGTAACTTAAACAAAACTAATAATATACCTCCACTAACTAATACGATAGTCATATAACTCCACTAAATAAACCGACTAACTAAAACTAGATTCAGTACGCTCTACAAACATAAATTAATTTTACGATTATTAAAAATAATACCGGAAAAAAACAAAAACTAACAGCAAAAAATATACCTTCGACGCGTGAATGCACTTCTTCTTTCTCTCCACCTTCTTCTTCTTCCTATACACCGCTCCACCCTCTCACGATTGACGACTCCACCATCACACCCTTTTCTCCTCCAAACGAACAAACCAATACCCCGTTTCAAAAAAGAAAATCGTCGGTCGGGGGAGAACAACCCGATCTACCCTTTCATCGGATTGAAATGTGAAATGGCCGGAGGGAATGAGAGAACAAGAGGGGGACAAATTCGGGCGAAATAGGAGGAAAATAGGAGCTGGAGGAGGAAGAAGAAGCCCGGCCGCGTCGGCCTTATCCACGGGCCTGTCGGCCTAGTGGCGACCGACGGGTGGCCAGTCGGCCACGTGGCGACCGACGGGTGGATATCGGCGCGGTGGAGGCTGACGCGTCCCCTGGTCGGCCAAGTGCAGGCCGATGGGCCCCTGGTCGGCCCAGTGTCGGCCGACAGGGGTCCAGTTCTGCTTTTTTTTCAACTGGTCCTCCTGTTTTCAAATTTTAAAACATTTTAACGCTAGTTTTGAAAAAAAATCGGGTAAGGTCTCTGTTTCAGCAAACCACTGACCAACAGACTGCTCCAGATTCAGTCATTTTGGTGACATTGACATGGTACATGGACATAAATCAGGAACCTCCACGCACTCACGAAGTGTATAAATCGAACGAACACCAACGCCTCGAATCAGCTCCTCGGGCCTCAGTCCCGAATCAGCTCAACAGAGAGATGCTCTGCTTTCACTAGTCATGCAGAAAGTGGATTATGCATCGCCACACTTACATAGTATTAATAAACCTGATCACAGAAGAAATCGCTAACTTTGCATGATCAAAGGGTGGAGGAACTTAGCTTCTGGTATCACTATCACACATCCAAAATACCTGTTGCTGTTACAAAAAATCATTTGGTGCATACATGACTTTCCAAATTGATTCTATAAAACACTACAGCACATTCAGTACAGTCACAAACACGCACATTCAGCGAATTTTTTTCAAAAGTAGTACGGATTTTGAAGCAATTTTGAAAACAGACGCATGATTTGAATAAATATCAGTAGTAGTACCCTGTTGGTCAGCAGCAGGCCGACCGGGGACCTTTTGGCCTGGGATAGGCCGAAAGGCTCCTGTCGGCCAATCAGTGGCCAGGAGAGAAGCCTGTCGGCCTGGGGTAGGCCGAAAGGTACCTGTCGGCCAGGGGTAGGCCGACTGGCCCCTGGCTAAGCCCCAACCTCCTTTTCTTCCTCCTCCGACCAGCCATTTCACCCTCACCCTTCCCCTCTTCCATTATCACTCTCGTTGCTCTCCGGTGGTTCCACCGACTCGCCGATCTCCTCGCTGGAACACCCTTTCTTTTATCGTACCCGCTTAATCAATAGATCAGAGCGGTCTCCACCGGCGTACGGTAATTTTTTTTGCTTACAACTCAATCGAAGGAGAACTTTCAAGTCGGTAGTGGATTTGGTTCATATTTGTCAGTGTTCGTCTGTAGGTAATGACTTGCCCATTTTGCCAAGCTCCAGGTGGTCCTTGTGCTGCCATTGATTCCGGTTCTTCTGTATTTACTGTTGTGCTGGATCGTCGATGTGCAAGACGTGTTGTAAGATTCTATGTCTTCATGATCTGATTGTGGCATATTCGAATGCCTTTGCTTATAAGTTTATGATCCTTGCTTCCATTCTTGTTGTAGTATGTTCCATGCAATGTTAGATCACATCTTGCTCGGTACATTGAAGAGTGTAGAGCTTTAGCTATTCGGAGAGGTGACACAGATATTGATCTTGCTCTGCACAACAGTGAGGGTAACTTATACCATGTTATATTTACACATGGTAGGATGAGCAGTAAATTCCATGGTCCTTCGTGGGAGGAACTCGTAAATGATTATGGTCTCCGCCACAGTGACATGATGACTGTTATGCTTGAGCACTATGGAACTTATATTAGTGTCGAATTCCACCGGGATGGTGTTATGTTGTTTCCTTTACCCCACGTTGGTGAGATTTATGTTTGACTGATTTTCAGATTTGATTCAGCTTATACTTTTTGCGGTTCATCTCAGTCATTGAAATCATTTTTTTGTAGCTCTTGAGGATCTGAGTGAAACTCAGAGGGAACTTGTTGACAGTTGTTTTTATAGTCGTGTTTCACTCTGAATTATCATCAACTGTATGTCATGTCGCGGCAGCTCTTTGATGACAACTACATACTGTGTACTCCTTTCGTTCATAGGATGGATCGCATGAACGTTATTTCCCAACATATGGTAAGCTTTGGTTTCTGTTTTTTATTATTTGTTTGTTATTTGTTGGTTCATAAGATGGATCATATAACTTGCTTGTTTCTGTCAGGTTATTCCTACCATGGTTGTGAGGAGTTTGCTGGAATTTGTGGCTATTCCTAGGACCGGTTCTTTACTTCTCGAAATTACTTTGGATTCTGAAGATGGTGATATATTTGTGAGCATTCCTTGTTCCTACTTCATTGGCTTGGGTGATATAATGGTTTTGAAGAAGGAAGGTTTCGGAAATTTTCTGTTGGCATCGTCTATGGAAGTCAACAATTTGGTGCTCATAACATTCAAACAGCGTGAACGGGAGTTAGCTATTGTTTTCAGCTATCTGCCACAGTGAGAAAGAAAGAAAGGTCTCGTGCAGCCCAAGCAGCAGAAGAAGCTGGACATGGAGAAGGAAAATATCCACATTGGACTCAGTAGATTTATATTCTTGTAACTCAAGCAAGTTGTATCTTAATTTCAATAGGTGGTATCTTAATTTCAGTAGGATGTATCTTAATTTCAGCAAGCCGTATTATTGCCGTTTTTATTTGCCGTCATACTGTGGCGCCACATTAGTCCCACCAATCTTTGGCAGTACTTTCCTTCCCGCCAATTTCTCCCGCCATTCTACCCGCCATGTTCTCCCGCCATTCTCTCCCGCCATTCTCTGTCCCGCCATTCTGTCCTGCCCGATTTCCCGCCATTGCGGTTGTCATCTGCCTATAAAAGGAGGCATTGTATGTGCCTTCCTCCATCAGCCACGAATACTCGAAAAACACAGCGCGGTAGTCATTATGAGTTTGCCTTCTTCGGATCAAAGCATTAGGCCTAGCAAATGGAAGACTATGAAGCTGCCTCAGGGGGTTGAAGCAGTTCGTTGTTGGTGCGGTGATCTCTGCAAAGTGAAGGAGGTGACGGGTTTTTCAGATTGGTTGGGAATGAAGTTTTTCATGTGCGCTAATTATGAGGAAGATCCACACGTTGGTCTTTCGCCGTACATCACGCCTCCAGTAAGTTTCAGTCATACAGAATAAACATGTTGTTCATACTGTGTTGATTTGATTTGTTATATTTATGTTTCTTTTGTAGTCTCCTCCGCCCCTATGCCAGTACTATCGTTGGATAGACACGAAAATTCCGGACTGGGCGGTGACTGAGATTCGTGAAAGAAGTCGTCGAGCATGGGCAAGTTTGGACGTGGAGGAGCGCCGCGAGAAGGCGGCAGCAGAGGAGAAAGCAGAGCAGGAAAGAGCTTGGTAAGAGCACTGTGTGGAGCAGAGGGCTTTTCTTGCTGAGATGAAGAAGAAAAACCAAGAAGACCAACTTCGACTGGCGGAGGTCTACCGGCAGCGAGAGGGGGCCCGTGAAGCTAAGAGGCAGAGAAAGAAAGAAAGGGCTCGTGCAACCCAGGCAGCAAAAGAAGCTGGAGATGGAAAAGGAAAATATCCACGTTGCACCCAGTAGATTTAGATTGCAGTAACTCAATTTCAGCAAGTTGTATCTTAATTTCAGCAAGTTGTATCTTAATTTCAGCAAGATGTATCTTAATTTCAGCCGGTTCCTCTCCCGCCACTTCCTCTCCCGCCAGTTCGTCTCCCACCAGTTCCTTTCCCACCGGTTCCTCTCCCGCCACTTCCTCTCCCGCCACTTCCTCTCCCACCATTTTCTCTCCCGCCACTTCGTTCCCGCCATTGTCTTTCCCGCCAGTTTCTCTCCCGCCACTTTGTCTCCCGCGTATATAAGCACATTCGCAATAAGGAGGGTGATCAGGCCCTTCCTTTCCCTGTCGCTCCCGCATCCTTCCTTCCGCTCTCACCATTCTTTCGTGGAGATGTCTCATCCTCCTCATCCTCACTATCCTTTCGATCGTAGTTTTCACAAGGGTATGTCTGACCGTCTTCTTCGTCTAGCTGCCAATTTCAAGATGAATGACAGAGCAGTACCATGGGAGGAACTCATTAGCAGTGACTTCATAATGAATGAGTTGTCTCACCAATTAGCTAGGGCTAGGTGGCCTCCTAGGACTTTTGAGAAGATACGGAAAGAACTTCTGAGGTTGCACGCCAGATGGCAAAAGCAACTGCACAAGGGTGATGCTTATCTCAGGATTGCTGTTAATAATTCAGGTTTATGGTCAGCAGAAAGTGAGGACGAGGACGACCTCTTCATGCCCAGCAGCAAGGCGAAGAGTTCTACATCGAAGGGCAAGAATTCTACATCGACAAAGGGCAAGAGTTCTGCAACGACAAAGGGCAAGAATTCTACATCGACAAAGGGGAAGAGTTCTGCAACGACGGAGGATGAAGACGACGTATTCATGCCGAGTACCAAGGTGAAGACCAGCGCATCGTCGATGGGCAATAGTTCTGCAATGACAAAGGGGAAGAGATCTGCATCGACGGAGGATGACGATGATGCATTCATGTAATACGTTTTTCATGTAGTAGTATGTTCTGTAGTGTTGTTCTATGTACTGCGGTGTAATTAAGTTGTAATGTTTAATCCAGTTGTAACGTGCAACTGATGCCGATGGATTTGATTTGCATTACTGTTGTTCTCTCTCGAAAGCAAATAAGTCTCGAACATAAATACATAGAGGATAAATATGTCCGATACATAGTGGCTAAGCATGTCAAATACATGAATATGTCCTATACATAAAGGTACATAAAGTCTCATACATAAATAGATAGTCATCTCGTACGCAGATGACCATATCACTCCTGGGGCTTGCGACGATACCTCGGTTTCCTGGGACGTGGACCGGAAGGCGATAAGCGCTGAGGCGATGGACGAGTGTCACGATGACCACGACCGTAGAACACCTCGTCCGTCGATGTCTGTGTCTCCTGCGTCGAGGGTGGTGGTCGGGTGGCAAGAACTGTCTCCGAAGTACCGTAGGTCCATGCAGCACGATCATCGTCCTCACCGTGCTACGTGATTGTACGAACACATACCTACCAACCCATGTAGGGTGTATCATCCAGTTAGATTTCGGGGTGCGAGTGATCAACACGTCTAACTTCGTGCCCGATTCCGTAATCGCGGCTCGGTGTCCTCTATCGATATTACCATCAAGCATCTCATATGAAGCCATATCTGCAATGAGAACATAGTACAAACATATTACAAAATATAACATAGAAGGGGGCGCACTAAAAATAAAATTTTGGTACCCGAAAGGCATAAAAACATAGTCTCACATATTACAAATAAAAACATAATGCACACATATTACAAATAAAAACATAGTCCGACATATTACAAATTAAAAACATAGTCTCACATATTACAAAGAAAAACATAGTGCACACATATTACAAATAAAAACATAGTCCCACAGATTTTGTAGCTTCAGAGTTATTCTGTCTCAACTGCTATTGCACCGTCTTTCTTCAGTGTGGGGCAATATTTCATCCTATGACCATACGCCGAACAGAGCAAACATTGCCTGGTTGCTCCACCTGCTTTAGATTGGTCCATATCGTTTCGGATGCGCTTTACCTTGCGCCTTCCCCTGCTAGTTCGTCGTAGTGCAGGATCCGGGATGTATCTCTATCAGCATCGTTTACCTTGTTAAAATTGCCGACGACTCTAAACCCTGTCATCTCACCTGTCCACACATTGAGTACTGCCTCCTTTGAATAGTAAGGAGACACGAAGGAGATAGCGTCCAACTGAATCTGGCCACAGGCAGCCAACACATGTGAGCAAGGCAGGTGCAACAACTGCGGCTTGTTGCATGTACACTCACAAGTTGGATAAAATTCTGCTCCAGTTGTAACCTCATGCGTCCTCACCTCATTTCCAGAACCAAAACCATCAGTAGGAAGCTGAACCTCGTACCTCCTTTCCTGATTACCTATGAGTGTGACGGTGTGCTTCTTGGCCTTCTTTATCTTATCAGCCATATACTCCATGACACGGCTGCAGTAAGGAGTGTTCTGATTATCTTCAATATGCTTCCTTGCCAACTCATGCCTTTCTCTGAAATACCTCACAGTGCCGTGAAATACACCCTCCACAATAGCTGTCGGTGGCAATGCTCTATTCCCTCGGAGAACAAAGTTATAGATCTCTGCAAGATTGGTTGTCATGTGGCCATACCTAGCTCCATGGGTGTCATGCAGCAAAGACCAATTCACTAGAGGCTCTTTCTCTATCCACTCAGAAAAATTCTTTATAGCCCTGCCCTTCTTTCGCTTCGTATTAGGAGGGTCAATTGCTGGCAAGTCACAAATACCAACTGGCCCCTCCATCTCCGCAATGAGTGTTGTTAATTTAACCTGGTCTTTTTCCATTTTCTTCCTAGCAACGACCTGTTTCTTAGTGAACTCATCTAGTTTGGACCAAATGAAGTCGTATTTTCGCCGCTGGTTCTGCTTGCATAACTTCTTGAACAAGTTCATCAACCGTTTGTTCTTGAACTGTGAGAAAAAATTAGCACCAAGATGGCGCATGCACCACCAGCTTAGCTCCTATTTTACTCTGACCAGCATTAACAAAATCTGACTCATTCTTTGCTTGAGTATCATTCACATCCGGTGGCTGTGACCCGGATACATAAATCTCGTTAGCCACTTAACTACTCTGGCCTGGATCATACCCCATGGTTGGCGATATGATGTTCTCCTCCTTCGCCATTGGTTGCACTAGGGCATAAGGATGGATTCTTCGGTCTCTGCAACGACTTAACAGAGACAACCAATGATGGCTCATGTCTATCGGTAACAAATATCAGTTGACATTTTTATAGGAATTGGTCCACAAGGCATTAATACTGACGAAACAAACATCGGGATCGAGGCCAAAACTAGTGGTCAACCAATGCTTCAACTGCCTAATGTCCACTTTGTCCGGGTCTGAAAGTGTCATCTCTCCTGTTTTGAACTCGCTAAGATCAATGCCAAACTCATTATATCGAACATTGCCAGGGCCGTAATACACAGTCAAATTTACGGATTCAGACATTTTAACCTGTCACCACATTGCCAACTTCTCAGTATTCCCAACGAATAAATAGACAGTGAAATAAAAATATACACTACAATGCATCTGCAGATTCTAAAAATAATACACTAAAATGTACCTCCACTCCGACTAGCTAAACGTACACTACGACTAACTAAACCTACAAACATAAACTAATTTTACGATTATTAAAATAATACCGGAAAAAAACAAAAGCTAACAGCAAAAAATATACCTTCAACGCGTGAATGCACTTCTTCTTCCTCTCCACCTTCTTCTTCTTCCTATACACCGCTCCACCCTCTCACCATTGACGACTCCACCACCACACCCTTTTCTCCTCCAAACGAACAAACCAATACCCCGTTTCAAAAAAGAAAATCGTCGGTCGGGGGAGAACAACCCGATCTATCCTTTCATCGGATTGAAATGTGAAATGGCCGGAGGGAATGAGAGAACAAGAGGGGGACAAATTCGGGCGAAATAGGAGGAAAATAGGAGCTGGAGGAGGAAGAAGAAGCCCGGCCGCGTCGGCCTTATCCACGGGCCTGTCGGCCTAGTGGCGACCGACGGGTGGCCAGTCGGCCACGTGACGACCGACGGGTGGATATCGGCGCGGTGGAGGCTGACGCGTCCCCTGGTCGGCCAAGTGCAGGCCGATGGGCCCTTGGTCGGCCCAGTGTCGGCCGACAGGTGTCCAGTTCTGATTTTTTTTCAACTGGTCCTCCTATTTTCAAATTTTAAAATATTTTAACGCTAGTTTTGAAAAAACGCCCACATTCAGCACATTCACTCCTAGAGAACCAACCCTCGGTTCCGGCAACGCTGCCTTTATTACGCACACGGCTCCAACGGTCCCTTCATCCTCTTCACCACAGGGGCTAATTTGTTTTGGGTACAGTGTGGCGTCGGGAGAATATCTGGTGCTACAGGAGCATCTCACATTAGGTGCTCCCGTCCGATCTCGGACGTCAATCTAAGATCCAATGGACATCATCACGGAATGGGGATAAAATCATCATTTCATGAATGTTTGGGGCGTTTTCTGCAAAACATTTAGACTGGATTTGTCTTTTTTGTTTCTCAATGTGTGTTTCGAATTTTGATTTGAAATTTTCAGGGATTGTACATACATGTGGCGTGAACATCCACACTTTTTTTCGAATTTTTTAAGACATTTAAATATGCAGTTTGAAATTTGGGAGCACCTAATGTGAGGTGCTCCCGTCACACCGGATATTGTCGTCCCTTGTTTTCCAGTACAGCCTAGTGAACAGACACTTGTTTGTAAGATCTCTGAAGAGGCAAGATGTAGAAAGCTTTGTTCACCATCACTGCTGGTAACCTTATTCACGTTAATCTGAAGTTGCCATTTGAGCTGATATCTCTTTACTTTGATCAGGCAAACTGTATTGACTCGACCATGCATGCATCTCTCTGTTGTAGCGAGCAAGGCACAACTTCAGCGTACAGTCGGGTAGCTCTATTTTTGATTGATGTTAAGATCGATGGTAATTTAGCATGCCTCTTGATAGACAACATTTCTTCTCTGTTTCACTGAGTCACTCTGTGATACTCTGCTTTGGTTCTGAAACATTCTCAAGCCAAATCGTGTGATGATTCATTCATTTCAGGTTAAAGATGTACAACCTTACAGCCCTGTGTATCTTTTTACAGAAAAGCGTGATGAGGAGCATAAATCTTCAGCAAGGGTTATAAGTGATTCACCCAATCAAATCTCAAAACCCAGCTTGCTGTCAAAGGAAGGGTTATAAGTGATTCACTGGGATCTCAAGACTCGGTACACTGAACAGAAGAAGGCAGCTGGTTGTTGGGGAGATAAAAGCAGATAAGCTTCGCTCCTGTGGACAAAGCTTACCAACTCTTGATGGCAGCTTCAGGTTAACAAATGGCAGCTTCAGAATAACCTTAATAAGTCTACAAGCACTGATTGTGGACAAAGCTTACCAACTCTTGCCTCTTGATATATCTTGCAAACAAGTCTGGTCACATACTGACTAACAAGTGGCATTTTTTTTCCTGTGCAAATGAATTATCAGTCTATGAGAATAGATGATATACAAACCAAACTGAACAACACGAAAAAGGCAGAGTGCAGCTATAGGGTTGTATTTTTTTTATTCGGCTTAAACAATCCATGAAAACATATACATACACTTCATTTGTTAAAGTAAAGGCATACAAATACCAACACAATACAATACAAACGTCCATCCAAGGCTCATTTATAGAGCTACACATAGAGATAAGGTGACATACAAAACAATACAATACAATACAGACCATCCAACCAAGGCTAATTTAGAGCTACAAAAAGGGATATGGTGCAAACGTAAAAGAAAATACTATCTAGACACACACAATTCATTACATGATCAGGCCGTCCAACCAATGCTAATTTAGAGATATGACAGGGATAATGGTACGGACCGACTTGGACGCCAAAGGAGCCCAAAACCCTAGGTTTCTGCGCTAGGGGAAAACTTCTCTTTCAGGTGCAATGGTTCTGCCACTCTGGTACCAAACAGATGCCTATTAGACTTATTACAGTACATATTAATTGATGGTTCAAAAATTTATCTGTTATAGTTTTATGGCAGTTTTCATATTCAAATAAGATGATTTCAACAACCCCCCCCCCCCTAAATATATCTTTTACCAGCAAAGAAAAATGTTTCTAATTCTGAACTTATTATGAGAACAATCAGCATTACAGCATAATAATATACTGAACATAAAAAACACCTCATGAGGTAACAACATAATAGTACAGTTTTGTTTTTGGATAAAGAGAGCAGCCTCTCCGATTTCCATAGATCATAAACCACAAAGTCTTGTTTCTACAAAATACTTAAACCAGGGACTGGCCCTCTCTGTAAGAAGGGGGGCCTCTACAAACGATGCATGCCCTACAGATGAAGCCTGCGAAACAACCCCGCCAGCCAACAATAATTCAGTTCATGCGGTCAAAATATATGAAAGGACTAGAACAACTCTCGACCAAAGTAACAACACTCTAATGCAGCTCACTGTGAAATCAACCGCCTCCTTTGCCTCACGTGAAAAACTTTTTTGCCTCGAACAGTGAGCACTGTGGGTACTCCATTTTTGCTATATGGCCAGCCCTCATGCCAACAAAGTGAAATATGGCAAACGACTCAATCCCAGCTATGAGTCTCCTCTTCAGTGAGACCCTCTGCCTTTTAGTCCAGGGGTACCTGTTAGGCTTCTTCTCGCAGTTGTCGCACACCAACCTACTATACAGGAACACGTCTGCTAGATTGACCGCCGCCACCATAATGCGTCTGATATAACTCACAAAGCAGTCTTCAGATTCAAAGCCAATGATGAGGAGTGTGGCCAAGTTGTGGTGTTGGAAACCTGCGGCGACAGAGTCCCACTCTATACCCTTGTTCTCACTCCGTTTAACACGCATGATCCCATACCTGCATGCCAGCAATTAGGACAAAGATTAAAACAATGAGTTATCAGTAGAGCAGACATCTTTCGTATCTGGTGAGAAAATCTTGCGAAACCTAACATTAAGCCCATGTGGGAAAAAAAGATCTTCGGGTAAGCACATACCGTCATGTATAGCTCCTTCAGTAAGGGCGCAGCTTCAAGAATAAACATTGTCCAGGTGAGATCATACCCTTGAGGAAGATTAGCAAGATTCACAAACCTTAGTTGGCGGAAAACAGACGCCAGACATTGGGTCGGACATTTTGGCTGCACCCAAATCTGAGACGAATAAGCATATGGTGAGATGGGCAGGACGAAGTGAAGCCACATCTCTCAAATTGTCTAGGTCGAGGGTAGTGAGACCACCAAATGCAGTTGGGCAGGCATCAAAGAACAACATGAATTTTCTCCCGGCGGTGACCAGATCGTCGTCGTCCAAGTTGTTGATGTCATACCTCCCTGTCATGACACTGAATTTCACATTCTCGACCAGGTGTGCCGCCATGGCATGACCGACAGCACGCCCAATGGATATGGGGACATCATCTCTCAAGTAGAACGTCGCGGACTGAAGGCTGATGGTGTGTTCTCCAGGATTCCTGCGTGTCAATATGCTCTCTATCGCCTGAACCGTAGCTGCATTGACGCGAACCAATTCATCATCAGAGATGTCGACCCAAAACACATCCTTGGGAATGACAGGGAGGACGCTGGTTTTCACTGGTAGAAACACCCCCTTTTTGTTCCGGTTTTTAAGGGGCCTTTTGTTCCGGTTGCCCAACCGGGATGGGACAGACGGAACGAATGCCCCTCCCCCCCAATTCGTCCCGGTTGTACCAGGATCCGGGATGGATAGGGCTTCCATGTGGGGGGCGTGGACTGGTCCCTGGCCAGGACTATTCGTCCCGGTTCGTAACACGAACCGGGATGAATGCCCCCTCTGCCGCGGCAGAGATTTTTGCCAATTCTCTGTCGCGGCAGAATTTTTTTTCTTCTTTTTCTTGTTTTCCTTTTAGGGTTTGGTTTGTTGTATTTTTTTTCTATTTGTTTCCCATAAGTATTCTGCATCTAATACATCACCATGTTTTTTTATTGTATTCCATTTTATTAGAATACACAAGTTTGGTGATCGCATTAGAATATACAACTATATGATGATCGCATTAGAATATAGTTAAAGAATATACAAGTAAGTACGCACCATGAATCGAATATACAAGTAAGGAGTGAAGAAGATACAAGTTTGTACTCTTTCCCATAATTACTCTAATACACCACCATGCACCATGACTCGAATATACAGGTAAGTACTATGCATCTAAGAATTCGAACATCAAGTTCGTCGAGCATAGTTGGCGCTGACATAGTATTTTCCTCCTGGTGTTAGGACCTCTGCGTCTAAGAATCCGCAAATTTCCTCTTGAATTGCTCGTAGGCGATCCCTTGGTAGAAGACCGTCCCGCAGCCGTTCGATCTAATATAAAGAAGAGTGATCAATATCTAATTAAAGACAATAGATGGTAATAAGATAAAAGTGATGGTTGACGTATACGAAGTTTTTCTAAATCTCTGCCCAGCTTGGCGCATGTCATCTGACGAATGAACTCGCAGACATAGTATCCACATAAGTTATTCCCATCTCCCTGGTTCAAGCACTTTACAAGAACATGGTTTCAATCAAAATTATAATATAGCATTATAATGGTATCGAAACTATAATCAAGGAGATGCGCGGATATAGCTAGTACTACTTACTTTCAGATGTTCAAATTTAAGCTTCTCCTTCTATTCACCCCTAACCTTTGCTGTGAACCGTTTCCAAGCGCTGCCCGGCAAAGAAAATGAATTAAGTGAGTTATCACGAAACTTGTCGATATAGTGTCATAAAGATTGAAATTACTGCTGGATCAGTTCCTGCATGTCCTCCCAGTCCTTAAGGGGTTTATGTTTCGAGTCCATTACCAGTACTTTTCCTTTGTCAGTTTCAAATATTAGAAGAATATAGTGGAAGCTGCGACATAACTCATTAGTTATACACTTATCATCGAGTAAGCAAAAAAAATGTTTACCGGACAAATAACACTCACCCGAAGTTGTAAGGGAAAAGTATTTCCCTCTTGGTTTCGTGAAACCTTAACGCCTTCACAATTGAATCTTCTGTTTCTCTGGGTTTTGTGAGAAGAGTTGCTTGATTAACCCAATATGGTCAATGAACCCAATGTCATAGATGTGTCCTCTTTTGCATTCGAGAATCTTCATTCTGCAATTATAATATAGTGAGTATTATTATAAAAATGCAATGAACGAGGTGAGCTAGCTAGAGACTTAACTACAGCGAAATAAATACTTACAGACAATACGCACTGACGATAGATTTGTCAAGGGCCTTTAGCTGGAATAACTGATATAGTTCTATAAACTCAATCAAAATTATCCTTTCTCCATAACCGTGATGCTCGTTTCTAACTTCCATCGTTATCCATCCCTCAGAGTGCTCCGAGGCTTCCATGTACCAATTATGCACTCTTCACATTTTTGTTGGTAGATCATTTTCCTCCCCAGGTTTGACGAGAGGATGCCCGTGCCGGTATGGGTGCGCGAAATCAGAAGAGGGGAAGACATCTAAGGTTTGGAGATACTGCGCAATGGACATACCCGCAGCAGCGGCCGCTTGTCCGTACAATGCAATAAACTCCGGGTCAAGTTCCTCGCCTGCGCCTGTGCTCGGCCCCACCTCGGGATTGGAATGCACTATGAGCGGGGGGATGGATTGATTTTTCTGTTGTCCGAGCTGGTCAACTGTTTTCCCGCATTTCCCGCTTCCGGTACTACTCTTCTTCGACCGCTACTTTTCATCGTGTGCCTTTAGAATAGAGCGGTCATAGTCAAGAATGAGACTCGGCTCGGGTTGATGAAGGGTCTTCACCATTTTCAACGCTCGGGCTTTGTCTTCTTCGGTGTTGGGGAAATCTGGCTCTTTCGGCGACTTCTCCTTAGATTTCCACGCCTCATATTCGGCCTTTGCGATCTCCTGGGTTTCCTCTGGAGTATAGTGGTAAGGTAACTTGGGTAGATTCGGATGTGGTACTCTTGGGAGGGGCGACAATCGACGCTTCGGTGATGCGGTGGTTCTCCTCCGCTTTGAGCTGCCCTGATCAGACTTCGTGGGCGGAGACGGCTGCCACCGCGGCATAGACGCACGCGCTGGAGACGGCTGACGCGGCGGCGTACACGCACGCGCTGGAGACGCCGAGCGTGGCGGAAAGTACAAAGACGACCGTTCCGCTGGAGACTGGTCTTGAGGCGGTGGCGAAGGAGGATGGCTACTCCGATCAGTCGTTGGCCTTGGCATCCAATTAGGAAACACGATGTGTTCCTTTAGCCATAGAATGCTCAAGTTCTTGGCGTATCCAAGTTCAGTCACCTCCCCGTCTTCACCTTCAGGATAGTCAAGCTGCACCCGCTCGAATCCGGTCATAACTTCATCCACCCCGGCAACAGTGTAGCCCGGTTGAACCGGCCGACAATGGTGTGTTGGTTCAGGGCCAGCTGGTTTCACCTTGGCAGGAACCCTCTTACGGGGGGGCTCGTCGTCAACATCGCTAGGGTCATCTGCTCTGATCCTATACCGCAGTGCAGTGCATACCGGACATTTATCCAAATTCTCGTACTTCTCACCGCGGTAGAGGATGCAGTCATTAATGCATGCATGTATCTTCTCCACATCTAGTCCTAGAGGGCAGAGAGCCTTCTTTGCTTCGTACGTACTGTCAGGCAATTCGTTATCCTTTGGAAGCTTCGGCTTCATTATTTTAAGAAAACTCTCAAATGCTTTGTCAGTCACACCGTTCTGTGCCTTCCATTTCAGCAACTCTAGTGTGGTACCGAGCTTTAGGCTGCCATCTTCGCAATTTGGGTACAACAACTTTTTGTGATCCTGTAACATGCCGTCCAACTTCAACCTCTCCAATTCACTTTCACAGTCTTCCCTTGCATCAGCAATAACTCGACCAAGATCATCATCGGGCTCATCTGATGCCCGTTCTTGATCATCATCGGGCTCATCTGATGCCCGTTCTTGATCATCATCAGGCTTAACTGATGCCCGTTCTTGATCACCTCCTTCTTCTGCATTGTCTTCCATTGCAGTATCACCGTATTCGGGGAACATAAGATCCTCTTCTTCTTCTTCATTGTCTTCCATCACAACCCCTCTCTCTCTCCATGCTTGGTCCAACAATTATAGCTGCGCATGAAACCTCTCCGAAGCAGGTGGCTGTGAAGGACTCTCGAGGAAGAGTGCTCCCTGACGTTCCCACAGTCAACACATGGGCAACACATAAATCCATTCTCTTTGTGAGCCTAAGCTACAACGAGAAATTCATCCAGGCCGGCCCTGTACTCGGAAGTGCGTTGGTCACCGTACATCCATCGCTGCCGTGCATCCATCTACATCGTATAATTAAGTTTATCAAAAACCATTACAACAATAACATCTTCAATAGCGAAATGACCACAGTACATCGACAAATATAACATTTTTGTATCAATTATAGATGAAATGGATAAGTTTGCTAACCTCAGTCGAAGATACCATTTTCTGTGAAGTTAAGTGTCGCTCGGGTATTTCGTCGAACACCTCGTGTGCATAGCAAAAAGAACACACACTAGCACTCACCTCTCTCACACCTCCTAGAAAAAAAACCAAAGGAGGGAAGGGGTCTGGATGCAGTATTTATAGGCAAGGGGGCCTTTATGCCGGTTCCTGGCATGAACCGGGACCAATGCCCTTGCGCACGCCACGTGGCATACATCGAGGCATTGGTCCCGGTTCATGCCACGAACCGGGACGAATGCCGACTAAAAAACTGGGACGAATGCCCAGGGGGGCTCGACGCTGCCCTGGCCTAAAGAACCGGGACGAATGCGTCCGTTCTTTAGGCAGCCGGGACGAATGCGAATTCCCCCCTGGACGAAAGGGGGGTGTTTCTACTAGTGTCTCAAAGCCTCACAGCCGAGACAGCTTGGCGCAGAGTTGAGTCCACCGTCTAGAGAGGACGCTGGTTCTCACAGCCTCGCGGACATTGAGTCGGTCAAGAATGTTGACTAGAATGTCATCGGGCAATGCGCTAAGCCTGTCAGCTCTCTTGCCTTTCTGCATTTGGCATGAAGACAAATAAAAGTTGATTTCACACTAGCTTGTTGCAAAATAAAAATCATATTCTCAGGTATGCAACTTCTATGCAATTGCAAACATGTAATTTCAATGCATCATGACATGACGTATTTTTTGTCATCACAGAAAAGGTGTAATTAACAATGACGCAATTTTGATATGCAGTTTTTACAGTCAAACATATGCAATTTTGATGTGCCGATTTTTAAGTTTGATTAGATCTAGGAAAAAAGGCTCTCTCTTAAAAATGAAAGTTGCTCCAAGGAAAAGAGGACTATGAACTCATCGCCATGGCTCCTGCGTAGATCTGCCGAGGCCCGAGAGGAATTGGTCGCCGTACGTGATGCGAAGTTGGCAAGCTGGAGGCTCACGAGTTGCCGTGAATTAGCAACATAAGATATAAGTATATACGATTATTGTAACTTCCGAACGTTCGTATCTGTCCATCAGGTCCGAACGCTTGTTGCATGCAAGCGATCCGGCGGAGCGGAAAAAAGATAAGCGAGCAGGAGTCGAACCCACGACCAACTATCTACGGCAGAGCCTGGCTACCAGTCCAGCTAGCTTGGTCTCGTGCATAATGTAAGTTAGTCTGATTTGTACTATAGATCCGAACACATTTCGCAGGCTGCATGCACTCGGACCTTTTCTTCTAATCACCGCATGTCGCTTTCTTTTCATCTAATCAGGCGTGCATGTCTACTTTCTTTTTTCCTAATCACACATGTGTCATTTTCAGCCACTTACATGTAAGCATGGATGCATAGGAAGAAAACAAAATGATGACATCATCAAAGATTCTTCCCAATGCAAAAATTCAAAATGATTTGTAGTCCAAACCGTAGATTAGATTGAAAAACTTTTTTCACATAAAAGACTTCTGACGACGAGATCTTCGAAACTAGATCTCATATTGATATGTTTCGATAATTTTTTTTGGTCGAAAAGTTACCACGCATGTGCTACGTAAGTTATCACGTCTGTGGTACATAAGCTATAATCTTGTTTATATAGAAATTACCGGGGCATAAAAATGGTCATCCAAACTTCTCCTCACGTGAAAATGAACTAGAGTACAGAAATCAACATGTCTCACGCACGCACTATGGTTCGATCCATTTATCGCGCGCGCGAAATTTTCGCGGAGAAAAAAGGAGCGTCCACTCTTTCGCGGAGAAAAAAGGAGCGCCCACTAGGAGTCGAGCCCCCGACCTGTTGGTTGAGGTCCACGTGCACTACCACCTGAACTAAGTTTTTTTTTGTTTTTGAATCAGGTTAGCTGAATTTTACTCTGTTTGAGAGCGAAAAAAAAACTATGCCCGATAACTTCTATCCGAGTAGCATGGTAACTTCCGCGCATTGTCCTGATAACTTACGTACCTCGGGTCTGGTAACTTTAACGGGGTAGGGGAGTTTGTTGAAATATACAGTGGTAACTTCCGTGTAATAATCATGGTTATTTACACACGTTGACTTGATAACTTACGTACCCTTAGCATGGTAACTTCAACCCAGGAGTAAGGTAGTTTGAATATACCTCGGTAACTTCTATGCAAATTTTGTTGTTGACATACGCATCGCGTACCTGATAACTCACGTACAATCATCATGGAAATACTAAGAAACCATCAACGATTCTTTGTTGTTAAAATATAAGATCCGATAACTTACGTGCCAACACTGTGGTAGCCATTTTTTAACCTGAAAAAATGATACAATATACCCCCGGGTTTTTTCTGTGTGAATAGCATGGTTATTTAGGCATCGCAGACCTGATAACTTACGTGCCAACACCGCGATAATCTTGTCTTCACCAAAAGTTTTGTGTGAATGGATGGTAACTCACACATCGCAGACCTGATAACTTACGTACCCCGGTCCTGATAACTTTGGCGCCGAGGGAGAGGGGCAGGGATGATTGTTGGAATATCCCATGGTAACTTTTATGTGAATAACATGGTAACTCACACATCGCATACTTGATAACTTATGCACCTTTGGTCCTGATAACTTTGGCATGGGGCGCTGATGAAATATCCTCTGGGTAACTTTTGTGTGAATAGATGATAACTCACACATCGCAAACCTGATAACTTATGTGCCTCGGTTCTGATAACTTTTGAGAGGGGATTGTTTAAAAACATACCCTCAATAACTTTCGTGTAAATAATTTGGTAATATACACATTGTATACGTGATAACTAACGCAAACACCACGGTAACTTTAACCCGACCTGATAAGAAGGTTAGAGAAACCAGGTTTATGCCCCCCGTAATATCTGTGCAAACAACATGGTAGCATATGTAGCAGATGCATGATAACTTACTTAGCCTAGAAGTGGTAAGTTATTATGAATATGCGATCTAGTTTTGAAAGTCTCGTCGCGACAAATCTTTTATGTGAAAACGAGTTTTCTCAATCGAACTGACGGTTTGAGCTACAAAACATTTTAAAATTTTGAAATATGAAGGAATATAGGATGACATTAGCTATTATGTCTTCTAGTACATTTACATGTGGGGAGAAGGTTGGTTGGCCATTTTTTATGCCCTGGTAATTTTCTATATAAACAAAATGGTAACTTATGAACCAGAGACGTTATAACTTACTTAGTCTGGGCTGATAACTTTTGACAAAAAAAGTCATCGAAACATATCAATATGGGATCTAGTTTTGAAGGTCTCCTCATGACAAATCTTTTATGTGAAAACGGTTTTTCCATCGGAGCGACGGTTTGGGCTACAAAACATTTTGAATTTTAATTTTGAAGGGAATCTTTGCTGACATCAACATTTTTGTCTCACATACTTACATACATGCTTAATTAAGTAAAACTGATTAATTAAAGCAATTCATGGTAATTAGTAGTGGGGGAGTCGCAAGTGGTGGGAAATTTGCATGCGCGTGCATCCTCCGTTGTAGAGTGCAGTTCGTTCGGATATATGCCACAGATACGAACGTTTGGTATATATCACAGTCCATATATAGTATATAGCTGCAAGGTTCCTGCCATCAATGGAAAGTCCATTTAAATTTCGAGAATTCTATCTCCATACGATAGAAAATATCCAAAAGGGGACAAGGAATTCGGAAGAGGACTTGCTTAGGACTATAGCCCGGGAAGGACTGCTTTCGATTGATGAACTCCATCTCCACCTCGTAGCAAGTTGTTAAAATTCCTTTTACTGAATGATTACCACTGGATGGACAAGGTTCTAATTTATCCGTTTCTTTTGAGGCATGGTTATGGCTCACTGTTTAGTATGTGTGTTGTGCATATTTGTGTATCGGGCTCACCTCCTAATTGCCTGTATAGTAAGGTCGTGGCCCACCATTATACTTCATATATACGTGCGTTTGCACCTGAGTAATATATCGTGCAATTCCCACAACATACATGGTATCAGTTTCCTAAGTTTCAATACATGGTATCGTGCAATTCCCGCTGCCGTCGCGCCTCTCCCGTTGCGCCCCCTCGCCGGTGCTGCCATCGGCGCCTTGGGATTCGGCGCTCCTCGTCGCGCTGCACACTGCCCCTACGCCTACCAACTAAACTGGAGGCGGCGATTGGTACCGCGGGCAACTCCGTAGGAAACCCTAGATTTCATTGGGATCGAGCGATGGCGGTGCTTTTGCGTCGTAGTCTCTCTTGAGGGCATCGTTTTTGGAATTTGCTCAGGTTGAAGGGACCAGCGACTCCGGTGGCGCACGGCCTGGTGGCGCAACTGCCGATGAAAATCGCACCGACTTCGGTCATGACAGACGATGGCGACGTCTCCGATGTCGTTTCCTTGTTGAGGCATCGTCGTTGCAGTTTGCGTCATCAGGCTCGGGATGCTCCGGGGAAAACCCTAGATCTGGGTCTCCCGGATCGGACGATGACGGCGCCTTCGGTGTTGTTCTCCCTCCTGGGGGCATCGTTTTGGAGCAAGTGCTAGCTGAAGGGGACTAGAGGAGGAGCGGTATTACATCTACCGCAAGGCCGACGGTGGATCCCGGCGGCATGGCGCTGCGGTGTTTCGGCGATGGGCGCGTGTGGATGGATACGTGCAGGATGGTGGCGCTGTCTGGCACCGTGGTGGTGTCGACGGCAGGCCTGGCATGGTCGGTGCGTCACTACTTGCTCTGGAGATGGATCAGTGGAAGACGGCGACGGCGGCTTCTGAGAGTGCGCTGGACCGGTGTGTGACACAGTCCCGGTATGTGGCTGGACGAGGGCATCCAACTTTAGATGTTAGGTTTTGGTGCAATGTCTGTTTGGTATTCGGCTCGGACATTCGGCACCCCTTCATCAAGGGGATATGAGTAGCGACAGGTGTTGCCAAGATGGTGCCTTCAGGCCTACTGATGTATTACTTTGTAAGGTCTTTGTAAATAATTAATAAAATGACTGCATGCATCGCCCAGATACAGAGGCCGGGGGTACATCCTTCTTTTCTAAAATAAAAATAAAAATGGTCGGTCGTCAAAATCATTCAGCCATAACCTGACTGGAAGAAATGTTAATTATTCCTATAACAATTTCCACACTATCTGCGCTGGCCCTTTGCTTGTTCAATTGCTCTGCATGGTTGATTGTCCAGATTGTCATAAGTTTTCGCAGGTCTAACTTCAGTATTAGAATCCCCACAAAAAAAGGAAAACCTTCAGCATTAGGGAAGTATGCATACGACATGACAAAGACCAAGGCGTGGACTAGCTTTGCTTCTAGACCGCACAGTAGGAGTGGTCGGTAATTGGCCATCATGAAAAATCCTGATGATTTTTGTGAAAGGACCCTTTTAATTGGTTTAGCTGGTTGTCGAGTCCTTCTACTTATGCATATAAATTTGTATATTTCAGGTGGAGGGAGGGGTTTGCTAGATGTGTGACCTGAAACACAATATGCAGATACTGTTGGTGTTATTGAGTGAATCTTGGATACAGATTACAGCTCCAACTTCTGCCGTGCTGTGAATGGTGGGTTGTTCGAATCAACAAATTCTAGCCACACCTTGAGAATAGGAAAAGTATGCATGAAAAGACCCCAAGACGTGGGTTGTAGACCATACCCCTATATTGCAGCTGCGGTGGAGTGGAACCGGAATGGAGATAAGTTGCTCTGTCCATTCTCATTTCCATCTACCATTTCCGACCAATATGACTAAGCTCGTGCTCCTCATCCGAGGAACCGCACTACTACTTTGCGTGTTGATCTTCCAAGCGAGTGTATCAGGAGCCTGCATCAGCAACGAGCGAGATGTGCTTCTGTCCTTGAAGGCAAGCCTCCTGGACCCTGCTGGCCATCTCTCGTCATGGCAGGGTGAGGATTGTTGCCAATGGATGGGAGTCCGGTGCAGCAACATAACGGGCCATCTCATCAAACTCAACCTCCGCAACATCGACATGCGCGACTACAGGTACGCAACCATCTCATCAAGTCTCCCGAACATGAGCAGATCATTGAGCTTGTCGGCGGGCGAGATGAGCTCTTCTTTGGCTACTTTACAACACCTGAGATATCTTGATCTGAGTTGGAATGACTTCAAGGGCACAAGCATCCCTGTCTTTTTGGCTTCTCTCAAGAACCTAAGGTACCTCAACCTATCATCAGCAGGGTTCAGTGGGAGAATTCCTTCCCAACTTGGCAATCTCTCAAGGTTGCAATATCTTGATCTCAGTTGGAATTATAATTCTTATTATGGGAGTAGGCTTTACATAGTGGATCTTGCATGGTTGCCACGTCTCTCCTTGTTGAGCCATCTTGACATGAGTTTTGCGGATCTTGGTTCTGCGAGGGATTGGTTTCGGAGTGTTAATATGCTTCCTTCTCTTAAAGTTCTTGGCTTGTCCAGTTGTGGACTCAACAGTACCCTATCTGGTAGTATACCACATTCCAACCTCACACATCTTGAAGTCCTTCATATGTCTGATAACAACTTCTATAGTACTGCAGTCAAGCACGCATGGTTTTGGAATCTCACAAGCCTTAAGGAACTTCACCTCTCAGATTCCGGCTTGGAAGGGTCCATTCCTAGTGATTTGGCAAACATGACGTCCCTTCAAGTCATAGACTTAAGGCGGAATCAACTCGTGGGTCTGCTACCAAAAAATTTAGAAAATCTGTGCAATTTGACAAGAATGAGGTTCAGTGGTATCAACACAGGTTCGAGCATAGGGGAGTTCATGGAGCGGTTGCCAAAGTGCGCATGGAATACATTGCAAGAATTGTTGGTGGATGGTGCAAATATGACCGGGAATCTACCAATTTGGATTGGGAACATGACTAATCTCAGTATTCTTCAAGCATCTAGAAACATATTGACTGGCCCTCTGCCTGTAGGAGTTGGAGCATTGGTTAATTTGAAAATGTTGGACATCAGCTACAATAACTTCAGTAGTGTGCTCTTGAAAGAACAATTTGCAAGCTTGGGAAAATTAGAGCTTTTGGACCTTAGCCACAATAACTTTAACGGTGTGCTCCTGAGAGAAATTTTTGCAAGTTTGGGCAACTTAAAGCTTTTGGACCTCAGCTACAACAACTTCTGTGGTCTAATCTTGAAGGAACATTTTGCAAGTTTAGGTAATTTAGAGAAATTGGACCTCAGCTATAATAACTTTAGTGATTTTCTCTTGAAAGAATACTCCACAAGTTTAAGTAATTTAAGGCATTTGGACTTCAGCCATAATAAACTAAATAGTGTCCTCATGGAGGAGCATTTTGCTGGCCTATTGAATTTAGAGTATCTGGACTTATCGTATAACTCTTTAAGATTGGCCATCAACCAAAATTGGGTCCCTCCATTCCGATTGAAGGTCGCACGTTTCCGGTCATGCCAATTGGGCCCCAGTTTCCCAGAATGGCTTAGATGGCAATATGACATTGATGTTCTTATTCTCGATGACGCAAATTTGGATGATGTCATTCCTGATTGGTTTTGGGTGACATTTTCCCGATCTACATCATTGCTAGCATCAGTAAACAAATTGCATGGCTCGTTACCGGAGGATCTGCGACACATGTCAGCTGACCATATATATCTTGGGTCCAATAAGTTTATAGGTCAAGTTCCACAGTTGCCTGTGAATATATCACGACTAAACCTATCTTCAAACTGTTTATCTGGGTCATTGCCATCAGAGCTAAATGCTCCACTACTCAAAGAGTTTCTTCTTGCAAATAATCAATTTACAGGCATGATCTCGTCGTCTATATGCCAGTTGACAGGTCTTAATAGGTTGGACTTATCAGGAAACCATTTTACAGGAGACATTATACAATGCTGGAACGAATCTAATGCAAACTCGGCAAATCAATTTGGCTTTGACATGCTCAGCTTAGCCCTAAATAACAACAATTTGACTGGTGAATTCCCCAAATTTCTCCAAAGGTCGTCACGATTAATGTTCCTTGATCTATCTTACAATAGGTTATTTGGAGTATTGCCAGAATGGCTGCCAGAAAAAATGCCACAATTGAAAATATTAAGAGTGAGATCGAATATGTTCAGTGGTCAAATACCTAAGGATATCACTTCCCTTGGCAGTCTTCACTATTTGGACATTGCACACAACAACATATCAGGAAGCGTACCATGGTCTTTGTCAAACCTGAAAGCAATGATGACAATTATGTCGCAGGACAAGGAGGATTACATTTTTGAAGAGAGCATCCCAGTGATCACAAAAGACCAAAGGCGTGACTATACCTTTGCAATCTACAAGCTACTGGTGATTCTTGATTTGTCAAGTAATAGTTTTGTAGGACATGTTCCGGAGGAGATAACTCTACTCATTGGGCTTACCAATCTGAACTTGTCAAATAATCAACTCACGGGAGCAATCCCAAACCAAATTGGTGATTTAAGGCAGTTGGACTCACTGGACCTATCCTTCAATGAGTTTTCTGGTGCAATACCATCAAGTTTGTCGGCTCTAACTTATTTGTGCCACTTGAACTTGTCATACAACAATCTGTCCGGTGCAATACCACCCGGACAACAGCTACAAACTCTTGACAACCAGACGTATATCTACATCGGTAACCCTGGTCTTTGTGGAGATCCTGTCGGCAGGAACTGCTCAACACATGATGCAGAGCAAAGTGGCCTCGAAGATATAGATCATATGCCATCTGTTTATCTTGCTATGAGCATTGGATTTGTGGTGGGTCTGTGGACAGTTTTCTGCACCATGTTGATAAAGAGAACATGGAGGGCTGCCTTCTTCCAGTTTATTGATATGATATACGACATGGTTTATGTGCATGTGGCTATAAGGTGGGCTCACATGATGGAGAAAACTCAAGACAGTGCATCATGAAGTGCCCAACTCCGTGGCAAGCGATTTGCGTGTATCTAATTAGTATTTGTCTGTTTGCACCGTATTCCTGTTTGTAGCTCTAAATGAGCCCTGGCTGGACGTTTGTATCGTATTCTATCGGTATTTTTATGTCTGTACTTTAATAAATGAAGTGTATGTATATGATTTTCTGGATTTAAGCTGAAGAAAAAATAGCCAGCCCTATGACTGCACTTTGCCTTTTTCATGTCATCTATTCCCAGAGAGTGATAATTCATTTGCGTAGCCAAAAAAAGGCACTTGTTCGTTAATATGAGAAACATATTTGTTTATAAGATATCTCCGAAGGCAGGAGGAAGAAAGCTGTGTTCACCATCAGTGCTTGTAGACTTATTCATGTAATCTGAAGCTTTCATTGGAGCTGACATCCATTTACTTTGGTCAGCAGAGCACTCAGCAAACTGAATGACTCGACCATGCCCACCCACTCTGTGCTTGCAAGCGAAGTGGAGAAGCTCAAGACTGATCAGTTCAAGCCCCTTGAGCCCTTTGAGCGTGACCACGTACGCCAGTGTCCTTGCTCGTTATAGAATGCCCCAAAAGCAAAAGTAAAATTAAGAAAAGATTTGTTTTTAATCGCTACAGTTTATTTCATGTTAGAAAAATGGAGATTTCGGTACCCAGAAACTGAAGCCTGTACTAGTATAAATCCGCTGGTGCTCACGATGGACATGTAGAACGAGGGAGAAAAATCATGAGCAGTCACAAACTGCGTTGTTCGCTGGGTCATATGACAGCAGATTTATTCTGTACCATCCCAGAGTCAACACTAACGTCTGTAATACTATCAAAGCATTTGGATATTTACCATCAAAACCAGCATTTTCGCAGGGGAAATCGGATGAACTGAAGCAGACATTTTGGTCTTCAGTCTCATGCGTTCTCATACAGTTAGAGCCTGCAAAAGAAGACGAACTGAAAAATGTGAGGGCAGCTTCATATGGAAGTAAAACAATGCTCAAAGTAGGCGCTCCTTGTTTCACAAGCAAACAAGCAAAAGCAGATTTATACTATATTAGGGTCTGTGTTTCAGCAAAGCACCCCCCCAGGATCAGCAGAGTGCTCGAGGTTCGGTCTGTCTGCTGACATTGACATGGCACATGGACAGAAATCAAGAAACACTAGATGCTCCCAAAGTGTGTAGGTCGAAAGAACAGCAACGCATCGAATGAGCTCCTCGGGCATCAGCAGAGAGATGCTCTGTTTTCACTCGTCATCTAGAAAAGGGGATTCTGAATGGACAAATTCAGGTTGGTTACTGAATAAGGTTGTTCATGCTGAGTGATGCCGAATCTCATCACAGTAATAAAATTATGTAAAATATTTTGGTATTCTGAGGAAAAAGAACAAAACACATGTATTACATATTTACATTACATGACTGGCTAGGCAACAAAAATAGAGTGAACAGATATATACTCACCTACTGTCAATGTTGTTCGTTCTCTGGTGTGCGCGGATCGGACAGCATGATTAGCAAGGCAGAACAAAGGACTTTAGCACACACAAAATTATCTTCTTTCTACGTACGTACAACAAACACAAGCCATATCAAACTCTGAAAAGACGCCGCGCCCGCGTTTTGGACTTGTTAGACGCCCTTGTACTTGTGCCGATAATGCCCACGTACAGCTAGGACCTAGGAGTTGGTTATTCATTTGCACGATGTGCTGTAACCCTGCTCACAAGACTTTAGAGGCTTTTGGCCTCGGCTGTATCGGCAACAACCATCTGCCTATTGTCGCCGCGAGGAACGTGCCGACGCGCGGTTGCCATGGTTGCAGAGTCGCCGGCGTCAATGGATTTGGGGGAGGAAGGCAGGTGGGCCCACGTTAAACCGGCCCAGCCCATCACGCCCTCTAAAATGGCGGCCCAGGTTGTGTGGAAGACACTCACACGCCCGTCTCCGTTCACCTCATCTCCGCCGCCGTCGACCTCTGCGACCGTAGAGAGTCAGGGAGGCATGCCGGTGGACAACATTCGGTCTGCAGGCGCATGTGGATCGGATCCTGGCAGCGCTCGGACTGATTTGTGTGCGGCGCACGTGGTCAAGATTCGGCGCCATGGTCGCCGGAGGTGAAGATCTTCTGTCTGTTTTCCATTTCTCCCTGCCTATGATGGGTTGCCTCATAAAATGCGGCTAGAATTACTGCGTCTTCAGCTAAATTCATGTTGCGCCCATTGCATATTAGGATCAAACGCAAATTTATGGATGCTTGAGATAAACCATGAATTTTCTGTCAGTGCATATTTGAAACTTTTATTGTGACGTCGTGGACAGAGATCGTGCCACTGCATAATTTGAAGAATTTGTGGCTAGATTGAACTGTATTTTAACTTCTAATTTCATCCCCATCAAGTGTTATGGAGGATCGCTTCCGGAGAGGGTGGCCTGTGGCTAGATATTATTCGCACTAAATACCTGCATGGCCAACCCCTGGCGTTCGCTCCAAGAGCTGGTGGATCGCAATTCTGGCAGACGATTGTTCAGCTGATGCCTGAACTATAGCTCGGCTCCTCTATCGAAGTGGGTCTGGGCACCTTCACCCTTTTTTGGCTAGACTGGTGGTGTGGCTCCCAGCCCTTCGCCATTCGCTTCCATGCGCTTTTCAATATTTGCGTAGACAAAAACATGACAGTAGCAGGCGCCTTATCCAACCTAGAGGATATCGCCTTTAGACGGACCTTCGGCCCCAGTGAACGGGTCCTACGGGAGGAACTGGTAGCTTGTGTGGCTTTCTACACTCCGTCCCTAGATGAGGACGTGGTGCACTGGCACCTCGAACCTAATGGATGGTTCTCTGCGAAATCTTTATACCAAGCTATTATGCCAACTCCGGGACCGACTGAGTTGAATCTCCTTTGGGAGATCAAACTGTCATTAAAGATTAGGATCTTCCTATGGCAGTTGGTGTGAGGCCGTGTCCCATCCGGTACGGAGGTGCTAATGTTGGGGAACGTCCGCACGGGAAACAAAAAATTTCCTACGCACACGCAAATCTATCCATGGTGATGAGCATCTACGAGAGGGAGAGTGGATCTACATACCCTTGTAGATCGCTAAGCGGGAAGCGTTAAGAAACGCGGTTGGTGTAGTCGAACATCTTCGCGATCCAAATCGCCGAGCATCCCGCGATCTCATCACGATCCGTCCCGCGATCCCATCACGATCCGTCCCGTGATCTCATCACGATCCGTCTCACGATCTTGATCACGATCTGTCCCACGAACTCATCACGATCCGTTCCGCGATATTATCACGAACCGTCTCGCGATCTCGATCACGGTCCTTCCGATCTAGCGCCGAACGGACGGCACCTCCGCGTTCAGCACACGTGCAGCTTGATGACGATCTCCACCATCTTGATCCAGCAAGAGGAGGTGGAGAGGAGAGAGAGTTCACCGGCAGCGTGACGGCGCTCCGGTGATGGTGGTGGAGTGATTCCGGCAGGGCTTCGACTAAGCGCTGCGGAAAACCGATCTAGAGGAGAAACTGTGCACCGGTGAAACGGGTAGCACGTGGCCGGAAATTCTGTCCAAAAACCACCCAATCCACTAGTATATATATAGAAGGAGAGGAGAGGAGAGGCAGCCAAGGCCTTTGGGTCGGCCGAAATAGGAGGTGGGAGCAATCCTACTTCACCTCCAATCCTAGTTGGAGTAGGATTGCCTCCTATTGGCTGATTTTCCACTTTTTGCTTTAGGACTTTCTCTCCTGCGCCATGGACCTTTGTGGCTGTTTTCCCAGCCCACTAAGGGCTGGTTATTAATCTACCATAGCCCATGGACCTCTTGGGGTCGAAATACCCCTCCCGGAGGCCTCCCGGTACACTACCGGCACTCCCGGTACACTACCGATGAGCCCGAAACTTTTCCGGAAACCAAACTGGGACTTCCTATATATGAATCTTTACCTCTGGACCATTCCGGAGCTCCTCGTGACGTCCGGGATCTCATCCGGGACTCCGAACAACCTTCGGTCACCACCATACATAACTCTACACTACCGAAACGTCACCGAACCTTAAGTGTGCAGACCCTGCGGGTTCGAGAACTATGTAGACATGACCGAGACACCTCTACGGTCAATAACCAATGGCGCGACCTGGACGTCCACATTGGTTCCTACATATTCTACGAAGATCTTTATCGGTCGAACCTCTATGTCAAGGATTCAGTTAATCCCGTATAACGTTCCCTTTGTTCTTCGGTATGTTACTTGCCCGAGATTCGATCGTCGGTATCTCCATACCTAGTTCAACCTCGTTACTGGCAAGTCTCTTTACTCGTTCCGTAATATAAGATCCCATGACTAACACTTAGCCACATTGCTTGCAAGGCTTGTTGTGATGTTGTATTACCGAGTGGGCCCTGAGATACCTCTCCGTCACACGGAGTAACAAATCCCAGTCTCGATCCATGCTAACTCAACAGACACCATCGGAGATACCTGTAGAGCACCTTTATAGTCACCCAGTTACGTTGCGACATTTGATACACACAAGTCACTCCTCCAATATCCGTGAGTTGCATGATCTCATGGTCATAGGAACATATACTTGACATGCAGAAAACAGTAGCAATAAACTGACACAATCATATGCTATGTTTGTAGTTTGGGTCTTATCCATCACATCATTCTCCTAATGATGTGATCCCATTATCAAACGACATCTCATGTCCATGGCTAGGAAACCTTAACCATCTTTTGATCAACGAGCTAGTCTACTAGAGGCATACTAGGGACATGGTCCTTGTCGACCCACGAAGTTCGATAGTAACTTGATCCTGAAGCTTCATGATCATCATCATTAACTTCCTCTTCAACTAACGTAGGCTTCATAGAAACATCTTTCTGCGCTGCGCTACTCTCTGGTTGAACAAAGGTTTAACAACCTCATCAAGTTCTATCTTCCTCCCACTCAATTCTTTCAAGAGAAACCTTTACTCGAGAAAGGATCCATTTTAGTAACAAACACTTTGCACTTGGATCTGAGATAGAAGGTTCACCCAACTGATCTTAGGGTATTCTATGAAGATGCATTTGTCCGCCTTGGGTTCGACCTCATTAGGTGAAAACATTTTTCACACAAGTGCCGCAGCCCCAAGTATTAAGAAATGACAGCTTAGGTTTCTATCAAACCATAATTCATATGGTGTCATCTCAGCGGATTTAGATGGTGCCCTATTTAAAGTGAATGTAGTTGTCTCTAATGCATAACGCCAAAATTATAGTAGTAAAACGACAAGAGACATCATAGCACGCACCATGTCCAATAGAGCATAACTATGATGTTCGGACACACCATCACACTATGGTGTTCAAGGTGGCGTTTAGTTGTGAAACAAATTTCACATTGTCTTAAGTTGTATGCCAAACTCGTAACTCAGATATTCACCTCCACGATCATATCGTGGTCATTTTTATCTTCTTGTCACGATGATCTTTAAACTTCACTCTGATTTTCTTGAACCTTTCAAACGATTCAGATTTGTGTTTCATTAAGTAAATATACACTATATCCACTCAAATCATCAGTGAAGGTAAGAAAATAACGATATCCACTACACGCTACAAGACTCACTAGATTGCATACATCAACATGTATCATTTCCAATGAATCACTTGCCCGCTCCATCCAACGGGGTCCTTTAGTCATCTTGCCCAAGAGGCATGGTTCGCATGTCTCAACCGATTCGAAATCGAATGAGTCCAAATATCCATCAGCATGGAGTTTCTACACGCGCTTTATACCAATATGACATTTAGCGGCAGTGCCACAAGTATGTGGTACTATCATTATTAACTTTGTATCTTTTGACATCAATGTTATGAACATGTGTACTACTACGATCAAGATTTCAACAAACCATTCTCACTGGGTGCATGACCATTGAAGGTATTATTCATGTAAACAGAATAACCATTATTCTCTAACTTAAATGAATAACCGTATTGCAATAAACATGATCTAATCATGTTCAAGCTCAACGCAAAACACCAAATAACATTTATTTAGGTTCGTCACTAATCCTGAAGGTAGAGAGAGCGTGCGATGTTGATCACATCAACCTTGGAAACACTTCCAACACATATCGTCACCTCACCCTTAGCTAGTTCTCCGTTTATTCCGTAGCTTTTATTTCGAGTTACTAACATTTAGCAACCGAACCGGTATCCAATACCCAGGTGCTACTAAGAGTACTAGCAAGGTACACATTAATAACTCGTATATCAAATATACTTCTATTAATGTTGCCAGCCTTCTTATCTACCAAGTATCTAGGGTTGTTCCGCTTCAGCGACCGCTCACCTCATAACAGAAGCACTTAGTCTCGGGTTTGAGTTCAACTTTGGGTTGCTTCACTGGAGCAGCAACTGACTTGCTATCCATGAAGTTTCCCTCCTTGCTCTTGCCCTTTTCGAAACTAGTGGTTTGATTAACCATCAACACTTGACGCTCCTTCTTGATTTCTACCTTCGCGGTGTCAAACATCGCGAACAGCTCAGGGATCAATACTTCTATCCCTGGTGTATTATAGTTCATCACTAAGTTCTAGTAGCTTTAGTGACAGTGACTTGGAGAACTATATCAATCACTATCTTATTTGGAAGATCAACTCCCACTTGATTCAAGCGATTGTAGTACCCAGACAATCTGAGTACATGCTCAACGATTGAGCTATTCTCCTTCATCTTACATGCAAAGAATCTCGTTGGAGATCCTATATCTCGCAACTCGGGCACGAGTTGGAGATCACAATCTCAGCTCTTAGAACATCTCATATGTTCCGTGACGTTCAAAACGTTTCGGAGCCTCAATTCTAAGCCGTAATGCATGACGCACTAAACTATCAAGTAGTCATCGAAACGTGCCTGTCAGATGTTCACAACATCTACAGATGACACTAGATGGGGTGGCGCACCGAGCGGTGCATTAAGGACATAAGCCTTCTGTGCAACAATGAGGACAATCCTCAGACCACGGACCCAGTCCGCAATATTGCTACCAACATCTTTCAATTCTATTTCTCTAGGAACATATAAAAATACAAGGGAGCTACAGCGCGAGCTAGTAATCTACAACATAATTTGCAAAGACACTTTGACTATGTTCATGATAATGAGTTCAATTAATCATATTACTTAAGAAATCCCACTCAAATTGACATCCCTCGGGTCATTCGAGTGATACATGATCCAAATTCACCAACTCAAGTCCGATCATCACGTGAGTTAAGGTGGCTTCAATGGTGAACATCATTATGTTGATCATATCCACTATATGACTCATGCTCGACCTTTCGGTCTCTTGTGTTCCGAGGCCATGTCTGTACATGCTAGGCTCGTCAAGTTTAACCCGAGTGTTCTGCGCGTGCAACTCTGGCTTGCACCCGTTGTATGTGAACGTAGAGTCTATCACACCCGATCATCACGTGGTGTCTCAACACGACGAACTTTCGCAACGGTGCACACTCGGGGAGAACACAGTTCATCTTGAAATTCAAGTGAGGGATCACCTTATAATGCTACCGCCGTACTAAAATAAACAAGGTGCATAAAAGGATTAACATCTCATGCAATTCATAAGTGACATGATATGGCCATGAACTTGTGTTTAAGATCTCCATCTTCGAAACACCGGCATGATCTCCATCGTCACCGGCACAACACCATGATCTCCAACAATGTGTTGCCATTGGGGTTCTGGCGCCAGCCCTGCTTCTACTTCTATTGCCACCGCTTAGCGATAAAGTAAAGCATTACATAGCACTTAATGATTGACACGCAGGTCATACAATAATTAAAGACAACCCTATGGCTCCTGCCGATTGCCGTACTCAACGACATGCAAGTCGTGAAATTCTATACATCACATGATCATCTCATACATCACATATATCTCATCATGTAATTGGCCATATCACATCACAACATACCCTGCAAAAACAAGTTAGACGTCCTCTAATTGTTGTTGCATGTTTTACGTGGCTGTTACGGGTATCTAGCAAGAACGATTCTCACCTACGCATAAACCACAACGGTGATACATAGATTGCTTTTCAACCTTCTCAAGGACCGCCTTTGTCGGATCCGATCCAACTAAAGTGAGAGAAACTGACACCCGCAAGCCATCTAAGCAACAAGTTGCGTCGAGGGAACCGGTCTCTCGTAAGCGTACGAGTAATGTTGGTCCAGGCCGCTTCATCTCACAATCCCGCTGAACCAAAATCCGACCAAGGGAGGAAGCAATCTAAGCATCAACGCCCACAAACCTTTTGTGTTCTACTCGAGATCTCATCGAACCATCAACCTAGCTCATGATGCCACTGTTGGGGAACGTCGCATGGGAAACAAAAAATTTCCTACGCACACGCAAACCTATCCATGGTGATGAGCATCTACGAGAGGGAGAGTGGATCTACATACCCTTGTAGATCGCTAAGCGGGAAGCGTTAAGAAACGCGGTTGGTGTAGTCGAACATCTTCGCGATCCAAATCGCCGAGCATCCCGCGATCTCTCACGATCCGTCCCGCGATCCCATCACGATCCGTCCCGCGATCTCATCACGATCCGTCTCACGATCTTGATCACGATCTGTCCCACGAACTCATCACGATCCGTTCCGCGATCTTATCACGAACCGTCTCGCGATCTCGATCACGGTCCTTCCGATCTAGCGCCGAACGGACGGCACCTCCGCGTTCAGCACACGTGCAGCTTGATGACGATCTCCACCATCTTGATCCAGCAAGAGGAGGTGGAGAGGAGAGAGAGTTCACCGGCAGCATGACGGCGCTCCGGTGATGGTGGTGGAGTGATTCCGGCAGGGCTTCGCCTAAGCGCTGCGGAAAACCGATCTAGAGGAGAAACTGTGCACCGGTGAAACGGGTAGCACGTGGCCGGAAATTCTGTCCAAAAACCACCCAATCCACTATTATATATAGGAGGAGAGGAAAGGAGAGGCAGCCAAGGCCTTTGGGTCGGCCGAAATAGGAGGTGGGAGCAATCCTACTTCACCTCCAATCCTAGTTGGAGTAGGATTGCCTCCTATTGGCTGATTTTCCACTTTTTGCTTTAAGACTTTCTCTCCTGCGCCATGGGCCTTTGTGGCTGTTTTCCCAGCCCACTAAGGGCTGGTTATTAATCTACCACATCCCATGGACCTCTTGGGGTCGAAATACCCCTCCCGGAGGCCTCCCGGTACACTACCGGCACTCCCGGTACAATACCGATGAGCCCAAAACTTTTCCGGAAACCAAACTGGGACTTCCTATATATGAATCTTTACCTCCGGACCATTCCGGAGCTCCTCGTAACGTCCGAGATCTCATCCGGGACTCCGAACAACCTTCGGTCACCACCATACATAACTCTACACTTCCGAAACGTCACCGAACCTTAAGTGTGCAGACCCTGCGGGTTCGAGAACTATGTAGACATGACCGAGACACCTCTGCGGTCAATAACCAATGGCGGGACCTGGACGTCCACATTGGTTCCTACATATTCTACGAAGATATTTATCGGTCGAACCTCTATGTCAAGGATTCAGTTAATCCCGTATAACGTTCCCTTTGTTCTTCGGTATGTTACTTGCCCGAGATTCGATCGTCGGTATCTCCATACCTAGTTCAACCTCGTTACTGGCAAGTCTCTTTACTCGTTCTGTAATACAAGATCCCATGACTAACACTTAGCCACATTGCTTGCAAGGCTTGTTGTGATGTTGTATTACCGAGTGGGCCCTGAGATACCTCTCCGTCACACGGAGTAACAAATCCCAGTCTCGATCCATGCCAACTCAACAGACACCATCGGAGATACCTGTAGAGCACCTTTATAGTCACCCAGTTACGTTGCGACATTTGATACACACAAGGCACTCCTCCGATATCCATGAGTTGCATGATCTCATGGTCATAGGAACATATACTTGACATGCAGAAAACAGTAGCAATAAACTGACACGATCATATGCTATGTTTGTAGTTTGGGTCTTATCCATCACATGATTCTACTAATGATGTGATCCCGTTATCAAACGACATCTCATGTCCATGGCTAGGAAACCTTAACCATCTTTTGATCAACGAGCTAGTCTACTAGAGGCATACTAGGGACATGGTGTTGTCTATGTATCCACACATGTATCTGAGTTTCCGATCAATACAATTATAGCATGGATAATAAACGATTATCATGAACAAGGAAATATGATAATAACTAATTTATTATTGCCTCTAGGGCATATTTCCAACAGCTAAAGCGGAACGGCCCCTTCGATGGGTTGTGTCCTTTGTGTAGGATTCCAGAGGACTTCAACCGTATATTCTTCATATGTCCGGCTGCAAGGTTTCTTTGGAGCTGTTGACGAGAGGTCTACGTGCGACTGATGCAGTGTTTAAATTATGTGGTTTTCTACAGCTATGATGGCCGCTTAGCCGGCGCCATGACCGGGACTCCATCGACAGAGCTATCGCCGCGCTTCGGTCCGTCGCCGCCCGCATGACCGCGCCACCACTCCCTCCTCCTCCTTCGGAGCCGGATTAGCAGAACAGTCCCTAGACTTCCTTCTTTGGGGGTTTATTGTGCTGCTCCCCCAACGAGACTTCCTGTTTTGTGTTGCACCTTGTCCTTGTTTCGTGTGTGGACCGATGTGTATGTGTGTGTGCGTTGAACCTTCTTGTCACTTGTGTGCTTTGGTCGAGGCTTTATAATATAAAGCGAGGGGAAACCCTATTTCGTCAAGTGTTTGATGAATTGATTATGTGGATCATATAGATGAAGACGTGGCAGATTTATAAACAGCGACAAAGCACCCAAAATTTGGATCTACTAACGGTAGATAAAAATTTTCTCTTATATATTTGTATGTGAGCCTTCTTTATATTTTAGAGTGGTTGCATCATGCGAAATACCCAATGGGAGTGGTGGCTAGAGGAGATAGTGACCCCGAGGCAGAGTATCCTCTTTCCCTCGCATCAGGGGGTGCCGGCTTCGATGGCTTAGCATCATCGCCTCAAGAACTGACACACGACACTTCTGCGGTGGCTGGTGGTTAGGGCAAAGGCGTTGTCGAGGAAACAGATGAACGGCGATAGGTATAACTGTTAGATCAAACGAGATAAACGAGACACGAGAGACACGGATTTTTACGTGGAAACCCTTGCGGGAGAAAACCATGGACGCACGAAGGCGCAATCACTATGAGGAGAAGTATTACAAGCACGAGACGACAGGCCGTCTTTAGGTGCGACTACGTGGAGTATATATGAGGGACAATACATGAGAGTCCTTGGAGGACAAGTAAACGAGTTGTACTCGTACGCGTCGGTGCCAACGCAAAAGGCCCACACCGTTTGTACTACGTCTAGTCCAACACGGTAGAATTTGGATCACAATTTAACAATCTCCACCTTGAGCCAAATTCCCTCCAGTAGTCGAAGAAAGTAAATTACTCCATCCAAATCAGCATAAACACCTCGTGCGTCAAAGTCCATAGGACTAGTGAGAAATACCAACTAAGACTGAGCAAAGCTCAAACTTATTGGTACGAACTGGCTTTGTCATCATATCAGCTGGATTATCATGAGTACTTATCTTGCATACCTTCAAATCACCTTCAGCAACAACATTTCGAATATAGTGATATCTGACATCAATGTGCTTTGTTCTCTCATGATACATTGGATTCTTTGTAAGATATATAACACTTTGACTGTCCGAAAATACGGTAGGGCAAGATGAATCTCCACAAAGCTCAGTGTATAAACCTCTCAACCAGATAGCTTCTTTGCATGCCTCAGTAATAGCCATATACTCGGCATCGGTAGTGGAACAAGCCACAATAGACTGCAAAGTTGCTCTCCAACTCACAGCACAACCACCAATGGTGAAAACATAACCTGTGAGTGATCTTCTCTTATCCAAATCACCAGCAAAATCAGAATCAACAAAACCAACAAGTCCATCTCCAGTTTTCCCAAACTGTAAATAAGCACTAGAAGTACCTCGCAGGTATCTGAATATCGACTGAACTGCTTTCCAATGCTCTTTTCCAGGATTAGCCATGTATCTACTGACAACACTCATTGCATAAGATAAATCCGGACGAGAACAAACCATGGCATACATAAGTGAACCAACTGCACTCGAATAGGGAACTCTAGACATGTACTCAATATCTGCATCTGACTCAGGACATAAGGCTGATGATAATTTAAAGTGTGCAGCTAATGAAGTACTTACTGGCTTGGCATTATGCATATTAAAACGGCGAAGAACTTTATCAATATATCCCTTCTAACTTAGATATAATTTTCCAGACGGTCTATCTCTGGATATTTCCATGCCAAGTATCTTCTTTGCTGCACCCAAATCCTTCATCTCAAATTCATTACTCAATTGCTTCTTTAGTTCATTAACCTCTGACATGCTCTTTGCAGCAATTAACATATCATCAACATAAAGGGGCAAATAAATAGTTGAACCATTGACAGTTTTCAAATAAACACAACTATCATAATTAGACCGTTTAAAACCTTGAGAGAGCATAAAGGTGTCAAATCTCTTGTACCACTATCGAGGGGATTGTTTCAATCCATAAAGAGATTTCTTTAACTTACAGACAAGCTTTTCTTTACCAGGAATAACAAAACCTTCAGGTTGTTCCATATAAATATCCTCTTCTAATTCTCCATGTAAGAATGCAGTTTTAACATCCAATTGTTCAAGCTCAAAATCATTCATGGCAACAATACTAAGTAAAGTGCGAATAGAGCTATGCTTCACAACAAGAAAAAAGACTTCGTTATAGTCAATACCTGGAATTTGGCTATAACCTTTAGCAACTAACCTTGCTTTACATCTTACCTCATCATTAGGAGAAACACCTTCCTTTCTGTTGAAAACCCACTTGCAACGAATAGGTTTCTTCTCTCTTGGTAATCTTACTAAATCCCAAGTGCCATTCTTTTCAAGTGATTCCATCTCATTATGCATAGCAGTCATCCACTTATTACTATCACGAGAAATAATATCCTCGGAATATGAAGAAGGCTCAGCATTACCTTCAATTTCTTCTGCGATAGATAAAGCAAAAGAAACAATATTGCACTCCTCAATTAACCTTTCAGGTGCATTAATACCCCGCCTAACTCTGTCACGTGCAAGATTCCAACTGGGTGGAACAATAGGCTGATTTGGAGTGACATGCTCATCATCAACGACGGGTTCATCATGTGCATCAAAATTTTCCTTATCAAAAGTATCACTTGAAATATCATGCTCCACCTAAACAGTAGGCTGCTGAATAGTAGGCTGCTGTTCACTCTCAATAGGAACATTAGTAGATGGAACATCATGTAACATAGCAGATTCATTAAAAATAACGTTTCTGGTAATAACAACTTTCTGTGTTTCAGGATTCCACAATTTAAAACCTTTAACACCAGATTTATAACCAAGAAAGATGCACTTAACAGCCCTAGGCTCCAACTTCCCATTATCAACATGAGCATAAGCAGTGCAACCAAAAACTCTCAACTGTGAATAATCAGCAGGTGAACCAGACCATACCTCAATTGGAGTTTTCTTATTAAGAGGAATAGATGGTGAATGGTTAATGAGATAACAAGCAGTGGAAGCGGCCTCAGCCCAAAAACGCCTATGCAAACCTGCATTGGACAACATGCAACGAGCTCTGGAAATAATGGTCCTATTCATACGCTCAGCAACACCGTTTTGTTGAGGAGTATAAGGAACGGTGTAGTGTCTGATAATGCCTTCAGACTTGCAATAATTCTTAAATTGCTTAGAACAGAATTCCATACCATTATCAGTGCGAAGTATTTTTACCTTCTTTTCAGTTTGTCTCTCAATCATAATCTTCCACTCCTTAAAAGCTGAGAAAGCTTGCCATTTATGCTTCAAGAAATAAGGCCAAACTTTTCTCGAATAATCATCAATAATAGTCAACATGTAACTAGCACCACCTAGTGACTTTCTGCGAGATGGTCCCCATAAATCAGAATGCACATAATCAAGAATACCTTGAGTTGTATGAGTCGAAGTGTTGAACTTCACCCTCTTGTGCTTTCCAAAGATACAATGCTCACAAAATTTTAATTTACCAGTTTCATATCCTTTAAGGAGACCTCTCTTATGTAACTCTGCCAAACCAAGTTCACTCATATGTCCAAGACGCATATGCCAAAGGTTAGCAGCATCACAATCAAAATTCTTTGAAATAACTGGAGTAGCGTTACCTGAAACGGTAGAACCTCAAAGGTAATAAAGACCATTGGTCGAACTTAAGTCACCTTTCATCACAATAAGAGAGCCTTTGGTGACTTCCAAAACGCAATCTCCACCTGAATATTTATACCCCTTTGCATCAAGGGCACTAACAGAGATAAGATTTCTCTTCATCTTCGGAATATACCGAACATCTGTCAAAGTACTGATTGTGCCATCAAACATCTTGATTCGAATGAAACCTATGCCTTCAATCTTGCATGGTGATCATCAAAACCCAAAACGGAACCAGCAGCAGTAGTAGAATCAAAAGTAGTAAACCAATCTCTATGCGAGCACATATGAAAAGTACACGCAATGTCAAGTACCCACTCATCATTGGTCTCAGCACATCCAGCAATAACAACAAGAGCATCATCGGAACTATCATCACGAACAACATTAGCAGAATTTTCACCTTGTTTGTTACCTTTCGGTTTGTATGTACCATTCCTCTTTTCCTTGTTCTGCAACTTGTAACAGTCTGAGATGTCATGCCAGTCTCTCTTGCAATATCTACAAGATTTCTTCTTGTCTCTGGATTGCGACCGGCCCCTCTGGCCATTCTTACTTTTGCCTATGTTTCCATTATGTGAGTTCTTCTTCTTTGTCCTGCCACGAACAGATAATCCCTTGGCTTGGGATGAACTTGAACCATCATGAGGCACCATCAATTTCATCTTCTCCTTAGAGTTTAAAGCTTCATAAACTTCATTAAGCGTGAGAGTATCATGACTATATAATATGGTGTCTCGAAAATTGGTATAAGAACTTGGCAGTGAACAAAGTAACATTAAAGCAGTATCTTCCTCATCATACTTAACCTCCATTGCAGCTAGATCAGATATGATCTCTTTAAACTCAGAAATATGATTCAAACATTACCTTCCTTGGGTAACCTATGCATGAATAATTTTTGCTTTAGATGCATCTTGCTGGTGAGATCTTTCGTCATGCAAATCCCTTCCAGATTTAGCCATAGAGCGGCGGCAGTTTTCTCGCTCAAAACTTCCTGCAAAATATTATTATGCTAATGGAGTTGAATTTGTGACAAAGCCTTACGATCCCTTTTTTTCTCTTCAGCAGTCCAATCCTCAATTCTATTCTTCCCAAAACTATCCAGTGCATCATCATAGTCGGTTTGAGCCAACAACGCCCGCATCTTGACTTACCATAGGGTAAACCTTGTGTCACGATCTAGCAGCGAAAGATCGTACTTCATGGATGCCATGAGTAGATGAATCAGTGTACACAAAGTAGTACAAGCCGGTAGAAAAATTCTTAACAGAATTAATTATGCGGAGCAAAACAAAAACTAGAAACAATAACACCTGGTAGCTCCGGTTGTGGATGTAGCAATCGAAGTTGAAAATCTGATCAGTACTCAATTAGCTCCACGTGACGGACGTACTAGTCGAAAGTACTAGTACTTGATGATCTGGAGTTGAAGTAACCAGCGATTGGTTTGACTGATTGACTATTCACGTAGAGATGCAGGAGCAGCGTGAACACGGGAGCCTCGGGACTTGCAGCAGTCGCTACTCGGCGACTTGAATCTTGTACGCGGCAACACCGGCTCGGCGGATCGGACAAGAGCAGCTGCGATATAAACGCCGTACGGAGGAAGCACCTGTTGGACTCGGCGACGTGCAGCGGAATACGATCTCCACCCGGAATTGACGGATCGCACGATCGCGTCGGCGGCGGCACGGAGGAGGCCGAGCCTTAGCTTCTCGATCTCGGCTCGAACGAATCTCGTATATGTTAACCTCAACTCTGTATACCACTTGTTAGATCAAACGAGATAAACAAAACACGAAAGACACAGATTTTTACGTGAAAACCCTTGCGAGAGAAAACCACGGACGCACGAAGGCGCAATCATCATGAGAAGAAGTATTACAAGCACGAGACGACAGGTCGTCTTTAGGTGCGACTACGTGGAGTATATATGAGGGGCAATACATGAGATTCCTTAAAGGACAAGTAAACGAGTTGTATTTGTACGTCGGTGCCAACGCAAAAGGCCCACACCGTTTGTACTACGTCTAGTCCAACACGATAGAATTTGGATCACAATTTAACAATAGCTGGTTCCCTACGCCTGTATCGTATTGGCCGAGGCACAAGCAAGGAGCTACCCATGGCTTCCGTAAATATCTATGTGCTGTTGCCTAATTTTGCAATAATTGAGAGCTTCCTCCCCTTCTGCCATTCCTGATTCCTGCCTCCATTAGAAACTTTTTCAATCAAACAAGCAAGCACGAGTATCATAATCTGTGTTCTCTTTTTTTGTTCCCAGTTTTTTTTTATATCCTGATGCAATACTTTTTCTGCAGGATATTGAAAATCAACCAAGGTGCCAAGCAGATAGCTAAATTTAGTCAAGTAGCCTGGCAGCAGATACAAAGCAGGTGAGTTCACCGTAATTTATCCTACAAATCTTCTGATTCTCTTTTTTGTTTGTGATTCTGCTATCAGTATCATAAACTGGTTATGTTTTATTTTTGGGATGAAGACAACTGTGAAGTTCATTGTCTTCTGTTAGATAGTTCATCAGTGAACTCTAGAGCTAAAGAATTAGCAAGTCTTCAATGAGCTCGAAAGCTCTATACACACCAAAGCATGCATCAGGGAATAGGATTCTTCTCAATTCCTTTGTTTTTCAGGGCAAGTTCACATTCTTTTCTTCTTCCTGGTTCCTTTCCTTTTTCCTTCACAGGAAGAAAGACTTGAGATTCTTTTCCTGACCCTTTCCTGCTGGTAAAGCTAAAGCTAACGTGTGCTGTGCTGCACGTATTATCACAACTAAGCAAGGTAGATGATCCCTTTCCATCTCGGTGGAGCATGGGGTCATACATAACCTATGACCATGCATGAGTTGGTAACTGCTTCATTTCTGGTACTCAGGCTGCGTTCACGCCTCCAATTGGCATACAACTTCAAAGATAAAAAGGCACGGTGAAGACGAACGGCATGGCGCATGTAGCCGGTTTGCTCGCCTCGGCTGTGGTCTCAGCAGTGGGCAGTAAGCTGGGTTCCGCCATTGGGGATGAGGTCACGATGCTGTGCTGCTTCAAGGACGACCTCAAGGACATGAAGGATACGTTGGAGTACATGAAGGCAGCGCTCAAGGATGCCGAGAGGCGGTCTGTCACGGAGGAGTTGGTGCGGCTGTGGCTCAACCGGCTCAAGCACGCTGCCTACGACATCTCTTATATGCTCGATGAGTTCCAGGCTAACAGTGAACCAGCCTCTAGAAAGGTATATATGTATGTCGTCCTGTGTTTTCTTTCGGTCGGATTTTTTTTGCTTATTAATAATATATATTCCTAGCTAGTACATAGTTTGTTTCTTTGGTTAGATAACTTGATTATTATTGTCCGCAAAACCATGCTTGAATCATCTGAAAGTACTTTCCAATGTAAGCAATTGGTGCGGTAGTTAAATTCCAACGCTTGAATCTTGAAATTCTAAAAACTAAGAAACAACGATGGCTGTACAAAAGGGATTTAGCCTACGTAAATCAGGACTTGTGCAGTACAAATCGCGTGAAATTGGGCCTTCATGTACTACATGATAAGCTTTTTTTTTTGCTAAAGGGGTACGTAAGCTATGTTTTACATCAAAGTTTTACGTTAAATTCAAAGTGTGTTGTGTTAGGGCATCTCCAAAGGAGACCTGCAAAGCTCCGGTAAATGTTGTCAATACCACTTTGGTTATTTTTTGTCATTCAATGAGGACCCTTATCTGTCCACAGAGCAGTCCGGACGTCCGTTTCTGGTTGAAACAACGTGGAGGAGCTATGCAGGAGTTCGGGCATGGACTTGACCAATACAAAGTCTTCACGTGATCCTTGGGAGAATATCAACTGCTATGAGCACCTAACATTAGGTGCTCCAGCACGACCTCAACCGTCGATCTGAAAACCAATGGGCAACATCAATGTTTATGGACCTGTGCATAGTTATGGTATTCCTTGGGGTATTTCTGCAAACATTGATGTTGACCGTTGGATCTCGAGATGGACAACCGAGGTAGCGTGGGAGCACCTAATGTTAGGTGCTCTTGTAGCACCTGATATTCCCTTTGTGGTCCTCTCTCTTCACATGGATGGTTCCCCTCTCCTCTCTCTCCTCTCAACCGGACACCGCACTACAATATCTCACCACATGCATGGTCACCCCCCTCTACTCTCTCTTCTCCCAACCGAATTAATTTGTGAATAAACGTTGGATGGCCGCCCCCCGCATCGTGTCTGCGGACTGCATCCAGTCATAAAAACGGACATTTGTAGTGTCCATTTGCGGGTCATCGTTGGAGATACCCTTATACATCTACCATGCGTCATGCATTTTCCAGGCAGAGAGATTGAAAATATATCTTATTAATCCCGGTTCTAGTTGCTCCCATGTCTTATATTATATCATAATAACTTGTTGAAATTCCTTTGTAGACGATTGGGAAGCTGGACTGTTTTGCTATTGCACCCAAGATTACCTTGGCTTATAATATGAAGAAGATGAGAGGTCAGTTGAGGAAGATCAAAGAGGATCATGAGAGTTTCAAATTCACACACGATAACTCCAGCCTAATTAATGTGCACAAGCTTCCTGACCCACGGGAAACAACTTCAAATGTGGTTGAATCACTCATCATAGGGAGAGAAAAAGAGAGGATGAATGTCCTTTCTTTGTTATCCACAAGCAACAACATCAAAGAAGATTTCACAGTTCTTCCTATCTGTGGGCTTGGAGGCATAGGAAAGACAACTTTGGCACAACTGGTCTTCAATGATGCTCAATTCAATGATTATAATCATCGCGTATGGGTCTATGTATCACAGGTATTTGACTTGAATAAAATAGGGAACTCCATAATTTCTCAAGTTTCGGGTAAGGGGAGTGAGAATTATCGCACACTGCAGCAGATAAGCGAACAACTTAAAGATCTACTTCAAGATAAGAAGACTTTAATTGTTTTAGATGACCTATGGGAAACAGATTACTTCCAACTGGATCAACTCAAGCTTATGTTGAATGTTAGCACCAAGATGAAAGTGTTAATCACAACACGCAACATAGACATCGCAAGAAAAATGTGTAATGTTGGCATTGAACCATACATACTAGATCCTTTGGACAATGACATGTGCTGGAGAATAATCAAGCAAAGCAGTAGATTTCAATCTAGGCCTGATAAAGAACAAGTTGAACCAATTGGACAGAAGATTGCAAGGAAATGTGGAGGATTGCCACTAGCAGCTCAAGCACTTGGATTCTTGCTTTCTGGAATGGATCTTAGTGACTGGGAAGCAATTTGCATTAGTGATATTTGGGATGAACCATTTTCTGACAGTACAGTGTTACCATCCTTGAAGTTGAGTTACAATACTTTGACACCATATTTGAGGTTATGCTTTGCCTATTGTGGCATCTTTCCTAAAGGTCACAATATAAGTAAAGAAGATCTTATCCATCAATGGATTGCTCTTGGTTTCATCGAGCCATCTAACATCTTTTCAGCTATACAACTTGGCGAGAAGTATATTAGGCAGTTTCTGGGGATGTCTTTTCTTCAGCATTCAAAATCGCGCAATGTAAGTTACTACAACATACATGTACAATATAGTATAAAGATTATTCTATTTTATTTAATTATCACATGTCATGCAACAGTTACAGTGCAAAAGCGTACATGTTATATATATTGACAGTTTGGTACATTAATCTATGTATATGGTTTGCCCTTAGTGGAAAATAAAGCACTCAAGATATTGGTGCACCAGATTATACTCCACCCTCTTTTCTCTAAAAATTTCCCAAGTATGGGGAAACATATATGGACCTGCCTCATCAAGAAAATAAAACCTTGTCCATCTTGTTGTAGTTTACCATTGTCAAGAGCCAACCCATTTGGATCACTACATGTAGTATTATTTTGTTTGGCTTATCAAACCAAGTCGATATATTTGGCCTAAAGAATCTGTATTTCAGCTTCCCAGTTCTCTATACACGTCTGCATTTGCACCAGTCGCTTTCGCAAGTGAGGTGAGAGGACGTGGCAAGACGGATCAGTTCTGACCACCAGGCCAGCTTGACATGGGGGAGAATACTGCTCCATATATCCTAGTCCCTCTATCTGGGGTTTGTAAGTCTCACATGCATTTCCATCAAAAAAATTAACCATCAATTTGGTCAACACAATATTAGTTATACGTACGTCCAAAAAGTTATATCATTAGATTCAGGTTCAAGAGAATTTTTTGCCTGTATAATTTTTGTGGCATTTAATTTTGTTGACCAAATTAATGGCAAGTTTCTAATGAATTGCGCGCAAGCTTTACAAACCAAATTTCACCAATATTATTTCTACCTTCTCACTACCTTTTCTGTCTTCCTCTCTCATCTTGTGAGTTGTGACCACTACCGTGTTGTCATCATGATCCTCATTTTGCTTGTTGTATCTTTGAGTGTGCCATAACGGTCATTACTGACAAATTTCGCAAGAGGCAGGTGCTTTAAAACTCCGCTTTGGGCCAGCAGCATTCGGAAACCTCACACCCAGGTACCCCGGAACACGAGCTCATGCCTGGCTAGGTACATATCCATGAATGACATCTTTCCGGAGGCCTCAGCTGGCGCTTGTACTACGTGGGAGGGATAAGAATAAATCCCAACAATGCGAATCCATTTATGAGCCCAGGCTCATCTGCACTCGCGTTGAGTAAAAAAAAATCAAAACAAAATTCAAAAAATTCCAATTTTTTTTGCATGGTAGATAATTTGATGCGTGTGGCCCGCTCTAATTTTTGAATCATTTAGACATCTTAGCATCTCTCGGCAAAAAAGACAAATTCGGGGTCTCTAAAAATGTTTACTCTTCGTGCATTGTTTTGATCTGATTTGTCTTTTTTGCTAAGAGCTTCTCAGTTGTTCAAATGATCTAAAAATTGGAGAGGACCTCACGCAAGAACTTATCTATCATGGGAAAAATTGAATTTTTTTTAATTTCTTTAGTATTTATTTTGATTTTTTTCCTGATCGGATGCAAATGAGCCTAGACACCGAAATGCTGCACTCCCAACAATGTATCTAAAGAGCTATATGTTAGAAGACTTGTTGTACTGCACAGCCCAAGGGACAAATATATATTACAAGACACTTGAAGTACAAGTAAGAAAATCTCGAACTAATAGGAATACATAAGGAGACCTAGATTAGAAAAAAAGGTAGCCCAGTGCATATAGCTCCCGCTTACGTAGGGTCCAAGGAGGGGTCCGACCACTTTGGGTCTACTGTGCGTAGGGAAAGAGACCTAGACTAATGATAATAATGATAATACCAGTAGTGCATAACACTATCTATCCATAAAACGGCGTAAGTGCAAAAGTACCTGAAGCTCTACCTATTCATAATGTTTGGGTGCTCCGAAAATTTCTCTACTCTACCTGCACATAGGCAGGGAACACCTGTCCACCTAAAAGGTTGAATGGGAAGGGCCAACCGATGCATGTGGATTCCTACGTGCCGAGCCAGCCACCGCCAAGACTACCCCTACCTTCTCCAGGAACCGACCCCCTACCGCAACCACACCACACCCATCTTCTCTGGCCATAGAGTGTCAGACACGACTGCCGCGACCCATATCTTCCCACCTCCGAGCTACACTACGTCCTCCTCTTCGGCTCTCCGCCCTCTGCCATTGTCCACACCGTCACAAGGACTGGTGCCTGTTGCTCAGCAGGGTTGGAGACGGCAGATCACCTCATCTTCAGCTGCCCCTTGCCCTCACTTTTTGGGGCGGCCTCGGGCTTTCTACCGAGGGAGCCTCCATTCGAGCTCTCCACCTCTTCGATGTCAAGCCCGTTGTTGGTCAAGCCTTGCTAAATGCTTTCTTTCTCCTGTGCTGCTGGCATCCATGGAAGCGTCAAAACTCGGTTGTCTTCAGATGTCTCACCCTCCCTTGCCCAGACCTTCAAGTGTTGCAGAGACGACGTGGTTCTGTGGCATTCTAGGTTTCCGAGGGATTGAAGGAGCCTGGTAGATTTCTGACTGCATGTGCTGGTAGCCCCGTCGCTCGGCGCTCATGCGTTTGTATAGTGTCCTGACAGTTTTCTCTCCCAATCCTCTGTATGCCGCTCCTCTGGGTTGTCAGTGCAAACTATTGTAATCATCTGGGTGTTTTGACCCCTTTTTACGAAAATTCATGGAAGGCACATCCACTCCCGTCGGCGTTGATTTAGACGCACATGAGGCACTCAACAAAATTTGTACAAGGTGCTCCAATATGAAGAGATACGCAAAATGAAGACAAATTAAGTAGAGAAATTTATCCTATACCTAGAAGAGAGCGTAAAAGAGAATAAGATATAGAGAGCATTATAGGTAAATTGCTGGAGGCGGGGACTTTTATGCTCTACCTAAAAGTTCTTCTAGGTAGAGAAATTAAGATAGACGTTGGACTTGCTTTAAGCGCGTAAGGCTAAGTGTGGGCGGGATTATTATTTTTGGAAGTCACGGGCAGTTGGGCTGCTGTGAATGGCGTTGAGTAGAAGTGCAAAGAAGACAATTTTATAGCTTGCGAAGTTAAGCATACTAATCTTTCTACACAAGAATCATGTTGTATCATTTATTGAAATGATATTATTCAATTGAATTTTTTTCGAATGGAATTAATGCCATTTCTTTTGTTTCAGAAATTTTCGACTACAATATTCACCATGCACGATCTGGTGCATGATCTTGCAAGATCGGTCATCACTGAAGAGTTGGTTGTCTTTGATGCTGAAATAGGGAGTAGTACTAGAACAAAAGAATATTGCTGCTATGCGTCTCTTAAAAATTACAAAGATGCAAGGAAGATGCCAACTATTTTCCCACCTAAATTAAGGGCGATGCAATTTTCGGATTGCAAATTCTACAGTGGTGCATTTTCATTTCCAAAGTACTTGCGTGTCTTGGATCTATCTGGATGCCCAATCATAGGGTTTCCAAGCGCTTTAGGACAACTGAAGCAACTGGAGGTTCTTATTGCTCCAAATCTGCAAGATGGGCAGTTTCCTGAGAGTATCACTCGTCTCTCAAAATTACATTACCTAAACCTCAATGGATCACGTAGATTTTCAACAATACCAAGCTCGGTTAGCAAACTTGAAACCCTAGCGCATCTTCACTTATCTTATTGTACCAGTGTCAGTGTCATATCAAAGACTCTTGGCCTCGAAAACCTTCAAACACTAGACCTCTCACAGTGTCCTAGCCTAAAGTGCCTTCCAGAGAGCATTGGGGGCCTAAAAAAACTTCAAAAACTGGATCTTTCATGGTGCCAGAAACTAGAGTCCCTTCCACATAACATAGGAAGCCTAAAATACCTTCAAAAACTGGACCTCTCACGGTGCCAGGAACTAGAGTCCCTTCCAGAGAGTCTTGGAAGCCTACAAAACCTTCGTTCACTTGACCTCTCATGGTGCAAGAAACTAGAGTCCCTTCCAAAGAGCCTTGGAAGCCTTAAAAACCTTCATGCATTGGACCTCACAGGGTGTAAAAACTTAGAGACCCTTCCAGAGAGCCTTGGAAGCCTAAAAAACCTCTGTACACTGGTCTTTTGTTGCATAAGACTGGAGGCCGATATAGAGAGAGTTGACAGCCTCGAACGCCTTTTGACATCAAATCGTCCATACCATTCGTCACTGAAGTCCCTTCCAAAGAACCTTGGAGATCTAAAGAACCTTTGTACCCTTGACCTCTCATGGTGCCATAAACTAGAGTCCTTCCCTGAGAGCCTTGGAAGCCTAAACAACCTTCAAACACTGGACCTCTCACACTGCTGGGCACTGAAGTCCGTTCCAAAGAGCCTTGGGAGCCTAAAAAACCTTCAAACACTCAACCTCTCACACTGCTGGGCATTAAACTCTATTCCAGAGAGCCTTGGAAGCCTCAAAAACCTTCAAACTCTGTCCATGTCACACTGTTGGGGATTGAAGTCCGTTCCAGAGAGCCTTCAGAGCCTCGACAACCTGAAAACACTTGACCTCTCAAAATGCATTGAACTGAAGTCCCTTCCAGAGAGCATTGGAAGCCTCAAAAACCTTCAAACAGTCAACCTCTCAACATGCTATGAACTAAAGTCCATTCCAAAGAGCCTTGGAAGCCTCAAAAACCTTCAGACACTCTACCTCTCAAAATGCTTTGAACTAAAGTCTCTTCCAGAGAGCCTTGGAAACCTCAAAAGCCTTCAAACACTCGACCTCTCAGAATGCTATGAACTAAAGTCCCTTCCAGAGAGCCTTGGAAGCCTCAAAAACCTCAAAAATCTCCACCTCTTTCACTGCGATAAATTAAAGTACCTTCCGGAGAGCCTTGAAAATCTGACAGGAGACCTGAAAATCAGAAGAGGTTAAGGTTGTGGACACAAGAGACATCAAGTCTTTACCACAGTGTATATAGTAACTCACCAGTCCCCTGATGGTACCTAATGTGGACAACACTGAATTGATGTTGTTGTGTGAACTAGGCCCACTAACAAAAAAAACGTTGTAAGTGCTCTAGCAAGCTTTATTACCTTCTAAGCTTTCTTTAAACTGCACAATATGTACATCAGTTGTTATTTTTCGTAGAGAGGCCTGGAATTTCGAACAAAACTAATGTGCACGCTAACAAGATGTCAAACCTATGAATTCTACAGGAACTGCAGAAGCACATGTGCGACGTAATCAATCAGGCTGAAATGACAGGAGTGTGTCTTCTCTAGGAAAGCAAAGCTTCATGGAGCCGTCCAAAGATGAGGTCTAGCTCTGCACATGGTGACATGGGTTCTCTAGAACTCCTATATTCAGACTATATATACTACACAGGAGTAAATGTACTAGATCTTTTGGTGACATCGTCGAGTAGCTCTATTTATGATTGGCGTTAAGATTGATGATAATTTAGCACGCCTCGATAGGCATCATCTCGTCTTTGTTTCATTTATTCACTCTGATATACTCTGCTTCAGTTCTGAAATAGTCTTAAGCCAAATCATGTGATGATCCATTCATTTCAGGTTAAAGATGCACAACCTTACAGCCTTGCGTATGCGTAGATCTCGAGGCAAGGACAGAAGCGATTCACCTAACCAAATCTCAAGACTCAGCTTTGCTGTCAAAGTCAATAATGCACATCATCGGTGACTAGTTCTTTCGAAGCACTGCTTCTTCTCGCCTGCTTCGTCATCTCTCCAACCCGGCAGGGGTCGGCCTGGACTACTTCATTGCTGAACTCTTGGGTGACAAAAACCAATTGCCTATGAACTTGGGAGAATCCACGTTGAACTCTTTGGCAGTGTCTTGCGTCGTTAGAAACTGAAGTTGGAGCTTATCCTGTAACTTTGGAGAATCTATGTTGATCTCTTCATAAGTGTTTGTGCTAATTGCCATGAGGACATTAGTTATTTGTATTCCTGGTAGTAAGTTTGTCTTGCTCAGCAGTTCCTGTTAGTCGCCGATCTAAAGAAACTGTGATAACTTTGCAGTTTAGTTCCTGGTCTGAATTTCTGTTGTTGTGGTTACTTTCTGTATGCATCCAAAAACTATGTGACAGTTTTATTTTGAGCACTGAAAACTGGAAGTACGCTGACGTCAAAACTCAAAACTGAAGGAGTACTTAACCGTTTCTATCAACTTCTTATCAATCCATGTGTATTTACAGCAAGATTCAGATTTGAAAGGCGAAATTTAGGTCAGGCAGGTGAAGAGGTAAAACAAACCTTCTCATGATCAACTCAAAAGTAAACTAAGGTAAACATTTCAGACCATCTCTTCTTCTTGTTGTTCTGCTTCTGCTACACCAGACCACGTCCCGCTGCGGCAACAGGCACTTCAGTGCTCTTTGTCCCGGTGACGGCTGCAATGTCAATTAGACCTATTGTCTCAGGCTCCTGCTACCGGTGTGTTGTATCTTGGTGTGAGATCTTGTTGCAACTTCCATTTTTACTGTCCTATTCATATCGAATGGTGCTGCTCTATATCGCCTTCCATCTCTTCTGAAGGTTGTGAATCTGAACCTGAAATTGCTGTTTCTTGATTTTCGCTTTCCACATTGCCGTCGGATGGTGATTTACTTCCTCAAATTGCATGTCCATCAGGATACACTCCACCTGCATCTAACTAAGTAAAAGTATCTGCTCAATTTTCGCAGATGGATCCCACCTATACAGTGCTTCCCATTTCAAGGAGACGGAGCGATGCAGAATTTGTACCATTGAAGCGAAATCGGGAGCTCCTACTATGTTTCCACTTGATTAGCTCATCTACACACTGAAGAATAACTTGGTCCTTCATGGCCTTAACATGCAGCAGCTGACTGTCACGGCTCTGCGTCTGGCTGCAAATTTAAGACAACTCAACTACTATTAACTTGGTCCTCTGAGCCTAAGTGTAAATGAAATACCCTACCATCGATCTCCTGACCGTGCGTTGCCAACTCAGCGAATTTGTTTATGAGGTGGAGTTCAGTTAAGTCCTTTGGCTAGTCATGTATGTCCTCTGTTTTCAGATATGTTTCTCTTCACGATTTGTGTGTTGTGCTTGGTTATATCGTTATGGACTCATCATCATCTTTAAGATAACTCTAAGCTAAACCACGGATTCTTGGTTGAACTATACGTACGTGCTTACTGATTTTGTTCTATGTTCCGTACTTGTGTTATTATTTCCAGCCAGCAGCAAGGAGAAAACTGTTATCACCGATGAAACACAAACTCAGAATATGAATACTACCCCTCTAAAATCAGAATTACTGATGACCAATGTGCTTACTGATTTGGTCGATTGTCCAAACCATCGTAAATTTCATCCATAACTTAACTAGAAGAAAAATATGCAAGAATTCCAAGTCCATGAAGTGGACTGGGAATGTGCTGCTTCTCTCTATTTTGTAAGCAGGATAACTTGAGACTAATGACTGGGATGGTGTAATCTTTATGGATGATAGTGTGACCAAGACAAGGGATGCCTGAGAAAGGCGCCTGTTAGGGCTTGCCAATTAGCAACCACATTACGGTTCCCTAAAGCATATGCAAGTTAAGTTAATCCTAACACTCTCCACACTGTCTGTACTTTTGTCTGTTTTGAGTTTGACTGTCCAAGTCGTTATAAGATTTTTTGCAATAACTCCAGTATTAGAACAGTCAGCATGACAAGACCAAGACATGGACTAGATTTTCTTGTACACCATACAATGGGAGTGGTCAGTAACTGGCCACTGGCTAGCATGACGAATCCTGATGAGTTTTTTTTCTGAAACTATCCTTTTGATTTGTTTTGCAGATTGCTGAGCACTGAGAGCCACGGTCTCACCGAATCATTTATTGCCAAAGAGAAGGTTGGGAAGGTCCCAACCCCGAGAATTACACATGGCCAGAAAACGAAACAAAACAAGAACGACAGGTTTGCTCTTGACATCCTGGTGAGCATAAAATAGATCAACAATATGGGTGACATGAAACAAAATATTAGAATGGATACTCTATTTGATCAGGTAATACATACTAATGTGTACCTCTTGTCCGAGAGATAGTAGGACATGGGAGCAGACCCAGTGTTCCTCCAAAGGAGTTCCTACGGCCGGATTGCCTCCGATACTGATAAAGGCTCTTGCCCCGCTTATTTATTTCCAACAAAGTCTCTCTTTCATGGTACCCCACCTTCCAGATTATTACCAGACAGATACAGATGGGTGAGGTGTTGCAAGCCACCCAGCTCTGTTGGGATGAAGCCCGACAAATTATTTTGCTGAAGGTTTAGGTGTTGTAACAGTCCAAGATTACCAAAAGAACTTGGAACTTGACCAACGAAATTGTTCAATGACAAGTCTAACCACCCTAACCTTGAAATATTGCCAAGTGACGCTGGGAGATGACCTTCAAAATTGTTATACTCCAATCTGAGATAATGAAGATTCAGGAGAGTATCACCAAAGTTATGAGGAGAAGAGAGTTCGAGGTGCGTCTGTAAGCTGCGACCATCCATGGTTTTGCTGCGGGCCGGGTTGTGAGGTGCGTCTGTAAGCTAGATGCTCATCTGGCTGAGGCCCCATAAATATAAAAGCCTTCTTACAGCGTCATCACGTCCACACACTTGCGTCTTAGTTATCTGCAATTTTTCTCACGGCCTTATCCCAAGCCTGCCCGCCACTGGATCAAAGACATCTTGAGTCCGTCAACGTTGTCAGTGACCATCAGGGACTGTCCAAATCGTTTGAAAAGTATAAATACAGCATGACAAGACCATGTCGTGGACTAGCTTTGCTTCTAGATAGACCATACAATAGGAGTGGTCGATACCGGACCAGCATATCACAAATCCTGATGATTTTTTCCAAACTATCCTTTTGATTCCTTTTGCTGATTGCTGAGTACACTAATAATGGCTATTCAATTTGGGGGTTGGATGAAGATGATGTACGTGTGGGTGTGGCAAACAAAGGGAGAGTTGCCAGCTTTCAAAAATCTCTGGACCTTAATGCTAGATGTGTGACCTGGCTTACAATGTGCAGGTATTTTTGGTGCTATTGAGCAAATTTTCGATAGAAATTCCAGCTCCAACTTGTCTGCCGTGTTCTGCATGGTACTGCCTGAATCATGGCAAATTCTAGCCACACCTAGAGTGTAAGACCAAGACGTGGCTTGTAGACCATACACCTATATTGCTGAAGCGCCTCATCGTCCACTTTCCCCACAGGTTCGCTTTCCATTTCACGCAGAGGGAGCAGATCAATTCAGAGTTGTCAGTTGTCACTAGATTACTAAGCGAGACTTGTAGCTGAAGCATCTCCTGCTCTGTTTCCACCAAATTAGCTGCTCCACCCACAGTAAACAACCTGGTCCTTCCTCCATAGCTTTAACATGCCTGTCACCGCTTGCATCTTTTCCAATGTCAAGTATCGTTTCCTTAGACCATGAGATTGTGCAACAGCCTCAAGTAAACCGTTAAGGAAATGATGTTTTGACATCCATCTGCCGGATTTTATAATTGAAAACGCAGCAACTACTAACATAATTTCAACAGACTTTAGCATCGCTACGAGTGAGAAAGTCTCATCGCAGTCAACTCCTTGAACTTGTCGTAAACTTCTTGGTAACAAGTCGAGCTTTACAAATGGTGACATTTACCATCAGTGTCTGTCTTTATTTCAAAAATCCATTTGTACTTAACGACCTACCGTCCAACCAGCAAGTCCACCAATGTCCATACTTGGTTTTCATACATGGATCTTTTCTCGGATTTCATGGCCTATAACCATTTGTTGGTTTCCGGGCCCATCATCGCTTCTCCATAGTTCGTAGGTTCATCGTTGTCCAACAACTTGACCTCTAAGACAGGGTTGCCGCACCACTTAGGAGCAGTACACGTCCTTGTCGACCTACGAGGTTCGATAGTAACTTGATCCAAAGCATCATGGTCATCATCATTAACTTCCTCTTCAACTAACGTAGGCTTCACAGAAACATCTTCCTGCGCTGCGCTACTCTCTCGTTAAAACAAAGGTTCAATAACCTCATCAAGTTCTATCTTACTCCCACTCAATTCTTTCGAGAGAAACTTTTCCTCAAGAAAGGGCCCAGTTTTAGCAATAAACATTTTATGCTTGGATCTGAGATAGAAGGTTCACCCAACTGTTCTTAGAGTATTCTATGAAGATGCATTTGTCCGCTTTGGGTTCGAGCTCATTAGGTGAAAACATTTTCCACACAAGCGTCGCAGCCCCAAACATTAAGAAATGACAGCTTAGGTTTCTATCAAACCATACTTCACACGGTGTCATCTCAACGGATTTAGATGGTGCCCTATTTAAAGTGAATGTAGTTGTCTCTAATGCATAACCCCAAAATTATAGTAACAAAACGATAATAGACATCATAGCACGCACCATATCCAATAGAGCATGACTATGACGTTCGGACACACCATCACACTATGGTGTTCCAGGTGGCGTGAGTTGTGAAATAATTTTCACATTGTCTAAAGATGTATGCTAAACTCGCAACTCAGATATTCATCTCGACGATCATATCGTAGACATTTTTTATCTTCTTGTCACGATGATCTTAAACTTCACTCTGAATTTGCTTGAACCTTTCAAACGATTCAGACTTGTGTTTCATTAAGCAAATATACACTATATCTACTCAAATCATCAGTGAAGGTAAGAAAATAACGATATCCACCGCACGCTATAAGACTCGTTGGATTGCATACATCAACATGTATCATTTTTAATAAGTCACTTGCCCGCTCCATCAAACCAGAAAACGGGGTCTTTAGTCATCTTGACCAAGAGGCATGGTTCGCATGTCTCCACCGATTCGAAATTGAATGAGTCCAAAGATCCATCAGCATGGAGTTTCTTCATGCATTTTATAGCAATATGACATTTAGCGGCAGTGCCACAAGTATGTGGTACTATTATTATTAACTTTGTATCTTTTGGCATCAATGTTATGAACATGTGTATTACTACGATCAAGATTCAACAAACCAATCTCATTGGGTGCTTGATCATTGAAGGTATTATTCATGTAAACAGAATAGCCATTATTCTCCAACTTAAATGAATAACCGTGTTGCAATAAACACGATCCAATCACGTTCATGCTCAACGTGAAACACCAAATAACATTTATTTAGGTTTGTCACTAATCCCGAAGGTAGATAGAGCGTGCGATGTTGATCATATCAACCTTGGAAACATTTCCAATACACATCGTCAACTCACCCTTAGCTAGTTCTCCGTTTATTCCGTAGCTTTTATTTTAAGTTACTAACATTTAGCAACCAAACCGATATCCAATACCTAGGTGCTACTAGGAGTACTAGCAAGGTACACATCAATAACACATATATCACATATACTTCTGTCGACGTTGCCAGCCTTCTTATCTACCAAGTATCTAGGGTTGTTCCGCTTCAGCGACCGCTCTCCTCATAATCGAAGCAGTTAGTCTCGGATTTGGGTTCAACTTTGGGTTGCTTCACCAGAGCAGCAACTGACTTGCTATCCATGAAGTTTCCCTCCTTGCCCTTGCCCTTCTCGAAAGTAGTGGTTTTACTAACCATCAACATTTGATGTTCCTTCTTGATTTCTACCTTCGCGGTGTCAAACATCGCGAACAGCTCAGGGATCATTATTTCTATCCCTGGCGTTTATTGTTCATCACCAAGTTCTAGTAGCTTAGTGACAGTGACTTGGAGAACAATATCAATCCCTATCTTATCCGGAAGATCAACTCCCACTCGATTCAAGCGATTGCAGCATCCAGACAATCTGAGCACATGCTCAACGATTGAGCTATTCTCTTTCATCTTGCAGACAAATAATCTTGTTGGAGATCTCATATCTCGCAACACGGGCACGAGCCTGAGATCCTAATTTCAGCTCTTAGAACATCTCATATGTTCCGTGACGTTCAAAATGTTTCGGAGCCTCAATTGTAAGCCGTAATGCATGACGCACTAAACTATCAAGTAGTCATCAGAACGTGCATGTCAGATGTTCACAACATCTACAGACGACGCTAGAGGGGTTGGCGCACCGAGCGGTGCATTAAGGACATAAGCCTTCTGTGCAGCAATGAGGAAAATCCTCAGATCACGGACCCAGTCCGCAATATTGCTACCATCATCTTTCAACTCTATTTCTCTAGGAACATATAAAAATTCAAGGGAGCTACAGCGTGAGCTAGTAATCTACAACATAATTTTGCAAAGTCACTACTGACTATGTTCATGATAATGAGTTCAATTAATCATATTACTTAATAACTCCCACTTAAATTGACATCCCTTCGGTCATTCGAGTGAAACATGATCCAAATTCACCAACTCAAGTCCGATCATCACGTGGTTGAGGTGGTTTCAATGGTGAACATCATCATGTTGATCATATCTACTATATGACTCATGTTCGAACTTTCGGTCTCTTGTGTTCCGAGGCCATGTCTGTACATGCTAGTCTCGTCAAGTTTAACCCGAGTGTTCCGCATGTGCAACACTGGCTTGAACCCATTGTATGTGAACGTAGAGTCTATCACACCCGATCATCACATGGTGTCTCAACACGACGAACTTTCGCAACGGTGCACACTCGGGGAGAACACAATTTATCTTGAAATTAAGTGAGGGATCACCTTATAATGCTACCGTCATCCTAAGCAAAACAAGGTGCATAAAAGGATTAACATCACATGCAAATCATAAGTGACATGATATGGCCATGAACTTGTGCTTTTGATCTCCATCTAGAAAGCACCGGCATGATCTCCATCATCACCGGCATGACACCATGATCTTCATCATCTTGATCTCCATCAACGTGTCGCCATCGGGGTTATCGCGCCGAACATGCTTCTACTACTATTTCTACCATTTAGCGATAAAGTAAAGCATTACATAGCGCTTAATGATTGACACGCAGGGCATACAATAATTAAAGACAACCCTATGGCTCCTGCCGGTTGCCGTACTCATCGACATGCAAGTCGTGATAATCTATACATCACATGATCATCTCATACATCACATATATCACATCATGTAATTGGCCATATCACATCACAACATACCCTACAAAAACAAGTTAGACATTCTCTAATTGTTGTTGCATGTTTTACGTGACTGCTACGGGTTCTAGCAAGAACAATTCTCATCTACGCAAAAACCACAACGGTGATACACTAGTTGCTTTTCAACCTTCTCAAGGACCGCCTTTGTCGAATCCGATCCAACAAAAGTGAGAGAAACTGGCACCCACAAGCCATCTATGCAACAAGTTGCGGTCGAGGGAACCGGTCTCTCGTAAGCTTACGAGTAATTTTAGTCCGGGCCGCTTCATCTCACAATACCGCTGAACCAAAATCCGACCAAGGGAGGAAGCAATCTAAGCATCAATGCCCACAAACCTTTTGTGTTCTACTCGAGATTTCATCAACACATAGACCTAGCTCATGATGCCACTGTTGGGGAACGTTGCATGGGAAACGAAAAATTTCCTACGCACACACAGATCTATCCATGGTGATGAGCATCTACGAGAGGGAGAGTGGATCTACGTACCCTTGTAGATCGCTAAGTAGGAAGCGTTAAGAAACGCGGTTGGTGTAGTCGAACGTCTTCGCGATACAAATCGCCGAGCGTTCCGCGATCTCATCACGATCTGTCCCGCGATCCAATCACGATCCGTCCCGTGAACTCATCACGACCCGTCCCGCGAACTCATCACGATCCGTCTCGCGATCTTGATCACGATCCATCCCACGAACTCATCACAATCCGTCCTGCGAACTCATCACGATTCGTCCCGCGATCTTGATCACGGTCCTTCCGATCTAGCGCCGAACGGACGGCACCTCCGCATTCAGCACACGTACAGCTCGATGACGATCTCCGCCTTCTTGATCCAGCAAGAGGGAGCGGAGAGGTAGAAGAGTTCTCCGGTAGCGTGACGGCTCTCCGGCAATGGTGGTGGAGCTATTCCGGCAGGGCTTCGCCTAAGCACTGCAGAAATCCGATCTAGAAGAGAAACTATGCACTGGAGGAACGGGCAGCACGTGGCTGAAAATTCTGTGCCAAAACCCTAAAATCCTCTAGTATATATAGGAGGAGAGGAGGAGGAGGCTTGGCTGCCAAAGAGGCAGCCCTTGGGTCGGTCGAACCTAGTGGGATTGGAGGATTCCTCCTCCAATCCTAGTAGGACTAGGACTCCTCCTTATTTTTGCCTTTTTTGCCTTTTTCCACCTTTTTCTCTTTGGGCTTTTCTTCCCAGCCGCATGGGCCTTGTGTGGGACTTCCACCAGCCCACAAAGGGCTGGTATTTACTCTCCCACAGCCCATGTAGCCTCTTGGGTCGAAATACCCCTCCCGATGATCTCCCGGTACACTACCGGCACTCCCAATACACTACCGATAAGCCCAAAACTATTCCGGTGACCAAAATAGGACTTCCTATATATCAATCTTTACCTCTGGAGCTCCTCATGACGTCCGGGATCTCATCCGGGACTCCAAACAAACTTCGGTCACCACCATGCATAACTCTATACTACCGAAACGTCACCGAACCTTAAGTGTATAGACTCTGCGGGTTCGAGAACTATGTAGACATGACCGAGACACTTCTACGGTCAATAACCAATAGCAGGACCTAGATGCCCATATTGGTTCCTACATATTCTATGAAGATCTTTATCGATCGAACCTCTATGTCAAGGATTTAGTTAATCCCGTATGATACTCCCTTTGTTCTTCGATATGTTACTTGCCCGAGATTCGATCGTCGGTATCTCCATACCTAGTTCAACCTCGTTTTCGGCAAGTCTCTTTACTCATTCCGTAATACAAGATCCCGTGACGAACACTTAGTCACATTGCTTGCAAGTCTTGTTGTGATGTTGTATTACCGAGTGGGCCCTGAGATACCTCTTCGTCACACGGAGTAACAAATCCCAGTCTTGATCCATGCCAACTCAACAGACACACTCGGAGATACCTGTAGAGCACCTTTATAGTCACCTATTTACGTTGCGACGTTTGATACACACAAGGTACTCCTCCAGTGTCAGTGAGTTGCATGATCTCATGGTCATAGGAACATATACTTGACATGTAGAAAACAGTAGCAATAAACTGACACGATCATATGCTACGTTTGTAGTTTGGGTCTTGTCCATCACACCATTCTCCTAATGATGTGATCCCGTTTATCAAATGACATCTCATGTCCATGGCTAGGAAACCTTAACCATCTTTGATCAACGAGCTAGTCTATTAGAGGCATACTAGGGGCATGGTTTTGTCTATGTATCCACACGTGCATCTAAGTCTCTAATCAATACAATTATAGCATGGATAATAAACGATTATCATGAACAAGGAAATATGATAATAACTAATTTATTATTGCCTCTAGGACATATTTCCAACAAGTCTTTGTTAAGGGTACTCCTCATCAAAGCCAACACCCTTATATGAGCATACAAGAAGACAGTCACTTGCCTTGCTTGGGAAATAGTTTTGTCAACCGGTGCAAGCTTCCCTATGTCCTCTAGCATGAGATCGATTGTGTGGGCAGCACATCCATTCCAAAAGATAGAATGCCTCTTTGCTTTCAGTAGAATTGCTGCTACTGTATTGACACTAGCATTGTCAGTCACCACTTGTACAACCTTGTCTGCCCCTATATCTTCAATGCAATCATCAACAAGTTCAAAGATGTATCTTCCATCTTTTTTTACAGCCGAGCAATCAACTGAATTCAAGAATAAGGCACCATGAGCACTGTGAACAACTAGGTTCATCACTCCCCTAGACTTCCTATATGTCCATGCATCCGTCATGATTGTACAGCTGGTGTGCTCCCATGTTTCCCTATGGCACTTAAATGTATCCATCACTCTTTTCTTCCTTTTCTGCAAGAATGGTCCACTCATCTCATATGCACTAGGCCCCTGCAAACCTTTGCCAAAACATCCAATGGCCTCAAGCATACAAGCAAAGCTAGGAAGTGTGACATCATTGTGTGGGATGCTAGCTTCATAGAAGAATTGGCATATGTACTCACAAGCTCTATTCCTCTCCACCTCTCTTTGTTGAGTTGACAACAATGTTTGAGTCTTTTCACTAAGGCTTTTTTTCTTGACAGATTCTTCTATAGTACTCGACTTGTAAAACTTCTCTATAGATCCACCGATGAAGCTACTCTTGCCGGGTTTTGACTTCAACACCACAACCGCACTGCCACTCTCCTCATCAGTTTCTTCTCCATCTGAATGATTCAAGTTAACTTTACGTCTCACCATTTCCAATGCCTCAACTTTCTTATCCTTCGCATCATTACTCGCTAGGAGCAAAGGCAACATTTCTTTCTTGACGTCAGTAGGAACCTTTGGGCAAGGTTTAACATTGTTACCTTTAATGCAAGCAAGGTGGAACTTTACCCTTGTAACACCGTTAGTACATATCTTGTCACAGAAATTACACTTCAGAGCATTTTCTTGTTCACATCTGGAATAGAACAATACTTCCAAGTAGGATCATGTGAGGCTACATGAGCTTGTGCAGGTTGTTCTACCGAGGCAGTGCTTGATACACCAGCACCTACAGAACAAAAAATTACAAAGAATATTAATTTTCTGTCCATACAACAAGCTATATTCGTACATGTAAGGCACTTATCCTATACGTACATGTATCAACAGATCTACTATACTAGGCCATCTGAAAATTTACAAACATCACTTATCCTATACGTACATGTAAGGCAACATGAACTCAGACTGTAATCATCAGCACTTACCCTATACGTACATGTAAGGCAACATGAACTCAAACAGATCCATTATTCACGCCATCTCCCAGTCATCGTTTTGAGAGGCAACTACGAGAGATTAGAGAGTATGTTAGAGTCTTGCCTGACATTGTTGCCGGGAGCAGCAGCAGATCGGAAAGGCAGTCAGGGGTAGCAGCAGCAGTCAGGGAGGCGTGCGGCCTGGGTCGCCACCGAGCTGGAGGTAGCGTGGCCGGCAGTAGGATCTAGCACGACCAGTGAGCAGGAGTTAGGGCGGGCAGGGAGCGGGAGCAAGCGCGGCCGGCAGCAGGAGCTAGCCCGGATGGGTCGCACGCGCCACCATGGTCGCTGCTCGTTTTCTTTCTGTTCGAGGAGATAAGGAGAAAGGGAAATTTGGCTAGGGTTAGGCTCCTCAGGGTCGTTTTGCTGTATATATTGGGCCGCGCAAACGAAATTTTGGGCCAAAATTTTTATCCCCCGAGCGCGAAGCTTAGCCGCTAAAATTTGGGGCTCCCCATTTTAACGGTAATAGCGGTTTAATGACGATAATAGCGGCTATCCTCGTTTTAGCATTCGAAGGCCTTAGCTGCAGCGGGAGGACTCCTGGGAGGCTATAGCCCAGCTATAGTCGGCTATTTAAAACTTTGTTCGGAATCACTCTCATTGGATGAACCAGATGGTGAATGCATGGCATCATCTTATGATTCAGACTCATCTTCACGAAAAACAGGGAGCACCTTTTTCTTTTTGCTAGGGCGAGACTAGGACGCTATGTTTTCTTTTGATGCACCAACTGCTCCTTGTGATGTTGATGCTGCAACTTGTACAACTTAATCAAGTTAATGTACGGTTTTCACTTCTCTAACAAGCACAACACCTGTGATTCCCTCATTATTTTTATCTTCTACAACATCTACAAATGTGTGGTCCACAATCGGGTCCCTATTTTTCATCCCTTTCTTTTGTTCGAAGGTTATGAAGCAGCCTATTGCATCTCTTTGTGTGAATCTATAGGCGACGGCAAAAAAATAAGCAACATGTCAAGTTTGCAAGAAAACAAATATGTTATCACAGCATAGAAATAAGTATATCTAGGAAAGTATGTTGTGACATCAAGGAAGTAAGTATGTTGTTACGGTATATCAAGGAAGGTATATCAATTCATATCAAGTAACATAAACACCACGATTGCTTACATTGACAATCTATCTATGGCACTAAACATGATTATTACACCGCTGCATAACCCAACAATATCCCTATACTATACCAGGATCATTAGTACGATTCAATGTATGCCTTTATCATCAGAAAGATACTTACAAGTTACAATATATGTGAACATATAGTATCTGCTCGGAGAAAACACTGAGCCTAAATTCGAACTAAAATATTAACAAAAATATAATAGAAACTACAGAGAGACGTGTGTATTCAACGATTTAGTTGCAGGGCTAAAAGAAGAAGAAAAGCTGAACTGAAATTTGCTAGCATCGGTATCAACAAGTGAGCAATGGAAGTTCTATGAGATGTTGAGAATAAGACACTTCTATGAGAAGTCGAGAACAGGACAAATTTGCTAGCAGAGAGTAGTGGTACCAAATGTGCGGTCCGCACAGAGCCCATAAATTTGGGGGCCCCAAATTTTATATATAGACCTAGTAGTATTTCTAAGAGAAAAAAATCCTACGTACTGGTGCTCGATATTTCTTAAAAAAAATATCAGTCGATCGATAATATGGAAACACTACCGTCGGTCTAAAAAGAGGGATCGCTACAAAAGTCCATCGGAATCGTCTGGTCTCTTGATCTGGAGAGTGCAACAGCAGTCATGTTGATTTCACTATAGGAAACATGATCAATCGGATTCAGGCCGATGCCGTTGTTGCATTCGTAGCTTCCTCTCCCAAATTTCAGAGTCCTCGCAAGTCGGATCGATCCATGGCCGACTCTATCCTCGAGGTGTTTAGCAAGTCCTACTTTCTGATTAACTCCGGTTCCTACTTCTAATTCCAAATTTCTTAGTTAACTTTTGGCAGGGATCATTACTCCAAAATTAGGGGAGTTGGACAGTCTGTCTGATATCCAAACATTGATGCATGATCTCGAATATATATATGCTACTTTATAACTTTAATTTTATTTTATTTGTCTTTTTAATCTTGTGTTTTAATAATACGAATTTGAGTCATTAAGTGAAACATTAGTCCGATTCGTATAATTGCCGGTTAGCTCATTTTTTCAGTGAGATAGGATCTCATTTTTTAGTTTGGTCCCAAATTTTACCAGCTCGGCCCTGTTTGCTAGCATCAGATAGACAAATATATTTGCAAGGGCACTTATATGAAAAGTGGTGCATTTGACCCATGATTGGACGACCATTGAGCTTCATTCAAAAGTATAAAACTATAGTTAAGAAACCATTGTAAGATCAGATTTGAGAATTGAGAAAAATGTGAATATGCACCTGGATAAAAGCTTTAGTTTCTCCGCTGCCTTTTAGCAAGTTCTCTTCCAAATGACCCCTTCATCCTTTTGCGAAGAATTCGGTGAGCTTGAAATGCGATGGCATGATGGGGTCCAGCACGAGAGACTAAGATGGGGGAGAAGGAAGTGGGCTTGCTTTCGTGGGTGGGGCTAGGCTGGCAAAATGCGAGGCCCCATGCCAAACTCTAAAATGAGCCCTACCTCACTAAAAAAACTACTTTGATATAACTACAGCAATATAAAGATAATAATATTTTACATGGCAATGGGAAATATATGAACCGTATCTATTCTTGGTTGTAAGGTCTTCACTTAAATAACATCGTCGCTTGAAATAAAATCTTCAACAATATTTCAATCAATCTTCTCCAATATTTCACTCTCAGTTATTATTGTGGCCGAAGGACTAAGTCTTTGTTGTGTCATGGTAAAGCGCATATATAGATGAAAAGATTCATGTTTTCTAAATAAAGACATAACTCGAATCTTGCAATGCTATACACCTAATAGATGAAAAGAATAAAATTATTTACAAAGTTTCTAGAAAACTATATACAGGGTCGAAATTGGAAATCAGAGTCACAGAATCACCAGTTGTCGACGGAACGACGCTTCTCGACTTAAGAAATTGGAGATGGTGCGAAGTTTCCCTGCCTTCGTGCCGGCTGTCGTACCTGGTCCTGTCCTCCTCCTTTTATCGGTCTGATCTCATGATCTGCAGCGCTGCCTTTCTGGGACGCTGGCCCTAGCCGCTGCACCAAGAAACGAAGGGAAGGGAGAACGCTATTTTGTTTTTCCGAGTGAAAAATATGAGTGGAGCCCCAAAAAGCTAGGGCCCGTACAGGTTGCACCGGGCGCCGGCGACGGGGACGAGATCGATCAGTGAGAGAAGGCACTGTACAAGATCGCGGCGTCCGACGAGCCCATCATCTTCCTATACTGCGCACGCACGTTACCGGCCCAGCCCAGGAGGCTTTTTCAATGCCCGCAAGTCCTAGATGGCGGTTTGCGTCCGCCGGAGGGAGCTGGAGGACAAGCACGCTGCCGTCGAGATCCCCAGCCTCGTCGCCGCTGTTGAGCGAAGCTCGATCTGCAAGCGGGCGGATGGGGGGCGACCCGCAGCTCTACGACGACCCCGACCGACGCCGCACCGGCTCTCCTCGTCTCCCGCTTCGGCGCCAACGTGCTCGACGCACCTCCTCCACGCTCACCTCTTCCCGTAGGCACGGTCCCTCCTGGATCCTGGCAGAATTCGGACTCGTTCGCACTTCCTCCTGCCTGTATTAGTCGAGCTGGATCGGAGTAACTACATTCATCAGCTACGTATAGGAGTAGTCCGGCCCCAAGATTGGATCGCGCACAGCATGAGCACGAGATGGGTTGGGGACTTAGAAATGAGCTATGCTCCAAGAATTGACCCCTGAACCACCTTTGCCCGCCTTTTCTTGTAGAATCGATTCCCCCTCTTTTATATATTTAGGATGCTTTTAGGGCTAGTGGAATGAGGCTGGAACCCATCAATATCACTAAACCGGGAGAGTTACTTGTGTTGGGTTCAAAGTTTCGCTCTATCAAGGCAAGATATAATATAATATGCATCCAGCTTTAGCTGAATATACTGAGTGTTCAGCGAAGTATGCTTGCCATTGGCCTTACGTTCAGGATACTCAGAATACAGCTAGAGTTGGTGCTGATTCATGCCAGACTCATACGGCCACTGCATGTTAAACAATCTCTTCTCCATTACATACAGATTTGTGGATGCTTGAATTAATTGGACCACGAAATTTGCCGTCATTGCATATTCGATATTATGCAAACAAAACAAAAAAAATTCTTTCGGATGTTTTAGACAGGATCATGCTACTTTAAAAGTCTGAATCAACTAGTAGAAAATTATCCCTCGCCAACTAGTTGAAACTGGAAGGATGCCATTTTTCTCTCTAACTGGCATGTGCTAGAAGAATGTTATTTCTTTATGTGATTGGCATGCGCTGTTGGAAGCAGACAGTAGAAAATTTTCTCTCGCTGTTGCCGCAGGCACCAAAATTATGCTCTCCTTCCACCATAGCATATTCCAGAAGGATTCATTGCACATAGAAGTGACGGCTTGGGCCTTACATTACGCCCCATGGCTGCATCAGATTGCAAGTTGTCGCCCCACTTGTATTAACGGCTCTGGTTTGATCCCATGAAGTATCTGATGAATTGACTATAAAGATTATATAGATAAAGATATGGTAGATTTGTAAATATGTACAGTGCACACGAAATTTAGACCTGTTTCTGTTGATCCTAAGTGCTATAGATAAATATACTTCTCTTACATATTTGTGTGCTCCAGCCATCTTTATATTTCCGAGTGGCTACCGGGTCTGAAATAGTGACCTTGAGGCAGAGCATCCTCTGCTCCCCTTGCATCATGGAGTGACATGAAACCAAGTCTTGTAATGAGTAGTCCAATAATCAGGTAGTACATACTGTGCTTCTTCTCTCCGTGAGATGGCGGGACATGGGAGCACTTCTGGTGTTCCTCCAAAAAACAAGTCCATGTTGCCTCCAAGTGAGACGGAACTGTTACTTCCAACAAATACTCTGTTTCATGGCAGACCACCTTGCAGATTATTATCAGACAAATCCAGATGGGTGAGCTGCTTTAAGCCGCCAAGCTCCATTGGGAGGAAGCCCCAAAAATTGTTTCGCTGAAGGATTAGGTATTCTAACAGTACAAGATTACCTAAAGAACCTGGAACTTGACCAATCAAATTGTTGGACGACAAATTCAACAGTCTTAGCCCTGAAATATTGCCTAGTGAAGCAGGGAGATGACCTTTAAAATTGTTATTGTCCAAACAGAGATGTTTAAGATTCAGGAGGGTGTCACCAAAGTTCGATGGCACTGTTTTCCCAAGCATATTGGAATATAAGTATAAATATTGGAGTGAAGACTGATTGTATTTGTACAGGGTTTCTGGGATTCCACCTGATAGCATATTTCCACCAAGGCCTAAATGAACAAGAGATGGGAAAATTCCCATCTCATCAGGAATGGTTCCCGTGAGCTTATTATCAGTAAGCACGATGTCTTCAAGCTGACTGCTGTTTTTTAGGCTTGGTGGGATTGTTCCAGTGAGATCATTTGAGGAAAACCGTACTTTCCTTAGATTAGATAGGCGACCTATACCAAGGGGAATTTCACCCACTAGTAAGTTGGCAGATAGGTCTAGGATCCGTAGCTTGGAGCAATTTGTGAGAGTATTTGGAATGGTCCCTCGCAGTAAGTTGTTTCCCAAGTCAATGTATTCCAATCCGTGAAGACGGTTGAGAGGAGGTAACTCGCCGGTGAAGCCATTTTTGGACAGGTCCAGTGCCCTAAGAAACGTTAGGTTCCCGAGGGAGGGGGATATCGGGCCCAACAACCCTTGCTTGCTGAGGTACAGCTTAGTGACTCGCCCCGAGCTGCAGTGGACACCCTCCCAACTGCAAAGAGGGACACTTGCGCGCCAAGATCTCAACCCTTGTCTTGAGTCATTAGTGATGGCCCGCTTGAAATCTAGCAGCGAGATCATGTCTGTGATGTTACCATGGACGGTCGTCGGGGAGCAGCGGATGATGCCTATTCCACAAGAAATCAGCAACAACAACAGTAACATAAAGATAGGGGCGAGCCTTGCCGCTTTACCAAGGGCCATGTCACCTGCAAAGTGTGAATGGAGAATAAAACATTGTGCATATTATGCTTGCTGCAAGATTGATCATTGTGTGCATCAATCGATACACAAGCCTGTAGCCGTCTTGTTTTCAAAGAGAAATAAAAACTTATGAGTAGGTCCAGTGGCGGAGTTATTAGGGGGCCGTGACTGGCAGGAGCCATGGCTCCCCCCATGACCCAGTAAGTGTAGTATAACGCTCCTATTTTCCTTCAGATTTTAAGAAATTTTATGAAGATTACCATCATTTGGCCCCTCTCATCAATATGATCACTCATTTGCCCCCCCCCCCCCCCCCCCCAATCGATTTTTCATGGCTCCACCGCTTTGTAGGTCATGAACAATACTAGTAGGTTTTGTGAGCTTGCTCTCATGAACAATACTAATAGGTTTCATGATGCGATGAGGCAAAATACTAGAAGTAGAACACATGTGAAAATTATTAGTTTTGCCTTTTGCGAGATTTTTGTGTTTGACAACAAACAAGATGGAAGAAGCAATACTTTTTTCCGACAAATGGTGAATTTTATTGGCTTAAAATGAAGCATCAAAAGGATACAACACAATGAACACGCACCTAGACTCTGCATAACTAAGATGCACACATCCAACCAACATACGCACGAAAACAGGCACCGAAGAAGCAGTACTTGAGTGAGTAATCAGGAGGATGAGGCACCTTTGCCCAAGAGAGAGTAGCCAAGGCACCTTTGCTCGGCCGGATCGCACGGAACGGCAGCCTCTCTTGCATGGTTTTGCCGCCGGCCGGCCGGGCTGTGTTGCAAGTTGGAACGCTGAAATGGATGCTGGACGCTCAGCTTGCTTTGCTTGCACGGGTTTAAAAGATAAGACCATGCTCACACCTGCAAAAATATTCTTTTGTGAATAGACACCTGCAAAAGTATTCTCACACACGGCACTTTATAAAAATTCAAAAGGAAAATAGACCTTTCTGTTACATGTACACACGCCACTTTATCACGCGCGGGAGCATGTGTAGAAAAAGAATTTATTTATTTATTTTACGATCAACAAACTTGAGGAATGGTGACTTGGTAATGTGAGCATGACTTATCACCAAACAAGACTTTTAAGACGAGCACTCAAACTTGTCTGCCGTGCTGTGCATGGTGGGCTGTCTGAATCATGGCAAAGGGTAACAACTACTCCCTCTGTTCCTAAGAGATTTTATTATAAACTACATACGAATGTACCTAGTCATATTTTAGAGTCTAGATTCATTTATTTTATTTTGTATGTAGTCTATAATGCAATTTTTACAAAGTCTTATATTTAGAAACAGAGGAAGTATATCACTAACTAATTGAGCATAGGAAAAGTATGCATGGCAAGACCGATACTCCTATCATATATTGCTGTTGTGGTGGAATTGGAATGCAGAGAAGCTGCTCTGTCCATCCTCTTTTCCATCTGCCATTTTCCACCATGACAAAAGATTTTCCACTACTGGAATCGGTGTGTTCGCCGAGTTCTTAAAGAACTGGGCGAAGGCCAAATTCAACTCGACAAATCTTGTCGGGTAACTCAGCAAAGGATACTCGGCTAGATAAGGCTTAACAATTTTTTATCAAAAAAGGCCGTTGTTCCGTTTTATAGATAAAGCAAACCACCACAGGCAAAAGATACAACATAAGTCCTAACCCAAACACACACACATAAGGTAGCACGACACAAAGTATGAGAGGGTTCTGCTGGGGACACAGCTCAACAAGCCCTGAAAATAAAAAACAAAGACAAGAACACCGCAAGCGAAGCGACAACAATGTTTCCTTTGCCGTTTTCTTTTTCACGGAAACTCGGCAAAGATCAAAATAAATCTTTACCGAGTGCAAAATGCATGAAACTCTGCGAAGAAATGAAGCAAATGGAACGGAAAAAACGGAACATACAGCACGTGTCACTGAGGCTTTGCCTAGTGCATGAACTCAGCAAAGGGTCAAGGCTTTACCGAGTTTAGAACTCGGCAAAGGAGCAGTTGTGTGCGCCACCGCTGCTCCTTGCGGCTGTGTGCGCTGCTGCTTGTTGTCGATGCAGCTGGTTGTTGCTGCCGCGTCGTGCACCGTCGGTGAGGGAAGTTTGTGTGTGTGTGTGAAAGAGAGATAGAGGGGGGGTGAAGAAGCACACCCGTGAGATATAAGAAACAAGCAAAGAGATGGAGAGAGAAGGAAAGAGACGTGCGGCTACCAGTTTGCTACCTCATTGATCTGCATGCATGTCTCTGATTGGTTGAGAGTGTGCTTTTTCTGTGCCAATTAGAAGAAAGCAAATTGTGTGTTTCCTTTGCGGATTAAAACATAATGAAAAACAGACAAAATATCATTAGAAAGCTCTATGTTTTTTTGTCAACAAACATTGGCTAGTTTATTTCCTACTTGTCAAATTTCACAATTTTAGGTTTTATTTTATTTTTTAGCTAAAAAACCAAAAACCTCTTTATTCGGGGTCGAGTCTTCGCATCCTCATGTTTTTTATTGTTTTGTTTTTCTTGTATAATGCTTAAATATAGACTCGAGAACACAAATATGATTTTTCAACCCAACATTTTCATCTTTTTCAAGCACTTGTAGTTCAAATTTGAATTATATCCGTTAAATATCTAAAAATGCATTTAATGGCTTAAATATAGCAAACAGACTAGAAGAGATGTCAAATTTTTACATTTATCATGTATTGATGTATCTTCAGTGCTGAAAAAAAATCAATGTCAATGGATAAAGCGTCAGTCTATTCACCTTCAAATTAGACCCGTTCTCCCTCAAAACATGTTCTTTCTTTAAGATGGTCTAGTTTTTAAGCGATGTACATCGCAACCTTTTCCAAACCTTCTCAAACTTTTACCAGAGCATATAGGTGTCATATACGAGCATCATGCCAATTTTATACATTTCAGAGTTCGTTTGCATTTTTAGAAATTTGTAAAATGAAAAACTACATGTTCGGGGTCATGTCTTGACATCCTCGTGTTGGGAGTTCATTTCCGTTTCTTGAATAAGGCCTAAACGTAGACTCAAGAACACGAATATGATTTTTAAATCAAACTTTCTCACTTTTTCACGCACTTGCAGTTCAATTTTTTTATTATGTCCATTAAATGTCTAGAAATGCACTTAATGGCTTAAATATAGCAAACAAACTCCGAAAGATTCCAAATATTTACATGGATCATGTATTGATGTATCTTGAATGTTAAAAAAAATCAATGCCAACGGATGAAGCATCGGTCTCTTTGCCTTTAAACTAGACCGTTCTCTCTCGAAAACATGTTTCTTCATCGGAGATGGTCTAGTGTCCAAGCGATGTACATCACAACTTTTATCAAACCTTCTCAAATTTTTATCACAGCATGAAGGTGTCTTATGGGGGCACCATGCCAATTTTTATTCATTTCGGAGTTCGTTTGCATTTTTGGGAATTTGTAGAACGAAAAACTACATTTTCACGGTCATGTCTTGGCACCCTCATGTTTGGAGTTCTTTTCCTTTTCTTGTATGAGGCCTAAACATAGACTGAAGAGCACAAATATGATTTTTCAACCCAACTTTGCCCACTTTTTCACGCACTTCAAGTTCAAATTTGAATTACATCGTTTGGAAATGCACTTAATGATTTACATATCAAAAAACAGACCCCGAAAGATTCCAGATTTTTACATCAATCCAGTAATGATGTATCTTGAATGTAGAAAAAAAAATCAACGCTAATGGATGAAACATTGGTCACATAGCCTTTATACCTCGACCGTGAAGATCGCCTAAACATATAGTCAAGAACACAATTATGTTTTTTCGACCCAACTTTGCCAACTTTTGTATACATTTACACTACAAATTCTTATTATATTCACTAACATTGATAATGCCTAGAAAATTCACTAAATGTCTGTAAAAGAAAATAGAGAGAGGGATATAAAATAGAAAAAAATAACATTACAATAAATAACGTACAAAAGAACAGCACATAAAAAGGAAAAGAGAAAACACATATAATGTATGAAAGAGAAGAAATAAGAAAATGGAGAAGAAAACAAAAAATAAATAAAAATGTTTGCCGAGTACAAACTGAAAAGGAACTCGGCAAAGAAAAGGGACAAGAAAAATTAAAAAGAAAAATAAATGTTTGTGGAGTGCAAAAAAAAATGGAACTCAGCAAAGATTTCTTTACCGAGTGTAAAATAAAAAGAAACGCGGCAAAGTTGGGGAGAGGAAATTTCAGGATATCAAGTGGATCTTCATGCACATGCAACAGATTCAATCCCCTAGCTCTGTTAAATAGTCGGATTGGAATTAGCCTGCAGACCGATCGAATTGTATCGCACGCGGAAATACAATAGGCAGAGCAATAGCCACCCAACACGCGTGCGTGTTAGTAATCCAATCCGATTTGCACTGGAAGACGGACACAGACCCCGCCTCAAGCTTTTGATATATTCGAATCCTATCACATTTGGGCAGGAGACACCTATATATATTGGCTTTTCTAGCTTCTTGGTGACATTTGCTCCCTGCCCGCTCCTTGTCCTGTAGGGCTGTAGTACGTCGAGATCTAAACTAGACAAGTAGTCTAGCCATGGATTATGTGGATCAAGATCGTCTCCTAGATGAGGTTGCGAGGGAAAGGAGAAGAACGTAGGGGTGGAGCGAGGAACAAATTGACGAGTTTCAGAGTGAAAGGGTAAGAAATAGAGAAGAACTGCAGGAGGCATGGGCTGCAGAATTGCGTGAGAGGCAAATCATGGAACATGAAAGAAGAAATAGGGACCCGGCCTCCGCGCGAGTCATGTTGGGTCTGTTTACTCCGGCAGTCGGCGAGACAAGGGAACGTGACTGCGCGGTGTGCCTTGAGGAATTCCTGGAAGGCGGAAAGAAGCTGAGGAGGATGCCCTGCATGCTACCACTCCTTCCATCAGCGTTGCCTCTTCGACTGGCTTCACCTTAACCGTCGCTGTCCAATGTGCCGCTTTGAGATAACCTCCGTCGAGGAGCAACGTGCCATTGACCGGGCAGAAGCCGAGGCAGCGGCGACATGTGGTGATAGGCCCAGTGAATTAGACTAGACACTTGTGATCTGAAGACGATGACACTCGGCCAAGGACTTTCTCTCGCTTCTGATCTTAACTTGCCTTCGGTACATTTGACTACTGATTGCATAAGTGGTACTCTAAAGTAGCATGGTAATTTAAAGAATGCCGATCAACCCGGATGTCTAGGCCCGGTTTGAGGGGAGCGGTTGGGTCGCAATTACTTGAATGGTAAGTGACCGGACCGCCCGACCCCTCAGCCCGGCCCACATGGGGTAAAAGTATCTATAACATATTCCATAAAACACCCCTTTAAAAAACAGTATACAGTCCCCAGAAACGAATTTACGGTACCGCGAGGTATCGGGCGGAACAGATTCCATAAACCCGTGAAGTAAATGTTTTTTTTGCTTCTTTTTCTCCTCACACTTCTTCTTCCTCGGGACAACGCATGGACGAACTCGAACTCTGGTCAGCTAGAACGGCATGCTCCGGCTTGTCGCCTGCTCCAGCCCGCTGCTTGATGCGTTGACAGTCAACGACGCTCCGATGATGCTCCAGCAACGCTCTGGCCCACCGTAGCCTGCTCGCGCATGGCGTCGCCTCCGCCTCCCCCGCCCCTCCGCACCGCCTCCCCCGCCTGATCCGATACACGGTCAGATCCGGCGCCAGTGGCGATGGAGGACCTGATCTACCTCGTCAACAAGCTGCAGCTTGCCAGCACCACCCTCGCCGACAACGGCGTGGGGAGCGCCCTCCCCACCGACTGGGACGAGCTGCCCTTCATCGCCGTGGTGGGAGGCCAGGTGCGTGCCCCTAGACCCGTGTGCAGACGCGGTTTGGCAGTAGAGTTGTAGAAATTGATAGAATATGAGCAGAACTAAGGATGCATCACAGTCGTATTCCTCCAGTTGGGGCAGTAAATAAGTAGGTTCAAAATGAGTAGCGGTGATCCTACATCTAAGGGGGCGCCTGGTACACGTACTGCATGCATTGCCTGCATGGATAAGCAAAGACTAGGTCTAGCTAGGAATTAGGGGACGTGTAGATCGAATCGCACGTTCCGTGGTGCCGTTTTGAGGCAGGAAAAGCACATGGTCGTGCCAAAAGGAAGAAGAAAATCGCAATTACGAGCGGTGTGAAATTCCCGCCCGTTGTCACATTGGAAACTCCCTATGGTATGATGAAAGTGAGTGCGAACAAAGCCGTGGGATAGACGAAAGACCGAAGTTTGAGCATGAGGTGAAACGTCCAACGGTATTTTGTATGGTCATCTATGATCAAAAGATAGTACTTATAGCCCGTGACACTCAATAGGGGAGCAGTCCAAAGATCACAATGCATTATTTCAAAAAAAGGCACTAGAGGTGGAACTAGTTGAAGGGGAAAATGGGTAAACGAACAAGCTTGCCGAGTTGACATGCACAGCAAAGGCTATCACAAACTAAGTTTTTATTACATTGAGGGAATCCTTTATTGGAAAAGGTCGCGAGACTCAGATGGCCAAGACGGCGGTGCCACAGATCGGTGAGCCGAGATACGGTGGCAGCAAAGGCAAAGGAGGAAGCTTCTGGTGGGGCGACAGGGAAGATGGGATAGAGCTCCCCGTCACTGTTGCGTCGGAGCAGTGCCGCCTCTTGGTGATGTAATCCTTCATAGTCAAACCAAAACGATCAAATTTCATCAAATCATTGTTATCAATAGTAAAGCGATCGTACGGAGAACAGAGTTTTGATGATTTGAGGTGTGACTAGGACGTTTTGGTGATAGAGAGGACGACTGGGATTTGGAAAGGACACTGAACCGACGTGAGTAACAGGCATACTATGACCATTACCAACGAATACTGAGGGATAATTTGATGTCGAAGTTACCTCCGAGAGCATACCTGGATCCCGACCAAACCAGTCCAGTCGCTGCTTGTGTTTTCGAGTGAGAGGTTGTGTAGGGCCGCTACCAAACCAGCTTGATCAATGTCGGACACGTTTGGAATAGGCGGCGCCGATAGGTACTGCTGTTGTGGATGTGGTGGAGGCGTCGGCTGGTACATGTGCGGCTGCGGCACGGCAAAGGTCCGGGGAAGAACGTCGGCGAATAGAGGTCATAGGCAGGTAACGGCGAGCCGGTGACGGAAGGTTTGGGGCGGGCATGATCCGTCTTCAATTTCAGTTTCAGAATAATTTCAGCACCAACCGAAATCACCAAAGTTCAGTGAATTTCAACGATTTCAGTTTATGTTTCAATCAAAAGGTCGAAATATTCACTTGAATTCTGTTTAAATATTTATTTTTTTAATTAATTTCAGAAAATATATGTATTCATGTGTATTACTGAAAGTACTGAAATATTTTGGTCGAAAGGTAAATATTTCATTGACTGCCAAAATTAATGAAATTCATTGAATTTCATCGAAATCTCACTGAAAGTGAAAACCATCATCCGAGGAGCCCGGGTTGGGCAAGCAGACAAGGCGGCGGAGGGAGGGCGACGGGGTAGCCCATCCATGGACTAGAGGAGGGCCCCTGCTAGCCGACATAGTTGGTGAAGTGTTGTCGCTTGTTGTGGGCGAAGGAGTGCAGGGTTTGCTGCCGCTTGATCAAGCATCGGACGGCCGGTTGTCGTGGCCGCCAAAAGGACCACCGAAGGACACGTCGGGAGCAGCAGGGCAACCATTAGCGGCGAGAGTGGTGTGGTGGCCTGCAACAAAATCACCGCCGGAGGTCATCTCGTCCGGGAGAAGCATACTAATGGCGACATCAAACGGGAACGGCGTGACATCCTTCTCATGATCTTGGCGGTCACCCCATGGCGGTCGCGGTTGATACCGCGAAGGAGCTGGATTAACATCTCGTCGTCGTCCATCGGCTTGCCCACATTGCGCAACCCGTCGGCGACCGACTTGAGGTGGGCACAGTAACCGGAGATGGAGGAGTCACCTTGAGGGACGGCTTAGAGCTTCGTCTTTCAAGTTGAATTGGTGCTCGAGCGACCACCACATCTGGTACGCAGTGGCCCCCCGGTCCTGGAGGAAGGCAACGAGATCCGTGCTCGTGGTGCCATAAAACCATTTCTTCATGGCCCTGTATTGATCTTCGATGATCTTCCATGACGGGTCGTCGCGGTGATCGTCGAAGTCAGGCGAGACATGGTTAGAGACATCGTATTGATCCATGGTCTCCTCCATGGGACCATGCCAAACGGAGTAGTTGGTTCCCTTCATGTCGAGCACAACACGCAGATGGTTGTGGATGTTGGCCCCTTCAACGCGGGTGGCATGGGCCTGTGCTGGTGTCGGGAAGAAGCTGGGGACTGGTGGGGCCGATTGGATAGGGAGAGGCGCAGTGGCAACGAGGAGAGGAGAGGAGGTCACGAGGAGATTTGGAGTAAGAGGAGGAGAGCTTGCCACCAACGTCGTGGCCGCGTCGGCCGGCGTCTCAGTGGACATAGCGAAAGTGAGAGAGTTGGGTCGCTAATTTGATACTCCCAAGACCGGGGCTGGCGAGGACACTGACCCCAAGACCGGGGCTTCTATCGCTGTTCCGTACGTCCTCGTGGTCTCTCTATTTAAGATCATGCTTCGGTTTCCTGCTCTAGTTTTTCTTGCACTAGCCTCTGTTCCACATATGTTTTGTTCTTCTTCACATGTGCGCATGCTATTTGCCCTCTTTCTTTTAGATAACATGACTTGTTTCATCTCTACCATAATAGTCATGTTTTTCATGATGTTTTATTTATTTTTTCTATTAATAAAATCATATGGTAAATTTCTCATATTTCCAACAATCCAAAAACCTTATGATAGGCAATTTACCCCAAGTAGTTTTGTTGCATCCATGAGGCCTCCTATGTTTGAGGGTGTGCACTACAAGAGGTGGCGCATGAGAGCAGTCTTATGGTTTCAAACCATGAGTTGCTATGACGTCACTCTTGGTAAACCTGAAGGAGATTATGATGCTCAACAGGAGCAAGCTTTCCAGAAAATGGATACCTTGTTTAAGGCTGCTCTCTTGAGTGTTCTTGATGAGAACATAGTTGATGCTTATGCGTCAATTGACAATGGAAAAGATATGTGGGATGCACTCGAGGCTAAGTTTGGGGTCTCGGATGCCGGCACTGAGATGTACATCATGGAACAATTCTATGACTACACGATGACTGAAGAGCACTCCGTGGTTGAGCAAGCTCACGAGATACAGTCATTTGCTAGAGAACTTGAGCACTTCAATTGTATGTTACCGAATAAGTTTGTTGCCGGAGGCATCATCACTAAGCTTCCTCCTACATGGAGGAACTTTGCTACCTCTCTAAAACACAAGAGACAAGAGTTTTCCGTTCCGGATCTCATTGGTACTCTTGATGTTGAAGAAAAGGCGAGAGCAAAGGATACACGTGCTCGAGGTATTGAGGGAGGATCTGGTGCCAATCTGGTACAGAAGAAAAACTTCCAGCCTCACAAGTTCAAGAACAAGGGCAAGTTTGATGGTAAAGCAAAATTTGATGGGAAGAACAAGGTTGTTTAGCACACCAACTTCAAGAAGAAGAATGACAAGAAGAAAGGTGTTTTCCATGTGTGCGGAGATCCTGACCATTGGGCTCCCAGTTTCCCTAATCGCTATGACAATCGTAATCCTGGGAAAGGCGGCAAGACCGCTAATGTTACCATTGGAGACATTGACATGAAGGATGCTGGGTATGGTATATTTCCCACTATTCTTTCAGTATGTCATTCTCCTGATTGGTTGATTGACACGGGTGCTAATGTGCATGTATGTGGTGATATTTCTATGTTTTCCTCTTATTAGACCACAGGCACTTCAACCGTGTTGATGGGAAACGGTTCAAGTTTTTTTGTTCGTGGTGCTGGCACGGTCGATCTGAAGTTTACTTCGAGGAAGATCGTGCAGCTGAAGAACGTGCATTATGTCCCCTCCGTCAATAAAAATCTTGTTAGCGGATCTCTTCTGTGTAGAGATGGCTACAAGCTTGTCTTTGAATCGAATAAAATTGTAATATCCAAGTATGGAACCTTTGTTGGTAAAGGCTATGAGTCAGGAGGCCTATTTCATTTATCCTTATCAGATGTTTGCAATAAAGTTGTTAATCATGTTTGAACAATAGTGAATCAAATGCGTGGCATTCACGTCTTTGTCATGTTAACTTTGGTTGCATGTCGCGACTAGCCAAATTAAACTTAATCCCTAGTTTCACCATTGTCAAGGGATCTAAGTGTCAAGTTTGTGTGCAAGCTAAGCAACCTCGTAAGTCTCACATGATTGCGGAAACGAGAAATCTTGCACCACTAGAGCTTATACATTCAGATCTTTGTGAAATGAATGATGTTTTGACAAAAGGTGAAAAGAAATATTTCATGACGTTAATCGATGACTCCACTAGATACTGTCATGTGTATCTTTTGAAATCAAAGGATGAAGCTTTGAACTTCTTCAAGACTTATAAAGCGGAAGTGGAGAATCAACTTGATCGGAAAATCAAGAGGCTTAGGTCTGATCGTGGTGGAGAGTATTTTTCCAATGAATTTGATTCTTTTTGTGCGGAACATGGTATAATCCATGAGAGGACACCTCCCTATTCACCTCAGTCAAATGGGGTAGCCGAAAGAAAGAACCGCACTCTAACTGATTTGGTTAACGCCATGTTAGACACATCGGGTCTCTCCAAGGCATGGTGGGGGGAGGCGATACTGACTGCATGTCATGTTCTAAACCGAGTTCCCACAAAGAACAAAGAAATAACTCTACTTGAAGAATGGGAGAAGAAAAGGTTAAAACTCTCTTACTTACGAACATGGGGTTGTTTGGCGAAAGTCAATGTGCAATTCCAAAGAAACGCGAACTTGGTCCAAAAACGGTGGATTGTTTTTTCCTGGGCTATGCTTTTCATAGCATTGGTTATAGATTCTTGATTGTAAAATTTGAGGTATCAGACATGCATGTCGGTACAATCATGGAGTCGAATGATGCGACTTTCTTTGAAGATATCTTTCCCATGAAGGATATGGGTAGCTCATCAAATCAAGAGTTGCCTAGTTCCTCGACTTGGGATGTAGTTGCAATTTCTGAACCTACCATTCCGATGCAACTTCTTGAAGATCCCGTGGAGGACAACAATGAGACTCCTAAAAGCAGCAACAGACAGAGGACTGCAAAGTCTTTTGGTGATGATTTTCTTGTGTATCTCATAGATGACACTCCCAATTCTATTTCAGAGGCCTATGCTTCTGAAGATGCTGACTACTGAAAGGAGGCGGTCCGTAGTGAGATGGATTCCATCTTGGCAAGTGAAACTTGGGGGATAACTGATCGACCTTATGGGTGCAAACCTATAGGGTACAAATGGGTGTTCAAGAAGAAGCTTAGGCCTGATGGTACTATTTGAAAAGTACAAGGCACGGCTGGTGGCTAAGGGTTATACCCAAAAGGAAGGTGAAGACTTTTTTGATACTTACTCACATGTGGCTCGACTGACCACTATTTGAGTGCTACTTTCATTAGCAGCCTCACATGGTCTTCTCGTTCATCAAATGGCTGTTAAGACTGCTTTCCTAAATGGAGAGTTGGATGAGGAAATTTACATGGAACAACCAGATGGTTTTATAGTGGACGGTCAAGAAGGAAAGGTGTGCAAATTGTTGAAGTCTTTGTATGGACTTAAGCAAGAACCTAAGCAGTGGCACGAGAAGTTCGAAAGAACTTTAACAGCTGCAGGCTTTGTTGTAAACAAAACTGACAAATGTGTGTACTATCGACATGGTGGAGGCGAAGAAGTTATCCTTTGCTTGTATGTCGATGACATATTAATTTTTGCAACAAATTTGAATGTTATTAAGGAGGTCAAGAATTTCCTATCTCGTTGTCTTGAGATGAAGGATTTGGGAGTAGCGGATGTTATTCTAAACATCAAGCTATTAAGGGATGATGATGGTGGGATTACATTGCTTCAATCTCACTATGTGGAAAAGATCTTGAATTGCTTTGGTTATGATGACTGCAAGCCCTCTTCAACACCATATGATGCTAGCATGTTGCTTCGAAAGAATCGAAGAATTGCTAGAGATCAATTGAAATATTCTCAGATTATTGGCTCGCTAATGTATTTGGCCAGTGCCACAAGACCTGACATCTCTTTTGCTGTTAGCAAACTGAGCCAATTTGTTTCAAAACCAGGAGATGATCATTGGAAAGCTCTAGAAAGAGTTATGCGTTATTTGAAAGGCATTGCGAATTATGGAATTCACTATACCGGGCACCCAAAGGTGCTTGAAGGGTATAGTGACTCAAACTGGATCTCAGATGCTGATGAGATAAAGGCCACGAGTGGATATGTATTCACTCATGGAGGTGGCGCTGTTTCTTGAAAGTCTTGCAAGTAGGCCATCTTAACGAGGTCAACAATGGAAGCAGAACTCACAGCACTAGATACAGCTACGGTCGAAGCAGATTGGCTTCGTCGGCTCTTGAATGACTTGCCGGTTGTTGAGAAACCTATACCGGGTATCCTTATGAACTGTGACAATCAAACCGTGATCACGAAAGTGAGTAGTTCAAAGGATAACATGAAGTCATCAAGACATGTTCAGAGAAGGTTAAAGTCTGTCAGGAAAATGAGAAACTCCGGAGTTATTGCATTGGATTATATCCAAACGTCTAAAAATCTGGCAGATCCTTTTACTAAGGTTCTATCACGTAATGTGATAGATAATGCATCAAAGGAGATGGGTATGAGACCCGCAATATGAGTTGTTCACAGTGATAACCTAATCTATGTGATCGGAGATCCCGTGAATTAGATGTGGAAGACAAGCTGTTGGTCAACTAAGAGGAGAGTATCGTTACTATTTAATACCACTCCATGAAGATGCAATACTCTCCTAATATGCATGGCAAGTTGATGTATATCTTAATGTGTTCTGAGTGGCTTATTTAGCAGAGATGTTGTCCTACAGTACATCTTTTGAAGAACACACCTATATGAGTCTGATTGTTAAACGTCGCAATCTATGAGAGTAGAGTGCTCTCTAGTAAACTCATGAAAGGTCTCGGAGTATGACACATAAGCTCCACCCGCGGGGAAGACCCACGGTAGCCTAGTATCGGTCAAGGCATGAAGCTAGATTCGCAGATAACTTGCAGTTCAAGGCCCAGTCCACTGTTCAAGTTGCTTACTAGTGTAACATAGAGTTTTAGGTGGAAGTTCAACTTAACAGTCTCCACTACAGTACCGGTATGTAAAACAATGTTTTGGAACCAAAGGCAAATTTTGTGTGCCTCTGGGATCTGGTGGGGGATTGCTGGAATTTAATCGATTTTGGGCTACCCCAATAGCTATTTCTGAAATTCCTAATAAATCCTAGAGGCCCACACAGCCCATTCATGCATGGCAAGAGGTGAAACCAAAGTTTAGTCCCACATTGCTAGTTTGGTGGGAGTTGGACCTCCTTATAAGGGAGGATGTTTCCCCACATGCATGAGCATGAGAACAAGAGAGACATACACGCGCGCTCCTGGGGGGGCCGCCCCCCCCCCCCCCCCCCCCCGCCACGCCACGCCACGCCTCGTCACGACGCGTCGCGCCGAGCCGTTGTCTATATTTTTGCTGCGCACGATTGGTATACGAAAGGTCATTCGAAAGCTGAAAGTTTTTGCTGTAGTGGATATTGAATACGAACACTGCACCCTTCCTTTTCATTTCGTCTCCCTCTTTCCCTTCAGCTCCCGACGCAGCCTATTCGCCTCCTTCTCATGTGCCTATAAAAGAAAGGTCGCTCCTCTCCAGAGAGACACCAGAAGATCATCTCCCTCTCACCACCGAATTCCAAACATTGAGTTGCTATGATCTTCTCCATCCCGGCTTGCGGCGTGCACCGCAGGTCGGGACAGTAGGCCTCCGAAACCGCACCTCTTTGAGTCCTGTACGGGAGAAGGGTGATAAGGTTTTTGGGGAGCGCTCTGCGCGACTACTGACCGGTTCCTCACGGACGCTCCGGACACCGACGACCACTTCCCCAACGACGACTTCTTCCCCGACGTCGACGACCTCTTCGACGACATGGCTGGCGACGACACCGACCCCAAGACCGGGGCTTCTACCGTTGTTCCGTACGTCCTCGTGTTCTCTCTGTTTAAGATCATGCTTCAGTTTCCTGCTCTAGTTTTTCTTGCACTAGCCTCTGTTCCGCATATGTTTTATTCTCCTTCACACGTGCGCATGCTATTTTCCTTTTTTCTTTTAGATAACATGACTTGTTTCATCTCTACTATAATAGTCATGTTTTTCATGATATTTTATTTATTTTTCCTATTAATAAAATCATATGGTAAATTGCTCATATTTCCAACAAGCTCGGGGGTGCAATGCTCTGGCAGAAATTCCCGGCTCTCCCACTGATCGGTATGTGACCAGAACACCAGTAAAGACACCAATCTTATCCTTTGCCTCCTTGGCCCCTACTAGCGAGTGGGCATGAAACTCTCCGTGTTGCTCCGGCGGCCCAACCTTGGCATTTGTGAAGACGCCTGCACACATGATCTTGATAGTGCCACCTCGGTTTCCTCTTGTTTTACTTCATCTAGTTGATCTTCTCCAAACAATCTTGGTAAGTGCAGTTCCTCCGTGATCCACATTTCTTGTATTTCGGCACGTGTTTGGACCTTCTCAATGGGAAAGAAAAACACCTCGTAGTGCCGCGACACAACGGGGTCGAAGGCAAGGAACATGCCCTTCATGCGGCATGGCCATGGCGCCTTGGACGGGCGTGGCAACCGCGCCCACCGAGCATTCGCCGGGTTGCACACACAGTAAACCTTGCGCCCATCATATTCCGTGAGGAGGATCAATCCGTTGCAGTAGTGTACCACATCCGCCCAACTGTGCCCGATGAGAGGGTGTCGAAAAACAGGTCCGTCGGTGGCGGGGCGAAGAAAGAAGACTCGTAATTGAAGGATCCGTAGATGTTGGTGAAGATGCCGGGAAAGGCGTGCGGCCGAAGATAGTAGGGCAGAAGGAGCGTGTGGTTGTCGACGATGGCGCGCCATGCACGGCAGACGCACCGGGACTCGGCGAGGGCGCGGCAAGGAGGCGGCCGATGACTTAGAGGAGCACGTCGTAAGGGAAGCAGAGGCCTCGCCGTCGCTGGTTGCGTCCATCTGATCCAGCCGACCGGCAAGCGAGGGCACCAGATCGCTAGCTGGATCTCATGGATGGTTGCAGAAGAAATTGTGGTCGGGTCCATGATCTAGGGTTAGTTTTGGAACCAATGAATACAGACGAGTTGGTTCCAAGGTTTAGTAAGTACGTCGTACAACTTTTCTTTTACAGGATGTGTATACAAATAGCAACCGCTCCCTCCCTTCTATCTTTTCGATAAAAAGTGAATTTTATTCATGATCAATAGGATACATATGCAATGAGAGCACACTAGACGTCTGCATATCTAACCATCTAGGATGCACTCAGCCAACAACTCACAGACACAAAAACATACCAACAAATAGCAAAGCCACAAAGGATCAAAACTATGTGTAGGCAAAGAAAAAAAAACAAAGCAATCAGATCCGCGATGAGCAAACTATAACAATGACCATATCTGTACTGTTTAAACTAAAACAATGACCATATCTATATTGTTTATCTCGTGACACCACACGAACGACAAGATTCTTTTACAGCAACGCCTTTAGAAAAGGAGCGACACTCAAGTATGAACATCACTGGATCCAACCACCTAAAGCTAGAATTTAGGTTTTTACCTTGATGAATCTGTCTGAGCATTTCGAACATTGCTTTCAACAACGTAGCGACGTAAAAAACATCGCCATTGCCAGGTATACCCAGCTTAGACCAGACCTAGGCATTCACCCCGAAGCTCAAGTAATACCACCATCGAAGTCACTATGTGTTGTTGTCACCACTTTTTCGGGATCCCACTGCGATGTGATTGCCGTCGCCGCATAACCATCCCTCTACATCAAGACTTCGTTCATAGTTTGCATCACGCCGCCAAAATCTACCACCGGATTTAAAATGATGGAACTCTCACAAAATCTATGGATGGCGACCACAATCCACAGAGAGGACGCAGCCACAGGCCGAAGTGGTCACCACACATAGTTGTTGTCAAGGTCTGACCGGACTTAATTGACGGAGTTGAAGCCGTCTACCAACTTAATTGGCTGCCGCGTCATCTGCCGTCTAACTTTTTTTTTGTATTTTGCACTAAATGTAATCCCAACTAAATATACGGTAAAATTTCCTCTAGCACAAACAAAAAATTCGGCACCCAATAATATCATAAGTTCATCGTGTATATATCGGCCGACAAATTGCAACCCGGAATAAGACAGATAACAGAAATCCACGACAGCAACTTTGAAGTTACAGTGGCTGACAAACAGCAGCAGCAGCATACTGAACCAGGCCAAGGAGGGGGTTCATCCAAAGGAGGGAAAGCAACCACACAAAACTCGTGTATATTTACATGCCCAGGAGGAGTTTCGGGGTTTAATTACACAGCCCAGCACGCATAAAAGTCCACACGTTCTGCGGCATCAGGTGGACGAGACGGCGACGCCCGTCGTCTTAATTTACATACAGTTCTGCCGATGTCCTCATGCAATACATTAGTTTCAGGATACACCGTGTGTCGTCGACGGGAGGGTTATCATCAGCCCAATCGAGCGTTTCCATGGGGAGCCTGAGTCGGGTGGTTGCCTGCGACAAGAATGTCCTTGATCCGGTTTAGCGGCACGGCAGCCTGGTTGATTCTCTGAAAAGTAAACAAGTGTTTGATGTTTATTAGAACTCTGCTGTCAGTTGAGAATGTAAGTCCGAACATGATAGTTCGAACCTGACACTAACAGAAGTTGCTGAACTAGAAATGTCAGCGAAATTCTGATAGGCTACAGACTAACTCGGACAGGAGTTACTGAAGTCAAAATATCTTGGAAATTCTGGCACACTACTGGACAGACAACAAAACGTAGCAGGCAGAGCTTTTAAGCACAGGGAAAATGAACATAAGGACATGGATGATCCAGCAATCAGTAATACTATCAGACTAACAAAGTGTCTAGCACTATAAATCCAAACATGTTAGTACAAAACTGACACTAACAGGAGTCGCTGAAATATAAAGACAGGGAAATTCTAACATGACCAGGACAGGAGTTTCTGAAGTCGAAATATCTGGGCAATCCTGGCACTATCAGACAGGCAACAAAACATGATAGGCAAAGCTTTCAAGCACAGGGCAAATAAACACAACACGCATGATTCAGCGATCGATAATAGTATCAGAGCAACGTAGGCAATAATCTGATTTTTCCTCACAAATATAAAAATAACTTCCATGAAAGCAGCATGAATATTAGCTTTAAGATATGAACATATGTATATTGCCATAACCTACCTGAATTTCAGGCCAAACTAGTCTGTTCAGTTGCATGGAAAATTTGGCTAGTATGATCAAAAGGAAGGTGTCCCACGATTACCTCCTTGCTGCTGGCAGGTTGCAATTTGACCTGCTGAAGCTGCAGCTTGCCCTTCTGCCAGCGCCGCCGGAAATACGCCATCCCCATCAAAGCGGCGGCAGCCACAACGATAGGCCAGAGCTTGTTGCTCTCCTTAGCACTCCTGTACAGCGATATAAGTTGCTTCTGCCACCACGCGTTGTGTGGGGCTCCAGAACCATCAGGCTTGCTCTCTTCGCCGGAAGCAACAACATTGGACGAATCAGTGACAGAGTCGATATTTTGCAGAGTTGGTTTTTCTTCGGTCTCCTCCTTGGCACTCTCGGTGGCTTCTTTCTCAGCGTCAGTTGCACTGTAACCAGATGATGAGAACGTAACCGGGTCTTTCCCAAGCGGACTACCCCTGTGCAACTCGCTGCCATCATCAGGTTCCATATCAACAGAGGAAAGGCCTTTCCCTTTGTCGAAGGACGGGGTCCTGTCAAGACCACCATCCTTCAGTTTCTCCTGCCTGTCTTCCTCCCTATCATCATCATCACCCTTGTCAGAGACTGCTGCATACTGGCTGCCGTGCGCCTCCTGCCGCTCTATGCTAGTATCAGCTTCCACAAGGGGACTCTCAGGCTCATTCTGCAGCACCGAGAAATGGCCAGACATCAGCAGTGCCGTGGCTGCCGAATCGCCCCCCTCTGCGCCATACACCTGGCCTTCGGACTCCTCGTGAAAAGGTTCAGGTTCAGTTCTCTCCGGACCAGGTGCAGACGCATAGTTGGACGCGGTGAGCTGCACGACCTCCCAGTCGTTCCCACGGGGAGAGGTCTGCCCAGTGCCACTGTGGTGAGGCTCCATCTTCCAGCTGCAGAGATTGATCAAAGTCAGAAAAACTCATGGCACGCAATTGTACATAGAGATGTGCAGGTTTCAGCAAGGAATCATTCATAACTTGTACACTTGCTCAGTAGTGTGAAATCGACCTGTGCGGTTTCGCAGATGCAGTTCCCTGTGACTAACTGGGAGTTTAGAACGACTGACCCGTAGAAACTAGAAAAATACTCCCTCCGTTGACAAACATAAGATGTCGTAAAAAGAAAATCTGAATCGTGTGTACATAGGCACGTTTTAGTGTGTTTGTTGACTCATCGCAGTCCGTATTTGCGAACGAAGGGGGTGATAAACAGCAGACTGTCCTCCAGATGCAAATATTATAGGAGCTGTTTTAAGCTAGTAGAGCTGCTTTAAGCTACTAACTAGTAGAAGAATATATGCAGAAGTAACAGAGTTGGACCTAACGATTATCAAAGACCCCGGACAGACAGAGTTAGTACAAAGTTGAGTCATTTTTAAGTCACTTATTTTGGGACGGAGGGAGTAGCTCTGTTGATTTCAGGCGGCAGCAGCAGCAGCAGCATCAACAGGCATGCATCAGGAGTAGAGACGTACAGTAAGAGCAATCCAATCAGCCAAAACTAATACGCCCGCTAGAATCCCGAGCAGGCACAAGAAGGGAGAAGGAATACACGGCACGAGCAGTTAATCGGCTACCAGACGGGAGCGGACTGGAACCACCGTCCGGCCCGGAAACCCAGCAGCCGGCCGGAGACGAAGCGCGAGAGGGGATCCGGTCAGAGCCTCGGCCCGCCGGAGCGGGAGGGATTGGGGATCGGAGGAGGAAGGGATTGGGGTTGAGGGAATCCGTACCGGCGAGCGGAGCAGAGGAGGCTTCCGTCGCGGTCGCGGCGGCAGCAGCGGGCGATCGCCGAATTGTTAACGGGGAAAGTGGGGAGAGGACGAGAGTCGGAGTGAGGCGTGGCGTCACGTTTGCTTGCTTGCTTGCCCCTAGAGATTTTTTTTCCTTCCTCTTTTTTCCTTTCTTTTTGTTCCTAGTGGAGGTGGTGGAGAGAGGAGATATTTTCTACCGCGACCGCCAGAAGCCTCTGGCTGCCGGGCCGGGTTAGGCCGACGCTCTTGCGTCTCTCGAGAGAGAGGCTAACGATGGCCCCCGGCCGGGCTGGGTTGGGTAGCTTGATCGTGGAAGAAGCACCGAACAAGAATTAAGGCTACTCTTATCTCAAAAAATAAAAATAAAAGAGGAATTAAGGCTACTCCTTGTGGCAGAAGCATAGAACGAGTGTCGAAGTTTACTAAAAGATTGCGGGAAGGTTTACATTGAACATTGTAACGGGGAGTCTAATACAGTTGCACATGAGCTAGCTGGTTTTTGAAGCCATCGCCTTCGTCCAAGATAGGGTGAGCATGGGAAAGCCGGGTGGCGGCCAGCGGTGAGTTGAGCTTTGGCGATGGTGACCACTCAAGCTCGTGGAGGCCACGACACTGGCGAGGAATCTTCAGGCCTAGAGCATGGTGGAGATGGTCATGGCTTGGATCTCCTCTCCAAAGAGGTCATGGCCTGGATCTCTCCGAGCAGCCTCCGACGAGATCCACGGGACGGAGGCAAGACCCCATCTGGCAGAGGGGGCACGGGAAATGGCGAAGTACATACACGTCTTGGCCACTCCTCGACGGGGTGGAGGACGCATCGTAGTGGCGGAGGAGGGGAGCGATGGAAGTGATCAACGGGGACGGCTGAGTGGAGAGTCGTCATATCATCAACGGTCGGAACTCGCCACAGGCCACTAGCTTCGCGTATAACTGAGCCAATGTGGGGAGTCACGGGGAAAGAACACCGGTGGCCGCCGTTGTTGTAGCATTGACTAGTGCCCTCGTTGTCGTGACTGTCATCCTTGCCGCGATAAAAGGTTAGGCATGGGAGAGAGGACAATAGTGCACGTGGGGAGGGGGGCAGAGATAGCACGACGATGTGGGGTGGGTGACGGGTTTGACCAAATAATCCGTCTGGTGTGGCAAGGGAGGATAGAGAAAAACCGTTGTCAGGTGGCGGTTTTTCCACCGCAACCAAGTTTGGGTCCAAAGTTAACCGGTTCTAAGACTTGAGGGATCAAGTGCCTCCCAATTTTTTTGAAAGGACCAAGTGTATACTTTTCGTGAACTTGAGGGCTAAAAACATATTTTTCTTTAACTTAAAAGACCCGTGGTTGATGAAGTTAGATGAAACGATGTGGTTAAAGAGCATTAATTGTGTAGTACCAACAAGATCAAGAACTAGGTATTTGTGGAAATAAAATAATGTATATCGGATATTTTAAAATTGTGCATCGTATATTTTGAAAAATGTTCATCATGTGTTTAAAAAATGTTTGTAGTGTACTATGAAATGTTTGTCGTGTTTATAAACATAACATGATGGAAAAAAATAAAATGCAGGGTGAATAATATTTTCAAATTCACAAATAAATTTGTTGAATACTCAGTGAATATTTTCTAAAAAATGTGAACTTTTTTCTAAAAATACACTGAATTTTTTTCTGAAATACACTACTAATATTTTTTAAATAATCTCCATTGTGTTCTTTTTAAGTGTCAAGGTACGTGTTCCCATTTTTATTTTCAATTTCTATTTCTTTTTTTCATTGCTGCAAAGATTTTTCGGCAATGGTCATGATTTGAGTATTTGAGAAGCAAAGAGTGTGTGGAGAATCTAGGAACAAGATTGACACACGGGATTCACCCAGGTTTAGATTATTGCAAGCTAATCCTAACTGGATTATTAGTTCCTGGCATTTAAATCCCATTGGGCTATACTTTTTCTTGGCTAGTCCATTTGGATAGACTTTGATATGGACCACCAGCGAATTCCACCACCTTGATCACAAGATCGGATAAACACAATTTCCACCAACATATGCAAACATAAGTTCTAGAACCCTATTGAGTTACGCATGAGCTAGGCACTCATTTACACGAGATTCTTCTGTTCATATAATGATAGGATAATAGTTGGGTGTAAAATGGGAACAGAGAATAAACAAACACCACATCATGTTGTGATCCATCATTTCACTTCTATAATTAGGAATACATTTGTGCCTAAACTATACTATACTTCCAACCATACAAATTGAGTGCAAACTGAAAATAAGAATAAGTGAGCATCACATCATATATATTACAACGCTATAACCACGGATAATATAATTATCATTTTAAAAATATTGTAATGTGGATAAGTAATAAAAAAATTAAATCGATTTTTAATATGGTACATTTAATTTAAAATAAATATAAAGTTTTAGTATAAAACATAATTAACCACTACCAAAGTGAAACATAAATGAAAAGAAAAAAGAAAAAAAAAAGAAAAAAAAGAAAAAAAAGAAATAGAAAAGAGGAAAATGGGCCGGCCAACACGAACACGCATGCGTGAGGGGCGTACGTGACAGGTCGCTGGACGGGCGACATGTGTGCCGAATAGGATTCCCCATTTGACACAATCGAGCAAACACGTAGCCGCACTCTTTATTGGGCCATACATGTAGCCAGCAACACAGTGCAACGAATTGATCATTATAGCGATAAAATAGATTATTTTTTAAAACACAACATTTTTTTAAAATATGTTTAAGATATTGTTTGCTGAAAATTTATGAAGAAAATTCTAAATGTAAAATTTGCTTAATTTGTGAACATATTTTGAAGAAACATGGAATGTTTTTCAAATTTCGAACATAAAATAGGTCATTTTTTATATTTAAAACATTTTTTGGAAAAGTTCTAGATATTTTTTCAAAGTGGGCTGTTTGAAAAATAAAAATAAAATTATATAAATTCTGTAAGAAAAATTATCAAAAAAAGAAAAAATGTATACGAAGTGTTCACGAAACTTTTAGAATGTTGTCAAAACTAGACTCTGTAGAACGCTAGGCGGCCCAATTAATTCCCTCCCCACGCCTCTGTGCGGCGGGACGACAGTTTGGGCATTTCCTATACGGCGCTTAATGCCTCGTTACAGTACAGTTTACAAACGGACGCACACACCCCCTTGTGTTGGGCCAGCACATCTATGCTTTCTTTTGTCTGTGTGTATGCTTTTTTTCTGTTTTTAAACGCCAAAAAAGTGTGCACGAGTGTTACAACTTGCACACGCAACCTCTTTCTTTATGATAGCCAACCAGGAAACACAACGGAATATGGTTTGTTACTTCTTTTATTATTTTATTCTTTTGTTTATCTTATCTTATCTTTCTCACTTTTTCATCTTTATTTATTTTTCTTTTTTTCTTTTTTCTTATTACTTTTTTCTAAAAAAGTATGAACTTTTTAATCAAAATTGATGAACCTTTTTCAAATCCATGATTTGTTTCTCAAAATTTGGTAAACCTTTTTTTGAAAAATTGATTAAACAAATCGAATTAGTGAACTATATTTGGAAATCCATGAACTTTTCTTTAAGTTCAATGAACTCTTTTTCAAATTTTATGAATTGTTGCCAAAATTGATGAACTTTGTTAAAATTCGATGAATTGTTTTCTAATTCGGTGAACTATTTTCCAAAACTTATGTATTTTGTATTCAAAATATATGAACTTTTCAGATGGATGAACTTTTAAAAAAAATGATGAGCCTTTTTTGAACCAATGGAACCTCTTTTTTTAAAAATTCGATGATTTTTTTCTCAAAATCGATGAACTTTTTCTTTTTCCAAATTTGATAAACTTTTATCAACTAGTGAACTTTTTACAAAAAATCGTCTTCTTTTTCAAATTCATGAACTGTTTTCAAATTAAAAAAAACAGAACTGTTTTCAAAAAGTCAATGGTCAAATGGTTGACCAAGCAACAACTGACTCGACGACGCTGAGTTCCTGACCGAGTGAAGGAAACAGGGTTGCGATCGAGCGAAAAACGAAGGAGCAAACACATTCGTTAGGCCGGTGCTAGAGACACCAGTTTGGTGAACTGGCGCGTGAAGCGCTAATTAGCAGGACCCGACAGTTCATGTCCCTTGGTTTCAAACTTGATCCTCCCGCGGTGCTTGTTCATGCATCACCCCGCCTTCGTATGAAATTTCCTGCTCTCTCTTGCTTCCCCGTTCTTAAATATAAGTCTTCTTAAAGATTATACTGTAGACTATGTATGGACGTATATGGACATACTTTAGAGTGTAGATTCACTGATTTTGCTTTGTATGTAGTCCATAGTAGATTTTTAAAAGGGTTTATATTTAGGAACGGAGAAAGTATGAAATTTGAGAAGGTGGACTATGAGGGGATCATGCCATTGCCGGACAGCGTACAACAACTGACTAAGCTTGAATATCTGTCTGCACTACATCTACATGAATCAACTTGTGTGAACCAGAGGATAACAGGATGAAGCTTGCTCGCATCGGAAGAATGCTAGTCTGTTGTAGTATTGCTTTTTATACACATGTGGGCACGACTATCTTTGCATGATAATTGTTGAATTAGGTGTCTGTCTATAATTTGTTGTCTATTTAATGTCTAATTTATTTACTGACTGAAATACACCACGATTGCACTAATTATTACCCCCTTCGGTCCTTTTTAGTCTGCATACAAGTTTTGTCCGAAGTCAAAGTATCTCTACTTTGACCAAACTTATAGAAAAAATTATCAATATTCAAAATACCAAATCAATATTGTTAGATTCATTACGAAAGATAGTTTCATAATATATATATATATATATATATATATATATATATATATATATATTTGGTATTGTAGATGTTGATATTTTTTAATATAAATTTGGTCAAAGTTTGCAAAGTTTGACTTGACAAAAATCTAATACGCGGAGTAAAAAGGACCGAAGGGAGTATTCATCTCTAAGAAGAAAATAATTCTGGTTGTAATTGTGCTATAACATGGACAGCTATACATGCTCTGTTTTTCTGCTCTTGATGACTTGGCAGCACCAGGAGCCGAAATCTTTCACTGGTTTTGAAACTGACTGAACGGAAACCTTTCTTATTGGCAGAAGTTGGGGAAGGGACAAATACAAGACGTGATTGTCTAATGTTCAGAATTCAGAGACCTTTAATTCTTATTTGCAGGGAACCAGACAAGTCAGATGAACAAGACATGGAGGAGAAAACCACCTGCTGGAGTTGGGGAAGTGAAGAAGACGACAAGTTATTGTTGTCTAATGTTGAGGACTTGGGAGACAAATTCTCATTTGCTGGGAATGGGAAGAGAGAGACAACAACAACCCGCCGGAGGTTTTGATCGAGAGGGGAGAAGCTGGCCTGATGAAAGAAAGAGATACCAGAAATGCAGCAAATTTACACTCCATTTTCCTCACATTGGTAGAGATAGTCCAAAAGTACATTGAGGGTGGTCTTTACGGCTCCTACCAGAGATCTACGCAACTGAAAGTTTTTCCTAAAAGAATACTTATAACATGATGTTGAGATCATTGCGGACCGACAAGGCGACAACCATATCTATCATATGACATGTCTCGTAAAAATTGTTGCATTCAACATTCATATGTACATCATACCAGAAAATGAGTTGAATGAGGGTGGATTGGAGTCGAGACAGACAGACTGACTGACTCAACCCGGTGGTGGGAAGAAACACACTACAGCGCTCAGGCTCGGCTTGGGCTTGTTGCTCCATTGGCTTGGGAGTATAAGATAGAACGCAGCATCGAGCAGCAAGAATTCAGAGCACAAAATAACCACACAAGATCCTTGCAAATAGCTCGCAAAGCAAATCATAGACAAGAATTAACTGGCAGCACTAAGACAAGATATATATGAATCCAGCAATGCAGTACGCACCAAAACAACAGCAGCAAGGCTTACAGCTTTCACTTACCACGCTGTTCATAATTTGACCATTAACCATCTTAAGTGCCAATCAATCAACCACTAAGGTCCAAGTAGGTCCGAAATTCCAGAATACTGCATACACAAACAGCACATTAAGATAAGAGAATGACATCAGGTCTCTGAAGATAGCCACAGCCAGTAGGACATAAAGATTTCAATCTTCAAGGTGTCAACATATTGCTTGAATCGTCACACATCAGCATTGCCAAAAGACACCACCACCATTTCACCAAGCCTCCAAGTGATCCTAAAAGAACAAGATAAACAAGTGGACATCATTCATCAATTGGAATTGCTTCGCAGATAATGAAGATAGGTACGCTTTTTCATACAGTGTTATCTTAAACCTACAAAGAACACGATTGATGGTTGTTATCTAGTGCCGTGCGCAGATCGTACGGAAATCATCGTACGTGTAGCAGAACTCTTCATCAATATAATGTGATGGAAATCTTTGTCAAGTCTACCATCTGATCCTAAAACATTTAAATACGAGGATTTCATGCATCCAAAACAGTACCATCCAAACGTTAGCAGTGTCGAAGCTGCCACGAAAAGGTAAAGCAACTAAAAGATCATCTCAGGTGCACTCAATGAATGTTTAAAGATGCGCACAGGTTATAGAGAACTAGCAGGTCAACGGAATCAACATTTACTGTTATAACAGGCCAGTTATACAAACCATCAACCTTCTAAATTTACATCCTTCAAACCACAGAGTTACCTGTTATGCTTTGGCAACAGATGCAGGCTTTGTTGTTTCACCTCCAACCTTCACATGACTGCCTTCAAAGCTTGGGGTAGACAAAGCTTGATTGTTTGAACAGAGACCCTAAAGAATTTTCAGCTTATGTAAGTATTGTGACCAACCCAAAACAACTAGTGTGTTTCTACTCCGAATTAAAGTAGGCAGATCCGCTGATGTTGCCTCAATGGACATATACCGCTGTAAGCACTAAGCAGTGAACAGAATGTTGAACCCAACATCAAGAAATATACAAACATATGCTTGTGACAACAGTAACACTGGAAGGTCAGAAGGGTTTCCATCTTTGAACAAAACAGTTATAAAGCATAAGAATACCATTTACATATATCTATTAATTCTTCATGAATGGATGCCTTGACATGACTAATTCTTAATTTCTGCTTTAGGTGAATCAAGTGCTTCATTCGTCAAACAAAGAATAACGCCATAGTTCTGTTGGAAATATGCCCTAGAGGCAATAATAAATTAGTTATTATCATATTTCCTTGTTCATGATAATCGTTTATTATCCATGCTATAATTGTATTGATCGGAGGCTCAGATACATGTGTGGATACATAGACAACACCATGTCCCTAGTATGCCTCTAGTAGACTAGCTCGTTGATCAAAAGATGGTTAAGGTTTCCTAGCCATGGACATGAGATGTCATTTGATAACGGGATCACATCATTAGGAGAATGATGTGATGGACAAGACCCAAACTACAAACGTAGCATATGATCGTGTCAGTTTATTGCTACTGTTTTCTGCATGTCAAGTATATGTTCCTATGACCATGAGATCATGCAACTCACAGACATCGGAGGAGTGCCTTGTGTGTATCAAACATCGCAACGTAACTGGGTGACTATAAAGGTGCTCTACAGGTATCTCCGAGGGTGTGTGTTGAGTTGGCATGGATCGAGACTGGGATTTGTTACTCCGTGTGACGGAGAGGTATCTCAGGGCCCACTCGGTAATACAACATCACAATGAGCCTTGCAAGCAATGTGACTAAGTGTTAGTCACGGGATCTTGTATTTATGGAACGAGTAAAGAGGCTTGCCGGTAACGAGGTTGAACTAGGTATGGAGATACTGACGATCGAATCTCGGGCAAGTAACATACCGAAGAACAAAGGAAACATCATACGAGATTAACTGAATCCTTAACATAGAGGTTTGACCGATAAAGATCTTCGTAGAATATGTAGGAACCAATATGGGCATCCAGGTCTCGCTATTGGTTATTGACCGTAGAGGTGTCTCGGTCATGTCTACATAGTTCTCGAACCCGCAGGGTCTGCACACTTAAGGTTTGGTGACGTTTCGATAGTATAGAGTTATGTATGGTGGTGACCGAAGGTTTTTAGAAGTCCCGGATGAGATCTCGGACGTCACGAGGAGCTCCGAAATGGTCCAAAGGTAAAGATTCATATATAGGAAGTCCTATTTTGGTCGCCGGAAAAGTTTCGGACTCATCGGTAGTGTACAGGGAGTGCCGGTAGTGTACCGGGGGACCATCGGGAAAGGTATTTCGACCCAAGAGGCTTCATGGGCTGTGGGAGAGTGAATATCAGCCCTTAGTGGTCTGGTGGAAACTCCCACACAAGGCCCATGTGGCTGGAGAAGAAAACCCAATAGGAAAAGTTGGAAAAAGGAAAAAAAAGGACGAATCCTAGTCCTACTAGGATTGGAGGAGAGTCCTCCAATCCTAATAGGTTCGGCCGACCCTATGGGGCCTTGGACCTTGCGCCAGCCCTCCTCCTCCCTCCCTCCTATATATATTGGTGGACTTGGGTGATTTGCACCTGATTTTACGACCACGTGCTACCCGTTCCACCGGTGCTCCTCTAGATTGGATTTCCGTAGTGTTTAGGCAAAGCCCTGCCGAAATTGCTCTACCACCATCGCCGGAGCGCCGTCACGCTGCCGGCGAACTCTTCTTTCTCTCCACTTCCTCTTGCTGGATCAAGATGGTGGAGATCGTCATCAAGCTACACGTGTGCTGAACGCGGAGGTGTCGTCCGTTCGGCGCTAGATCGGACGGATCGTGATGAGATCGCGGGACGGATCGTGATGAGATCGCGGGATGGATCGTGATGAGATCGCGGGATGGATCATGATGAGTTCGCGGGACGGATCGTGATTGGATCGCGGGACGGATCGTGATGTGATTGCGGGACACTCGGCGATTTGGATCGCGAAGATGTTCGACTACACCAACCGCGTTTCTTAATGCTTCCCGCTTAGCGATCTACAAGGGTATGTAGATCCACCCTCCCTCTCATAGATGCTCATCACCATGGATAGATCTTGTGTGTGCGTAGGAAAAAATTTATTTCCCATGCAACATTCCCCAACAGTGGCATCATGAGCTAGGTCTATGTGTAGATGAGATCTCGAGTAGAACACAAAAGGTTTGTGGGCGTTGATGCTTAGATTGCTTCCTCCCTTGGTTGGATTTTGGTTCAGCGTTATTGTGAGATGAAGCGGCCCAGACCAACATTACTCGTACGCTTACGAGAGACCGGTTCCCTCGATCGCAACTTGTTGCATAGATGGCTTGCGGGTGCCAGTTTCTCTCACTTTAGTTGGATCGGATTCGACAAATGCGGTCCTTGAGAAGGTTGAAAAGCAACTAGTGTATCACCATTGTGGTTTTTGCGTAGGTGAGAATTGTTCTTGCTAGATACCCGTAGCAGCCACGTAAAACATGCAACAACAATTAGAGGACGTCTAACTTGTTTTTGCAGGGTATGTCGTGATATGATATGGCCAATTACATGATGTGATATATATGATGTATGAGATGATCATGTGATGTATAGGTTATCACGACTTGCATGTCGATGAGTACAACAACCGGCAGGAGCCATAGGATTGTCTTTAATTATTGTATGACCTGCGTGTCAATCATTAAGCGCTATGTAATGCTTTACTTTATCGCTACGGTAGCAATAGTAGTAGAAGCATGTTGGGCGCGACAACCCCGATGGCGACACGTTGATGGAGATCATGGTGTCGTGCCGGTGACGATGGATATCATGCGAGTGCTTTCTAGATGGAGATCAAAAGCACAAGTTCATGGCCATATCATGTCACTTATGATTTGCATGTGATGTTAATCCTTTTATGCACCTTGTTTTTCTTACGACGACGATAGCATTATAAGGTGATCCCTCACTTAATTTCAAGATAAATTGTGTTCTCCCCGAGTGTGCACCGTTGCGAAAGTTCGTCGTGTTGAGACACCACGTGATGATCGAGTGTGATAGACTCTACGTTCAGATACAACGGGCGCAAGCCAGTGTTGCACATGCAGAACACTCGGGTTAAACTTGACGAGCCTAGCATGTACAGACATGGCCTCGGAACACAAGAGACCTAAAGGTCGAACATGAGTCATATAGTAGATATGATCAACATAATGTTGTTCACCATTGAATCCACCTCAACTCACGTGATGATCGGACTTGAGTTGGTGAATTTGGATCATGTGTCACTCACATGACCTGAGGGATGTCAATTTGAGTGGGAGTTCTTAAGTAATATGATTAATTAAACTCATTATCATGAACATAGTCAAAGTGTCTTTGCAAATGATGTTGTAGATTACTAGCTCACGATGTAGCTCCCTTGTATTTTTATATGTTCCTAGAGAAATAGAATTGAAAGATGATGGTAGCAATATTGCGGACTGGGTCCGTGATCTGAGGATTGTCCTCTTTGCTGCACAGAAGGCTTATGTCCTTAATGCACCGCTCGGTGCGCCACCCCCTCTAGCGTCGTCTATAGATGTTGTGAACATCTGACAGGCACGTTCCGATGACTACTTGATAGTTTAGTGCATCATGCATTACGACTTAGAATTGAGGCTCCGAAACATTTTGAACGTCACGGAACATATGAGATGTTCTAAGAGCTGAGATTGTGATCTCAGGCTCGTGCCCGTGGTGCGAGATATGAGATCTCCAACAAGATTCTTTGCCTGTAAGATGAAGGAGAATAGCTCAATCGTTGAGCATGTACTCAGATTGTCTAGGTATTACAATCGCTTGAATCGAGTGGGAGTTGATCTTTCAGATAAGATAGTGATTGACCTAGTTCTCCAAGTCACTGTCACTAAGCTACTGGAACTTGGTGATGAACTATAAATTGCCAGGGATAGAAATAATGATTCCTGAGCTGTTCGCGATGTTTGACACCGCGAAGGTAGAAATCAAGAAGGAGCATCAAGTGTTGATGGTTAGTAAAACCACTAGTTTCGAGAAGGGCAAGGGCAAGGAGGAAAACTTCATGGATGGCAAGTCAGTTGCTGCTCCAATGAAGCAACCCAGAGTTGAACCCAAACCCGAGACTAAGTGCTTCGATTAGAAAGAGAGCGGTCGCTGAAGCGAAACAACCCTAGATACTTGGTAGATAAGAAGGCTAGCAACGTCGACAGAAGTATATTTGATATACGTGTTATTGATGTGTACCTTGCTAGTATTCCTAGTAGCACCTGGGTATTGGATACCGGTTCGGTTGCTAAGTGTTAGTAACTCGAAATAAAAGCTGCGGAATAAATGGAGAACTAGCTAAGGGTGAGATGACGATGTGTGTTGGAAATGTTTCCAAGGTTGATGTGATCAACATCGCATGCTCTCTCTACCTTCGGGATTAGTGACAAACCTAAATAAATGTTATTTGGTGTTTTACGTTGAGCATGAACGTGATTAGATCATGTTTATTGCAAACACGCTTATTCATTTAATTTAGATAATAATGGTTATTCTGTTTACATGAATAATACCTTCAATGGTCATTCACCCGGTGAGAATGGTTTGTTGAAATCTTGATCGTAGTAATACACATGTTCATAACATTGATGCCAAAAGATACAAGGTTAATAACGATAGTATCACATACTAGTGGCACTGTCGCTAAATGTCATATTGGTATAAAGCGCATGAAGAAACTCCATGCTGATGGATCTTTGGACTCATTCGATTTCGAATCGATTGAGATATGCGAACCATGCCTCTTGGCAAGATGACTAAGGACTCCGTTTTCCGGATTGATGGAGCGGGCAAGTGGTTCATTGGAAATGATACATGTTGATGTATGGAATCCAATGAGTTTTGTAGCGTACGGTGGATATCATTATTTTCTTACCTTCACTGATGATTTGAGTAGATATAGTGTATATTTACTTAAAGAAACACAAAGTCTGAATCGTTTGAAAGGTTCAAGAAAATTCAGAGTGAAGTTTAAGATCATCGTGACAAGAAGGTAAAAATGTCTGCGATATGATCGTGGAGGTGAATGTCTGAGTTACGAGTTTGGCATACAACTTTAGACAATGTGAAAGTTGTTTCACAACTCACGCTACCTGGAACACCATAGTGTGATGGTGTGTCCGAACATCATAGGCGTGCTCTATTTTGATATGGTGCTTGCTATGATGTCTCTTATCGTTTTGTTACTATAATTTTTGGGGTTATGCATTGAGACAACTACATTCACTTTAAATAGGGCACCATCTAAATCTATCGAGATGATACCGTGCGAATTATGGTTTGATAGAAACCTAAGCTGTAGTTTCTTGATGTTTGGGGCTGCAACGCTTGTGTGGAAAATGTTTTCACCGAATGAGCTCGAACCCAAAGCGGACAAATGCATCTTCATAGAATACCCTCAGAACAGTTAGGTGAACCTTCTATCTCAGATCCAAAGCATGAAAAATTTTGTTGCTAAAACCGGGTCCTTTTTCGAGAAAAAGTTTCTCTCGAAAGAATTGAGTGGGAGGAAGATAGAACTTGATGAGGTTATTGAACCTTCGTTTCAACCAGAGAGTAGCGCAGCGCAGAAAGATGTTTCTGTGGAACCTACATCAGTTGAAGAGGAAGTAAATGATGATGATCATGAAGCTTCGGATCAAGTTACTGTCGAGCCTCGTAGGTCGACAAGGATGTGTACTGCTCCTGAGCGGTATGACAACCCTGTATTGGAGGTCATGTTGTTGGACAACGATGAACCTACGAACTATGGAGAAGCGATGATGGGCCCGGATTCCGACATGGTTAGAGGCCATGAAATCCGAGAAAGGATCCATGTATGAAAACCAAGTATAGACTTTGGTGGACTTGCTCGTTGGACGGCAGGTCGTTGAGTACAAATGGAATTTTTTTAAATGAAGACAAACACTGATGGTGAATGTCACCATTTATAAAGCTCGACTTGTCGCAAAGAAGTTTCCGGCAAGTTCAAGGAGTTGACTACGATGAGACTTTCTCACTAGTAGCGATGCTAAAATCTGTTAGAATTATGTTAGCAGTTGTTGCATTTTTCAATTATGAAATATGGCAGATGGATGCCAAAACATCATTTCCTTCCTTAAGGAAAGGTTGTATGAGATACAACCAGAATGTTTTGTCAGTCCTAAGGATGCTAAAAGGTGTGCAAGCTTCAGTGATCCTTCTGTGAACTGAAGCAAGCATCTCGAAGTTGGAATATACACTTTGATGAGGTGATCAAAGTTTTTGAGTCTATACAAAGTTTATGAGAAACTTGTATTTACAATAAAGTGAGTGGGAGCACTATAGAATTTCTGATAAGTATATGTGAATGACATATTGTTGATTGGAAATAATGTAGAATTTCTGGAAAGCATAAACGATCGTTTTGAAAAGTGATTTTCAAAGGAAGACATGTATAAAGCTACCTAATTGTTGAGCATCAAGATTTATAGAGATAGATCAAGATGCTTGATGAGACTTTCAATGAGTACATACCTTAATAAGATTTTGAAAGAGTTCAAAATGGATCAGTTAGAGAAGGAGTTCTCGCCTGATTTGTAAAGTGTGAAGTTGAGTGAGACTCAAAAGCTCGATAACGGCAGAAGAAAGAGAAAGGACGAACGTCGTCCCCTATGCCTTAGCCATAGGCTCTGTATAGAATGTCATGTTGTGTACCGCACCTGTGTGTGCCTTTCCATAAGTCTGTCACGGGGTACAAAAGTGATCCAGGAGTAGATCACTGGACAGCGGTCAGGATTATCCTTAGTAACTAGAGGACTAAGGAAATATTTCTCGATTATGGAGGTGATAAAGAGTTCGTCGTAAAGAGTTACGTCGATGCAAGCTTTAACACCAATCCAGATGACTCGTAGTAGAAATCTGGATACGTATAATGGAGCAGCCATTTGGAATAGTACCAAGTGGAGTGTGGTAGCAGTGTTTACGGTTTGACATAGAGATTTGCAAAGTACACATGGATCTGAATGTCGCAGACCCATTGACTAAAAGACCTCTCTCACATGCAAAGCATCATCGATCCCCAGTACTCATTGGGTGTTAGATTCATAACAATACGAATCACATAGTGATGTGAACTAGATTATTGACTCTAGTGCAAGTGGGAGACTATTGGAAATATGCCCTAGAGGCAATAATAAATTAGTTATTATCATATTTTCTTGTTCATGATAATCGTTTATTATCCATGCTATAATTGTATTGATCGAAGACTTAGATACATGTGTGGATACATAGACAACACCATGTCCCTAGTATGCCTCTAGTAGACTAGCTCGTTGATCAAAAGATGATTAAGGTTTCCTAGCCATGGACATGAGATGTCATTTGATAACGGGATCACATCATTAGGAGAATGATGTGATGGACAAGACCCAAACTACAAACGTAGCATATGATCGTGTCAGTTTATTGCTACTGTTTTTTGCATGTCAAGTATATGTTCCTATGACCATGAGATCATGCAACTCACAGACATCGGAGGAGTGCCTTGTGTGTATCAAACGTCGCAACGTAACTGGGTGACTATAAAGGTGCTCTACAAGTATCTCCGAGGGTGTCTGTTGAGTTGGCATGGATCGAGACTGGGATTTGTTACTCCGTGTGACGGAGAGGTATCTCAGGGCCCACTCGGTAATACAACATCACAATGAGCCTTGCAAGCAATGTGACTAAGTGTTAGTCACGGGATCTTGTATTATGAAACAAGTAAAGAGACTTGCCGGTAACGAGGTTGAACTAGGTATGGAGATACTGACGATCGAATCTCGGGCAAGTAACATACCGAAGAACAAAGGGAACATCATACTGGATTAACTGAATCCTTGACATAGAGGTTCGACCGATAAAGATCTTCATAGAATATGTAGGAACCAATATGGGAATCCAGGTCCCGCTATTGGTTATTGACTGTAGAGGTGTCTCGGTCATGTCTACATAGTTCTCGAACCCGCAGGGTCTGCACACTTAAGGTTTGGTGACGTTTCGGTAGTATAGAGTTATGTATGGTGGTGACCGAAGGTTGTTCAGAGTCCCGGATGAGATCCCAAACATCACAAGGAGCTCAGGAATGGTCGGGAGGTAAAGATTCATATATAGGAAGTCCTATTTTGGTCGCCGGAAAAGTTTCGGGCTCATCGGTAGTGTACCGGGAGTGCCGATAGTGTACCGGGGGACCATCGGGAGAGGTATTTCGACCCAAGAGGCTTCATGGGCTGTGGGAGAGTGAATATCAGCCCTTAGTGGGCTGGTGGAAACTCCCACACAAGGCCCATGTGGCTGGAGAAGAAAACCCAATAGGAAAAGGTGGAAAAAGGAAAAAAAAAGGGACGAATCCTAGTCCTACTAGGATTGGAGGAGAGTCCTCCAATCCTAATAGGTTCGGCCGACCCTATGGGGCCTAGGACCTTGCGCCAGCCCTCCTCCTCCCTCCCTCCTATATATATTGGTGGACTTGGGTGATTTGCACCTGATTTTACAGCCACGTGCTACCCGTTCCACCGGTGCTCCTCTAGATCGGATTTTCGTAGTGCTTAGGCAAAGCCCTGCCGAAATTGCTCCACCACCATCGCCGGAGCACCGTCACGCTGCCGGTGAACTCTCCTTCCTCTTCACTTCCTCTTGCTGGATCAAGACAGTGAAGATCATCATCAAGCTGCACGTGTGCTGAACGCGGAGGTGTCGTCCGTTCGGCGCTAGATCGGACGGATCGTGATGAGATCGCGGGACGGATCGTGATGAGATCGCGGGACGGATCATGATGAGTTCCCGGGACGGATCATGATGATATCGTGGGATGGATCATGATGAGATCGCGAGACGGATCGTGATGAGTTCGCGAGACGGATCGTGATTGGATCACGGGACGGATCGTGATGTGATCGCGGGATGGACCGTGATGTGATCGCGGGACACTCGGCGATTTGGATCGCGAAGATGTTCGACTACACCAACCGTGTTTCTTAACGCTTCCCACTTAGTGATCTACAAGGGTATGTAGATCCACTCTCCCTCTCGTAGATGCTCATCACCATGGATAGATCTTGCGTGTGCGTAGGAAAATTTTTGTTTCCCATGCAACGTTCCCCAACAAGTTCCATAAAGGGTATGATATATCATAAGGGCACACTATCAGCTTAGAACTGCTGCATTATTGACGAGTCACAAAATGGAAATCATTTACAGCAGATTCCCACAAGGCCACAATAATCCACTAATTGAATTCAATGCTATCGGTAAATAAAAATTGCATATAAATGATCCAGGGTTTCAAACGTAGCAAGAAGCTGTAGCAGCAGCATTTTCACACAATATTCATGGGCTCACCTTATCATGTAGTACCAAAGAAGGAGGCCAGGCCATGACGTAGGGATAAACTGGTTTGTCATAATCCTCATAGATCATTTTCAGCTCTGCAGTTTCGAGACAAAAAGATAGCAACAACTGAGGAGCTTTAGTATCATGATCAGTACACAGGTACACGGTTCCATCGATAACCTCGATAAGCCGCACAACGATATCACCATCATCGTAGTCATCATCGTCGTCGTCATCATCATCATCATCATCATCAACAACAACAACAACATCATCATCATCACCTTCTGAAAACTTAATGAACTGATAAATTGTTTCCAAGGGAAATGTTTGGTCTAGTATCCACCCCTCGACGCCATTGTCATCGCGTCTTCGGAAGTAAACATCAAGCGAGCAATCACGCGACGAATGTGGGGAAACGGTACAGGGCCTCCTGTCCTTGGTATTTCCAATAACAGAAGCACGCTGACAGTGTATTGCCACTGCCAAGCGCGGCGGCCAATCCATTTTAGTGAATTGCAGCGTCGCAGGGTTGAACGCGATTATGTAGGGTGCCCGTGTGTGGGTCACATAGACGGAGCCATTCACCATCTTACTTGTTAGGTGACCCTCTTTGGCGCCTCGAGGAAAATCCCAAGGGACTTTGTTGAGCCTATAGGTGAATCCTCTCACGGTCTCAGGGAAAATGTCCCGCTTACCAATCCAGCTGTCCGACGAGAAGACACCGGTGTTGGCCGCCCGACGGCAAAGATGATCGAAATCGGAATAGACCACACGGATGGGCATTCCCGGGTCCTCTTCCGAGGAGACTATGTGGAACTAATAGTTGGGACTGAACCACACGCCGGCCGGCGAGTGGAAGAGATGCAGTGCCCGTGTGAGAGGGTTGTAGGCAGCTATCTTCTCGGCCCACCGGTTGAAGAGCACCGCGTAGTCGTCGCAGCATCGCTGAATCACCCAATTTTCTTTTGCATTATAATCATCGTCGCCGTCCTTGCCGTTCTTCTCCTCGTCTTGGTCGGTGTCCTCCTCCTCCTCCTCCTCCTTGTTCTCATCCTCTTCGTGGGTGCCCTCCTCCTCCTCCTCCTCCTCCTTGCTCTCCTCATCTTCATCCTTGTTGTCGCCATCGCCGTGGCCGTCCCGGAGGGGGACTGGGACGCCGGCGTGGGAGAAATCGCCGCCGCGGACAGCGGCCGCCAAGTCTCGGTCGGAGCAAGGGTCGTGGGTGTAGAAAGGTGGTACCTTGGGCCCCCAGGGGCCTCGGACGAAGAGGCCGACAAAGGGAGACGGATGGAGAGCCCGGAAGTTAGGGCGGAAGGCAGGACACGAACGGACGGCGCGAAGGAAGGTGCGGCAGGAGAGAGCGGCACGGACGAGGCTCACGAGGGATGGGAGGCAGAGGAACACTCGGCGGAGAAGGTCGTCATGGATATCAAGCACTGTGGTGGGGCATTTTGCTCGAGTGGTGGTGATGGTGGGGATGTTGGGGAACGTCGCATGGGAAACAAAAAATTTCCTACGCACACGCAAACCTATCCATGGTGATGAGCATCTACGAGAGGGAGAGTGGATCTACGTACCCTTGTAGATCGCTAAGCGGGAAGCGTTAAGAAACGCGGTTGGTGTAGTCGAACTTCTTCGCGATCCAAATCGCCGAGCGTCCCGCGATCCAATCACGAACCGTCCCGCGAACACATCATGATCTGTCCCGCGAACTCATCACGATCCATCTCACGATCTTGATCACGATCTGTCCCGCGAACTCATCACGATCCGTTCCGTGATCACATCACGAACCGTCTCGCGATCTCGATCACGGTCCTTCCGATCTAGCGCCGAACGGACGGCACCTCCGCATTCAGCACACGTGCAGCTTGATGACGATCTCCACCGTCTCGATCCAGTGAGAGGAGGTGGAGAGGAGAGAGAGTTCACCGGCAGCGTGAGGGCGCTCCGGTGATGGTGGTGGAGCAATTCCGGTAGGGCTTCGCCTAAGCGCTGTAGAAAACCGATCTAGAGGAGAAACTATGCACCGGTGTGACGGGTAGCACGTGGCCGGAAATTCTGTCCAAAAACCACCCAATCCACTAGTATATATAGGAGGAGAGGAGAGGAGAGGCAGACAAGGCCTTTGGGTCGGCCGAAATAGGAGGTGGGAAGCAATCCTACTTCACCTCCAATCCTAGTTGGAGTAGGATTGCCTCCTATTGCCTGATTTTCCACTTTTTGCTTTAGGACTTTCTCTCCTGCGCCATGGGCCTTTGTGGCTCTTTTCCCAGCCAACTAAGGGCTGGTTATTATTCTCCCACAGCCCATGGACCTCTTGGGGTCGAAATACCCCTCCCGGAGGCCTCCCGGTACACTACCGATGAGCTCGAAACTTTTCCGGAAACCAAACTGGGACTTCCTATATATGAATCTTTACCTCCGGACCATTCCGGAGCTCCTCATGATGTCCAGGATCTCATCCGGGACTCCTAACAAACTTCGTTCACCACCATACATAACTCTACACTACCAAAACGTCACTGAACCTTAAGTGTGCAGACCCTGCGGGTTCGAGAACTATGTAGACATGACCGAGACACCTCTACGGTCAATAACCAATGGAGGGACCTGGACGTCCACATTGGTTCCTACATATTCTACGAAGATCTTTATCGGTCGAACCTCTATGTCAAGGATTTAGTTAATCCCGTATAACGTTCCCTTTGTTCTTCGGTATGTTACTTGCCCGAGATTCGATCGTCGGTATCTTCATACCTAGTTCAACCTCGTTACTGGCAAGTCTCTTTACTCGTTCCGTAATACAAGATCCCGTGACTAACACTTAGCCACATTGCTTGCAAGGCTTGTTGTGATGTTGTATTACCGAGTGGGCCCTGAGATACCTCTCCGTCACACGGAGTAACAAATCCCAGTCTCGATCCATGCCAACTCAACAGACACCATCGAAGATACCTGTAGAGCACCTTTATAGTCACCCAGTTACGTTGCGACGTTTGATACACACAAGGCACTCCTCCGATATCCGTGAGTTGCATGATCTCATGGTCATAGGAACATATACTTGACATGCAGAAAACAGTAGCAATAAACTAACACGATCATATGCTATGTTCGTAGTTTGGGTCTTATCCATCACATCATTCTCCTAATGATGTGATCCCGTTATCAAATGACATCTCATGTCCATGGCTAGGAAACCTTAACCATCTTTTGATCAACGAGCTAGTCTACTAGAGGCATACTAGGGACATGGTGTTGTCTATGTATCCACACATGTATCTGAGTTTCCGATCAATACAATTATAGCATGAATAATAAACGATTATCACGAACAAGGAAATATGATAATAACTTAATTTATTATTGCCTCTAGGGCATATTTCCAACAGTCTCCCACTTGCACTAGAGTCAATAATCTAGTTCACACCACTATGTGATTCGCATTGTTATGAATCTAACACCCAATGAGTTCTGGGGCTCGATCATGCTTTGCATGTGAGAGAGGTCTTTTATAGTCAACGGGTCTGCGATATTCAGATCCGTGTGTACTTTGCAAATCTCTATGTCGAACCGTAAACACTCCTACCACAGTCCACTTGGTACTGCTTCCAAATGGCTGCTCCACTATATGTATCCAGATTGCTACTACTAGTCATCCGGATTAGTGTTAAAGCTTGTATCGACGTAACTCCTTACGACGAACTCTTTATCACCTCCATAATAGAGAAACATCTCCTCAGTCTCTTAGTAGTTACTGAGGATAATCTTGACCGCTGTCCAGTGATCCACTCCTGGTTCACTCTTGTACCCCCTGACGCACTCATGGCAAGGCACACACAGGTGCGGTACACAGCATGGCATAATATAGAGCCTATGGCTAAGGCATAGGGGACGACGTTCGTCCTTTCTCTTTCTTCTGCCGTTGTCGAGCTTTGAGTCTCACTCAACTTTCACACCTTACAAATCAGGCGAGAACTCTTTCTCTGACTGATCCATTTTGAACTCTTTCAAAATCTTGTCAAGGTATGCACTCATTGAAAGTCTCATCGAGCATCTTGATCTATCTCCATAGATTTTGATGCTCAACAATTAGGTAGCTTCATCCAGGTCTTCCTTTGAAAAACACTTTCCAAATGACCGTTTTATGCTTTCCAGAAACTCTACATTATTTCTGATCAACAATATGTCATCCACATATACTTATCAGAAATTCTATAGTGCTCCCACTCACTTTATTGCAAATACAAGTTTCTCGTAAACTTTGTATAAACATCAAAAACTTTGATCACCTCATCAAAGTGTATATTCCAACTCCGAGATGCTTGCTTCAGTACATGGAAGGATCACCGAAGCTTGCACACCTTTTAGCATCCTTAGGACTGACAAAACCTTCTGGTTGTATCACATACAACCTTTCCTCAAGTAAACCATTAAGGAAATGATGTTTTGACATCCATCTGTCATATTTCATAATTGAAAACGCAACAACTGCTAACATAATTCCAACAGACTTTAGCATCGCTACGAGTGAGAAAGTCTCATCGTAGTCAACTCTTTGAACTTGTCACAAACATCTTTGCAACAAGTCAAGCTTTACAAATAGTGACATTCACCATCAGTGTATGTCTTCATTTTAAAGATCCATTTGTACTCAATGACCTGCCGTCCAACGAGCAAGTCTACCAAAGTCTACACTTGCTTTTCATACATGGATCCTATCTCGGATTTCATGGCCTCTAACCATTTGTCGGAATCCGGGCCCATAATCGCTTCTGCATAGCTTGTAGGTTCATCATTATCCAACAATATGATCTCCAAGACAGAGTTGTCGTACCACTTAGGAGCAGTACACATCCTTGTCGACCTACGAAGTTCGATAGTAACTTGATCCTGAAGCTTCATGATCATCATCATTAACTTCCTCTTCAACTAACGTAGGCTTCACAGAAACATCTTTCTGCGCTGCGCTACTCTCTGGTTGAACAAAGGTTTAACAACCTCATCAAGTTCTATCTTCCTCCCACTCAATTCTTTCGAGAGAAACATTTCCTCGAGAAAGGATCAGTTTAAGCAACAAACACTTTGCACTAGGATCTGAGATTGAAGGTTTACCCAACTGATCTTAGGGTATTCTATGAAGATGCAATTTGTCCGCCTTGGGTTCGACCTCATTAGGTGAAAACATTTTCCACACAAGTGTCACATCCCCAAATATTAAGAAATGACAGCTTAGGTTTCTATCAAACCATAATTCACATGGTGTCATCTCAACGGATTTAGATAGTGCCCTATTTAAAGTGAATGTAGTTGTCTCTAATGCATAACCCCAAAATTATAGTAGTAAAACGACAAGAGACATCATAGCACGCACCATGTCCAATAGAGCATAACTATGATGTTCGGACACACCATCACACTATGGTGTTCCAGGTGGCGTTTAGTTGTGAAACAACTTTCACATTGTCTTAAGTTGTATGCCAAACTCGTGACTCAGATATTCACCTCCACGATCATATCGCAGTCATTTTTATCTTCTTGTCACGATGATCTTTAAACTTCACTCTGAATTTGCTTGAACCTTTCAAACGATTCATACTTGTGTTTCATTAAGTAAATATACACTATATCTACTCAAATCATCAGTGAAGGTAAGAAAATAACGATATCCACCGCACGCTACAAGACTCACTAGATTGCATACATCAACATGTATCATTTCCAATGAATCACTTGCCCGCTCCATCCAACGGGGTCCTTTAGTCATCTTGCCCAAGAGGCATGGTTCGCATGTCTCAACCGATTCGAAATCGAATGAGTCCAAATATCCATCAGCATGGAGTTTCTACATGCGCTTTATACCAATATGACATTTAGCGGCAGTGCCACAAGTATGTGGTACTATCATTATTAAATTTGTATATTTTGACATCAATGTTATGAACATGTGTAATACTACGATCAAGATTTCAACAAACCATTCTCACTGGGTGCATGACCATTGAAGGTATTATTCATGTAAACAGAATAACCATGATTCTCTAACTTAAATGAATAACCGTATTGCAATAAACATGGTCTAATCATGTTCATGCTCAACGCAAAACACCAAATAACATTTATTTAGGTTCGTCACTAATCCTGAAGGTAGAGAGAGCATGCGATGTTGATCACATCAACCTTGGAAACACTTCCAACACATATCGTCACCTCACCCTTAGCTAGTTCTCCGTTTATTCCGTAGCTTTTATTTCGAGTTACTAACATTTAGCAACCGAACCGGTATCCAATACCCATGTGCTACTAAGAGTACTAGCAAGGTACACATTAGTAACTCGTATATCAAATATACTTCTATCAATGTTGCCAGCCTTCTTATCTACCAAGTATCTAGGGTTGTTCCGCTTCAGCGGCCCCGCACCTCATAACAGAAGCACTTAGTCTCGGGTTTGAGTTCAACTTTGGGTTGCTTCACTGGAGCAGCAACTGACTTGCTATCCATGAAGTTTCCCTCCTTGCTCTTGCCCTTCTCGAAACTAGTGGTTTGATTAACCATCAACACTTGACGCTCCTTCTTGATTTCTACCTTCGCGGTGTCAAACATCGCGAACAGCTCAGGGATCAACATTTCTTTCCCTGGCATTTTATAGTTCATCACCAAGTTCTAGTAGCTCAGTGACAGTGACTTGGAGAACTACAACAATCACTATCTTATCTGGAAGATCAACTCCCACTCGATTGCAGCGATTCTAGTACCCAGACAGTCTAAGCACATGCTCAACGATTGAGCTATTCTCTTTCATCTTGCAGGCAAAGAATCTAGTTGGAGATCCTATATCTCGCAACTCGGGCACGAGCCTGAGATCACAATCTCAGATCTTAGAACATCTCATATGTTCCGTGACGTTCAAAACGTTTCGGAGCCTCAATTCTAAGCCGTAATGCATGACGCACTAAACTATCAAGTAGTCATCGAAACGTGCCTGTCAGATGTTCACAACATCTACAAACGATGCTAGATGGGGTGGCGCACCGAGCGGTGCATTAAGGACATAAGCCTTCTGTGCACCAATGAGGACAATCCTCCGATCACAGACCCGGTCCGCAATTTTTCTACCAACATCTTTCAATTCTATTTCTCTAGGAACATATAAAAATACAAGGGAGCTACAGTGCGAGCTAGTAATGTACAACATAATTTGCAAAGACACTTTGACTATGTTCATGATAATGAGTTCAATTAATCATATTACTTCAGAACTCCCACTCAAATTGACATCCCTCGGGTCATTCGAGTGATACATGATCCAAATTCACCAACTCAAGTCCGATCATCACGTGAGTTAAGGTGGCTTCAATGGTGAACATCATTATGTTGATCATATCCACTATATGACTCATGCTCGACCTTTCGGTCTCTTGTGTTCCGAGGCCATGTCTGTACATGCTAGGCTCGTCAAGTTTAACCCGAGTGTTCTGCGCGTGCAAATCTGGCTTCCACCCGTTGTATGTGAACGTAGAGTCTATCACACCCGATCATCACGTGGTGTCTCAACACGACGAACTTTCGCAACGGTGCACACTCGGGGAGAACACAGTTCATCTTGAAATTCAAGTGAGGGATCACCTTATAATGCTACCGTCGTACTAAGAAAAACAAGGTGCATAAAAGGATTAACATCACATGCAATTCATAAGTGACATGATATGGCCATGAACTTGTGCTTTAGATCTCCATCTTGAAAGCACCGGCATGATCTCCATCGTCACTGGCACGACACCATGATCTCCATCATCTTGATCTCCATCAACATGTTGCCATTGGGGTTGTCACGCTCTGCATGCTTCTACTACTATTACTACCGTTTAGCGATAAAGTAAAGCATTACATAGCGCTTAATGATTGACACGCAGGTCATACAATAATTAAAGACAACCCTATGGCTCCTGCCGGTTGCCGTACTCAACGACATGCAAGTCGTGAAATTCTATACATCACATGATCATCTCATACATCACATATATCTCATCATGTAATTGGCCATATCACTTCACAACATACCCTGCAAAAACAAGTTAGACGTCCTCTAATTGTTGTTGCATGTTTTACGTGGCTGCTACGGGTATCTAGCAAGAAAGATTCTCACCTACGCATAAACCACAACGGTGATACATAGATTGCTTTTCAACCTTCTAAAGGACCGCCTTTGTCGGATCCGGTCCAACTAAAGTGAGAGAAACTGAAATCCGCAAGCCATCTAAGCAACAAGTTGCGTCGAGGGAACCGGTCTCTCGTAAGCGTACGAGTAATGTTGGTCCGGGCCGCTTCATCTCACAATCCCGCTGAACCAAAATCCGACCAAGGGAGGAAGCAATCTAAGCATCAACGCCCACAAACCTTTTGTGTTCTACTCGAGATCTCATCGAACCATCAACCTAGCTCATGATGCCACTGTTGGGGAACGTCACATGGGAAACAAAAAATTTCCTACGCACACGCAAACCTATCCATGGTGATGAGCATCTACGAGAGGGAGAGTGGATCTACGTACCCTTGTAGATCGCTAAGCGGGAAGCGTTAAGAAACGCGGTTGGTGTAGTCGAACTTCTTCGCGATCCAAATCGCCGAGCGTCCCGCGATCCAATCACGAACCGTCCCGCGAACACGTCATGATCTGTCCCGCGAACTCATCACGATCCGTCTCACGATCCGTCTCACGATCTTGATCACGATCTGTCCCGCGAACTCATCACGATCCGTTCCGTGATCACATCACGAACCGTCTCGCGATCTCGATCACGGTCCTTCCGATCTAGCGCCGAACGGACGGCACCTCCGCGTTCAGCACACGTGCAGCTTGATGACGATCTCCACCGTCTCGATCTAGTGAGAGGAGGTGGAGAGGAGAGAGAGTTCACCGGCAGCGTGAGGGTGCTCCGATGATGGTGGTGGAGCAATTCCGGCAGGGCTTCGCCTAAGCGCTGTAGAAAACCGATCTAGAGGAGAAACTATGCACCGGTGTAACGGGTAGCACGTGGCCGGAAATTCTGTCCAAAAACCACCCAATCCACTAGTATATATAGGAGGAGAGGAGAGGAGAGGCAGACAAGGCCTTTGGGTCGGCCGAAATAGGAGGTGGGAAGCAATCCTACTTCACCTCCAATCCTAGTTGGAGTAGGATTGCCTCCTATTGGCTGATTTTCCACTTTTTGCTTTAAGACTTTCTCTCCTGCGCCATGGGACTTTGTGGCTCTTTTCCCAGCCCACTAAGGGCTGGTTATTATTCTCCCACAGCCCATAGACCTCTTGGGGTCGAAATACCCCTCCCGGAGGCCTCCCGGTACACTACCGGCACTCCCGGTACACTACCGATGAGCTCGAAACTTTTCCGGAAACCAAACTGGGACTTCCTATATATGAATCTTTACCTCCGGACCATTCCGGAGCTCCTCATGATGTCCAGGATCTCATCTGGGACTCCGAACAAACTTCGGTCACCACCATACATAACTCTACACTACCAAAACGTCACTGAACCTTAAGTGTGCAGACCCTGCGGGTTCGAGAACTATGTAGACATGACCGAGACACCTCTACGGTCAATAACCAATGGAGGGACCTGGACGTCCACATTGGTTCCTACATATTCTACGAAGATCTTTATCGGTCGAACCTCTGTGTCAAGGATTCAGTTAATCCCGTATAACGTTCCCTTTGTTCTTCGGTATGTTACTTGCCCGAGATTCGATCATCGGTATCTTCATACCTAGTTCAACCTCGTTACTGGCAAGTCTCTTTACTCGTTCCGTAATACAAGATCCCGTGACTAACACTTAGCCACATTGCTTGCAAGGCTTGTTGTGATGTTGTATTACCGAGTGGTCCCTGAGATACCTCTCCGTCACACGGAGTAACAAATCCCAGTCTCGATCCATGCCAACTCAACAGACACCATCGGAGATACCTGTAGAGCACCTTTATAGTCACCCAGTTACGTTGCGACGTTTGATACACACAAGGCACTCCTCCGATATCCGTGAGTTGCATGATCTCATGTTCATAGGAACATATACTTGACATGCAGAAAACAGTAGCAATAAACTAACACGATCATATGCTATGTTCGTAGTTTGGGTCTTATCCATCACATCATTCTCCTAATGATGTGATCCCGTTATCAAACGACATCTCATGTCCATGGCTAGGAAACCTTAACCATCTTTTGATCAACGAGCTAGTCTACTAGAGGCATACTAGGGACATGGTGTTGTCTATGTATCCACACATGTATCTAAGTTTCCGATCAATACAATTATAGCATGGATAATAAACGATTATCACGAACAAGGAAATATGATAATAACTTAATTTATTATTGCCTCTAGGGCATATTTCCAACAGGGGAATCCAGCCAAATGAAATATATATTTTTTTGAGGGGGGAAACTAGCTTTATTGCTCAAAAACCACATATTGTGGGATACAAAAAGGATCATGAGGGTGGAGCAACCACACATGTCGCCCCTGATCCAGAGAGTATGAGAAGTTAGCTAGCTTATCAGCGTCTAGGTTTGTGTTTCTACCTTCAAAAATAATATTACAATTAAGAAGAGATGCACGAAAAGAAATTTCTCTAATAATCGAAGCATAAAATCCATCACTGCCACTGTTGATATCTCGAACAACTTGCTTAGCGTTTGAAGCGATAAGAATGTCTTACAGCCGTAGATCTTTTGCTAGCGCTAGGCCTTCCTAGATAGCGATTGCCTCCATCGCTGCCACGTTCGTGACGCCATGAATAACCAGAGACGAACTTCCTAGGAACCTCCCCTGAGCATCCCTGCAAACCGCAGCACAAGCTCCTCTCGCGTGAGATCGTGCCATTGTTGCATCTGTGTGGATTTTTGCAAACCCAGGAGGAGGTGCACGGGATCTGTTGCTTACTCTCTGTGATCCCCGCCTAGCATGGTTCACCGCCGACTTGATCATATCCAGTTCTTGGATGAACCTGCATATGAAGCGATGAGTAGCGTCGGGACTCTGGTAAATCTTCTCATGAATAGCTTGCCTCCTCGCCCACCAGATAGCCCACAATGTGACTGATAACTTGACGAAAGCCCCATGCGATAATGAATCCTTCATGAAGAACAGCCATTGCTTCGCACTAGGTTCAGTAGTTTCTCGTAGATGCTTAGCAAGCTCTCCATCGACCAAAGCCCATACACATCTCGCCACGGTACACTCCAACAACGAGTGTCTCCAAGAATCAGCTGCCCCGCACAGGCCACAAGATGAGGAGGTGGACATTTTGCGGTGTGCTCTAACATCCTCCGTTGGCAAAGATTGTTTAGCAAGACGCCATAAGAACATTCTAATTTTGCCCGGGACCTGTGTCTGCCATAGCTGCTTCCAGGAAGCCTTATCGCAGTCAACACTAGAAGAACCAGCATCACCCTCCAGCCAAGCTTCACGTCTTCGCTTACTCTCCACCAACATTATGTAGCATGACTTAACGGTGAACTGTCCGCTTTTCTCAAAGTGCCATGCCCACCAATCAGGGACTGCTCTGGTACAGAGAGGAATAGCTCGGATTGCTGGCACGTCAATGGACAGAAATACAGTGTTAAGCTTCTCAACATTCCACATGGTTGATGTATGGTCAATTAGCTCCGACACCAAGCTTGGAGGGTCCTGTATAATGCATCCATAAGGCTGCGGCATCTCATCCCTAGGGATCCAATTATTATCCCAAATTCTGGTCGTTGATCCATCGCCAATGCGCCTAATAATACCTTGTTTCAGCACATCCCTTCCGTCTAAGATTGATCTCCACACTTGGCTCGGTGATCCTCCCAACTGGGCTTCCAGAATAGTTCCCTCGGGGTAGTAAACAGCTTTTAAGATCCGGCCACTCAGGGACGCCGGCGACTGAAGCAACCTCCGTGCCTGTTTAGCCAAGAGGGACAAGTTAAAAAGCTCAAAATCTTTGAAGCAGAGGCCCCCCAACATCTTTGGCTGAGTCATGGATTCCCAAGAAACCCAATGCGGCCTTCTTTTGCCATCTTTGCTGCCCCACCAGAATTTCCGAATTAGCATGTTCAGATGCTCACAAAGTCCTCTCGGCAACCTAAAGCAAGACCTTGAGAAGACCGGGACCGCCTGGGCAACAGCCTTAATCAGAACTTCCTTCCCTGCCGATGACATGGTATGCTCGATCCACCCCTGGACCTTGCTCCAGAGATAGTCTTTCAGATACTTGAAAGCTCCGTTCTTAGATGATCCCACACTCGATGGCATCCCCAGATATTTCTCATTGAGAGTCTCGTTTGGAACTTGAAGAACCCCTTTGACCTCGTCTCTGATAGTCATTGGGCAGATCTTGCTAAAGAAGATCAAGGACTTTTCATAATTAACTCTCTGCCCGGAAGCCTAACAATATATATTCAACATATGGTTTACCTCTCTAGCCCCATCACCACTCGCCTTAACAAACAGCAGGTTGTCGTGAGCAAATAAAAGGTGATTAACAGGTGGAGCCAGAGGTGCCACCTTTAACCCGCTCAAATTGGATGACTCATCATAAGACTTTAGGAGGCACGAAAGGCCCTCTGCTACAATTAGGAAGAGGTATGGGGAGATTGGGTCTCCCTGTCGAATACCACGAGATGGCTTGAATTCATCTAGCTTCTTACCATTGAAAAGGACAGAGAATGTGATATTTCTGACCATTCCCATCACCACATTAACCCAACTTTCTACGAATCCCAACTTCAACATTATTGCTTGCAAATAGTCCCATTCGACCCTATCATACGCCTTCATCATATCAAGTTTTAACGCACAGTAGGGGTTCCTCTTAGCTTTCTTTCTCTTCATAAAATGAAAACACTCATAAGCTGCAATGATGTTGTCAGTAATAAGCCTTCAAGGCACAAAAGCAGATTGTTCTTCTGAAATAATCTCTGGAAGCACCAATTTCAGTCTGTTGGAGATAACTTTGGAAGCAATTTTGTATAACACATTGCACAAGGAGATGGGCCTGAACTGAGAAAGCATCGTTGGGTTTTTTACCTTTGGAATGAGAACCAGCAGCGTATCGTTGATGCACGCGGCTGATTCTGTCCCATTTATAATTCGCAGCACCGTTGTGGTGATAGCAGCTCCACAAATCTCCCAATGCCGCTGATAGAAATGAGCGGGGAAACCATCAGGGCCCGGCGCCTTTGTAGGGAACATTCGAAAAAGGGCTTGCTTAATCTCATCTTGGGAGTATTCCGCAGTTAACATCGTATTCATTTCCGCTGTCACCTTGGAAGGCACGTGATCTAGAACCCGATTCATATCGTGGACACCTTCAGATGTGTAGAGCTCTTTGTAGAAATTAGTAGTCAACTCCCCCATGACCTCCTCATCTTCTATCATCACACCGTTGGGCTGCTTCAAAGCCCTAATGCGGTTCTTCCTTCGGCGACGGCTCGCCCGCAAGTGGAAGAAATATGTGTTCTTATCTCCATGGGCTAACCACTCAATGTTGGCTCTTTGACTCCACAGGATTTCCTCTCTATTATAAAGCTCTACTAACATGTCACAGATTTTGACTTCACTGTGCGTCGGTCCCAACCTCCTAGGGGTTGCTCGAAGCAACGCCAGTTCCGTCTGCAGGTTTTTTATCTCCCGTCAGACATTATCGAAAACTGTTCTATCCCATGCGCCCAGGTCATCTGACAGGGTTTTCGGTTTTTCTTTTATTAACAAGACTGAAGAGTCATTGCCATTGCCCCAGCTGGTGCCAATTACAGAGTTTAGATCCTCATGTGTCTCCCACATCATCTCATACTTGAATCCCCGAGGCCATCTGATACTTGGATGTCCATTGCCCACAGTCAGCACCAGAGGGCTGTGATCGGATGTGGCTGTTGTGTGATGCTCCAACTGTGCTAATGGATATATCAAGCACCACGCCGCTGATGCCACGCACCGGTCCAGCCTGACTCGGGTAAAAGTTCCACCAGCCACCTTCTTCTCAAACATCCATGGGATCCCCTTGTAACCAATGTTAGTTAGGCCACAAGTGTCAATGGCTTCTCTGAACCCGTCCATCTGTGCTTGGCTCTGGTCTCCCACTCCGTCATGCTCATGGGCATGGAGTACTTCATTAAAATCCCCCATCACAATCCATGGCAACTGGCTAGAGTGGGCAATCCCTTTTAGAGTATCCCATGTCTTATATCTATCATGCACCTGAGCTTCTCCGTAGAGGAATGTGACATGAGAAGAAGAACCACCAAGATCATCCACCTCAACATCAATGTGATAACGAGAGTATCCAATAACTAAACTTTTATTGAGTCATTCCAAAAGATACATAAACCTCCGCTTCTGCCAGTATTACTCACTGAAAAACTTTTATTAAAACCTAACGACCTAGCATGACCCTCAACCCTAGACCCCTCAATCTGGGTTTCAAGAACACACAAGATCGTGAGGGCAAAACACTTCGTGAGATCATTAAGCTCTCGAATTGTCACAGGGTTGCCCGCCCCGCGACAATTCCAGCACAAGACACTCATTGTGCCCAGCGGTCCTCCTTGAGAGAGGCCGCCGATTTTGCATTAGGGGTTTTGTTGGGTTGGATAACTCTCTTTATTCCATCCTTCTCCACGTTGTTGGTCCTAGGGCGTTTCGGGTCTTGTTTGGCTGGCGGACTTGGTGGTATAGCCGGTGATGGGAGTGCCAACAAATTGCTACGAAGATTATTAGGCTCACCTCCTTGCTCAGCAGTCATCTTCCTATTTTCTTCGGCATCCACCATTCTCTGATCCTGATCGTCCTCCTCATACTCATCACCTTCCTTCATGCTCGTCTCTCTTCCTCTGAAAGGAGCTCCTCTACCTCTTCCACGGCCCCAACCAGAGCGGCCACGACCTCTTCCTTCACCAGGACCTCTGCCCGGCCCTCTAAACCAAGTTGCTCGCAGGTCCTTGAACACTAGAGCTCCTGGGGGGTGGATTCCATCCCCATGTTCTTTGAACCGATGCCCAAGATGGCCGCAGACTGCACACCAGTCGGAGAGACGTTCATATTTCGGCATGAAGAACTGTCTCTTGCCACCTTTTACGACCGAAACCGCGTTCTTGAGGGGTTTGTGGACATTGATCTTCACCCTGACTCGGGCGAAGTTTCCTTCAAAATCATGAGATCTCGGTTCTGCGTATATGAACTCACCGACTTTGCTTGCCAGAGATTTGATCATGGTAAAATAGCCATCGGGGAGATCGTGGATCTGAACCCAAATCTCAATCTCATCCAGGCCTATCTCCGATGGCTTCGTGAAACCATCATATTCCGTCATAACCACAGCGTTGCTTTTAAACGTCCACGGCCCATCTGCCATTCCCAATCACCCAAGCAGGAGAATTGCATCGAGTAAAGGTTATCCTCCAACGAATGGATCTTCACCTCTTGCGCCAAGTCCCAAGCTGCTCGCATATTGCGATAAAACCAGTATTGGCTATAGGTTTTTTGGGTGTGCACCCTTGCCAACGCCATCCACCTGATCGCTTCCGTCGGAGGAGCCTGCTCGTCCTCGAACACAACATCATCAGTGTCTTCTTCGGTGAGCCCGAGCCTTTGCATCATGTCCTCGACCTCTTTTTCCTTTGATCCCGACCCAACAGCCGAGGTACTCATTATCGAAAAAACCCTAACCCTACGAAACTAGGTCACCAGGCGGATAAACCCTAGCTAGCCTATCCCTAAAACCTGGACAGCGCAGTCGAACCAAGACCGGGCAGCGATGCAAGATCGCCCCTTGAACAGTCTGAGTTCGCCGGCGATCCAGGGACGGAATAGACGAGGGGAGAGTTGTTCTCAACGGCAATGTGGAAGTCGTCGAGTGGAGAAAGAGCCCTACCTACGTAAGGAGGGGATTCGTAACACACGAATTAACTCAGTTGCCGAATGAAAATATTTGGTCTGTGTCTCCCGTGAGTGAGAGAGATTTCTCAAAGCCCGAATTTTGGGCCCAGGCCTGTAGGGGAGGCTGCATGGGCCACGCCGATCAAGCCTGGATCAACATTCAGAGAAAAAAAAAATCATAACATTCGTATTAGCATGAATGAAGTTCCTGCCACTACACCATCAGTATCGTACAATAAAGATTATGATTAATGGTACAAGGACAGGATGAGTATGCTTAAATTTAGTATTGTGTACTTATGCGAGTTCGCTAAGATTATTTATGATATACGACAAGTGCGTCAAGCATCTGGAAGTGCCTCAATAGCAGCGACTGCAACATCGGTATCGTATGGTAGTACGTCCGGAAGCATTTCGAGTGCCGTCAGAAATGACTTCCTCATGTGCGGGACCTTGTATCGGTTACCTCCTTTCTGGTTCAGTACCTCTTGCATACATGACCCGAGGGTAAGAAAAATATGGTTGCTTCTCTCGGCCGTGTACGTGTCATGTGCTTTTTGCACCTTCGCACCAATATCAACAATTTTACCGGGAGACATCTTGTCTATCTTATCTGCACATCGTACGACTTCAAATCCAACTATAACCTACCTTGTACAATAATATTGAACACAATTTCAACGGATAGTCTGAAGCTTGTTACTCTCTTCAACACTACTCCAACGATATCATTGGAGTGGTAATACACTCCAGCGATATAAGTTATTTTCTCCAACATGCATCACGCGGGGATCTAGAACCTTGAAGGAATCAATGGCACGGTCCATACTTTGCATGGTTGGACCTTCTTCAGTCGTCTCTTTGATGCTCTCGGTATTTAGCTAGCTTATGATTCTTTCTCACCTTTTATTGCACTTTTACACGGCAACCAGGACCTCCTATTTTGCGTGTTGTGCATGGAACAGCAATGACACGCGCACTTGTGCTTAGAGAGGGCCGGCCCAATCGTCTTGTTTCAAGCGGTTTTATTTCTCTCTCTTTATTTGGTTTTTGTGTGGGTAACACATGCGTTTTTAAATACTTTTCTCGATTTTTTCTTCATAAATTATTTTTTTTAATGATTATTTCAAATAAAAGTTTACTCGTTCTAAACAATATTCATGAATTTGAAAATTTTCCGGGTTTTCAAAATGCTTTCAAACTCTAAAAAAAAGTTCACAAAGTCAAAAATGATCATGAATTTTGTTAAAAAATATTTAATTCGTTAAAAAAATTTATGGTTTTGGAAAATTGTCATATTTCAAAACATATCAATGAATTACTAAAAAACTAAAAATTCAAACAATATTCATGGAATTGAACATATACTTGCAGATGATAACTGATCGCTATTTTTTTCAACAAATCATTATTTTCAAAACAAGTTCATGAATTTGCAAGAATTTCTAGAAAAATGAATAATATTCAAAAAATCGAAAAACTTATTGCCGATTTGATAAATATTTGTGATTTGGAATATTGTTCAATAAACTCAAAAAATGTTTGCAAGTTTTAAAAATGTTCCCAAATTTGAAAATGATCGGGAATATAAAAATGCTCATGAATTGAAAATATTCCTGGATTTCATAAAAAAAAATAGTGAACTGAAAAATGTATTAAAAAAAGATAGAGTGAAGTGGATGTAATCTCTATGTTATATGTAGACCAAAACTAGGCCGAGAGGAATCCCACTCTACGGTGCCCTTGTTGCCCCTTATCTAGCTCCACTATGGAACATGGTATTAGAGCTTAGGCTATGGAACTTGTCGTGTAAAGTTTCCATCTAGTTATGGTTTGTCTTCCTCTCAGGACGATATGTTGCCACCGTCAAGAATTGTCTCCCCTACCTCTCCATCGATCCACTGGGTGTCCGTCCTCAATCGGGGGTGTCCGCCTGTGACGCTCTCGGGTCCTGGCGGGGCGATGGTTGGGAAAGGAACTAGGGTTTCTCCAAAAAAAAGACTCGATTATCTCCAATCAGGTTAGGGATAGCGATGGCTTCGACGAGGCTTTGGGTGCTGCTACAGTAGGATCACGGAGATCGACGACGTGGAAATAGTGATGAAGGAATTGGATCTGCCTGAGGTGGATCTGGACGATGTGGTGTTTGATGAGAAATCTGCACCATCGAAGGCCACTCATTGGATCACCCTCGCTAGGGTTCAATGCACCAAAACCTACAGTCAATTATGGTTCTTCAGGAACATGAGAGCAACCTAGGATCTTGCCAAGGAGGCGAAGTTTAAGCATATGGAAGAAAATCTCTACACCGTCCAATTCTCATGCCTAGGGGATTGCGAGAGAGTTACTCAAGAGGGCCCGTGGCACTTCAGGAGCGATGATGTGATCCTCAAGTCGTATGACAGACTAGCTAAACCTACAACAGTCCCGCTTGACACCATTCAGATCTGGGTGCAAGTGCGTGATGTGCTGCCTCTATATGTTCATCTTGTTCCATGCCTTGTGGCAAAGGTGAGTGAAGTGTTGTTCGCTGAACCCCAATCGTCAGACTTTACATGCAACTTTTACCCTTTTTGGATCAGGATCAACGTCACAAAGCCTCTAAAGAACGCAGTTTCCATGATCCGTGATGGAAAGCACCAGATATACAGGGTCAAGTATGAGAAACGCTCTGATTGGTATGTTGTTTGTGGCATGTTGGGATACCTCTTCAAGGAGAAAGACACTGGAATCCATCCACGGTCTACACCGACCTTAAAGGATTTACATGCATCATCAACTATGCGCACTGGCCAAGGGACATGTGGTGGACGGGAACACAGGGGTGGACGTCGAGGCGGTCTCAATGGTGGCTGCGGGAATGACGCATTTTCTGGTGGCAATGATGGAGTGGGTGGTCAATGGGCTGATAGTACTACTGAATATGGTTCTGGACATGGTTTCCAAAGGCAAGATGGCATTGGTAAAGGGGTTGAAATTGACCCAGATGCAGGGATGGGTGAAGACGAAAATAATAGAAGGAGGGGTGATGACCCACAAGTATAGGGGTCAATCGTAGTCCTTTCGATAAGTAAGAGTGTCGAACCCAACGAGGAGCAGAAAGAAATGATAAACAGTTTTCAGCAAGGTATTCTCCGCAAGTGTTGTAAGTAACAGTGATAGATAGTTTCGTAGCAAGATAATTCATAACAAGTGACAAGTAACAATGGTAGCAAGTATGCAGCAAGATAGCCCAATCCTTGTTATAGCAAAGGATAGGCCCGAAAGTACTCTTATATGAAGCAAATGCTCTCGAGGACACATGGGAATTTCTGTCTAGTCATGATCATCATGTTGAGTTGATTCACGTTCGTTACTTTGTTAATTTCATATGTGGGTGGATCGGTGTAAGGTGTTGTTCTTGATTGAACAAGCAACCCACTTATGATTACCCTCTCGCAAGCATCCTCCTATTGGTTTGATAACCTTGGTTCTCACTGAGGGAAATACTTATCTATATTGTGTTGCATCATCCCCTCCTCTTCGGGGAAAAACCCAACGCAGATGACAAGTATCAACTGTCTCCTCTTCCATGGCACTATCTCCCTCTCTTTCTCACCACCGCTCCACCACAAGAACCCCTTAGCCAGCAGCCCTGCATGGAGGGCATTTCTCATTGAGTGCTCGCTCGGAGACCGTACCAAGTTTGTGAAGACCATGGAGGTGTGCTCCCGGTTCAAGAGCATGGACGAGATGCAAAAAGGGGCAGGCATAGTGTTGTTGAAGGCGATGAAGACAGGGTTGAGGAGACTGACATGTGACCCAATCAAAGGTGCTATATCCGTGGACATACTACGGTGGGAGATGGATGAGGCCGAGTTGGCCGATCCAGGTCTAAGAGCCAGATGGGTCAAGTGCAGGCTTGTCAGGGCTCCTGATGACTAGTCACACGTTGTTGTGGCTCCGACCACCATCGTTCCAAAGGACGAGGGTGATGAGGAGATGGTGGGTGCTGCCAATGGTGAATCGGTGGAGCCTCTGGATGGTGGCAATACCAAAGTGGTTGTGATGGTGGTCAAGGCGCCTAAGCCAGACGACCATGAACTGCACTTGAGGTTCATGATTACAAGCCTCAAGGCTACCGCTACTCCAAGCGCATCCAAGCTCGTCGCTGCCAGGATGTGGTGCTTGTTGGGATGGATGTCAATGAATGTAAGCTTGATTTACCCCCCCCCCCCTTCAAATTGTGCTCGATCCCATTCGAACCGCTCAAATCTCTAATCAAATATGCCTAAATCGGGTACCAAATCAAACCCGAGGTAGATTGGATGCCTACTGCGTCATGCGTAAATTGAATGCGGGCAGGATAATAGAAAGGCCTTACCGACATTGACGAACGCATATCGATGAGGTGATGAGGCTGGTGTTCGACGTTGGTGCTAGTTGTTTAGATCTTCGCTTCACTGATCGTCGTCCAGATCTTGCGCCTGTCACCGCCGGTGTGAGATTGGAGAGAGGGAGAGGGAGCGGTAAGAGAATGGCTAGGGGAGTTATTGTGGCGCTTTGCGAAGCAACGCGACATCTCGAACGTGGCTCCTTTCTTGTAGCCTCTAAAGCCCATGTGCCTTGAGTTGCATCTCTCGGGCCTGGCTTTGGGAAAGTGGTTGATTTGAGTTTCGTCCTCAACTAGGCCGGAGGTGCTTTAAGATTCATGTGCCCGAAATTTTGATGCAAGACAAGCAACCAAACAAGTCAAAATTGCATCGCGCGAGACTGGACTCACGAGTTTACAAAGCATATGAATTGATGTCGAAGAAAAAGAAATCATTCGTTCATTAGACTACTGCAACACTAGTATTATCGTTTCATTCAGATTAACACAAACCATACCTAATAAAAAAGAACGGTGTGTTTCTCTGATTTTTTGGTCCGTCCACAAAATCTAAGTTGTCCATAACGTTGAAGTACATTACCCTCAAGCCACCCGTAAGTGAAAGATAAGAACTCTTCGTTAATTGTTTTTGTGATCTTTTTTGTTTATCACCAAAGCTGCTCCTAAAGTGAAGTTGCCCATCATGTCACCCGTAAGTAAAAGAAAAACTCTTTGTTAATTGTTTCTGTGATTTTTACGTTTGTCATCAAAACTCCCCCTAAAGTTAAAGTAAATTACCCACCACGCCACCAGCAAGTGAAAAAAAATCTTCGTTAATTGTTTTTGTAAATATTTTGTCTGTCATCAAAACTGCCCTTAAACTTCAAGTAAATTACTCTTCGCCACTTGTAAAAGTGAAAAACTGAGTGTTACTCCGAATTATTTGTATATCATAGGGCCCTTCAAATTTTTATCCATCATCAGACTGATCTTTTTTTCCTTCTCATACACGTATCGAGAATGTACTAAAAAAAATACACGCATCAAAGATCAAGTCCAATATCGATGCACTGTGAGCATGTTAGAATGCACGTGACTTACATCTGCATGCATGCCGGTTGGTGCACAAATATTCATATATGTGTATATACAGAGAGTGCGAATATTTAGAACTTGATTTAAAGACCAGGATTTTTAGTATCCCGTTGCAACGCACGGGCCCTTTTGATAGTTTTGTATAACAGAGCGTTCGTTCATCACTGTTTATTATTATTCAATAAACAGAGCCCTCGTTTTTCAGTAAACAAACTGTATGGATGTCGAAATTCCTGGGTGCAACTTTAAAAACAAGAATAGTAAACATGTTTTTTGTCGGTGATAATACTAGACATGTCGTATAACAATCTGCGCATTTGTTGGCTTTGGTGGACCTTGGACTGATAATACTAGACATTTCCGTTTCATTCAGATTAACATTCACAAATCATAGGCAGCGACAAGCACCAAAGGAACAATAAAATCGTCACGGACGAGACATGGATGAAACACTTATTCTGCTCGTCACTGTCGTTGATGAGCATCTCAATGAACTCGAGGACCATGAAAGAGGTATTATCCGTCTACAAGCGAGCAAACAAAGCGGCAAAATATGTCGCTAAAGGAAAACGAATTTGCTTCATCGCTGTTCTTGACTCGCTTACTCAGGTTTGTACAATCTGCAACCTCGGCGTGCTGTCCCAGTCCCAGATGACAAAGCTTGAATGAAAAGGTTGATAAATTAAAAGTTTGTTGTTGGGTGCAAATGATTAATTAGCTCAAAATTATACATTCCAAAGCATGTAAACTTTTCCCCATGCCCAGAGGAATGAGTTGGAAGTGGATATGGAGAAAGCGAAGAAAGGAAAGCCTCGATACAGAGTTCTTCAGTAAACAGAGTGTTCGTTCTTCAGTAAACAGAGTGTTAGTTCTTCAGTAAACAATCTGTAGGACAACATTAGCACTTACGTTTCATTCTAATTAACATTCACAAATCATAGGCAGCGACAAGTGGCAAAGGGAACTACGTAGACTCTATTCCGTCCAAACCAGATCAGCAAGAGTTCTCTGGCATTCACAACTCACAAGGCTTGATGTCAGAGCAACAAAAAAAAAAGTTTCATTCAGATTGCCTTGGACAAATCACAGGCAGCAGAAACAGGATGCATTCCATTCCAACCAGATCCACTTTCGATACAAGCACCAACGAGAACATTGGCCAAGAACTAATCTACCAACCTAAGTCTTCACCACGACACAGTATTCTTAAGATCTCGGAGGCTCTAGAACTCCTGGGACTGGGACGCGGACCCGCCGGTGCCGGCGCCCTTGCCGGCCTTCTTGGGGAGCAGCACGGAGTGGATGTTGGGCAGGACGCCGCCGGCGGCGATGGTGACGCCGCCGAGCAGCCGGCTGAGCTCCTCGTCGTTGCGGACGGCGAGCTGGATGTGGCGCGGCGAGATCCGGGTCTTCTTGTTGTCGCGCGCCGCGTTGCCGGCCAGCTCCAGGGCCTCGGCGGCGAGATACTCGAGCACGGCGCAGAGGTAGACGGGGGCGCCCGCGCCCACGCGCTTCGCGTAGCGGCCGACCTTGAGGTGCCGGGCGACGCGGCCGACGGGGAACTGCAGGCCCGCCTTCACCGACCGCGACACCGACTTGCTGCCCTTCGGCTTGCCCCTCCCGCCGCCGGCTGCCGCTGTCGCCATCTTCGGGATGGGGTGGGGAGGATGGGATGCTGCTGCGGTGGTCGACGGAGAGATGGCCGGAGTAGTGAGATTGCTGGAGGCAGAGAGGATGGTGGTGGATTGGCGGGGGCGGGGGCGGGTTATATCGTGGAGGGTGCCCGCGCGTGATTGGCGGGGAGGGCGAGGCCGCGGATCGGTGACGTGGGCGTGTGCGATGCTGTCGGATCGGGTGGCGCGGGAGGGAGGCGATTTTGGGCGTGGCGCGGATCGTGGGATTTGGAGGGAGACGCGAAACTTTGGAATCCTCTGCATTTTCGTTATCCGCGCGCGAGCCATTTTTTCTCTTTCTTTTTTCTCCAATGTGAAACGGCATATTGCGCACAAAATAAAATGGGAACGGCGAATGGATGTCAAGCTGTATGTGTGGAAAAAAAACTAGACTTTTTGGCCCAGGATAAATATATAAATATGATAATTTTCTACTACATACATGTCATATTTTAGTGTAGAAAATAATCTTACATTTTGGGACGGATGAAGTATTAAACTATAGTTCTCCTTCCATTTCATACTATAAGATGTTATTATAACCAATATATTCATAAATCATCTGATGTTACGGAACCTAGATAGTATTATTTAAGTATCTATAGTGGCAGAAAAACTTGAACTGTGTTTAACATATTGTAGTTCTAATGATTAGTTGAACTTGAAAATTTAAAGTCCACGTCTCTACTATTAATGGGGAGTTTTCCGTCGCCGTTGTTGATGTTGTGATGGTTACATCCACCCCTCTCCTTCTACGTGTAAAAATATCCCTTCATGAGAAAAAAAAATGAATATCCTCCCGATCGATCTAAATCTAGAGTGGTCACCGGTTTGCCACCCATCATGTTCCTTGCGTTGGCATAATAAGAGAGACATAGGGCAGAGAGGAGCATGGCGGTGCTGGGCATGGAAGAGATAAGCAGGAGCACCCGAGCTGGGGAGGGAGAGAGAGCCTCTCTCTGCTCATATTCCTCGCCTCCTTAAGCACGACCTAGAAGCGATTGTGACCCAGTATGGGATCCAATGTAGTATCCCTAGATTGTTGTGGGTCATCGTTCGCTCCTCCCCGACCCATAGTCATCACTAGGCGTCGCCATGGTTGCTCCTCCCCAAGGTGTCTCCCCTCTCCACGCCTCCCCCCCCCCTCGCACGATCGCATTGTCGTTGTCTCCCTTAAAGGTCACCGACATCGTTCTCTTCTCCCTCACTCCTTCGCCGTCTTGAGTGTCGTTTTCACCGCTCCTCTCCGTGTCACTCCACCAGCCAAGGTCATCGTCCACCGACTTCCACGCCCGCCACATCCATGGAAGGACATCGCTCCTGCTACTTGCAAGGTGGTAGCCAGTCTCTTCCAATTTTGTATTCACTCCTACTTACCCTATCTTATTTTGCATGGAACAAGTTCACCATTTTGATATTTGGTATATTATAGGTGAGGAGAATAGAGCTGCCACACGCTCTTGTTGTGTTCTCAAACTGTACGGGGGAGAAGGTCTTTTCGAGATGTTTGAATTGGATAGGGGGTCATGAATGATAAACCAAAAAAATCCTTATTTAGGAGAGTGCTGCAAAAATTTCGAGAAGTTTGAATTGGACAAGGGGATCATGAATGATAGACCAAAAAATTATCCTTGTTTAGGAGAAATGCTGTAAACTTTTTGAGATGTTTGAATTGGACAAGGGGTTTATGAATGATAAACCAAAAAAATATCCTTGTTTTGGAGAAGGGGTGCAATTAATATCTTGGGTACAAAAGCACTTTAATTGACAGATATAATCTCTCTAAGGATTGGTCGGAATTTGTTTGCTAATCATTTCACAATCACTTTGTGTAACACCGCACATAGGTTGATGGGACAAAATTCTTTTAGGCTCGATGATTGGTCCACTTTTGATACGAGGACAATGGCTATATGGATGATGTTGAGCAACATCTCACCCTCTTGAAGAAGAGCTTAACAAACCGAATAACTTGTTCTTCCAGGATTCCCAATTATGTTGGTATAATCTTACTAGGAAGCCATCAATACCCGTCGCTTTTGACGACCCAATTCAAAAAGTGCATTAGATATTTGCATGTCCGAGACTTTAGTTTCGAATAGCCTAACAATGTCCTCTAGGTCCGGATTTGGATCACCTGTGAAGAGATCTTGGAAAAAGGTTGTCACCATTGTTTCTAGCTCTGCTGCAGAGGATATCCATTTCCCATTTGCATCATTTAGCTTCAAGTTTTTTTTACTCTGCTCGCCATACAACTTTCTAGTATTATTTTTTGGTAATGTCTCCTTCCCGCATCGAATTAATTCACGACATCTGCAACCATAGCATTTCCTCCTTATACAATAGCTTATTCAGTTTGTCCATGGCGTTCCTTATATCTGCCTTGTACGCACCATTCCTTAGCAGGCCTTCCACCTATGAGCGCACCTTCTCGAGTTATTGCAGCATATTACCGAACATGCGTGTACTGATCCAAAGCATCCTTGGATGGTGCCTAGATCAAACTTCTCCGCAACCACTTTCCATGCGTGCTTAAGGGCGTGTTTGGTTACCTGCATCAATTTTGGCCTATTTGCGTATCTGGCTTGGGTCGACCTGGTTGGGTAAATGCATATTATAAACCATGTTTTACTTGTTTCGATTGACTATATTTCATAATGAGGTTGTTTGATGCATGACATTTAGTTGGCAACAGTTTAGGGTTATGTTTGAGAAGGTGCAATACATGGCATTTGATTGATGCATAATCTAATGTCCTCGTCACCTTTCTCACTAGTGGTGACCTTACCGCACAATATACTACATAGGCAATACCAAATTAACATTGTTTCAGTCCTAGCGATTAAACAAATGGCAGTTCATATACTAACAAATGGCACTATAAATTAACAACCATGCGACTTAGGCCCTATTTGGATCTTCTACACAAGCTAGCTTCCCTAAATAAACGCGTGAAGCCACCCAAAACACTCCAGCTTCTAGAAGCCCACTTCGCAGACAAGTATATGGCTGGTGCAATTTTTGCAGGGATGAGTAGCGGCAGAAGCCCAACTTCACAAAATTGAGAAGTTGGAGTTCCTCAAAACTACGTGGGAATGCCACCAGTAAGTTGTGTGTACAGGTTTGATTTCTTTTCTCCCGGGCTCCCATATGAATCACGCGGTAGACATGGACGCATCAAAGTCAACCACACCGAATTGGGCCTACAGCTCATGCCACCATACGTGTTCCGTAACGGGCCATCTACCTGTAGCCTAGTGCCAGCACATGCAGCATGGGAGAAGTTGTTCACAACCTCCCGAAAGCACGCAACTCCTCACTGTAAGCTAGAAGCTGGTTCACGAAGCTGGAGACGTGGATATACTTAAGTTGGAGAGATTCTAAATGGTCCCTTAGCCGGGGAACGTTCATCCTAGCTTCTTCTCGTGTTTCTTCTTCTTCCTTGCACCCGTGTATTACCTCTGTTGGCCCACTCAAGACTTTTTTGTTATTTCAAGCTTCATTGTCATGTGTCTCCACACCATGGTTGGAGTCATCAACATCATTAGCCATTACACCCTCCTCCTCATGCACAAATGCATCATAACCACACTATAAGATCCAGTTATGAAGAATGCAACATGAAAGAACAAGCTAGACTCGGGTGGGTAAAGGATGGAGTGTCTTTCCGTAGAGGATCTTAAATCCATTCTTCAAAGAACCAAATGTTATCTCAATAGCAACTCTAAGGCTAAAGTGTTTGAGATTGAACAATTCAGCAATAGTCCTAGGATAGCTCCTACAAGAGAACTCGCTGAGATGGTACATTGTTTCCCGAAAGGGTGGAAGAACACCCGGTCAACATGCATATCCAGCATCTCCTTGGTAGAACTTACGATCAGGGACATTGATCCCATCAGGTCGAGCCATTTTTTAGTAAGATTGCCAGCATCATTGGCTAATGTTTTCTAGCCAGCTAACGCGTATGTGAACTTCAGATAGAAATCAATAACATCACTCACATTCTGGATCTTTGTATGATGCAACATGTGACCTCGACACTCTAGCAGTCACATGGGTATCATCTATTGCATCAATATAATCATGTGATGCCATGAAAAAGGGTTATGGCTCATTCACGACAATACAAGCATGTCATGGCATGAGTAAGAGTATTGATCACCTTGAAATATGGGTACCATCTAGGGCTCATGGGAATCTTTGAGGGAGTTTGCCAAGTTGTTGTGCCTTAACCGTCTCTCCTCTAAGTTCCCCAATTGCACACAAGAGTTGCTTGAAAAACGGGAAATTGTCCCACTAGGTCTCCCAAATTTGTTCCGAATCAATTGAACCTCTTGTTATGACCCACGACATGAAGGAACATTTCCACTTGCACTCAAATAGGGGGGATGGATGTTATCTTGTAGCAACCCCCTGTCCCTAAATGTATCCACAAACTCGACGAAAGGTGCTCTTTGCATTTGAATCATATTGTCAACCTCTTCATCGTTGTTGTTGTAGATGTATTTTAGATTTTACATCCTCTCCCTACCAAAAGTGGACGATAAAGGGTCGCATGCTTCGAATTGCGATGAACCACTCTCTCGTGGACCAACATGATCCAAGCCAAGATCATAGCTATGTATCGATAATTTATGAATTAGTCATGCCATATTAGCCTATGTTTACAATACTTTTATATGGTTTTGATGCACTTTATATGATTTATTTAGAACTAAATCGGACTGATGCTATTTCAGCAGAATTACCGTGGTGTTGTTTTCTGTGCAGAAACCGAAAGTTCTCGAAATCGCCCGAAACTTTTTTGTGATTTTTCTGGAGGAAATAAGCCACGTTGGAGCAAAGAAAAAACGAAGGGTGTCACCCTTGGGCCACAAACCATCTGGCCTCCCCTAGGTGGTGGGCCCCTCATGGCTCTGTTCGACGTGATTCCAATACTGAAAAATCCTATAAATCCCCCCAAACCCCAGAAATAAAGAAAAACTCCTCGTTCCACCGCCGCAACTCTCTGTATTGACGAAAATCCAATCTGTAGGTGTTCCAATACCCCGACGGAGAGGTAGATCATCTCCGGTGGCCATCTTCATCATCCCGGTGGAGGCCATGATGAGGAGGGAGTAGTCCACCCTCGGGGCTGATGGTTTGTACCAGTAGCTATGTGTTCAGTCTCTCTCTCTCTCTCTCTCTCGTGTTCTTGAGATGGCATGATCTTGATGTATCATGGGATTTGTTAATATAGTCGGAGCATATGATGTTATTCCCTCTCTATCTTGTTGTGATGAATTGAATCTTTCCCTTTAAGATCTCGTTATGTTGGATTGAATTCATTGGTTTGAGAACACTTGATGTACGTCTTGCATGGGATACCCGTAGTGACATTGGGGTATTCTATTGATTCACTTGATTAATGTTGAGGCATCAACTTCCGGATTCTGGTGACCTTGGGAATCTATGCATAGGGGTTGATTGCATGTTTTCATACCACGTTCTTGATACGTCTCCAACATATCTATAACTTTTTATCGTTCCATGCTATTATATTATCAATCTTGGATGTTTTCTATGCATGAATATGCTGTTTTATATTATTTTGGGGACTAACTAACTAATCCAGTGCCCAGTGCCAATTCCTGTTTTTTACGTGTTTTTGACCTTTTTCAGATAGGAATATCAAACGGAGTCCAGACGGAATAAAACTTTCGCCGTGATTTTTTATGGAAAAAATGGAAAATACCTGAATAAAAAGTACCAAAGAGGCAGCCCGAGGAAGCCACGAGCCTGCCAGCCGCGGGCCCCACCCCTGGCCACGGCTGGAGGGCTCGTGACCTCCTCGTGGCCCCTCTCCGCTTATTTCCAACGCCTGACGGTCTTATAAATACCAAAACCCTCAGAATTAGACCTAGATCGCAAGTTCCGCCGCTGCAGACCTCCAGAGCCACCAAAAACCAATCGGGAGCCCTTTCTGGCATCTTCTCGGAGGGGAATTCATCGCCGGAGGCCATCTTCATCAACAACCATTGCCTCCTTTGCCTCTCCGATGATGCGTGAGTAGTTCACTTCAGACCTACGGGGCCATAGCTAGTAGCTAGATGGCTTCTTCCCTCTCTTTGATCTTCAATACAAAGTTCTCCATGATCTTCATGGTGATCTACCCGATGTAATCTTCTTTTGCGGTGTGTTTGTTGAGATCCGATGAATTGTGGATTTATGATCAGATTATCTATGAATATTATTTGAGTCAATTCTGAATTCTCATATGCATGATTTCGTATCCTTGTAATGCTCTTCGAGTTATAGGTTTTGTTTGGCCAACTTGATCTATAGTTCTTGCAATAGGAGAAGTGCTTGGTTTTGGGTTCATACCGTGCGGTGTCCTCACCTAGTGACAGAAGGGGTAGCGAGGCACATATCGTGTTGTTGCCATCAGGGGTAAAAAGATGGGGTTTATATCATATTGCATGAATCTATCCCTCTACATCATGTCATCTTGCTTAAAGCGTTACTCTGTTTATCATGAACTTAATACACTAGATGCATGCTGGATAGCAGTCGATGTGTGGAGTAATAGTAGTAGATGCAGACAGTATCGGTCTACTTGTCTCGGACGTGATGCCTATATGTATGATCATTGCCTTAGATATCGTCATGACTTTGCGCTATTCTATCAATTGCTCAACAGTAATTTGTCACCCACCGTAATACTTGCTTTCATGAGAGAAGCCTCTAATGAACACTATGGCCCCCGGGTCTATTTTCCCTATTATATATTCAGATTTAAACATAAAAACACCAAAAATACTTTGCTGCAATTATTATCTATTTATTTATGTTTACCTATTACTACTATTAGATCTCACTTTGCAATCAATCGTGAAGAGATTGACAACCTCTTTATCGCTTGGGTGCAAGCTTGTTTGTGTTTGTGTAGGTTTCTTGTTGCTCCATCTTGTTACTCCTACTGGATTGATACCTTGGTTCTCAAACTGAGGGAAATACTTACCGCTACCTTGCTACATCACCCTTTCCTCTTCAAGGGAAAAACCAACGCAAGACAAGAACTCTCCCGTCAACTAGCCAATTTCTGGTGACGTTGTAGAGAAGTAGCAGGAAGAATTTCTGGCGCTGTTGCCGGGGAGTATTCAAGTGAAGCATACCTACAAGTACCTATCACAAACTCATCTCTTGCATTTACATTATTTGCTATTTGCATCTCGTTTTCCTCTCCCCCACTTCTAAAAAAACACAAAAAATTACAAAAATATTTTCCTTTCTTTATTTGCTTGTGTGCTTGTCTGCTTGCTAAGTCACCATGTCGGAATCATTCAAACATAAGATTACCTTGCCTAGGCTTAATGCCTTGGATAGCCCCTCTGTCTTTTCCAAACTCACAAATAATGAGTCTATGGGGAAGACGTCATGAGGTTGCTAGAGACACTTTTAGTAATGTTGATGATGGGGATCCGGTACTTTTTCACTATTCTCTTAATGAATCCTTAAAAGACGCTTGGGACAGACTGCTGAAGATTCAAACTAGTCACGTTCCTCCTTATCATGTTGACTTATACTTAAAAAGCTTTTATGCCGGATTGCCCCACTCATTTAAGAAAATCTTGGATTCTATATTTTATAAGGGCTTCCTAGTAGGAGATGCTTTCGACACTTATGAAAAAATGAAAGCTGTATTTGGGCATCCCAAGGGAGAGAATGAGACCACTGGCCTCATCTGTTTCTACCAAAATGAATCAATAAAAGAAATGAAGGCTAGTTTAGACACGAACTTTCATAATGTGCTTAATATTTCTTCGGCTATGAATGGTCATATACTCACACAAAATAGGAAGATAGATGCTCTCCACAAAAAGGTCTCCTCATGTTTTCACCGAAAGGATTATGATAATACTTGATTCTATTGCCTTATGCCTAGCTAAGGGCGTTAAACAATAGCGCTTGTTGGAAGGCAACCTAGTGAATAGGTTTATTTTTGTTCTTTTACTTTCTATTTTGTTGAGTCAACACCATCATGATTCTGTTATGATTGTTTTTTTTATGTTTTAATTTGTGTTTGTGCCAAGTAGAACCTTTATGATTAGTTATGGTGATAGTTGTTTAATCATGCTGGAAAAAGACAGAAACTTTCTGCTCACGAAATTATTTTTTATTCCTAGCCAGAAAGAACTTTTTAGTTGATTCTTTTTTCTGCTGATTGATATGCAAATTCCTGTAATTGTCAAATAGTTGTTTAATCATGCTGGAAAAAGACAGAAACTTTCTGCTCACGAAATATTTTTCATTCCTAGACAGAAATAACTTTTTAGTTGATTCTTTTTTCTGCTGATTGATATGCAAATTCCTGTAATTTTCATAATTTTTTCAGAATTTTTTAGTTAACAGAGGTATTAGAATTATACAGATTGCTACAGACTGTTCTCTTTTTGACATATTTTGTTTTTGTTGTGTTGATTGCTTATTTTGATGAAACTATGGGTAGTATCGAGGGGTACGAGCCATGGAGAAGTGATAATACAGTAATATAACATCAATCTAAATGGAATTAAAGTTTACTACAGTACCTAAAAAGTTGGTGGTTTGTTTTCTTATGCTAATGCTATCACGAGTTTCTGTTTAAGTTTTGTGTTGTGAAGTTTTCAAGTTTTGGGTGATGTTCTTATGGACAATGGAATAAAGAGTGGCAAGAGCCTAAGCTTGGGGATGCCCAAGGCATCCCAAGCCAAATTCAAGGACACCAAAAAGTCTAAGCTTGGGGATGCCCCGGGAAGGCATCCCCTCTTTCGTCTTCAATCCATCGGTAACGTTACTTGGAGCTATATTTTTATTCACCACATGATATGTGTTTTGCTTGGAGCGTCGTGTATTATAAGAGTCTTTGCTTTCTGTTTTGTCACAATCATCCTTGCTACACACCTTTTGAGAGAGACACGCACTCATCGTGAATTTGTTAGAATACTCAACGAGCTTCACTTATATCTTTTGAGTTAGGCAAATTAGCTCACACGTGCTTCACTTATATCTTTTGAGTGTGGTAATTAGCTCACACGTGCTTCACTTATATCTTTTGAGCGTGATAATTTTGCTCACACATGCTTCACTTATATCTTTTGAGCTTAGTAATTTGCTCCCATGTGCTTCACTTATATCTTTTAAGATTGGTAATTCAGCTCACATGTGCTTCACTTATATCTTTTGAGCTAGATAATTTTGCTCTAGTGCTTCACTTAAATCTTTGTAGAGCACGGCGGTGTCATATTTTGTAGAAATTCAAACTCTCGAATCTTCACTTATATCATTTTGAGAGCAATCTATCTAAAGTAACTTGGTAATTGGCGTGTGTTATGAAATTTGTCCTAAATATGATAGGCATCCAAAGAGGATATAATAAAAACTTTCATATTCAAGTGCATTGATTTAGTAAGATAAGGTTGATTCCTCGCAATCAGTTTTGGGATATGGTTATGATAATATTAGAGTTCTGTTAGTAGGGTGTTGTGAATCTACAAATACTTGTGTTGAAGTTAGTGATTCCCGTAGCATGCACGTATGGTGAACCGCTATGTTAGGAAGTCGGAGCATAATTGATTTGTTGATTGTCATCCTTTGTGTAGAGGTCGGGATCGCGCGATGGTTAACTCCTACCAACCTTTCCCCTAGGAGTATGCATTTAGCACTTTGTTTTGATTACTAATAAAACTTTTGCAATAAGTATATGAGTTCTTCATGACTAATGTGAGTCCATGGTATATATGCACTTTCACCTTCCACCATTGCTACCCTCTCTAGTGCCGCGCAACTTTCGCCGGTGCATTACACCCACCATATACCCTTCCTCAAAACAGCCACCATACCTACCTATTATGGCATTTCATAGCCATTCCGAGATATATTGCCATGCAACTTCCATCGTTCCGTTTATTATGACATGCACCATCATTGTCATATAGCTTTGCATGATCATGTAGTTGACATTGTATTTGTGGCAAAGCCACCGTTCAGATCTTTCACACATGTCACTTATGAGTCATTGCACTTCCCGGTACACCACCGGAGGCATTCATATAGAGTCATATATTTTGTTCTAAGTATCGAGTTGTAAGTAAATAAAGTGTGATGATCATCATTATTAGAGCATTGTCCCATGTGAGGAAATAAAAGAGGCCAAAGATGCCCACCAAATAAAAAGAGGCCAAAGAGCCCAAACAAAAAAAGAGAGGCCAAAGAGCCCAAATAAAAAAAATGAGAAAAAGAGCGAAGGGACAATGATACTATCTTTTTCCACACTTGTGCTCCAAATAGCACCATGTTCTTCATGACAGAGAGTCTCTTGTTTTGTCACTTTCATATGCTAGTGGAAATTTTCATTATATAACTTGGCTTGTATATTCCAATGATGGGCTTCCTCAAATTTCCCTAGGTCTTCGTGAGCAAGCAAGTTGGGTGCACACCCACTAGTTTTCATTTGTGAGCTTTCATACACTTATAGCTCTAGTGCATCCATTACATGGCAACCCCTACTCATTCACATTGATATCTATTGATGGGCGGCTCCACAGCCTATTGATACGCTGAGTTAATGTGACCATCTCCTCCTTTTTTGTCTCACAACCTCCACCACACTCTATTCCACCTATAGTGCCATAACCATCGCTCACGCTCATGTATTGCGTGAGAGTTGAAAAAGTTTGAAAAAATAAGAGTGTGAAAACAATTACTTGGCCAATACCGGGGTTGTTCATGATTTAAATTCATTGTGTGGGGATGATGGAGCATAGCCAGAGTATATGATTTTGTAGGGATAGCTTTCTTTGGCCTTGTTATTTCGAAAATTCATGATTACTTTGTTATTATGCTTGAAGTATTATCGTTTTCATATCAATATTAGACTATTGTTTTGAATCTTACGGATCTGAACATTCATGCCACAATAAATAGATTACATGAAACAAATATGTTAGGTAGCATTCCACATCAAAAACTCGTTCTTTATCACTTTCCTACTCGAGGACGAGCAGGAGTTAAGCTTGGGGATGCTTGATACGACTCCAACATATCTATAATTTTTGATCGTTCCATGCTATTATATTATCAATCTTGGATGTTTTCTATGCATGAATATGCTGTTTTATATTATTTTTGGGACTAACTTACTAATCCAGTGCCGAGTGCCAGTTCCTGTTTTTTCCATGTTTTTGACCTTTTTCAGATAGGAATATCAAATGGAGTCCTAACGGAATAAAACTTTCGCCGTGATTTTTTATGTAAAATATGAAAAATACTTGAAGAAAAAAGTACCGAAGAGGCAGCCCGAGGAAGCCGCGAGCCAGCCAGCCACGGGCCCCACCCCTAGCCGCGGCTGGAGGGCTCGTGACCTCCTCGTGGCCCCTCTCCGCTTATTTCCAACGCCAGACGGTCTTATAAATACCAAAACCCTCAGAATTAGACCTAGATCGCAAGTTCCGCCGTCGCAGACCTCCAGAGCCACCAAAAACCAATCGGGAGCCCTTTTCGGCATCCTGCCGGAGGGGAATTCATCGTTGGAGGCCATCTTCATCAACAACCATTGCCTCCCTTGCCTCTCCGATTATGCGTGAGTAGTTCACTTCAGACCTACGGGTCCATAGCTAGTAGCTAGATGGCTTCTTCTCTCTCTTTGATCTTCAGTACAAAGTTCTCCATGATCTTCATGGTGATCTACCCGATGTAATCTTCTTTTGCGGTGTGTTTGTTGAGATCCGATGAATTGTGGATTTATGATCAGATTATCTATGAATATTATTTGAGTCAATTCTGAATTCTTATATGCATGATTTCGTATCCTTGTAATTCTCTTCGAGTTATAGGTTTAGTTTGGCCAACTTGATATATAGTTCCTGCCATAGGAGAAGTGCTTGGTTTTGGGTTCATACCGTGCGGTGTCCTCACCTAGTGACAGAAGGGGTAGCGAGGCACGTATCGTGTTGTTGCCATCAAGGGTAAAAAGATGGGTTTTATATCATATTGCATGAATCTATCCCTCTACATCATGTCATCTTGCTTAAAGTTTTACTCCGTTTATCATGAACTTAATACACTAGATGCATGCTGGATAGCGGTCGATGTGTGGAGTAATAGTAGTAGATGCAGACAGTATCGGTCTACTTGTATCGGACATGATGCCTATATGTATGATCATTTCCTTAGATATCGTCATGACTTTGCGCTATTCTATCAATTGCTCAACAGTAATTTGTCACCCACCGTAATACTTGCTTTCATGAGAGCCTCTAGTGAACATTATGGCCCCCGGGTCTATTTTCCATATTATATATTCAGATTTAAACACAAAAACACCAAAAATACTTTGCTGCAATTATTATCTATTTATTTACGTTTACCTATTACTACTATCAGATCTCACTTTGCAATCAATCGTGAAGAGATTGACAACCTCTTTATCGCGTTGGGTGCAAGCTTGTTTGTGTTTGTGCAGGTTTCTTGTTGCTCCATCTTGTTACTCCTACTGGATTGATACCTTGGTTCTTAAACTGAGGGAAATACTTACTGCTACCTTGCTGCATCACCCTTTCCTCTTCAAGGGAAAAACCAACGCAAGACAAGAACTCTCCCGTCAACTAGCCAATTTCTGGTGACGTTGTAGAGAAGTAGCAGTTCTCCGATAAAAATCTTGGGATGCTCCTTGAAGTTCTTTGTGTTGGAATGAATATGATAGATCTGAAATTGTTTGATGCATGTCACATAATTTACCTACGAATACTAGAGGTGACATTGGAGTATCTTGGTGACATTAGGGTTGATTGATATGTATGATTGGTGTTATTCTAGTAGGAACTCTAGGGCTATTTGTGACACTTATAGGAATATCCCAATAGATTGATCGGAAAGAATAAATTTGAGGTGGTTCCACTACCTACACCAATTTCATCTTATTGTTCTCCGCTAGATAGGAACTTTGGAGTGATTCTTTGTTGCACATTGAGAGATGATGATATGATTCAACTATGTTAGCATTCTTGAGAGATTGCACTAGCGAAAGTATGAACCCTAGGCCTTGTTTCCAAGCATTTAGACATTGTTTTGTTGGAAATATGCCCTAGAGGCAATAATAATATGGTTATTATTATATTTCCTTGTTCATGATAATTGTCTATTGTTCATGCTATAATTGCATTAATCGGAAACCGTAATACATGTGTGAATACATAGACAACACCATGTCCCTAGTGAGCCTCTACTTGACTAGCTCGTCGATCAATAGATGGTCATGGTTTCCTAGCCATGGACATTGGATGTCGTTGATAACGGGATCACATCATTAGGAGAATGATGTGATGGACAAGACCCAATCCTAAGCATAGCACAAAATCGTGTAGTTTGTCTGCTAGAGCTTTTCTAATGTCAAGTATCATTTCCTTATACCATGAGATTGTGCAACTCCCGGATACCGTAGGAATGCTTTGGGTGTATCAAACATCACAACGTAACTGGGTTACTATAAAGGTGCACTATAGGTGTCTCCGAAAGTGTCTATTGGGTTGGCACGAATTGAGACTAGGATTTCTCACTCCGTGTGACAGAGAGGTATCTCTGGGCCCACTCGGTAATACATCATCATAATGAGCTCAATGTGACTAAGGAGTTAGTCACGGGATCATGTGTTACGGAACGAGTAAAGAGACTTGCCAATAACGATATTGAACAAGGTATAGAGATACCGACGATCGAATCTCGGGCAACTGACATACCGATGGACAAAGGGAATTGTATACGGGATTAATTGTATCCCCGACATCGTGGTTCATCCAATGAGATCATCATGGAACATGTGGGAGCCAATATGGGTATCCAGATCCCGCTATTGGTCATTGTCCGGAGAGGTGTCTCGGTCATGTCTGCATAGTTCCTGAACCCGTAGGGTCTACACACTTAAGGTTGGGTGACGCTAGAGTTGTACTGGGAATTGTTTGTGGTTGCCAAAAGTTGTTCGGAGTCCCAGATGAGATCCCGGACGTCACGAGGACTTTTGGAATAGTCCGGAGGTGAAATTTATACATGGAAAGTCCAGTTTCAATCACCGGAAGGGTTTCGGGGTTTATCGGTATTGTACCGGGACCACCAAAAGGGTTCCGGGGGTCCACCGGGAGGGGCCACCTGCCTCGGAAGACCACGTGGGCTGAATATGGGTGGGAACCATCCTCCTAGTAAGCTGGTGCACCTCCCCCCAAGGGCCCAAGGCGCCTAGGGTTGGTAACCCTAAGGGGTGGGGCCGCCTCCCACCAACTTGGGGGGCAAGCCCCCCCCTTGGCCGCCGCCCCTCCCCCTCTAGATGGATCTAGGGGCTCTCTCCCCTCTCCCCTTCAGCCTATAAATAGAGGGGAGGTGGGAGGGCAGCGACACACCCTTGCCCCTAGCGCAGCCCTTCCCCCTCATATACCTCCTCCTCCGTAGTGCTTAGCAAAGCTCTGCCGGAGAACCACGAGCTCCACCGCCACCACGTCGTCGTGTTGCCAGAGCTCTTCCTCAACTTCTCCTCCCCCATTGCTGGATCAAGAAGGAGGAGACGTCCCCGGGATGTACGTGTGTTGAACGCGAAGGCGCCGTCCGTTCGACGCTTGGATCGGATCTTCCGTGATTTGAATCGCTGCGATTACGACTCCATCAACCGCGTTCTTTGAACCGCTTCCGCTTAGCGATCTTCAAGGGTATGAAGATGCACTCTCTCTCTCTCTCTCTCTCTCTCTCGTGTTGCTAGCATCTCCTAGATTGATCTTGGTGACAGGTAGGATTTTTTTTGAATTATTACTACATTCCCCAACAGTGGCATCATGAGCTAGGTCTATGCATAGATTCTGTGCGCGAGTAGAACGCAAGTATTTGTGGGTGATGATTTGGTCAATTTGCTTGCTGTTACTAGTCCTATCTTGATTCAGTGGCATTGTGGGATGAAGCGGCCTGGACCGACTTTACACGTATGCTTACGTGAGACTGGTTCCACCGCCTGACATGCACTTGTTGCATAAGGTGTCTAGCGGGTGTCTGTCTCTCCCACTTTAGTCGGATCGGTTTCCATGAAGAGGGTCCTTATGAAGGGTAAATAGCAATTGCCATATCACCATTGTGGCTTTTGCGTAGGTAAGAAACATTCTTTCTAAACTCATAGCATCCACGTAAAACTTGCAACAACAATTAGAGGATGTCTAACATGTTTTTGTAGGGTATGCTATGTGATGTGATATGGCCAAAGGGATGTGATGAAATATATGTGATGTATGAGATTGATCATGTTCTTGTAATAGGAATCACGACTTGCATGTCGATGTGTATGACAATCGGCAGGAGACATAGGAGTTGTATTAATTTATTGTATGACACGCGTGTCAATCAAAACGCTATGTAATTACTTTACTTTATTGCTAACCGTTAGCCATAGTAGTAGAAGTAATAGTTGGCGAGACAACTTCAGGAAGACATGATGATGGAGATCATGGTGTCGTGTCGGTTATGATGGTGATCATGTCGCGCCCCGAAGATGGAGATCAAAGGTGCAAGATGATATTGGCCATATCATGTCACCTTATGATTTGCATGTGATGTTTATCATGTTTTTACATCTTATTGGCTTAGAACGACGGTAGCATAAATAAGATGATCCCTCACTAAAATTTCAAGAAATGTGTCCCCCCTAAGTGTGCACCGTTGCAAAGGATCGTTGTTTCGAAGCACCACGTGATGATCGGGTGTGATAGATTCTAACATTCGCATACAATGGGTGTAAGCCAGATTTACACACGTGAAACACTTAGGTTGACTTGACGAGCCTAGCATGTACAGACATGGCCTCGGAACACGAGAGATCAAAAGGTCGAACATGAGTCGTATAGTAGATGCGATCAACATGGATATGTTTGTTGGGAGACGTAGTAGTAAATCAAAAAAATTCCTACGTGTTCACCAAGATCTATCTATGGAGAAACCAGCAACGAGTAAGGGAAGATTGGATCTTCATACCTTTTAATATAGCTAAGCGGAAGCGTTGCTAGAACGCGGTTGATGGAGTCGTACTCGCAGCGATTCAGATCGCGGTAGATCCGATCAAGTGCCGAATGGACGGCACCTCCGCGTTCAACACACGTGCAGCCCGGTGACGTCTCCTACGCCTTGATCCAGCAAGGAGGAGGGAGAGGTTGAGGGAGAGCTCCGGCAGAACGACGGTGTGGTGACGGTGGAGCTACGTGAACTCCGACAGGGCTTCGCCAAGCGCTACGGAGAACGAGGAAGAAGATGGATAGGGCTGCACCGAGAGAGAGAGAGAGAAGTCGTGTCTCAAATCAGCCCAAACCCTTGCATATATATAGGAGGAGGGAGACGGAGGGCTGGCTTGGACTCTCCTCCAAGGAGGAGAGCTTCGGCCGAGGTGGGGGAGGAGTCCTCCTCCCACAAGGGAGGTGGATCTCCTCCTTCCAAAACCCCTTAGCCCTTATCTCTAGATCCCAGCCGCATGGGCCCTTTCTAGAAGGTCTTGGCTGGCCCAATATGGGCTGGCACACCTCCTCTAAGGGCCCATGAGGTCCTTTGGTCGTCACACCCCTCCCGGGGGTCCTCCGGCACCCTTCCGGCACTCCCGGTACACTACCGATGAGCCCGAAAACTTTCTGGTGACCAAAACTGGACTTCCTATATATCAATCTTTACCTTCGGACCATTACGGAGCTCCTTGTGACGTACGGGATCTCATCCGGTACTCCGAACAACCTTTGGTAATCACGCATACCATTTCCCTATAACCCTAGCGTCATCGAACCTTAAGTGTGTAGACCCTACGGGTTCGGGAGACATGTAGACATGACCAAGACACCTCTCTGGCCAATAACCAACAGCGGGATCTGGATACCCATGTTGGCTCCCACGTACTCCACAATGATCTCATTGTATGAACTACGATGTCGGGGATTCAATCAATCCCGTATACAATTCCCTTTGTCTACCGGTATGATACTTGCCCGAGATTCGATCGTCGGTATCCCTATACCTTGTTCAATCTCGTTACCGTCAAGTCTCTTTACTCGTTCCGTAACACATCATTCCGTGGCTAACTCCTTAGTCACATTGATCTCATTATGATGATGTCTTACTGAGTGGGCCCAGAGATACCTCTCCGTCACACGGAGTGACAAATCCCATTCTCGGTTCATGCCAACCCAACAGACACTTTGGGAGATACCCGTAGTGCACCTTTATAGCCACCCAATTACGTTGTGAAGTTTGGCACACCCAAAGCATTCCTACGATATCCGGGAGTTGCACAACCTCATGGTCTAAGGAAACGATACTTGACATTGAAAAGCTATAGCAGACGAACTACACGATCTTGTGCTATGCTCAGGATTGGGTCTTGTCCATCACATCATTCTCCTAATGATGTGATACCGTTTATCAACAACATCCAATGTCCATGGTCATGAAACCGTGACCATCTATTGATCAACGAGCTAGCCAACTAGAGGCTCACTAGGGACATATTATGGTCTATGTATTCACACATGTATTATGGTTTCCGGTTAATCCAATTATAGCATGAACAATAGGCAATTATCATGAACAAGGAAATACAATAATAACCATTTTATTATTGCCTCTAGGGCATATTTCCAACAGTCTCCCACTTGCACTAGAGTCAATAATCTAGTTACATTGTGATGAATCGAACACCCATAGTATTCTGGTGTTGATCATGTTTTGCTCGTGAGAGAGGTTTCGTCAACGGATTTGCGACATTCAGATCCGTATGTACTTTACAAATATCTATATCTCCCTCCTGAATATAATCACGGATGGAGTTGAAGCGGCGCTTGATGTGTCTTGTCTTCTTATGAAACCTGGGCTCCTTCACAAGGGCAATAGCTCCAGAGTTGTCATAGAATAGAGTCATCGGGCCCGACGCATTTGGAATCACTCCTAGGTCGGTGATGAACTCCTTCATCCAGACTCCCTTCTTTGCTGCTTCCGAAGCAGCTATGTACTCCGCTTCACATGTAGATGCCGCCACAACACTTTGCTTGCTGCTGCACCAGCTGACTGCCCCTCCGTTCAAAATGTACACGTATCCGGTTTGCGACTTGGAGTCGTCCGGATCTGTGTCGAAGCTAGCATCGACGTAACCCTTTACGACGAGCTCTTCGGCACCTCCATATACGAGAAACATTTCCTTTGTCCTTTTCAGGTACTTCAGGATATTCTTGACCGCTGTCCAATATTCCGCTCCGGGATCACTTTGGTACCTCCCTACCAAACTTATGGCAAGGTTCACATCAGGTCTGGTACACAACATGGCATACATAATAGAGCCTATGGCCGAAGCATAGGGGATGACACTCATCTCTTCTCTCTCCTTTGTCGTGGTCGGGCATTGAGTCGTACTCAATCTCACACCTTGTAACACAGGCAAGAACCCCTTCTTAGACTGATCCATATTGAACTTCTTCAATACTTTATCAAGGTATGTGCTTTGTGAAAGACCTATGAGGCATCTCGATCTATCTCTATAGATCTTGATGCCTAATATGTAAGCAGCTTCTCCAAGGTCCTTTATTGAAAAACACTTATTCAAGTAGGCCTTTATACTTTCCAAGAGTTCTATATCATTTCCCATTATCAGTATGTCATCCACACATAATATCAGAAATGCTACAGAGCTCCCACTCACTTTCTTGTAAATACAGGGTTCTCCATAAACCTGTACAAACCCAAACGCTTTAATCACTTCATTAAAGCGAATGTTCCAACTCCGAGATGCTTGCACCAGCCCATAGATGGAGCGCTAGAGCTTGCATACTTTGTTAGCATCTTTAGGATCGACAAAACCTTCCGGCTGCATCATATACAGTTCTTCCTTGAGGAAGCCATTAAGGAATGCCGTTTTGACGTCCATTTCCCAGATCTCATAATCATAAAATGCGGCAATTGCTAACATGATTTGGACAGACTTCAGCATCGCTACGGGTGAGAACGTCTCATTGTAGTCAACTCCTTGACCTTGTCGGTAACCCTTAGCGACAAGTCGAGCCTTATAGACGGTCACATTACCATCTGCGTCAGTCTTCTTCTTAAAGATCCATTTATTTTCAATGGCTCGCTTATCATCAGGCAAGTCCACCAAAGTCCACACTTTGTTCTCATACATGGATCCTATCTCGGATTTCATGGCTTCAAGCCATTTGTTGGAATCCGGGCCCACCATCGCTTCTTCATAGTTTCAAGGTTCACCGTTGTCCAACAACATGATCTCCAGGACAGGGTTGCCGTACCACTCCGGTGCGGAACATGTCCTAGTGGACCTTCGAGTAGCAACTTGATCTTGAGTTTCATGATGACCATCATTAACTTCCTCTCTAGCCGGTGTGGGTTCCACAGAAACAACTTCTTGTGCTGCGCCACTCTCCGGTTCGAGTGGAGGTACAATTACTTCATCAAGTTCTATTTTCCTCCCACTTACTTCTTTCGAGAGAAACTCTTTCTCGAGAAAGGATCCATTCTTGGCAACAAAGACTTTGCCTTCGGATCTGAGGTAGAAGGTATACCCAATAGTCTCTTTGGGATATCCTATGAAGACGCACTTTTTCGCTTTGGGTTCGAGCTTCTCAGGTTGAAGTTTCTTCACATAAGCATCGCATCCCCAAATTTTAGAAACGACAGCTTCGGTTTCTTTCCAAACCATAATTCATACGGTGTCGTCTCAACGGATTTTGACGGTGCCCTATTTAAAGTGAATGCGGCAGTCTCTAATGCATATCCCCAAAATGATAGCGGTAAGTCGGTAAGAGACATCATAGATCGCACCATATCCAATAGAGTGCGATTACGACGTTCAGACACACCATTTCGCTAAGGTGTGCCAGGCGGCGTGAGTTGTGAAACAATTCCACATTTCCTTAGGTGCGTGCCAAACTTGTGACTTAAATATTCTCTGCCACGATCTGATCGCAGACACTTTATTTTTCTGTCACGTTGATTCTCGACCTCACTCTGAAATTCCTTGAACCTTTCAAAGGTTTTAGACTTGTGTTTCATTAAGTAGACATACCCATATCTGCTCAAGTCATCAGTGAGGGTGAGAACATAACGGTAGCCACCGCGAGCCTCGACGCTCATTGGACCGCATACATCGGTATGTATTATTTCCAACAAGTCAGTTGCTCGCTCCATTGTTTCGGAGAACGGAGTCTTGGTCATCTTGCCCATGAGACATGGCTCGCACGTGTCAAATGATTCGAAATCAAGAGACTCCAAAAGTCCATCAGCATGGAGCTTCTTCATGCGTTTGACACAATTATGACCAAGGCGGCAGTGCCACATGTAAGTGGGACTATCGTTATCAACCTTGCACTTTTTGGTACTCACACTATGGACATGTGTAACATCACATTCGAGATTCATCAAAAATAAACCATTGACCAGCGGGGCATGACCATAAAACATCTCTCTCATATAAATAGAACAACCATTATTCTCAGATTTAAATGAGTAGCCATCTCGGATCAAACTTGATCCAGATACAATGTTCATGCTTAAAGCTGGTACTAAATAACAATTATTGAGGTTTAACACTAATCCCGAAGGTAGATGTAGAGGTAGCGTGCCGACGGCGATCACATCGACCTTGGAACCATTCCCGACGCACATCGTCACCTCGTCCTTCGCCAGCCTCCGCTTATTCCGCAGCTCCTGCTCGGAGTTACAAATGTGAGCAACTGCACCGGTATCAAATACCCAGGAGCTACTGCGAGCGCTGGTTAGGTACACATCAATAACAAGTATATCACATATACCTTTAATGTTGCCGACCTTCTTATCTGCTAAGTATTTCGGGTAGTTCCGCTTCCAGTGACCGGTACCCTTGCAATAAAAGCACTCAGTCTCAGGCTAGGGTCCATGCTTGTTCTTCTTCCCGGCAACTTGCTTACCGGGCGTGGCAACAGCTTTGTCGTCCTTCTTGAAGTTCTTCTTACCCTTGCCTTTCTTGAATCTAGTGGTCTTATTCACCATCAACACTTGATGCTCCTTTTTGATCTCGACCTTCGCTGATTTCAGCATCGATTACAACTCAGGAATGGACTTCTCCATTCCCTGCATGTTGTAGTTCATCACAAAGCTCTTGAAGCTAGGTGGAAGTGACTGGAGGATTCTGTCAATGACCGAGTCATCCGGGAGATTAACTCCCAGCTGAGTCAAGCGGCTGTGCAACCTAGACATTTTGAGTATGTGCTCACTGACAGAACTATTCTTCTCCATCTTACAGCCGAAGAACTTGTCGGAGACGTCATATCTCTCGACCCGGGCATGAGCTTGGAAAACTAGTTTTAGCTCTTGGAACATCTCATATGCTCCGTGTTGCTCAAAACGCTTTTGGAACCCCGGTTCTAGACTGTAAAGCATGCCGCATAGAACCAGGGAGTAATCATCGCAGCGTGATTGCCAAGCATTCATAACGTCTTGTTCCGCTGGGAGAACGGGTGCGTCACCTAGCGGTGCATCTAGGACATACAATCTCTTGGAAGCTATGAGGATGATCCTCAAGCTATGGCCCCAGTCCGCATAGTTGCTTCCATCTTCTTTCAGTTTGCTTTTCTCTAGGAACGCGTTGAAATTGAGGGTGACATTCGCGTTGGCCATTGGATCTACAATATAGATTGTAAAGACAATTTTAGACTAAGTTCATGATAATTAAGTTCACATAATCAAATTATTTAATGAACTCCCACTTAGACAGACATCTCTCGAGTCTTCCAAGTGATACATGATCCATGTCAACTAGCCCGTGTCCGATCATCATGTGAGACGGACTAGTCATCCATGGTGAACATCTCCATGTTGATCGTATCTTCTATACGACTCATGTTCGACCTTTCGGTCTTCCGTGTTCCGAGGCCATGTCTGTACATGCTAGGCTCGTCAAGTCAACCTAAGTGTTTCGCGTGTGTAAATCTGGCTTACACCCGTTGTATGCGAACGTTAGAACCTATCACACCCGATCATCACGTGGTGCTTCGGAACAACGATCCTTAGCAACGGTGCACAGTTAGGGTGAACACTTATCTTGAAATTTTATTGAGAGATCATCTTATTTAATACCGCCGTTCTAAGCAAATAAGATGTAAACATGATAAACATCACATGCAATCAATATAGTGACATGATATGGCCAATATCATCTTGCTCCTTTGATCTCCATCTTAGGGGCACCATGATCATCACTGTCACCGGCGCGACACCGTGATCTCCATCATCATGATCTCCATCAACGTGTCTTCATGAAGTTGTCTCGCCAACTATTACTTCTACTACTATGGCTAACGTTTAGCAATAAAGTAAAGTAATTACATGGCATTTATGATTGACACGCAGGTCATACAATAAAATAAGACAACTCCTATGGCTCCTGCCGGTTGTCATACTCATCGACATGCAAGTCGTGAATCCTATTACAAGAACATGATCAATCTCATACATCACAATGCATCACATCACATCCTTTGGCCATATCACATCACAAGGCATATGCTGCAAAAACAAGTTAGACGTCCTCTAATTTGTAGTTGCAAGTTTTACGTGGCTGCTATAGTTTCTAGCAAGAACGTTTCTTACCTACGCCAAAACCACAACGTGATATGCCAATTGCTATTTACCCTTCATAAGGACCCTTGTCATCGAATCTGATCCGACTAAGGTGGGAGAGACAGACACCCGCTAGCCACCTTATGCAACAAGTGCATGTCAGACGGTGGAACCGGTCTCACGTAAGCGTACGTGTAAAGTTGGTCCGGGCCGCTTCATCCTACAATACCATCGAATCAAGATAAGACTAGTAGCGGCAAGCATATTAACAAGATCGACGGCCACAACTGCTTTGTTCTACTCGTGCATAGATTCTACGCATAGACCTAGCTCATGATGCCAATTTTGGGAGACGTAGTAGTAAATCAAAAAATTTCCTACGTGTTCACCAAGATCTATCTATGGAGAAACCAGCAACGAGTAAGGGTAGAGTGGATCTTCATACCTTTGAAGATTGCTAAGCGGAAGCGTTGCTAGAACGCGGTTGATGGAGTCGTACTCGCAGCGATTCAGATCGCGGTAGATCCGATCAAGTGCCGAACGGACGACACCTCCACGTTCAACACACGTGCAGCCCGGTGACGTCTCATACGCCTTGATCCAGCAAGGAGGAGGGAGAGGTTGAGGGAGAGCTCCGGCAGCACGATGGCGTGGTGACGGTGGAGCTACGTGAACTCCGGCAGGGCTTCGCCAAGCGCTACGGAGAACGAGGAAGAAGATGGATAGGGCTGCACCGAGAGAGAGAGAAGTCGTGTCTCAAATCAGCCCAAACCCTTGCATATATATAGGAGGAGGGAGACGGAGGGCTGGCTTGGACTCTCCTCCAAGGAGGAGAGCTTCGGCCGAGGTGGGGGAGGAGTCCTCCTCCCACAAGGGAGGTGGATCTCCTCCTTTCAAAACCCCTTAGCCCTTATCTCTAGATCCCAGCCACATGGGCCCTTTCTAGAAGGTCTTGGCTGGCCCAATATGGGCTGGCACACCTCCTCTAAGGGCCCATGAGGTACTTTGGTCGTCACACCCCTCCCGAGGGTCCTCCGGCACCCTCCCGGCACTCCCGGTACACTACCGATGAGCCCGAAAACTTTCCGGTGACCAAAATTGGACTTCCTATATATCAATCTTTACCTCCGGACCATTCCGGAGCTCCTCGTGACGTCCGGGATCTCATCCGGGACTGGGTACGTAACTTGAGGATCATCCTCATAGCTTCCAAGAAGTTATATTTCCTTGATGCACCGCTAGGTGACACACATTGTTCGGGGTCCAATTTCAGTTGTTCGGGGTCCCGGATGAGATCCCAGACGTCACGAGGAGTTCCGGAATAGTCCATAGGTGAAGATTTATACATGGGAAGTCCAATTTCAGTCACCAGAAGGGTTTCGGGGTTTATCGGTATTGTACAGAGACCACCAAAAGGGTTCCTGGGGTCCACCGGGAGGGGTCACCTGCCCCGGAGCACCATGTGGGCTGAATATGGGTGGGAACCAGCCTCCTAGTGGGCTGGTGCACCCGGCCCAAGGGCCCAAGGCGCCTAGGGTTGGGAACCCTAAGGGGTGGGGGTGCCTCCCACCAACTTGGGGGGGCAAGCTCCCCCCTTGGCCGCCCCCTCTAGATGGATCTAGGGGGCCGGCCCCTCTCCCTTTAAGCCTATAAATGGAGGGGAGGTGGGAGGGAAGCGGCACACCCTTGCCCCTGGCGCAGCCCTTCCCCCTCCTATATCTCCTCCTCCTTCATAGTGCTTAGCGAAGCTCTGCCAGAGGACCACGAGCTCCACCGCAACCATGCCGTCGTGCTGCCGGAGCTCTCCCTCAACTTCTCCCCCCCTTGCTGTATCAAGAAGGAGGAGACATCCCCGGGATGTACGTGTGTTGAACGCGGTGGTGTCGTCCGTTCGACGCTTGGATCGGATCTTCCGCGATTTGAATCGCCATGAGTACGACTCCATCAACCGCGTTCTTTGCAACACTTTCGCTTAGCGATCTTCAAGGGTATGAAGATGCACTCTCTCTCTCTCTCTCTCATTGTTAGCATCTCCTAGATTGATCTTGGTGACACGTAGATTTTTTTTGAATTATTACTATGTTCCCAAACATGTTTTGCTCGCTGTTTTACACTTAATACCTTGCTGTTTATATATTTTCAGATTACAAAAACCTATTTCTATCATCCATATTACACTTGTATCATCATCTCTTCGCCGAACTATTGCACTATACAATTTTCCATTATATTGGGTGTGTTGGGGACAACAGAGATTTCTTGTATTTGATTGTAGGGTTGTTTGAGAGAGACCATCTTCATCGTACATCTCCCACGAATTGATAAACCTTAGGTCATCCACTCAAGGGAAAATTGCTACTGTCCTACAAAACCTTGCGCTTGGAGGCCCAACATAGTCTACAAGAATAAAGTCGCGTAGTAGACATCATTAAGATCCTTAGATTTTACATGCACCAGTCATCCCAAAAGAGGGTCAGCCCTCCACTAAAACCTGAGCTACTCACTACCACAAAGCTCCATAAACCAATGTGATTGCTCAGGTGACAAACCTTCTTTTTAGCTTGTCTAATCTCACATAAGGAAACAAACCGAGGATGATGAACTTGAACAAGTGACACCAGGACACGAATTGCGCAAGAACCAACAATCCCCATGCAATCCTGCACCAAGAAATTCATTGCACTTGCCGCCTCCGCATGTGTGTCTTGTAAAACATCCGCCACCACATGCACTTTCATGCTGACCACCACATGTCTTGTATATCCCTCGATGCTTGGCTTCCATTGTGTAGCATCCTTAGAAAGTGCAGTCATGCCCCTTAAGCATATCTCAGTGTAATATACATATAGTGGACTAATGTGTTTGCTAAGTGAATACACAAGTTTTAGTCCCCATGGAAATTATGTGTTGTGGATCATAGACCCCCCCTCAAGATAGTTATGACTCAATTATGGTGTAATAATGACAGTAATTGTAGCTTTTTGGTTTATATCTTGAGTTATAAGGATCCCACACTATTAACAGGAGGTCAAAAAGATTCGTGATGAGTTTGCTAAATTCAATACCATCTAAAAATAATTTCAATCAAACCATACACAAAAATTTCAAAGCCAAATAGCCTACCCACTTCCACCTTTCATTTGGCGAGATACCATACTTCACTGGGTGGCTAGACTGTCCAGGCTGCTAGTCGGGCATTCGTTTGTTGGTCGGACCGTCTAGGTTGGTACTGTTGGGAGACGTAGTAGTAAATCAAAATTTTCCTACGTGTTCACCAAGTTCTATCTATGGAGAAACCAACAACGAGTGAGGGGAGAGATTGCATCTTCATACCTTTGAAGATCGCTAAGCGGAAGCGTTACAAGAACACGGTTGGTGGAGTCGTACTCGCAGCGATTCAGATCATGGTGGAATCCGATCATAGTGCCGAACAACGACGCCTCCGTGTTCAACACACGTGCAGCCCAGTGATGTCTCCTATGCCTTGATCCAGCAAGGAGGAGGGAGAGGTTGAGGGAGAGCTCCGGCAGAACGACGGTGTGGTGACGGTGGAGCTACGTGAACTCCGGCAGGGCTTCGCCAAGCGCTACGGAGAACGAGGAAGAAGATGGATAGGGCTGCACCGAGAGAGGAAGAAACCGTGTGTCTGGCAGCCCCAAAACCCTCCACTATATATAGGAGGAGGAGGAGGGAGGGCTGTGCCCTAGGGTTTCCACCCTAGGGGCCGGCGGCAGCCCCAGATCTCATCTGGTGCGATGGCCAGAGGGAGAGAGAGGTGGCCGGCGCCCTAGGTGGGCCTTAGGCCCATCTGAGCCTAGGGCTTGCCCCCCTCTTCCCTTGCTGCGACTTGGGCCCTTGTGAGGGGCGCACCAGCCCACCTGGGGACTGGTTCCCTCCCACTTGCGGCCCATGAAGCCCTCTGGGGCCGGTGGCCCCACTTGGTGGACCCCCAAAACCCTTCCGGTGGTCCCGATACGTTACCGGTAATCCTCGAAACATTTCCGGCAACCAAAACCTCACTTCCTATATATCAATCTTTGTCTCCAGACCATTCTGGAACTCCTCGTGACGTCTGGGATCTCATCCGGGACTCCAAACTACCTTCGGTTACCACATACACTATTTCCCTATAACCCTAGCGTCATCGAACCTTAAGTGTGTAGACCCTACGGGTTCGGGAGACACGTAGACATGACCGAGACACCTCTCCGGTCAATAATCAACAGCGAGATCTGAATACCCATGTTGGATCCCAAATGCTCCATGATGATCTCATCGGATGAACCACAATGTCGGGGATTCAATCAATCCCGTATGCAATTTCCTTTGTCTACCGGTATGATACTTGCTCGAGATTCGATCGTTGGTATCCCTATACCTTGTTCAATCTCGTTACCGGCAAGTCTCTTTACTCGTTCCATAACACATCATCCCATGCTAACTCCTTAGTCACTTTGAGCTCATTATGATGATGTATTATCGAGTGGGCCCAGAGATACCTCTCCGTCATACGGAGTGACAAATCCCAGTCTCGATTCATGCCAACCCAACAGAAACTTTCGGAGATACCTGTAGTGAACCTTTATAGCCACCCAGTTACGTTGCGACGTTTGGCACACCCAAAGCATTCCTACTGTATCCGGGAGTTGCACAATCTCATGGTCTAAGGAAATGATACTTGACATTAGAAAAGATTTAGCAAACGAACTACACGATCTTGTGCTACGCTTAGGATTGGGTCTTGTCCATCACATCATTCTCCTAATGATGTGATCCCGTTATCAACGACATCCAATGTGCATGGTCATGAAACCGTGACCATCTATTGATCAACGAGCTAGCCAACTAGAGGCTCACTAGGGACACATTGTGGTCGATGTATTCACACATGCATTATGGTTTTCGGTTAACACAATTATAGCATGAACAATAGACAATTATCATGAACAAGGAAATACAATAATAACCATTTTATTATTGCCTCTAGGGCATATTTCCAACAGCCTCCCACTTGCACTTGAGTCAATAATCTAGTTACTTTGTGATGAATCGAACACCCATAGCATTGTGGTGTTGATCATGTTTCACTCGTGAGAGAGGTTTAGTCAACGAATCTGCGACATTCAGATCCGTCTGTACTTTACAAATATCTATATATCACTCCTGAATGTAATCACGGATGGAGTTGAAGCGGCGCTTGATGTGTCTTGTCTTCTTGTGAAACCCGGGCTCCTTGGCAAGGGCAATAGCTCCAGTGTTGTCACAGAATAGAGTCATCGGGCCCGACGCATTGGGAATTACTCCTAGGTCGGTGTTGAACTCCTTCATCCAGACTCCTTTCTTTGCCGCTTCCGAAGCAGTTATGTACTCCGCTTCACATGTAGATGCCGCCACAACGCTTTGCTTGCTACTACACCAGCCGACTGCTCCTTCGTTCAAAATATACACGTATCTGGTTTGCGACATGGAGTCGTCTGGATCTGTGTTGAAGCTAGCATCGACGTAACCCTTTACGATGAGCTCTCCGGCACCTCCATATACGAGAAACATGTCCTTTGTCCTTTTCAGGTACTTCAGGATATTCTTAACCGCTGTCCAGTGTTCCACTTCGGGATCACTTTGGTGCCTCCCTACCAAACTTATGGCAAGGTTCACATCAGGTCTGGTACACAACATGGCATACATAATAGAGCCTATGGCTGAAGCATAGGGGAGGACACTCATCTCTTCTCTATCCTTTGCCGTGGTCGGGCATTGAGTCGTACTCAATCTCACACCCTGTAACACAGGCAAGAACCCCTTCTTGGACTAATCCATATTGAACTTCTTCAATATCTTGTCAAGGTATGTGCTTTGTGAAAGACCTATGAGGCGTCTCGATCTATCTCTCTAGATCTTGATGCCTAATATGTAAACAACTTCTCCAAGGTCCTTCATTGAAAAACACTTATTCAAGTAGGCCTTTACGCTTTCCAAAAGTTCTATATCATTTCCCATTGTCAGTATGTCATCCACATATAATATGAGAAATGCTATAGAGCTCCCACTCACTTTCTTGTAAATACATGGTTCTCCATAAACCTGTATAAACCCAAACGCTTTAATCACCTCATTAAAGCGAATGTTCCAACTCCAAGATGCTTGCACCAGCCCATAGATGGAGCGCTGGAGCTTGCATACCTTGTTAGCATCTTTAGGATCGACAAAACCTTCCGGCTGCATCATATACAATTCTTCCTTAAGGAGGCTATGAAGGAATGCCGTTTTGACGTCCATTTGCCAGATCTCATAATCATAAAATGCGGCAATTGCTAACATGATTCAGACGGACTTCAACATCGATATGGGTGAGAAAGTCTCATCGTAGTCAACTCCTTGAACTTGTCGATAACCCTTAGCGACAAGCCGAGCCTTATAGACGGTCACATTACCATTCGTGTGAGTCTTCTTCTTAAAGATCCATTTATTTTCAATGGCTCGCTTATCATCAGGCAAGTCCACCAAAGGCCATACTTTGTTCTCATACATGGATCCTATCTCCGATTTCATGGCTTCAAGCCATTTCTTGGAATCCGGGCCCGCCATTGCTTCTTCATAGTTCAAAGGTTCACCGTTGTCCAACAACGTGATCTCCAGGACACGGTTGTCGTACCACTCTGGTGTGGAACGTGTCCTAGTGGACCTTCGACGTTCAGCAACTTGATCTGAAGTTTCATGATCATCATCATTAACTTCCTCTCCAGCCGGTGTAGGCTCCACAGAAACAACTTGCTGTGCTACGCTACTCTCCAGTTCGAGTGGAGGTACGATTACCTCATCAAGTTCTATTTTCTTCCCACTTACTTCTTTTGAGAGAAACTCTTTCTCGAGAAAGGATCCATTCTTGGCAACAAAGACTTTGCCCTCGGATCGTAGGTAGAAGGTATACCCAATAGTCTCTTTGGGATATCCTATGAAGACGCACTTTTCCGCTTAGGGTTCGAGCTTCTCAGGTTGAAGTTTCTTCACATAAGCATCGCATCCCCAAACTTTTAGAGACTATAGCTTAGGTTTCTTCTCCAAACCATAACTCATACGGTGTCGTCTCAATGGATTTTGACGGCGCCCTATTTAAAGTGAATGCGGCAGTCTCTAATGCATATCCCCAAAATGATAGTGGTAAGTCGGTAAGAGACATCATAGATCGCACCATATCCAATAGAGTGCGATTACAACGTTCAGACACACCATTTCACTTAGGTGTGCCAGGCGGCGTGAGTTGTGAAACAATTCCACATTTCCTTAGGTGCGTGCCATACTCATGACTTAAATATTCTCCTCCACGATCAAATCGTAGGCACTTTATTTTCCTGTCATGTTGATTCTCTACCTCACTCTGAAATTCCTTGCACCTTTCAAAGGTTTCATACTTGTGTTTCATTAAGTAGACATACTCATATCTTCTCAAGTCATCAGTCAGGGTGAGAACATAACGGTAGCCACCGCGAGCCTCGACGCCCATTGGACTGCATACATCGATATGTATTATATCCAACAAGTCAGTTGCTCGCTCCATTGTTCCGGAGAATGGAGTTTTGGTCATCTTGCCCATGAGGCATGGTTCGCACGTGTCAAATGATTCAAAATCAAGAGACTCCAAAAGTCCATCAGCATGGAGTTTCTTGATGCGTTTGACACCAATATGACCAAGGCGTAGTGCCACATGTAAGTGGGACTATCATTATCAACCTTACACTTTTTGGCACTCACACTATGAACATGTGTAACATCACGTTCGAGATTCATAAAAAATAAACCATTGACCAGCAGGGCATGACCATAAAACATTTCTCTCATATAAATAGAACAACCATTATTCTCAGATTTAAACGAGTAGCCATCTCGCATCAAACGAGATCGAGATACAATGTTCATGCTCAAAGCTGGTAGTAAATAACAATTATTGAGATTTAAAACTAACCCTGAAGGTAGATGTAGAGGTAGTGTGCCGACGATGACCACATCGACCTTGGAACCATTCCCGACGCGCATCGTCACCTCGTCCTTTGCCAATCTCCGCTTATTCCGCAACTCCTGCTTGGAGTTACAAATGTGAGCAACTGCACCAGTATCAAATAGCTAGGAGCTACTACGAGCGCTGGTTAGGTACACATCAATAACAAGTATATCACATATACCTTTAACGTTGCCGACCTTATTATCCTCTAAGTACTTGGGGCAGTTCCGCTTCCAGTGACCGGTACCCTTGCAATAAAAGCACCCAGTCTCAGGCTTGGGTCCATTCTTGTTCTTCTTCCCGGCAACTTGCTTATCGGGCGTGGCAATAGCTTTGCTGTCCTTCTTGAAGTTCTTCTTACCCCTGCCTTTCTTGAAACTAGTGGTCTTATTCACCATAAACAGTTGATGCTCCTTTTTGATCTCGACCTCCGCTGATTTTAGCATCGATTACAACTCAGGAATGGACTTCTCCATACCCTACATGTTCTAGTTCATCACAAAGCTCTTGTAGCTAGGTGGGAGCGACTGGAGGATTCTGTCAATAACCGAGTCATCCAGGAGATTAACTCCCAGCTGAGTCAAGCTGTTGTGTAACCCAGACATTTTGAGTATGTGCTCACTGACAGAACTATTCTCCTCCATCTTACAGCTGAAGAACTTGTCGGAGACGTCATATCTCTCGACCCGGGCATGAGCTTGGAAAACCAGTTTCAGCTCCTGGAACATCTCATATGCTCTGTGTTGCTCAAAACGCTTTTGGATCCCCGGTTCTAAACTGTAAAGCATGCCGCATAGAACCAGGGAGTAATCATCACAACGTGACTGCCAAGCGTTCGTAACATCTTGGTCCGCTGGGAAAATGGGTGGGTCACCTAGCGGTGCATCAAGGACATAAAATCTCTTGGAAGCTATGAGGATGATCCTCAAGCTATGGCCCCAGTCCGCATAGTTGCTTCCATCGTCTTTCAGTTTGGTTTTCTCTAGGAACGCGTTGAAATTGAGGGTGACATTCGCGTTGGCCATTGGATCTACAATATAGATTGTAAATACAATTTTAGACTAAGTTCATGATAATTAGGTTCACATAATCAAATTATTTAATGAACTCCCACTTAGACAGACATCTCTCTAGTCTTCCAAGTGATACATGATCCATGTCATCTAGCCCGTGTCCAATCATCATGTGACACGGACTAGTCATCCATGGTGAACATCTCCATGTTGATCGTATCTTCTATACGACTCATGTTCGACCTTTCGGTCTTCCGTGTTCCGAGGCCATGTCTGTACATGCTAGGCTCGTCAAGTCAACCTAAGTGTTTCGCGTGTGTAATTCTGGCTTACACCCGTTGTATGCGAACGCTAGAACCTATCACACCTGATCATCACGTGGTGCTTCGGAACAACGATCCTTAGCAACGGTGCACAGTTAGGGTGAACACCTTTCTTGAAATTTTATTGAGAGATCATCTTATTTACTACTGTCGTTCTAAGCAGATAAGATGTAAACATGATAAACATCACATGCAATCAATATAGTGACATGATATGGCCAATATCATCTTGCTCCTTTGATCTCCATCTTCGGGGCACCATGATCATCACTGTCACCGGCACGATACCATGATCTCCATCATCGTGTCTTAGCAATAAAGTAAAGTAATTACATGGCGTTTATGATTGACACACAGGTCATACAATAAAATAAGACAACTCCTATGGCTCCTGCCGGTTGTCATACTCATCGACATGCAAGTCGTGAATCCTATTACAAGAACATGATCAATCTTATACATCACAATGCATCACATCACATCCTTTGGCCATATCACATCACAAGGCATATGCTGCAAAAACAAGTTAGACGTCCTCTAATTTGTAGTTGCATTCCGAGCCGCTTCATCCCACAATACTGCCGAATCAAGATAAGATTAGTAGTGTTAAGCAAATTAACAAGATCGACGCCCACAACAACGTTGTGTTCTACTCGTGCATAGATTTTACGCATAGACCTAGTTAATGATGCCACTGTTGGGAGACGTAGTATTAAATCAAAATTTTCCTACGTGTTCACCAAGATCTATCTATGGAGAAACCAACAATGAGTGAGGGGAGAGATTATATCTTCATACCTTTGAAGATCGCTAAGCGGAAGCGTTACAAGAACGCGGTTGGTGGAGTCGTACTCGTAGCGATTTAGATCGTGGTGGAATCCGATCTTAGCGCCGAACAACGGCGCCTCCGCGTTCAAACATGTGCAGCCCGGTGACGTCTCCTATGCCTTGATCCAGCAAGGAGGAAGGAGAGGTTGAGGGAGAGCTCCGGCAGCATGACAGCATGGTGACGGTGGAGTTGTGTGGCCTCCGGCAAGGCTTCGCCAAGCACTACGGAGAACGAGGAGAGGGAGGAGTAGGGTTGCGCCGAGAGAGGAAGAAACCATGTGTCTGGCAGCCCCAAAACCCTCCACTATATATAGGAGGAGGAGGAGGGAGGGCTGTGCCCTAGGGTTTCCACCCTAGGGGCCGATGGCAGCCCCAGATCTCATCTGGTGCGGCGGCTAGCGGGAGAGAGGGGTGGCCGGTGCCCTAGGTGGACCTTAGGCCCATCTGAGCCTAGGGCTTGCCCCCTTCTCTTCCCTTGCTGCACCTTGGGCCCGTGTGGGGGGCGCACCCGCCCACCTAGGGGCTGGTTCCCTCCCAGTTGCAGCCCATGAAGCCCTCTGGGGCCGGTGGCCCCACTTGGTGGACCCCCGGAACCCTTCCGATGGTCCCGGTACGTTACAGGTAATCCCCGAAACATTTCCGGCAACCAAAACCTCACTTTCTATATATAAATCTTTGTCTCCGGACCATTCCGGAAATCCTCGCGACGTTCGGGATCTCATTCGGGACTCTGAACTACCTTCGGTTACCACGTACACTATTTCCCTATAACCCTAGCGTCATCGAACCTGAAGTGTGTAGACCCCATGGGTTTGGGAGACACGTAGACATGACCGAGACACCTCTCCGGTCAATAACCAACAGCGGGATCTGGATACCCATGTTGGCTCCCACATGCTCCACGATGATCTCATCGGATGAACCACGATGTCGGGTATTCAATCAATCCCGTATGCAATTCCCTTTGTCTACCGGTTTGATACTTGCCCGAGATTCGATCGTCGGTATCCCTATACCTTGTTCAATCTCGTTACCGGCAAGTCTCTTTACTCGTTCCGTAACACATCATCCCGTGGCTAAATCCTTAGTCACTTTGAGCTCATTATGATGATGTCTTATCGAGTGGGCCTAGAGATACCTCTCCGTCATACGGAGTGACAAATCCCAGTTTCGATTCATGCCAACCCAACAGACACTTTCGGAGATACCCGTAGTGCACCTTTATAGCCACCCAGTTATGTTGCGACATTTGGGACACCCAAAGCATTCCTATGGTATCCGGGAGTTGCACAATCTCATGGTCTAAGGAAATGATACTTGACATTATAAAATCTTTAGCAGACGAACTACACGATCTTGTGCTATGCTTAGGATTGGGTCTTGTCCATCACATCATTCTCCTAATGATGTGATCCCGTTATCAACGACATCCAATGTGCATGGTCATGAAACCGTGACCATCTGTTGATCAACGAGCTAGCCAGCTAGAGGCTCACTAGGGACACGTTGTGGTCTATGTATTCACACATGCATTATGGTTTCCGGTTAACACAATTAAAGCATGAACAATAGAGAATTATCATGAACAAGGAAATACAGTAATAACCATTTTATTATTGCCTCTAGGGCATATTTCCAACAGGTACCTTGTCATCTGGCTAATAAGCCCAAAGACATCAACAAACTCTTTTCTCCAAGATGGACATTGGGCTGGACATTAAATTTGGGAATCTCTTCATTTGAGCTTATAGCCGGACTATTCGAACCACTTGTCGGATGTTTGAGGAATGTCTGAACTTTTTGTATTGCATGTTGCTTACTCCCGTAGGAGTTATTCAGATTCACCAAAGAGGAAGGATGAAGCAGAATACCAACAAAGTATTTATCTCAGTTAGAACGAAGGTTATCAATTTAGTAGGAGTCTCCTAAGCTAGCAACATGAGCTACACTTATGCACAAACAAACACAAACTAACACTTCAAGAGGGTTGTCAAGGCCCTTGTCGTGCTAGTTACAAGATTAAAAGCAAATGATAGAGATAGATAGTAGCCAGGTAGCATGACAAATAAAAAGAGAAACTGTGTAGAAGATTTCAGTAATGGAGAGTAGACCCAGGGGCATAAGTTCATTTGTGGCATCTCTATCAAAAATAACAAGTTGCCGGTAAACAAATTATAGTTGGGTAATTGACAAAACTGCAATACTATGACTATGATCATTCACTGCCTGCAAAACCGCTATCCAGCATGCATCTCAAGTTATTAAGTTTGCAACAAAACAAAGTATCGTGATAAGCAAGTGATGTCTACTACACAAGACTCGTGTTGGGCCTCCAAGTGCTGAGTTTGGTAGGACAATAGCAATTTCCCCTCAAGTGGATGACCTAAGGTTTATCAATTCGTGAGAGGTGCAGGATGAAGATGGTTTCTCTCAAGCAACCCTGCAATTAAATAACAAAGAGTCTCTTGTGTCCCCAACACACCCGATACAATGGTAAATTGTATAGGTGCACTAGTTTGGCAAATAGATGGTGATACAAGTGTAATATGGATGCTAGATATAGGGTTTTGTAATCTAAAAATATAAAAAAAGCAAGGTAAAAAGTAACAAAAGTGAGCACAAACGGCATTGTAATGCTTAGAAACAAGGCCTAGGGTTCATACTTTCACTAGTGCAATCTCTCAACAATATTGGCATAGTTGAATCATATGTAAACACCTCTCGTGCGACAAATAGTTCACTCCAAAGTCACAAATAGCGGAGAACTAATGAAGAAATTATTGTAGGGTACAAAACCACCTCAAAGTTATCTTTTCCGATCAATCTTATGAGCTATCACTATAAGTGTCACAAACGGCCCTAGAGTTCATACTAAAATAACACCTTAAGATACACATCAACCAAAACCCTAATGTCACCTAGATACTCCAATGTCACCACAAGTACCCATGGGCTTGATTATACGATATGCATCACATAATTTCAGATTCATCATGTTCAATCCAACACAAAGAACTTCAAAGAGTGCCCCAAAGTTTCTACCGGAGAGTCAAGACGAAAACAAGTGCCAACCCCTATGCATAGATTCCCAAGGTCACGGAACCCGCAAGTTGATCACTAGAACATACATCAAGTAGACCAATAGAACATCCCATTGTCACCACAGATATCCCATTGCGAGACATACATCAAGTGTCTCAAATCCTTAAAGATTCAATCCGATAAGAAAACTTCAAAGGGAAAACTCAATTCATCACAAGATAGAGAGGGGAAAACTCCATATGATTCAATCTATATCAATAAAGCTCACGATACATCAAGATCGTGTCATCTCAAGAACACGAGAGAGAGATCAAACACATAGCTACTGGTACATACCCTTAGTCCCGAGGGTGAACTACTCGCTCCTCATCACGGAGAGCGTCGGGATGATGAAGATGGCCTCCGATGATGGTTTTCCCCTCTGGTAGGGTGCCGGAACGGGCTCTCGATTGGTTTTTCGTGGCTCTGGAGGCTTGCGGCGGCGGAACTCCTGATCTAGGTTCTGCGTTGGTTTTTTTTGGAATATTTGAGGATTTATAGAGCTAAGAGGGAGGTCGGTGGACTCCCAAGGGCCCCACAAGCATGGTGGGCGCGCCCAGGGGGTGGTTGCGCCCCTGAGTCTTGTGGCCTCCTCGGGAATCTTCTGGCTTCATCTCCAAGCTCCGTGGGTGTCTTCTGGTCCATAAAAAATCACTGTAAATTTTTATTCCGTTTGGACTTCGTCTGATATTCCTTTTTTGTAAAACTCAAAAAACAAGGAAAAAACAGAAACTGGAACTGGGCTCTGGGTTCATAGGTTAGTCCCAAAAATAATATAAAGTTGTGGTAAAATGATTGTAAAACATCCAAGAATGATAATATAACAACATGGAACAAGAAAAAATTATAGATACGTTGGAGACGTATCAACAAGATGTCATAACAGAGACAGAAATAAGCTAATCAATATGAAAAAACCCCATCATTTTATCCTTAGTGTCACCAAAACAAGGTGTGCCCTATCCTTCATTGTCATTGGGCTAGAGCACCGCAAGATTGAACCCACTACAAAGTACCACTACCTTAGAAGAAAAACCCATCAAACTTGGCCAAAGAAGATAGATAGATTGGAGAGCATGCAAAACTATTTAATCATATAGCAAATAAACCTAAAAGGATTCAATTTATTCCAGTGAACAATCTCATCATAAAGTGATAATCCAACAAACACACCATGATTACATGAAATTGATCTTGATCATGTGAGAAGGCTCACAGGGAAAATGGTATTGAAGATCTAAAAAGAGAGAGAACCATCTAGCTACTACTCACACATGATCATGGGGACAACAAGGTTGATGAAGATGGCTCCCACAATAGCTTCTCCCTCTGGCAGTGCTTCAGAGCAGGCCTCTAGATGGGGCCTTCATGGAATAGGAGCTTGTGGCAGCAATAAAAAAACTTCTAAAAATATGGCGGAGGGTTTCAATATTTATAGGGAATTATGGCGATGAAATCGATCTAAGACGGTGTAGGTGGACCCCACACAGCCAGGGGCGCGCAGGGTGGCCATGTGCCCCCCTACTGATCGTCTTGATCTCTCCCAAACCTTCATGTGTTTCTTGTTGTCCAAAAAATCATATTAAATCGGCAAGTAATTTTGACCTCCGTAGATATTAACTTCATGTGGAACGAAACAAACACACATCAAGAATCAACACGAGGCACTAAATTAATAGGTTAGCCAAGAAAAAATAATATGAATTGCTATCAAAAGTATATAAATGTGATAATATAATATCATAAAAAAATTAAAAAATATGGATATGCCGTTTCACATGTCGGCCGTGTTGGAAATATGCCCTAGAGGCAATAATAAATTAGTTATTATCATATTTCCTTGTTCATGATAATCGTTTATTATCCATGCTATAATTGTATTGATCGGAGACTTAGATGCATGTGTGGATACATATACAAAACCATGTCCCTAGTATGCCTCTAATAGAGTAGCTCGTTGATCAAAAGATGGTTAAGGTTTCCTAGCCATGGACATGAGATGTCATTTGATAACAGGATCACATCATTAGGAGAATGATGTGATGGACAAGACCCAAACTACAAACGTAGCATATGATCATGTCAGTTTATTGCTACTGTTTTCTGCATGTCAAGTATGCGTTCCTATGACCATGAGATCATGTAACTCACGGACATCGGAGGAGTGCCTTGCGTGTATCAAACGTCGCAACGTAACTGGGTGACTATAAAGGTGCTCTACAGGTATCTCCGAGGGTGTCTGTTGAGTTGGCATGGATCAAGACTGGGATTTGTTACTCCGTGTGACGGAGAGGTATCACAGGGCCCACTCCGTAATACAACATCACAATGAGCCTTGCAAGCAATGTGACTAAGTGTTAGTTGCGGGATCTTGTATTATGGAGCGAGTAAAGAGACTTGCCAGTAACGAGGTTGAACTAGGTATGGAGATACCGAAGATCGAATCTCGGGCAAGTAACATACCGAAGAACAAAGGGAACATCATATGGGATTAACTGAATCCTTGACACAGAGGTTCGACTGATAAAGATCTTCGTAGAATATGTAGGAACCAATGTGGACATCTAGGTCCCGCCATTGGTTATTGACCATAGAGGTGTCTCGGTCATGTCTACATAGTTCTCGAACCCGTAGGGTCTGCACACTTAAGGTTTGGTGACGTTTCGATAGTGTAGAGTTATGTATGGTGGTGACCGAAGGTTGTTCGGAGTCTCGGATGAGATCCCGGAGAACACGAGGAGCTCCGAAATGGTTCGGAGGTAAAGATTCATATATAGGAAATCCTGTTTTGGTCGCCGGAAAAGTTTAAACCTTTGTTTCAACCAGAGAGTAGCGCGGCGCAGAAAGTTGTTTCTGTGAAGCCTACGTTAGTTGAAAAGGAAGTTAATGATGATGATCATGAAGCTTCGAATCAAGTTTCTATCGAACCTCGTAGGTCGACAAGGACATGTACTGCTCCTGAGTGGTGCGGCAACCCTGTCTTAGAGGTCTGTTGTTGGACATTGATGAACCTACAAACTATGGAGAAGCGATGATGGGCCCGGATTCCGACAAATGGTTAGAGGCCATGAAATCCGAGATAGGATCCATGTATGAAAACCAAGTATAGACTTTGGTAGACTTGCTCGTTGGACGACAGGTCGTTGAGTACAAATGGATCTTTAAAATGAAGACAAACGCAGATGGTAAATATCACCATTTGTAAAGCTCGACTTGTTGCAAAGATGTTTGTGACAAGTTCAAGGAGTTGACTGCGATGAGACTTTCTCACTCGTAGCGATGCTAAAGTCTGTTGGAATTATATTAGCAGTTGCTGCATTTTTCAATTATGAAATCTGGCAGATGGATGTCAAAACATCGTTTCCTTAGCAGTTTACTTGAGGAAAGGTTGTATGTGATACAACCAGAAGGTTTTGTCAGTCCTAAGGATGTTAATAGGTGTGCAAGCTTCAGTGATCCTTCTATGGACTAAAGCAAACATCTTGGAGTTGGAATATGCACTTTGATGAGGTGATCAAAGTTTTTGTAGTTTATACAAAGTTTACGAGAAACTTGTATTTACAATAAAGTGAGTGGGAGCACTATAGAATTTCTGATAAGTATATGTGGATGACATATTGTTTATCGGAAACAATGTAGAAGTTCTGGAAAGCATAAAAGGTTGTTTGGAAAGTGATTTTCAAAGGAAGACCGGGATAAAGCTACCTAATTGTTGAGCATCAAAGATCTATAGAGATAGATCAAGATGCTTGATGAGACTTTCAATGAGTACATACCTTGACAAGATTTTGAAAGAGTTCAAAATGGATCAGTCAGAGAAAGAGTTCTCACCTGATTTGTAAGGTATGAAGTTGAGTGAGACTCAAAGCTCGACAACGGTAGAAGAAAGAGAAAGGACGAACGTCGTCCTCTATGCCTTAGCCATAGGCTCAATATTATGCCATCTTGTGTACCGCACCTGGTGTGTGCCTTGCCATAAGTATGTCAAGGGGTACAAGGGTGATCCAGGAGTGGATCACTGGACAGCGGTCAAGATTATCCTTAGTAACCAGAGGACTAAGGAGATGTTTCTTGATTATGGACGTAATAAAGAGTTCGTCGTAAAGAGTTACGTCGATGCAAGCTTTAACACCAATCTAGATGACTCATAGTAGCAATCTGGATACGTATAGTGGAGCAAGCATTTGGAATAGTACCAAGTGGAGTGTGGTACCAGTGTTTACAGTTTGACATAGAAATTTGCAAAGTACGCACGGATCTGAATGTCGCAGACCCATTGACTATAAGACCTCTCTCACATGCAAAGCATGATCGAGCCCAAGAACTCATTGGGTGTTAGATTCATAATAATACGAATCACACGGTGATGTGAACTAGATTATTGACTCTAGTGCAAGTGGGAGACTGTTGGAAATATGCCCTAGAGGCAATAATAAATTAGTTATTATCATATTTCCTTGTTCATGATATTTGTTTATTATCCATGCTATAATTGTATTGATCGGAGACTTAGATGCATGTGTGGATACATAGACAAAACCATGTCCCCAATATGCCTCTAATAGACTAGCTCGTTGATCAAAAGATGGTTAAGGTTGCCTAGCCATGGACATGAGATGTCATTTGATAACAGGATCACATCATTAGGAGAATGATGTGATGGACAAGACCCAAACTACAAACGTAGCATATGATCGTGTCAATTTATTGCTACTGTTTTCTGCATGTCAAGTATGTGTTCCTATGACCATGAGATCATGCAACTCACGGACATCGGAGGAGTGCCTTGTGTGTATCAAACGTCGCAACGTAACTGGGTGACTATAAAAGTGCTCTACAGGTATCTTCGAGGGTGTCTGTTGAGTTGGCATGGATCAAGACTGGGATTTGTTACTCCGTGTGATGGAGAGGTATCTCAGGGCCCACTCGGTAATACAACATCACAATGAGCCTTGCAAGCAATGTGGCTAAGTGTTAGTTGCGGGATCTTGTATTATGCAACGAGTAAAGAGACTTGCCAGTAACGAGGTTGAACTAGGTATGGAGATACCGACGACCGAATCTCGGGCAAGTAACATACCGAAGAACAAAGGGAACATCATACGGGATTAACTGAATCCTTGACATAGAGGTTCGACCGATAAAGATCTTCGTAGAATATGTAGGAACCAATGTGGACATCCAGGTCCCGCCATTGGTTATTGACCGTAGAGGTGTCTCGGTCATGTCTACATAGTTCTCGAACCCGCAGGGTCTGCACACTTAAGGTTTGGTGACGTTTCGGTAGTGTAGAGTTATGTATGGTGGTGACCGAAGGTTGTTCGGAGTCCCGGATGAGATCCCAGACGTCATGAGGAGCTCCGAAATGGTCCAGAGGTAAAGATTCATATATAGGAAGTCCTATTTTGGTCGCCGGAAAATTTCCGGGCTCATCGATAGTGTACCGGGAGTGCCGGTTGTGTACCGGGAGACCTCCAAGAGGGGTATTTCGACCCAAGAGGCTTCATGGGCTGGTGGAACAACAACAATAGGCCCATGTGGCTGGAAGAAAGAAACCCAAAGGAAAAAGGTGGAAAAAAGGCAAAAAGGAGGAATCCTAGTCCTACTAGGATTGGAGGAGGAGAGTCCTCCTCCACCTCCCACTTCGGCCGAAGCTCTTGGCTTGGAAAGCCAAGGCTGCCTCCTGTCCTCCTCTCCTCCTATATATACTGGTGGATCTCTAGGTTTTTGCACTAGGTTTTACGGCCACGTGCTACCCGTTCCACTGGTGCTCCTCTAGATCGGATTTCTGCAGTGCTTAGGCGAAGCCCTACAGGAATTGCTCCACCACCATCGCCAGAGCGCCGTCACGCTGCCGGTGAACTCTTCTACCTCTCCGCTCCCTCTTGCTGGATCAAGACAGCGGAGATCGTCATCAAGCTGCACGTGTGCTGAACACGGAGGTGCCGTCCGTTCGGCGCTAGATCGGAAGGACCATGATCAAGATCGCGAGACGATTCGTGATGAGATCGCGGGACGGATCGTAATGAGATTGCAGATGGATCGTGATGAGATTGCGGGACGGATCATGATGAGTTCGCGGGACGGATCGTGATTGGAGCGCGGGACGAATCGTGATGAGATCGCGGGACGCTCGGCGATTTGGATCACGAAGATGTTCGACTACACCAACCGCGTTTCTTAACGCTTCCCGCTTAGCGATCTACAAGGGTACATAGATTCACTCTCCTTCTCGTAGATGCTCATCACCATGGATAGATCTGCGTGTGCGTAGGAATTTTTTTGTTTCCCATGCGATGTTCCCCATCAGTGGCATCATGAGCTAGGCCTATGTGTAGATGAGATCTCGAGTAGAACACAAAAGGTTTGTGGGCGTTGATGCTTAGATTGCTTCCTCCCTTGGTCGGATTTTGGTTCAGCGGTATTGTGAGATGAAGCGGCCCGGACTAAAATTACTCGTATGCTTACGAGAGACCGGTTCCCTCAACCGCAACTTGTTGCATAAATGGCTTGCGGGTGACTATTTCTCTCATTTTAGTTGGATCGGATTTGACAAAGGCGGTCCTTGAGAAGGTTGAAAAGCAACTAGTGTATCACCGTTGTGGTTTTTGCGTAGATGAGAATTGTTCTTGCTAGATACCCATAGCAGCCACGTAAAACATGCAACAACAATTAGAGGACGTCTAACTTGTTTTTGCAGGGTATGTTGTGATGTGATATGGCCAATTACATGATGTGATATATGTGATGTATGAGATGATCATGTGATGTATAGATTATCACGACTTGCATGTCGTTGAGTACGACAACCGGCAGGAGTCATAGGGTTGTCTTTAATTATTGTATGACCTGCATGTCAATCATTAAGTGCTATGTAATGCTTTACTTTATCGCTAAACGATAGCAATAGTAGTATAAGCATGATGGGCACGACACCCCCAATGGCGACACGTTGATGGAGATCAAGATGATGAAGATCATGGTGGGCCATCCCAATCGCGTACACAATCAACAATTGTCATTTCTTTGGTATTTCTACGCCGTCGTATTGTGAAAAAGAAAAACATTAAAAAAAGAAAACAAATCTCTGTTCACGTCTATTGGGCGGGCCTAGTGAAGTCCGCATTCAACAATCCCGCGATTCAACCTGCCTAGTCGACAATCCCTATTTGAGAATGCTCTCAAAGTTTTAATGGATTGAGATCGAATAGTTTGGTGTGTTGATTTCAAGGATTGAAAATTTAAGGTTTGATTTAGCTTCCGTTTACAAATTTAAAGTTTGTTTTGAACTTTTTACGATTTGGTTTGATTTGCTTGCGTGCGTGTGGGATACAAAAATACTGCTTGCGCATTTTCACATGGCCACTCGTTTGCTCGGTAATTAATCAAGCAGTTCAACACACAGCAAACGATCCGTTCTCATCCCTCAGTCAATTAATCTCCATTTGTTCTCCACTGATCCCACCACGACCATGCATATCAATGCCATGCCCTTTGGGTTCTCGCGCCACCGGCCGCCGGCCGTTCGCGTTCCGTCCACGGCAGCCTATTAATCAGAGGGAGAGAGCCAGACCGGTGCCTGCTGGGGTAGACATGGGTAAGAAAGGGAAAAGCAGGCTGCACAAGAAGCATGGCCGAGGCGTGGCTATGCCGTCGGCAAAGGCGCGGGTCGAGCTCCAAGACGTGCAGCAACGTGACGATGGTGAGGTGGTGCTCCCTAAGGAGACCGACCTTCACGGCGCCACCGATGAGAAGGCTGCGCAGCCTGCCAACGACGGGCCTGGCGTGCTCGAGGGGGAAGCGCCAGGGTCGAGCGAGGTCGTGCTTCCTGACGAGCAGTGGAGGAGCTTCAGGGGGGCCAACCTGGGCCATGCCCCCCCAGCTCATATGAAAACATGCATATATATCTTGGTGTTAGGTCTAATTTTTCAGTAAAAATCAGTCAAAAGCAAGCATGTTTGCCCCCCTTCAGCCCATGCCCCTCCATGATTTCGTCTCAAGCTCCGCCACTGCTGACGAGGTCGTGGAGCCCGGCCTTCACGGCGCCACCGAGGAGGAGGCCGAGGATGTGTCTGTGGAGCTCGAGGGGGAAGTGCCCGTCTCAGGCGAGGTCGTGCTCCCTGACGAGGTCGAGGAGCCCGTCAACGACGTGCCTGTCGAGCTCGAGGCGGGAGGATCGGGTAAGAAGACGCCATGGCCGGAGAACCACAAGTTCAAGTCCCTCAAGGCCGTGATGGAATCCTCGTCAGCGGAAGATCAGGAGGGCAAGGCGACGGATCAGGGTGGCGAGGCGACCAACGTGTTGTTTCAGAGATGAACTCTGAACTTGCAAGAACTGAACACAGGTTGTTTTTTGTGCTGCGTACTATCGCTGCAGCTTTTCTGTTTTCTCACTTTATTAAGGCTTAACTAAAAACAACGTAGAGCCTGCTCATGAATGGGTAAAGCGGCCATGCCACCCCACATCCACCCGATCACAGCGGCGACGCCGTCACGCGCTTACAATCGTGCCATCCCATGATCCACTTGTGACGGCTTGACTAGCTAACTGACTAGCAACCTGAGCTACTCCAAGTCGTGAACATATCTCATGCTACATGGCCCTTTTATTCAGTTAAAACAAACTAGAGGATAACTAACTTGCCCAACGGGGTTAATTCTAACAAATCACCCCCTTAAGCCTGTTTCACAGTCTTCACCTCAATGACACCGAGCATCTTCCTCATCTCAATGAATTTGGTGCACCCCAATGCCTTGGTTAGAAGATCTGCCAGCTAATCATTTGTTCCTATGTGCTTCACGTTAGCTCTTCCCTTCTCAACACACTCCCTGATGAAGTGATATCTCACATCTATATGCTTACTCCGGTCATGATGCACCGGATTTTTGCTGAGGGCTATAGCTGACTGGTTATCAACCATGAGATCGAACTTGGCTGGAGTCTCCCTTGTCATTTCTCCCAGTAATCTGTTGAGCTAGACTCCTTGACAGGCACCACTTGTTGCTGCCACATATTCTGCCTCACAAGATGATGTGGTCACAATCTTTTTCTTCTGTGAGCTCCATGTCACAATGTTCCTTCCAAGCATGAACACAACTCCAGAAGTACTTTTCCTATCATCTATGTCCCCGGCATGGTCACTATCACTGTAACCTGTCAGCACCAAGCCCTTCGCACCGGCCCTGTAGCAACATCCATACCCTTTAGTGCCTTGCACATACCTGAGTATCTATTTCACTGCCGTCCAGTGCTGCTTGCTTGGCGCCTCCATATATCTGCTCACAATACCGACAGCACATGCTTTGTCAGGCCTTGTATTCACTAAGTAGCGAAGGTTGCCAACCACACTCCTATACAAAGTGGCATATGCGGCTTCAACTCCATCCCTCTTGCTGAGTTTGAGACGACACTCCATTGGGGTTGCGCAAGGATTGCATTCCGTCATGCCTGCAACCTCCAATATCTTCTGAGCATAGCTGCTTTGACATATCTTTATCTCACCATTTTTCTGCTCAACTTCAATACCCAAGTAGTAGGACAGTAAGCCGAGATCACTCATTTTGAACAGCCGTTGCATCTCCTGCTTGAACTTGTCAATATCATCCTGATTTGTATCGGTGATCACTAGATCATCCACATATACTCCCACCAACAGGAAGTTCTTGTGGTCACCTCGCCTATAAACAACATGTTCCAGCCGGCTTCTTCTGAAACCCAAAGCTTGCAAGGATGCATCCAGTTTAGCGTTCCAGGCTCGTGGTGCTTGTTGCAGCCCGTACAACGCCTTCTGCAGCTTGTACACTTTGCCACTCTCTTGCTCATCGACAAAACCTGCCGGCTGTTGTACGTAGACCTCCTCTGCAAGATCTCCATTAAGAAATGCGGACTTAATGTCCATGTGATGTACCTGACAGCCAGCTTGAGCCGCGAGTGCGATGAGCATCCTCACAGTATCCATGCGTGCCACCGGAGCGAATACCTCATCAAAGTCCACCCCTTGACGCTGGGCATACCCCTTCGCCACCAAGCGGGCCTTGTGTTTCACGACATTGCCGGCGGGATCTCGTTTCACCTTGAAGACCCACTTCAAACCAATGGCCTTGTGACCGGCGGGGAGATCAGTGATCTCCCAGGTTCGGTTGTCGGTGATGGCCTCCATCTCCTTGTCCATGGCAGAACGCCATGCATGATCAGAAAGTGCCTCATGGACACTCGCCGGCTCCTCTGCTGCAAGGTAGCACATGCCTGCATGCTCCTCGTCCAGATCCTCGTCGCCATGCGCGTCATCGTAGCTGAACGACACAGGAAGCTCCATTGTTGCGTCGTAGATGTCCTCAACACGGCGGTAACAACGCGGCCCACTATCATTGTCGAGGGCATTGTCGTGAGTGGGCGGCGTCGCCCACTGTGCCTGTGGTGAGGCCGGCTCGGGCGTGAGCGGCTCTGGAGTGTGATGCACCCCCTCGTTACCGCCGTCCCACACGGTGACTCCTCGCCCAGTGGTGTACACCACTGAGAACACGCCGGTTGCCGTGCTTTCCTTCGCCGCCGCGTCTGTCCAGGGCCAAGGTCGCGATTCCTCTAACGCGACGTCCCGTGAAACCAACATCTTCTTGGTCGCTAGATCATAGATACGGTAGGCTTTTGAGCCCTCCTCGTACCCCATCATGACGCCGGGCGTTGACCTGTCTGCCAACTTGTTAAGCCCAGGCCCCAACTTCTTCACATGAACATGGCACCCGAACGTGCGAAAGTGTGCTACACTGGGTTTCTTGCCATGCCACTGCTCATATGGTGTCACACCGTTAAGGCTTCTTGTTGGTGACCTGTTGAGGATATAGACTGCAGTTTTAACAGCCTCACCCCAGAACTCAGCCGGCATACACATGCTCTTCAGCATACACCAAGCCATCTCAACCACCGTTTGATTTTGGCGCTCGACAACTCCGTTCTGCTATGGTGTGTACGGAGCCGTCGTGAGATGCTTGATGCCGAGCTCGCTGCAGTAGCTGACGAATTCGGTGGAGTTGAACTCCCCACCGCGGTCGGAGCGAAACGCAAGGAGCTTGCAGTCGCTCTTGTTCTCTGCTGCGGCCTTCACCTTTCTGAAGAAAGCAAATGCCTCCCTCTTTGTCCTGAGAACCTCGACCCACATATATCGTGAATAATCGTCTACAATCAGCAGAAAGTAGTTTCTACCTCCAGGGGTCGCCGCTGTGATCAGACCACACAGATCGGTGTGGACTAGGTCCAGCCTTTCCTCCGCTCGGTAGGCTGCGGCCTGCGGGAACAGGATGCGGTGCTGCTTGCCCAGCATGCATCCATTGCAGTACTCGCCCACGTGCTCGATGCTTGGGATCCCACACGCCATGTTCTTACTGGAGAGTGTATTGAGGGCGCGGAAGTGAAGATGTCCGAAGCGAGCATGCCATAGCCACGCCGAATCATCCGCCTTCATGAGGAGGCTGACTGGCTCGGCGTGCCGTAGAGTCAGCTTGTATAGCCGGTTGGATGCCCGCTTGATGCGCGCTAGCGCTCGACCCTCCTGGCCATAGATCGCCAACATGCCGTCCTTGATCACGATCTCGCACCCCTTCTCGTCTAGCTGCTCGAGCGACACAATGTTACTCCGCAGGCGAGGTATAAAATATACCTCGGTGAGCCACGTTGGTCGCCTGTTAGGCACTCAAAGATCACAGTGCCCTTGCTGAGGATGTCGACGACCGATCCATCTCCGAAACGGACAGTGCCACGCACCGTCTTGTCCAAAGTCATGAACAACTCCTTGCAGCCTGTCATGTGGCTGCTCGCGCCCGTGTCGGCGTACCATGATCCGCCGCCGCCATTCTTGGGCATGTCACCAGGCACCACGCGCTCCTTGTTGAGGAAGACAGCCTGCGGAGCGGTGAGCATGACCTGTTCCGGTGCATCGAGGGCCGCCATGAGCAGCTCAGGCCCCTCCACCTCTTCTACCTACGCGACGTTCGCCTCCTCGCGATGTTCTTGCCTGGGCTTGCCATAGTAGTCGCGTGCCCAATGGCCCCACTTGCCGCACTTGCGGTAGTTCCCCTTGCGTCTGGGGCCACCATCGTGAGGTTGTCCGCCACCGGCGCCAGTGGGAGGCTTCGGCTTAGGTTTCCCCTTGCCCCCCTTTGGTCCACTGCCCGACGGGCCTCCGCCTGATTGTCGTCGACTTTCACGTTCATGCCACTCCTCCTATGTGAGGAGCAGCTTGCCGCGGGAGCCGTCTGTGTCAGGGTCGAGGCGCTCCTCGATGGCAAGAAAACGGCCGGCCACCTCCTCTATTGTCAGAGATTTCAGATCAACTAGAGTTTCAATTGAGATGGCTACCTGGGCATAGCGTTGTGGCACCACCCGCAAGAATTTTCTCACCGCTTTGACCTCATCGACATCGTCGCCGAGTTCCTGAAGGTCGCTGATCAGGCCGGTGAGGTGAAGCGCGAAGTCCTCCACTGTCTCTCCATCCTTGAAGGAGAGCGTCTCAAAGTCACGTCGCAGTGCTTGAGCCCTCGATTCACGCACGCGCTCCACGCCCATGCGGAGCGTCTTCACCGTGTTCCAGGCCTCCCTAGCCGAGGCCTTGCCTGCCAAGATCCGAAGCATCTCTGGCGGTACACCGCGGAGGATCACTCCCAACGCCGAACGATCATCAGGAGTATCGGCGTCGCCTGACTCGACCGCCTCCCACAGACGTGCAGCCTGCAGGTGTACCTTCATCAGGATCAACCACTCGACGTAGTTCGTGCGATTCAACATCGGTATTGGGCCTCCGGCACCGCCATCTCTGATCACCCGCTCGTGGATGACCAACTCCCGCCCACTTCGCCGCGTGGGGCTACGTCCCCGACGAGCCACCGGCGAGGGTGTGTTCCTCCGGTGTGAGCCGGAGCTCTGCGGTGTGCGTGAGCCACCTTGTCCCGACATTCTACCACTGTAGATTTGATGCCAAGTGTTGTTTTAAAGATGAACTCTGAACTTGCAAGAACTGAACAAAGGTTGTTTTTTGTGCTGCGTACTGTCGCTGCAGCTTTTCTGTTTTCTCACTTTATTAAGGCTTAACTAAAAACAACATAGAGCCTGCTCAGGAACGGGTAAAGTGGCCGTGCCATCCCACGTCCACCCAATCGGAGCGGCGACGCCGTCACACGCTTACAATCGTGCCATCCCATGATCCACTTGTGACGGCTTGACTAGCTAACTGACTAACAACCTGAGCTACGCCAAGTCGTGAACATATCTCACGCTACATGGCCCTTTTATTCAGTTAAAACAAATTAGAGGATAACTAACTTGCCCAACGGGGTTAATTCTAACAGGACGCGCGGCACGCCGAGGAGGAGTTCCAGGACGACGCCTTCGCGGGCGAGGTCCTCGTGGACCACAAGGTCGTCCATCCCGAGGAGGTCGTTTCCTTGGGCGGGCGCCTGGCCGCCGCGCGGGCGGAGAACCTCCTGAAGCCGGAGACGGTCGACGAACTAAACAAGCTGTTCAAGGAGATGGGGCTCTCGGCTGCCGACTCCTCCGGCTCCGGGACGAAGAGCGGGCAACTGCCTGCCGTTGCAGCGGGACGTGGTCGCGGGAAGCAGCAGAAGGAGAAGGGAAAGGCCCTGGCAGCAGCCGGAGCAGGCCGTGCTATGAAGCCTCTCATGACGGTGGCGGTGGGCGGGAAGCCATACGAGGAACAAGCGCAGGAACGGAGGTCCGGGAGGGGCAGGGTCATTCAACCTAGCACCCGGTACTCGTCCGATGAGATAGCGGTGCACGGCGACGTTGCCGTCGCATGGAAGGGCCAGGCAGCATCACCAGCACCCTGGCAACAACAACCACAATAATCAGCAGCATCAACAGCACCCTGGCAACAACAACCAGCAACAACAGCAGCAGCGGAATCATTCGGGGTTCCAGAGAGTCCCAAAGCAGCTCAGTTCAGGGCAGTATCATGTGTTTACAACATGTCACTACAGACGAGATGAGAAACTACGGAGGCGAGCGGTGAACACTGTCGCGCCGGCTCTCCCACGATACCTGCCGTGGTCAGAGTATGACATAGTGTGTAGTCGGGAGGATCATACGCCACGGGTGGACGACCCGAGACGATTAGCTTTGGTAGTGGCCCCTCAGATACATGGTTATGGAGTGAATAAAGTGCTCATGGATGGGGGTAGCAGTATCAACATCTTATATTATGACACCTTCCGGCGGATGAAGTTGCTAGATAAAGATCTTAAACCTTCTTCCACTGTGTTTCATGGTGTGGTGCCTGGTAAGTCGGCATATCCCGTAGGTAAAATTTCTTTGGAGGTGGCTTTAGGCGATGAATACAACTACAGGGTGGAGACCTTATGGTTTGAGGTGGTCAAAATCAAGAGCCCTTACAACGCATTGTTCGGGCGGCCGGCTTACGCCAAGTTCATGGCTAGGCCTTGTTATGTCTATTTGCAGCTCAAAATGCCCGGCTTAAATGGCACAATTACGGTTCATGGCAATCGAAAGACATCTCTTGAGTACGAGGAAGGGGATGCGGCGTATGCAGAGGCTAGCTGTGCACAAGAGGAGCTTAAATTCTATAAGGAGAACGTTGACCCGGAGGACATGACCCTGTTAAAGAAATCGACTACAGAGGCAGAGCCGCCGCTCAAATTTTCAGCAGATGATACCAAGGCAGTGGACTTTACTCCGGGCGACTCATCCAAGCAGTTTACAATTGGGGCTCATATGGATCCTAAATAGGAAAGCGTGCTCATCGAATTCATCCGTGAGAATCGGGACATCTTCGCATGGAAACCTTCTGACATGCCGGGTGTACCGAGAGAGTTCGCTGAGCACAATCTTAATGTGAATTCCAAGTTTAAACCGATCAAACAATTTCTACGATGGTTCAATGAGGAGAGGCGCAAGGCCATTGGAGAAAAGGTTGCCCGGCTCTTACCTGCAGGGTTTATAATTGAAGTTTTTCACCCGGAGTGGTTAGCCAACCAGGTGTTGGTGCTTAAAAAGAACAATACTTGGCGTATGTGCATAGATTACACAGATCTCAACAAGGCCTGTCCGGCTGATCCCTTCGCACTCCCCCGTATTGATCAGATCATCGACGCAACAGCCGGCTGTGAGAGTTTGTGTTTTTTGGATGCTTATTCAGGATATCATCAGATTAAGATGGCAGTCAAGGATCAGGAGAAGACATCATTTATCACACCTTTTGGAGCACTCTACTATGTTTCCATGCCTTTCGGGCTCAAGAGTGCCCAGGCGACTTACCAGCAGTGTGTGCAGAATTGTCTCCACAGTCAAATTGGCCGTAACGTTCATGCTTATGTGGATGATATAGTGGTGAAATCTAGGAAGAAGGAAACCCTCTTGGAGGACCTAAAGGAAACCTTTGACAATCTTAGGGTCTACAAAATGATGCTTAACCCGTCAAAATGTGTTTTTGGTGTTCCTGCAGGAAAGCTTTTAGGCTTCTTAGTCTCCGAGCGTGGTATCGAGGCTAACCCAGATAAAATTAAGGCTATCACTTCTCTGCGAGAGCCGACGTATGTCAATGATGTTCAGCATATGGTCGGGCGGATTGCGGCGTTGAGCCGGTTCATAAGCCGGCTTGGGGAGAAGGCTATTCCTTTGTATCAGATGATGAAAAAGACAGACAAGTTCAAGTGGAGCAAGGAAGCCGCGAAAGCGTTTGAAGCTCTTAAGAAGCAATTGACTGAGCCGCCAGTGTTGGCCGCTCCGACTGAGAAGGAACCACTACTTCTTTATGTAGCGGCTAACAGCCGGGCGGTCAGTGTGGCGATTGTGGTTGAACGTAAGGAGGCAGGGAAAGAATATCCCATTCAAAGGCCTGTTTATTACATCAGTGAGGTCTTGGCAGAGTCCAAACAGAGATATCCACATTGCCAGAAGCTTGTGTACGGAGTTTTCATGGCTAATCCTAAATTAAGCACTACTTCTTGGGCCATCAGATAACTGTAGTAAGTTCTACCCCATTGGGAGATATCATTCAGAATAGAGAAGCTACGGGGAGGATTGCTAAGTGGGCTTTAGAGTTGGGGCCCCTTAACATCGCTTATATCCCTCGTACGGCAATCAAGTCTCAGGCCTTGGTGGATTTTATAAATGATTGGACAGAATGCCAGGCGCCTGAAGAGAAGCCGGACAACACATACTGGACTATACATTATGACGTGTCTAAACAGCTTGAGGGGTCTGGTGCTGGGGTGGTCATCACCTCCCCCAAGGGTGACAAGTTTTGTTCTGTGCTCCGGTTGATGTTCCCCTGTACTAACAATGCGGCTGAATATGAGGCTTTGCTTCATGGTTTGAGAGTCGCTAAAGAGATGAATCTAAGCCAGGTTAGATGCCTAGGCGACTCAGACCTCGTGGCTCAGCAAGTTTCAGGTACTTGGGACTCTAAGGATCCTCGGATTGCGGCTTATCGATAGGCGGTTGATATTGTGGCAGGTCATTTCAAAGGATATCAAGTAGATCATATTGATCGCCGCGGAACGAGGCGGCTGATGCGTTGTCAAGACTCGGATCTTAGCGTAAGCCGGTGCCGTCGAACGTTTTTCTTGACGTGTTATATCATCCGACTGTCCAGATGCCTTCTGAGGAGGAGCTGGCAATTCCTGACCCGGAGGCGGCTTTGGTGGCGGCTCTACATGTCATTCCGGATTGGACTACTCCTTATTTAGCGTACTTGACGCACGGCAAGTTGCCGGACGATGAGAGTCGGGCTAGAGAAATCACCCGCCGTTCTAAGTCAATGACAATTATCAATGGTGAGTTGCACAAATGCAGTGTAACAGGTGTTTTCCAGCGCTGTGTGTCACCAAAGGAGGGCCAGCAGATCTTAAATGAAATTCATGCTGGAGACTATGGACATCATGCCGGGTCAAGATCTTTAGTAGCCAAGGCTTTTCGGCATGGTTTCTTCTGCTTGACGGCTCACAAGGACGCAGAGGACCTGGTCCGCAAATGTGACGGCTGTCAGAAGTTTGGTCGACGTGCTCATATTCCAGCTCAAGAGTTGAGGATGATACCAATAACCTGGCCGTTTTCAGTCTGGGGGCTCGACATGGTAGGACCCTTTAAGAGGTCCAAGGATAAGAAAACGCACCTCTTGGTGGCGGTTGACAAGTTTACTAAGTGGGTTGAGGCTGAGCCAGTTAGCAAGTGTGATGCGGCTACATCGGTTGAATTTGTTAAAAAGCTGATCTACCGTTTTGGTTACCCACATAGTATTATCAATGACAATGGCACAAATTTGTCCAAAGGGGCTATGAAGGTATTCTTTGAGAAGGAGCATATCCGGCTTGATGTGTCAGCTGTAGCACATCCACAGTCCAATGGTCAAGCTGAACGGGCTAATCAGGAAATTTTGCAAGGGGCTAAATCCCGGCTTATGGTCCCTCTGAAGCGGACACCCGGATGTTGGGTTGATGAGTTACCTTCCGTCTTATGGAGCATCCGGACTACTCCTAACAGGTCCACAGGTTTTACACCTTTCTTCATGGTATACGGGGCTGAGGCGGTTCTACCCAGTGACATCCGGCATGATTCGCCAAGAGTGGCGGCTTATGTTGAGACGGATAATGAGATGGAGCGTCAAGACGCGTTAGATGCCTTGGATGAAGCACGGGAGTTAGCAGCAGCCAGATCGGCAATTTATCAGCAAGACCTACGACGCTATCATAGCCGCAGGGTGAAGACCCGGACGTTTCAGGAAGGTGACCTGGTGCTCCGGCTTATTCAGGACCAATCTGGGATGCATAAACTCTCTCCGCCGTGGGAAGGGCCCTTTGTGGTTCAGAAACCTTAACAACGGGTCATATTATCTCGTCGATATTCGTGATGAGTCAGATACAGCGGGTCAAGCGACTCTGCAGCCATGGAATATCGCACACTTACGACCGTATTATACTTGATAGGTGATGAAGATCCATCATCATTGTACATATCATATCAGTAGTGCTTCCACCAAACACTGGAGCCCCGACTTTTAGGGGCAGCTTTATATTATAAGGATGAAATTTCTCCGGTTCAACATGTTTACAGTGGATGTGGTCCTTAGACCCGCCAAGAAATTTATTCCAGTCAATCTCGCTTTAGAGACCCCGAGCCGATTCACATGTTTGACGGCCAATCTCGCTTTAAAGACCCTGAACTGATGACAAAATGATGAATTTATTCCAGTCAATCTCGCTTTAGAGACCCTGAGCCGGTTCACATGGTTGACGGCCAATCTCGCTTTAGAGACCCTGAACTGATGTCAATATAATAAGCTTTTATCAGTCAATCTCGCCTCAGAGACCCTGAGCCGGTTCACATGGTTGACGGCCAATCTCGCTTTAGAGACCCTGAACTGATAAAAAGCTCTTACCAGTCAATCTCGCCTCAGAGACCCTGAGCCGGTTCACATGGTTGACGGCCAATCTCGCTTTAGAGACCCTGAACTGATAAAAAGCTCTTACCAGTCAATCTCGCCTCAGAGACCCTAAGCCGGTTCACACAGTGGACGGCCAATCTCGCCCTTAGAGACCCTGAACTGATAAGATGCAAAGTTTGAGTACATTAAGCGCTGCTGTTGATGGAGGCTTCTTACCTTTGGTATAGCTTAAAAAATTCCCCTAAGGCAACAGCGTGTACGTCAAACTCCAGTTGCTTCTCAACTGCGGCTGTCGAAGGGGGGCTTCTTGCTGACGGGCTCGCTTATCTCACCCTAACAGCCGGCTTTATGCCACTTCCGGTTACTTATTAACCGCGGTTGTCGAAGGGGGCTTCTCGCCGACGGGCTCACTTATCTCACCCTAACAACCGATGTTTACGCCACAAATAGTTGTGGAAGAAGGCTTCTTACCCTCGGGTATAGCTTACATAAACCCTTTACACAGCCGGTTAGTACAATTACTAGCCACGGCTGTCGATTGGAGGCTTCTTACCCTCGGGTATAGCTTACATAAACCCATCGACAGCCGGCCCTATTCAACATTGGCTGATTGGAGGAGGCTCCTTACCATCATGGTACAGCTTATATCACCCTTCATGCAGCCGGCTGTAGGCCGCTTCAAATTCATTCAACAGCAACCATTGTCAATAGAGGCTTCTTACCGTCAGGTATAGCTTACTTTATCCTATGGCAGTTGGCTCGCCTGGGGCATTGTCATAGTGCTCCAACTCATAGAATCAAGCTTCCCAGGTCTATTGGGTCCCAGAGAAGGGTTAAAGTCTCAAGAAGATTACATATTGGTTTATCAACAGCCGCAGTTTGTCCGTGAAGGATTCTCATTGACAGAGATATTATCCGGCTCTAAAGACTATGAAGACATACAAGCACCTCTTACAAATAGCCGAAAAGGTTATGCAATTGCAAGTACAGAGCTGAGAAAAAACTATTGAACATAGTATAAGACAACTGGCAATGGTGCTTAAACATTATACGACTATTACAAAAGACGTTCTCAGAAGGAAAAAGACAATATTCTTTACAAAGTCTTCGAAACCCGCTGGCGGGTATTCGCACGAGCCGCTCTTGGTCGGCACAAATGTAAGGTTACATCATTCGGCCGTCTCACCCTGCTTTGGCTCTTCCGCTGGTTGGATCTGAAGGTTGCCGAGTTCCCAGTTGTAGTTAGAGACGGCAGCAAAGGTCCCTTCAAAGAAAGGGGAGGTGTTGAGCTCACCAGAGAAAACTTCCTTGCTACGGGCGGGTGTCAGATCTTGACACTCATAAAGAGGCCCGCGGATCCGTTTGTCTTCCGGGTCATATCCTGCTTGATAACCCTTCAGGTCCGCCTCATCAGCCATAACAGACGCCAGGAAACGTGAGTCTTTGACGCACTTGTGATAATCTACTTCAGAAAATTCTGAGCCGTCCACTTTTTGCGCGGGGAACCCGTCCATCATTTCAGCCGGAGTAAGATCCGACGCAAAAGCTAGAGCCCGGCTCAAACCTGCAACGACTCCTTGACGAAATGCTGACTTTTTCAGCTCTTGTATCTGCTTGGGAATTGTAGAGAATAGTTCTAACACCCCTCTCAGGGTATTGGGAATCTTCTCCTTGTACTATACGCTCTTGATGGTGAACATCGCCCCACAATACAGTTGTTCCGTCAAGGTATAGATTGCTTTCAGGGAGAGGATACTATCTGTTGCAAGTTGCCGACTCACGGGACCTGCATGAGCCGGAAGAGATATGTGAGTCGCCAATTTTCTAGAAGGTTGATGGTATACAAAATATGACAAGGATGATTTACCAAATAGGGCAGCAGACATCTTGGTGATGTGCCGTTTTAAGCCGTGGAGCTCTTCAGCAACGGCGATAAGCCGCCGATCGGCATCATCCGCCCGTTTGGTCAAAGCGGTCTTTTCTGACTCAGCCGCTTCTTTCAGTGACATTAACTCGGCGTTGGCCTTCTATAATTTTTCAACCAAGAGCCGGCATTTTTCATCATCCGCCTTTCGTGCTTCTTGTTCAGCGGCCAAGTTCAACTTAAGATCCGCCGTTTCTGAGCCGGTGGCGTTCAGAGCATCCTGCACGCATGAAAGCAAAATGGGAGCTATTACAGACGCAAAGGTTTACAGTTAAACTTGCACAAGTCTCAAACAGATTGCAAGCAATATATTTGACACTTGGGGGCTAATGTACATTTTATCTGGTCAAGCATACAACTCCGGTTCATTTTCCTTGAAGTTGACCCGAAACATGGGGGCTACAATGTGGTTATTTTCTACATAAGATAGTCCCAACTCAAATAGAATTTGAGTCGGCCCTTGGGGGCTACACTACTCAGATCAAATTTTCTAAAAAAGTCCCAAGTCGCCGCAGGCGTGCGACCCGACACTTGGGGGCTACAACAATCAGCTGTTTAACAGATTATCCGACTCAAATTAAAAGACCCGACACATCATGTTCTGATGAGCCGTCCCTTGGGGGCTACACCCGCCGAAGATTTATAAGAGATAAGAAAGTTATAAGTTCCAGGTTGCTGCAGGCAGGACAACCCGGCACTTGGGGGCTACAGTATCTAATATGTGCATGCAACATTTCAGTAAAAATATTTTCTACATAACCTTCAAAGAAGACCCAATTCATCTATGCATTAGATAAATCCGGCTCTTGGGGGCTGGGGGAGGTTATGGCTGGAAAAAGGTAACATACCTCATATTTGAATTTCATCATGGCGACCAGCCGGAGTTCTAAATCTCGGCTGGTGTTGACCCGATTTAAATAGAAAGAATGGAGTTCTTCGGCTGTCATCTTATCATATGAAGAGTCAAATTCCAGCTTTCGTGAAGCTTCAGCCGGCTCAGGATGCCGAGACAATACATGTGCCGGTGAAGGGAGCTTCTGGGCAGACCCGAAGATAATGACATCTGGAGTCGCTGGAGTCTTGGCGGGTGTGACCTGCCTTGAAGGGGCAGCTAGAGAGTTCTCCATTATAACATCATCTATTGCTGGCTCTGTGGAAGCCGCTGGTGGAGCTTCTTATGTTGGAGCTCCCTCCGGCTGTTCGAGCTCCGGGTTCTCGAGGACAGGGCCGGGAGAAGGTTGTTTGGTCTTGCGGCGTTTCGCCTGAGCACTGCAAACCAAAGGGTCAATATATAGAGACCGGTGTTCTCATCAAAACATCCGGATATTTGAGTACTTACAGAGGATTGATTTTTGGAGGAGGTATGACTGATGCGGAAGAATCATCAGAAGAGGATGTTTTCTGAAAAGCAAGACACGGAAATGAGAAGACACTTAGGCATGAAGAAGAATAAAAGGAAATAGAAATACCAACCTCAGCAGGCCGCTTCTTGGGAGCCGGCGAGTTTGGAATTCCAGAGACAAGCTCCGTAGAGCCGGCGCTCCGGGTCTGGCGGCGTTCAGTCTGCTGTTGCTTTTTTAAAAGGAAATCGGGAGCCAGGTAAGTGAGAGGGTGAGAAAGAGGAAATTTCCTAACAACCCACCGCGGCTTTCGAGGGAAATATTCTGAGTCGGAGTAAGTTACCTCAGGGGCGTTGGCATGACTGGTTTCTACTTCGTCCTGTGAGCACAATTAGCATTAAGGAAGAGCTGATAAGGCAAAGAATCGGTTAAAGTAAATTTAAGTCTTTACCTCCGAGTCTGAAGAGGCCGGATGTTCAAGCCAGTTCTCTTTAGGAACTGTCTGCCTTGGCTTCTTGGTGCCGGTTTTCTTCTTGGCCGCCTTTGAAGGAAGTGTATATTCCTTCTTCCAGAAATCCGAGTTAGCCTGTGAAAATTGACCCGGAGGAAAATATATCAAACCAAGTAAAAGAATAGGTGAACATGTAAACAGACGGAGGAAGGGTAAAAATACTTAAATGAGGCGCTGGGTTGGCGGCGCAGAAGGGTGCCAGCCCGACGGTGCTGCAAGAGCCGGAGGTCTCATGCACAAGGCTTCGGACGGTCATGCAGATATCGTCCTCAGTCAAAGGGGCGTTGCTGAAGCATAACTCGCTATCATACTCCCCTGGATATTCATACATGAGCCGGTCCCTGAGGCTCAGAGGCATGATCCGCCACGCCACCCAACAGCGGATCAGATCAGTTCCAATAAGACCGTTGGCCAGGAGAGCCTTCACCCTGGCATGAGCAATCGCATATTTGGCGCGGTCGGCGGTTGAGAGCCGGTCGGGCAACGCTGTCTCTGTGGAGAACCGAGAAGGGCGATAACCCGACAGGCGGCGTTCTGTCTCAGGAGACGTATCTTTGCAGTAAAACCATGTCTTGTTCCAATCCTTGGGGTGGCTGGGCATTTGAATAGCCGGAAAGGTGATGCCCCTCCGGCGCTGGATGGTGATCCCTCCGAGTTCCAGGCTTGGCCCGCCCTTATACTCTATTTGGCGGTTCGCGTAGAAAAACTCACGGAAGAAGCCGACTGATGGCCGGGACTGAAGATATACCTCACAAAGGACTTGGAAGTGGCAAATGTTGGAAACTGAATTCGGCGCCAGGTCTTGAGGATGCAGTTTATACACATGAAGGATGTCATGGAAAAATTTAGAGCCGGGTGGCACGAAGCCCTGCTCGATATGATCAGTAAAAACTATGACTTCCCCTTTCCTTGGTGCGGGACGGGTCTCATCACCCGGAGCCCGCCAGTTGATATCAGCCTTTGGGGGAAGGGAGCCAACAGCCACAAGCTCTGACAAATACTCTTCGGTTATGCAAGAGCCGACCCAATTGCATGAGTTAGTGGCGCGTGCCATTTGGACGGCTTAAAAATACTGTGCAAAGGAAAATGGCGACTAGTCAGAGGAAAGTAGAAGGATGTGGCGGCTTACAGTCTACAGGGTTCTAAGGACTACGTTTTGAAAAGACTCGGCTGATAAGAGCCGGGCGAAATCTAGCGGCTCATCATGGAAGGAAGAGCCGTACGAACCGTTTTCACAAATCTGCTATTAAAACTACGGATCTGCAAAGGCAATAAACTCTGTTATACCTCGACCTAGTGATGAACGGTGAAAAACTTGAAAAGCGGATTAAAACCAGAATGGCCCGCGCATTGCGGGCGGCCGGCCCGCATACGGCGGCGGCGGTGACAGCGTCATCTAAGGAAGCGCAGAAAGCGCCGGAATGCATCCATAACGGCCGCGCCGGAGACCAAGCGTTCGACGGCGGAACCGTAGGACCCCTATTCCTATTAGCCCTAAGTTACGGGATGAAGAGGCTCACCGGAGCTGGAGATGGAGGCGGATGAGAATCTGGACCAGTCAGGGTGATGCAACGGCCAAGGTTGACGACGAGGGGCGACGGCACCGGAGCGGAGCAGAGCTCGGAGTCGACGGGCGGCGGCGAGAGGAAGACAAAGAGCGCACGAGCAGGAAAGTGAAAAATATTGACCCCTGCGGGTCCTATTTAAGAGGAGAAATGAAGAAGGTGTGCAATCCCAGGCGACAACGTCGGTCTTACCGAAGCGGACGCCTCGATTCTCGGTAAGTGATTAATGCGAAAGATTCGGTGATGCGTCAGCAGGTTGTGTGACGTCACGCCGGATCATATCGTGGCGACTCTCAGACAGCCGGAAGAGGAGGATGAAATGAGCTGTCTCACTTCAACTTGGGGCCTAATGTTGGGGATATAACCCCGTGATATGACCCGGCTGAGAGGCTCCGGATAAACAGCTTCAGCTTGAGAACCGGCCCATGAAGACGGTGTCAACTCATGGCCCAAGATGATAGGCAGCTCTTGCGTGGGCCGGACGGCGAAGACCCGGGTGCACAAGGCGTCTCAAAGATGATTTGACTAAGGAGATAGAGATAGACTCGGAGATGTAAACATGATCCGACTGTAACTCTAGTAAGACCCGATGGTCCTGACCTCCTATATAAAGGCAGACCCGGGGCGACTTAGAAGGGGACGAGGTCAAGCTTATAGCACCTTGTAATCGATACAACAAGCAATAAACAACACAAGCAGGATGTAGGCTTTTACCTCGACTCGAGGGGCCGAACCTGGGTAAACTCGTGTCCTTTTGTCCCGATCAACCCTCTTGAGTCCACCACCATGGCGACAGCTCCGAACACAAGTTCGGTAATCCGGACATCTGCCGTGATAAAACCACGACAGACGCCGTTGAAGCGATGAAGCTGGAAAAATAAAAGTCATGGACTGGAGGCCATGAGCTAGCTGCAGATATGAAGTTTGAGATATATCACTTATGATGAAAAAGAAGAGATGGCCTAAATGTTTTCTGAATTCAATTTGAGTTGATCAGGAAGAGCCTCTCTTTTCTATTCATTGTTAGGTTAATCTTGCTGATCGGGAATAGGGTAGTGAAGAGGCAGAGCTTCGCAATAACTTCTTGATGATGGAAGTGTTGCAAGCTCATGGCGTCCTCCTCGCTTAACTTCTCTCCTTCTCCACGCAGTCCAAGGTTACGCCTTTTGTTAGTGCTAATCTTGTTACATGTTTGGTTTAGATATTACACTAGTCATTAGGTAGTTGCTTTGTTGAGTAGTAGGCTCTTCATGTCACGTCTAATTAGCATTCTTCTTTGTTAGCTAGTTAGTTAGGCACGAGCCGTAACTTGTGCGAGCCGTGCATGCATTTGCATGGGCCTGAGATGCATCCGTTTGCATCGGGCTATTTCCTTCTGTCTAACCGGGTCGTGCCGCTTTGGTAGGATCCCTACCGGCCACGTTTCCCCTTCTGTAACCGAATAATGAGAGATATATAGAAGTATAAATGAAGAAAAGCCAAGAAGGAAGTTAGACGGCACCAAAATATCTTTCGTGTGTGTCTCCTTGTGTTTTCCTTTCCATCGTGTTCGTGTGTGTACTCCGGCCTCTGATCCAACACCTTTGTCTTCCTCAAACTCCTGACCAAGAACGCTGTGGCGAGGGTGTTCTACAGGTTGTGGCCTCTGGATGCGGTTAGGGGGCATATGATTAAGGCGGTGTTTGTAAGCCAAGTGACAAAAGTGTTCGACCCTAAAAGCCCATCTTGGAGCCTTCCAAAGTTCATGAAGACCACCGAGCCTGTGTACGTGCAGAACAATTTTCTCATGATCAAGTGGGAAGTCAGTGTTACCAAGGACATGGAAACACCCGAGATCCGTGTGCCGTCCTCTAACCTTTTGGATAATCTTGCAACATTGCTAGAAGGGAAGAAAGGAGCAGACGTGACTTTTAAGGATCAAGGGGAGATCTTTTCTGTGTCGTAAGTGTTATGTTATGCTCCAAATTCTAATAAAAAGAGGAAGACCAACTTTTGACGAGCGAACGGAGCAAGGCCAGTCGCCTGTGTTATATATACCTCTTATACTTTTTGAATTCACTGTTCAGCCTAGTCAACGGGTCAAAACCCGGTCAACCAAGTCAAAACCAGTGAACAGTGAGGACATGGTTGAGTTTTGAACCTCGTGGTTAGTTGGGGGTGTATTTTGGCCGGTTTCATAGTTCAGGGTTGTAAATCAAACCAGCTGGTTAGTTCCAACTTGGCTCCGTGTGTGCTGCTAGAGGAGTGTCCCGCCCACCCGGATCATCCACATGGCAGCTGATGAGGATTGGTGGCTTGGCGAAATCGAGTGGGTTAATTTCATCACATTCTTTTGTTGATTGAGCAACTCCTTTTTGATTTAATGAAAAAATGTGGTATATTCTTGTTTGCTCCCGAAAAAATGAGAAGGGAAGCTTAGTTGCTTTTGTTGACAACAATAATGCTCAGTTGAATTTTTGGGAATAGACAATTAGGGAAGACCTCACATATAACCAATGGATCTCACTCGTAGCATGCATTTCCACCTCGGTACCTTGATCCATCTATGGAGCATGCTTTAGAATGTGACCTTAGACTCGCCGTATCAGGAGTCCACGGATCAGAAGTGATCAACATCGAGAGAGCTTTTTGAATCTCACGTGTGACAATTCAAACCACATGAAACACGACAATCCAATAATGAATGCATTAACCTATGTTTTTTTTAAAAAAATGAGTGTGACCTCTAACCTCTGCATCAGCATGATGCATACGGCCACTTTATTGAAAGTGCCAAAACAAGAAGTCTGCGGTCTCAATCAAGCTCCGAAGGAGCAAAATTACAGTTTGAAAAACAAATCAAGAAAAGCCACAACCGGCAAAAATAGACCTAGATACCTAACCATCTATCCTATTAGTCGACCACCATCCAAAATGGTTGAATATATCTCGTGCTATCATCTCCCACCGGGCACACCCAGTAACCAAAGGCTCCCTGGTTTCCGCAGGAGTGAGTAACGATCACGTACGGATCAACGCCAACGCCTTGTGTAGTACCTGCAAGAAATGTATATGTATTTGTCTGTTAAAAACCATGTCATTCCTGCAGTTCCATATAGCCCAGAGAAATGTGCATACTCCTATGCGTATATGTCTAGTGATACTTATTTCAACTCCGTTTAACCACGTATCAAATAACGTGTCAATGCTATCGGGAGGATCAATATTAAAAGTTACACGAACAGTTTATCATAATAGTTTTGCTAGCGAACAATGGAGAAAAAGGTGCTTGATGGTTTTCTGATGATTGATAAACGATTATTTGAACCCAAGTGCTAACGAGTGCATATGGACTATTCTTCAAAGAGAACCATACAATTTCTGAAGAAAAAAAACAATACAACAGATACCGAGGAGTATGTTCTGCAAATGCCAAGTCTTGTAACACCTATGTATTGGTAGACACGATACCACTTCTTATCAGTGGAAAGAATGTCCCTAGTTCAAAGCAGTTTGTGTTAGAAGGGAGAGAGGGATATGGTGGAATAGTTGATTTTGTTGCTTGAACCTCGTGGGCATATATATAGAAGTACAATGACTAACTTGGAGTACAAGACAAGGTATGACAAGCAGCTGGCCCGAAGCAGGCGGCGCGACGTAGGCGGCCCGACAACTGGCCCGAAGCGGCCAGCGTGAGGTAGCCGACAAGACCGACACAGTCGGCGTGAGGCAGCCGGCGAGGATGGAGCCGGGAGCCGGCCCGGGGCAGCCGGTGCGCGACCGGACGAGGCGACGGTGAAGATTGACGGGATGGCCGGCTCGGGAACGACGGCTGTGATGGGCCGCCGCATGGCGCGAGGCCGTCGAGTCAGGGCGATGCAGGAGTCCCAATCGGAGCAGGGCGATGACGGCCGACGTAGATCGACGGGCGTGCTGGCGCACGAACGGCGGCCTTGAGGGGCCGCCGGGTTGCGTGAGGCCGCCAGGTCGATGGAGAAGTCGGGTCGTGCCGATGTCGGAGTAGAGGCGCGGTGGTCGACGGCGGCGGCGGGCGACGCAAACCGATCTATGATCGGAAAACCAAAAAGAAATCACCGGTCGAGAAAACTCTGGATCAAGAGATCGGGGAAAAGACTCGCTAGGGCAGCCGGTCAACACGACCGGCGGGTGAACCCTAGGTACGGGCGGCACGCCCCCCGGCGGGTCATGGAGGCCGACCGCCCCCGGGGCGGCGCACGGTGCGGAAGCGGTGGCGGCGGTCAGGGGTAGATCGGTTAGGGTTATACCATGTTAAAAGAGAGAGAGGGATATGGTGGAATAGTTGATTTTATTGTTTGAGCCTCGTGGGCATATATATAGGAATACAATGACCAACTTGGAGTACAAAACAAGGTAGGACAAATCCTAATCTATCTCATATTTTATAATCTATATCTATCTATACCTACTAATAAAGTAAGGTGATATTCTTGGTTCCCTCCCATGATTAGTTTTTCTATTTATATCTATACCTACTATTAAAGCGAGGTGATATTTTTGGTTTTGTCCCGCTTAAATGGTTTTGTTTGGTTACATGTCCTATACCTGAAAAATCCATTGGCACGTTCCTATGACCACAACATGTACGAGATACGTGGTCCAGAGAGTCCGCTTTGATCAGGTGTAGGAGTCCAAGAGGCTCACGTACTTGCACAAATGGACTCGTGGACAAAAGCATACATACAACTTCTTTACTAATCTGTTTTGGGTCAGTAGTCCAGCATGCTAATAAATAGCAATACAACACCGAATTAACGATCGTACATCGTGGCCGTGTCCAAACGTTGTGTCACGGCCTTCCCAAACGGCCGTACCGGATTGAGCGGTCCTGTCTTATCACGATTGCCCGCTCATCAGTACTAAGACCTATGTTCTCTGTCTAAAAGAAGATTCTGCAGTCCTAGACGTCCAAGTCTCAACATGTACCTGATGGCGAGATGATGCATATTGATTGTGTCCGGGACTACATGCACGACTTGGTTGTCCGTCTCCCTCCATACCATAGAATTACAACCTTTCCTGTTCTATTCAAGATGAACAAACAAAGCTATTACAGCTATTGGGTTCTCACCCCAAGTGAGGTCTGGTTTGACCAAGATCCTGCTACAACCGGCCTGGTCCTCATTATTTGCAGTGGCGCACAGTTTGCTTGGTTGGCGATCGTATCATTCTTTGTTTCCGTCCACTGTTACCATTGTTGGTAAAGATTTCACCAGCGACACGAATCACTTCCTTGCCTTACGTAATACCCCATTGATAGTAATGGCATGTTTGTTTGGTCCATCGCCAGTTCCTATCGAACTTGATCCATCATCAGGTTGTGCCACTGTCCTAGAGAATTTCATATTTGCGTCCAGCCATATAGTGCCTGCATGGTGGCCCATTTTAAGGCTGGTCGTCTGTTATAGCCTTGTCCTGTTAGCTTTGGTTAACACAGTTAAAACTGTGATGAGTTATGTACTGGTTGCCTTCGGTCCTTCCTAAATATGTCATGCATTAGTTGGTTTATTATTGTGCATGTATTTTATGTGTTATCTTTAAGTACTCCACATTTTATTAGTTAGGATGATTTATCTCATAGCATTTGCATTTGGGATGAATCTATCATAATATCCTTATCCGCAAAAAAAGATCAACCAAAATAGTTATACATGACCCCCTCACCAATTAAGCTATTTTTTTTGGCAATTTTTAGGTATTTTGGATTACTTACTATGTTTCGGTATCTTGGATTGCTTGCAAATCTTAACAACAATATACCACTCAAAAAAATTCAGTAGCAAAACCATTTACAAGTACTCAAAAGTACCAAAGGCTATTCTTGAAGAGTGAATATGTATATCTTCATTTTGTAACTCACATGCTTTCATAAAATTTAGGATAAAGCTCTCTCCCGTTGCAACGCATGGGCATGTTTGCTAGTCTAATCAATATACTCAACAGTTTGGAATTCCATAGGTGCTGCTCTTAACATCATGCCTTGGCCGCCCTATGCGAATCTCAAATCATCAACCAGGGGTGGGACACCTTCGAAAACATCAAGCCATGCTCGGAATGACACCGGATTTAGGTCATGTGAAATGTTTCGAACGAGAGAAACCATTGCGTTTTGATAGGAAAACGACTCACCTGGAGGTAGGTGTGAGACTTGGCATTTGCGCAGAACATACTCCTCGGCATCTGTTGTATTGTTTTTTTTCTTCAGAAATTGTATTGTTCTCTTTGAAGAGTAGTCCATATGCATTCGTTAGCATCTGTTGTATTGTTTTTTTTAAAGCACTTGGGTTCAAGTAATCGTTTATCAATCATCATGTGTTTTTTCTTCAGCAAATAGGCAGCAGGTATAGGCTAGTTTCTCGAAGAACAAGAATTTCGTCATAGTCCTGAGAATATTTGTAGTCCAAACAGACGTACATGTACGGGACACTATCGCCGTGTTTATAACACCAGCAAATATTAATCCACACGTAGAAGTAAATTTTGTTTTTAATTTTGTCATAAACGGGAGTTGACCCATGTAATACAAATTATCGACGGTTCATGTAACAAGACGAGAGCTTGCACCCACGCCACGAGCCCCAGACCTAGCGGCCACCATGGCGGCTGCACCGCCGCCGGAGCTCCCGGACGACCTCGTTGAAGAGATCCTCCTCCGCATCCCGCCCGACGACCCGGCCCTCCTCCTCCGCGCCTCTCTCACCTGCAAGTCCTGGAGCCACGTCGTCTCCCGCCCTGGGTTCCGGCGCCGCCTCCACGATCTCCACGGGGCGCCACCCGTGCTCGGATTCCTCCACGGCTGGAACAACGATGACATCCCCCGGTTCATCCCAGCCACCGCGTCGCCCTTCTCCCTCGCCGCCCCGGACCGCCAGCTCTGGCGGGCGGTCGACTGCCGCCACGGCCGCGCCCTCTTCCTGGGCAAAGATACTCTCCTCGTGTGGGAGCCAATCACGGGTGCCCAGCAGAGCGTGCCGGTGCCCGCCGCGTTCGATGCCAGCTGCGCGACGGCAGCCGTGTTTTGTGCAGCGGACGGATGCAACCACCGCGATTGCCTCGGCGGTCCCTTCTGCTTGGTCTTCGTCTTCTCCATCGACGACTATCCTGCAAACAACGAGTGTGCCACGTCGGTATGCGTATACTCGTCGGAGACGGGTGTCTGGGGCGAGCCGACCATGGTGCACAACGAGTTCGGCATGTACTTCTCCTCGTTTTCCAGCGTGCTCGTTGGGAGGTCTCTGCTCTACTTCATGGCCAATGATGGGCCGATCCTAGAGTATGACTTGGCAATCCATGGCCTGACGAAGTTCGACCCACCGGAGTCCCTCAACGCCCACTATGAGGATCCATTCGAATTCAACAACGCCCACTATGAGGATCCATTCGAATTCAACCTCATGCTGGCGGAGGATGGTGGACTGGGACTCACCGAAGAATTGGGTCCACATCTTAAGTTGTGGTCAAGAGACGCCACTGCTGCTCGATGGATACCGGGCCAGGTCATCTACCTGGGATGTTTATTCCATAATGGTGGTCTCATGGATGCACCTCATGCAGTTTATGTGCTGGGCTTTGCCGAGGGAGCAAATGTCATTTTTGTGACCACAACTACTGGCCTCTTCGCAGTCGATCTACAATCAGATCAAGTGACGAAGTTGTGCGATGATCATGGATTCTGTAATTTGATTCCAATTGTCGGCTTCTACACTCCTGTTCCCCCACGTGGGCACAATGATCCGTCGTCAAAGCCTAGCGAGGATGGAGGTGGTGACGAGGAAGGAGACGAAAACATCATACATCAGGCACAACAGTTCCTTGATAATGGGTTGAATGTTATTAAGGAGGGGAGCTTCGCCAATGCCTTTGAATGCGTCAGCCATGATCTCGAGAACAGGTTAAGCTTCTCTCCCCAGAAGCCGCTAGCCCCGCAGAAGCTTCCTATGTACGGATCGTGCAGAAAATAACTTGCATTTAGCTCAGTACTCTTTTCGTTGTTTTGATATGTCCCTACTCTCTATGGTAAATTGGTTATCCAACTATGAGCGTGGTGCTGTTTGAGGTGATACTCGACAGAAATAATTTGAAGCATTGTATCAAAGCGTAGTTACCGTCCCTATTTGAGAAATAGTATTATATGCCTCTCCGCTAATATCTTTTTTATTTTTTGAAAAGGAGGATCTCCCCCGTCTTTGCATCATGATGATGCATGTAGCCATTTTATTAAATAATAAGTCCGCACCAAGTGCACAATCCAAATGATCAAGAAGTACCCAACGAAAACAATAAAAATTACATGCCGCAACTGGCTAGCTAAAAATAGACTATGATGACTAAACACCTAGCCTATTAGTGTGTCGCCATCTATATCGGTTGAAGATATTCAGTGCTACCGTCTCTCACCGGCCGTACTAAGTAACCATAATCTCCCTGGACTCCGCAGGTGTGAGTACCGACCACGTACGAATCCAAGCAGAATCCAAGCAGTAGCTCTGTAGATGACATGCAAAAAGTTCTTGAATTTCTTTCTGTTAAATATCATATCATTTTTTGAGTTCCATATAGCCCAAAGCATGGCACAAACTTCTATTCGAATGTGTCTACTAGCTGTAGTGGTATCAACTCCATTTAGCCACCTCCCAAATAACGTATTCATACTCGTTGAAGGATTAATATTAAATGCTATATGAATCGTACTCCATAGCAGCCTAGCCAAAGGACATTCAATGAAGAGGTGTTTGATAGTCTCGTCATGATCACAGAAGCAACATCTAGAATTTCCTGCCCAATTTCGTTCAACCAAGTTTCCTACCCAATTTCGTTTAATCAGTGTGTCATCAATTGGTTGACAAAATAATTGTTGTTGAGTTGTTCTATCATAAATAACATTAGCTTTCTATACGAAGCACAATACGTGATTGATCCTTACAGATGACCCGAGGAATGTATGGTTTGGTTTAAGTGCAGATGGCGTTAATCCTTTTGGGGAGCAGAGCAGCCAGCATAGCACATGGCCTGTGACTCTATATATGTATAACCTTCCTCCTTGGTTGTGCATGAAGCGGAAGTTCATTATGATGCTAGTGCTCATCCAAGGCCCTAAGCAACCCGGCAATGACATTGATGTCTACCTGAGGCCATTAGTTGATGAACTTTTACAGCTATGGAATGGAAGAGGTGTTTGTGTGTGGGATGAGAACGAACAGGAGGATTTTGACCTACATGCATTGCTGTTTGTAACCATCAACGATTGGCTTGTTCTCAGTAACCTTTCAGGACAGACAAACAAGGGATACCACGCATGCACACACTGTTTAGATGACACCGATAGTATATATTTGGACAAATGCAGGAAGAATGTGTACCTGGGGCATCATCGATTTCTTCCGACCAACCATCGAAAGAAAGGAAATCATTTCAAAGGTGAGGCAGATCACCGGAAGAAGCCCGCCCTCCGTACTGGTCATCACATACTTGATATGGTCAATGATTTACAAGTAATATTTGAAAAGGGTCCTGGCGGACTAACTGTTCCAAATGACGCTGACAAACGCGCACCCATGTGGAAGAAGAAATCTACATTTTGGGACCTACCCTATTGGAAAGACCTAGAGGTCTGCTCTGCAATCGACGTGATGCACGTGATGAAGAATCTTTGCGTGAACCTGCTAGGCTTCTTGGGAGTGTATGAGAAGACAAAAGATACACCGGAGGCACGGGAGGAACGACAACGTGTGCATGGAAAAGACGGCATCCATCCAAAGCAGCATGAAGGTCCTGCCAGCTACGCTCTTACCAAAGAAGAGAAGGAAATCTTCTTTAAATGCCTGCTCAATATGAAGGTCCCGTCTGGTTTCTCGTCGAATATAAAGGGAATAATAAATATGGCAGAGAAAAAGTTTCAGAACCTAAAGTCTCATGACTGCCACGCGGTTATGAAGCAACTGCTGCCGGTTGCATTGAGGGGGCTTCTACCGGAAAACATTCGATTAGCCATTGTGAAGTGATACGTCTCCAACATATCTATAATTTTTGATCGTTCCATGCTATTATATTATCAACTTTGGATGTTTTCTATGCATCAATATGCTATTTTATATTATTTTTGGGACTAACTTATTAATCAAGTGCCCAGTGCCAGTTCCTGTTTTTTCTGTGTTTTTTTACCTTTTTCAGATAGGAATATCAAACGGAATAAAACTTTCGCCGTGATTTTTTATGGAAAATATCAAAAATATAGAAGGAAAAGATACCAGAGAGGCAGCCCGAGGGAGTCACGAGCCTGGGAGGCGCGACCACCCCCCTGGCCGTGCGTGGGAGGCTCGTGACTTCCTCGTGGCCCCTCTCGACTTGTTCTCGACGCCATACGGTCTTATAAATACTGAAACCCACAGAACTAAACCTAGATCGCAAGTTCCGCCGCCGCAGACCTCCAGAGCCACGAAAAACCAATCGGGAGCCCGTTCCGGCACCCTGCCGGAGGGGGAATCCATCTCCGGTGGCCATCTTCATCATCCCGGCAATCTCCATGACGAGGAGGGAGTAGTTCACCCTCGGGGCTGAGGGTATGTACCAGTAGCTATGTGTTTGATCTCTCTCTCGTGTTCTTGAGATGTCTTGATCTCTATGTACCGCGGGCTTTGCTACTATAGTTGGATCTTATGATGTTCTTCCCCCTCTCCCTTCTTGTAGTGAATTGAGTTTTCCCTTTGAAGTTATCTTATAGGATTGAGTCTTTAAGAACACTTGATGTATGTCTTGCACGTGTCTATCTGTGGTGAAAATGGGATATTCATCTGAGTACTTGATGTATGTTTTGGTGATCAACTTGCGGGTTTCGTGACCTCAGGAACCTATGCATAGGGGTTGGCACATGTTTTGACTCTCCGGTAGAAAATTTGGGACACTCTTTGAAGTTCTATGTGTTGGTTGAATAGATGATTCTGAGATTGTGTGATGCATATTGTATAATCATGCCCACGGATACTTGAGGTGACAATGGAGTATCTAGATGACATTAGGGTTTTGGTTGATGTGTGTCTTAAGGTGTTATTCTAGTATGAACTCTAGGATAGATTGAACGGAAAGAATAGATTCGTGTTATTTTACTACGGACTCTTGAATAGATCGATCAGAAAGAATAACTTTGTGGCGGTTTCGTACCCGACAATAATCTCTTCGTTTGTTCTCCACTATTAGTTACTTTGGAGTGAATCTTTGTTGCAGGTTGAGGGCTAGTTATATGATCCAATTATGTTATCATTGTTGAGAGAACTTCCACTAGTGAAAGTATGAACCCTAGGCCTTGTTCCCAAGCATTGCAATACCATTCGTGCTCACTTTTACTATTTTTTACCTTGTTGTTTTTATATTTTCAGATTACAGAAACCTATATCTACCATCCATATTGCACTTGTATCACCATCTCTTCGCCGAACTAGTGCACCTATACAACTAACCATTGTATTGGGTGTGTTGGGGACACAAGAGATTCTTTGTTATTTGGTTGCAGGGTTGCTTGAGAGATACCATCTTCATCCTACGCCTCCCGCGGATTGATAAACCTTAGGTCACCCACTTAAGAGAAAATTTCTACTGTCCTACAAACCTCTGCACTTGGAGTCCCAACAACGTCTACAAGGAGAAGGTTGCGTAGTAGACATCAAGCTATTTTCTAGCGCCGTTGCCGGGGAGGTTAGCGCTTGAAGGTATATCTTTAGATCTTGCAATCGAATCTTTTAGTTTCTTGTTTTATCACTAGTTTAGTTTATTAAAAGAAAAAAATTGAATTAAGGTTACCTCATATGCTTCATCTTTTGAATGTCTTTCGTGAAAATGATGGAAAAGAAAATTGTGCTCGAATGCTAGAAGGAGAATTACATAGGATGCTTGGCATAAAACATGTGAATGATGAGCATGATTGCAACATTGTTAGTATGAATACTTTGAATATCCATGATGCTAATTCTGATTGCACTATTCATGATGAAAATATTTCCTATAAGCATGTTGATTTCTGTGGAATACATAGAGATTGCAAATATATACCAAAAAGGAAAGATAGATTTTGTAAGACGCATAAGTATTTAGAAACCAAGTCGTTGCATGTGAGGCTAGATGATTGTGCTAAAATATTTAATATTGATAGCCGTCCTTGTGAACTTTGCTATGAACATGGTCATTTAAATCTCCAATGAAAATTGTTTAATGATCGAATCATGTCCAAAAGTTGTGATTACTTGATTTCCCTTGCGTATCATAATGAACTTAGTTTGCTTCTGAGATATGAAGAAATGAAACGTATAACTAAGAGCCTCCCAGATTGGGCTGTCTTGAAAATGCTTGATTATGATCTAGAAGAAATCTATTTATATTGTGCGGTAAATTACACTGAGAATCCTTATATCGCCAATTACCTAAAGGCAAGAAAACAAATGGAAGATAAAGATAATACTAACGAAGGGGAAGAGGTTTCCCAATACCCTCCTATTATTTCTTATGATGAATCAGGTAACGAGGAGGAGCTTTCTATTCAACCAACCTCTCCAAAAAGAAACTTGGAAGAATTAAGTAAACCTTCACATGATGGGGTGAAGAAGAAGAAAAGAAGAAAAAGTAAAGGTAAAGAGGTATCTCTCCCAAATAATGGTGCTCCTATTATTGATATGCCTCATGAGAATGAATCAAAAATAAATGTGGAGGATGATAATAATTGCTATACTATTGGTGCTATTCATACTATTAATGATGAGAGTGATTATGTCTATGATATGCAAAACCACAAGCTTGGGGATGCTATGTTAAATGAAGATGATCCTTTTAGTCCCCCCACTTTGAGTGATCAAATTTACTATGATTATTGCATACCTCCTATCTATGATGATTATTGTGATGATACTTATGCTATAAAGAAGAACGATGATAAAACTTGTCACAATTATGAGTACCCTTTTGCTAAACATCACTCTTTTAATGTGGAAACTATTCGTAGTATTCAAGTCTTCTACGATACTCCCACTATTAATCATGAGAATAAATTTGCTTATGTGGAGAGTAGTAAAAATTCTATGCTTGTAGATCATGAAAAGAATGCTTTAGGTGCTGGTTATATTGTTGAATTTATTCATGATGCTACTGAAAATTATTATGAGAGAGGATCATATGCTTCTACATATTGCAACAATGTCAAGTTTCCTCTCTATGTGTTGAAATTTTTGAAGCTATGCTTGTTTTGCCTTCCTATACTAGATGATTCTTGCTCCAATAAGTTGTTTGTTCACAAAATCCCTATGCATAGGAAGTTGGTTAGACTTAAATTTGCTTGTAATATGCCTCATGATGCTCCCGTTATGTTTCAATTCTTTTCTTGTACGTGAGCATCATTGGAATCATCATGCCTAGCTGGAAAGGCATTAAAGAAAAGTGCTTGTTGGGAGAAAACCCAATATGTATCCTTACTGTTTTTGTGTGTTCACATGATTAAGCCTCTGTATTAATCATGTTTTATAGCTTTTATTTCAATAAAGTGCCAAGTAAAGCCTTTATGATTAGTTTGGGTGATAGTTGTTTGATCACGCTGAAAAAGACAGAAACTTTGTGCTCATGAAATTATTGTTCATTTTTATCCAGAGAGAGATTTTGAGTTGATTATTTTTTCTTCTTATTGATATACAAATTTCATTAATTTTCATAATTTTTTCAGAATTTTTGGAGGTGCACAAGTATGGTTATCATTCAGATCATTACAGACTGTTCTGTTCTTGACAGATTCTGTTTTCAATGCATAGTTTGCTTGTTTTAGTGTTTCCATAGATTATATTAAGTGACATAAATTTTGGAAATGATAATATACAGTAGGAATTGTGTGGGAACATTTATGAACCTTGTCTTGACATTACCAAAATGAATGATTTGTCTTTATTATACTAACCCATCTCACGAAGTTCCGTTAAGTTTTGTGTTGTGAAGTTTTCAAGTTTTGGGTAAAGTTCGGATGGAAAACGGAACAAGGAGGGGAAAGATCCTAAGATTGGGTATTACCAAGGCATCCCAAGCCATATTCAAGGACACCAAAGAGCCTAAGCTTGGGGATGCCCACGAAAGGCATCCCCTCTTTCGTCTTCAATCCATCGGTAACTTTACTTAGGGCTATATTTTCATTCACCACATGATATGTGTTTTGCTTGGAGCGTCATTTTCTTTTATTAGTACTTACTTGCTGTTATTTATGTTAATGTTAATGTTTTTCATCATTTAGTTCAATAAAAATGTCAAGGATAGCCTTTACCATGCTTAATTTGCAAGTATAGGAGTTGCTGTTCCAAAACAGAAAGTTTGCTTGTAGTGCAAAAATTCCCTAGAATTTTCTGTATGTCAGAATAACTTGAAATTAGGAAAAAGTATGATATTAGAAATTTCATACAGCGTGGAATTTTTTTCAGATTTTTTGGAGTTAATTAAGTATGGATCTTGCTGCATTCTTCATAGACTGTTCTGTTTAGGCAGATTGCTGTTATGTTTGCATTGTTCGCATATGTTTGCTTGTTTAATGATTCCATTTGATGATGGGAGTTTTAAATATGCAGAGACATTTAGTGTGAAATGTCAAATAATAATATTAGTGATTTTCTACAGTATAGTATGATATAGTTTTGCATTGATTTATACTAACCTATCTCACGAGTTCTTGTTAAGTTTTGTGTGGATGAAGATTTTAAGATTTTGGAAACCACCATATGAGAGGAATTAAGGAGAAACAAAAGCTCAATCTTGGGGATGCCCAAGGCACCCCAATCCCTATTTCAAGAAGTCTCAAACATCTAATCTTGGGGATTCCCCGGTTGGCATCCCACCTTTCTTGTTCAACAATTATCGGTTAGTATCGGTTGAACCTAAGTTTTTGTTTCTTCACATGATTCGTGCTATCCTTGGAGTGTCACTTTATTTTGTTTGAATAAGGTAATTAGGATCTGAAATTTTTATATGGGAGAGTCTTCACATAGCTAAATAATTATTCAACTACTCATTGAGCTTCACTTATATCTTTTGGAGTAGTTTGTCTTTTGCTCTAGCGCTTCACTTATACCCTTATAGAGCATTGTAATGTTTATATTTTAGAGAAATTGATGAACTCTCATCCTTCACTTATATCATTTTGAGAGTATTAAACAGCATGGTAATTTTCTTAGGTTATGAAACTAGTCCTAATATGATAGGCATCCAAAAGGGATATAATAAAAACTTTCATATTCAAGTGCATTGAGTAGTAAGAGATGTTTGATTCCTTGCATCTAGTTTTGAGACATGGAAATGGTGATATTAGAGTCATGTTAGTAGAGTGTTGTGAATCTAGAAATAGTTGTTTTGAAGTTTGTGATTCCCGTAGCATGCATGTATGGTGAACTGCTATGTTAGGAAGTCGGAGCATGATGTTTTTATTGATTGTCATCCTTTGTGTGGCAGTCGGGATCGCGCCATGGTTAACTCCTACCAACCCTTCCCCTAGGAGCATGCGTCTAGCACTTTGTTTCTATTACTAATAAAACTTTCACAACAAGTATGTGAGTTCTCTATGACTAATGTGAGTCCATGGTATATACGCACTCCCACCCTTCCACCTTTGCTAGCCTCTCTAGTGTCGCGCAACTTTCGCCGGTGCATAAACCCACCATATACCTTCCTCAAAACAGCCACCATACCTACCTATCATGGCATTTCCATAGCCATTCCGAGATATATTGCCATGCAATTTCTACCGTTCCGTTTATTATGACACACATCATCATTGTCATATTGTTTTGCATGATCATGTAGTTGACATCGTATTTGTGGCAAAGCCACCGTTCATATCTTTCATACATGTCACTCATGAGTCATTGCACATCTCGGTACACTGCCGGAGGCATTCATATAGAGTCATATCTATTGTTCTAAGTATCGAGTTGTAAGTAAATAAAAGTGTGATGATCATCATTATTAGAGCATTGTCCCATGTGAGGAAATAAAAGAGGCCAAACATGCCCACCAAATAAAAAGAGGCCAAAGAGCCCAAACAAAAAAAAATGAGAGAAAAGAGAGAAGGGACAATGCTACTATCTTTTTCCACACTTGTTCTTCAAATAGCACCATATTCTTCATGACAGGGAGTCTCTTGTTTTTTCACTTTCATATGCTAGTGAAAATTTTCATTATATAACTTGGCTTGTATATTCCACTGATGGGCTTCCTCAAATTGCCTTAGGTCTTCATGAGCAAGCAAGTTGGGTGCACACCCACTAGTTTTCATTTGTGAGCTTTCATACACTTATAGCTCTAGTGCATCCGTTACATGGCTATCCCTACTCATTCACATTGATATCTATTGATGGGCATCTCCATAGCCTATTGATACACGAGTCAATGTGACCATCCCCTCCTTTTTACCTCACAACCTCCACCACACTCTATTCCACCTATAGTGCTATATCCATGGCTCACGCTCATGTATTGCGTGAGAGTTGAAAAAGTTTGAAAAATTAAGAGTGTGAAAACAATTACTTGGCCAATACCGAGGTCGTGGCCCCTCTCGACTTGTTCTCGACGCCATACGCTCTTATAAATACTGAAACCCGCAGAACTAAACCTAGATTGCAAGTTCCGCTGCCGCAGACCTCCAGAGCCACCAAAAACCAATCGGGAGCCCGTTCCGGCACTCTGCCAGAGGGGGAATCCATCTCCGGTGACCATCTTCATCATCCCGGCGATCTCCATGACGAGAAGGGAGTAGTTCACCCTCGGGGCTGAGGGTATGTACCAGTAGCTATGTGTTTGATCTCTCTCTCTCTCGTGTTCTTGAGATGTCTTGATCTCTATGTACCGCGGGCTTTGCTACTATAGTTGGATCTTATGATGTTCTTCCCTCTCTCCCTTCTTGTAATGAATTGAGTTTTCCCTTTGAAGTTATCTTATCGGATTGAGTCTTTAAGAACACTTGTTGTATGTCTTGCACGTGTCTATTTGTGGTGACAATGGGATATTCATGTGAGTACTTGATGTATGTTTTGGTGATCAACTTGCGGCTTTCGTGACCTCGGGAACCTATGCATAGGGGTTGGCACACGTTTTGACTCTCCGGTAGAAACTTTGGGACACTCTTTGAAGTTCTATGTGTTGGTTGAATAGATGATTCTGAGATTGTGTGATGCATATTGTATAATAATGCCCACGGATACTTGAGGTGACAATGGAGTATCTAGGTGACATTTGGGTTTTGGTTGATGTGTGTCTTAAGGTGTTATTCTAGTATGAACTCTAGGATAGATTGAACAGAAATAATAGCTTCGTGTTATTTTACTACGGACTCTTAAATAGATCGATCAGAAAGAATAACTTTGTGGTGGTTTCGTACTCGACAATAATCTCTTCGTTTGTTCTCCGCTGTTAGTTACTTTGGAGTGACTCTTTGTTGCACATTGAGGGCTAGTTATATCATCCAATTATGTTATCATTGTTGAGAGAACTTCCACTAGTGAAAGTATGAACCTTAGGCCATGTTTCCAAGCATTGCAATACCGTTCGTGCTCACTTTTACTATTAGTTACCTTGCTGTTTTTATATTTTTCGATTACAAAAACCTATATCTACTATCCATATTGCACTTGTATCACCATCTCTTCGCCGAACTAGTGCACCTATAAAACTTACCATTGTATTGGGTGTGTTGGGGACACAAGAGACTCTTTATTATTTGGTTGCAGGGTTGCTTGAGAGATACCATCTTCATCCTATGCCTCCTGCGGATTGATAAACCTTAGGTCACCCACTTAAGAGAAAATTGCTACTGTCCTACAAACCTCTGCACTTGGAGGCCCAACAACGTCTACAAGGAGAAGGTTGCGTAGTAGACATCAAGCTCTTTTCTGGCGTCGTTGCCGGGGAGGTTAGCGCTTGAAGATATATCTTTAGATCTTGCAATCGAATCTTTTAGTTTCTTGTTTTATCACTAGTTTAGTTTATTAAAAGAAAACAAAAAATGGAATTAAGCTTACCTCATATGCTTCATCTTTTGAATGTCTTTCGTGAAAATCATGGAAAAGAAAATTGTGCTCGAATGCTAGAAGAAGAATTACATAGGATGCAGGAAGACCCACAGTACGGAATGACAACAGTGGATCTGAACAATCTTGGGTACACAGACGAACCATTCGTCCTAGCCAATGATGTGGCACAGATTTTCTTTGTGAAGGACATGTCTGCCATACCGAGAAAAAGAAAAGATTAGGAAGCAAATACATCATACGATGAGCCAAAGCGCCACATAGTTCTTTCAGGAAAAAGAGACATCGTGGGATTGGAGGGCAAGATAGACATGTTTGAAGATTATGAAAAGTTTCATGAAATTCCTCCCTTCAAAGTTAAGGCTGACCCAAGCAACCTGTTAAACGATGAAGATTATCCATGGTTACGACGCAATAAGCAAAGGACACAAGCGAAGAAAAAGCGAAGACTTTCTCTCCACAACTATATCATTGCAGTGACATGTGAAGAAATGAAATGCCTTTTGTAACATGCTATGTGGGTGAAATGATGATACCATGCCAACTTTCAACCTTTTAAGAGTTCATTTGAATTGCTTTTCAATTTTAGCGTCATTTAGCTCAAAAAAATAGTAAGTGCATGAAAAATACCAAATGAAGTCATAAAGGGTTAAAAATTGATGATGTGGCTTTCAATGGTGCATTTTGAACACACAAAAAGCCTGGAGTTCAAATGAGTTGAAGAAAATGAAATGCCTTTTGTAACAGATGAATTTTCATCCGAAACCCCGATACTTCGAAAGAGACTGTCTGTTTTGTACATGAAGTGCATCCTGCTTTTGCCGTAACCCTCTCAACTTTTTAGCACATGCTATGTGGATGAAATGATGATACCATGCCAACTTTCAACCTATTCAGAGTTTGTTTGAATTGCTTTTCAATTTCAGGATCATTTAGCTCAAAACAATTAGTAAGTGCATGAAAAATACCAAATGAAGTCAGAAAGGGTTGAAAATTAATGATGTGTCTTTCAATGGTGCATTTTGAACACACAAAAAGCCTGGAGTTCAAATGAGTTCAAGAAAATGAAATGCCTTTTGTAACAGATGAGTTTTCGTCCGAAACCCCGATACTTCGAAAGAGACTGTCTGTTTTGTACACGAAGTGCATCCTGCTTTTGCCATAACCCTCTTAACTTTTTAACACATGCTATGTGGATGAAATGATGATACCATGCAGCTTTCAACCTTTTTCTGAGTTCGTTTGAATTGCTTTTCAATTTCAGAGTCATTTAGCTTAAAAAAATAGTAAGTGCATGAAAAATACCAAATGAAGTCAGAAAGGGTTGAAAATTGATGATGTGGCTTTCAATGGTGCATTTCGAACACACAAAAAGCCTGGAGTTCAAATGAGTTCAAAAAAAATGAAATCCCTTTGTAACAGATGAGTTTTCGTCCGAAACCGTGATACATCGAAATAGATTGTTCATTTTGTACACGAAGTGCATCCAGTTTTAGTCGTAACCCACTCAACTTTTTAGCACATGCTATGTGGATGAAATGATGATACCATACCAACTTTCAACCTTTTCAGAGTTCATTTGAATTGCTTTTTATTTTCTTTCAAAACATCGTGGGAGTGCATTTCAACAAAGAATCAGTTAAAAAGCAAGATACAAAATAGAATAATGGAAATTATGCAACTAAAATTATCAAAGTATTTATTTGTTAAAACTTAAAAAAATACTGTAAAAAACTTTAAAAAATAAATAAAGCAAAAAACAAAACAGGTTTTTAAAAAAAATGCCGTCTAATGGGCCACCACAGGCAAAGAAGAGTGCAATTAGGCCGGTAAGCCTGCAGTTGAGAGGCTTTGGTCCCGGTTGATGGCACAAACCGGGACCAATGCCCACCTTTGGTCCCGGTTGGTGCCACTAACCGGGACCAATGACCACCTTTAGTCCCGGTTGGTGCCACCAATCGGGACCAATGGTCTCTGCTTCCCTTCCTTTGGGCTGCCGAAAAGAGACCTTTGGTTCCGGTTAGTGCCACCAACCGGGACTAAAGGGGGCACTGGTCCCGGTTGGTGTCACCAACCGGGACCAGTTGCCGGCCCCGTCCTCGTCGCCTTCCCGTCGCCGCCGCCGTCCTCGTCGCCTCCCTGTCGCCGCCATCCCCGTCGACGGACAGGAAATGGCCTAATCAACCAGATTCCGCGTTAGGACAGGAAAAGGCAAGACAAGATGAAGCACCAGCACCAACACCCAATGTCTGAATTGGCTGTTCAATATCCCAAAAAATTTCAAACCAAATGTAGTGTTATGCCTCAAAAGTGCATGCAGCAGCAATCAGATCAGACATAGAGCCCGAATCCATTCAGCTTTGTTGCAGCAGTTTAAAATTAAAATGATGGGCAGAGGCGTTAAAGTCTGAAGGAGGTAACAACAAGCATTTGGCTTGGTTGGTACGTACCTGCAGTCTATGTCTAGTTGTGAAAACGGAACAGCCAACTTGAAATTGGGTTGCAGTTATTCAAGAGGGTTAGTCTGAATTTTGAACGCTGCAGTGCAAACAAAATTCCAGATTTTGTTTTTGTGGAATCGTTGTGCATGCATGCATGCATGTTGCGGTTCTTTGTTCCCACGAAACCAACGCGTTATGCTGCCGAAATTTCCGGCAAAATTTGCCACGACTTGCCTAAATTTTGGCCTTATTTGTAAGGAGACGGGGAATTGAGGGTGCCGGCTGTATATTGTCAGGGACTTGGTTGCAAGTTCTGTTGTTTGGGGGAGGGGGTGAATGGGAAAAGGAGTTATTTTAGGGATCAAGTGAAAGAATGTCTTGGGTCTTTTTTTTCTGAAAGAAAGGGACCAAGTCTTGGGTCTTTTTTTTCTGAGAAAAAAGTCTTGGGTTCGTACGGTTCATCAATAGTTATTAATAAAAAAGACGTTTGAAGATGGATCGTTTCCGTGGCTAACCAGAAGAAAGAAAGAAAGAAAGCAAGAAAGCAAGAAAGAGTAGTAAAACAAGCAGGCGCGAGGGTTTGCTAGGTGCACCCCATCGATCGAGCGGGCAGCGCGCGCGTGCATTTGGGCGCGTCTTTTTTTTTGAGGGGAAACACGTTGCTTTATTTCTAGTGCTCTAACGCCCCTTCAGAGGCCAAGTCTGAGCTTACAAAATCTGGCGCCACATGGTGCCATGTTTGGCACAACGCCTTACAACAACTTTCCCTAGCTAGTCTATGAGCGACACCGTCTGCGGAGCGACGAACCCACGTAACTCTAACCTCCTGGAAATGGTTCAGCAGCTCCTTGATCTCCTGGACGATCTGCCCCGACACCGATAGATCCCTCTGGATATTGTTGATCTTTCCAATCGCGTTCAACGAGTCCATCTCGACCACCACCTTCTGGACTGCAACCTCCTGCGCTAGTAGAATTCCACGACGGCACGCTAGAAGCTCCACAGTTTCTGGATCTGTAGCGACTGGGAAAAAATGGCACGCTCCTGCCACAAACGCGCCATGGTGGTCCCTAAGAACCACACCACCTCCTCTAGATCCTCCTTGTTTTGCTAGTGCACCATCTGTATTGACCTTCGTCCAGCCTTCAGCAGGTTTCATCCATTCCTCCCTGTTCCGCTGCACCGGTGATCTCACGGTAGTCTCCTTGATCGACATCCACTCCTCATCAAGGCGAATGACTCTATCTGCAATCAGGGTCGGGTCTTCTATGCGTCCACTCTCCCGAGCATTGTTCCTGGCAAGCCATAATTCATACCACGCTCTCAGTACTATCCTCTTCTCCTCCTCCGATGCAGCTACCAGCCAATCCAGAGCCCATGATCGCATGTTGTCCACCCTCTCGATCTGTTTGGGCAGCGAGGCCAGGGCCGCCCCAACTCCTTTGCTAAGGACTTTCCAGAACTGCAACGAGTGAGGACAACGCCACACCCGATGGATTACTGTTTCATCTCTCCCATAGGCAATGCAGAAGACCCCTGGCTTCACATGCCGTCGTAGTAATTCTGCCCCTACAGCCAACCCATTCTTTAGCATTCGCCATCCATGGATTTTGACCTTGTTGGGGACATGCGAGGCCCATAGTTCCATCCAGCTTCGATGATTGGCCACCGAACATGACGAGGAGGCAAGTGCATTCCTCGCCGACTTTAGCGTCATCCCCATGTGGTATGCCGACCGGACGGAGAAAACCCCATTTTTGGTGTAGTTCCACGCCCGGAAGTCTTCCCTACCCGGTCCTCCAATCATAATGTGTCTGATGTCATCCACATCACTTGGAGTAAACACCGCCTGAAGCTTCTCCTTGCTCCACGTCGTGCCCTCTTTCGTGAGCAGGTCTGCAACCTTTACTGTGTTCGGGACATAGTTGGCACCCAGCGGCACCATACTACCACTCCGCGGGATCTAGTTGTCATGTAACACATTAATCTTTGTCCCATCCCCAACACGCCATATCAGGCCATGGGCGAGAAGGTCTCGGCCATGCATCAAGCTCCTCCATGTATAAGAGCACCCGTGTGGGCATGGCGCAGCCATAACATCCATGTCCTGATAAAACCTTGCCTTGAGAACTTTTTCACATAATGATGTAGGCCACATTAGTAGTCTCCAGACTTGTTTAGCCAGCAGGGCTTGATTAAACATCTCGAAGTCCCGGAAACCCATCCCTCCTGCCTGCTTCCTTGTACACATTTTGTCTCAGGCCACCCAATGAACTTTGCGCTCGCCGTCGGCTGCCCCCCACCAGAATTTAGAAGAGATAGATTTCAGTTTCCCGCACATTTTCTCGGAGAGCTGGAAGCAACTTATCGGTATGTCGGTGTTGCCTGCAACACAGACTTGACAAGTACCTCCCGTGCTGCCTTCGACAAGCCCTGTTCTTTCCACCCATAACCTTTCCTCTGGACGATTCTCTAACATGTTTGAAGCACCCGTCCTTAGACTTACCCACCATGGTCAGTAGCCCCAAATATTTTTCATTAAGGGCCTCTGATTGAATTCCCACAACGTTCTTCAGATTAGCCTTGGTCTCATCATTCCATCCTTTTACGAAGAAGATAGACGACTTCTCCAAGTTCACTCTTTGTCCCGAGGCGTCCTCATATGTGAGAAGGATCTGCCTTAGTCGCTCCATGTTCGGCTGGGTTGCCTCCAGGAAGACAATACTATCGTCTGCGAATAAGAGGTGTGTAACCGTGGGGCCAGTGCGCCCAAATGACACCCCCTGAAGTTCCTTCTCCCGTTGTGCCTGTTTGAGAAGCGCCGAGAAGCCCTCTGCACAAAATAAGAACAAATAGGGGGAGATGGGATCTCCTTGACACGGTCCTCGAGAAGGGAGAAAACCATCTGATAGGAAGCCGTTGAGTTTCACGGAGAATCTGGCTGAGGTGACGCATCTCATTACCATGGCCGTCCATGACTGAGAAAAGCCCAACTTAGTCATCATCTGATGAAGAAAGGGCCACTCCACCCGATCATAAGCTTTCATCATATCCAGCTTAACAGCACACAACGGTTTCTTCCTTTTCCTCTTCCAGATAGCATGTACACATTCGTCGCCACAAGGACATTGCCAGTGATAAGCCTCCCCGGAACAAACGCACTTTGCTCCTCCGAGATCAAGATAGGCAGCACCACTTTGAGCTGGTTCGCAAGAACCTTTGCTGCGATCTTGTATAGCACATTACATAGGCTAATTGGTCTGAACTGAGCTAGCATCTCTGGCGCCTTCACCTTGGGGATCAACACTAACACCGTGTCATTGAATCCCTCCGGAATCTGTCCCCCACTTAGGAATTCACGGATCGCTTTGCAAACTTCTTCTTTCACCAGAGGCCAGTGCCGCTGGTAGAAGAGGGCTAGCAACCCATCCGACCCAGGCGCCTTCGTGGGCCCCATCTGGAAGAGAGCCCTCTCAACCTCCTCGTTGGTAATCGTAGCATCCAACTTATTATTCATTGCATCCGTGACGGCCACCTGAATGTTATCGAGAATCTGCTGTGCATTTGATGTTCCCTGGGTAGCAAACAACATCGAGTAAAAATCCCTAGCCATCTCCCTCATTCCCATGTCGTCCGTGCATTTCGTTCCATCTTCCCTCAATAGCGACTTGACCGTGTTTTTCCTCCTCCTGTGAGAAGCACGGTTCTGGAAATACTTTGTGTTCTGGTCGCCCGCTCTTAGCCAATCCACTCTTGACCTCTGCCTCTTCATAATCTCTTCTCTCGGATAAACCTCGCGTAGCTTTCCCTCCACCTCTCTAATCTTATGCATGCGTTCTGTAGACATTCTTTCCTCCTTGGCGTTTTGTAGATCACCTTTTAGTTGTTTTATTTGCCTAAGCACCGATCCAAAGACCACCCGGCCCCACTCCCGCATGCGTCCAGTGACGCCGTGTAGTTTGCCAACCAACACATGCATACCTGTTTGCGCGTGGCTCTCCGCCTCCCAAGCTTCGTTAATCATCGTATCATACTCTTCATGTCGCACCCACATCTCCTCAAATTTGAAACTCCTAGCATTAGCCTGTGGAACCGAACTCTCCTCCCTGATCCGGATGGCCAGTGCCATGTGATCAGACTCTTCCGTAAGCACATGTTCCACCATGGAACCTGAGTACATCTGCATAAAGTCACCATTGCAGGTGGCTCTGTCCAGCCTCACCTGAACATTATCTGGCGTTTGTTATCGTAAGTGAAAGGGTAGCCGCTAAACCCCATGTCCGCCAGTGTGCACATGTCTAAACACTCTCTGAACGCCTCCATTTGGTTCAGATTCCGCTCATTCCCTCCGCACTGTTCAGACTGTTCGAGTGCCTCATTAAAATCGCCGGCACATATCCACGGTAAGTTATCTTGCCCTTTCAGATATCGCAATGGATCCCACGTCTTTTGTCTCAGCTTCATTCTAGGTTCCCCATAGATCCCAGTGAATCTAAAGGTCCTATTATCGTATGTAATTGCTGCGTCAATAAAGTACTGGCTCCATGGTCTAACCACGACCTCCACATCATCCCTCCACCACAGTGCAAGCCCACCACTACTCCCCCTGCTACTCACGGCCACTCGATGACAATAACCTAAGCTCCACTTCAGTCTCTCCATAGGCGCTGCTTTCTTTTTTGTTTCTGACAAAAAGACCACCGCTGGGTTGTAGGACCGTATCAGGTCTCTCAGTTCGCCCACTGTCAAGTACAACCCCAGTCCTCGACAGTTCCAGGCCAGGATGTTCATTGCTCTCGGCGGCCCTGCGCCCTAGCAGGGTCCGCCGATATCCCATCATTCTCCTCCAGACGATCAAAAACGTCTGTTGTCCCCTGTCTCTTCTCATGAGCCTCCGAGACCTTGTCACCATCCCTCCCTTGCTCACCTTTAGGCACCCACATCTGCTTGGGGCGTCTCTTCCTTGACATGTCTCTTTCATATTCCCAGTTGTCTAGATGACGATCAAAGAACTCCACTTTCCTGGGCTTGCGAACATAGTACCCACGCTTCCTTCTCCTGTCATCATGACCCGGGTCACTGTTGTGCATTGACTCTTTCCCCCTCTTCTCGGGCTGGCTACCCCTGTATTTGTTTCTATAATGCTGCTTGTCCATGAGCTCTTGCCTCAGATTCAACTTCCGCTTTTCCTCTAATTCTTGCCTCAGGTCCCTACTAAGTGATTTCTCACCTTTACTTTTTTCCTTATTCGGGCTGCTAACCTCCTCCTTGATGTCCCCTCTCCCCCCACCAGTGTGGGATTGTTCAGATTTTGAGAAATATGAGTGCAGGTTACGCTTTGTTGGGACATCCCTTACTGCTGCGAAGAACCGCGCCTGCTCAGCCTCGCCAGTGCGAGATGAGCCCCCACTATTATAACTGCTGGCCGAGCCACCAAAACCACCCCCCTTGTGTCCTGTGTTACGCCCAGGGGAAGCCCTGAGCCACTCTCCCCACTGCAAAGCTTTGTCCAGAGGTGGGACACAAACACCTTTCATATGAACCAGCCGACCACACTCAAAGCAGAAGTGTAGTATTTTTTCATAGTGGAAATCATACCACGTTCCCTCCTTGTCCTCTACCGATTCTTTCAGATTAAAACCACGGACCAGAGGCTCATACACTGAAATTTTTGCCCTGACTCTTAGGTATTGCCCCTTAGCGAAACCATCTTTATCCACATCAACTTTGATTAGCTCTCCCAGCCAGTTCCCCAGGGCAAGCCCAAATTCCTCACATCTCCTATCCAAAGGCAAATCTTTAATTCTGACCCATGTTTCAACTGTGTCGAAGACCATCTCCGACGGTCTCGTCTTGCCATCATTGTGCATCAGTATCAGCACGCTGAAATCATACTGCCAGGGACCATTGTTCCTCGTGTGCTTCCAATCGTCCTCTCCGCTGAAGTGCACCAGAAACAGATTCTCTCCGAGGTCACGGAACTGTGCTTCATGGTGTAAGCCCAGGCTCTATGCATGGATCTCTCCAGTGTACTCCTATTCAACTGTCTTGGCGAAAAAACCTTCCCAATTAACGCCCACCTCCTGGTTGCTGGGATCCCCTTCCCTGGATCCTCAAACACAAACCCTCGTGCTTCCTTCTCCGTCAAAACCATCCCTCCCATCCTGGCTGAAAGCGAGGACGTGGCGTCTGGGGTTCTACTCGTCACCGGAGATTCATCTTTATCGCGTGTTTTGAGCGGGGTATGAGCCGCTGTAGATCCGTCCTTCCCCGATGTTGCCTTCGATGACGACCTGGATGCATCTCCACTCCCACGCCCTCCCTTCTCCTCCATGCCCTCAAACCAGGGTGAGGAGCACCGCCCCCTCACGATCCGTGCGCCGGGGGCGCTGCCGCCACCCGCCGCACCACCGTATCCACAGCACCATCGATCAGCAAACCCTAACCCTAGCGGCAGCCTGTGATCGCCTGTCGATCGCCCCCCTGTCGCCCGAGAGTTAGCTGTCGAGGTGGACCCTCCCCGAAACTAAAGGAATCTCATTTGGGCGCGTCACCAAGAATGCATTGGCAAGGCGCTTTTGTCGCTCCCAAGTCCCAACCCAACCAACTTTCAAAAAAAAAAGTCCCAACCCAACCATCCTAAAAAAAAAAGTCCCGACCCAACCGGAACCGGAAGGGGACGCAACTTGGCTTTGCTTGCCCGACCAGGCAAGGCTCCATGCATGTACAATATAGAAGTTCGGACGCGTCTAGGGAGCAGCCGGCTGCTCCCTAGCGTTCCAGAGCGGCCGACCCAATTTGGAATTTTTTGGTCTCTAACCAAAAAAAGAAATCATTTCTCTTAAATTAAGCTTAAATTATATTATAAATAAAATTCTAATCCACGTTATAGAGAAAAAGTAGCATATAAACAGAAAAAGTGCAAAAGCATATGTGAATAGGTGTGAACGCATTTAATGTGGATTTTAAAATATTTAAAAATTCATAACTTTTAAACGCCGTGTCGGAATTAAGATCCGTTTTCACAGCGGGAACCCTTGCGACATGCTCTTCGAAACAAGATCCCGCATGAGTATGTTTTGGCGAATTTTATTTTTGTGCAACTTAATCCTCGTTTAATGTAAGTGTCTATGAGTCAATGTGCAACTAAACGACAGTCGATGTGCAACTTTTTTTCTACTTGTGAACATGCAGTTTTTACTGATTTGAATATGTGTGTGTAACTCCGTAGCCACACATGTGTGTCAACGAGAATGTACAACTCAGTGACAAGGTGTGAGCACCTCCTATAATAATTTAGGTACGATTTTGCATACGAGATTGTACAACTCAGTGTCCGTGCATTTGCGACTATACTGTCGACAGTGTGCAACTCCATGTCCATGCATGAGCACATGTCGCAGCAGTACGTGTGCAAGTATGCAAACGTGAGTGTGCAACTCCACAGTCATACATGTGCGACTCTGTCAATGATACTGTGCAACTCTGCAGTCGTGCGTGTGGTTAATGGCCGATGAGAGTGCGCAACTCTATGATCATGCATGTGCGACTATGCCGATGAGAGTGCGCAACTTCGCCGTCACACATGCGTGACTAGGCCGATGAGAGTGTGCAACTCCGCGGCCACACATGTGCGACTAGGCCGATGAGAGTGTGCTACTCCGTGGCCACGCATGTGCGACTAGGCCGATGAGAGTGTGTAACACCGCGGCCTCATGTATGTGACTAGGCCGATGAAAGTGTGCAACTTCGTCTGTTGCCCGGACAACTGCCTAGCAGACTATGTGCAACTCAATATGTTGTCCCTACCAACTGAAACTACATATCCAAAAATAAAAAGACGAAGGAGTTGCACATCAACTACTAGACACTTGGCTGGAACAACAAATTAAGTTGCACATATTGTTGGTGAAACGGGTGGGGCGGGGTTTGCATGAAAAATCACACATCCACTAGTAGGAAGGGGGTTGCACGTCAACTCCTAGGTAGTTAGCCTAGACAGTGAAGTACTTACACATCATACAAAATTGGTTGCCATGGTTGTTAGGTTGCAACCTCATGGGAAGTTGAATCATGCAGCTCTAAAAATTAGTTTAAAAAAAATTGCATCATGCATTATTAAAGTTGCACCATACAGTAATAGAGTTGCACCATATAACACCTAAGTTGGCACAAAAAAATTTCACCAAAATATATCTATGCGAGATCTAGTTTCAAAGATATCGTCGTAAGGATTCCAACGATGAAAACAGATCTGAATTCGGATACATGGTTTAAAAGATATGGCTTTTCAAAAATTTGAAAACCCAAAATAAATACACGTTGATCTGCTTTCTGGAAATCAAACTGACTAGTGTGAATGCATTTAATGCTATACCACACATACATTTAGGGACAAATTTATTTTACATGCATGCAGATGAGGCGGCACACAGCGGGCGTGCACTATTAGGTAATTTCGTAGAAGTTCAGGGATTGTAACGCTGTCCATGTTAACGGCAAGACCATGTACGTGGTGTTATACTTGAACACGTAGGCTGCAGCTCGATCCGAATCAACTCGCAATTCAACCTAAAATCGACTACGGAGAGACTCTATCTACACCGAGTACTATTTATGCAACTTCATCGATAGCCCTTGGCTTTGTCGCTTTCCATCGATCAGCGCCCTCTTCGGGTCCAACAATGCACGCCCGGCCGACATGGACGGGACCGATGGCAACGGCATCTGCTTCCCTTACGACGTGCTCCTCGGCATCCTCCGCCGTCTCCCCTGTCGCCCGCTCGTCGAGTCCCGGCGCGTCTGCCGCACGTGGCGCATCATTGTCGACGCCCACAAGCTCCTCCTCCCCTACTTCTTCCCCCGGAGCCCGTTCCCCGGCGTCTTCACCACCAACTACGGATGCGACGATAAATCCTCCTTCTTCGCCCCGTTTGTGCCGGCGCGTTTGGAATGACTACGTGGGGCTCACGACGGGCCTGTCTTCCGGTGTCCTCTCTTTCGGCACGACACCTTCTTCGTGCTTCACTGTTGCAACGGCCTCCTTCTCCTCAAAGACAGGTCACAACATCATTGTTACGTGTGCAACCCAGCGACAGTACGAATCGCTATCCTGCCGCCATTGCCGGAGAAGGAGAAGGAGGTGCCGCTATCCGTCGAGGGCATGTTCCTCGCCTTCGACCCGGCCGTATCGCGGCACCAGGAGGTATTCCTCCTTCCAGAGGGAAAGATCCTACCGGAGGAGAAGACCCAGCCACAAACTTGGGTCGAGGTTAATTTAGAGCAGCTGCACTTGCCTATATTGTTTGAAGAAGAGAACCTATCCGAAGAAGACCAAGATGAGATAGAAATCACATATCATTTTGATTATGTAAGAGATTTTAACACAACACCACCATCTGATGTGATCTCTATATTGGTGTTCTCGTCACAGACCAATCAATGGGTGAACCGGGAGTTTGTGCCGGGGCATTACGCCCCTAGGAAACTCTATGACATGGTGACCGCGCCACACCCTAGTCGCATGAAAATATGGAAGTCGGCCGAGTACTGGCAAGGGTCGCTCTATGTACATTGCTGGAACAACATCCTTTTGATCCTGCGCAACTCGGAGGGGCATACAACATGGTCCATTTACCAGGGGAAGCTTGTATTGATGAACACACAAGTTGGTCAAAGTTGCTCGAGAGCTCTGTTATAGCGAGTTATGAGAGAGGGGTTCACTATGTGGCACACGACAAAATCAAACTAAGAGTATGGACACTGATAGAATCAGACGATGGCCGGGCCGAGTGGATGCTAGCACACCAAGCAGAGCTTAGTCACGAAATACCACAATGGACCGAGCCTAGAGTGCCATGGAAGGCCGTAGGAAACAACAAAGCAATTGCTAGCTTGTTTGAACCTTACAACATTGAGGAATTCATATATGATGAGGAGGATGGCCAGAGCGACACAACTGATGATCGTGATGGGAACGATGGAACCGACGAAGCAGAAGACATCCATGAGGCGGGTGGCTTCGATGACACAGCCGGTAATATCGACGATACAGCCAGTAATATTGACGACGATGGTCACAATGAAGAAGATGATGGTCATGAAGATGAAGATGACGAATTCAAAAGTGAACAGAGCTTTGGGTCATCTTGGGATTCGGACGAGGACAACTTCATCGACCTACATGAAAGTTCTGGAAACAGGTCACGGCATTACAAGATCGTAGGACTACACCCGCATAAGGAAGTTGTGCTCCTCCAAACCCACGGCGCTGTTACGGCATATCATATTAGAACCTCGAGAATGCAATATTTAGGCCATGACCTCCTTAGGAACCCTTGCACGAATGCCCATGGCATCGGCGCTGCGTTCCCTTACCGCCCATGCTACGTCGATGCGCTTCCGGCGACAAAACTACCGTATTCCCATTATGGTTGGTGACCTGCCCCGTAGCGTGTAACTCTGTAAGAAGAACAAGCATGGTGAAGATAGACCAAGGTTGCACATGAGCGGCATTGAGCCTTCGAGGATGGCATGTGGGGACAGGTGGTCGGTCGACAGATTGCAATGTGTACCTCCCAATTCATTACGAATACTGAACAAATATACGCCGTTTTTTATTTTGTTGGTTGTGATTGCAGCAACTCTAGAATGTATATATCTCGTCTTCTCCATATCGTTGTCTTCTTCTTTCTCTTCCATATCTTTTTCTACTGTTGTGTTGATGATTATCAGTATTGCTCTGGACGAGCAGGAGGCCAACGCTGGTGACGATGAGCGTTGCTGAGAAGCCGAACTGGAGGAGTCTGAAGAAGGAGAGGGTGTAGCCGAACTGCTGGGACCGGCACGCCTGCTCGCACACGATCAGGTTCGCCGTCGACCCCAGCAGCTACAGGTTGCCGGCCACCGTGCTCACCCACGCCAGGATCAGCACCGCGCTGGTCTCCGCCACCGGCGAGATGGCCTCCACGGAGGCCGCCACCGGTGCGCCGAGCAGCAGGACTGCAACGAAGCACAAGCACAATGCGGAGTCTGTCGGTTTGCGGTGCAGGGGATTTGTCATGTTCAGCTTGTCTGTTCTTCATAGTATTTCGGGAGCAACTCGGAGTATTAGATTTGCACAAAACAAAACATCCGGCAAACTGAAAAACTGGTTAACATCTAGACTTCCAAGCTGAATAATGCTAACACAAACTGCTTCAAGAACCCACGACAACAACTAGAACGAAACAGTTTACGTCCCTACAAAATTCGCATATGCTGGACATGCATGGACTCGAGGGGAGTTGTACCACGTGTCTATAACTCAACGTGTATGTATTTTCCTTAAAAAAAAAAACAGGCTTGCTAAAAATCAATCGATTGAGACTTTGCGAAGTCTAAGTCGACACTACAATCCGTTGATCTTGCATCGAGATTTATACAAATAGTTATTTTTTTAGTTTATTTTTTTCTACGTGCTATACTATTTGACTGCGACTGAGGCCTAGACACTTTTAAAAAAGAAATGTACGTAATAATGTACGCCGGACCTATATGAGTCGGAATTGGTTTGATACCTTCCAAGTACGTACGTACAGTACAGAGATTAAATCTTGCTAGCTACGGTCGGTCAGGATCTTGCTGGCTAGCAGTTCTATTTCTTCAACTCGATCGATCGATCGCCGCCACCTCTCCTCTAATTGTCTACGTCGCTCCCCATCTATCCCTCAACCGGCGCCTTATCCGAGTTGATCGATCTGCATCCCTGCTGGACGCCCAGATGGATGGGACCGACGGTGATGGCAATGGCGTGTGCTTCGCCTACGACGTGCTCGTCGACATCCTCCGCCGCCTCCCCTACCACGCGCTCGTCGAGTCCCATGGAGTCTGCCACGCGTGGCGTGCCGTCATCGACAACCACAAGCTCCTCCTTCCCTACTTCTTTCCTCTCGGCACTTTTTCCGGCATCTTCACCGACAATTTTGGGAGCGACAATGAATCCTCCTTCTTCGCCCCATCGGCGTGTCCAGGGACGCCACGCGGAGCTTATGACGGACCTGCCTTCCTGCGTCCTCTCTTTCGGCACGACTCCTTCTCCGTGCTCCACCACTGCAACGTCCTCCTTCTCCTCAAGAGCGATTCCATTCATCGATACGTCTACAACCCAACAACGGCACGATACGCTTGCCTGCCATTACTAGCACATGAGCCATGGGAGTCCCACAAGGGCATGTTTCTCGCCTTTGACCCGGTCGTGTCCCTACACTACGAGGTGTTCCTCCTTCCAAGAGGAACGATCCAACCGGGCGACGAACAAAAGATCCTCCAACAAGGCACGAAAGGAAAAAAGATCCAACCACAAACTTCGATTGAGCCAGAGACCAGGATAAGGATTATTGACATGGAGCAACTGCACTTACCTAAATTGTTTGAAGAAGAGAAACTATCTGATGAAGAGCAAGAAGAGATAGAGATCAAAGAGCATTTTGGTTATGTGCGAGAGTATGATAGATCACCGTCATCAAGATTAGATGTGATAGCTAAGGAATTGTCGGTACCTTCACAACAAGCTGAGGCTTCTCTATTGAAGCTACCACAAAAGATGCATGTCCATGTACCGACAACCGACGAGTCAAAGGATAAGGTGATCTCTATTTGGGAGTTCTCGTCGCAAACCGGTCAATGGGTGAGGCAGGAGTTTGTGCCGGGACGTTGTGCCCCTGGGCACCTGTACGACACTGTAACTGCTCCACACCCTAATTATGTGAACATATGGAAGTCAGCTGACTACTGGCAGGGATCGCTCTACGTACATTGTTGGAATAACATCATTACCATCCTGCATAACTCGGAAAGAGCATACGACATGGCCCAACTACCAAGTAAACCTTACAACGATAAAAAATATGGAGGCATGTGTGAACTGCTTGAGAGATCAATCTTAGTGAACTACGAGAGAGGGGTTCATCATGTGACGTTCGGGGAATTCCAACTATATGTATGGATGTTGACAAAATTAACTGATGGACAAATAGGATGGATGCTATCACACAAGTCAGACATTAGTCCATATAATCATCAAATTCAACGATTCATGAAGCCTAGATTCCCGTGGGAGGCGGTCGAATACAACGAAGCATTAGTTAGCTTGTTCGAGTCGCGTAACATTAAGGGGATTGCATATGATGAGGAGAATGGCCAGAGTAACACAACTAATGATGTTGTTGGCAAATTAAAAAGCGAAGAGAGTTTCGACTCTTGGGACTCGGATGACGATAACTTTATTGACCTGGATGAAAGTGAGACCGACAACGAGGACGAGGGGTATTAGCCGTACAAGATCATAGGATTACACCCGCACAAGGACGTGGTGCTCCTTCGAACAAGCTGCAGTGTGGCGGCATATCATCTTAAGACCCCGAGAATGCAATATTTAGGATGACGGCTCGTTAGGAAAGCTCACTCCCATGGGCACGGTATCGTGAACGCGTTTCCTTACCGCCCATGCTTCGTCGACGCGCTTCCGGCCACTAAGCCACCGTCCTATTATGGTCGGCGATCCTGTCTATAGAGTGCAACTATTTGAAAGGAAAAGATGGAGCAAGCATGATGAAGAGATGGAGCGTATTGTCAACTCGTTCTAACGATGCATTCGTCATATGGCTGGGTCGATGTCGGTTGATGGAGGGAAGGGGAATAGTTATATTTCTTTCACTACTTTTCTTGTTTTTCTCTTGCATAAAAGTTTTCTTGTTTATTAGTTGGATCCATGCTTTGTGAGAGGATCTAAGAATTTATATATGTATGTATGGCTCTTTTGTTAGCACTCCGTATGTATATACCTATTAGTTGATTTGTTGAATCCATCGTCGTCGCTGCCTTCGATGATCAGGTGAGTACACATGTATACATCTGTATATCATACATATCGATCGCACGGTGTATTTGCAATGCTGCATGCATGCATGCATTATTGGGTACTAGCATGGAAAGAGCGTCGGTAGACATTCGACGGAGTGATGATGGACACAGTGAAGGAGATGCACACGAAGATGAAAACGAGGAGGATAGCCAAAGTGACACAATTCCTGGCAAGAAGGCATCCATGAGACGATGGATTTGATGGAACTGTTGAAAAGATGCCCTAGAGGCAATAATAAAATGGTTATTATTGTATTTCCTTATTCATGATAATTGTCTATTTTCATGCTATAATTATATTAACCGGAAACCGTAATGCTTGTGTGAATACATAGACCACAACATGTCCGTAGTGAGCTTCTAGTTGGATAGCTCGTTGATCAATAGATGGTCACGGTTTCATGACCATGGACATTGGATGTCGTTGATAACGGGATCACATCATTATGAGAATGATGTGATGGACAAGACCCAATCCTAAGCGTAGCATAAGATCGTGTAGTTCGTCTGCTAAAGCTTTTCTAATGTCAAGTATCGTTTCCTTAGACCATGAGATTGTGCAACTCCCGGATACCGTAGGAATACTTTGGGTGTGCCAAATGTCACAATGTAACTGGGTGGCTATAAAGGCACACTACGGGTATCCTCGAAAGTATCTGTTGGGTTGGCACGAATCGAGACTGGGATTTGTCACTCCGTGTGACGGAGAGGTATCACTGGGCCCACTCAGTAAGACATCATCATAATGAGCTCAATGTGACTAAGGAGTTAGCCATGGGATGATGTGTTACGGAACGAGTAAAGAGACTTGCCGGTAACGAGATTGAACAAGGTATAGGGATACCGACGATCGAATCTCGGGCAAGTATCATACCAGTAGACAAAGGGAATTGTATACGGGATTGATTGAATCCCCGACATCATGGTTCATCCGATGAGATCATCATGGAGCATGTGGGAGACAACATGGGTATCCAGATCCCGTTGTTGGTTATTGACCGGAGAGGTGTCTCGTTCATGTCTACATGCCTCCCGAACCCGTAGGGTCTACACACTTAAGGTTCGATGACGCTAGGGTTATAGGGAAATAATGTACGTGGTTACCGAAGGTTGTTCGGAGTCCCGAATGAGATCACGGACGTCACAAGGAGTTCCGGAATGGTCCGGAGATAAAGATTCATATATAGGAAGTGAGGTTTTGGTCACCGAAAGTGTTTCGGGCATCACCAGTAATGTACCGGGACCACCGGAAGGGTTCCGAGGGTCCATCGTGTGGGGCCTCAGGCACCAGAGGGCTGCGTGGGCCGAGAGTGGGAAGGGACCAGCCCTAGAGTGGGCTTGTGCGCCCCCACCCTGGCCCAAGGCGCAGCAAAGGAGAGAAAGTGGGGGGCAAACCCTAGGCCCACCCTAGGGCTGCCACACCCCTCTCCCCTCCCTTGGCCGCCACCCCAAGGCCTTCTAGGGCTGGCCGATGGCCCTAGGGTAGGAACCCTAGGGGCTGCACGCTCCCTCCTCCTCCTCCTATATATAGTGGGGGTTTGGGGGGCTTCCAACACACAAGTTTCTCTCCCTCTCGGCGCAGCCCTACCCCTCCTCCTCCTCGTCCTCCGTAGTGCTTGGCGAAGCCCTGTCGGAGTACCACGCAACTCCACCGTCGCCATGCCGTCGTGCTGCGGAAGCTCTCCCTCAACCTCTCCTTCCTCCTTGTTGGATCAAGGCGTAGGAGACGCCACCGGGCTGCACGTGTGTTGAACGCGGAGGCGCCGTTGTTCGGCGCTTAGATCGGAATCCACCGCGATCTGAATCGCTGCGAGTACGACTCCACCAACCGTGTTCTACTAACGCTTCCGCTTTGCGATCTTCAAAGGTATGAAGATGCACTCCCCCCTTTGCTCGTTGTTGGTTTCTCCATAGATAGATCTTGGTGACACGTAGGAATTTTTTTGATTTACTACTACGTCCCCCAACAGTGGCATCATGAGCTAGATCTATGCGTAGAATCTATGCATGAGTAGAACACAATGTGTTGTGGGCGTCGATTTTATCAATTGTCTTACCGTTACTAGTCTTATCTTGATTTAGCGGTATTGTGGGATGAAGCGGCCCTGACCGACTTTACACGTACGCTTACGTGAGACTGGTTGCATCGCTTGACATGCACTTATTGCATAAGGTGGCTAGTGTGTGCCTATCTCTCCCACTCTAGTTGGATCGGATTCGCTGAAAAGGGTCCTTATGAAGGGTAAATAGAAATTGACATATCACGTTGTGTTTTTTGCTTAGGTAAGAAACGTTCTTGCTAGAAACGTATAGCAGCTACGTAAAAAACTTGTAACAACAAATTAGAGGACGTCTAACTTGTTTTTGCAGCATATGCCATGTGATGTGATATGGTCAAAGAACGTGATGTGATATATGTGATGTATGAGATTGATCATGTTCTTGTAATAGGATTCACGACTTGCATGTTGATGAATATGACAACCGGCAGGAGCCATAGGAGTTATCTTAATTTATTGTATGACCTGAGTGTCAATCATAAACGCCATGTAATTACTTTACTTTATTGATAATCGTTAGCCATAATAGTAGAAGTAATAGTTGGCGAGACAACTTCATGAAGACACAATGATGGAGATCATGATGATGGAGATCATGGTGTCGTGCCGGTGACAGTGATGATCATGATGCCCCGAAGATGGAGATCAAAGGAGCAAGATGATATTGGCCATATCATGTCACTATATTGATTGCATGTGATGTTTATCATGTTTACATCTTATTTGCTTAGAACGACGCTAGCTAAATAAGATGATCTCTCACTAAAATTTCAAAAAATGTGTTCACCATAACTGTGCATCATTGGTAAGGTTCGTTGTTCCAAAGCACCACGTGATGATCGGGTGTGCCAGATATACACACACAATACACTTAGATTGACTTGACGAGCCTAGCATGTACAGACATGGCCTCGGAACACGGAAAACTGAAAGGTCGAACATGAGTCGTATAGAAGATACGATCAACATGGAGATGTTCACCATTGATGACTAGTCCGTCTCACGTGATGATCGGACACGGACTAGTTGACGTGGATCATGTGTCACCTGGATGACTAGAGAGATGTCTGTCTAAGTGGAAGTTCATTAAATAAATTGATTATGTGAACTTAATTATCATGAACTTAGTCTAAAATTGTCTTTACAATCTATAATGTAGATCCAATGGCCAACGCTAATGTCGCCCTCAACTTCAACGCGTTCCTAGAGAAAACCAAGCTGAAAGACAATGGAAGCAACTATGCGGACTGGGTCCGTAGCTTGAGGATCATACTCATAGCTTTCAAAAGATTATATGTTCTTGATGCACCGCTAGGTGACGCACCCATTTTCCTAGAGGATCAAGACGTTATGAACGCCTGGCAGTCGCGCTGTGATGATTACTCCATGGTTTAGTGCGGCATGCTTTATAGCTTATAACCGGGGCTCCAAAAGCGTTTTGAGCAACACGGAGCATATGCGATGTTCCAAGAGCTAAAATTGATTTTCCAAGCTCATGCCTGGGTCGAGAGATACGATGTCTCCTACAAGTTCTTTAGTTGTAAGATGGAGGAAAATAGTTCTGTCAGTGAGCACATACTCAAAATGTCCGGGTTGCACAACCGCTTGTCTCAACTGGGAGTTAATCTTCCAGATGACTCGATTATTGACAAAATTCTCCAGTCGCTCCCACCTAGCTATAAGAGCTTTGTTATGAACTACAACATGCAGGGTATGGAGAAGTCCATTCCTGAGTTGTACTCGATGCTGAAATCAGCGGAGGTCGAGATAAAAAAGGAGCATCAAGTGTTGATGATGAATAAGACCACTAGTTTCAAGAAAGGCAAGGGTAAGAAGAACTTCATGAAGGACGGCAAAGCAATTGCCGCGCCCGATAAGCAAGTTGCTGGGAAGAAGAACAAAAATGGACCCAAGCCTGAGACTGAGTGCTTTTATTGCAAGGGTACCGGTCACTAGAAGCGAAACTGCCCCAAGTACTTAGCGGATAAGAAGGCTGGCAACGTTAAAGGTATATGTGATATACTTGTTATTGATGTCTACCTTACCAACGCTCGTAGTATCTCCTGTGTATTTGATATCGGTGTAGTTGCTCACATTTGTAACTCCAAGCAGGAGCTGCGAAATAAGCGGAGACTGACAAAGGACAAGGTGACGATGCGCGTCGGGAATGGTTCCAAGGTCGATGTGATCGCCGTCGGCACGCTACCTCTGCATCTACCTTCGGGATTAGTTTTAAACCTCAATAATTGTTATTTAGTACCAGCTTTGAGCATGAACATTGTATCTGGATCTCATTTGATGCGAGATGGCTACTCATTTAAATCTGAAAATAATGGTTGTTCTATTTATATGAGAAAAATGTTTTATGGTCATGCCCCGCTGGTCAATGGTTTATTTTTGATGAATCTCGAATGTGAAGTTACACATGTTCATAGTGTGAGTACCAAAAAGTGTAAGGTTGATAACGATAGTCCCACTTACATGTGGCACTGCCGCCTTGGTCATATTGGTGTCAAACGCATGAAGAAACTCCATACGGATGGACTTTTGGAGTCTCTTGACTTTGAATCATTTGACACATACGGACCATGCCTCATGGGCAAGAGGACCAAGACTCCGTTCTCCAAAATAATGGAGCAAGCAACTGACTTGTTGGAGATAATACATACCGATTTATGCGGTCCAATGAGCGTTGGGGCTCGCGGTGGCTACCGTTATGTTCTCATCCTCACTGATGACTTAAGCAGATATGGGTATGTCTACTTAATGAAACACAAGTCTGAAACCTTTGAAACGTTCAAGGAATTTCAGAGTGAGGTAGAGAATCAACGTGACAGGAAAATAAAGTGCCTACGATCTGATCGTGGCGGAGAATATTTGAGTAACGAGTTTGGCACGCATCTAAGAAAATGTGGAATTGTTTCACAACTCATGCCGCCTGGCACACCTTAGCGAAATGGTGTGTCTGAACTTCGTAATCGCACTCTATTGGATATGGTGTGATCTATGATGTTTCTTACCGACTTAACACTATCATTTTGGAGATATGCATTAGAGACTGCCACGTTCACTTTAAATAGGGCACCGTCTACGTCCGTTAAGACGACACCATATGAATTATGGTTTGAAAAGAAACCTAAGCTGTCATTTTTGAAAGTTTGGGGATGCGATGCTTATGGGAAGAAACTTCAACCTAAGAAGCTCGAACCCAAAGCGGAAAAGTGCGTCTTCATAGGATACCCCAAAGAAACTATTGGGTATACCTTCTACCTCAGATCCTAAGACAAAGTCTTTGTTGCCAAGAATGGATCCTTTCTAGAAAAAGAGTTTCTCTCGAAAGAAGAGTGGGAGGAAAATAGAACTTGATGAGGTAATTATACCTCCACTCGAACCGGAGAGTAGCGCAGCGCAGGAAGTTGTTTCTGTGGAGCCTACACCGGTTGGAGAGGAAGTTAATGATGATGATCATGAAACTTCAGATCAAGTTGCTATTCGAAGGTCCACTAGGACACGTTCCGCACCAGAGTGGTACGACAACCCTGTCCTAGAGATCATTTTGTTGGACAATGGTGAACCTTCGAACTATGAAGAAGCGATGGCGGGCCCAGATTCCAACAAATGGCTTGAAGCCATGAAATCCGAGATAGGATCCATGTATGAGAACAAAGTATGGACTTTGGTGGACTTGCCTGATGATAAGCGAGCCATAGAAAATAAATGGATCTTTAAGAAGAAGACTGACGCGGATGGTAATATGACCGTCTATAAGGCTCGGCTTGTTGCTAAGGGTTATCGACAAGTTCAAGGAGTTGACTACGATGAGACTTTCTTACCGTAGCATTGCTGAAGTCCGTCCCAATCATGTTAGCAATTGCCGCATTTTATGGTTATGAGACCTGGCAAATGGACGTCAAAACAGCATTCCTTAATAGTTTCCTTAAGGAAGAACTGTATATGATGCAGCCAGAAGGTTTTGTCGATCCTAAAGATGCTAACAAAGTATGCAAGCTTCAGCGCTCCATCTATGGACAGGTGCAAGCATCTCGGAGTTGGAACATTCGTTTTAATGAGGTGATTAAAGCGTTTGGATTTATACAGGTTTATGGAGAACCCTGTATTTACAAGAAAGTGAGTGGGAGCTCTGTAGCATTTCTCATATTATATGTGGATGACATATTGTTGATGCGAAATGATATAGAACTTTTGGAAAGCATAAAGGCCTACTTGAATAAGTGTTTTTCAATGAAGGACCTTGGAAAAGCTGCTTACGTATTAGGCATCAAGATCTATAGAGATAGATCGAGACGCCTCATAGGTCTTTCACAAAGCACATACCTTGACAAGATATTGAAGAAGTTCAATATGAATCAGTCCAAGAAGGGGTTCTTGCCTGTGTTACAGGGTGTGAGATTGAGTATGACTCAATGCCCGACCATGACAAAGGATAGAGAAGAGATGAATGGCATCCCCTATGCTTTAGCCATAGGCTCTATTATGTATGCCATGCTGTGTACCAGACCTGATGTGAACCTTGCCCTAAGTTTGGTAGGGAGGTACCAAAGTGATCCCGGAGCGGAACACTTGATAGCCGTCAAGAATATCCTGAAGTACCTGGAAAGGACCAAGGACATGTTTCTCGTATATGGAGGTGCCGAAGAGCTCGTCGTAAAGGGTTACGTTGATGCTAGCTTCGACACAGATCTGGATGACTCGAAGTCACAAACCGGATACGTGCATATTTTGAAAGGAGGGGCAGTCAGCTGGTGCAGCAGCAAGCAAAGCGTCGTGGCGGCATCTACATGTGAAGCGGAGTACATAGCTGCAAGGAGTCTGGATGAAGGAGTTCATCACCGACCTACGAGTGATTCCAATGCGTCGGGCCCGATGACTCTATTCTGTGACAACACTGGAGCTACTGCCCTTGCCAAGGAGCCCAGGTTTCACAAGAAGACAAGACACATCAAACGTCGCTTCAACTCCATTCGTGATTACATTCAGTAAGGAGATATAGATATTTGTAAAGTACATACGGATCTGAATGTCGCAGATCCGTTGACTAAACCTCTCTGACGAGCGAAACATGATCAACACTAGAACTCTATGGGTGTTCGATACATCACAATGTAACTAGATTATTGAGTCTAGTGCAAGTGAGAGGCTGTTGGAAATATGCCCTAGAGGCAATAATAAAATGGTTATTATTGTATTTCCTTATTCATGATAATTGTCTATTGTTCATGCTACAATTGTATTAACCGGAAACCGTAATCCATGTGTGAATACATAGACCACAACATGTTCCTAGTGAGCCTCTAGTTAGCTAGCTCGTTGATCAATAGATGGTCACGGTTTCATGACCATGGACAAGTCCCCATCCTAAGCATAGCACAAGATCGTGTAGTTCGTCTGCTAAAGCTTTTCTAATGTCAAGTATCGTTTCCTTAGACCATGAGATTGTGCAACTCCCGGATACCATAGGAAGACTTTGGGTGTGCCAAACGTCACAACGTAACTGAGTGGCTATAAATGCACACTACGGGTATCCTCGAAAGTATCTGTTGGGTTGGCACGAATCGAGACTGGGATTTGTCACTCCGTGTGACGAAGAGGTATCTCTGGGCCCACTCGATAAGATATCATCATAATGAGCTCAATGTGACTAAGGAGTTAGCCACGGGATGATGTGTTACGGAACGAGTAAAGATACTTGCCGGTAACGAGATTGAACAAGGTATAGGGATACCGACGATCGAATCTCGGGCAAGTATCATACCGGTAGACAAAGGGAATTGTATACGGGATTGATTGAATCCCCGACATCGTGGTTCATCCGATGAGATCATTGTGGAGCATGTGGGAGCCAACATGGGTATCCAGATCCCGCTATTGGTTATTGACCGGAGAGGTGTCTCGGTCATGTCTACATGCCTCCCGAACCCGTAGGGTCTACACACTTAAGGTTCGATGACGCTACGGTTATAGGGAAATAGTGTACATGGTTACCGAAGGTTGTCCAGAGTCTCGGATGAGATCCCGGACGTCACGAGGAGTTCCAGAATGGTCCGGAGATAAAGATTCATATATAGGAAGTGAGGTTTTGATCATCGGAAGTGTTTCGGGCATCACCGGTAACGTACCGGGACCACCAGAAGGGTTCCGGGGGTCCACCGTGTGGGGCCACCGACACCAGAGGGCTGCGTGGGCTGAGAGTGGCAAGGGACAAGCCCCAGAGTGGGCTGGTGCATCCCCATCCTGGCCCAAGGCGCATCAAAGGAGAGAAGGGGGGCACACCCTAGGGCAGATGGGCCCTAGGCCCACCCTAGGGCTGCCGCACCCCTCTCTCCTCCCTTGGCCGCCGCCCCAAGGCCTTCTAGGGCTGGCCGACGGCCCTAGGGTAGGAACCCTAGGGGCTGCGCCCTCCCTCCTCCTCCTCCTATATATAGTGGGGGTTTTGGGGGCTGCCAACACACAAGTTTCTCTCCCTCTCGGCGCAACCCTACCCCTCCTCCTCCTCGTCCTCCATAGTGCTTGGCGGAGCCCTGCCGGAGTACCACGCAGCTCCACCATCACCACGCCGTCGTGCTGTCGGAGCTCTCGCTCAACCTCTCCTTACTCCTTGCTGGATCAAGGCGTAGGAAACGTCACCGGGCTGCACATGTGTTGAACGCAGAGGCGCCGTTGTTCGGCGCTTAGATCGGAATCCACCACGATCTGAATCGCTGCGAGTACGACTCAACCAACCGCGTTCTAGTAACGCTTCCGCTTTGCGATCTTCAAAGGTATGAAGATGCACTCCTCCTTTGCTCCTTGCTGATTTCTTCATAGATAGATCTTGGTGACACGTAGGAATTTTTTTGATTTACTACTACGTCTCCCGACAGGAACATGTGATGTATACAAATTGAGAATGGCAAATTAAAAAACGAAGAGAGTTTCGAGTATTCTTGGGATTCAGACGAGGACAACTTTATTAAGCTAGATGAAAGTGACACTGACGACAAGGGCGAGGAGTATGAACAGTACAAAATCACATGATTACATCCGCACAAGGACATGATGCTTCTCCGAACAAACTGCAGCGTGGCTGCATACCATCTTAGAACCTCGAGAATGCAGTATTTAGGATGGCGGCTTGTTAGAAAAGCTCAGTCGCACGGTCATGGCATCGTCAATGCATTCCCCTACCACCAGTGTTTTGTCGATGCGCTTCCAGCAACTGAGCCACCCTCCTATCATGGTCGGCGATTCGGCCCCTAGCGTTCAACTCTTTGGAAGGAAGAGATGGAGCAAGCGTGATGAAGATAGAGCGTACTATATCAACTTGTTGCAACGATGCGTTGAGCATATGCTGGATCGACGTGGGTTGATGGAGGGGAGGGAAACAGTTTTGTTTCTTTCAGCAGTTTTCTTGTTTATTAGCCGGACGCATGCTTTGTTAGAGGGTCTAAGAATTTATGTATGGATGGATATTTTTGTTAGCACTCCGTATGTACATATTGGCTTGAATCCATCATCGTCGGTGCCTTCGATAATCAGGTGAGTACATATGCATACAGCCATATAGGAGTATATGTCATACATTATCGAGCGTACACTAGTGTATTTGCAATGCTGTACTAGCGTTGAAAGAGAGCTGGTTGGCATTCCCCGGAGCGAGTCGTCGCTGGCAGGCTGCAGCAGACTAACCAAATTTTATACTACACCGATATCATGGCACCAGGGTACGCCTAGAGGTTGACACATGGCTGGCCGGATTTGCTGTCGGGTACGCATCAGTCATCCTAACAAGCATGACAAAAGCACGCACGTACGCGTCTGCTTGCGGATGATGCTTCCAGCCAGGTCTACTTGCAGGCTATCCGCTTTAAAATACCTTGATCCATGTCCACTGGCGAATCTTGAAACAAAATGAAGGGGTTCAAAGTTAAATATGTGTATAAAAAGTTTTAAAACTCTCAATTCTTTGGCAAATAAGATCAAATCTTTATAGAATATTAGTATTTTTTGTTTTTCAATAAGCCCCTGCTTGATTCAGCACTGTCCATATCAGGTTAGCTCCAACTAAACAACGATCGTAACCGCAAACTTTTCCTTTCGGGTAATGCTGCTTGCTGGAGCCTGGTCATCCAGGAGAGATGGTAAGCAGGCCGATCCTTACAAATATAATAACATGGCTGGATTATATTATGCACACTAAGTAGTAGTATTAGTAGTAGTGCAATTACAAAAAAGAATAATAAGAAGAAGATAATCATGGCCATACATGCATGCAAGAGAAGATATTTTTTCCAAAGAAGAGAAAAAAAATCAAGAGCGGAAGGTGTGCACGTGTGCAGCGCAGAGCCACGCTGTCCGGCGCCAGTGGGTGACCGAACCACACTACTGCCACCGCAACTTTATTCCCCTGCGTACGCGCACGGAGCGGCAACGCGTAAAAATAATACTGTAATAAACTATAATAAACTAACAAAAGCGGCGAGAGAAGATTCGCGCGAAAAGCCGCCAACGGACGAGCGAAGACGGAAAAGGGTGGGAAAAGAAAAAAAAAGAAAGAAAGGCGCCTTTTTCACCCCGAGGGGCGCACCCGGCCGCACGAGGGGCGCTGCGCCCGTCCGTCCGACGCCGGCCACCGCGGAATGACCCTACCCGCCGCGCTTGGTTGTCACTGACCGGTGGGACCCAAAAGGTCCGACGGGGACGTGGATGTGTGGGTTGGGCGGGATGTGGGTTTGTGCGGCCATGATTGCTGGCTGGCTCTGCCTCACCGCACGCACACGTGGGGGTGGATAGTGCCATCTCATCTGCACAACGCTCTGACAGAAATGCCCTTGGGTGTTCTTTTGGGTAATTTTAATCGGTTGCTACTTGAGGTGAGTCGTGGTCAAAAGAACCAATGCCTTTCCATTACCACTTGTGCAATCTACTTTTGTGTTAAACATGGCACCAAGGAGGATCCGAAAGAACGAGAAAATTGTAATCTGCATAGTTGATTGCTGAAAGTTGTACTACATATTAATTCGGAGAAACAAAACCGGTCGCTCATAGTTGTTTGCGGCAAAAATAAACATGCGGCACCGTGCAACATGTATAACAGACTACCGGTTAACGACGCGAAATATGTAAGGGCATTTCTAATGCATATCCTTAAACCTTCGGTATAAGTCCTGACCGCAGTGTTCGGACCACCGATACGGCAACATGTAGATCCGACATGTAGATACGAAACCATCGACACGGTCATTATTTCGTTGCTTGTCTCGGATCCGTCACCTCCAACCCCAAGCATTGAACCAGCATTTTCAACAAGCATTTTCAAACTATTCGACGCAACTAGTAGGTACTACCTGCAATACACGTTGATATTTGGTAGGATATCAATTACACATTGTTGTATTAGGCAGGATATTAGTTTCGCGTCAACTGCATGGCTAGCAACTATATATATATTATTACTATTATATGTATGATGTAATTATATGCTAAATATAACGACATTTAATGTTGGAACAATTTATAGCGTTGGATTGGCATGATTTGATGGCGCATATAAATAGAAGTTTGTCAATGTCCTCCTTTCAAACGGGGCAGGGCATGAAATCCTTCCTTTTTTTTCCAAGAAGAAGAGTGGCTAACCAGGCAGAGGGGCAGGATGGTAAATTCCTTGGAGGGCTAATGGCGTGTTTGACTCGCGCAGCGGTATAAGAATCCCCCGTCCTAAAATTTTCAATTAGTAGTTTCATTTCATTCAGTAATCATCAGAGGCGAGTTGAGTCCCCTCCTCCAGTCCCCAACCCCCTTCTCCTCCTCGCCGTCGCCGAGCTCGGATCCGGCCCCGCCTAGGGCTCCCCCGCCCCGATCCCGCCGCCGATCCATGCCGCCGCAGCTCGCCGCCTGATCCGGGGAGGGAGGCGGGAGCGGCGGCTCTTCCGGTCCGGCTCCGGGGAGGAGCCGTCCCCCCCCTGCGCCGCTCGGGGGCGGAGGGGAGATCCGCCCGATCCGCTGCTCCGGGGTCGTCCGCTTCGGCGGTGAGGAGCCCTGCCCTGCCCGGACTGTTCTTACTTTGCTCTTACTTCTGATTTTGCTCTGGTCTCTGATACGAATCTCCGCTGCTCTCCTTCCCCTTCCAGCGTGCGTGGCCCGATGGAGCGCGGGAGCGAGATGAGGCCCGTGCACAACAGCGTCGACACTGTCAACGCGGCCGCCGCGGCCATTGTCACCGCCGGGAGCCGCAGGCAGCCCACCGTGGAGCCGGTTCGTGCTTCGACCCCTGTCCGCCGTGTGAATTCTCGTTGTCGTCCATGTTCTCGCCGCCGCCTCGTATGGTCTGCTTGCGTCATCTAGCGAGCTTGCTCCGATCGTTATTCTGTTGCGGTAGAGTTCATGATTTATTAGCAGATAATAAGTAGTACATCGTTCGTGTATGCATTTTGAAGTGAAATCGCTGGTTTGTGCAACCTCACGCATTCGACTGCTACTTTGTGTCATTTTGATTTGCGCCACCACCAGAGCTCGGTAGGTAGGTATGATGCATCCCGTCATCAACTGGCCGCCAACTCACATGTGTTTGTGATTGCATAGATGTGGTGCCTGCTACCTGGTTGCTGTGTGATAGCCAGGTGTAATAGGTACATGTTCTGTACAACTATTAGAGTTCAGATGGGAAACACATGGTACAGATTGCTGAGTGCATATTAGAGTTAGGATGGGAGATTAATTACGCAGGTTTGTTGTGTGCTTTGAAATGCTAGTTGCGTACTAGTAGATCATTGTGGGCAGCTTTGCTTGCTTCACCTTCGCTAAGTTGACTTGTAAACTTTGGTGACATCGTTTAACAATACGTGGTGGAAGTCTCAGCACTTTTGTGGTGGGCAAAACTGATATGAAATCAAGTTCTGCACCTGCCCTGTATTCTTTTTGGGAGTTGCAATACATGTTGTTTCTTCAGAAGATTATTTATACCGTGTGCCACTTTTAGCACTGATACTTGCATGGAATGAAGTCCATAGCTGAAACAGTCAGTTTGAATTCTTGAGAGGACCAGATGGGACAAAAATATTCTCTCTTAGCTGGCGATATGCCACCAGCTATTATTCCTATTTTTAATCCCTGGAGTTAGTTACTATCTTTTTTAATGCATGGCCTGCTGTTTAGGCATTTGTCCTGTTATGTTAGTTAGTCGCAGTTTTGTCTGTTCATGAAAAATTAAGGTAATGTGGTGCACTTATGATTGCTACTCTCCAGTACTTTTAGCTTGGACCACATGAAACAAACAATATTCGTAGTGTCTTTCCTATTACAATAGCAGCCGGCACTTGCTGATGTGAGATCCCTTAGTAGTGGAGCTATGATTTTAACCCTGTGACTGTACGTGGGGACTAACTACATAGAAGGAAACAAGTATGTAGTATCTATACGTTACAGTTGTGGCTGGAATTATGGTTTCTCCCTTGTTTACTGCTCCATCCGGCTGTGTTATCTGTTGTAATTTAGAGTGACTCGTATGATTTATTTCTACTACTTTTGGGGCTAGTTCCAGGCTAAGCAGCATGATGTTTCACTTCTCTATCTTTCGTCACACTCATGACTGCTTTTATTTTTACAGTAATTGTGTAGCATGGCTCGTATATTGTCTTCTATTTTCTTAGAGAACTTGCATACTGTTGTTGATTATACTGAGGAGCTAAGGGAGACAATTTTTAGTATAGAATGTATATGTCTGAGGAAAGTGCACATGATCCTGATTATGCACAGGCATTGAACTCTTCAATTCATACTTTATTAAGGTGCCTTGTTTATTTATGAACCTTTTATGCTGCCACATGCTACATCATTTGTTTAAAGACTGCACAATGACAGCTCTTTGTTTCTGTACTAACCAGTAATATCCTTCATTTGCAGAGAAGGAAATGGACTGATTGGTTGAGCGCATACTTCTGCTTTGGAGCTCAAAAGAATGACCGGCGGATCAGCCATGCGGTCCTTGTCCCAGAACCTGCATCTCAAAGGATAGATGCACCGGCACCAGAAATTCCAAATCATCCACCTCCCCAGGTCTTCCCCTTTGTTGCACCTCCATCATCGCCTGCCTCTTTCCTCCAATCAGGATCTGCATCTATTGTACAATCACCAATGGGCCCTCCATCTTTTTCGCCTCGCTCGCCAAACTCTCCTTCACCCACAGGTCCTCCATCCATCTTTGCCATTGGGCCATATGCACACGAGACACAGGTAGTCTCCCCTCCAATCTTCTCGGCCTTCACAACTGAACCTTCAACAGCTCCTTTCACTCCCCCACCAGAGTCTGTTCATCTGACAACCCCTTCCTCGCCCGAGGTGCCATATGCAAAGCTTCTGACTTCACTCAACAGCAGCAAGAATGGGGAAAGGGGTGACATTCACTCATATCATATTTACCCTGAGAGCCCAATAGGACGTCTGATATCTCCAAGCTCTGCTTGTTCTGGCACTTGCTCCCCATTCCCTGACCCTGAGTTGCAGACTTCCTCACACAGCACTTTCCCCTCCTTCCCAGTTCGTGAGCCCCCAAAGATCCTGGATGGTGAGGGCATTGCTACACAGAAGTTGATACCTCGCCATATGAGGAATGGCGGCTCCCTTTTGGATGGCCACATTACAGCAGCTGTACCAGTCGTGGACTTCTCTGCAAGACTTCAAAACAATGATCATGCCATGGATCACCGGGTGTCATTTGAGCTGACAGTAGAGGATGTTGCTCGCTGCCTGGAGAAGAAGACCGCCATTTCTGGAGAATCTGCTGCATCATCTTTCCACCTTCCATCCAGCAATACCGGCGACCACTCCAGAGAATCGAATGAGACAAGGGCAGGGCTGTACGTCGATGAAACATACCATGACCTGCCCGAGAAAGCACGGCGCTCCCTGTCCCTCCGTCTAGCCAAAGAGTTCAAGTTCAGCAACGTCGATGCCCCCCACGTGGAGGAAACAGGTGCGCTTGGGTCTGACTGGTGGGCGAACGAGAAGGTCGCCGCAATCACAACTGAGCCAAGGAAGAGCTGGTCCTTCCGCCCAGTGGCGCAGCCAGGGGTCAGCTAACCGCAGCACTGACCATAACCTTACAACAGGAAGATACAAGTTTCTTTTTGCTTCTTTTGCTCCTGCAATGCAACAGTTGCCCTGTACCCCAGACACCATCTTAAAACTGCAGGAGGCGCCAAAACCTATGCAAACATTCAGGTTGTAGTGGCAAGTTAAAGGTTAGATATAGCAGTAAGTAATTCAGTGTCCAGCTAATCATCATTCATATAAGAGACCAAAGGTGGTGATGCAGATCCTGGAACCTCCCCTCAATGTGTTGTTGTTGATGTTGTTGTTATTGTCGTCATCGTTATAAAACCAATGCAAATACTTTTACCGTCGTAGCGTGTGTTGTAATCCTCTTTTAACTCACTTGCTGCTGTTGGACTGATGGTGCTGTTTATGTACATAATAAACTAGCTAGAATTGTAGAACTGTTGTTCATCAGTGTGTCTGGTTGATTGATTGGCGATAGCATCAGAAAGCACCATTCTGATGTTCATCGCATGAATCGGCTGTGGGTGTCGAAATTATGAGGGGAATCATTTTATCATCCAGGCTGTGCCTTGGTTCAACCATGTGGTTTCTTCCTTCTAGGCGCCTGGATTCAGGTAATTTGCCTGGCACCATCCAAGGAGTGCGTACAAGTCGGCAGATGACGCCGACGTTGATATTTTGCGACGGTGGCAAGCAATTTGACGTTGATATTTTGCAATGGTGTTATTGTTGTCGCCGTCGTTATAAAACCAAACCGCAAATACTTTCACCGTCGTAGCGTGTGTTGTAATCCTGTTTTAACTGTAATCCTGTTTTAACTCGCTTGCTCTCTGTTGGACTGATGCTGCTGTTTATTTACATAACAAACCTAGCCAGAATTGTGGAACTGTTCCCCTCAGCAGCATCTGTCAGATGGAGCCATAGTCTATCCTGCTCTTCTTCATCTCAGATGAGAAATTACTGGTCTCTTGTTCGCCAGTGTGGCTGGTAATGACTGGAACCAGCATCAGATGACACTACTCTGATGTTCATCGCATGAATCGGCTGTGCCTGTGTTGTGTGGATGTTGAAATTACAAGGAGAATCGACTTAATCATCCAGGTACTTTGCCTGGCACCATCCAAGGAGTGCATACACGTGGGCAGATGACACCGATGCCGATATTTGCAACGGTGCCGAGCAATTCTGCTCTTCAGTTTAACTTTGTGGGATATACTGTAATGTACAATTTCTTTTGCTGCAGTTTGCAAAAACCCGAACAAGACCAGAAAGACAGAAAGAAAAACAGAGATCCTGAAGAGGGGCCAGCAGAGAGATCACATGAAGATCACGAGACGGTTGAGTAAATTGACGGGCAATAATGTTGGTATAATAACTAAATATCATGACCCCTGAGAATCGTCAAGGGGTGCCATGCCATTACACAACAATGTCAGTCTCAACCGGTTAAAAGGAGAGGAATTTTTTTTATGTTTTCAAAGAAGCAAACAACAACAATATGCGGATGACGACGAGCTCGGTTCTCGTCTCGTCCAGTCATACGAACACGGGGGACAATTCTGATGATCATATCAATCTTGGGTCCTATGTAAAAAAAAAAACAAATGGGGGTGAACTTGTAGGATTGATTAGTGTGGGCCGGCCATGTGGCAACATGATTACATTAGGTGGCAGCAAGCTTCATATATTGTGGAGCATTAATCATGTGGTGATATTTTCTTCTTCTCCTTCTTTTTCCTGGTGGGCCCAACAGCTCGGCATCAACCAATCCACATCCCGTTTGAAAGCGAGCCGGCGTAGGAAGGAAACATGAAATATCACGGTACTGTTCCTCTCCATGATCAGCAGGGAGATAGATTAAGGAGAAGCAATGAGAAATGATTAGTTTTAACTTTTAAGGTGATGCTCAATTAGTCGAGGACAGGAACATGGGCTTAGGATTCGGACAAGGGACGGATAACGTTGATCCGGCACCAAACCAAACTCCATCCCACCACCCTCCACATCAGCAATCAATAATCTAATCCAGCTCCCCCCCCCCTGCCTTCGCCGTCGCGCCACCCCCGGTGAACGCGTGCACACCTCCATCTCCACCGCCGTCTCCATCTCCATCACCGTCGCCATCTCAGGGCCCGACGGTATTCCTGCGATCTCCTCCGGTCAATCATTGCGAGGTCCACATTAGTAGGAGACTAGTAGTGATACCAAAATTTACCCCTCTAGTAATAGAATGGTATCCAAGATAGTTACCTCTGGTAAAAGAACAGTATCCAAGACCCCTTCAAAATAAAAAATAAAATAAAGTATCCAAGGCAGACAGTTACATCTCTGTCTAATTAATCTGTCAATTTTGTGCCAGCAAAAGGTGAAAGTGACCTCACTAATTAGTAGTTACCCCTAATCATTCTCTACCACCAAGTCAAGATCAAGTCTTTTTCTACCAGTATAATCAAATTTTCACCTCTCCTTTTCATGCACCATTCATGCCCAATCAGAATCAAACCACAGTGACAATCCTAGTTTAAGCAGGAAAACCAAGAACAAAAAGAGTGATGCAAAAAATGTAATATCTTATTCCTACGGCCACAAAATTCCAAGGCCGGTCCACCTCCATGGCTAATTCTCAGCATCACCGCCATTAATCATGGACGTGCATGTGAGGACGCGGTGAGAGCACCACATGAGCCAGCCACATTTCTCTGTTTCTGGAAATGCAGGAAATATTTTCCCTTATTTGGTTGCAGACATCTCTCTGTCTGTCCCATCGACTGGTGGGGAGAGCGTCGAAAAAATAATATCCATGGCGGGCAATCTACTAGGAGGCCATGTGGAGCTCGCCAAGTGGTCAATGGCTCCTTGCCAAGTGTTCCATTGTTAACTTCTTCTAGTGCCGAGTAGTTTCTCCACGAGCTCCACGAGCAGACGAGCGAGCTCCTCCCTCCTCCCTCGTCGTCGTCAGTCTCCACGGTTTTCTTGGGGATCCATCCGTCCATGGAGATGGATGCATCTAGCTGATGAGGCTGGCGGCTTCCGGATTGGTACGTACGTGCTGTTGGCTGTTGGTGCATGCATGATTGCCGCTTGCGCCCCCACCATTAGTTGGTTGGAGCTTGCTCCCGTTCTTGTCCAGCTCTGTTTTTGCGAGCCGGTGATCGCAGCAGATCTTGCTCCTGTTCGTAGCTAGCTAGGCCACAGATTGCAGATTTCTTTCTAGGCGGAGGTGGATTAGTTAGGTCTCTGTTCTTGAATCGAATCTCGAGCAGAGGAGAGGAGGTTCTTGCAGATTCAGTAGTGCAGAGAAAGATATTGGATCTTGAGGGTGGGGGCAATGGCCATGGAGCCGACGGTGAAGGTGGCGCTGGGGACGGCGGCGTTCGGCATCTTCTGGGTGCTGGCGGTGTTCCCGGCGGTGCCGTTCCTGCCCATCGGCCGCACGGCGGGGTCGCTGCTGGGGGCCATGCTCATGGTGCTGTTTAACGTCATCACCGCCGACGAGGCCTACGCCGCCGTCGACCTGCCCATCCTCGGCCTCCTCTTCGGCACCATGGTCGTCAGCGTCTACCTGGAGCGCGCCGACATGTTCCGCCACCTCGGCCGCGCGCTCTCGTGGCGCAGCCAGGGCGGCAAGGACCTGCTCGTCCGCACCTGCGTCGTCTCCGCGCTCGCGTCGGCGCTCTTCACCAACGACACCTGCTGCGTCGTGCTCACCGAGTTCATCCTCAAGATCGCCCGCCAGAACAACCTCCCGCCCAAGCCCTTCCTCCTCGCGCTCGCCTCGTCGGCCAACATCGGCTCGGCGGCGACCCCCATCGGCAACCCGCAGAACCTCGTCATCGCCGTGCAGAGCGGCATCTCCTTCGGGGACTTCGTCTTCGGCATCCTGCCGGCCACGCTCGTCGGCGTCGTCGTCAACGCCGCCATCCTGCTCTGCCTCTACTGGCGGGAGCTGTCCGACGAGAAGTGCGTCGACGTGTCCCACGACGCGCTCCCCGCCGAGGTCGTCGAGGAGGACGACGTCACCTCCCACCGCTTCTCGCCGGCCACCATGTCCCACCCGCGCCGCGGCCGCCTACCGGACGGCTCCGTTGCTCCGGACGCGGTCGGCTGCGAGGCGCACTGCTGCGAGCCGCCGGTCAAGCCCAACGGTGACGCCGCCAAGGAGGCGGCGCTCGACGGCGTCGGGATCCACCAGAGGAGGGGCAACGCAAACGGCAGGGTGACGACCAAGGAGGAGGAGGAGTACTGCTGCTTCAACTCGGCGGAGGAGAAGGAGGCGGCCATGGACGAGGAGTGGAAGAACAGGCTGTGGAAGACGTGCGTGTACGCCATCACCTTGGGCATGCTCGTCGCGCTGCTGCTCGGCCTCAACATGTCCTGGAGCGCCATTACCGCCGCCCTCGCGCTCATCGTCCTCGACTTCAAGGACGCCCGCCCCTGCCTCGAGAAGGTAACAGTCTCTCTGTCCGTCCGTCTGCAGTTAACTGAACCAACATGTGTCTGTCTACAGTTAAACTGAACCAACAAGTCTGCAAGATGAATTTACCAATTCCCATCTTGAATGAAACTTTTGTTTACAATCGAAAAAATTCAAATGGTTTGGTCGAATCTTACACCTGTTGACACCAGATTAGATTACTGTTCGAGATTGATTGTTCACAGCAAATTAGAGTGGCCAGTGTGTTCTTTCTGAAACTAAAGCTCACACTAGAATTACTGACCAGATATCTCATACGGTTAGTGATTGCACCAAAGCTTCATAACTATGTCCAATCAAGGGGTGATTGGATTCAAGTGATGCTAGTTTGGTGTTCTTCATCTGGTACAGTGTTGTTGCTTACTCGCTAAATTTCTTTCTTCAGGTTTCCTACCCACTGCTGCTCTTCTTCTGTGGGATGTTCATCACCGTGGACGGCTTCAACAAGACCGGCATTCCGAGCACGTTCTGGGAGTTCATGGAGCCCTACGCGCGGATCGACACGCCGACCGGGGTGGTCATCCTCGCCCTCGTCATCCTGCTCCTCTCCAATGTCGCGTCGAACGTCCCGACCGGTTAGTCCCTCTCACCCCTCCCATGGCATGAAAAAACATGCTCCACTGCCATTTCGACCCCATTTGTCATAAGATATGGAAATCAGAGTGAATTTCATCTAACTTTACGCAAAATTCATCTATGCTTCCAAACTGTAATTAATCAGACTGCAGTAATCAGGGACACCAAACAATGGCACGACTTCATTTTTTTGAATCAGCTGTGCAATAATTTCTGGATGAATGTGTTTGATGCTATGCTAGCCAGACTGTCAGGTCCCAACTTCTATCAGATCGGCCAATCATTCACTCATTCTACTAAAGAACAAGAGAACCAGCTCTGAACATGCCAAATTCCCTGCACCACAAACATACTACTGACAGACTCTGCATTGGGTTTGTGCTTTGTTACAGTGCTGTTGCTCGGCGCACGGGTGGCGGCCTCGGCGGCGGCGATCTCCGTCGCGGCAGAGACCAACGCGTGGCTGATCCTGGCGTGGGTGAGCACGGTGGCCGGCAACCTGTCCCTGCTGGGGTCGGCGGCGAACCTCATCGTGTGCGAGCAGGCGCGCCGGTCCCAGCAGTTCGGCTACACCCTCTCCTTCTTCAGCCACCTCCAGTTCGGCTTCCCGGCGACGCTCATCGTCACCGGCATCGGCCTGCTGCTCATCAAGAGCAACTGAACAGGAGAGATCATGATTATCACCAACACAGCAGGAGCAGCAGCAGAAGATATGATTCATATGGATATATAGGTATGTAAATTTTAAAAGATTGTGAATGTTGGGGCCGTCATTTGCGGCCTGTGGGGTAAGTCTTGTACCGTAAAGAAAAGCTGGGAGGCCCCGAGCACGGATGATGACATTCATGGTGGTGCTCGGAGGCTTTTTGGGTTGTACATTTCATATATATTGAAAAAGAAGAGGAGGAGGAGGAGGAAGAAGAAAGATGTACATGAGTAGCTGCTATCTCAATCAAGTAAGTTAATGGAGGTGTATATTTGATCAGTATTCACGGTGCAATCTGTTGACCGATCGACCAAGTGGGAAAAGATCATGCATTCATCCAGCTTGACATGTGGCCCCTGTCTGTCTCCAAATGCCAGCCTCAAAGGCACAGTGCATTTTAAAAAGTTTTTCTAACAGAAGTGTTACCCAGCGGTGAAGAATCAGTCGTCCGCTTGCTTGCTCTAATATTCGCCGTGGATGGTAAAGAAAGGTGATATTCTTGGTCTGTCACGCGTGTTTTGATGATCAACCCGCAGTCCAAAAAGTATGGAGAATGATTCATTTGATATTTTGGTTCGTGTGGAGTCTCCCATGGCTCGCACGTATTTGTTTCATGGCCTCGCTCCAATATGTCGCCTGAACCCTCCCTGGAAACTGCCTGAGCAGTGTTTAGTTCCTGTCTAGAGTATCCCAAGGTAGCGTGGCCTGGTGAACCTAACGTCTTCCATAGCCTGGCGCATAAGAGCATGGTTGATAGCAGAGTCAACTGCTGGTTATATGGTGTTGTCATGTCATATATAGCTATCACTTATAGTCACTCGTATAACAATGTTAGCTATAAGGTTGCCTAAAAAAAAAATATTTTTTTTACAGCTAGGAAGGGCAGATTTAAAAAAAAGGAATACTTTTTTTTTCACTTTCTATCTATCTCTTTCTTCATATTTATTGCATTTGCCTAGGAGTACACATATAGGTAGGCTCTTGCATGAGAGCCCACTTCCATCATTTTTCCATGTCTCTTTCCTTCATATAGGCAAAAGTGACAGGTAACGAGCTATAAGCCCACTATTATATTTGCTCTAACCCAGGCATATTGCTTAGCCTGTCCCAGGCCTCAAATCAATGCTGGTCTTGTTGATTGCTTTTTTCGGATGGACCAGGCCTTAAATCAATGTGTTTTTCAAATAGGCTTTCTCCAGGCCAGGCTGCATCCAAACATCTTATGCTTGGGCAGGCACAAATATTTTCAGTCTCAGGTAGTATTCAGGTGTTACTTTTTGTCATGTAGACTAGTGAGGACAAGAACCAAACATGCCCGTATCTCGCCGGGCACCCTCATGTCTTGCTTTAAGCGAGCACAGGGGCAAGTCTCGCGTTGGAGGAGCCCAGATGAGCCGGCCCAAACGCGCGGGAGGTTGCGGACTTTTTTTTCCTTTTTGTTTTGTTGTTCTTTGCTTTATTTTTGTACTTTTCTTTGTACTGTAAAATATTCTACATATATGTACAAAAAAATCTTAGAAAATATATTTGAAAAATGTTAAAAGTATTTTAACAATGTTGAATAAGTATTAAAAATGTTAAATAAATATTTTAAAAATGGTGAACAAGTATTAAAACTTATTGAACGAGTATTATAAAAATGGTGAACAAGTATTTTAAAATGTTTAATAAGTATTAAAAATATTGAACAAGTATTTTAAAATATTAAATAAGTAATAAAAAATTTTAATTAGTATTTGGAAAATATTGAAAAGGTATTTGAAAAATGTTAAATATGTATTTGAAGTTTTTGAATAGGCGTTCAGGCAATGATCAACGTGTATAGAAAAAAATGTTAATCACTTACTAAAAAAGGTTTTTGACACATAAAAAATGTAGAGTAAAAACGAAAACAAACATAAAAAAACAAAACAAAAAATAGAGAAGGAAAAAGAAAACCAAAAAAATAGAGAAGAGACAAAAGGCAAAAAAACATCAAACAAAATCCAAGAAAGAATAAAAAAATGGAGAAGAAAAATAATAAAAGAAACAAAAGAAAAAACGGTTCGAAAAAGCCTCAAGTAAGACGCGCCATACAAACTTATCGCGTGAGGGGCCTGGACGGAGTGGCTAGCGACACCAATCAAACTGGAGACTAGGGATTGAATCATGGTTCTCCCATTTCATATCTTGTAGTTTTAATCTGTATGCGGGCGCGAGTGGGCCGACCCAATACGACGTAGGTGGATCAAAACCTTTAGGGAAAGTTTCCCTCTCGCATCGCTTGAAGCGAGAAATAGTCGCTGCGTATCCCGCCCGGGCCTCGTCCCATCCGCCAACTGTCACCTGCTCTGTGGCTGAAGACGGCCCATGTCAATGCACGCTAATGTGCAGTTGGTGACTGACCACAAATGATATGTGCTAAAAAGGAGCAATGTTGGAGTCGATGGGTAAGGGGGAGCTAGCGTTTGGAGTTCACGTGACACACGTGTGTCACGACATCAGGCGGTGATTAAAATGGGAGGAGGTCTCGACAACATAACAATCCCGATCTTGCCTAACACAAGCAAGCATGCTTTGCTTGTCACCGTCACTCGCTACAGGAATCAGGAAATTTATCGTCTAGTCAGCTCTTTTCTGTTAGCTTTTTATGGGCCCGAAGACAAAGATTGACTTTGTTGTGTCTTTGCTACTTTGAGGTCTGTTTCGGCCGACGTGGCTAGCAATAAAGACTGAATTTGCCGTCTGTTATTATTTGGCTGATGACAAAGATAGGCTTTCCCGTCTGTTATTATTCAGCTGACGACAAAGAAAAAACACACTGCACGTATCAATGACGTGGCAAAAACTGTGCTACTCTCCTATTGGTTGGGCTCTTCCACCGACGGATCAGTGATGTTGCAAAGACTGCCCATCCCACTACCACACACTCCCCACTGTGAGCAAATCGCCCGTAGACGAATCCCGCACTCGTGCATCACGCCGTCTTCCTCAGTCGTCGCCATGGTGGGTGGTGCCATGCTCTTCACTGGCAGCCCCACCCCATCCCCATAACCATGCGCATCTCCATCTTGACCTGCCCAGCCATCGCCCTCGACACCGCACTGCAGCTGCGTACCCTCCCTCCGCGCTGCGGAGAAAGACAATCCATGGTGGCTGGAGCCAACCGGTGTACATGGACATGTCTCCCTGACGACCAAAGGAGCGTGTCGCATTGATCTCTTCCGACGTCTAGGAACAACTCATCGCGGTGGTGATATGGATCCACAACTCCGCCAAGCATCACCTCACCCTCCTAGCGTTGTATTTTTTAAAATTTACCAATCTCTTTGTTGTTAGTCTAAGAAAATATTAGGCAAAGAGCCGTCATTGAATGGGCATTCCGTGAAGATGCTTCTTGTAACGTCTAAGATGCGGCACTATTCGTATTTGGGGACGAATCCTTAATATGGATAGAGGCGCATCTCGACGTTTTGTAAGTATAGACATCATGACACATACATGTAACTAAAGAGAAGTGTATATGAGTTGGTTTATACTCGCCACTTACTAAATTACAAATCCATACATCATTCATTCAAAGATGCATAAGAGCAGGATCCGTCTACGGACGAAATCAAACGGTAAAATAATGAAGTCTATCTCGCTAGCCCAGGAGACGACTATGGATCCTCTACTCGTCAAGAGAGATAATGTGCATGCGCCGCCTCTCCTCATCATACTCCCACTGAAGCTGTGAAGCATCAACTGCATCAAGATCCGTGGTAGCTGGACCTGTGGTGTTGTAGTAAGCCGTGAGACACGGGGACTCAGCATTCTCATTGACCTAGATAACGGGACTAATTCATTTATTAGGTGAGCATGGTTAAGTGGTGAGGTTGCAACGACACGAAGCATGTATTTAGTGTCTAGCTTACGAGTACCAGAGTAAAATGAGAGTCTATGCAAGTCGGTCGCATATTAAATATGATCAAGAAGTGATCCTGAACACCTACTTACGCCAAACGTAACCCCATCGTGTTCTCCTTCTACACTCCCTCGAAAAGAGACGGTCACGGTCACGCACACAGTTGGTTTCTTTTTAATTAAGTTTACTTCAAGTTCGCTATAACCAGATGTTAAACAAATTTCCAAGTTGCCACATAACCACAGACACGGGTTTCCGAAAGATTTAACCCTGCAGGGGTGCTCCAACTAGTCCTTCACAAACTACCACACGCTACGCCGAAAAAAACCCTCATCATAGAGATAGCCCAAGGTATCCTTGGAGCCGGTGCACAAGACACTCGAGAAGGGAAGAAACTAATCCAGCAAGACCACACGACAGTCCAGATCCCAATAGAAGCCGCGCGCATCTCTTTCTCAGGGCACTACCAGATGAGCTAGACGTCGGGTTGGCTGAAACCCTGGGTGACCAGGGGGCGCCGGACATCGCTCGGTTTGGACCAACACTCATGAGGACCACTAGCCCGGGGGGTTGATTAATTATCCACGGGGTAGCTAAGCATTATGTATTTTAATTAGGTTGTAAGCAAATGTAGTACCAATGTTGGGCCTTGCCGGAAAAGTTTTATCCCAGAATGAATAATCAAGGGGGTCACCACAACAACCCCAAGCATGTTAGGAGCGCTCAATATGGCACATAACACCGGTAAACAAGTAACTAGGATGGCAAAGGTGGAACAAAATCGGGTGAGCATGCCGGAGGGCTCGCCGGTGACGATCTCTGCTCTCTGCCTCGCTTGATGATGACTAGGGCGACGGATCTAGGGGACGATCTCACCTGGTGGCGGCGAGGAATGGGAGAGGGAAACCTGTTGGAAATATGCCCTAGAGGCAATAAATAAAGTGTTTATTATTATATTTCTTTGTTCATGATAATTGTTTATTATCCATGCTATAATTGTATTGATTGGAAACACATTACATGTGTGGATAAGTAGACAACACTTTGTTCCTAGTATGCCTCTAGTAGACTAGCTCGTTGATCAAAGATGGTCAAGGTTTCCTAGCCATCGACATGAGATGTCATTTGATAACGGGATCACATCATTAGGAGAATGATGTGATGGACAAGACCCAAACTATAAACATAGCATATGATCGTCTCAGTTTATTGCTACAGTTTTGTGCATGTCAAGTATATGTTCCTATGACCATGAGATCATGCAATTCACGGACACCGGAGGAGTGCCTTGTGTATATCAAATGTCGCAACGTAACTGGGTGACTATAAAGGTGCATTACAGGTATCTCCGAGGGTGTCTATTGGGTTGGCATGGATCAAGACTGGGATTTGTTACTCCGTGTGACGGAGAGGTATCTCAGGGCCCACTCGGTAATACAACATCACAATAAGCCTTGCAAGCAATGTGACTAAGTGTTAGCCACGGGATCTTGTATTACAGAACGAGTAAAGAGACTTGCCGGTAACGAGGTTGAACTAGGTATAAAGATACCGATGATCGAATCTCAGGCAAGTAACATACCGAAGAACAAAGGGAACATCATACGAGATTAACTGAATCCTTGACATAGAGGTTCGACCGATAAAGATCTTCGTAGAACATGTAGGAACCAATATGGGCATCCAGGTCCCGCTATTGGTTATTGACCGTAGAGGTGTCTCAGTCATGTCTACATAGTTCTCGAACCCGCAGGGTCTGCACACTTAAGGTTGGGTGACGTTTCGGTAGTATAGAGTTATGCATGGTGGTGACCGAAGGTTTTTCAGAGTCTCGGATGAGATCCCGGATGTTACGAGGAGCTCCGGAATGGTCCGGAGGTAAAGATTGATATATAGGAAGTCCTGTTTTGGTCGCCGGAAAAGTTTCGGGCTCATCGGTAGTGTATCGAGAGTGCTGGTAGTGTAACGGGGGACCACCGGGAGGGCTATTTCGACCCAAGAGGCTACATGGGCTGTGGGAGGATGAATACCAGCCCTTAGTGGGCTGGTGGAAGTCCCACACAAGGCCCATGCGACTGGGAAGAAAAGCCCAAAAGGAAAAAGGTGGAAAAAGGCAAAAAGGACCAGATAAGGAAGGAGTCCTAATTCTACTAGGAGTGGAGGAGGAGGACTCCTCCCTCCTGGTTCAGCCGAAGCTAGGGCTGGCCCCTTGAGGGCCAGGCCTCCTCCTCCCCTCCTCCTATATATACTAGTGGTTTTGAGGGTTTTTGCACAAGAATTTCTGCCACGTGCTGCCCTCTCCTCTAGTGCATAGTTTCTCCTCTAGACCGGTTTTCTGCAGTGCTTAGGCGAAGCCCTGCCGGAATAGCTCCACCACCATCGTTGCAATGCCGTCGTGTTGCCAGAGAACTCGTCTACCTCTCCGCTCCCTCTTGCTGGATCAAGAAGGCGGAGATCATCATCAAGCCGTACGTGTGCTGAACGCGGAGGTGCCGTCCGTTCGGTGCTAGATCGGGACAGATCGTGATTGGATCGCGAGACGCTCGACGATATGGATCGCGAAGACGTTTGACTACATCAACCGCGTTTCTTCCCGCTTCCCGCTTAGCGATCTACAAGGGTACGTAGATCCACTCTCCCTCTCATAGATGCTCATCACCATGGATAGATCTTGCGTGTGCAGAGGAAATTTTTTGTTTCCCATGCAACATTCCCCAACAGTGGCATCATGAGCTAGGTCTATGTGTAGATGAGATCTCGAGTAGAACACAAAGAGTTTGTAGGCGTTGATGCTTAGATTGCTTCCTCCCTTGGTTGTGTTTTGGTTCAGCGGTATTGTTGGATGAAGCGGCCCGGACCAACATTACTCGTACGTTTACGAGAGACCGGTTCCATCGACTGACGTGTAACTTCGTTGCACAAAGATGGCTGGCGGGTGTCTGTTTCTCCTACTTTAGTTGGATCGGATTCTACAAAGGCGGTCCTTGAGAAGGTTGAAAAGCAACTTATGTATCACCGTTGTGGTTTATGCGTAGGTGAGAATTGTTCTTGCTAGATACCCGTAGCAGCCACATAAAACATGCAACAACAATTAGAGAACGTCTAACTTGTTTTTGCAGGGTTGTTGTGATGTGATATGACCAATTACATGATGACATATATGTGATGTATGAGATGATCATGTGTTGTATAGAATATCACGACTTGCATGTCGATGAGTACGACAACCGGCAGGAGCCATAAGCGCTATGTAATGCTTTACTTTATCGCTAAACGGTAGCAATAGTAGTAGAAGCATGGTGGGCGCGACAACCCCGATGGCGACACGTTGATGGAGATCAAGATGATGGAGATCATGGTGTCGTGCCGGTGACGATGGAGATCATGCCGGTGCTTTCAAGATGGAGATCGAAAGCACAAGTTCATGGCCATATCATGTCACTTATGATTTGCATGTGATGTTAATCCTTTTATGCACCTTGTTTTGCTTAGGATGACGGTAGCATTATAAGGTGATCCCTCACTTAAAATTTCAAGATGAATTGTGTTCTACCCGAGTGTGCACCGTTGTGAATGTTCATCGTGTCGAGACACCACGTGATGATCGGGTGTGATAGACTCTACGTTCACATACAACGGGTGCAAGCCAGTGTTGCACATGCAGAACACTCGGGTTAAACTTGACAAGCCTAGCATGTACATACATGGCCTCGGAACACAAGAGACCGAAAGGTCGAACATGAGTCATATAGTAGACATGATCAACATGATGATGTTTGTTGGGTAACGCAGCAGAAAACAAAAAATTTCCGACCTACGCACCAGCCCAGGACCACTATGGAGACTGCATACAAGGTTTGATCTGATCCGTACCGACTCGAAGCGCAGCGGAAGTAGAGTCGATGACGAACGGCGGTGCAGATCCCCGCAGCTAGGATTTTACAACCTCCCAACCGCGAGGATGTATACCCTCATCTGCCCTGCGGACAGCCCTCCGGGAGGCGGTCGCATAGCCCCCCGGACGGTGTCGCGGACAGCCCTTCGGGAGGACCTCCGAAACTCGGACTGTCACTCGGACAGCCCTTCGGGAGGACCTTCAAAACTTGGACGGTCACACAGACAGCCCTTCGGGAGGCACTCTCGAACTAAGACCGAAACTACGATCTCTCTACAGAGTTGCACACATACGGTGTCATCTATCCGGCAGGGCTTCGCCGTCCAGAACTAGTTCCTGCCGGAACCCAGACAGCCTTTCGGCTCTACGAAACTATTTCGCTGGGAGGGAGAGAGAGAGCTTGCAAAGCAAAGCATGTGTATGAGAGCACAAGGATGAGCATTTTGGGCTGCCTCCTCACCCCTATTTATAGGATGAGAGACTATGGTAAAAATACCAAAATGCCCTCAGATATTTTCACTATTCATAATAGTGATTCCACTATTCATAAATAGTGTTTCCCACTATTCACAATAGTGTTTTCCACTATTTTCGTAATAGTGTTTTCACTAGTCATGAGATATTTTCTCCCAATAGTGTTTCCCACTATTCATAATAGTGTTTCCACTATTCACGAATAGTGTTCCCAATAAAGTAATCCAAAAAGCACTTTCACTATTCATGACGATATTTTTCAGCGTCCGTTCGAACTAAAAATATTTATGTGGGCTTAGAACATTTCCAGTACCCACTAAAATAATTTTCAATACGATCCGGAACAATTCCAGAATAGTGATTTTCATCTGTGAAAAGCATCTGAAGCGGTTCCGGCAGCTCCGGAACATTTCCGGTTATTCTTCCGGAAAATTCCCAAAAGTTTCCAGAATGATTCTGGCACCCTCCAAGAATTATCAGGCATGTGCCAAAACCAATTTGACTTTATGGTATCCTCTGAAACAACTTTTCAGTTTCACCAAAACTGTTCCGGTGACCTGTCTGCGGAACATTTCCGGTGTCCGAAACTTTTCAGTGATTTTCTCTCAGACTCCCTGTCTAGTATTCAACAGATAGATGACCCTTAAGCGTGTGACCCTATAGGTTCGGTGAAGCATAGACATGACCTGGAACCCCTTCCGATCAATGATCAACATCGGAGCCGTGGACACCCATATCGATCCCTATACCCACACGAATAAATATTCGAGTGAACCTCCAGTTGCCGTGTGCTATTCCTGTTGCTTCGCGATATGTTACAAATACCCGAGGTGGGACATGTTGGCATCCCCATGGATCAACAACTTGTCCACTATGCCAGTTACCTCGTTATCGGTATTGTTCTCTTTTCTCGTTCCCGTGTTCCGACATCCCCGTGATCAAATCGCAAAGTGTCTGGCCAGACGATGATGGATACCGTAACACCGAGAGGGCCCAGAGATATCTCTCCATCGTCGGAGGAGCAAATCCCAATCTTGAGCTATCAAGTTACTTCACTTACTTTTCCATGAACCCGTAAGCCGCCGTAATAGCCGCCCATTTACGGATGACGTTTAACAAACCCCAAAGTTCATGAAGCAAGCATGAAGAAACTCGACACTCTCATGGTCTAAGGAATTATGCAAACATTAACTTCTCTGTGTTATTAACCATTAACTTATGACGAATGTATCTCATAGCATAACAATAATTTGGGTCGATTCAACACAAATGTTCTTCTAACATTGTGCCCTCAAAATTGTCGGCATAGCCATGCCCATGATCAGGAAAACAGGATCATCATGCAATACTTGAGCCAGTCTTAGAGGCCAGACTAGGAATACATTTTACCATTTATTATCCCACACGTGCACATGAGTTTCCCTCCAAGCCTCGTTTTATTTGTAGACTCGAGAATCATTGCAGTTATAGCATGGAACATAAACATAATTATGAACAGGGAGATAATCAATAACATTTATTATTGCCTCTAGGGCATAACTCCTACAATGTTCACCATTGAAACCACCTCAACTCACGTGATGATCGGACTTGAGTTGGTGAATTTGGATCATGTGACACTCAGATGACTTGAGGGATGTCAATTTGAGTGGGACCTTTAGTAATTTGATTAACTAAACTCATTATCTTGAACAATAGTCTAAGTAACCTTTCCATATTTATGTTGTAGATCAATGGCTCGCGCAGTAGCACCCCTGAATTTTAATGCGTTCCTAGTGAAAGCTAAGTTGAAAGATGATGGAAGTAACTTTGTGGACTAGGCCCATAATCTGAGGATTATCCTCACGGCTTCCCAGAAATCATATGTCCTTGATGCACCGCTTGGTGACCAACCAGAAGACATGTCATCCGAAGACGTTAAGAACGCTTGGGAGGCACGTTCTGGAGATTACTCAATAGTTCAGTGTGCAATATTGTATGGCTTAGAACCGGGACTTCAAAGACGTTTTGAACGTCATGGAGCATATGAGATGTTCCAGGAGTGGAAGTTTATCTTTAAGAAGAATGCCCGGATCGAGAGGTATGAGACCTCCGATAAGTTCTATGCTTGCAAAATGGAGGAGAACGGGTCTATCAGTGAACATATACTCAGAATGTCTGGGTATTCGAATCGTCTGGCGGAGTTGGGAATTGCCCTTCCGCCAGAGGCGATCACTGACAGAGTTCTTCAATCACTGCCACCTAGTTACAAGAGCTTTGTGATGAACTATAACATGCACGGGATGAACAAGTCAGTCGCCGAGTTGTTTGCGATGCTAAAAGTCGCTGAGTCTGAAATCCAGAAAGAACATCAAGTGTTGATGGTCAATAAAACCACTAGTTTCAAGAAGAATGGCAATGGTAAGGGCAAGAAGGGTAAAACCAAGAAGGATGGCAAAGCAGTTGCTACTCCTGTAAAGAAGCCCAAGGCTGGACCCAAGCCAGAAACTGAGTGCTTTCATTGCAAGGGAACTGGTCACTAGAAGCGGAACTGTCCCAAGTACCTGGCTGACAAGAAGGCGGCCAACGGCAAACAAGGTATATATGATATACATGTTATTGATGTGTACCTTACTAGCTCTCGTTGTAGTGCCTGGGTACTTGATACCGGTTCGGTTGCTTACATTTGCAACTCAAAACAGGAACTATGGAATAGACGAAGGCTGGCAAAGGACAAAGTGATGATGCACGTGGGAAATGGTTCCAAGGTTGATGTGATCGCCGTCGGCACGCTCTGTCTTCGATTACCATCGAGATTAGTGATGAACCTGAATAATTGTTATTTAGTGTTTGCGTTAAGCATGAACATTATATCTAGATCTTGTTTATTGCGAGACGGTTACTCATTTAAATCAGAGAATAATGGTTGTTCTATTTATATGAGTAATATCTTTTATGGTCATGCACCCAATGTGAGGGGTTTATTCATATTGAATCTTGATAGTGATGATACACATATTCATAACATTGATGCCAAAAGATGTAGAGTTGATAATGATAGTACCACTTTCTTGTGGCACTGCCGTTTAGGTCGTATTGGTGTAAAACGCATGAGGAAGCTCCATGCTGATGGGCTTTTGGAGTCACTTGATTTTGAATCACTTGACACATGTGAACCATGCCTCATGGGCAAGATGACTAAAACACCGTTCTATGGAACAATGGAACGGGCAAGTGACTTATTGGAAATCATACATACTGATGTATGCGGTCCAATGAATGTTACAGCACGTGATGGATATCGTTATTTTCTCACCTTCACTGATGACTTAAGTAGATATGGGTATATTTACTTAATGAAATACAAGTCTGAAACGTTTGAAAAGTTCAAGCAATTTCAGAGTGAAGTTGGGAATCATCGTAACAAGAAGATTGAATTCCTGCAATCTGATCGAGGAGGTGAATATCTGAGTTATGAGTTTGGCAGTCACTTAAGACAGTATGGAATTGTTTCACAATTCACACCGCCTGGAACACCACAGCGTAATGGTGTGTCCGAACGTCGTAATCGAACCTTATTAGATATGGTGCGTTCTATGATGTCTCTTGCTGATTTGCCACTATCGTTTTGGGGTTATGCATTAGAGACAGCTGCATTCATTTTAAATAGGGCACCATCGAAATCCGTTGACACGACGCCATATGAACTATGGTTTGGCAAGAGGCCAAAGTTGTCGTTTCTTAAAGTTTGGGGATGTGATGCTTATGTCAAAAAGCTTCAGCCTGAAAAGCTAGAACCCAAAGCGGAGAAATGCGTCTTCATAGGATACCCGAAAGAGACAGTAGGGTATACCTTCTATCTCAGATCCGAAGGCAAAGTGTTTGTCGCTAAGAACGGGACATTTCTTGAGAAAGTGTTTCTCTCGAAAGAATTGAGTGGGAGGAAAATAGAGCTTGATGAGGTTATTGAACCTTTACTTCAACCAGAGAGTAGCGCATCGTAGAAAGATGTTTCTGTGGAGCCTACGATAGTTGAAGAGGAAGTTAATGATGATGATCATGAAGCTTCGGATCAAGTTACTCTTGAACCTCGTAGGTCGACAAGGGCACGTACTACTCCTGAGTGGTACGACAACCCTGTCTTGGAGGTCATGTTGTTGGACAACAATGAACATACGAGCTATGGAGGAGCGATGATGGGCCCGGATTTCAAGAAATGGTTAGAGGCCATGAAATCCGAGATGGGATCCATGTATGAAAACAAAGTATGGACTTTGAAAGTGTTACCTGAAGGGCGAAAGGCCATTCAGAACAAATGAATCTTTAAGAAGAAGATGGACGTGGACAGTAATGTCACCGTCTATAAAGCTCGACTTGTGGCAAAGGGTTTTTCACAAGTTTAAGGAGTTGACTACGATGAGACCTTCTCACCCGTGGCGGTGCTTAAGTCTGTCAGAATCATGTTGGCAATAGCTGCTTATTTCGACTATGAAATTTGGCAGATGGATGTCAAAACAGCGTTCCTCAACGGTTTCCTTGAGGAAGAGTTGTATATGATGCAACCAGAAGGTTTTGTCGATCCAGAGAATGCTGACAAAGTTTGCAAACTCCATCGATCCATTTATGGGCTGGTGCAAGCATCTCGGAGTTGGATAAGTGCTTTGATGAGGTGATCAAAGCGTTTGGGTTTATACAAGTTTATGGAGAAGCTTGTATTTACAAGAAAGTGAGTGGGAGCTCTATAGCGTTTCTAATATTATATGTGGATGACATATTGCTGATTGGAAACAATATAGAAATGCTAGAAAGCGTGAAGGAATATTTGAACAAGAGTTTTTCAATGAAGGACCTAGGAGAAGCTGCTTTCATATTAGGCATTAATATCTATAGAGATAGATCGAGACGCTTAATAGCACTTTCACAGAGTACATACCTTGATAAAGTTTTGAAGAAGTTCAAAATGGATCAGTCCAAGAAGGGGTTCTTGCCTGTGTTACAAGGTGTGAAGTTGAGTAAGACTCAATGCCCAGTGACTGCAAAAGATAGAGAAAAGATGAGTGTCATCCCCTATGCTTCAGCCATAGGCTCTATCATGTATGCAATGCTGTGCACAAGACCCGATGTCAGCCTTGCCATAAGTATGGTCGGAAGGTTTCAAAGTGATCCTGGAATGGAGCACTGGGCGGCGGTCAAGAATATCCTTAAGTACCTGAATAGGACTAAGGAAATGTTTCTCGTTTATGGAGGTGATGAAGTGCTCGTCGTAAAGGTTACATCGATGCAAGCTTTGACACTAATCCGGATGACTCTAAGTCACAAACCGGATACGTATTTATTCTCAACGGGGGAGCGGTAAGCTGGTGCAGTTCCAAGCAAAGCGTGGTAGCTGATTCTACATGCGAAACGGAGTACATCGCAGCCTCGGAGGCGGCGAAGGAAGGTGTCTGGATGAAGCAGTTCATGACAGATCTTGGAGTAGTACCCAGTGCACTGAATCCAATGACTCTGTTCTGTGACAACACTGGTGCCATTGCTCTGGCCAAGGAACCAAGGTTTCACAAGAGGACTAGACACATAAAGCGACGTTTCAATTCCATCCACGATTATATCAAGGAGAAGGACATAAATATTTGCAAAGTGCACACGGATCTGAATGTTGCAGACCCGTTGACTAAACCTCTTCGAAGGGCTAAACATGATCAACACCAGAATTGCATGGTGTTCGATTCATTACAATGTAAATCACATAGTGATGTGAACTAGATTATTGACTCTAGTGCAAGTGGGAGACTATTGGAAATATGTCCTAGAGGTAATAAATAACGTGTTTATTATTATATTTCCTTCTTCATGATAATTGTTTATTATCCATGCTATAATTGTATTGATTGGAAACACATTACATGTGTGGATAAGTAGACAACACTTTGTCCCTAGTATGCCTCTAGTAGACTAGCTCGTTGATCAAAGATGGTCAAGGTTTCCTAGCCATTGACATGAGATGTCATTTGATAGCGGGATCACATCATTAGGAGAATGATGTGATGGACAAGACCCAAACTATAAACATAGCATATGATCGTCTCAGTTTATTGCTACAGTTTTCTGCATGTCAAGTATATGTTCCAATGTCCATGAGATCATGCAACTCACGGACACCGGAGGAGTGCCTTGTGTGTATCAAAGGTCGCAACGTAACTGGGTGATTATAAAGATGCATTACAGGTATCTCCGAGGGTGTCTGTTGGGTTGGCATGGATCAAGACTGGGATTTGTTACTCCGTGTGACGGAGAGGTATCTCAGGGCCCACTCAGTAATACAACATCACAGTAAGCCTTGCAAGCAATGTGACTAAGTGTTAGCCACGGGATCTTGTATTACAGAACGAGTAAAGAGACTTCCGGTAACGAGGTTGAACTAGGTATACAGATACCGACGATCGAATCTCGGGCAAGTAACATACCGAAGAACAAAGGGAACATCATACGAGATTAATTGAATCCTTGACATAGAGGTTCGACCGATAAAGATCTTCGTAGAATATGTAGGAAACAATATGGGCATCTAGGTCCCGCTATTGGTTATTGACCGTAGAGGTGTCTCGGTCATGTCTACATAGTTCTCGAACCCGCAGGGTCTGCACACTTAAGGATTGATGACATTTTGGTAGTATAGAGTTATGCATGGTGGTGACCGAAGGTTGTTCGGAGTCCTGGATGAGATCCCGGACGTCACGAGGAGCTCCGCAATGGTCCGGAGTAAAGATTGATATATAGGAAGTCCTGTTTTGGTTGCCGAAAAAGTTTCGGGCTCATCGGTAGTGTACCGGGAGTGCCGGTAGTGTACCGGGGTCCATCGGGAGGGCTATTTCGACCCAAGAGGCTACATGGGCTGTGGGAGGGTGAATACCAGCCCTTAGTGGGTTGGTGGAAGTCCCACACAAGGCCCATGCGGCTGGGAAGAAAAGCCCAAAAAGAAAAAGGTGGAAAAAGGCAAAAAGGGCCAGATAAGGAAGGAGTTCTAATCCTACTAGGAGTGGAGGAGGAGGACTCCTCCCTCCTGGTTCGGCCGAAGCCTAGGGCTGGCCCCTTGAGGGCCAGGCCTCCTCCTCCCTCCTCCTATATATACTAGTGGTTTTGAGGGGTTTTGCACAAGAATTTCTGCCACGTGCTGCCCTCTCCTCTAGTGCATAGTTTCTCCTCTAGATCGGTTTTCTGCAGTGCTTAGGCGAAGCCCTGCCGGAATAGCTCCACCACCATCGCCGCAACGCCGACGCGCTGCCGGAGAACTCGTCTACCTCTCCGCTCCCTATTGTTGGATCAAGAAGGCGGAGATCGTCATCAAGCCGTACGTGTGCTGAACACGAAGGTGTCGTCCGTTCGGTGCTAGATTGGGATGGATCGTGATTGGATCGCGGGACGCTCGGCGATTTGGATCGCGAAGACGTTTGACTACATCAACCACGTTTCTTAACGCTTCCCGCTTAGCGATCTACAAGGGTACGTAGATCCACTCTCCCTCTCGTAGATGCTCATCACCATGGATAGATCTTGCGTGTGCGTAGGAAATTTTTTGTTTCCCATGCAACGTTCCCCAACAAAACCCTAGGAGGGCTCGGACGCCGAGGGGATCTTATAGGGGCTTGGCCCGGCTGGCTGATGCCGTGGCCACGACACTGCCGCCTCGTCACCTTTTGTTGTGAGAGCACGAGGAGGGGACCGGGAGGAGGACGACATGTTCCAGTTGCTGGCAGGTGGGGCCAGACGACTGCCATGCTGGAAAGCGCACGCGGCGTCTACGGGTTATGGCTGGCGCTGGATGCGGCTGGGCTACGAGGAGGGAGGAGGCCCAGGTGAGCCTTCTCTCTCCCTGGAAATCGTTTCCTTTTTTATTTTAAAACAGCTACATGCAAAAACCATAGAGAAAAGAGAGGGAGATTTTAGGATGGAACAAAAAATATTTGAACTCACAGATTTATGCACTAATTAAAAAAATTGGTTTGGGCATTTTTAAGAGAAAAACACGACTTTTGTTACTATTTGAATATGTTATTGCAAATATGGAAAAGGGTGGAGAGCAGTACAGGGCAATGAACAACTTCAAAATAACCTACAACATTTTAGACATCTTAGCAACATTTCATTTAATGGACTAGGGCAAGCAAAATACTAACATATCATAAGATTTGGACAAATAAAATAAAAGATAGAGGTAATTCCAAAGCATTTGTAGAGGGGGGGAGTATCTTTATTAAACCAAACCACATGAGGGCAAAACATGGAAGGTCACACATGGAATATATTACAAAGATGGCAAGGATTGCACTTGGGCTGTTACACTTGTTTTTTCCATCAGTCATGGCCTCACTAACGACAGAGAAGTTTGGCCGATGGTAAAGACTTTGCCACCTGCCCGATGAAAAGCTGACATCAAATTAGCTCTTTCTCTTTTTATTCTTTGCCACCAGGAAGGTGTTGGAAAATTCTTTGCCATATGTTTTCAGGACTTTGTTGTCTGTTTGAGGCAGGCGGCTTGATGCTATTGTTACTTTCAATTTGTTCATATTTCTTTCTTGGTTCTACTTTAAATTTAACTCATGACATAGTTCCAAATGTATTAATAATGTTATCTATTCCAAAATTTCCTTTAAATTTTAGAATGAACTAATAAGTTGTAAGTTGACTCAGGACTACATCTCATATTTCAAATTGGCATCCTGAAAACCCCTACCCTCAATCAATCCATTGTTCATCATGATGTTCATTACTTTTGATAGCGCTCACCATTCATGTTGAATAGTCATTATTCGCCATGTCAAAATCGAGGATGTGCACCTGTGAAGGGTGTTGGGAATACGTATCATGTTAGAGATGTATGCTGTCCTTTTATCTCCCGTCACAACACACTAGGCTTTTGATAGGTGTGTATAAAGACAAAATGCTTTCCTATGCAATACAAACAATGGAGAAAGGAATACACTTGCTCATGGGTTTGTGGCAGCTTTAGGTAAAAGAGAGTGAGATCCTAGAGGAAAGGACGATACATGTACTCTCTCCCCCAAAATAAACTAGTATTGCATTTTATTTCATGGTCACATTTCGAATGGTTAATAACTTACGAACCACATTTTTCAGTTGTGAACTTTTTAATATATTTGAATTCAGTGCGATAAGACCTTTAAAACATGAGCGGTTTTGGATACATTTGTTCTTGGAAAACATGCAACTTTATTCATATGGATTAGAGCCCTCGTGAAGATATGTTGCTCCACTTGATTCATTTATATACTTGATTGCTTAACCTAAAGTTGAATTACTTATGGTTCTTTCCTTATGGCATTTTCTTAATTATGATCATTACTATCTTAATTTTTATGTGACCAACCCTAATGGGTGTGCCACCGTAAGAAGAACGTCAATGGTTGTCATGGAGTCATCACATATCCAGTAAATGTACTACAAACACTTACTAATAGTCTCCAATGTTTTTCCTGGTAGATGAAGTCTCCGACACGATCAGATGATGTGTAAGTGTACCATCTAATCCACACGAACTAAATAAACTATGTATTTTTTGTAGGTGTCACTGACATTTCTAATGGAGGGGAACCGCAGATGCGAAAGAACTCAAGTGGCAATGTGCCAAGGAATCATATGCACAAATGGGTAATCAAAAGAAAGAAGAACTACTAGTGAAGCCTATCAACAAAAGAAAGCTTCCCATGACGCGGCGGCAAGTCCATCTATGCTCTCCCAACTACAAAACACACCATCTGTAAAAGATACACTTTACCTTCAATCGCCATATTACTTACAATTATATCAACTCGATTACCCGTTGCATGTTTCTGATGCAACCAAGTATGCAAGGAAAAGGGCATGCTATTCAAATCTGTAGTAAAGTTTGATCAGCACATAGTTGCAAAGAGTAAAAATGTTATTGACTGAAGTGGTACAAGTATTGCAAGAACTGTAAACTATTATTGTTTGTATAATGGAATTAGAGAGAGTTAGTTGTACGAGGTAGAAAAGAAGTGGAGATGTCTGATGGTCTGAAGCACAAGATTGGAGTAGAGGGGGGGGGGGGGGGGGGGGTATCACAGTTAAAAGTCGATGGTGGTCAAATGGATGTTGTTTGAACCATTATTACATGGTTACGCCCCATTTGGCCCCGTAAACCAAATTGATTACTCCAGTTTGATGATCACGAAATTCGAACTAGTATCAAGATTTTATAAATTAGATTTCGGCCCATTACATCCCCAGTAACCAGAGCTCTAGTTCAAAGTTCAGACCGAGCTCAAGAAGGCGCCGTTGGAGAAGAGGTGGCCTATGAGGGAGGGCGTCGAGGCAGACCTGGCGAAGCAAAGGCTCCGCGGAGGAGAAGGCGGAGGCAGCTCATGTTCATCCGGCGATGGCCGGCTCCACGCGCTGCCGTCGGTGTCACGTAGAACTGCAGCGGCAGGAGGTCGAAGTGGCTCCTGGTCCCACACGCCATCCTCACATAATGTAGTCCATATTCTGCACCAAAGCTTCTTCAGAATTCAGACATGTATACACTGGAACAAGATGAGATTCATCCATTCCAAAACCAAACAGAGCAGAACACAATTCAGACGTATTGAAATCTTTTGGTTTGGTTCCAGGTCCAGACTAATAGAGTTACCTACTGCCACATGAAGGAGCACCGTGGCATCGTCAGTTATTGAAGCTCACCATGATTTCCTGTCTAACAGGGGCCAATGGTAAACCACAGCGTGAAAGGCATCATCATGTAGCGTCCTGTAACCACAGTGCACTCCTTGAATGATCTTCCTGTAGCACTTTGCAGCGTCCTGTTGTAGCTTAAGTTGTTGAAGCAGATGCCCGGGGTCCTACCAGATCCACATTCACCTCCGGGAAACCATGATGGTATACTACGACTTGATTGCAAGAAAATCATCAAGGGTGGTTCAAACTAGTGTATATATATAGCCAGCCAGTAGCTCAAAAAAACTCTGTTTAAGATAGCTTACCACATAGGCCATGTGGTAAATATTGCCTACTCACTTTGGTTACTGTAGGAAGGGAGAGAGGGATTTGGTGCGGAATATGATGGATGTTGTATTGAGCCTTAAGGGCGAGTATATATTGGGTACAAGACTTGGAGGGCAAGAAGCCTCTCCTAGAGATAAGGTAGGAGACGGATTACAAATCCTAGACTACCAAATACATAGACTCCAAATATATCTCTAACAGTTACTTTGTTGAATTATTATGGTGTCGTTTTCATGAAGATGACATGAGAACAGCCACCGGAGCCAAGACCAATGCATCTGCGAAACCCCCACAATAATGGTTGGCGACTTTACCTCCGAGCCTAGCTAGGCAACCAACACGGGTGATCACATCTTCTCAGCCGAACCACAGCTCAATATCATCAGGTGCGACGATCGTGTTTTCTTGTTTCTACTCTGCAAACTCATCTCGATTTCTTGCTGGCCTCTCACAAGCCAAAAATTAACTGGTTCTTCTTATTCTTCTCAACTGCAGACTTTATTTCTGTTCAAGCACCATGGATCTTGGCAATCTCTTCCTTGTAGTGCTTGCAACTGCAGCACCATTGCTGTTCACGGCACATGCCTTGAATCACCCCATGGCCAAACCCTCGACAGTATGGACCAACAAAGTGAGTCTTGGTTTAGAAGTGCAACCGATTCTCACCCCTTCATCAAAACCAGAAGATTACCTTTCATTCGGGCCTGCCTTTGCCGTAGGATTTGTATGTGCCTCCTCCATCCCCGCATGTGATGTGGCCCTTTTTGCCGTCTTCCTTGCCAGGACCAATACCGGCGGTGCTTTTGATCCGCGTGTGGTCTGGTCTGCCAACCAAGATTGTCCTGTTAGGACGAATGCAACCCTTGAGTTTACGGTAGATGGAGTCTTGGTCCTCCGTGATGCTGATGGTAGCCATGTCTGGTCGAGCAACAACTCAGGCCGGTCTGTAGCCGGCATGTTGATCACCGAAATCGGTAATCTGGTATTGTTTGATCACAGGAATGCAACAGTGTGGCAGTCCTTTGATAATCCTACAGACACAATGGTCCCTGGGCAGTCACTCATGGAAGGTATGACACTCACAGCAAGTACTTCTGCAGCAAATACGACTGAGAATCAGTTGTATATCACTATACGCAAGGATGGTGTATATTTTTATGCTGGATCTGCACCACCACAACTCTATGCTGCATACACCTTCTCGGTGTCTAACCTCAAGAAAGAAAATGACCCAACAATGGTTACGTTCATGAATGGGAACATTAGCATCTTTGTACAGTCAGAGATGTCTGGTAATATCACAATGCCAGCAACTAAATCCGCCCAGTTCATGAGACTAGAGTCAGATGGACACTTGAGACTGCATGAATGGGTTAACGCAGAATGGATTATGTATGATATAATGCACATGAATGATTGTGCTTATCCAACAGTCTGCGGGGATTATGGAATCTGTAGCGAAGGTCAATGCACCTGCCCACAACAAAACTACTTCAAGCCAGTGGACAAACAGACCCCAAACCTTGGTTGTGCACCAACAACTCCAATCTCTTGTCAAGAAATACGACACCATCAGCTATTGGCCATTCCTGATATTTCTTATTTTGATAAAAACCCGACGATTGTGAATGCAACAAGCATCGATGACTGTAAGCAATCCTGCTTGAAGAACTGCTCCTGCAGAGCTGTTATGTTCAGCTATTACCAGAATGATTCCAATGGAGAATGTGAGTGGGTAACGGAGGTCTTCTCATTGCAATCAATTCAACCTGGAACTATTGGTTACAGCTCCACTGCTTACCTCAAGGTGCAGGTTATCCCCTCGAATCCAAACAAAGCAAAGGTGACATTAGGTGCCACACTTGGAGCCATTGCTACTCTTGTATTGCTTGTCATTGCTGTCACTCTTTACCTACAAAGGAAGGGGAAGTGTGAAGACAAAGATGAGGAATTTGATTTAGATCAATTTCCTGGAATGCCAGCAAGGTTTTCTCTTGAGAAGTTGACAGAATGCACTGAAGGATTCAGTAAGAAACTCGGAGAAGGTGGGTTTGGGTCAGTTTTTGAAGGGAAATTAGGTGAAGATAGAATTGCGGTAAAACGTTTGGAAGGTGCTAGACAGGGAAAGAAAGAGTTCTTGGCAGAGGTTGAGACTATTGGTAGCATTGAACACATCAATCTTGTCAACCTGATTGGGTTTTGTGCAGAGAAGTCCGAGAGACTTCTGGTATATGAATATATGCCAAGAGGATCGCTTGATAGGTGGATCTATTACTGTCATAACAACAACCCTCTTGATTGGTGTACCCGTTGTCGGATCATACTGGATATTGCCAAGGGCCTGTGTTATCTTCATGAGGAGTGCAGGCGAAAAATTGCTCATCTAGACATCAAACCACAAAATATTCTCTTGGATGACAATTTCAATGCCAAAGTAGCTGATTTTGGACTATGTAAGTTAATAAACAGGGACCAGAGTAAGGTAGTAACCGTGATGAGAGGAACACCTGGCTATCTGGCACCTGAATGGTTGACGTCACGGATCACTGAAAAAGTGGATGTCTACAGCTTTGGAGTTGTTGTCATGGAAATAGTAAGTGGAAGAAAAAATATTGACAGTTCTCAGGCCGAGGAGGAAGTTCAGCTCATAAATGTATTACGACAAAAAGAACAAAACAATCAATTGATTGACCTGATCGACACGCATAGTGGCGATATGGTGTCACGCCAGGAGGAAGTGATTCAAATGATGAAGCTTGCAGTGTGGTGCTTGCAAAATGACAGCACTCGAAGGCCTTCAATGTCAACAGTGATCAAGGTATTGGAAGGTTTGATGAGCGTAGAAAGTTTTCATGCAAATTCGATCATGCTTATTCAAGATAATCCATCCACATATTCGGTCCCAGCTCAAGCATCCATATTATCCGGCCCAAGGTGAAACAGGTGGGTGACGAATAGAAGAAATCCAATGTATGCACTTATGCTTTTGTATTCTTTCCTATTCGTATTATGGTAGTATGTTTGAAATTGCACCAAAAGAACTTTTCCAGCAAATATGCATGTTTGATTATTTTGTGAAGTTGTACCTCATGGTCTTGTACCTTTATAGCTGAAAAACTAGCTGTTCTAAATGAAGAACTCCATGGTAGTTCGTCCTGCACTAGGCATTTTTCGGTTTACAGAGGCCATCCAACCTTATCCATGCAAGCCCTCCTGTTGCTACCCATATGATACGTTTGGGATTTATATAGCATGAAAGATAAGAGACTAGTTTCAAAATTCTGATTGACTGAATCATCAAATTTGGTAAATTTTCTCAGAATGCAAAGGACACATTGGTAATTTTTTTCTCAGAATGGAAAGGACACATTGGTAAAGTTTGGTAAAGAAATTTTCTCGGAATGGAAAGGACACATTGATCAAGAATGATGGCAAAACTACTAATAACATGAAAGGCCGTTGTATATTCCTACAGAAATTTTGCTTTATCTATAAAGCGGGGTGAAAACCTAGTTGGAGATATTCCTACAGAAATCCAGCGTCCAAATTAAACATATGCACCTTAGTCCAGAGTAATGCTAAAGGCACATTGCCATGAACAACATTCATGTCCCCAAAATCAACTACAACAACCAACCAAGTAATAAAGAAACTAAAAGCAAATGTGAATAACTAATTATAATGAAATAATCATTAATAGAAAGGGGCAGAAATGGGTGGTTTCATCTATTGAAAATCATGTTATTGGGCATCATAATTACAGCTGGGAATGGCTTGTCTGAAGCAGAGAGGTGTGTTTTCATTCAGCAAAGAGTAACCTGCCTTTCACAAGGCCTAAGGGGCAAGGGAAGAACCTCATTGGAATATACAGAAACTTGCCTTTCACGGAATATACAGAAACCGGTTAAAGGTCTCTGCAGTACAATACTTTTTAACGGAATTCGGGGCATCACGAACCAACACGAGGATGAACAAACGCTCCATGTGTATACTGAATGAAAAATATGCATATGCAACAGCGGAGCAAGATTATGACTCCCCTGACCTTGGATGTAACGACACCATCTGACGCAGACTAGAGTCAATAGAACAATTAACGCGGAAGCGAGCTGCCGAAATTAGAAAACAAAATACTGTACTGGATTCAGATGTAGTACCACGGCAGGGAAACCAGGGATTGGCCTCCTGGGCGGAAGCACCGGACGCGGCAGCAGACGAGCATGCAGTTCCTCCGGACGTCCTCTTCCCCCCGTCTCCGGGTGAGGCATTCACCCTTGCAGCAGTCCACTGACGGCGGCGGCCGAGCAGCCGTTCCTCCCGTCATCTTCTCCCATACACACGGCGGCTGGATTTGTGGTGGAAGAGTGAAGACGAGAGCAAGATGGGGATTTCAGTTTCATGTCACACGCGTTAGAGCTCTTCAACAGTTTTTCTATATTTGCATTCAATTCCTATTTTAACAAAATCTTGACCGAAAAATCTCCTCCAACGATATTTATTTTTTTTATTTTTTTTACGGTACCGACAATATTTATTTAGGAAGTGTCTAGAACTCATCTAGATTTATTTATTTTTTGAGAAAATAGAACTCATCTAGATGAGTCTATTGGCCAAGACTGTTGGATTGTGTGTGGCATTTCGGCAGTATGTCTATGGGCTGTTGTACAAAATAGTACGTACAAAGCAACAAAAACAAATTTCCCCCAACGCACACGTTTCTTTTCTAAACGAACCCAACACAAAGATTTATAGGTTCATACGTACTGAACTGAAAGGTCTTTTCTTTGACACGCAGCAACCATCGCCACAAGCACCCGTCCAGCCTAACGTTTTCTTTTCGTACGTTTTTTTTCTATAAAGTGCAGTTCTTCGCTGGTTTTCTTTTCTGTTTCTGTGTTACTTTTTTTATTTTTCATGTTCCTTAAAATGAAAACTATGTAAACTAAAATTTACCTTTGATATGATATCTAAAAAGAAATATCCACCCATTTCAAAAACTACATGTCATGTACTAAAAATAACATCCATTTCGGGAAAAAATGTTTAATATTATTTTAAACATACACGTGTGTTTAGAAAATGATTTACAATGTTAAAAAGTTCAACATGTGTTCAGAAAAAGTTCACTGTGTATTTAAAAAAACTTGTTGAGTTTCTAGTTGCGGTCGGGTTGCGATGGTTGCAACTACTATAAAATCCTAAATAGAAAAAACAACCAGCCACTGACAACCCGCCCCCTCCCCCAACCCTGGTTGCATTCGCTTTATACTCCTTACAGTTGCCCTAGGGTATGATGAGTTGCAGTTGCGGTCGGCTTGCGGCGGTTGCAAGTACTATAAAAACTGAAAAGAAAAAACAACTCGCCACCGGCAACCCTCACCCCTGACCCCGGTTGCGGTCGCTTTATACCCCTTGCAGTTGCGCCTGGGTATGATGAGTTGCAACTGCGTTCGGGTTGCAGCGGTTGCAACTGCTATAAAAAAACTAAAACGAATAAAACAGCCTATCACCGACAACCCTTCCCCCAACCCCTATTTTGGTCACTTTATACCTCTTGCAGTTACGCTTGGGTATGATGAGTTGCAATTGCGGTCGGGTTACGGCGGTTGCAACTACTATAAAAACCGAAAATAAAAAATAGCTCATCACCGACAACCCTCCCCCCGACCCCGGTTGCGGTCCCTTTATACCCGTTGTAGTTGTAACTGCGGTCGGGTTACAGCGGTTGCAACTCCTATAAAAAACGAAAAAGAAAAAAATAGCCTATCACCGACAACTCTCCCCCGACACCGGTTTGTAGCTACGCTTGGGTATGATGAATTGCAGTTGCCGTCGGGTTGCGGCGGTTGCAATTCCTATAAAAAATAAAAACATATCATGCCACCGACAAACCCTCCCCCCGACCCCCGTTATTGTCGCTTTACGCCCTTTGAAGTTGCGCTTGGGTATGATGATTTGCAGTTGCAGTTGGGTTGCGGCAGTTGCAAGTACTGCTAGAAAATACAAATAGGGAAAAACAACCCGCCATCGATAACACTCCCCCTTCGACCCCGGTTACGGTCGCTTTATATCCCTTGCAGTTGAGCTTGATTATGATGAGTTGCATTTGCACTCAGCGTGCGGCGGTTGCAACTACTACAAAAAATGGAAAAACACATCATGTCACCGACAAACCCTCCCCCCCCGACCCCGGTAATGGTCACTTTATACCCCTTGTAATTGTGCTTGGGTATGATGACTTGCAGTTGCAGTCAGGTAGCGGCGGTTGCAGCTACTGCAAAAGCAACAACAACAAAAAACAATTCGCCGCCGAAAAACCCTCCCCACTTCCCCCGTTGCGATCACTTCATATCCCTTACATTTGCTTTCGGAAATGATCGGTTGTAGTTGCAGTCGAGTTGTGGGGAAAAACATTCCGCCATCGATAACACTTCCCCCCCCCCCCCCTCAGCCTCGGTTGCGGTCGCTTTATACCACTTGCAGTTGCGCTTGAGTATGATGAGTTGTAGTTGTCGTCAGGGTGCGGCGGCTGCTACTACTACAAAAGGAAGTAACAAAAACATCACGCCGCTAACAAACCCTCACCCCGACCCCAGTTGATGTCGCTTTATACCCCTTGCAGTTGCGCTTGGATATGATGAGTTACACTTGTAGTCGGGTTGCGACAGTTTCTCCTACTACAAAAAATACCCTAGAAAATCAGCAGCCACCCACAAACCCTCCCCCGACTTGGGTGTGGTCGCTTCACACCACTTGAAGTTACACTTGGATATAATGAGTTGTAGTTGCAGTCGAGTTGTGACGGTTGCAACTACTAAAAAAACTTAAAACAAATAAACATGTCTGAGTTGATGTTGCGGTCGAGGTGTCGCGGATGCAACTACTATAAAAAAGGAAAATGTCCCGCCATCGACAAACATCACAACAACCCCAGTTACGGTCACCTTATGCCCCTTGTAGTTGCGCTTTTGTAAGATGAGATGCAATTGCGGACAGGTTGCATCGGTTGCAACTGTTACAAATAAAAGTTAAACAAACATCAGGCCAAAGACAAAACCTCCCAACGACCCATGTTACTTCCATAGTATGAGTTGCAGTTGCAACCGAGGTCGGAGGAGATAAAACAAGCGAGGGAACCACTACTTTCCTTCACTCTCACTAGTAGAATGTTGATCAGTAGTCCCGGTTGGGATGTTCCTTTAGTACCGGTTTCCCAACCGGTACTAACAGGTCGGGACTAAAGGTCCAGACCTTTAGTACCGGCTGGCCCACGGACCGGTACTAAAGGCCCACCACGTGGCCGCCTGCGTGGGCTGGTGGTGGAGGACCATCACCAACCGGTACTAAAGGCCCACGACGTGGCTGCCTGCGTGGGCTAGTGGTGGAGGACCATCACCAACCGGTACTAAAGGCCCACGACGTGGCTGCCTGCGTGGGCTGGTGGTGGAGGACCTTTAGTACTGGTTGGTGATACCAACCGGTACTAAGTGTTACCAACCGGTTTTTAAAAAAAAATCAATTTTTTATATTTTTTTTCTGATTTTCAAATCTCTGAATTATCTGACAATTTAATCTCTAATCACCCCTCTTCACTGCTTTTGAATTATTTGACAATTTAATCTCTAATCACCCCTCTTCACTGCTTTTGAATTATTTGACAATTTAATCTCTAATCACCCTCACTCCAAATCATCTAACTTCCCAGCCGGTCACCCATCCTTTCACTGCTCTAACCCGAGCATGCTTAACTTTCGAGTTCTATCACCCTTTGTTTCCAAGTCTGCACTTGTTGTTTTCTTGACAATAGTAAGCTATCAACCCTATTAACCCTTATGTCTTGATGTCACATTATTTAATTTTTTGAATTCCAAACGATTATTAAAATAAAAATATATATTGAATTTCTATGAAAATAAATAAGTATTATTATTATTTTATTCATTTTTTGCCATATATTCAATTCATATGGCATAATTAATATCTTTAAATTTGTAAATCGAAATTCAACAAATAATATATCCTTTATTATCAGAAAAATGTGAGGAATCCAAATATGACATCATTTACTTATTTTTAAATAAAATTATTGTTTTTTTGATTTTGTAGGAAAAAATCTTCTTTTTGAAATAACTTTTTTTATTTTTAGGATTTCGAGAATCTGAGAAAACTTCACCGGGTAAACCCCGGTGAAATCGAGTCCCAATTTTTCTCTAGTTTTTCTGATATATTAAACTAACCCCGGTGATCCTCTAACATGCGTTTCAACTTCAACCTCTCCTTATCATTTTCGCAGTTTCTCTTCGCATCAGCAATGACCCGACCCAAATCATCAGCAGGCTCATCTGATGTCTCTTCTTCAGCTTCCCCCATTGATGCCTCTTCTTCAGCTTCCCCCATTGTTGTATCGGCAAAAGGGATAGTTGTCATCATCCTCTTCTTCTACATTGTCTTCCATTATACCCCCTCTTTCTCCGTGCTTGGTCCAACAGCTATAGCCGGACATGAAACCGGACTTCAGCGGGTGGTAGTGAAGGGTTTTTGAGGTAGAGTAATTCCTATCATTCTTACAGTCACGACATGGACAACACATGAAACCATTCTGCTTGTTTGCCTCAGCCACACGAATAAAATCATGCAGCCCATTAAGAAACCCTGGACTTAGTCGGTCATCGTACATCCATTGCCGGCTCATGTTCACTACACAACATCGAAGTGACTAAATTAATACAACTTCATCATCACATTACAACCAAAAGTAGAGCTAGCAGTGACCAAATATTATTACTTCAAATAATAGATACTTATAGTTCATACATACATCTCATAAAACAACATACAACTATCTCAACTTATTATGTACCAAGCACGGAGAAAGAGAGGTTATTATGGAAGACAACGAAGAAGAGGATGACGACAAATACCCTCCCCCTGAATATGGTGATGCTGCAATGGGGGAAGTTGAAGTTCAAGAAAATTAAATGTTTTTTGCAACAGATGAGTTTATGTCCGAAACCCTGATACTTCGAAAGAGACTGTCCGTTTTGTACACGAAGTTCATCCAACTTTTGCCATAACCCTCTCAACTTTTTAGCACATGCTATGTGGGTGAAATGATGATACCATGCCAACTTTCAACCTTTTCAGAGTTCATTTGTAGTGCTTTCAATTTCAGGGTCATTTAGCTAAAAAAATCAATAACTCATGAAAAATAACAAATGAAAAGGGTTGAAAATTGATGATGTGACTTTGAATGGTGCATTTTTAACACACAAAAAGCCTGGAGTTCAAATAAGTTCAAGAAAATGACATGCCTTTTGTAACAGATGAGTTTATGTCCGAAACCCTGATACTTCGAAAGAGACTGTCCGTTTTGTACACGAAGTGCATCCAGCTTTTATCGTAACCCTCTCAACTTTTTAGCACATGCTATGCGGGTGAAATGATGATACCATGCCAACTTTCAACCTTTTTAGAGTTCATTTGTAGTGCTTTTCAATTTCAGGATCATTTAGCTCAAAAAATTCAATAACTGCATGAAAAATAACAAATGAAGTCAGAAGGGGTTGAAAATTGATGATGTGGCTTTGAATGGTGCATTTTGAACACACAAAAAGCCTGGAGTTCAAATAAGTTCAAGAAAATGAAATGCCTTTGGCAACAGATGAGTTTATGTCCGAAACCCTGATACTTCGAAAGAGACTGTCCGTTTTGTACACGAAGTGCATCCAGCTTTTGTCGTAACCCTCTCAACTTTTTAGCACATCCTATGTGGGTGAAATGATGATACTATGCCAACTTTCAACCTTTTCAGAGTTCATTTGTAGTGCTTTTCAATTTCAGAGTCATTTAACTCAAAAAAATCAATAACTGCATGAAAAATAACAAATGAAAAGTGTTGAAAATTGATGATGTGGCTTTGAACGGTACATTTTGAACACACAAAAAGCCTGGAGTTCAAATAAGTTCAAGAAAATGAAATGACTTTTGTAACAGATGAATTTATGTCCGAAACCCTGATACTTCGAAAGAGAATGTCCGTTTTGTACACGAAGTGCATCCAAATTTTGCCGTAACCCTCTAAACTTTTTAGCACATGCTATGTGGGTGAAATGATGATACCATGCCAACTTTCAACCTTTTCAGAGTTCATTTTTAGTGCTTTTCAATTTTAGGGTCATTTAGCTCAAAAAATTCAATAACTGCATGAAAAAAACAAATGAAGTGAGAAGGGGTTTAAAATTGATGATGTGGCTTTGAATGGTGCATTTTCAACACACAAAAAGTCTGGAGTTCAAATAAGTTCAAGAAAATGAAATGCCTTTTGCAACACATGAGTTTATGTCCGAAACCTTGATACTTCGAAAGAGACTGTCCGTTTTGTATACGAAGTGCATCCAGATTTTGCCGTAACCCTCTAAACTTTTTAGCACATCCTATGTGGGTGAAATGATGATACCATGCCAACTTTCAACCTTTTCAGAGTTTATTTGTAGTGATTTTCAATTTCCGGGTCATTTAGCTCAAAAAAATCAATAACTGCATGAAAAATAACAAATGAAGTCAGAAAGGGTTGAAAATTGATGATGTGGCTTTGAATGGTGCATTTTCAACACACAAAAAGTCTGGAGTTCAAATAAGTTTAAGAAAAATGAAATGTCTTTTGTAACAGATGAGTTTATGTCTAAAACCCTGATACTTCGAAAAGAGACTGTCCGTTTTGTACACGAAGTGCATTCAGCTTTTGCCGTAACCCTCTCAACTTTTTAGCACATCCTATGTGGGTGAAATGATGATACCATGCCAACTTTCAACCTTTTCAGAGTTCATTTGTAGTGCTTTTCAATTTCAGGGTCATTTAGCTCAAAAAAATCAATAACTGCATGAAAAATAACAAATGAAGTCAGAAAGGGTTGAAAATTGATGATGTGGCTTTGAATGGTGCATTTTGAACACACAAAAAGCCCGAAGTTCAAATAAGTTCAAGAAAATGAAATGCCTTTTGCAACAGATGAGTTTATGTCCGAAACCTTGATACTTCGAAAGAGATTGTCCGTTTTGTACACGAAGTGCATCCAGATTTTGTCGTAACCCTCTCAACTTTTTAGCACATGCTATGCGGGTGAAATGATGATACCATGCCAACTTTCAACCTTTTCAGAGTTCATTTATAGTGTTTTTCAATTTCAGGGTCATTTAGCTCAAAAAATCAATAACTGCATGAAAAATAACAAATAAAGTCAGAAAGGGTTGAAAATTGATGATGTGGCTTTGAATGGTGCATTTTCAACACACAAAAAGCCTGAAGTTCAAATAAGTTTAAGAAAATGAAATGCCTTTTGTAACAGACGAGTTTATGTCCGAAACCCTGATACTTCAAAAGAGACTGTCCGTTTTGTACACGAAGTGCTTCCAGCTTTTGCCGTAACCCTCTCAACTTTTTAGCACATCCTATGTGGGTGAAATGATGATACTATGCCAGCTTTTAACCTTTTCAGAGTTTGTTTGTAGTGCTTTTCAATTTCCGGGTTATTTAGCTCAAAAAAATCAATAACTGCATGAAAAATAACAAATGAAGTCAGAAAGGGTTGAAAATTGATGATGTGGCTTTGGATGGTGCATTTTGAACACACACAAAACCTGGAGTTCAAATAAGTTTAAGAAAATGAAATGCCTTTTGTAACAGACGAGTTTCCGTCCGAAACCCTGATACTTCGAAAGAGACTGTTCGTTTTGTACATGAAGTGCATCCAGCAAACAGAATGAACTAAAAACAATCAATTTAATATTATTTTATGAATAATAATATTCTTCAATAGAAAAAAGAATCAACTAAAAATCTTTTATAAAACTCTTATAGCAAAAAGAAACTCTAAAAGCTTTTATAAACCTCTATTATTTTTGAAACTAAAATTATATAAAACCTAAAAATTAACGTATATGTAGGAAGTCTTTAGTACCGGCTGGTGACACCAGCCGGTACCAAAGGTTGCCCTTTAGTACCGGTTGGTGTCACCAGCCGGTACTAAAGGTGTACGCGGGGCCCAAGTCTGACCAAAAGCCTGTCACGCCCCTTTAGTACCGGCTCGTGACACGAACCGGTACTAAAGGTGTACGCGGGGCCCAAGTCTGACCAAAAGCCTGTCACGCCCCTTTAGTACCGGCTCGTGACACGAACCGGTACTAAAGATTGCTCACGAGCCGGTACTAAAGGTTGCCCTGGTCCTAGCCATTTGAGCCGGCACGAACCGGGACTAATACCGTCTTTAGTACCGGCTCGTAACCAGACCGGGACTAATGCTTGGGACGAAAGGTCTCTTTTCTACTGGTGTCTCTCTTTGATTTTAGAATGGATCTAGTTGCCATCTTCTTTGTGAGTCAAAAACATGAATAATGAAAAGCAAAAAAAATTCGGACATACCATACGAAAATCGGGTCCAGAATACGATTATTCCAAATTTTTTAATTTGAAAAAAACAACTGCTTTTCCAAAGAACCCTCCCCTCCTTCATCCAAGGATAAAATGGCACACCTATTTTTTTTATGGTTTTTGTGTTTTTGGTAAAACACCCTATCTGAATCACGTTATCATCTTTTGTGCCTTTTTTTTATGAACCTGGACATGTTTTGTGCCTTGGTCCCACAGGTCAGGTTTTCGAGGACTATCTTCCCTCCCGGTCGGTTTGCCTGGCTCGGCTCGACCAGATCAGCCCGGTCGACCCACCCATCCACCCCCCTTCTTCAAGCCTCCCCCGCCCCCCTCTCTCTGCTAGCTAGGTCTCGTCTCACCAGCACGCCCGCGCCACCGCCCCCTCCCGTCGCCACCGCCGGAGACTGACGGAACTCAACCAGTCTCGCCGTCTCCACATCCCCCGGCGCGCGCGGAGGCCCGTCCAGCCCCGTCTCTCCCCCAGGTACGGCGGCCCTGACCTAGCCCGCTCGGACCGGCAGAGCAGTCGAATCTGAGCCCCTGTTTCCTCTCGCTGAGGAAGCCGCGGCCGAGGGCTCGATTCTGTTGCTCCAGCAGCGTGTTCCATCTCGCCCTCCCCGAGGTTTCGGGGGGCGCTTCGTCGGTGGCGTCCGACGCGGCGTATCATACCATCTGAGTAGTGGGTACTGACAGTGCTGCCTGTGTTGCTCAGCAGGTTCGCCTCCCCCACTCGCTGCTGCGCCGTCGGAGGATCTCGCGAGGATGTCGTGGTGCACCATCGAGTCTGATCCCGGTAAGCGAGTAATCTACTCATCTTCACTTCGATTTCCCTTACCTAGATTAGCTGTTTGTACTTGGATTACATGCTTCGCTAGCTCTGGGTTATCCCATCAGTGCTGTATCTACTTGTTTGGATTGGATGGCATGCCTTTGGGAATTGATCAGTTTAGCCGTACAGGCAACGTGCTTCCAGTATCTGATGTGCCTGTGAGAATCAGAGTAGTGGACTAGTAAGTTCGTGTGTTGGACGGCTTATGCTATTCGTTCGCTTCGCATTGTTGTGAAAGCCTGCTCCTCTTCTATTTTCATCATATGTTCATAACTTCACCTGAGTTTGATTCGGCTAGGGATCCTTGGTTCCTTACCTCCCACTGTACATAACTAGTTGTGAAGAAAGCCCTGAGTCAGTTGTGCTGATCAGCAACAGCAAATTGTATTTCCTATGGGGAATAATCAAGGGCAGAAGTGTAAATAAAACACCCACCATGCTGGTTTGTGTAAACCGCTGGCTATACCAGTGCTCAAGTCATCGTCCTTTATGGATAAAAAAACATAGGGGGCTCTGTATCTTGTTAGTATGCTGCCTTTGTTCTTTGTTCAGACTAACAGTTGGATGAATTCATCATGTACTTCTTGATGCAATCTTCTTGTCACTGTCTTGAACATCGCATATGCATATCTTTGACCAGAGCCTATGCCTTGCAGGTGTTTTCACCGAGTTGATTCAAGAGATTCAAGTAAAAGGTGTACAGGTTAGCTTCCTGGGGTCGTTGTTTTTCCTTGTCTGAATGTAATTTAGCCATGAAACCCGTTATCGGTTACTTTTCATATGTGGTCAAGCAATGGTGGAATTGCTTGGTTACTTTCAATCAGGTTATCATAAAATACTTGGTTGGAATTGCTTATTGAGCTGTGCAGTTTTAGAGTCTTCTGACTGGGTTTGTCTCTCTGTTTTAATTTTTTTTATGATAACCTGATTGAATCTGCAACGAGGAACTACCTCTACAGCTCTGTACTATTTCTCTATGATAAGCAGAGTATACATTAGTGAAGTCTTATGATGAACTTGTACTGCTATACTAGTTGTGATGACATGGACCTGAATTTAAAGTACAAATCCTTTATGAATAGATGCCCTTGAGTTTAAATAATAATAACTTCCTATGATAAGAGAACCTTCTGAAGAAAATGTTGTGGGCCAGTCAAATGGCTTTGGATATAATCTGAAGACATGATGATCCTGACAGTGGTTGGGTTGTTTATATGCCCGTATGCCACTTGTTAAACCAATGCAAAATTAAGGTGTCTTCACTTAAGCTTTTTTCTACACCTGCTAATCTATTTCCGTGCATTCATGTTATGATATGGAAGGAGATACCAGAATAATGTTCATATGAGCCTATGATTCAATTTTGTAGTTTGATTATGCATGTAGTTTTTATTACCATAATATATGTAGCATTAGGGGATTTTATAATTTTTATGGATAGTATTGTATCTGAGGCTTCCAGTTATATGTGAAAAAGGCTCCTACAAGCTATGCCATTTTAGGGATGTAGCTGTTAGCCGTCTCTTATGTTGTGATGTTATTATTAAACAGGTGGAGGAGCTTTACTCTCTCGATGTGGACTCTCTTAGTCAACTACAGTGAGGATCTTTGTTGTTAGTGTCATTAATCTCTTCTCTCTGGATGTCCTTAACACATTTTTACGTTCTACTTCTCATAGGCCAGTATATGGGTTGATTTTTCTCTTCAAGTGGATGCCTGGAGGAAATGATGAACGACCTGTTGTCAGCGACCCAAACCCAAACCTGTTCTTTGCTCGTCAGGTTAGTTCCCTTTTGGCCCTTAAGCCGCCTCTGTCTAGTAGTTTGCGTTATTACTGTTGGTCTAATTTTATGATGTTCAGGTCATCACAAATGCATGTGCCACTCAAGCTATCCTCTCAATCCTCATGAACCGCCCAGAAATCGACATAGGTCCAGAGCTATCAAACCTGAAGGAATTCACAGGAGCTTTTGCACCTGACATGAAGGGCCTGGCCATCAACAACAGCGACTCCATCCGGGCCGCCCACAACAGCTTTGCAAGGCCAGAGCCATTCGTCTCCGATGAGCAGAAAGCCGCCACCAAGGACGACGAGGTCTACCACTTTATAAGCTACATACCGTTCGAGGGCGTCCTGTACGAGCTGGACGGGCTGAAGGAAGGGCCGATCAGCCTGGGGCAGTACTCTGGCGGGCCCGAGGACCTCGGTTGGCTGCAGATGGTGCAGCCGGTGATCCAGGAGAGGATCGAGCGCTACTCGCAGAGCGAGATCAGGTTCAACCTCATGGCCATCATCAAGAACAGGAAGGACGTGTACACCGCCGAGCTGAAGGAGCTGGAGAAGAAGAGGGAGCAGATCCTGCAGGAGCTGAGCAACGAGGCCACCGCTGCCGCAGAAAAGGAGTCCCTGAACGGCGCGCTGGCGGAGGTGGCGTCGGCGGTGGAGGCCGTGGGCGATAAGATCGCGATGGAGGAGGAGAAGTTCAGGAAGTGGAAGACGGAGAATGTTAGGAGGAAGCACAACTACATCCCGTTCCTGTTCAACCTCCTCAAGGCGCTGGCGGAGAAGAAGCAGCTGACGCCGCTCGTCGAGAAGGCCCGTCAGCAGAAGGCCCCCGCCCCCGCTGCCGGCGCCAGCGCTAGCACGAGCTGACCGCGTCCCTAGATGCTCCGTAGTTGGTTGGGTAACTGGACCTCGTCATCTTTTGAGACTGCATCATGCTATCAGACACTCCTGCATACGGTACCTAGTTGTCAGCTTGGAGATGTTGCTGCTGCTGAGGCTATAAACCATTTTCTGCTGAATTCTTCTTTTGCGGTGTGCTGGATTATTGTTTTTTTAATGTTAGAGCTGTAGAAACGGTCTATTTTATCTTAAATTAAAGGAGGGTGGTAGGTACTTTGTCTGAAGAATAGAATGGTGTTGCCTGGTATGGATGACAGAGTGTGATATTCTACAACTCTTGCATCTTTGCTGTATCAATGACACGTGGGACCATGTGCCTTGGTGATGTTAGCAATGTGCCGGGAAGCTCGTAGTGTTGACCTTCCCCGTTCTTGGGGTTGTGATTTATATTTTTTTTGAACGGAACGATCCAGGGTTTCACTCCATTAAACCCTGGAACGTAGCTATGTGCCCTGTGTTTGGTTGCCCGTGCATGGATGTTCTGATGTTCTAATGCAAAGTACTCTCTACATACCTAAATATTATAAGTCTTTGTATAGATTTTACTAGGAGACTACATACAGATGTATATAGGTATATTTTAGAATGTAGATTCACCCATTTTTGCTTCGTATGTAGTCTTCTAACGGGATGTTTAAAAAGACTTATATTTAGGAATGGAGGGAGTATGTTGTTTGATGGCACACATGGACTGGAGAAATCCTACTAACATCGTACCCTACGTGGTGAGTTTATCACTTACCATCCTAACAAGTGCTCACTTCATTACATACGATCACAACGATCATACGAGTGAAACAACACTAGAATCACGATGAGCTGGGTGACGATGATGAAGTTCTTCACCCCACACAACCTACTGTCTTTGTCTTATACCCCAAGTATCGTTGGTAGTCATCCTCTGCCTGTTGTTTACTCTTAAACCCTCTTAGATAGGAGCTGCCTAAATAACCCTTGACTTGGTCTTTGCTTGCTGCCCATGAACCATACACTCCTGAAACCCTACCTTTGTACACAACATATCACTTGACCCGCAGATTGACAAGAGGGCAACAATTCCAGCAGCAAAGCAAATGAACACAACACATGTGGAAGTGAAACAACATAGGCATGTGTTGTCACATATGGGCAGCACAAGTTCGTCCTAACTACTATGGTGTCATCCTACCACCACACCAAAAGAGGGTGTTATCCTACCGACATTAGTTCATCATCAACATGGATTAGTATACACCACCTCATCAAAATATACAAGCCATCATCAAGAGTTTACCAAACCTAACTACCACAAAATGCACACCGTCATCGTTATCGTCGTCGTCGATCATCATGCACCTCGTCACCACCACCACCAAAAACAACTCTAGAAGTGGTGCTTGTCGATCCAAGTCCTCTGTCATGGCATCAAACCCAACACCCTGAGCCTTGTTGTACAATAGGTAGATGAGGGAAACCATCAGAGCCTCCTGACTGAAGCCACCTTGCCCAAGACGGCGGTGTATAACTCAAGGTGTACAACAGGTGGATATATGAGAATTTATAAGCCAAAGAACGGAGTCGGGAGAGCCACGAGGGGCTCACAAGCCATCATGGCGCACCCCCACCAGGTCGCGCCGTGTTGGCTTGTGGGGCCCTCGGGTGGCTTCCGACCTTCTTCCGAATCTTCTAGGCCCTCTTTTAGTCCAAAAAAATCATCAAAAAGTTTTAGGACAATTGGACTTCGTGGTATGGTAAACCTCAAAAGTGAAAAACATGAAGAAAACAACAACTGGCACTGGGTCAATATGTTAGTTCTAAAAAATAATATAAATTGGTAAATAAATTCCCAAAAAGTATCCTGGAATGATAATATATCAGCATGGAACAATCAAAAATTCTAGATAAGTTGGAGACATATCAAGCATCCCCAAGCTTAATTTCTGCTCGTCCTCGAGTAGATAAATGATAGAACATAATTTTTGATGTGACATGCTACCCATCATGTAATCTTTTGCATGTATGCTCATTTAGAAATGATGAATTAACAAATATTAATATAGCAATACTTATAAGTATAAGCAACAAAATCATTAATCTTTCAAAGTATACGATCCTGAGACACTAGTAAAAACAGACCTTTCGTCCGCCTCATTAGTCCCGGTCCGGTTTTGAACCGGCACTAATGTGCTCATTAGTCCCGGATCGTGACGGACATCATTAGTGCCGGTTCGTTCCAGACCTTTAGTCCCGGTTCGTGCCACGAACCGACACTAAAGGTGTGGTGGCAGGCTGGCGTCAGCCTTGGGCCCCACAGAAACCTTTAGTCCCGGTTGGTGGCTCCAATCGTGACTATAGGCTAACCTTTAGTCGCAGTTGGAGCCACCAACCGGGACTAAAGGTCCCCTATATGAACCCTTCGGCCAGCCCGAGCACACTCCTCTCTGTTCTTCCCCTTTGAGGCACCCCATCCATCCAAGTGTTCACAAAGGTTAGCAACTTTGTCCTTTCATCTCTCATTGCTAGATTAGCTCTTGCAATGCTCTATAAGTATAGTAATTTATGGGTTTTAGTTTGTATGTGGTAGTTTATTTGTTTTATGCAATTTGAGCTCAAATTAACTTCTTACTTTGCATTTGTAGGTGTGGTATACTTAGTGCCTTCCCATCCCCGTCCTAACCACCGTCGATCGCCCGCACCGTCTCGGCGCCGGCACCACCTCTGGTGAGCCTCTTGTTCTTATCATTTTTATAAAAAAAACATGTTTGTAAGATTTAGTTAGTTACTTGTATAGTTTTCTTACCTATATGGTTGTTTGTTATACATAGTGCATGGTTTTGAAATCCGTCCCCGTCGGCCCTCGTCCGGTTTATGATTCGGATGTGGTATACACTCTCTTTTATAACTCTTTGTTGTATTTCGTGTTTATGACAATTATGCCCATCAAGTTAACGTAGATATTTTTATCTAGGAGGTATGTGAACTGGAGATTCCAACCAACATAGATATTCTTATCCAGAAGTTAAATTTAGTTGAAAAAGAAAATGAGTATTTGAAAGAAAAATTGAAAAGAGTTGAAGAAGAGAAGATGAAACTGGAGTTGCATGTTGCTGATGTCGTCGATGATCACAAGATCAAGATGGGTACAATGCGCTTGAAGATTAGAAAATTTAAAAGATATGCCATTGATAGTGAGGCTTGGTATCACTATGCTGTTCAATCATTTGTTACCTTAGTTCCGATGTTGATCGCATTTGTTGTTGCATTTAAATGCTTTAGCTAGAGAGTTTGTATGTTGTTTTATGAGAACAAGTGTATATGTATTTTATGTACGAACTTATATTAATTTGGTCTTTTTGGTGTTGTGTAATGAAGATGAGCCGACAATGGATGTACGACGACCGATGCTCTCCCCAGTTTATTAATGGCGTGCATACTTTTCTGGTTGCGGCTAAGGAAAACAAGCGGCTAGATGGTTTTATGTATTGTCCATGTGCTGGCTATAAGAATGATTGAAATTACTCTAACTCAAGAACCATTCACGTCCACCTGTTTGAGTTCGGCTTCATGTCCAGCTATAACTGTTGGACCAAGCACGGAGAAAGAGGGGTCCTAATGGAAGAGAATGAAGAAGAAGAGGATGGTGACAACTATGCTGGCCATGGGTTCCATGAATACGATGGTACAACAATGGGGGAAGAAGCTGAGCCGACAATGCGGGAAGGAGCTGAAGAAGAGGCATCAGATGAGCCCGCTGATGATCTTGGTTGGGCCATTGCCAATGCAAAGAGAAACTGCGCAAGTGAAAAGGAGAAGCTGAAGTTGCAGCGCATGTTAGAGGATCACAAAAAGGGTTGTACCCAAATTGCGAAGATGACAAGAAAAAGCTGGGTACCACACTGGAATTGCTGCAATGGAAGGCAGAGAATGGTGTATCTGACAAGGCATTTGAAAAGTTGCTGATAATGCTAAAGAAGAAGCTACCAAAGGAAAACGAATTGCCAGAGAGTACGTACGAAGCAAAGAAGGCTGTCTGCCCTCTAGGATTAGAGGTGGAGAAGATACATGCATGCCCTAATGACTGCATCCTCTACCGCGGTGAGTACGAGGATTTGAATGCATGCCCGGTATGCTGTGCATTGTGCTATAAGCTCGGCCACGATGACCCTGGTGATGTTGAGGGCGAGCGCCCTAGGAAGAAGATTCCTACCAAGGTGATGTGGTATGCTCATATAATACCATGGTTGAAACATTTGTTCCAAAACAAAGAGCATGCTAAGTTGATGCGATGGCACAACACAGACCATAAGAAAGACGGGTAGTTGAGAGTGCCCGCTGACGGATTGCAGTGGAGAAAAATCGAGAGAAAGTGGAAGGACTTTGCAAAGGACGCAAGGAACGTATGATTTGGTTTAAGTGCAGATGGCATTAATCCTTTTGGGGAGCAGAACAGCAATCATAGCACATGGCCTATGACTCTATGTATCTATAACCTTGCTCCTTGGTTGTGCATGAAGCGGAAGTTCATTATGATGCCAGTGCTCATCCAAGGCACCAAGCAACCCGGCAACGACATTGATGTGTACCTAAGGCCATTGGTTGAAGAACTTTTACAGCTGTGGAGTGGAAAAGGTGTACGTGCGTGAGATGCGAAAGATAAGGAGGAATTTGACCTACACGCGTTGCTGTTTGTAACCATCAATGATTGACCTGCTCTTAGTAACCTTTCAGGATAGACAAACAAGGGATACCATGCATGCACGCAATGTTTAGATGATACCGACAATATATATTTGGATAAATGTAAGAAGAATGTGTATCTAGGGCATCATCGATTTCTTCAGAGCAGACATCCCGTAAGAAAGAAAGACAACCATTTCAAAGGTCAGGCAGATCACCGGAAGAAGCCTCGCCACCGTACGAGTGATGATATACTTGATATGGTTAAGGATTTAAAAGTAATCTTTGGCAAGGGTCCTGGCATACAATCTGTTCCGAATGACGCTGACAAATGCGCACCCATGTGGAAGAAGAACTCTATATTTTGGGACCTACCCTATTGAAAAGACCTCGAGGTCCGCTCTGCAATCAATGTGATGCACGTGACAAAGAATCTTTGCATGAACCTTCTAGGCTTCTTGGGCGTGTATGGGAAGACAAAAGATACACCGGAGGCACGGGAGGACCAACAACGTATGCACGAAGAAGACGGCATGGATCCAAAGCAGTTTCAGGGTCATGCAAGCTACGCTCTTACCAAAGAAGAGAAGGAAATCTTCTTCGAATGCCTGCTTAGTATGAAGGTCCCGTTTGGCTTCTCGTCAAATATAAAGGGAATAATAAATATGACAGAGAAAAAGTTCCAGAACCTAAAGTCTCATAACTGCCACGTGATTATGACGCAACTGCTTCCGGTTGCATTGAGGGGGCTTCTACCGGAAAATGTTCGATTAGCCATTGTGAAGCTATGTGCATTCCTGAATGCAATCTCTCAGAAGGTAATCGATCCAGAAATCCTACCAAGGTTAGAAAATTATTTGGTGCAATGTCTTGTTAGTTTCGAGTTGGTGGTCCCACCATACTTCTTCAATATCATGACGCACGTCCTAGTTCACCTAGTCGAGGAGATTGCCATTCTGGGTCCTGTATTTCTACACAATACGTTCCCCTTTGAGACATTCATGGGAGTCTTAAAGAAATATGTTCATAATCGTGCTAGGCCAGAAGGAAGCATCTCCAAGGGCCATGAAACAGAGGAGGTCATTGAGTTTTGTGTTGACTTTATTCCTGACATTAAGCCGATTGGTGTTCCTGAATCGCGGCATGAGAGCAGACTGGGTGGAAAAGGCACGCTAGAAAAGAATTCACTAATACGCCGAGACGGGCATTCTTTGGCGCAAGTACACTACACAGTTCTACAAAGTTCCGCCCTGGTGGCTGTTGGAAATAAGCCCTAGAGGCAATAAATAAAGTGTTTATTATTGTTTTTCCATGTTCATGATAATCGTTTATTATCCATGCTATAATTATATTAATTGGAAACATGGATACATGTGTGGATACATAGACAAACACAATGTCCCTAGTATGCCTCTAGTGAACTAGCTCGTTGATTGAAAGATGGTTAAGGTTTCCTAGCCATGGACATGAGATGTTATTTGATAACGGGATCACATCATTAGGAGAATGATGTGATGGACAAGACCCAAACTACAAACGTAGCTTATGATCGTGTCAGTTTATTGCTACTGTTTTCTACATGTCAAGTATATGTTCCTATGACCATGAGATCATGCAACTCACAGATATCGGAGGAGTACTTTGTGTGTATCAAATGTCGCAATGTAACTGGGTGACTATAAAGGTGCTCTACAGGTATCTCCGAGGGTGTCTGTTGAGTTGGCATGGATCAAGACTGGGATTTGTTACTCCGTATGACGGAGAGGTATCTCAGGGCCCACTCGGTGATGCAACATCACAACAAGCCTTGCAAGCAATGTGACTAATATGTTAGTCATGGGATCTTGCATTACGGAACGAGTAAAGAGACTTGCTGGTAACGAGGTTGAACTAGGTATGGGAATACCGACGATCGAATCTCGGGCAAGTAACATACCGAAGAACAAAGGAAACATTATACGGGATTAACTGAATCCTTGACATAGAGGTTCGACCGATAAAGATCTTCATAGAATATGTAGGAACCAATGTGGAAGTCCAGGTCCCGCCATTGGTTATTGACCGTAGAGGTGTCTCGGTCATGTCTGCATAGTTCTCGAACCCGCAGGGTCTGCACACTTAAGGTTTGGTGACGTTTCGGTAGTATAGAGTTATGTATGGTGGTGACCGAAGTTTGTTCGGAGTCCCGGATGAGATCCCGGATGTCACGAGGAGCTCTGGAATGGTCCGGAGGTAAAGATTCATATATAGGATGTCCCAGTTTGGTCGCCGGAAAAGTTTCGGGCTCATCGGTAGTGTACCGGGAGTGCCGATAGTGTACCGGGAGACCTCCGGGAAGGGTATTTCGACCCTAGAGGGTCCATGGGCTGTGGGAGAATAATAACCAGCCCTTAGTGGGCTGGTGGAATAGCCACAAAAGTCCCATGGCGCCAGGAGGAAAAAAGCCTAAAGAAAAAGGTGGAAAAAGGGCCAATAGGGAGCAATCCTAGTCCAACTAGGATTGGACGAGGAGTAGGATTCCTCCTCCTTTGCTTCGGCCGAAGCCTCCTTGGCTTGGAGGAAAGGCTGCCTCTCCTCCTCCCTCCCTCCTATATATACTAGTGGATTGCTAGGGTTTTGCACAGTTTTTCCGGCCACGTGCTACTCGTTCCACCGGTGCATAGTTTCTCCTCTAGATCGTATTTCCGCAGCGCTTAGGCGAAGCCCTGCCGGAATTGCTTCACCACCATCACCGGAGAGCCGTCACGCTGCCGGAGAACTCTTCCTCCTCTCCACTTCTTCTTGCTGGATCAAGACGGTGGAGATCGTCATCAAGCTGCACGTGTGCTGAACGCGGAGGTGCTGTCCGTTCGGTACTAGATCGGAAGGACCGTGATCAAGGCCACGTGACGGTTCGTGATTGGATCGCGGGACGGTTCATGACGTGATCGCGGGACGGATCGTGACGAGATCGTGGGACGGATCGTGATTGGATCACGGGACGCTTGGCGATTTGAATCACGAAGACGTTCGACTACACCAACCGTGTTTCTTAACGCTTCTCGCTTAGCGATCTACAAGGGTACGTAGATCAACTCCCCCTCTCGTAGATGCTCATCACCATGGATAGGTTTGCGTGTGCGTAGGAAACTTTTTGTTTGCCATGCAACGTTCCCCAACAGTGGTATCAAAGCTAGGTTGATGGTTCAATGAGATCTCGAGTAGAACACAAAAGGTTTGTGGGCGTTGATGCTTAGATTGCTTCCTTCCTTGGTCGGATTTTGGTTCAGCGGTATTGGGAGATGAAGCGGCCCGGACCAACATTACTCGTACGCTTATGAGAGACCGGTTCCCTCGACGCAACTTGTTGCCTAGATGGCTTGCGGGTCGCAGTTTCTCTCACTTTAGTTGGATCGGATTCGACAAAGGTGGTCCTTGAGAAGGCTGAAAAGCAAATTATGTATCACCGTTGTGGTTTATGCGTAGGTGAGAATCGTTCTTGCTAGAAACCCGTAGCAGCCACGTAAAACATGCAACAACAATTAGAGGACGTCTAACTTGTTTTTGCAGGGTATGTTGTGATGTGATATGGCCAATTGCATGATGTGATATATGTGATGTATGAGATGATCATGTGATGTATAGAATTTCATGACTTGCATGTCGATGAGTACGGCAACCGGCAGGAGCCATAGGGTTGTCTTTAATTATTGTATGACCTGCGTGTCAATCATTAAGTGCTATGTAATGCTTTACTTTATCGCTAAACGGTAGCAATAGTAGTAGAAGCATGCAGGGCGTGACAACCTCGATGGCAACACATTGATGGAGATCAAGATGATGGAGATCATGGTGTTGTGCCGGTGACGATGAAGATCATGCCGGTGCTTTCAAGATGGAGATCTAAAGCACAAGTTCATGGCCATATCATGTCACTTATGAATTGCATGTGATGTTAATCCATTTATGCACCTTTTTATGCTTAGTACGGCGGTAGCATTATAAGGTGATCCCTCACTTAAATTTCAAGATAAAATTGTGTTCTCCCCGAGTGTGCACCGTTGCGAAAGTTCGTCGTGTTGAGATACCACGTGATGATCGGGTGTGATCGACTCTACGTTCACATACAACGGGTGCAAACCAGTTTTGCACGCGCAGAACACTCGGGTTAAACTTGACGAGCCTAGCATGTACAGACATGGCCTCGGAACACAAGAGACCGAAAGGTCGAACATGAGTCGTATAGTATATATGATCAACATAATGATGTTCACCATTGAAGCCACCTCAACTCACATGATGATCGGACTTGAGTTGGTGGATTTGGATCATGTGACACTCAGATGACCTGAGGGATGGGAGCTTTAGTAATTTGATTAACTAAACTCATTATCTTGAACAATAGTCTAAATGAACTTTGCATATTTATGTTGTAGATCAATGGCTCGCGCAGTAGCACCCCTTAATTTTAATGCGTTCCTAGAGAAAGCTAAACTGAAAGATGATGGAAGTAACTTTGTTAACTGGGCCTGTAATCTGAGGATTATCCTCACGGCTTCCCAGAAATCATATGTCCTTGATGCACCGCTTGGTGACCAACCAGAAGACATGACCTCCGAAGACGTTAAGAATGCTTGGGAGGCACGTACTGGAGATAACTCAGTAGTTCAGTGTGCAATATTGTATGGCTTAGAACTGGGACTTCAAAGACGTTTTGCACATCATGGAGCATATGAGATGTTCCAGGAGTTGAAGTTTATCTTTCAGAAGAACGCCCAGATCGAGAGGTATGAAACCTCTGATAAGTTCTATGCTTGCAAGATGGAGGAGAATGGGTCTATAAGTGAACATATACTCAGAATGTCTGGGTATTCAACTCGTCTAGTGGAGTTGGGGATTGCCCTTCCGCCAGAGGCGATCACTGACAGAGTTCTTCAATCACTACCACCTAGTTACAAGAGCTTTGTAATGAACTATAACATGCACAGGATGAACAAGTCAGTCGCCGAGCTGTTTGTGATGCTAAAAGTCGCTGAGTCTGAAATCCAGAAAGAACATCAAGTGTTGATGGTCAATAAAACCACTAGTTTCAAGAAAAATGGCAAAGTCAAGGGCAAGGGCAATAAGGGTAAAACCAAGAAGGATGGCAAAGCAGTTGCTACTCCTGCAAAGAAGCCCAAGCATGGACCCAAGCCAGAAACTGAGTGCTTTCATTGCATAGGAATTGGTCACTGGAAGCGGAACTACCCCAAGTACCTGGCTCATAAGAAGGCGGGCAACGACAAACAAGGTATATATGATATACATGTTATTGATGTGTACCTTACTGGCTCTCGTAGTAGTGCATGGGTATTTGATACCTGTTCGGTTGCTCACATCTTCAACTCAAAGCAGGAACTACGGAATAAACGAAGGCTGGCAAAGGACGAAGTGACGATGCGCGTGGGAAATGGTTCCAAGGTTGATGTGATCGCTGTCGGCACGCTCTCTCTTCGATTACCATCGGGATTAGTGATGAACCTGAATAATTTTTATTTAGTGCCTGCGTTAAGCATGAACATTATATCTGGATCTTGTTTATTGCGAGACGGTTACTCATTTAAATCAGAGAATAAAGGTTGTTCTATTTATATGAGTAATATCTTTTATGGTCATGCACCCAATGTTAGGGGTTTATTCATATTGAATCTTGATAGTAATGACACACATGTTCATAACATTGATGCCAAAAGATGTAGAATTGATAATGGTAGTACCACTTTCTTGTGGCACTGCCGTTTAGGTCATATTGGTGTAAAACGCATGAAGAAGCTCCATGCTGATGGACTTTTGGAGTCACTTGATTTTGAATCACTTGACACATGTGAACCATGCCTCATGGGCAAGATGACTAAAACACCGTTGTCTGGAACAATGGAACGGGCGAGTGACTTATTGGAAATCATACACACTGATGTGTGTGGTCCAATGAATGTTACAACGCGTGGTGGATATCGTTATTTTCTCACCTTCACTGATGACTTAAGTAGATATGAGACGACTCCATATGAATTGTGGTTTGGCAAGAAGCCAAAGTTATCGTTGCTTAAAATTTGGGGATGTGATGCTTATGTCAAAAAGCTTCAGCCTGAAAAGCTGGAACCCAAAGCAGTGAAATGCGTCTTCATAGGATACCCGAAAGAGACAGTCGGGTATTCCTTCTATCTCAGATCGAAGGCAAAGTGTTTGTTGCTAAAAACAGAACATTTCTTGATAAAGAGTTTCTCTCGAAAGAATTGAGTGGGAGGAAAATAGAGCTTGATGAGGTTATTGAACCTTTACTTCAACTAGAAAGTAGCGCAACGCAGAAAGATGTTTCTGTGGAACCTACGACGGTAGAAGAGGAAGTTAATGATGATGATCATGAAGCTTCGGATCAAGCAGCTGTTGAACCTCGTAGGTCGACAAGGCTACTACCCCTGAGTGGTACGGCAACCCTGTCTTGGAGGTCATGTTGTTGGACAACAATGAACCTACGAGCTATGGAGGAGCAGTAATGGGCCCGGATTCCGAGAAATGGTTAGAGGCCATGAAATCCGAGATGGGATCCATGTATGAAAACAAAGTATGGACTTTGGAAGTATTACCTGAAGGGCGAAAGGCCATTCAGAACAAATGGATCTTTAAGAAGAAGACAGACGCGGACGGTAATGTCACCGTCTATAAAGCTCAACTTGTGGCAAAGGGTTTTTCACAAGTTCAAGTAGTTGACTACGATGAGACTTTCTCACCCGTAGCGATGCTTAAGTCTGTCAGAATCATGTTAGCAATAGCTGCCTATTTCAACTATGAAATTTGGCAGATGGATGTAAAAACAGCGTTCCTCAACGGTTTCCTTGAGGAAGAGTTGTATATGATGCAACCCGAAGGTTTTGTCGATCCAGAGAATGCTGACAAAGTTTGCAAACTCCAGCGATCCATTTATGGACTGGTGCAAGCATCTCGGAGTTGGAATAAGCGCTTTGATGAGGTGATCAAAGCGTTTGAGTTTATACAAGTTTACGGAGAAGCTTGTATTTACAAGAAAGTGAGTGGGAGCTCTATGGCGTTTCTATTATTATATGTGGATGACATATTGCTGATTGGAAACAATATAGAAATGTTGGAAAGCGTGAAAGAATATTTGAACAAGAGTTATTCAATGAAGGACCTAGGAGAAGCTGCTTTCATATTAGGCATTAAGATCTATAGAGATAGATCGAGACGCTTAATAGCACTTTCACAGAGCACATACCTTGATAAAGTTTTGAAGAAGTTCAAAATGGAACAGTCCAAGAAGGGGTTCTTGCCTGTATTACAAGGTGTGAAGTTGAGTAAGACTCAATGCCCAGTAACTGCAGAAGATAGAGAAAAGATGAGTGTCATCCCCTATGCTTCAGCCATAGGCTCTATCATGTATGCAATGCTGTGCACAAGACCCGATGTCAGCCTTGCCATAAGTATGGTCAGAAGGTTTCAAAGTGATCCTGGAATGGAGCACTGGCAAGCGGTCAAGAATATCCTTAAGTACCTGAAAAGGACTAAGGAAATGTTTCTCGTTTATGGAGGTGATGAAGAGCTCATCATAAAGGGTTACGTCGATGCAAGTTTTGACATTGATTCGGATGACTCTAAGTGGCAAACCGGATACGTATTTATTATTAACGGGGGAGCGGTAAGCTGGTGCAGTTCCAAGCAAAGCGTGGTAGCTGACTCTATGTGCGAAGTGGAATACATCGCAGCCTCGGAGGCGGCAAAGGAAGGTGTCTGGATGAAGCAGTTCATGACAGATCTTGGACTAGTGCCCAGTGCACTGAATCCAATGAACCTGTTCTGTGACAACACTGGTGCCATTGCTCTGGCCAAGGAACCAAGGTTTCACAAAAGGACCAGACACATAAAGCGATGCCTCAACTCCATCCACGATTACATCTTGGAGAAAGACATAAATATTTGCAAAGTGCACACGGATCTGAATGTTGCAGACCCGTTGACTAAACCTCTTCCAAGGGCTAAACATGATCAACACCAGAACTGCATGGGTGTTCGATTCATTACAATGTAAATCACATAGTGATGTGAACTAGATTATTGACTCTAGTGCAAGTGGGATACTGTTGGAAATATGCCCCAGAGGCAATAAATAAAGTGTTTATTATTGTATTTCCTTGTTCATGATGATCGTTTATTAGCCATGCTATAATTGTATTAATTGGAAACATGGATACATGTGTGGATATATAGACAAACATAATGTCCCTAGTATGCCTCTAGTGAACTAAATCGTTGATTGAAAGATGATTAAGGTTTCCTAGCCATGGACATGAGATGTCATTTGATAATGGGATCACATCATTAGGAGAATGATGTGATGGACAAGACCCAAACTACAAACGTAGCTTATGATCGTGTCAGTTTATTGCTACTGTTTTCTGCATGCCAAGTATATGTTCCTATGACCATGAGATCATACAACTCACAGATATTGGAGAAGTACCTTGTGTGTATCAAACGTCGCAACTTAACTGGGTGACTATAAAGGTTCTCTACAGGTGTCTCCGAGGGTGTCTGTTGAGTTGGCATGGATCAAGACTGGGATTTGTTACTCCGTGTGACAGAGAGGTATCTCAGGGCCCACTCGGTAATGCAACATCACAACAAGCCTTGCAAGCAATGTGACTAATATGTTAGTCACGGGATCTTGCATTATGGAATGAGTACAGAGACTTGCCGGTAACGAGGTTGAACTAGGTATGGGAATACCGACGATCAAATCTCGGGCAAGTAACATACCGAAGAACAAAGGGAACATTACACGGGATTAACTGAATCCTTGACATAGAGGTTCGACCGATAAAGATCTTCGTAGAATATGTAGGAACCAATGTGGACGTCCAGGTCCCGCCATTGGTTATTGACCGTAGAGGTGTCTCGGTCATGTCTGCATAGTTCTCGAACCCGCAGGGTCTGCACACTTAAGGTTTGGTGACGTTTCGGTAGTATAGAGTTATGTATGGTGGTGACCAAAGTTTGTTCGGAGTCCCGGATGAGATCCCGTACATCACGAGGAGCTCCGGAATTGTCCAGAGGTAAAGGATTCATATATAGGATGTCCCAGTTTGGTCGCCGGAAAAGTTTCGGGCTCATCGGTAGTGTACCGGGAGTGCCGGGAGTGTACCGGGAGACCTCCGGGAAGGGTATTTCGACCCTAGAGGGTCCATGGGCTGTGGGAGAATAATAACCAGCCCTTAGTGGGCTGGTGGAACAGCCTAAAAAGGCCCATGGCGCCAGGAGGAAAAAGGCCTAAAGAAAAAGGTGGGAAAAGGGCCAATAGGGAGCAATCCTAGTCCAACTAGTAATGGAGGAGGAGTAGGATTCCTCCTCCTTTGCTTCGGCCAAAGCCTCCTTGGCTTGGAGGCAAGGCTGCCTCTCCTCCTCCCTCCCTCCTATATATACTAGTGGATTTCTAGGGTTTTGCACAGTTTTTCCGGCCACGTGCTACCCGTTCCACCGGTGCATAGTTTCTCCTCTAGATCGTATTTCCGCAGCGCTTAGGCGAAGCCCTGCTGGAATTGCTCCACCACCATCGCCGGAGCGCCGTCATGCTGCCAGCGAACTCTTCCTCCTCTCCACTTCTTCTTGCTGGATCAATACGATGGAGATCGTCATCAAGCTGCACGTGTGCTGAACGCGGAGGTGCCGTCCATTCGGTACTAGATCGGAAGGACCATGATCAAGGCCACGGGACGGTTCGTGATTGGATCGCGGGATGGTTCGTGATGTGATCGCGGGACGGATCGTGACGAGATCGCGGGACGGATCGTGATTGGATCCCGGGACGCTCGTGTTGGAAATATGCCCTAGAGGCAATAATAAAATGGTTATTATTGTATTTCCTAGTTCATGATAATTGTCTATTATTCATGCTACAATTGTGTTAACCAGAAACCGTAATACATGTGTGAATATATAGACCACAACATGTCCCTAGTGAGCCTCTAGTTGGCTAGCTCGTTGATCAGTAGATGGTCACGGTTTCATGACCATCGACATTGGATGTCGTTGATAACGGGATCACATCATTAGGAGAATGATGTAATGGACAAGACCCAATCCTAAGCATAGCACCGGATCGTGTTGTTCGTTTGCTAAAGCTTTTCAATGTCAAGTATCGTTTCCTTAGACCATGAGATTGTGTAACTCCCGGATACCGTAGGAATGCTTTGGGTGTGCCAAACGTCACAACGTAACTGGGTGGCTATAAAGGTACGCTACGGGTATCTCCGAAAGTGTCTGTTGGGTTGACACGAATCGAGACTGGGATTTGTCACTCCGTGTGACGGAGAGGTATCTCTGGGCCCACTCGGTAAGACATCATCATAATGAGCTCAATGTGACTAAGGAGTTAGCCACGGGATGATGTATTGCAGAACGAGTAAAGAGACATGCCGGTAACGAGATTGAACAAGGTATAGGGATACCGACGATCGAATCTCGGGCAAGTACCATACCGATAGACAAAGGGAATTGTATACGGGATTGATTGAATCCTTGACATCGTGGTTCATCCGATGAGATCATCGTGGAGTACGTGGGAGCCAACATGGGTATCCAGATCCCGCTGTTGGTTATTGACCAGAGAGGTGTCTCGGTCATGTCTACGTGTCTCCCGAACCCGTAGGGTCTACACACTTAAGGTTCGATGGCGCTAGGATTATAGGGAAATAGTGTACGTGGTTACCAAAAGTTTTTCGAAGTCCCGGATGAGATCCCGGACGTCACGAGGAGTCCCAGAATGGTCCAGAGACGAAGATTGATATATAGGAAGTGAGGTTTTGGTTACTGGAAGTGTTCCGGGTGTCACTGGTAGTGTACCGGGACCACCGGAAGGGTTCCGGGGGTCCACCAAGTGGGCCCACCTGCCCCGGAAGGTTCCATGGGCCAAGAGTGGGAGGGAGCCAGACCCTAGGTGGGTTGGTGCGCCTCCCACCCCAGCCCAAGGCGCAACAAGGGTGGAGGGGGCAAACCCTAGGCTTAGATGGGCCTTAAGGCCCACCCTAGGGCGCCTCCACCTTTCCCTAACCTGGCCGCCGTCCAGATGCCATCTGGTGGCTGCCGCCAGCCCCTAGGGTGGAACCCTAGGGCGCAGCACCTCTCCTCCCCTCCCCCTATATATAGTGGAGGTATTTGGGGCTGCACAACACACGAGTTCATCTCCTCCCAGGCGCAGCCCTACCTCCTCTTCTCCTCGTTCTCCGTAGCGCTTAGCAAAGCTCTGTCGGAGTACCACGCAGCTCCACCGCCACCACGCCGTCGTGCTGCCAGAGCTCTCCCTCAACCTCTCCTCCCTCCTTGCTGGATCAAGGCGTAGGAGACGTCACCGGGCTGCACGTGTGTTCAACGTGGAGGTGCCGTCCGTTCGGCACTTCATCGGATCTACCGCGATCTGAATCGTTGCGAGTACGACTCCATCAACCGCGTTCTAGCAACGCTTCCGCTTAGCGATCTTCAAAGGTATGAAGATCCAATCTCTCCCCGCTCGTTTGCTGGTTTCTCCATAGATAGATCTTGGTGACACGTAGGAATTTTTTTGATTTACTACTACGTCTCCCAACAGTGGTATCAGAGCTAGGTCTATGCGTAGAATCTATGCACGAGTAGAACACAAAGCAGTTGTGGGCGTCGATTTTGTCAATATGCTTGCCGTTACTAGTCTTATCTTGATTCGACGGTATTGTGGGATGAAGTGGCCCGGACCAACCTTACACGTACGCTTACGTGAGACCGGTTCCACCGCCTGACATGCACTAGTTGGATAAGGTGGCTAGCGGGTGTCTGTCTCTCCCACCTTAGTCGGATTGGATTCGATGAAAAGGGTCCTTATGAAGGGTAAATAGAAATTGGCATATTACGTTGTGGTTTTGGCGTAGGTAAGAAACGTTCTTGCTAGAAACCTATAGCAACCACGTAAAAACTTGCAACTACAAATTAGAGGACGTCTAACTTGTTTTTGCAGCATATGCCTCGTGATGTGATATGGACAAAAGGATGTGATGTGATGCATTGTGATGTATGAGATTGATCATGTTCTTGTAATAGGGTTCACGACTTGCATGTCGATGACTATGACAACCGGCAGGAGCCATAGGAGTTGTCTTATTTTATTGTATGACCTGCGTGTCAATCATAAACGCCATGTAATTACTTTACTTTATTGCTAAGCATTAGCCATAGTAGTAGAAGTAATAGTTGGCGAGACAACTTCATGAAGGCACAATGATGGAGATCATGATGATGGTGATCATGGTGTAGTGCTGGTGACAGTGATGATCATGCTGTCCCGAAGATGGAGATCATAGGAGCAAGATGATATTGGCCATATCATGTCACTATATTGATTACATGTGATGTTTATCATGTTTACATCTTATTTGCTTAGAACGACAGTAGTAAATAAGACGATCTCTCAATAAAATTTCAAGAGAAGTGTTCACCCAAACTGTGCACCGTTGCTAAGGATCGTTGTTCCGAAGCACCACGTGATGATCGGGTGTGATAGGTTCTAACATTCGCATACAACGGGTGTAAGCCAGATTTACACACGCGAAACACTTAGGTTGACTTGACGAGCCTGGACGTCCACATTGGTTCCTACATATTCTACGAAGATCTTTATCGGTCGAACCTCTATGTCAAGGATTCAGTTAATCCCATATGACGTTCCCTTTGTTCTTCGGTATGTTACTTGCCCGAGATTCGATCGTCGGTATCTCCATACCTAGTTCAACCTCGTTACCGGCAAGTCTCTTTACTCGTTCCGTAATACAAGATCCCGCAACTAACAATTAGTCACATTGCTTGCAAGGCTTATTGTGATGTTGTATTACTGAGTGGGCCCTGAGATACCTCTCCGTCACACGGAGTAACAAATCCCAGTCTCGATCCATGCCAACTCAACAAACACCATCGGAGATACCTGTAGAGCACCTTTATAGTCACCCAGTTACGTTGCGACGTTTGATACACACAAGGCACCCCTCCGATATCCGTGAGTTGCATGATCTCATAGTCATAGGAACATATACTTGACATGCAGAAAACAGTAGCAATAAACTGACACGATCATATGCTACGTTTGTAGTTTGGGTCTTGTCCATCACATCATTCTCCTAATGATGTGATCCCGTTATCAAATGACATCCCATGTCCATGGTTAGGAAACCTTAACCATCCTTTGATCAACGAGCTAGTCCATTAGAGGCATACTAGGGACATGGTTTTGTCTATGTATCCACACATGCATTTAAGTCTCCAATCAATACAATTATAGCATGGATAATAAACAATTATCATGAACAAGGAAATATGATAATAACTAATTTATTATTGCCTCTAGGGCATATTTCCAACAGTCTCCCACTTGCACTAGAGTCAATAATCTAGTTCACATCACCATGTGATTCGCATTGTTATGAATCTAACACCCAATGAGTTCTGGGGCTCGATCATGCTTTGCATGTGAGAGAGGTCTTATAGTCAACGGGTCTACGATATTCAGATCCGTGTGTACTTTGCAAATCTCTATGTCAAACCGTAAACACTGCTACCACACTCCACTTGGTACTATTCCAAATGGCTGCTCCACTATACGTATCCAGATTGCTACTAAGAGTCATCCGGATTTAGTGTTAAAGCTTGCATCGACTTAACTCCTTACGACGAACCCTTTATCACTTCCATAATTGAGAAACAATTTCTTTAGTCTTTTAGTCACTAAGGATAATGTTGACTGTTGTCCAGTGATCCACTCCTAGATCACTCTTGTACCCCTTGACGGACTCATGGCAAGGCACACACAAGTGCGGTACACAGCATGACATACTATATAGAGCCTACGACTAAGGCATAGGGGACGACGTTCGTCCTTTCTCTTTCTTCTGCCGTTGTCGAGCTTTGAGTCTCACTCAACTTGCACACCTTACAAATCAGGCGAGAACTCTTTCTCTGACTGATCCATTTTGAACTCTTTCAAAATCTTGTCAAGGTATGCACTCATTGAAAGTCTCATCAAGCATATTGATCTATCTCTATAGATCTGGATGCTCAACAATTAGGTAGCTTTATCTAGGTCTTTCTTTGAAAACTAATTTTCAAACAACCATTTATGCTTTCCAGAAATCCTATATTATTTCCGATCAACAATATGTCATCCACATATACTTATCAGAAATTCTATAGTGCTCCCACTTACTTTATTGCAAAATACAAGTTTCTCGTAAACTTTGTATAGACTCAAAAACTTTGATCACCTCATCAAAGTGTATATTCCAACTCCGAGATGCTAGCTTCAGTCCATAGAAGGATCACTAAAGCTTGCACACCTTTTATCATCCTTAGGACTGACAAAACCTTCTGGTTGTATCACATACAACCTTTCCTCAAGCAAACCGTCAAGGAAACGATGTTTTGACATCCATCTGCCAGATTTCATAATTGAAAAATGCAGCAACTGCTAACATAATTCCAAAGGACTTTAGCACCGCTACGAGTAACAAAGTCTCATCGTAGTCAACTCCTTGAACTTGTCACAAACAACTTTGCAACAAGTCAAGCTTTACAAATGGTGACATTTACCATCAATGTCTGTCTTCATTTTAAAGATCCATTTGTATTCAACAACCTGCCGTCCAACGAGCAAGTCCACCAAAGTCTATACTTGGTTTTCATACATGGATCCTATCTCAGATTTCATGGCCTCCAACCATTTGTCGGAATAAGGGCCCATCATCGCTTCTCCATAGCTCGTAGGTTCATCGTTGTCCAACAACATGACTTCCAAGACAGGGTTGTCGTACCACTTAGGAGCAGTACACACCCTTGTCGACCTACGAAGTTCGATAGTAACTTGATCCTGAAGTTTCATGATCATCATCATTAACTTCCTCTTCAACTAATATAGGCTTCACAGAAACATCTTTCTGCGCTGCGCTACTCTCTGGTTGAACAAAGGTTTAACAACCTCATCAAGTTTTATCTTCCTCCCACTCAATTCTTTCGAGAGAAACATTTCCTCGAGAAAGGATCCGTCTAAGCAACAAACACTCTACACTAGGATCTGAGATAGAAGGTTCACCCAACTGATCTTAGGATATTCTATGAAGATGCATTTGTCCGCCTTGGGTTTGACCTCATTAAGTGAAAACATTTTCCACACAAATGTTGCAGCCCCAACTATTAAGAAATGACAGCTTAGGTTTCTATCAAACCATAATTCACACGGTGTCATCTCAACGGATTAAGATGGTGCCCTATTTAAAGTGAATGTGGTTGTCTCTAATGCACAACCCCAAAATTATAGTAGTAAAACGATAAGAGACATCATAGCACGCACCATATCAAATAGAGCATGACTACGATGTTCGGACACACCATCACACTATGGTGTTCCAGGTGGCGTTTAGTTATGAAACAAATTTCACATTGTCTTAAGTTGTATGCCAAACTCGTAACTCAGATATTCACCTCCACGATCATATCACAGTCATTTTTATCTTCTTGTCATGATGATCTTAAACTTCACTATGAATTTTCTTAAACCTTTTAAACGATTCAGACTTGTGTTTCATTAAGTAAATATACACTATATCTACTCAAATCATCAGTGAAGGTAAGAAAATAACGATATCCACTGCATGCTACAAGACTCACTGGATTGCATACATCAACATGTATCATTTCCAATGAATCACTTGCCCGCTCCATCCAACGGGGTCCTTCAGTCATCTTGCCCAAGAGGCATGGTTCGCATGTCTCAACCGATTCGAAATCGAATGAGTCTAAAGATCCATCAGCATGGAGTTTCTTCATGCGCTTTATTCCAATATGAAATTATGCGGCAGTGCCACAAATATGTGGTACTATCATTATTAACTTTGTATCTTTTGACATCAATGTTATAAACATGTGTATTACTACGATCAAGATTTCTACAAACCATTCCTACTCGGTGCATGACCATTGAAGGCATTATTCATGTAAAAAGAATAACCATTATTCTCTAACTTAAATTAATAACCGTATTTGCAATAAACATGATCTAATCATGTCCATGCTCAACGCAAAACACCAAATAACATTTATTTAGGTTCGTCACTAATCCTGAAGGTAGAGAGAGCGTGCGATGTTGATCACATCAACCTTGGAAACATTTCCAACACAGGTCGTCACCTCATCCTTTGTTAGTTCTCCGTTTATTCCGTAGCTTTTATTTCGAGTTACTAACATTTAGCAACTGAACTGGTATCCAATACCCAGGTGCTACTAGGAGTACTAGCAAGGTACACATCAATAACTCGCATATCAAATATACTTCTGTCGATGTTGCCAGCCTTCTTATCTACCAAGTATCTAGGGTTGTTCCGCTTCAGCGACCGCTCACCTCATAAGAGAAGCACTTAGTCTCGGGTTTGAGTTCAACTTCGGGTTGCTTCACTGGAGCAACTGACTTGCTATCCATGAAGTTTCCCTCCTTGCTCTTGCCCTTCTCAAAACTAGTGGTTTTGATCAACCATCAACACTTGACGCTCCTTCTTGATTTCTACCTTCGCGGTGTCAAACATTGCGAACAGCTCAGGAATCATTATTTCTATCCCTGGCAATTTATAGTTCATCACCAAGTTCTAGTAGCTTAGTGATAGTGACTTGGAGAACTATATCTATCACTATCTTATCTGGAAGATCAACTCCCACTTGATTCAAGCGATTGTAGTACCCAGACAATCTGAGTACATGCTCAACGATTGAGGTATTCTCCTTCATCTTACAGGCAAAGAATCTTGTTGGAGATCTCATATCTCGCAACACGGGCACGAGCCTGAGATCACAATCTCAGCTCCTGGAACATCTCATATGTTCCGTGACGTTCAAAACGTTTCGGAGCCTCAATTCTAAGCTGTAATGCATGACGCACTAAACTATCAAGTAGTCATCGAAACGTGCCTGTCAGATATTCACAACATCTACAGACGACGCTAGAGGGGGTGGCGCACCGAGCGGTGCATTAAGGACATAAGCCTTCTGTGCAGCAATGAGGACAATCCTCAGATCACGGACTTAGTCCGCAATATTGCTACCAACATCTTTCAACTCTATTTCCCTAGGAACATATAAAAATTCAAGGGAGCTACAACGCGAGCTAGTAATCTACAACATGATTTGCAAAGGCACTACTAACTATGTTCATGATAATGAGTTCAATTAATCATATTACTTAAGAACTCCCACTCAAATTGACATCCCTCCGATCATTCGAGTGATACATGATCCAAATTCACCAACTCAAGTCCGATCATCACGTGAGTTGAGGTGGCTGCAATGGTGAATATCATTATGTTGATCATATCTACTATATGACTCATGTTTGACCTTTCGGTCTCTTGTGTTCCGAGGCCATGTATGTACATGCTAGGCTCGTCAAGTTTAACCCGAGTGTTCTGCACGTGCAAATCTGGCTTGCACCCGTTGTATGTGAACGTAGAGTCTATCACACCCGATCATCACGTGGTGTCTCAACACGACGAACTTTCGCAACGGTGCACACTCGGGGAGAACACAATTTATCTTGAAATTAAGTGAGGGATCACCTTATAATGCTACCGTCGTCCTAAGCAAAACAAGGTGCATAAAAAGGATTAACATCACATGCAAATCATAAGTGACATGATATGGCCATGAACTTGTGCTTTTGATCTCCATCTAGAAAGCACCGGCATGATCTCCATCGTCACCGGCATGACACCATGATCTCCATCATCTTGATCTCCATCAACGTGTCGCCATCGGGGTTGTCACGCCCTGAATGCTTCTGCTACTATTGCTACCGTTTAGCGATAAAGTAAAGCATTACATAGCACCTAATGATTGACACGCAGGTCATACAATAATTAAAGACAACCCTGTGGCTCCTGCCAGTTTCCGTACTCACCGACATGCAAGTCGTGATAATCTATACATCACATGATCATCTCATACATCACATATATCTCATCATGTAATTGGCCATATCACATCACAACATACCCTGCAAAAACAAGTTAGACATCCTCTAATTGTTGTTGCATGTTTTACGTGGCTGCTACGGGTATCTAGCAAGAACGATTCTCACCTACGCATAAACCACAACGGTGATACATAGATTGCTTTTCAACCTTCTCAAGGACCGCCTTTGTCGAATCCGATCCAACTAAAGTGAGACAAACTGTCGCCCGCAAGCCATCTAAGCAACAAGTTGCGTCGAGGGAACCGGTCTCTCGTAAGCGTACGAGTAATGTTGGTCTGAGCCGTTTTATCTCACAATCCCGCTGAACCAAAATCTGACCAAGGGAGGAAGCAATCTAAGCATCAACGCCCACAAACCTTTTGTGTTCTACTCGAGATCTCATCGAACCATCAACCTAGCTCATGATGCCACTGTTGGGGAACGTCGCATGGGAAACAAATTTTTTCCTACGCACACGCAAACCTATCCATGGTGATGAGCATCTATGAGAGGGAGAGTGGAGATACGTACCCTTGTAGATCGCTAAGCGGGAAGCGTTAAGAAACGCGGTTGGTGTAGTCGAACTTCTTCGCGATCCAAATCGCCGAGCGTCCCGCGATCCAATGACGAACCGTCCCGCGAACACATCACGATCCGTCCCGCGAACTCATCACGATCCGTCTCACGATCTTGATCACGATCTATCCCACGAACTCATCACGATCCGTTCCGTGATCACATCACAAACCGTCTCGCGATCTTGATCACGGTCCTTCCGATCTAGCGCCGAACGGACGGCACCTCCGCGTTCAGCACACGTGCAGCTTGATGACGATCTCCACCGTCTCGATCCAGCGAGAGGAGGTGGAGAGTAGAGAGAGTTCACCGGCAGTGTGACGGCGCTCCGGTGATGGTGGTGGAGCAATTCCGGCAGGGCTTCGCCTAAGCGCTGCAGAAAACCGATCTAGAGGAGAAACTATGCACCGGTGGAACGGGTAGCACGTGGCCGGAAATTCTATCCAAAAACCACCCAATCCACTAGTATATATAGGAGGAGAGGAGAGGAGAGGCAGCCAAGTCCTTTGGTTCGGCCGAAATAGGATGTGGGAAGCAATCCTACTTCACCTCCAATCCTAGTTGGAGTAGGATTGCCTCCTATTGGCTGATTTTCCACTTTTTGCTTTAGGACTTTCTCTCCTGCGCCATGGGCCTTTGTGGCTGTTTTCCCAGCCCACTAAGGGCTGGTTATTATTCTCCCACAGCCCATGGACCTCTTGGGGTCGAAATACCCCTCCCGGAGGCCTCCAGGTACACTACCGGCACTCCCGGTACACTCCCGGCACTCCCGATACACTACCGATGAGCCCGAAACTTTTTCGGAAACCAATCTGGGACTTCCTATATATGAATCTTTACCTCCGGACCATTCCGGAGCTCCTCGTGACGTCTGGGATCTCATCCGGGACTCCAAACAAACTTCAGTCACCACCATACATAACTCTACACTACCGAAACGTCACCGAACCTTAAGTGTGCAGACCCTGCGGGTTCGAGAACTATGTAGACATGACCGAGACACCTCTACGGTCAATAACCAATGGCGGGACCTAGACGTCCACATTGGTTCCTACATATTCTACGAAGATCTTTATCGGTCGAACCTCTATGTCAAGGATTCAGTTAATCCCGTATAACGTTCCCTTTGTTCTTCGGTATGTTACTTGCCCGAGATTGATTCGTCGGTATCTCCATACCTAGTCAACCTCGTTACCGGCAAGTATCTTTACTCGTTCCGTAATACAAGATCCCGCAACTAACAATTAGTCACATTGCTTGCAAGGCTTATTGTGATGTTGTATTTCCGAGTGGGCCCTGAGATACCTCTCCGTCACACGGAGTAACAAATCCCAGTCTCGATCCATGCCAACTCAACAGACACCATCGGAGATACCTGTAGAGCACCTTTATAGTCACCCAGTTACGTTGTGACGTTTGATACACACAAGGCACCCCTCCGATATCCATGAGTTGCATGATATCATAGTCATAGGAACGCATACTTGACATGCGGAAAACAGTAGCAATAAACTGACACGATCATATGCTACGTTTGTAGTTTGGGTCTTGTCCATCACATCATTCTCCTAATGATGTGATCCCGTTATCAAATGACATCCCATGTCCATGGTTAGGAAACCTTAACCATCCTTTGATCAACGAGCTAGTCCATTAGAGGCATACTAGGGACATGGTTTTGTCTATGTATCCACACATGCATTTAAGTCTCCGATCAATACAATTATAGCATGGATAATAAACGATTATCATGAACAAGGAAATATGATAATAACTAATTTATTATTGCCTCTAGGGCATATTTCCAACAGATACGATCAACATGAAGATGTTTACCATGGATGACTAGTCCGTCTCTCGTGATGATCGGACACGGGCTAGTTGACATGGATCATGTGTCACTTAGATGACTAGAGAGTTGTCTATCTGAGTGCGAGTTCACTGAATAATTTGATTATGTGAGCTTAATTATCATGAACTTAGTCTAAAATTGCCTTTACTATCTATATTGTAGATCCAATGGCCAACGCAAATGTCAACCTCAATTTCAACGCGTTCCTAGAGAAAACCAAGCTGAAAGATGATGGAAGCAACTATGCGGACTGGGTCCGTGGCTTGAGGAGCATCCTCATAGCTTCCAAGAAATTGTATGTCCTTGATGCACCGCTAGGTGACCCACCCCTTCTCCCAGCAGAACAAGACGTTGCGAACGCTTGGCATTCTCGCTGCGATGATTACTCCCTTGTTCAGTGCGGCATGCTTTACAGTCTAGAACCGGGGCTCCAAAAGCGTTTTGAGCAACACGGATCATATGAGATGTTCCAGGAGCTGAAACTGGTTTTTCAGGCTCATGCCCGGGTCAAGAGATATGAAGTCTCCGACAAGTTCTTTAGCTGGAAGATGGAGGAGAACAGTTCTCTCAGTGAGCACATCCTCAAGATGTCTGGGCTTCACAACCGCTTGACTCAGCTGGAAGTTAACCTCCCGGATGACTCGGTCATTGACAGAATCCTCCAGTCGCTTCCACCTAGCTATAAGAGCTTTGTGATGAACTACAACATGCAGGGTATGGAGAAGTACATTCCCGAGTTGTACCCGATGCTGAAATCAGCGGAGGTCGAGATCAAAAAGGAGCATCAAGTGTTGATGGTGAACAAGACCACTAGTTTCAAGAAAGGCAAGGGTAAGAAGAAATTCAAGAAGGACGACAAAGCTGTTGCCGTGCCCGGTAAGCAAGTTGCCGGGAAGAAGAAGAACAAGAATGGACCCAAGCCTGAGACTGAGTGTTTCTATTGTAAGGGTACCGGTCATTGGAAGCGGAACTGCCCCAAGTACTTAGCGGATAAGAAGGACGACAACATTAAAGGTATATGTGATATACTTGTTATTGATGTGTACTTGACCAGCGCTCGTAGTAGCTCCTGGGTATTTGATACCGGTGTAGTTGCTCACATTTGTAACTCCAAGCAGGAGCTGCGGAATAAGCGGAGGCTGGCCAAGGACGAGGTGACGATGCACGTCGGGAATGGTTCCAAGGTCGATGTGATCACCGTCGGCACGCTACCTCTACATATACCTTCGGGATTAGTTTTAAACCTCAATAATTGTCATTTAGTACCAGCTTTGAGCATGAACATTGTATCTGGATCTCGCTTGATGCGAGATGGCTACTCATTTAAATCTGAGAATAATGGTTGTTCTATTTATATGAGAGAAATGTTTTATGCTCATGCCCCGCTGGTCAATGGTTTATTTTTGATGAATCTCGAACGTGATGTTACACATGTCCATAGTGTGAGTACCAAAAAGTGTAAAGTTGATAACGATAGTCCCACTTACATGTGGCACTGCCGTCTTGGTCATATTGGTGTCAAACGCATGAAGAAGCTCCATGCTGATGGACTTTTGGAGTCACTTGATTTCGAATCATTTGACACGTGCAAACCATGCCTCATGGGCAAGATGACCAAGACTCCGTTTTGTGGAACAATGGAGCGAGCAACTGACTTGTTGGAGATAATACGTACCGATATATGCGGTCCAATGAGCGTCGAGGCTCGCGGTGGCTATCGTTATGTTCGCACCCTCACTGATGACTTGAGTAGATATGGTTATGTCTACTTAATGAAACACAAGTCTGAAACCTTTGAAAGGTTCAAGGAATTTCAGAGTGAGGTCGAGAATCAACGTGACAGGAAAATAAAATGCCTATGATCTGATCGTGGCGGAGAGTATTTAAGTCATGAGTTTGGCATGCACCTTAGGAAATGTGGAATTGTTTCACAACTCACGCCGCCCGACACACCTCAGTGAAATGGTGTGTCTGAACGTCGTAATCGCACTCTATTGGACATGGTGCGATCTATGATGTCTCTTACCGACTTACCGCTATCATTTTGGGGATATGCATTAGAGACTGCCGCATTCACTTTAAATAGGGCACCGTCTAAATCCGTTGAGACGACACCGTATGAATTATGGTTTGGAAAGAAACCTAAGCTGTCGTTTCTAAAAGTTTGGGGATGTGATGCTTATGTGAAGAAACTTCAACCTGAGAAGCTCGAACCCAAAGCGGAAAAGTGCGTCTTCATAGGATATCCCAAAGAGACTATTGGGTATACCTTCTACCTACGATCCGAGGGCAAAGTCTTTGTTTCAAAGAATGGATCCTTTCTTGAGAAAGAGTTTCTCTCGAAAGAAGTAAGTGGGAGGAAAATAGAACTTGATGAGGTAATTGTACCTCCACTCGAACCGGAGAGTAGCGCAGCACGGGAAGTTGTTTCTGTGGAGCCTACACCGGCTAGAGAGGAAGTTAATGATGATGATCATGAAGCTTCAGATCAAGTTGCTATCCGATGGTCCACTAGGACACGTTCCGCACCAGAGTGGTACGGCAATCCTTTTCTAGAGATCATGTTGTTGGACAACGGTGAACCTTCGAACTATGAAGAAGCGATTGCGGGCCCGGATTCTGACAAATGGCTTGAGGCCATGAAATCCGAGATAGGATCCATGTATGAGAAAAAAGTATGGACTTTGGTGGACTTGCCTAATGATAAGCGAGCCATTGAAAACAAATGGATCTTTAAGAAAAAGACTGACGCGGACGGTAATGTGACCGCCTATAAAGCTCGGCTTGTCGCTAAGGGTTATCGACAAGTTCAAGGAGTTGACTACGATGAGACTTTCTCACCCGTAGCGATGCTGAAGTCTGTCCGAATCATGTTAGCAGCTGCCGCATTTTATGATTATGAGATCTGGCAAATGGACGTCAAAACGGCATTCCTTAATGGCTTCCTCAAGGAAGAGTTGTATATGATGCAGCCGAAAGGTTTTGTCGATCCTAAAGATGCTAACAAGGTATGCAAGCTCCAGCGCTCCATCTATGGGCTGGTGCAAGCATCTCGGAGTTGGAACATTCGCTTTAATGAGGTGATTAAAGCGTTTGGGTTTGTACAGGTTTATGGAGAACCCTGTATTTACAAGAAAGTGAGTGGAAGCTCTATAGCATTTCTTATACTGTATGTGGATGACATGTTGATAATGGGAAATAATATAGAACTCTTGGAAAGTATAAAGGCCTACTTGAATAAGTGTTTTTCAATAAAGGACCTTGGAGAAGCTGCTTACATATTAGGCATTAAGATCTATAGAGATAGATCGAGACGCCTCATTGGTCTTTCACAAAGCACATACCTTGAAAAGATATTGAAGAAGTTCAATATGGATCAGTCCAAGAAGGGGTTCTTGCCTGTGTTGCAAGGTGTGAGATTGAGTACGACTCAATGCCCGACCACGGCAAAGGATAGAGAAGAGATGAGTGTCATCCCCTATGCTTCAGCCATAGGCTCTATCATGTATGCCATGCTGTGTACCAGACCTGATGTGAACCTTGGCATAAGTTTGGTAGGGAGGTACCAAAGTGATCCCGGAGCGGAACACTGGACAGCGGTCAAGAATATCCTGAAATACCTGAAAAGGACAAAGGACCATGAGATTGTATCGTTTCCTTAGACCATGAGATTGTGTAACTCCCGGATATTGTAGGAATGCTTTGGGTGTGCATAACGTCACAACGTAACTGGGTGGCTATAAAGGTACGCTACGGGTATCTCCGAAAGTGTCTGTTTGGTTGACACGAATCGAGACTGGGATTTGTCACTCCGTGTGACGGAGTGGTATCTCTGGGCCCACTCGGTAAGACATCATCATAATGAGCTCAATGTGACTAAGGAGTTAGCCACGGGATGTTGTATTGCGGAACGAGTAAAGAGACGTGCCGATAACGAGATTGAACAAGGTATAGGGATATCGATGATCGAATCTCGGGCAAGTACCATACCGATAGACAAAGGGAATTGTATACGGGATTGATTGAATCCTTGACATCGTGGTTCATCCGATGAGATCATCGTGGAGTACGTGGGAGCCAACATGGGTATCCAGATCCCGCTGTTGGTTATTGACCGGAGAGGTGTCTCGGTCATGTCTACGTGTCTCTCGAACCCGTAGGGTCTACACACTTAAGGTTCGATGACGCTAGGGTTATAGGGAAATAGTGTACGTGGTTACCGAAAGTTTTTCGGAGTCCCGGATGAGATCCCGGACGTCACGAGGAGTCCCGGAATGGTCCGGAGACGAAGATTGATATATAGGAAGTGAGGTTTTGGTTACCGGAAGTGTTCCGGGTGTCACCGGTAGTGTACCGGGACCACCGGAAGGGTTCCGGGGGTCCACCAAGTGGGCCTACCAGCCCTGGAAGGTTCCAATGGCCAAGAGTGGGAGGGATCCAGACCCTAGGTGGGTTGGTGCGCCTCCCACCCCAGCCCAAGGCGCAGCAAGGGTGGAGGGGGCAAACCCTAGGCTTAGATGGGCCTTAAGGCCCACCCTAGGGCGCCTCCACCTTTCCCTGACCTGGCCGCCGGCCAGATGCCATCTGGTGGCTGCCACCAGCCCCTAGGGTGGAACCCTAGGGCGCAGCACCTCTCCTCCCCTCCCCCTATATATAGTGGTGGTATTTGGGGCTGCACAACACACGAGTTCATATCCTCCCAGGCGCAACCCTACCTCCTCTTCTGCTCGTTCTCCGTAGCGCTTAGCGAAGCTCTGTCGGAGTACCATGCAGCTCCACCGCCACCACGTCGTCGTGTTGCCGGAGCTCTCCCTCAACCTCTCCTCCCTCCTTGCTGGATCAAGGCGTAGGAGACGTCACCAGGCTGCACGTGTGTTGAACGCGGAGGTGCCGTCCGTTCGGCACTTGATCGGATCTACCGCGATCTGAATCGCTGCGAGTACGACTCCATCAACCGCGTTCTAGCAACGCTTCCGCTTAGCGATCTTCAAAGGTATGAAGATCCAAGCTCTCCCCGCTCGTTTGCTGGTTTCTCCATAGATAGATCTTGGTGACACGTAGGAAATTTTTGATTTACTACTACGTCTCCCAACAGCTCGGCGATTTGAATTGCGAAGACGTTCGACTACACCAACCGCGTTTCTTAACGCTTCCCGCTCAGCGATCTACAAGGGTACGTAGATCAACTCCCCCTCTCGTAGATGCTCATCACCATGGATAGGTTTGCGTGTGCATAGGAATTTTTTTTCCATGCAATGTTCCCCAACAATGGCTCCGTATATCAAGCAACACAACAATATTCTATGCTACAAACACCCGGAGAAGTCTGACGACTGGATTACACATGAACAAACAGTGACTTTTGCTGGTTGGTTGCAGACACGTCTCATGCATGACAACACTGTTGAAGATGACCTGTACTTGCTGTCCAAGTTACCATCTTCGACTATATTGACTTTCAAAGGTTACAAAATAAATGGGAATACATTTTACACGATTTCCCAAGATAAAAAGAGCGCCAACCAAAACAGTGGTGTCCGCTTTGATGCAACAAATATCAATGGGCCAAAGGACACATATTATGGTTACATAGAGGAGATAGGGGAACTTGACTATGGACTTGATTTTTAGGTCCCTTTGTTTAGGTGCAAATGGGTCAATCTGATAGGAGGTAGGGTAAAGGAAGACCCACAGTACGGAATGACAACAGTGGATCTCAACAACCTTGGGTACGCAAACGAACCATTCGTCCTAGCCAATGATGTGGCGCAGGTTTTCTATGTGAAGGACATGTCTACCAAGCCGAGAAAAAGAAAAGATAAGGAAGCAAATACATCATGCGATGAGCCAAAGCGCCACATAGTTCTTTCAGGGAAAAGAAACATAGTGGGAGTGGAGGACAAGACAGACATGTCAGAAGATTATGAAAAGTTTCATGAAATTGCTCCCTTCACAGTGAATGTTGACCCGAGCATCAAGTTAAACGATGAAGATTGTTCACGGTTACGACGCAAAGGGACACACACGAAGAAAAAGTTTTATACCCAAAGATCCCACTCTAGGATGTGACCAGCTTCACTAGTTAGTTTCTAGACTTATATATATCTAGAAAGTCCAGCTTCGGACAAACCGAATGGAATCTTTGTAATAGTAGTGTACTTATGTGTTTTGTGCATTCGGTATGCACCATTCGAAGGCAAGCCATCAATTTTCAACCCTTTCTGACTTCATTTGCTATTTTTCATGCATTTACTGATTTTTTGAGGTAAATGACCCTGAAATTGATAAGCACTACAAATGAACTCTGAAAAGGTTGAAAGTTGGAATGGTATCATCATTTCACTCACATAGCATGTGCTAAAACGTTGAGAGGGGTACGGCAAAAACTGGATGCACTTCGCGTACAAAATGGACAATCTCTTTCGAACTATGAGGGTTTTAGACGACAACTCGTTTGTTACAAAGGCATTTCATTTTTTTAAACTTGTTTCAACTGTGGAGGACAAGACAGACATGTCAGAAGATTATGAAAAGTTTCATGAAATTGCTCCCTTCACAGTGAATGTTGACCCGAGCATCAAGTTAAACGATGAAGATTGTTCACGGTTACGACGCAAAGGGACACACACGAAGAAAAAGTTTTATACCCAAAGATCCCACTCTAGGATGTGACCAGCTTCACTAGTTAGTTTCCAGACTTATATATATCTAGAAAGTCCCGCTTCGGACAAACCGAATGGAATCTTTGTAATAGTAGTGTACTTATGTGTTTTGTGCATTTGGTATGCACCATTCGAAGGAAAGCCATCAATTTTCAACCCTTTCTGACTTCATTTGCTATTTTTCATACATTTACTGATTTTTTGAGCTAAATGACCCTGAAATTGATAAGCACTATAAATGAACTCTGAAAAGGTTGAAAGTTGGCAGAGTATCGTCATTTCACCCACATAGCATGTGCTAAAAAGTTCAGAGGGTTACGGCAAAAACTGGATGCACTTCGTGTACAAAATGGACAATCTCTTTCGAAGTATCGGTGTTTCAAATGAAAACTCGTCTGTTACAAAGGCATTTGATTTTTTAAACTTATTTCAACTCCAGACCTTTTGTGTGTTTAGTATGCACCATTCGAAGCCATGTCATCAGTTTTCAACCCTTCCTGACTTCATTTGCTATTTTTCATGCATTTATTGATTTTTTGAGCTAAATGACCCTAAAATTGAAAAGCACTACAAATGAACTCTGAAAAGGTTGAAAGTTGGCATGGTATCATCATTTCACCCACATACCATGTGGTAAAAAGTTGAGAGGGTTACGGCAAAAATTGGATGCACTTCGTGTACAAAATGGACAATCTCTTTCAAAGTATCAGGGTTTCACACGAAAACTCGTCTGTTACTAAGGCATTTAATTTTTTAAATAACTTAAGAATTCAAAACTGAATATAATGATAAAACATGCTAATATTAAACAACGAAAAAAGAATCACTAAAAAAATCTACTTTTAAAATAAAGTTATTCACAAACTAGTGATTCACATAAATTTTAAATAATTCAAATTTAAACTATTCAAATTTGAAAACTACTGGCACTAACAGAAAGTTATAATTTTTTGTACCTAAAGCAAAAAGATTCACAAATAAACTCTAAATAAAGCAAAACAGAACTCAGAAACAAAAGAAAATAAATAAAGCATATATTTTTTAAAAAGCCCGCCTATTGGGCTGTTAGGGCATGACCTATACGGCCCAAGTAGGCCCACTGGGCGGGAGAGGTGTGGTAGGCCCAGTAGGCCTGCATTAGAGAGGAGCTCGCCATGGTAGCCGAGGCGGGGCTTATAAACCGGTGCGAGCTCCTCTCCACTAGCGAGGTGGGACTAAAAATTTCAATACGGGAAGCCAGGCCTTTAGTCGCGGTTGGTGCCACCAACCGCGACTAAAGGCCCCCCTTTAGTCTCGGTTGGAGCCACCAACCGTGACTAAAGGTGAATTTCACCAGCCGAAGCGGGCCTACTCTACTCTACCCTCTCTTAATAACACATTGTACCTAGGACCTACGTACTCCTATCTCGTAGGACCTACTCTACCCTCTCTTCGGTACAATAGCATAAAACAAGATAGGCCCTGACTCTCCATTATGGAGAACGGAGATCATCCTATCTCCCATTATTGGCCTACGCACAATGTTTCTTCCAAGTAGCTCTATATGATTGAGCATACATTTTTTCCAGTCTTTGATTGTCATGAATCCATCAGTTTTAGAAATCCGGTATGGACAGGAGTGATGCGTAGGCTGACCTGGCCATGGTATCCCTAAGCTCGTAACAACAACGCGACCTCTCGGAAACATCATATGAGGTACACAATCCTCCGGGATTTTCTGTTTAAAAACATAGTAATAACTTTGTACTTAGCAATGTAGTTTAGTTTTAGAAGAATTTTATGCAAAAGATGCACGACTGTCGTAATAGTAGACTTAAAATCTTACCATGCAATCTTCATGGATGTTACCGTAGTTCACCACGTGCACTAGTGGCACATATTGACCATAATGTGTAGGAGTTTGATAATAGCTATTGTACTTCTCAAAATGACTAAGAAATGTGGTAAGCTGATCTTTCTCCTTATAAGTTAATTCTGCTTCATCACTGTAGTAGTAGGTTCTGTCTACCATCTTCCGTACATTTTTTGAAGAATGAAAATAAGCTGTCAATGCAAATAAGTTGTCAACTATTTTTAAATAAACAATATAAATTACTTAATAAATATGGTGAGAAACTCACATAATGGTAGAACTGGAAGCGTCTGCATATCGACCGAGATGTCGATATTACCTTCAATTTCATCTTGCAGACGAATATCAAAGATGATAACAATATTAGGATCAAATGCATAAGCCTTGCATAGTGCTTGCCAATTTTAGCATTCAAAATAGCAATAGGTGTCTGCATGGTACAGTTTCACCGCAAAAGTAAAACCATGCTCAGTCCTCAAGTCAACTATCTTTACCTAAATATCTTTTTTAGTATTGAAACCAATCTTATCCAAGACAACAATTCTTGCATGGCAGGGGATACGCTAGTAGAACAGTAAAAAATTAAAATTAATTATAAATTGAAGCAAAAGAGGTAGAAGTTATGCTTAATTACGAAAAAAGACTTGTCATTCTGACTTACTGTATCCATTTCGAAGGTCTCATCCAGCATGATGCTGAAGCGCCTACCATCAACTAGGAAAGTCTTGTCACATAGGCCATGCTCGTCTTCGCAATATTCGCACATACCGAATTCACTTTCGTCGTCAGACATTTCCTATGTTCATAGTTGAAACATTTAAAATCGATCGAAGGAAGCTACGAGAAAATTGATCAACACACATATCACTATTACTCAATATGCAACGGGTTGACTTTAGGTCTGTCAAGTATTTCCTTCCTAAACTCTCGTCTCACGTATATGGTGGGCACTCCCTCTGATATTGCGACCATCGGTGATGGTGGCTCCTCCATTCGTCCCAGAGTGCATTACACCAAAATGTCTCGCACACTCAAACGAAGGAGAAGCGACCCCCACAACAACAGTCGGGATTCTTCCTCTCTCTCGCTCATATATATATATATATATAAGACAGACAAGGAGGAATGGAGAAACTCTCCCTCACTAATACATACATATATATATATAAGACACTGTCCCTCACTACAAGACACATAAGGAGCCGAAACAGACCTAAAGTCAACCCGTTTCATATATCAAGAAATGACATAGAAAAAATTCCCTATGTTTTACCGAAATGACTTGCAAATCACAAATACATTTATAATGAACTCGAATATAATATCACTAATACATCATCCCGAATAAGCCAGTTCAAGAATTACGACACACTTTGGATCCTAATGCGTGTGTGACTTTCGTTCCGTCAAGGCTTTCCTTAAGTAACTCTCATATCTCATGGTGTGTTGGTGTGCTCTCTCTCACACTGATATGGTGGTTTATATATGTTGGTGGGCACTTTCTCACAATAATAGTTTGACCACTGGTGATGGACGCCCCCCTCTTCTCTTCTTGCGCAATATATCGACGAGTATATCGCAAACAAGAGAACAAAGAGGAGGCGCCCCCCACGACAACAGTCGGGATTCCTCCATCAAGAACACACATGAAAGTACACAAGGAGCAATGACACACCGAAGGTCACACACGCATTATACCGATAAAATAGCACAAATACATTAATATTTATAATGAACTCGAATATAATATCACTAATACATCATCCCGAATAATCCAGTTAATGCATCATCAAATATTGACTAATACATCTCAAATATTATCATATAAGATCACTAATATAGATCGAATATCCTAGAATCCAAAGTGGAGGACGGTGAACTCGGTTCACTAGCGGTCTCTGAGTCGCCGACGGTGGACACCCAAAGATAAGGAACCATCACGGGATCATAACTCGGGTGAGATCCCTGAAGGATCTGTCAGGTATTGTCGAACTGAGCGTCCAACACCGCCATGTAGCTACGGACGTGCTCGTCCTCCTCCCTGACACGACGATGTACCACCTTCGTGGGTGCCCGCTCCCTCCGCATCAAAAGTGGCCCGCGTGATCGCCACCACAGAAGGTCGGGGTCGACGACGAGACCTGGATTCCTCACCAACCTCTGAGCCCGGGAAGGTAGCACCTCCCAGTGCCAGCCCGGCGGAGCCCAGTCCTAGACATGGCGCCTATCAAGAAGGCTCTCGCGAACTACTCGACGACGAGGATGCGGGCCGGGCATCGTCGACAAATTCCTATGAGAATGTTTTCTTATCGTTTAATCACTAATTTTTCATAAAACCCAATTTTTTTCATCATTAACATACTAATCTAACATAAACATTCATCATAAACATACTAATGTAACATAAACATTCATCATAAACATACTAATCTAACATACACATTCATCATAAACATACTAATCTAATATAAACATTCATCGTAAAAAAATCTGTAATCTAACATACACATACTAATCTAACATAAACATTCATCATATAAAAAATCAACATATATTTAAAAAAAATTGCAAGGAGACGGGGCGGTGACGGGGCGGCGATGGGGGAGGGGCGGCGGGGGAGGCGACGGGGGAGGGGCGGTGACGGGAGCGGGGCGACGATGAGGGCGACGGGGGAGGCGGCAACGGGGGAGAGGCGGCGACAGGGGCGGCAGGGGCGGCGACGAAGGCGGGGCGGTGATAGGGAAGGCGACGGGGACGGGGCGACGACGAGGAGGGGGATGATGAAGGCGGGGGCGACGACGGGGAGGCGACGACAACAGCAGGGACAGCGACGGGGAGACGAGGAGGGCAATGAAAACTACGAAATTTCCTAAGTGCTTCTTATATAGAAGAAGCATTGGTCCCGGTTGGTGGAATCAACCAGGACCAATGCCCACCTTTAGTCCCGGTTGGTGCCACCAACCGGGACCAAAGCCCTCTTTTCAGCAGCCCAAAGGGCGGGAAACAGGGACCTTTGGTCCCGGTTGGTGGCACCAACCAGGACTAAAGGGGGGCATTGGTCCCGGTTGGTGCCACCAACCGGGACCAATGGTCTCTTTTCGTCGGCCAGCGGGGAAGCAGTAGATGTTTACTCCCACCTCGTTAGTCGAGGGGGGACAACACCTGTTTATAAGCCCCGATGCGCTTGACCTGTCAAGCTCCTCTCATAGTGAAAATAAATGCCCTTATACACGAAATTTTACCTAAATTCAAAATGCTAGTTAGATGCCTAACTAGCACCTTGCATTTAGGTTGAATTTCACTCTAAGCGCATCTATTTTCACTTTTGCTATTTTTATGTTATTTATTTGCTATTTTTCCTGCTATTTAATATTAAATTTTTTAACATATTATATTCAATTTGGTAATTTTTAGGTTTTATATAATTTTAGTTTCAAAAGTACTAGAGGTTTATAATTTTAGTTATTGATTTTTTCGAGCTAAATGACCCTGAAATTGGTTACAAAAGGCATTTCATCGGTTACAAAAGGCATTTCATCGGTTACAAAAGGCATCGGTTACAAGGAGCTAAATGACGGAAACTCATCGGTTACAAAAGGCATTTCATTTTCTTGAACTTATTTGAACTCCAGGCTTATTGTGTGTTCAAAATGCACCATTCAAAGCCACATCATCAATTTTCAACCCTTTCTGACTTCATTTGGTATTTTTCATGCAGTTATTGATTTTTTTTGAGCTAAATGACCCTGAAATTGAAAAGCACTACAAATGAACTCTAAAAAGGTTGAAAGTTGGCATTGGTATCATAATTTCACCCACATAGCATATGCTAAAAAGTTGAGAGGGTTACGGCAAAAGCTGGATGCACTTTGTGTACAAAACGGACAGTCGCTTTCGAAGTTTCACGGTTCCGGACGGAAACTCAAGGGTTGCAAAAGGCATTTCATTTTCTTGAGCTTATTTGAACTCCAGGATTTTTGTGTGTTCAAAATGCATCATTCAAAGTCACATCATCAATTTTCAACCCTTCCCGACATCATTTGTTATTTTTCATGCAGTTATTTATTTTTTGAGCTAAATGACCCTGAAATTGGAAAGCACTACAAATGAACTCTGAAAAGGTCAAAACTTGGCATGGTATCATAATTTCACCCACATAGAATGTGCTAAAAAGTTGAGACGGTTACGGCAAAAGCTGGATGCACTTCGTGTACAAAACGGACAATCTCTTTCGAAGTATCAGGGTTCCACACAAAAATTCATCGGCTACAAAAGGCATTTCATTTTCTTGACCTTATTTGAACTCTAGGATTTTTATGTGTTCAAAATGCACCATTCAAAGCCACATCATCAATTTTCAACCCTTTGTGACTTCATTTGGTATTTTTCATGCAGTTATTGATTTTTTGAGCTAAATGACCCTGAAATTGAAAAGCACTACAAATGAACTCTGAAAAGGTTGAAACTTGGCATGGTATCATCATTTCACCTGCATAGCATGTGCTAAAAAGTTGAGAGGGTTACGGCAAAAGCTGGATGCACTTCGTCTACAAAACGGAGAGTCTCTTTCGAAGTAACAGGGTTCCGGACGGAAACTCATCGGTTACAAAAGGCATTTAATTTTCTTGAACTTATTTGAACTCTTGGATTTTTGTGTGTTCAAAATGCACCATTCAAAGCAACATCATCAATTTTCAACCCTTCCCGACATCATTTGTTATTTTTCATGCAGTTATTGATTTTTTTCTAGCTAAATGACCCTAAAATTGGAAATCACTACAAATGAACTCTGAAAAGGTTGAAAGTTGGCATGGTATCATCATTTCTCCCACATAGCATGTGCTAAAAAGTTGAGAGGGTTACGGCAAAAGCTGGATGCACTTCGTGTACAAAACGGACAACCTCTTTCGAAGTATCAAGGTTTCGGACGGAAACTCATCAGTTACAAATGGCATTTCATTTTCTTGAACTTATTTGAAATCCAGGCTTTTTGTGTTTTCAAAATGCACCATTCAAAGCCACATCATCAATTTTCAACCCTTCCCGACATCATTTGTTATTTTTCATGCAGTTATTGAATTTTTTGAGCTAGATGACCCTAAAATTGGAAAGCACTACAAATGAACTCTGAAAAGGTTGAAAGTTGGCATGGTATCATCATTTCTCCCACATAGCATGTGCTAAAAAGTTGAGACGGTTACGGCAAAAGCTGGATGCACTTCGTGTACAAAACGGACAGTCTCTTTCCAAGTATCAGGGTGCCGGACGGAAACTCATCGGTTACAAAAGGCATTTCATTTTCTTGAACTTATTTGAACTCCAGGATTTTTGTGTTTTCAAAATGCACCATTCAAAGCCACATCATCAATTTTTAACTCTTTCTGACTTCATTTGGTATTTTTCATGCAGTTATTGATTTTTTGAGTTAAATGACCCTAAAATTGAAAAGCACTACAAATGAACTATGAAAAGGTTGAAAGTTGGCATGGTATCATCATTTATCCCACATAGCATGTGCTAAAAAGTTGAGAGGGTTACGGCAAAAGCTGGAAGCACTTCGTGTACAAAACGGACAGCCTCTTCCGAAGTATCAAGGTTCCGAACGGAAACTCATCGGTTACAAATGGCATTTGATTTTCTTGAACTTATTTGAAATCCAGGCTTTTTGTGTTTTCAAAATGCACCATTCAAAGCCACATCATCAATTTTCAACCCTTCCCGACATCATTTGTTATTTTTCATGCAGTTATTGATTTTTTGAGCTAAATGATCCTGAAATTGAAAAGCACTACAAATGAACTCTAAAAAGGTTGAAAGTTGGCATGGTATCATCATTTCACCCGCATAGCATGTGCTAAAAAGTTGAGAGGGTTACGATAAAAGCTGGATGCACTTCGTGTACAAAACGGACAGTCTCTTTTGAAGTATCAGGGTTTCGGACATAAACTCATCTGTTACAAAAGGCATGTCATTTTCTTGAACTTATTTGAACTCCAGGCTTTTTGTGTGTTAAAAATGCACCATTCAAAGCCACATCATCAATTTTCAACCCTTTTCATTTGTTATTTTTCATGAGTTATTGATTTTTTTTAGCTAAATGACCCTGAAATTGAAAGCACTACAAATGAACTCTGAAAAGGTTGAAAGTTGGCATGGTATCATAATTTCACCCACATAGAATGTGCTAAAAAGTTGAGACGGTTACGGCAAAAGCTGGATGCACTTCGTGTACAAAACGGACAATCTCTTTCGAAGTATCAGGGTTCCAAACAAAAATTCATCGGTTACAAAAGGCATTTCATTTTCTTGACCTTATTTGAACTCTAGGATTTTTATGTGTTCAAAATGCACCATTCAAAGCCACATCATCAATTTTCAACCCTTTGTGACTTCATTTGGTATTTTTCATGCAGTTATTGATTTTTTGAGCTAAATGACCCTGAAATTGAAAAGCACTACAAATGAACTCTGAAAAGGTTGAAACTTGGCATGGTATCATCATTTCACCTGCATAGCATGTGCTAAAAAGTTGAGAGGGTTACGGCAAAAGCTGGATGCACTTCGTCTACAAAACGGAGAGTCTCTTTCGAAGTAACAGGGTTCCGGACGGAAACTCATCGGTTACAAAAGGCATTTAATTTTCTTGAACTTATTTGAACTCTTGGCTTTTTGTGTGTTCAAAATGCACCATTCAAAGCAACATCATCAATTTTCAACCCTTCCCGACATCATTTGTTATTTTTCATGCAGTTATTGATTTTTTTCTAGCTAAATGACCCTAAAATTGGAAATCACTACAAATGAACTCTGAAAAGGTTGAAAGTTGGCATGGTATCATCATTTCTCCCACATAGCATGTGCTAAAAAGTTGAGAGGGTTACGACAAAAGCTGGATGCACTTCGTGTACAAAACGGACAACCTCTTTCGAAGTATCAAGGTTTCGGACGGAAACTCATCAGTTACAAATGGCATTTCATTTTCTTGAACTTATTTGAAATCCAGGCTTTTTGTGTTTTCAAAATGCACCATTCAAAGCCACATCATCAATTTTCAACCCTTCCCAACATCATTTGTTATTTTTCATGCAGTTATTGATTTTTTTGAGCTAAATGACCCTAAAATTGGAAAGCACTACAAATGAACTCTGAAAAGGTTGAAAGTTGGCATGGTATCATCATTTCTCCCACATAGCATGTGCTAAAAAGTTGAGACGGTTACGGCAAAAGCTGGATGCACTTCGTGTACAAAACGGACAGTCTCTTTCCAAGTATCAGGGTGCCGGACGGAAACTCATCGGTTACAAAAGGCATTTCATTTTCTTGAACTTATTTGAACTCCAGGATTTTTGTGTTTTCAAAATGCACCATTCAAAGCCACATCATCAATTTTTAACTCTTTCTGACTTCATTTGGTATTTTTCATGCAGTTATTGATTTTTTGAGTTAAATGACCCTAAAATTGAAAAGCACTACAAATGAACTATGAAAAGGTTGAAAGTTGGCATGGTATCATCATTTATCCCACATAGCATGTGCTAAAAAGTTGAGAGGGTTACGGCAAAAGCTGGAAGCACTTCGTGTACAAAACGGACAGCCTCTTCCGAAGTATCAAGGTTCCGGACGGAAACTCATCGGTTACAAATGGCATTTGATTTTCTTGAACTTATTTGAAATCCAGGCTTTTTGTGTTTTCAAAATGCACCATTCAAAGCCACATCATCAATTTTCAACCCTTCCCGACATCATTTGTTATTTTTCATGCAGTTATTGATTTTTTGAGCTAAATGATCCTGAAATTGAAAAGCACTACAAATGAACTCTAAAAAGGTTGAAAGTTGGCATGGTATCATCATTTCACCCGCATAGCATGTGCTAAAAAGTTGAGAGGGTTACGATAAAAGCTGGATGCACTTCGTGTACAAAACGGACAGTCTCTTTTGAAGTATCAGGGTTTCGGACATAAACTCATCTGTTACAAAAGGCATGTCATTTTCTTGAACTTATTTGAACTCCAGGCTTTTTGTGTGTTAAAAATGCACCATTCAAAGTCACATCATCAATTTTCAACCCTTTTCATTTGTTATTTTTCATGAGTTATTGATTTTTTTTAGCTAAATGACCCTGAAATTGAAAGCACTACAAATGAACTCTGAAAAGGTTGAAAGTTGGCATGGTATCATAATTTCACCCACATAGAATGTGCTAAAAAGTTGAGACGGTTACGGCAAAAGCTGGATGCACTTCGTGTACAAAACGGACAATCTCTTTCGAAGTATCAGGGTTCCAGACAAAAATTCATCGGTTACAAAAGGCATTTCATTTTCTTGACCTTATTTGAACTCTAGGATTTTTATGTGTTCAAAATGCACCATTCAAAGCCACATCATCAATTTTCAACCCTTTGTGACTTCATTTGGTATTTTGCATGCAGTTATTGATTTTTTGAGCTAAATGACCCTGAAATTGAAAAGCACTACAAATGAACTCTGAAAAGGTTGAAACTTGGCATGGTATCATCATTTCACCTGCATAGCATGTGCTAAAAAGTTGAGAGGGTTACGACAAAAGCTGGATGCACTTCGTCTACAAAACGGAGAGTCTCTTTCGAAGTAACAGGGTTCCGGACGGAAACTCATCGGTTACAAAAGGCATTTAATTTGCTTGAACTTATTTGAACTCTTGGCTTTTTGTGTGTTCAAAATGCACCATTCAAAGCAACATCATCAATTTTCAACCCTTCCCGACATCATTTGTTATTTTTCATGCAGTTATTGATTTTTTTCTAGCTAAATGACCCTAAAATTGGAAATCACTACAAATGAACTCTGAAAAGGTTGAAAGTTGGCATGGTATCATCATTTCTCCCACATAGCATGTGCTAAAAAGTTGAGAGGGTTACGGCAAAAGCTGGATGCACTTCGTGTACAAAACGGACAACCTCTTTCGAAGTATCAAGGTTTCGGACGGAAACTCATCAGTTACAAATGGCATTTCATTTTCTTGAACTTATTTGAAATCCAGGCTTTTTGTGTTTTCAAAATGCACCATTCAAAGCCACATCATCAATTTTCAACCCTTCCCGACATCATTTGTTATTTTTCATGCAGTTATTGATTTTTTTTGAGCTAAATGACCCTAAAATTGGAAAGCACTACAAATGAACTCTGAAAAGGTTGAAAGTTGGCATGGTATCATCATTTCTCCCACATAGCATGTGCTAAAAAGTTGAGACGGTTACGGCAAAAGCTGGATGCACTTCGTGTACAAAACGGACAGTCTCTTTCCAAGTATCAGGGTGCCGGACGGAAACTCATCGGTTACAAAAGGCATTTCATTTTCTTGAACTTATTTGAACTCCAGGATTTTTGTGTTTTCAAAATGCACCATTCAAATCCACATCATCAATTTTTAACTCTGTCTGACTTCATTTGGTATTTTTCATGCAGTTATTGATTTTTTGAGTTAAATGACCCTAAAATTGAAAAGCACTACAAATGAACTATGAAAAGGTTGAAAGTTGGCATGGTATCATCATTTATCCCACATAGCATGTGCTAAAAAGTTGAGAGGGTTACGGCAAAAGCTGGAAGCACTTCGTGTACAAAACGGACAGCCTCTTCCGAAGTATCAAGGTTCCGGACGGAAACTCATCGGTTACAAATGGCATTTGATTTTCTTGAACTTATTTGAAATCCAGGCTTTTTGTGTTTTCAAAATGCACCATTCAAAGCCACATCATCAATTTTCAACCCTTCCCGACATCATTTGTTATTTTTCATGCAGTTATTGATTTTTTTTAGCTAAATGACCCTGAAATTGAAAGCACTACAAATGAACTCTGAAAAGGTTGAAAGTTGGCATGGTATCATAATTTCACCCACATAGAATGTGCTAAAAAGTTGAGACGGTTACGGCAAAAGCTGGATGCACTTCGTGTACAAAACGGACAATCTCTTTCGAAGTATCAGGGTTCCAGACAAAAATTCATCGGTTACAAAAGGCATTTCATTTTCTTGACCTTATTTGAACTCTAGGATTTTTATGTGTTCAAAATGCACCATTCAAAGCCACATCATCAATTTTCAACCCTTTGTGACATCATTTGGTATTTTTCATGCAGTTATTGATTTTTTGAGCTAAATGACCCTGAAATTGAAAAGCACTACAAATGAACTCTGAAAAGGTTGAAACTTGGCATGGTATCATCATTTCACCTGCATAGCATGTGCTAAAAAGTTGAGAGGGTTACGGCAAAAGCTGGATGCACTTCGTCTACAAAAGGGAGAGTCTCTTTCGAAGTAACAGGGTTCCTGACGGAAACTCATCGGTTACAAAAGGCATTTAATTTTCTTGAACTTATTTGAACTCTTGGCTTTTTGTGTGTTCAAAATGCACCATTCAAAGCAACATCATCAATTTTCAACCCTTCCCGACATCATTTGTTATTTTTCATGCAGTTATTGATTTTTTTCTAGCTAAATGACCCTAAAATTGGAAATCACTACAAATGAACTCTGAAAAGGTTGAAAGTTGGCATGGTATCATCATTTCTCCCACATAGCATGTGCTAAAAAGTTAAGAGGGTTACGGCAAAAGCTGGATGCACTTCGTGTACAAAACGGACAACCTGTTTCGAAGTATCAAGGTTTCGGACGGAAACTCATCAGTTACAAATGGCATTTCATTTTCTTGAACTTATTTGAAATCCAGGCTTTTTGTGTTTTCAAAATGCACCATTCAAAGCCACATCATCAATTTTCAACCCTTCCCGACATCATTTGTTATTTTTCATGCAGTTATTGATTTTTTTTGAGCTAAATGACCCTAAAATTGGAAAGCACTACAAATGAACTCTGAAAAGGTTGAAAGTTGGCATGGTATCATCATTTCTCCCACATAGCATGTGCTAAAAAGTTGAGACGGTTACGGCAAAAGCTGGATGCACTTCGTGTACAAAACGGACAGTCTCTTTCCAAGTATCAGGGTGCCGGAGGGAAACTCGTCGGTTACAAAAGGCATTTCATTTTCTTGAACTTATTTGAACTCCAGGATTTTTGTGTTTTCAAAATGCACCATTCAAAGCCACATCATCAATTTTTAACTCTTTCTGACTTCATTTGGTATTTTTCATGCAGTTATTGATTTTTTGAGTTAAATGACCCTAAAATTGAAAAGCACTACAAATGAACTATGAAAAGGTTGAAAGTTGGCATGGTATCATCATTTATCCCACATAGCATGTGCTAAAAAGTTGAGAGGGTTACGGCAAAAGCTGGAAGCACTTCGTGTACAAAACGGACAGCCTCTTCCGAAGTATCAAGGTTCCGGACGGAAACTCATAGGTTACAAATGGCATTTGATTTTCTTGAACTTATTTGAAATCCAGGATTTTTGTGTTTTCAAAATGCACCATTCAAAGCCACATCATCAATTTTCAACCCTTCCCGACATCATTTGTTATTTTTCATGCAGTTATTGATTTTTTGAGCTAAATGATCCTGAAATTGAAAAGCACTACAAATGAACTCTAAAAAGGTTGAAAGTTGGCATGGTATCATCATTTCACCCGCATAGCATGTGCTAAAAAGTTGAGAGGGTTACGATAAAAGCTGGATGCACTTCATGTACAAAACGGACAGTCTCTTTCGAAGTATCAGGGTTTCGGACATAAACTCATCTGTTACAAAAGGCATGTCATTTTCTTGAACTTATTTGAACTCCAGGCTTTTTGTGTGTTAAAAATGCACCATTCAAAGTCACATCATCAATTTTCAACCCTTTTCATTTGTTATTTTTCATGAGTTATTGATTTTTTTTAGCTAAATGACCCTGAAATTGAAAGCACTACAAATGAACTCTGAAAAGGTTGAAAGTTGGCATGGTATCATAATTTCACCCACATAGAATGTGCTAAAAAGTTGAGACGGTTACGGCAAAAGCTGGATGCACTTCGTGTACAAAACGGACAATCTCTTTCGAAGTATCAGGGTTCCAGACAAAAATTCATCGGTTACAAAAGGCATTTCATTTTCTTGACCTTATTTGAACTCTAGGATTTTTATGTGTTCAAAATGCACCATTCAAAGCCACATCATCAATTTTCAACCCTTTGTGACTTCATTTGGTATTTTTCATGCAGTTATTGATTTTTTGAGCTAAATGACCCTGAAAGTGAAAAGCACTACAAATGAACTCTGAAAAGGTTGAAACTTGGCATGGTATCATCATTTCACCTGCATAGCATGTGCTAAAAAGTTGAGAGGGTTACGGCAAAAGCTGGATGCACTTCGTCTACAAAACGGAGAGTCTCTTTCGAAGTAACAGGGTTCCGGACGGAAACTCATCGGTTACAAAAGGCATTTAATTTTCTTGAACTTATTTGAACTCTTGGCTTTTTGTGTGTTCAAAATGCACCATTCAAAGCAACATCATCAATTTTCAACCCTTCCCGACATCATTTGTTATTTTTCATGCAGTTATTGATTTTTTTCTAGCTAAATGACCCTAAAATTGGAAATCACTACAAATGAACTCTGAAAAGGTTGAAAGTTGGCATGGTATCATCATTTCTCCCACATAGCATGTGCTAAAAAGTTGAGAGGGTTACGGCAAAAGCTGGATGCACTTCGTGTACAAAACGGACAACCTCTTTCGAAGTATCAAGGTTTCGGACGGAAACTCATCAGTTACAAATGGCATTTCATTTTCTTGAACTTATTTGAAATCCAGGCTTTTTGTGTTTTCAAAATGCACCATTCAAAGCCACATCATCAATTTTCAACCCTTCCCGACATCATTTGTTATTTTTCATGCAGTTATTGATTTTTTTTGAGCTAAATGACCCTAAAATTGGAAAGCACTACAAATGAACTCTGAAAAGGTTGAAAGTTGGCATGGTATCATCATTTCTCCCACATAGCATGTGCTAAAAAGTTGAGACGGTTACGGCAAAAGCTGGATGCACTTCGTGTACAAAACGGACAGTCTCTTTCCAAGTATCAGGGTGCCGGACGGAAACTCATCGGTTACAAAAGGCATTTCATTTTCTTGAACTTATTTGAACTCCAGGATTTTTGTGTTTTCAAAATGCACCATTCAAATCCACATCATCAATTTTTAACTCTTTCTGACTTCATTTGGTATTTTTCATGCAGTTATTGATTTTTTGAGTTAAATGACCCTAAAATTGAAAAGCACTACAAATGAACTATGAAAAGGTTGAAAGTTGGCATGGTATCATCATTTATCCCACATAGCATGTGCTAAAAAGTTGAGAGGGTTACGGCAAAAGCTGGAAGCACTTCGTGTACAAAACGGACAGCCTCTTCCGAAGTATCAAGGTTCCGGACGGAAACTCATCGGTTACAAATGGCATTTGATTTTCTTGAACTTATTTGAAATCCAGGCTTTTTGTGTGTTCAAAATGCACCATTCAAAGCCACATCATCAATTTTCAACCCTTCCCGACATCATTTGTTATTTTTCATGCAGTTATTGATTTTTTTTTAGCTAAATGACCCTAAAATTGAAAGCACTACAAATGAACTCTGAAAAGGTTGAAAGTTGGCATGGTATCATAATTTCACCCACATAGAATGTGCTAAAAAGTTGAGACGGTTACGGCAAAAGCTGGATGCACTTCGTGTACAAAACGGACAATCTCTTTCGAAGTATCAGGGTTCCAGACAAAAATTCATCGGTTACAAAAGGCATTTCATTTTCTTGACCTTATTTGAACTCTAGGATTTTTATGTGTTCAAAATGCACCATTCAAAGCCACATCATCAATTTTCAACCCTTTGTGACTTCATTTGGTATTTTTCATGCAGTTATTGATTTTTTGAGCTAAATGACCCTGAAATTGAAAAGCACTACAAATGAACTCTGAAAAGGTTGAAACTTGGCATGGTATCATCATTTCACCTGCATAGCATGTGCTAAAAAGTTGAGAGGGTTACGGCAAAAGCTGGATGCACTTCGTCTACAAAAGGGAGAGTCTCTTTCGAAGTAACAGGGTTCCGGACGGAAACTCATCGGTTACAAAAGGCATTTAATTTTCTTGAACTTATTTGAACTCTTGGCTTTTTGTGTGTTCAAAATGCACCATTCAAAGCAACATCATCAATTTTCAACCCTTCCCGACATCATTTGTTATTTTTCATGCAGTTATTGATTTTTTTCTAGCTAAATGACCCTAAAATTGGAAATCACTACAAATGAACTCTGAAAAGGTTGAAAGTTGGCATGGTATCATAATTTCTCCCACATAGCATGTGCTAAAAAGTTAAGAGGGTTACGGCAAAAGCTGGATGCACTTCGTGTACAAAACGGACAACCTGTTTCGAAGTATCAAGGTTTCGGACGGAAACTCATCAGTTACAAATGGCATTTCATTTTCTTGAACTTATTTGAAATCCAGGCTTTTTGTGTTTTCAAAATGCACCATTCAAAGCCACATCATCAATTTTCAACCCTTCCCGACATCATTTGTTATTTTTCATGCAGTTATTGATTTTTTTGAGCTAAATGACCCTAAAATTGGAAAGCACTACAAATGAACTCTGAAAAGGTTGAAAGTTGGCATGGTATCATCATTTCTCCCTCATAGCATGTGCTAAAAAGTTGAGACGGTTACGGCAAAAGCTGGATGCACTTCGTGTACAAAACGGACAGTCTCTTTCCAAGTATCAGGGTGCCGGAGGGAAACTCATCGGTTACAAAAGGCATTTCATTTTCTTGAACTTATTTGAACTCCAGGATTTTTGTGTTTTCAAAATGCACCATTCAAAGCCACATCATCAATTTTTAACTCTTTCTGACTTCATTTGGTATTTTTCATGCAGTTATTGATTTTTTGAGTTAAATGACCCTAAAATTGAAAAGCACTACAAATGAACTATGAAAAGGTTGAAAGTTGGCATGGTATCATCATTTATCCCACATAGCATGTGCTAAAAAGTTGAGAGGGTTACGGCAAAAGCTGGAAGCACTTCGTGTACAAAACGGACAGCCTCTTCCGAAGTATCAAGGTTCCGGACGGAAACTCATAGGTTACAAATGGCATTTGATTTTCTTGAACTTATTTGAAATCCAGGATTTTTGTGTTTTCAAAATGCACCATTCAAAGCCACATCATCAATTTTCAACCCTTCCCGACATCATTTGTTATTTTTCATGCAGTTATTGATTTTTTGAGCTAAATGATCCTGAAATTGAAAAGCACTACAAATGAACTCTAAAAAGGTTGAAAGTTGGCATGGTATCATCATTTCACCCGCATAGCATGTGCTAAAAAGTTGAGAGGGTTACGATAAAAGCTGGATGCACTTCATGTACAAAACGGACAGTCTCTTTCGAAGTATCAGGGTTTCGGACATAAACTCATCTGTTACAAAAGGCATGTCATTTTCTTGAACTTATTTGAACTCCAGGCTTTTTGTGTGTTAAAAATGCACCATTCAAAGTCACATCATCAATTTTCAACCCTTTTCATTTGTTATTTTTCATGAGTTATTGATTTTTTTTAGCTAAATGACCCTGAAATTGAAAGCACTACAAATGAACTCTGAAAAGGTTGAAAGTTGGCATGGTATCATAATTTCACCCACATAGAATGTGCTAAAAAGTTGAGACGGTTACGGCAAAAGCTGGATGCACTTCGTGTACAAAACGGACAATCTCTTTCGAAGTATCAGGGTTCCAGACAAAAATTCATCGGTTACAAAAGGCATTTCATTTTCTTGACCTTATTTGAACTCTAGGATTTTTATGTGTTCAAAATGCACCATTCAAAGCCACATCATCAATTTTCAACCCTTTGTGACATCATTTGGTATTTTTCATGCAGTTATTGATTTTTTGAGCTAAATGACCCTGAAATTGAAAAGCACTACAAATGAACTCTGAAAAGGTTGAAACTTGGCATGGTATCATCATTTCACCTGCATAGCATGTGCTAAAAAGTTGAGAGGGTTACGGCAAAAGCTGGATGCACTTCGTCTACAAAAGGGAGAGTCTCTTTCGAAGTAACAGGGTTCCTGACGGAAACTCATCGGTTACAAAAGGCATTTAATTTTCTTGAACTTATTTGAACTCTTGGCTTTTTGTGTGTTCAAAATGCACCATTCAAAGCAACATCATCAATTTTCAACCCTTCCCGACATCATTTGTTATTTTTCATGCAGTTATTGATTTTTTTCTAGCTAAATGACACTAAAATTGGAAATCACTACAAATGAACTCTGAAAAGGTTGAAAGTTGGCATGGTATCATCATTTCTCCCACATAGCATGTGCTAAAAAGTTAAGAGGGTTACGGCAAAAGCTGGATGCACATCGTGTACAAAACGGACAACCTGTTTCGAAGTATCAAGGTTTCGGACGGAAACTCATCAGTTACAAATGGCATTTCATTTTCTTGAACTTATTTGAAATCCAGGCTTTTTGTGTTTTGAAAATGCACCATTCAAAGCCACATCATCAATTTTCAACCCTTCCCGACATCATTTGTTATTTTTCATGCAGTTATTGATTTTTTTGAGCTAAATGACCCTAAAATTGGAAAGCACTACAAATGAACTCTGAAAAGGTTGAAAGTTGGCATGGTATCATCATTTCTCCCACATAGCATGTGCTAAAAAGTTGAGAGGGTTACGGCAAAAGCTGGATGCACTTCGTGTACAAAACGGACAGCCTCTTCCGAAGTATCAAGGTTCCGGACGGAAACTCATCGGTTACAAATGGCATTTGATTTTCTTGAACTTATTTGAAATCCAGGATTTTTGTGTTTTCAAAATGCACCATTCAAAGCCACATCATCAATTTTCAACCCTTCCCGACATCATTTGTTATTTTTCATGCAGTTATTGATTTTTTGAGCTAAATGATCCTGAAATTGAAAAGCACTACAAATGAACTCTAAAAAGGTTGAAAGTTGGCATGGTATCATCATTTCACCCGCATAGCATGTGCTAAAAAGTTGAGAGGGTTACGATAAAAGCTGGATGCACTTCATGTACAAAACGGACAGTCTCTTTCGAAGTATCAGGGTTTCGGACATAAACTCATCTGTTACAAAAGGCATGTCATTTTCTTGAACTTATTTGAACTCCAGGCTTTTTGTGTGTTAAAAATGCACCATTCAAAGTCACATCATCAATTTTCAACCCTTTTCATTTGTTATTTTTCATGAGTTATTGATTTTTTTTAGCTAAATGACCCTGAAATTGAAAGCACTACAAATGAACTCTGAAAAGGTTGAAAGTTGGCATGGTATCATAATTTCACCCACATAGAATGTGCTAAAAAGTTGAGACGGTTACGGCAAAAGCTGGATGCACTTCGTGTACAAAACGGACAATCTCTTTCGAAGTATCAGGGTTCCAGACAAAAATTCATCGGTTACAAAAGGCATTTCATTTTCTTGACCTTATTTGAACTCTAGGATTTTTATGTGTTCAAAATGCACCATTCAAAGCCACATCATCAATTTTCAACCCTTTGTGACTTCATTTGGTATTTTTCATGCAGTTATTGATTTTTTGAGCTAAATGACCCTGAAATTGAAAAGCACTACAAATGAACTCTGAAAAGGTTGAAACTTGGCATGGTATCATCATTTCACCTGCATAGCATGTGCTAAAAAGTTGAGAGGGTTACGGCAAAAGCTGGATGCACTTCGTCTACAAAACGGAGAGTCTCTTTCGAAGTAACAGGGTTCCGGACGGAAACTCATCGGTTACAAAAGGCATTTAATTTTCTTGAACTTATTTGAACTCTTGGCTTTTTGTGTGTTCAAAATGCACCATTCAAAGCAACATCATCAATTTTCAACCCTTCCCGACATCATTTGTTATTTTTCATGCAGTTATTGATTTTTTTCTAGCTAAATGACCCTAAAATTGGAAATCACTACAAATGAACTCTGAAAAGGTTGAAAGTTGGCATGGTATCATCATTTCTCCCACATAGCATGTGCTAAAAAGTTGAGAGGGTTACGGCAAAAGCTGGATGCACTTCGTGTACAAAACGGACAACCTCTTTCGAAGTATCAAGGTTTCGGACGGAAACTCATCAGTTACAAATGGCATTTCATTTTCTTGAACTTATTTGAAATCCAGGCTTTTTGTGTTTTCAAAATGCACCATTCAAAGCCACATCATCAATTTTCAACCCTTCCCGACATCATTTGTTATTTTTCATGCAGTTATTGATTTTTTTTGAGCTAAATGACCCTAAAATTGGAAAGCACTACAAATGAACTCTGAAAAGGTTGAAAGTTGGCATGGTATCATCATTTCTCCCACATAGCATGTGCTAAAAAGTTGAGACGGTTACGGCAAAAGCTGGATGCACTTCGTGTACAAAACGGACAGTCTCTTTCCAAGTATCAGGGTGCCGGACGGAAACTCATCGGTTACAAAAGGCATTTCATTTTCTTGAACTTATTTGAACTCCAGGATTTTTGTGTTTTCAAAATGCACCATTCAAATCCACATCATCAATTTTTAACTCTTTCTGACTTCATTTGGTATTTTTCATGCAGTTATTGATTTTTTGAGTTAAATGACCCTAAAATTGAAAAGCACTACAAATGAACTATGAAAAGGTTGAAAGTTGGCATGGTATCATCATTTATCCCACATAGCATGTGCTAAAAAGTTGAGAGGGTTACGGCAAAAGCTGGAAGCACTTCGTGTACAAAACGGACAGCCTCTTCCGAAGTATCAAGGTTCCGGACGGAAACTCATCGGTTACAAATGGCATTTGATTTTCTTGAACTTATTTGAAATCCAGGCTTTTTGTGTGTTCAAAATGCACCATTCAAAGCCACATCATCAATTTTCAACCCTTCCCGACATCATTTGTTATTTTTCATGCAGTTATTGATTTTTTTTTAGCTAAATGACCCTAAAATTGAAAGCACTACAAATGAACTCTGAAAAGGTTGAAAGTTGGCATGGTATCATAATTTCACCCACATAGAATGTGCTAAAAAGTTGAGACGGTTACGGCAAAAGCTGGATGCACTTCGTGTACAAAACGGACAATCTCTTTCGAAGTATCAGGGTTCCAGACAAAAATTCATCGGTTACAAAAGGCATTTCATTTTCTTGACCTTATTTGAACTCTAGGATTTTTATGTGTTCAAAATGCACCATTCAAAGCCACATCATCAATTTTCAACCCTTTGTGACTTCATTTGGTATTTTTCATGCAGTTATTGATTTTTTGAGCTAAATGACCCTGAAATTGAAAAGCACTACAAATGAACTCTGAAAAGGTTGAAACTTGGCATGGTATCATCATTTCACCTGCATAGCATGTGCTAAAAAGTTGAGAGGGTTACGGCAAAAGCTGGATGCACTTCGTCTACAAAAGGGAGAGTCTCTTTCGAAGTAACAGGGTTCCGGACGGAAACTCATCGGTTACAAAAGGCATTTAATTTTCTTGAACTTATTTGAACTCTTGGCTTTTTGTGTGTTCAAAATGCACCATTCAAAGCAACATCATCAATTTTCAACCCTTCCCGACATCATTTGTTATTTTTCATGCAGTTATTGATTTTTTTCTAGCTAAATGACCCTAAAATTGGAAATCACTACAAATGAACTCTGAAAAGGTTGAAAGTTGGCATGGTATCATAATTTCTCCCACATAGCATGTGCTAAAAAGTTAAGAGGGTTACGGCAAAAGCTGGATGCACTTCGTGTACAAAACGGACAACCTGTTTCGAAGTATCAAGGTTTCGGACGGAAACTCATCAGTTACAAATGGCATTTCATTTTCTTGAACTTATTTGAAATCCAGGCTTTTTGTGTTTTCAAAATGCACCATTCAAAGCCACATCATCAATTTTCAACCCTTCCCGACATCATTTGTTATTTTTCATGCAGTTATTGATTTTTTTGAGCTAAATGACCCTAAAATTGGAAAGCACTACAAATGAACTCTGAAAAGGTTGAAAGTTGGCATGGTATCATCATTTCTCCCTCATAGCATGTGCTAAAAAGTTGAGACGGTTACGGCAAAAGCTGGATGCACTTCGTGTACAAAACGGACAGTCTCTTTCCAAGTATCAGGGTGCCGGAGGGAAACTCATCGGTTACAAAAGGCATTTCATTTTCTTGAACTTATTTGAACTCCAGGATTTTTGTGTTTTCAAAATGCACCATTCAAAGCCACATCATCAATTTTTAACTCTTTCTGACTTCATTTGGTATTTTTCATGCAGTTATTGATTTTTTGAGTTAAATGACCCTAAAATTGAAAAGCACTACAAATGAACTATGAAAAGGTTGAAAGTTGGCATGGTATCATCATTTATCCCACATAGCATGTGCTAAAAAGTTGAGAGGGTTACGGCAAAAGCTGGAAGCACTTCGTGTACAAAACGGACAGCCTCTTCCGAAGTATCAAGGTTCCGGACGGAAACTCATAGGTTACAAATGGCATTTGATTTTCTTGAACTTATTTGAAATCCAGGATTTTTGTGTTTTCAAAATGCACCATTCAAAGCCACATCATCAATTTTCAACCCTTCCCGACATCATTTGTTATTTTTCATGCAGTTATTGATTTTTTGAGCTAAATGATCCTGAAATTGAAAAGCACTACAAATGAACTCTAAAAAGGTTGAAAGTTGGCATGGTATCATCATTTCACCCGCATAGCATGTGCTAAAAAGTTGAGAGGGTTACGATAAAAGCTGGATGCACTTCATGTACAAAACGGACAGTCTCTTTCGAAGTATCAGGGTTTCGGACATAAACTCATCTGTTACAAAAGGCATGTCATTTTCTTGAACTTATTTGAACTCCAGGCTTTTTGTGTGTTAAAAATGCACCATTCAAAGTCACATCATCAATTTTCAACCCTTTTCATTTGTTATTTTTCATGAGTTATTGATTTTTTTTAGCTAAATGACCCTGAAATTGAAAGCACTACAAATGAACTCTGAAAAGGTTGAAAGTTGGCATGGTATCATAATTTCACCCACATAGAATGTGCTAAAAAGTTGAGACGGTTACGGCAAAAGCTGGATGCACTTCGTGTACAAAACGGACAATCTCTTTCGAAGTATCAGGGTTCCAGACAAAAATTCATCGGTTACAAAAGGCATTTCATTTTCTTGACCTTATTTGAACTCTAGGATTTTTATGTGTTCAAAATGCACCATTCAAAGCCACATCATCAATTTTCAACCCTTTGTGACATCATTTGGTATTTTTCATGCAGTTATTGATTTTTTGAGCTAAATGACCCTGAAATTGAAAAGCACTACAAATGAACTCTGAAAAGGTTGAAACTTGGCATGGTATCATCATTTCACCTGCATAGCATGTGCTAAAAAGTTGAGAGGGTTACGGCAAAAGCTGGATGCACTTCGTCTACAAAAGGGAGAGTCTCTTTCGAAGTAACAGGGTTCCTGACGGAAACTCATCGGTTACAAAAGGCATTTAATTTTCTTGAACTTATTTGAACTCTTGGCTTTTTGTGTGTTCAAAATGCACCATTCAAAGCAACATCATCAATTTTCAACCCTTCCCGACATCATTTGTTATTTTTCATGCAGTTATTGATTTTTTTCTAGCTAAATGACACTAAAATTGGAAATCACTACAAATGAACTCTGAAAAGGTTGAAAGTTGGCATGGTATCATCATTTCTCCCACATAGCATGTGCTAAAAAGTTAAGAGGGTTACGGCAAAAGCTGGATGCACATCGTGTACAAAACGGACAACCTGTTTCGAAGTATCAAGGTTTCGGACGGAAACTCATCAGTTACAAATGGCATTTCATTTTCTTGAACTTATTTGAAATCCAGGCTTTTTGTGTTTTGAAAATGCACCATTCAAAGCCACATCATCAATTTTCAACCCTTCCCGACATCATTTGTTATTTTTCATGCAGTTATTGATTTTTTTGAGCTAAATGACCCTAAAATTGGAAAGCACTACAAATGAACTCTGAAAAGGTTGAAAGTTGGCATGGTATCATCATTTCTCCCACATAGCATGTGCTAAAAAGTTGAGAGGGTTACGGCAAAAGCTGGATGCACTTCGTGTACAAAACGGACAGCCTCTTCCGAAGTATCAAGGTTCCGGACGGAAACTCATCGGTTACAAATGGCATTTGATTTTCTTGAACTTATTTGAAATCCAGGATTTTTGTGTTTTCAAAATGCACCATTCAAAGCCACATCATCAATTTTCAACCCTTCCCGACATCATTTGTTATTTTTCATGCAGTTATTGATTTTTTGAGCTAAATGATCCTGAAATTGAAAAGCACTACAAATGAACTCTAAAAAGGTTGAAAGTTGGCATGGTATCATCATTTCACCCGCATAGCATGTGCTAAAAAGTTGAGAGGGTTACGATAAAAGCTGGATGCACTTCATGTACAAAACGGACAGTCTCTTTCGAAGTATCAGGGTTTCGGACATAAACTCATCTGTTACAAAAGGCATGTCATTTTCTTGAACTTATTTGAACTCCAGGCTTTTTGTGTGTTAAAAATGCACCATTCAAAGTCACATCATCAATTTTCAACCCTTTTCATTTGTTATTTTTCATGAGTTATTGATTTTTTTTAGCTAAATGACCCTGAAATTGAAAGCACTACAAATGAACTCTGAAAAGGTTGAAAGTTGGCATGGTATCATAATTTCACCCACATAGAATGTGCTAAAAAGTTGAGACGGTTACGGCAAAAGCTGGATGCACTTCGTGTACAAAACGGACAATCTCTTTCGAAGTATCAGGGTTCCAGACAAAAATTCATCGGTTACAAAAGGCATTTCATTTTCTTGACCTTATTTGAACTCTAGGATTTTTATGTGTTCAAAATGCACCATTCAAAGCCACATCATCAATTTTCAACCCTTTGTGACTTCATTTGGTATTTTTCATGCAGTTATTGATTTTTTGAGCTAAATGACCCTGAAATTGAAAAGCACTACAAATGAACTCTGAAAAGGTTGAAACTTGGCATGGTATCATCATTTCACCTGCATAGCATGTGCTAAAAAGTTGAGAGGGTTACGGCAAAAGCTGGATGCACTTCGTCTACAAAACGGAGAGTCTCTTTCGAAGTAACAGGGTTCCGGACGGAAACTCATCGGTTACAAAAGGCATTTAATTTTCTTGAACTTATTTGAACTCTTGGCTTTTTGTGTGTTCAAAATGCACCATTCAAAGCAACATCATCAATTTTCAACCCTTCCCGACATCATTTGTTATTTTTCATGCAGTTATTGATTTTTTTCTAGCTAAATGACCCTAAAATTGGAAATCACTACAAATGAACTCTGAAAAGGTTGAAAGTTGGCATGGTATCATCATTTCTCCCACATAGCATGTGCTAAAAAGTTGAGAGGGTTACGGCAAAAGCTGGATGCACTTCGTGTACAAAACGGACAACCTCTTTCGAAGTATCAAGGTTTCGGACGGAAACTCATCAGTTACAAATGGCATTTCATTTTCTTGAACTTATTTGAAATCCAGGCTTTTTGTGTTTTCAAAATGCACCATTCAAAGCCACATCATCAATTTTCAACCCTTCCCGACATCATTTGTTATTTTTCATGCAGTTATTGATTTTTTTTGAGCTAAATGACCCTAAAATTGGAAAGCACTACAAATGAACTCTGAAAAGGTTGAAAGTTGGCATGGTATCATCATTTCTCCCACATAGCATGTGCTAAAAAGTTGAGACGGTTACGGCAAAAGCTGGATGCACTTCGTGTACAAAACGGACAGTCTCTTTCCAAGTATCAGGGTGCCGGACGGAAACTCATCGGTTACAAAAGGCATTTCATTTTCTTGAACTTATTTGAACTCCAGGATTTTTGTGTTTTCAAAATGCACCATTCAAATCCACATCATCAATTTTTAACTCTTTCTGACTTCATTTGGTATTTTTCATGCAGTTATTGATTTTTTGAGTTAAATGACCCTAAAATTGAAAAGCACTACAAATGAACTATGAAAAGGTTGAAAGTTGGCATGGTATCATCATTTATCCCACATAGCATGTGCTAAAAAGTTGAGAGGGTTACGGCAAAAGCTGGAAGCACTTCGTGTACAAAACGGACAGCCTCTTCCGAAGTATCAAGGTTCCGGACGGAAACTCATCGGTTACAAATGGCATTTGATTTTCTTGAACTTATTTGAAATCCAGGCTTTTTGTGTGTTCAAAATGCACCATTCAAAGCCACATCATCAATTTTCAACCCTTCCCGACATCATTTGTTATTTTTCATGCAGTTATTGATTTTTTTTAGCTAAATGACCCTGAAATTGAAAGCACTACAAATGAACTCTGAAAAGGTTGAAAGTTGGCATGGTATCATAATTTCACCCACATAGAATGTGCTAAAAAGTTGAGACGGTTACGGCAAAAGCTGGATGCACTTCGTGTACAAAACGGACAATCTCTTTCGAAGTATCAGGGTTCCAGACAAAAATTCATCGGTTACGAAAGGCATTTCATTTTCTTGACCTTATTTGAACTCTAGGATTTTTATGTGTTCAAAATGCACCATTCAAAGCCACATCATCAATTTTCAACCCTTTGTGACTTCATTTGGTATTTTTCATGCAGTTATTGATTTTTTGAGCTAAATGACCCTGAAATTGAAAAGCACTACAAATGAACTCTGAAAAGGTTGAAACTTGGCATGGTATCATCATTTCACCTGCATAGCATGTGCTAAAAAGTTGAGAGGGTTACGGCAAAAGCTGGATGCACTTCGTCTACAAAAGGGAGAGTCTCTTTCGAAGTAACAGGGTTCCGGACGGAAACTCATCGGTTACAAAAGGCATTTAATTTTCTTGAACTTATTTGAACTCTTGGCTTTTTGTGTGTTCAAAATGCACCATTCAAAGCAACATCATCAATTTTCAACCCTTCCCGACATCATTTGTTATTTTTCATGCAGTTATTGATTTTTTTCTAGCTAAATGACCCTAAAATTGGCAATCACTACAAATGAACTCTGAAAAGGTTGAAAGTTGGCATGGTATCATAATTTCTCCCACATAGCATGTGCTAAAAAGTTAAGAGGGTTACGGCAAAAGCTGGATGCACTTCGTGTACAAAACGGACAACCTGTTTCGAAGTATCAAGGTTTCGGACGGAAACTCATCAGTTACAAATGGCATTTCATTTTCTTGAACTTATTTGAAATCCAGGCTTTTTGTGTTTTCAAAATGCACCATTCAAAGCCACATCATCAATTTTCAACCCTTCCCGACATCATTTGTTATTTTTCATGCAGTTATTGATTTTTTTGAGCTAAATGACCCTAAAGTTGGAAAGCACTACAAATGAACTCTGAAAAGGTTGAAAGTTGGCATGGTATCATCATTTCTCCCTCATAGCATGTGCTAAAAAGTTGAGACGGTTACGGCAAAAGCTGGATGCACTTCGTGTACAAAACGGACAGTCTCTTTCCAAGTATCAGGGTGCCGGAGGGAAACTCATCGGTTACAAAAGGCATTTCATTTTCTTGAACTTATTTGAACTCCAGGATTTTTGTGTTTTCAAAATGCACCATTCAAAGCCACATCATCAATTTTTAACTCTTTCTGACTTCATTTGGTATTTTTCATGCAGTTATTGATTTTTTGAGTTAAATGACCCTAAAATTGAAAAGCACTACAAATGAACTATGAAAAGGTTGAAAGTTGGCATGGTATCATCATTTATCCCACATAGCATGTGCTAAAAAGTTGAGAGGGTTACGGCAAAAGCTGGAAGCACTTCGTGTACAAAACGGACAGCCTCTTCCGAAGTATCAAGGTTCCGGACGGAAACTCATAGGTTACAAATGGCATTTGATTTTCTTGAACTTATTTGAAATCCAGGATTTTTGTGTTTTCAAAATGCACCATTCAAAGCCACATCATCAATTTTCAACCCTTCCCGACATCATTTGTTATTTTTCATGCAGTTATTGATTTTTTGAGCTAAATGATCCTGAAATTGAAAAGCACTACAAATGAACTCTAAAAAGGTTGAAAGTTGGCATGGTATCATCATTTCACCCGCATAGCATGTGCTAAAAAGTTGAGAGGGTTACGATAAAAGCTGGATGCACTTCTTGTACAAAACGGACAGTCTCTTTCGAAGTATCAGGGTTTCGGACATAAACTCATCTGTTACAAAAGGCATGTCATTTTCTTGAACTTATTTGAACTCCAGGCTTTTTGTGTGTTAAAAATGCACCATTCAAAGTCACATCATCAATTTTCAACCCTTTTCATTTGTTATTTTTCATGAGTTATTGATTTTTTTTAGCTAAATGACCCTGAAATTGAAAGCACTACAAATGAACTCTGAAAAGGTTGAAAGTTGGCATGGTATCATAATTTCACCCACATAGAATGTGCTAAAAAGTTGAGACGGTTACGGCAAAAGCTGGATGCACTTCGTGTACAAAACGGACAATCTCTTTCGAAGTATCAGGGTTCCAGACAAAAATTCATCGGTTACAAAAGGCATTTCATTTTCTTGACCTTATTTGAACTCTAGGATTTTTATGTGTTCAAAATGCACCATTCAAAGCCACATCATCAATTTTCAACCCTTTGTGACTTCATTTGGTATTTTTCATGCAGTTATTGATTTTTTGAGCTAAATGACCCTGAAATTGAAAAGCACTACAAATGAACTCTGAAAAGGTTGAAACTTGGCATGGTATCATCATTTCACCTGCATAGCATGTGCTAAAAAGTTGAGAGGGTTACGGCAAAAGCTGGATGCACTTCGTCTACAAAACGGAGAGTCTCTTTCGAAGTAACAGGGTTCCGGACGGAAACTCATCGGTTACAAAAGGCATTTAATTTTCTTGAACTTATTTGAACTCTTGGATTTTTGTGTGTTCAAAATGCACCATTCAAAGCAACATCATCAATTTTCAACCCTTCCCGACATCATTTGTTATTTTTCATGCAGTTATTGATTTTTTTCTAGCTAAATGACCCTAAAATTGGAAATCACTACAAATGAACTCTGAAAAGGTTGAAAGTTGGCATGGTATCATCATTTCTCCCACATAGCATGTGCTAAAAAGTTAAGAGGGTTACGGCAAAAGCTGGATGCACTTCGTGTACAAAACGGACAACCTGTTTCGAAGTATCAAGGTTTCGGACGGAAACTCATCAGTTACAAATGGCATTTCATTTTCTTGAACTTATTTGAAATCCAGGCTTTTTGTGTTTTCAAAATGCACCATTCAAAGCCACATCATCAATTTTCAACCCTTCCCGACATCATTTGTTATTTTTCATGCAGTTATTGATTTTTTTGAGCTAAATGACCCTAAAATTGGAAAGCACTACAAATGAACTCTGAAAAGGTTGAAAGTTGGCATGGTATCATCATTTCTCCCACATAGCATGTGCTAAAAAGTTGAGACGGTTACGGCAAAAGCTGGATGCACTTCGTGTACAAAACGGACAGTCTCTTTCCAAGTATCAGGGTGCCGGAGGGAAACTCATCGGTTACAAAAGGCATTTCATTTTCTTGAACTTATTTGAACTCCAGGATTTTTGTGTTTTCAAAATGCACCATTCAAAGCCACATCATCAATTTTTAACTCTTTCTGACTTCATTTGGTATTTTTCATGCAGTTATTGATTTTTTGAGTTAAATGACCCTAAAATTGAAAAGCACTACAAATGAACTATGAAAAGGTTGAAATTTGGCATGGTATCATCATTTATCCCACATAGCATGTGCTAAAAAGTTGAGAGGGTTACGGCAAAAGCTGGAAGCACTTCGTGTACAAAACGGACAGCCTCTTCCGAAGTATCAAGGTTCCGGACGGAAACTCATAGGTTACAAATGGCATTTGATTTTCTTGAACTTATTTGAAATCCAGGATTTTTGTGTTTTCAAAATGCACCATTCAAAGCCACATCATCAATTTTCAACCCTTCCCGACATCATTTGTTATTTTTCATGCAGTTATTGATTTTTTGAGCTAAATGATCCTGAAATTGAAAAGCACTACAAATGAACTCTAAAAAGGTTGAAAGTTGGCATGGTATCATCATTTCACCCGCATAGCATGTGCTAAAAAGTTGAGAGGGTTACGATAAAAGCTGGATGCACTTCATGTACAAAACGGACAGTCTCTTTCGAAGTATCAGGGTTTCGGACATAAACTCATCTGTTACAAAAGGCATGTCATTTTCTTGAACTTATTTGAACTCCAGGCTTTTTGTGTGTTAAAAATGCACCATTCAAAGTCACATCATCAATTTTCAACCCTTTTCATTTGTTATTTTTCATGAGTTATTGATTTTTTTTAGCTAAATGACCCTGAAATTGAAAGCACTACAAATGAACTCTGAAAAGGTTGAAAGTTGGCATGGTATCATAATTTCACCCACATAGAATGTGCTAAAAAGTTGAGACGGTTACGGCAAAAGCTGGATGCACTTCGTGTACAAAACGGACAATCTCTTTCGAAGTATCAGGGTTCCAGACAAAAATTCATCGGTTACAAAAGGCATTTCATTTTTTTGACCTTATTTGAACTCTAGGATTTTTATGTGTTCAAAATGCACCATTCAAAGCCACATCATCAATTTTCAACCCTTTGTGACTTCATTTGGTATTTTTCATGCAGTTATTGATTTTTTGAGCTAAATGACCCTGAAATTGAAAAGCACTACAAATGAACTCTGAAAAGGTTGAAACTTGGCATGGTATCATCATTTCACCTGCATAGCATGTGCTAAAAAGTTGAGAGGGTTACGGCAAAAGCTGGATGCACTTCGTCTACAAAACGGAGAGTCTCTTTCGAAGTAACAGGGTTCCGGACGGAAACTCATCGGTTACAAAAGGCATTTAATTTTCTTGAACTTATTTGAACTCTTGGCTTTTTGTGTGTTCAAAATGCACCATTCAAAGCAACATCATCAATTTTCAACCCTTCCCGACATCATTTGTTATTTTTCATGCAGTTATTGATTTTTTTCTAGCTAAATGACCCTAAAATTGGAAATCACTACAAATGAACTCTGAAAAGGTTGAAAGTTGGCATGGTATCATCTTTTCTCGCACATAGCATGTGCTAAAAAGTTGAGAGGGTTACGGCAAAAGCTGGATGCACTTCGTTTACAAAACGGACAACCTCTTTCGAAGTATCAAGGTTTCGGACGGAAACTCATCAGTTACAAATGGCATTTCATTTTCTTGAACTTATTTGAAATCCAGGCTTTTTGTGTTTTCAAAATGCACCATTCAAAGCCACATCATCAATTTTCAACCCTTCCCGACATCATTTGTTATTTTTCATGCAGTTATTGATTTTTTTGAGCTAAATGAACCTAAAATTGGAAAGCACTACAAATGAACTCTGAAAAGGTTGAAAGTTGGCATGGTATCATCATTTCTCCCACATAGCATGTGCTAAAAAGTTGAGACGGTTACGGCAAAAGCTGGATGAATTTCGTGTACAAAACGGACAGTCTCTTTCCAAGTATCACGGTGCCGGACGGAAACTCATCGGTTACAAAAGGCATTTCATTTTCTTGAACTTATTTGAACTCCAGGATTTTTGTGTTTTCAAAATGCACCATTCAAAGCCACATCATCAATTTTTAACTCTTTCTGACTTCATTTGGTATTTTTCATGCAGTTATTGATTTTTTGAGTTAAATGACCCTAAAATTGAAAAGCACTACAAATGAACTATGAAAAGGTTGAAAGTTGGCATGGTATCATCATTTATCCCACATAGCATGTGCTAAAAAGTTGAGAGGGTTACGGCAAAAGCTGGAAGCACTTCGTGTACAAAACGGACAGCCTCTTCCGAAGTATCAAGGTTCCGGACGGAAACTCATCGGTTACAAATGGCATTTGATTTTCTTGAACTTATTTGAAATCCAGGCTTTTTGTGTTTTCAAAATGCACCATTCAAAGCCACATCATCAATTTTCAACCCTTCCCGACATCATTTGTTATTTTTCATGCAGTTATTGATTTTTTTGAGCTAAATGACCCTAAAATTGGAAAGCACTACAAATGAACTCTGAAAAGGTTGAAAGTTGGCATGGTATCATAATTTTACCCACATAACATGTGCTAAAAAGTTGAGAGGGTTACGACAAAAGCTGGATGCACTTCGTGTACAAAACGGATAGTCTCTTTCGAAGTATCAAGGTTTCGGATGGAAACTCATCGGTGACAACAGGCATTTCATTTTCTTGAACTTATTTGAACTCCAGGCTTTTTTTGTTTTCAAAATGCACCATTCAAATCCACATCATCAATTTTCAACCCTTCCCATATCATTTGTTATTTTTCATGCAGTTATTGATTTTTTTGAGCTAAATGACCCTAAAATTGGAAAGCACTACAAATGAACTCTGAATAGGTTGAAAGTTGGCATGGCGTCATCATTTCTCCCACATAGCATGTGCTAAAAAGTTGAGAGGGTTACGTCAAAATCTGGATGCACTTCGTGTACAAAACGGACAGTCTCTTTCGATGTATCAGGGTTTCGGACGGAAACTCATCGGTTACAAAAGGCATTTCATTTTCTTGAACTTATTTGAACTCCAGGGTTTTTGTGTTTTCAAAATGCACCATTCAAAGCCACATCATCAATTTTCAACCCTTTCTGACTTCATTTGGTATTTTTCATGCAGTTATTAATTTTTTGAGCTAAATGACCCTAAAATTGAAAAGCACTACAAATGAACTCTGAAAAGGTTGAAAGTTGGCATGGTATCATAATTTCACCCACATAACATGTGCTAAAAAGTTGAGAGGGTTACGACAAAAGCTGGATGCACTTCGTGTACAAAATGGACAATCTCTTTCGAAGTATCAGTGTTCTGGGTGGAAACTCATCGGTTACAAAAGGCATTTAATTTTCTTGAACTTATTTGAACTCCAGGCTTTTTGTGTGTTCAAAATTATGCAGGCCCTTAATATACTCGGAGGTGCGTCGGTCATCGTAGATCCATATTCGTTTCATATGCGTGCGTTATATAATAAAGTGTATTAAAAACCATTACAACATATCATGAATAGAGAAGTGACCAAATTAATAGAAATTCATCATCACATTAAAGCCAAAGTACAATAATGACCAAAATAAATACGTACAGTTCATACATAGTTGTCATTATTGAAAAACATATAGCTCTCTAGAGCATCTAATTAAAACATACAACGAAACTACGTAAAAAATTTAAATGCAACAACCAATGCAATCATAACCACTACTAAGGTACCAATTGATCCAACGGCGTAATGATACCAAGCCTTTGTATGAATGGCATATTTTCTAATCTTTCTAAGCTTCAAGCGCATTGCATCCATCTTGGTCTTGTGATTGTCGACGACATCGACAACATGCAACTCCAATCCCATCTTGTCATCTTCAGTTCTTTTCAATTTTTCTTTCAAATGATCGATTTATTTTTCAGCTTCTGTTAACTTCTCGAGCAGAATTGCATAGTCGGTTGGAATTTCTGGTTCAACTTCTTCCTATAGATAAAAATATCTACGTCAAGTTGGTGGCATAATTAATTGTCATAGACATTAGATATGTGAAATAGTTATATAAAAGATAATATACCACATATGAATCAAAGACTGGACGAGGGCCAACGTGGGTGGATACCATAACCATGGCACTATATAATAACAAACAATAATAAAAGTAAGAAAATCATACGTGTAAGTATATTTTCTTGTAGCAAGAAGATAAGATCAAGAGGCTCACCATGCGCGGGCGATCGACGGCGGTTTTAGGACGGGGACGGGACAGGACGCACCGCCAAACCTAGACAAATATTGACGAAAATGGAGTTTGAACAAGGAGCTTCGAGAGGAGAAAGCTTAAGTTTGGCTTGGGCATTTCATCAAACACCTCATCTGCATAGGAGGTGATCTAGAGCACCACAAAGCTATCCCCTCACCGGCCTGAAAAACAGAGCAAAGTGGAGTGCTCTGCTCGCTGGCGAGGGGGTATATATAGGCATCTCATTGGTCCCGGTTCGTGGCTAGAGCCGGGACTAAAGGACCCCCTTTGGTCCCGGATCTAGCCATGAACCGGGACCAATGGTTGTGGGCCAGGAGCAAGGTACATTGGTCCCCGTTCATGTCTAGAACCGGGACCAAAGGTTCCAGACGAACCGTGACCAATACCCCACGTGGCCGGCCCGCCCCCCTAGCCTCACGAACCGGGACTGTTGCCCCCATTGACCCTGGTTCGTGACTGAACCAGGACTAATGTGTTGGCCCGGCCCGAAGCAATGCCCTGTTTTCTACTAGTGTATTAGCAACCCACGGGTACCAATCTGAGGTTTTGAGACAAAGATCGGTACAAGAGATGAACTAGGGTTTGGAGAGGAGATGGTGCTGATGAAGATGTTGATGGAGATTGACCCCCTCTCGATGAGAGGATCATTGGTGATGATGATGGCTTTGATTTCCCCCTCCCGGAGGGAAGTTTCACCGGCAGGATTGCCCTGCCGGAGCTTTAGATTGGTTCTGCCCAAGTTCCGCCTCGAGACGGCGGCGCTTCTTCCTGAAAGGTCTCTTATGATTTTTTCCTCGACGAAACCCTCCATATAGCCGAATATGGGCACCGGAGGGCTGCCAGGTGAGCCACAAGCTCGCTAGCCGTGGCCAGGGGGGTGGCCGCAGCCAGTAGGCTTGTGGCTCCCTGGTGGGCCTCCTGATGTATTTCTTTCGCCCAGTATTTTTTATATATTCCAAAATTATTCTCCGTAGATTTTCAGGTCTTTTGGAGTTGTGTAGAATAGGTATCTCAGATTTGCTCCTTTTCCAGTCCAGAACTCTAGCTGTCGGCATTCTCCCTCTTCATGTAAACCTTGTAAAATAAGAGAGAAAAGGCATAAGTATTATACCAAAATGTATAATAACATCCCATAATGCAATAAATATAAATACAAAATCATGATGCAAAATGGACGTATCAACTCCCCCAAGCTTAGACCTTGCTTGTCGTCAAGTGAAAGCCGAAATCGATAAATATGCCCACGTGTTTAGAGATAGAAGTGTCGATAAAAATAAAATACGGACATGAGGGCATCATGATCATCTTTAGAACAACAATATATATATTGACATATAATTTCTTATGCTAAAGTCACAATTCGTTCACAATGGTAAAGTATGAATCAAAAACTCTATTGAGAACTGACATACTATGATCTCAGTCATTGAGGCAATTCCAACTTATCATAACGTAGGAAAGAGTCAATATAAGAACTTGTAAAGCAAATCCACATACTCAATCATCATTTAGTCTTTCACAATTGCTAACACTCACGAGGTACCTATGAGTTCAAAGTTTCAATCGGACACTGAGAAAGATATGGGCTTATAGTGTTGCCTCCCAACTGTTTACCTCAAGGGTAATGTTAACAGTAATAACTCATGCTCGTTCACTTCTGAGTGGATATATGTTCCTAGATCATTCCCAAACATGTGGCACTTGCCAGAAGATAAAGGCGAAAATAGCGAAGGTGATGGAGATCACCACCACTCTTGCATAAAGGTAAGTATTAGAAAATAAAAGTAACAGACAAGCCCTTCACAGAGGGAAGCTGAGGTTGTCATGCTCTTTTATAATTGGATGCAGAATCTCTTAATGCAAAAGAACGTCACTTTATATTGCCCCTTGTGATAGAGAACTTTATTATGCAGTCAGTCGCTTTATTTCTTCACTATCACAAGTTCGTATAAAGTTTATTTTCCTCACACTAATAGATCACATGTATTTAGAGAGCAATTTTTATTGCTTACACCGATGACAACTTACTTGAAGGATCTTATTCTATCCTTAGGTAGGTATGGTGGACTCTCATGGCAAAACTGGGTTAAGGGTGTTTGGATGCACAAGTAGTATCTCTACTTGGTGCGGAAGTTTCGGCTGATATGAGGTGGAAGCAAGTGACACATGTTGAGGGATCTATAACAATATAACTTCTATTCGGAAATAAGCAAACATAAACCATTATGTTGTCTTCCCTGTCCAACATCAACTTCTTAACATATAATATTTTAATGAGTGCTCACAATCATAAAAGATGTCCAAGATAATATATTTATATGTGAACCTCTCTTTCTTTATTACTTCCTTTTAATTGCCCCAATGACTAACAGCTATGTTTGTCAACCCACAGCAGTTTCAATGGACATACTTCTTATATGTGAAGTCATCACTCCCCATAAGATTTTCATATGTACTCTTTGCTTTTATTCCACACTTCTTTCTACTTCATCTTTCTCAAGATTAAGATCATACCAAGCAAGGCCCTCAACTCAAAAGCACTTTTCATTATATAACTCAAGGACTTGCTTACATAGGAGGAATCATAAAGCAAAGACTCAAAACTAGATCACACGAAATTTTTATTCTACTAGATCAATATATAACCAAAAGGATTGAACTAAGAAAAGATGATGAAAATAAAAAAAATGTGATGGTGATATGATATCAGGACACCTCCCCAGCTTGGCACAAGCCAAGGGGAGTGCCCATACCCATGTGTTTAGTTGTCTGGCTTCGGAGGTGATGATGTGGGAGTTGTTGATGGGGTTGGAAGCCTTTCTAGTTTCCTCCTAAGCATAAAATTCTGCTCCCTCAAATCGTCCACTTCCTGCTCGAGCTTCAATATCCTTTGAAATAATTCTTCCTTGCTCTCCTGCAGAAACGAGAAGGGATAAAGAGAACCTTGGGTTTTCGCCTTGTGTTTGGGAGGCTTGATTTCTTGAACTCCACGTGCATATCTCCTGGCTGAAGCAGGGGAGCCTCTTCTTAATCCGAGCTTTCTTCCTCGTACTTGCCTTCTTGTTCCTCCTCTGAGAACAATCCATAAGGGTCCAAGTCCCCGTAGAGCTTGGGATTGGCAAGATAATGCGATATGAAGCTCTCCCTATCAGAATCTTGGGACGACATATTGCTCTAAATCTGCTGCAGAAACAACTCAAAAAGAAACGGGAGGTATAATCATGATACGAGAATCAAAACCTTCGAGAGATTATATAATGAATTATTACCGACCCGAAGGAGTATGCCACAAGAAAACGGAGTCCGGGTGGTGCACGAGGTGGCCACAAGCCCCAGGGGCGTGGCCAGGGGGTGGCCACGCCGAGCAGGCTTGTTGCCTCCTCGTGCACTATTCAGACTACTTTAATTTTTCCTAAATTTTTTAAATATTCCAAAACAGATAAAATTTGCCATTGAAAAAGTTTTGGAGTCTTTTTTGCTTACCGTACCACATACCTATTCCTTTTCGGAGTCTGAAACGTTCTGGTAAGTCTCCCTAATGTACTCCTCTCGAGTTATGGTATTGATGATATTGGTTTCAACATTTATGCTAGTACCTGAAATATAATGTTTGATTCTTTGTTCGTTCACCACCTTCGGGTTTGTGCCTTTGGTGTTGTTAATCATGATGGCACCGAAACGGTATACCTCTTCGATGACGTAAGGACCTTCCCATTTAGAGAGAAGGTTTTCTGCAAAATATCTTAAACGAGAGTTGTATAGCAAGACATGATCACCTACATTAAATTCATGCTTTTGTATCCTTCTATCATGCCATCTCTTAACCTTTTCTTTAAACAACTTATCATTCTCATAGGCTTGGGTTCTCCATTCATCAAGTGAGTTAATGTCAAATAACCTCTTCTCACAAGCAAGTTTGATATCATAATTGAGCTCTTTGATTGCCCAGTAAGCCTTATGTTCTAGATCTAGAGGTACGTGACATGCTTTAGCATAAACCATCTTATATGGAGACATACCCATAGGATTTTTGTAAGCAGTTCTATAAGCCCACAATGCATCGTCGAGTTTCTTAGACCAATTCTTCCTAGATCTATTAACAGTCTTCTGCAAAATCAATTTAATCTCTCTATTGCCCAATTCTACTTGACCACTAGATTGAGGATGATAAGGAGATGCAACTCTATGATTAACATCATATTTAGCGAGCAATTCACAGAAAGCACCATGAATAAAATGTGAACCACCATCAGTCATCAAATATCTAGGGACTCCAAATCTAGGGGAAATAACTTCTTTAAGCATTTAAATAGAAGTGTTATGATCAGCGCTACTAGTTGGAATAGCTTCTACCCACTTAGTGACATAATCAACATCAACTAGAATATGAGTATACCCGTTAGATTGTGGAAAAGGCCCCATATAATCAAAACCCCAAACAACAAATGGTTCGATAACAAGAGAATAATTCATAGGCATTTCCTAACGTCTACTAATATTACCAATTCTTTGACATTCATCATAGGATAAGAAAAACTTACAAGCATCCTTGAATAGATTAGGCCAATAAAACCCAGATTGTAGTACCTTGTGTGCGGTTCTATCTCCAGCGTGATGTCCCCCGTAGGCTTCGGAGTGACACTTGCGTAAGATCTGTTCCTGTTCATGCTCAGGTACACAACATCTAATAATAACATCTACTCCTTCTTTATAAATATGTGGGTCATCCCAAAAGTAATGCCTTAAATCATATAGAAGAACTTTTTCTTTTGTTGGTATGTGAAACTAGGAGGTATAAATTTAGTAACAATGTAATTGGCGTAATCATCATACCAAGGAGCATTATGTGAAGTATTCACGACAGCTAATTTTTCATCAGGAAAGCTATCATCAGTAGGTAGTAGGTCATCAAGAACATTTTCTAACCTAGACAGGTTATCTGCCATAGGGTTATCAACACCCTTTCTATCAATGATATGCAAATCAAATTCTTGTAGCACAAGGACCCACCTAATAAGTCTAGGTTTAGCATCTTTCTTCTCCATAAGGTAGTTAATAGCAGCATGATCGGTGTGAACAGTTACTTTGGAATCAACAATATAAGGTCTAAACTTATCACAAGCAAACACAACCACTAAAAATTCCTTTTCAGTAGTAGCATAGTTTCTTTGAGCACAGTCTAGAGTTTTGCTAGCATAATGGATAACATTTAATTTCTTATCGACTCTTTATCCTAGAATATCACCAACATCATAATCACTAGCATCACACATAATTTCAAAAGGTAGGTTCCAGTCGGGTGGTTGAACAACACGTGCGGTAATCAAGGCATTCTTAAGAATTTCAAATACTTCTACACGGTCATCATCAAAACAAACGGAACATATTTTTGCAAAAGGTTTGTGAGAGGCCTAGAAATCTTAGAGAAATCTTTGATAAACCTCCTATAGAAACTAGCATGACCAAGGAAACTTCTTATACCTTTGATATCCATAGGGCACGACATTTTTTCAATAGCATCAACTTTAGCTTTATCAACTTCAGTACCTCTTTTGGAGATCTTGTGCCCCAAGACAATACCTTCATTAACCATAAAGTGGCACTTTTACCAATTCAGGACAAGATTAGTTTCTTCACATCTTTGCAAAACTCGATCAAGGTTGCTCAAACAATCATCAAATGAAGTTCCGTAAACAGAAAAATCATCCATGAAAACCTCAATAATCTTTTCACAAAAGTCAGAGAATATAGCCATCATACATGATTGAAAGGTAGTAGGTGCATTGCATAAACCAAAAGACATACGTCTATAAGCAAAGGTACCGAAAGGGCAAGTAAAAGTGTTTTTTATCCTGGCTTGATACAGGTATTTGAGAGAAACCAGAGTAACCATCTAGATAGAAAAGTGAGTATGTTTGGATAATGTTTCTAGCATTTGATCAATAAAAGGTAAAGGTTAATGATCTTTCTTAGTAGCTTTATTTAATTTCCTAAAATCAATTACCATTCGATAACTTGTAACAATTCTTTGTGGGATCAATTCATTTTTATCATTAGGAACAGCTGTAATACCTCCCTTCTTAGGGACAAAATGGACGTGATTAACCCATCTACTATCAGCAATAGGATAAATTATACCTTCCTCCAGAAGCTTTAGTACTTCTTTTCTTACCAATTCTTTCATCTTAGGGTTCAATCGTCGTTGGTGATCAATAACTGGTTTGGCATCAGGCTCCATATTAATTTTATGCTGGCATAGCGTGGGACTAATGCCCTTAAGATCATCAAGAGTATAACCAATAGCAGCACGGTGCTTCCTTAGAGTTTTCAACAATCTCTTTTGTTCATGCTCCGAAAGGTTAGCACTAATAATAACATGATATATCTCCTTTTCATCAAGATAAGCATATTTCAATGTATCGGGCAATTGCTTGAGATCAAACACGGGATCAACATGGGTGGAGGACGATCCCCAAGTATTTCAACAGGTAAGTTATGTTTCATAATAGGCTGCTGCTCAAAGAAAATTTCATCTATTTCATTCCTCTCATTCATATGCATATCATTTTCATGGTCTAGCAAATATTGTTCTGAAGGATTAGTAGGAGGCACACAATAGAAGCGAGACCAATAATTTCATATTTACTAGGCAATTCCTTGTCATGGGGTTGTCTACGAAATTTAGAGAAATTAAACTTATGGGAAACATCCCCAAAGCTCACAGTAACTATTTCCTTCTCACAATCAATCTTAGCATTAACAGTATTCAAGAAGGGTCTGCCAAATATAATGGGACAAAAATTATCTTGAGGGGAACCAAGAACAAGAAAATCAATAGGATACTTTACTTTCCCACACAAGACTTCAACATCTCTAATAATCCCTATCGGTGCGATAGTGTCTCTATTAGTGAGCTTAATAGTAACATCAATATCTTGTAGTTCAACTGGTGCAATATCATGCACGATTTCTTTGTATAAGGAATGGGGAATTGTACTTATTCTAGCACCCATATCACATAAGCCATGGTAACAATGATCTCCTATTTTAACAGAAACAACAGGCATGCCAACAACTGGTCTATGTTTATGCTTAGTATCAGGTCTAGCAATTCTAGCAGCTTCATCGCAAAAATGAATAACATGCCCATCAATATTATCAACTAAGAAATCTTTAACCATAGCAATACTAGGTTCAACTTTGATTTGTTCACGGGGTGTAGGTGTTCTAATACAACTCTTACGAACCACAGTTGAAGCTTTAGCATGTTCCTTTATCCTAACAAGGAAAGGTGGTTTCTCAATGTAAGCAGTAGGGATAACAGGATCAACATTGTAAGTAATAATTTTCTCTTCAACTTTATTAGGTTCCATTACTTTCACTTCAATGGGAGGATGATATTTAAACCACTTCTCCTTAGGGAGATCAACATGAGTAGAAAAAGATTCATAGAAAGAAGCTACTATCTCAGAGTCAAGTCCATATTTAGTGCTAAATTCACGAAAAGCATTGGTGTCCACGAGGGATTTAAAACAATCAAACTTAAGATTTAGACCTGACTCCTTACCTTTGTTGAGTTCCCAATCTTCAGAGTTGCGTTTAATTCTTTCCAATAAATTCCATTTGAATCCAATGTCTTTCTTCATAAAAGAACCAGCACAAGAAGTATCGAGCATGGATTGATCATTACGAGAAAGCCGAGCATAAAAATTTGGAATAATAATTTCTCTCGAGAGCTCATGATTGGGGCATGAATATAACATTGACTTAAACCTCCCCCACGCTTGAGAGATTCTTTCTCCTTCACGAGGCCAAAAATTATAAATATAATTCTGATCACGATGAACTAGATGCATAGGATAGAACTTCTGATGAAATTCCATTTTCAGTAGGTTGTAGCTCCATGATCCAATATCATCACATAGCCTATACCATGTCAATTCCTTCTCATTCAAAGATAAAGGAAATACCTTCTTCTTGACGTGATCCTCGAGCAGACCTGCAAGCTTAAATAATCCACAAACTTCATCCACATAGATTAGATGCAAATGAGGATGTAGTGTTCCATCTCCTGCATAAGGATTAGCTAGCAGTTTCTCTATCATACCCGAAGGAATTTCATAATAAATCTTTTTAGTAGGTTCAGTAGGTTGAGGGACAACTCTTTGTGTTTCCAGTCGAGGTGAAGATACCCCGAACAAGCCCCTCAAAGTATTACTTTCCATAGTAACAAGTGACAGTAAATTTCAGCACACTATACAATTTTTTTCCTTACCAAGTTCCACTCACCAAAGGCGCTCGCTACATCTCTAGCATGCGTTGGTTTCCTGTGAAGAGGAACGGTTTGATACAGCAAAGCAGATAAGTATTCCCCTCGGTATTTGAGAACCAAGGTATCAATCCAGTAGCAGATACAAGAAAGCCACAAATTGTTGGAAATATGCCCTAGAGGCAATAAAAGAATGGTTATTATTGTATTTCCTAGTTCATGATAATTGTCTATTTTTCATGCTATAATTGTGTTAACCGGAAACCGTAATACATGTGTGAATACATAGACCACAATGTGTCCCTAGTGAGCCTCTAGTTGACTAGCTCGTTGATCAATAGATGGTCATGGTTTCATGACCATGGACATTGGATGTCGTTGATAACGGGATCACATCATTAGGAGAATGATGTGATGGACAAGACCCAATCCTAAGCATAGCACAAGATCGTGTAATTCGTTTGCTAAAGCTTTTCAATGTCAAGTATCTTTTCCTTAGACCATGAGATTGTGCAACTCCTAGATACCGTAGGAATGCTTTGGGTGTGCCAAACATCACAACGTAACTGGGTGGCTATAAAGGTGCACTACGGGTATCTCCGAAAGTGTCTGTTGGGTCGGCACGAATTGAGACTGGGATTTGTCACTCCGTGTGACGGAGAGGTATCTCTGGGCCCACTCGGTAAGACATCATCATAATGAGCTCAATGTGACTAAGGAGTTAGCCACGGGATGATGTGTTACGGAATGAGTAAAGAGACTTGCCGGTAATGAGATTGAACAAGGTATAGAGATACCGACGATCAATCTCGGGCAAGTATCATACCAATAGACAAAGGGAATTGTATATGGGATTGATTGAATTGCGGACATCGTGGTTCATCCGATGAGATCATCGTGGAGCATGTGGGAGACAACATGGGTATCTAGATCCCGCTGTTGGTTATTGACCAGAGAGGTGTCTCGGTCATGTCTACGTGTCTCCCGAACCCGTAGGGTCTACACACTTAAGGTTCGATGACGCTAGGGTTATAGGGAAATAGTGTACGTGGTTACCAAAGGTAGTTTGGAGTCCCGGATGAGATCTCGAACGTCACGAGGAGTCCCGGAATGGTTCGGAGACGAATATTGATATATAGTATGTGAGGTTTTGGTTACCGCAAGTGTTTCGGGCGTCACCGGTAACGTACCGGGACCACCGAAAGGGTTCCGGGGGTCCACCAAGTGGGCCCACCGGCTCCAGAGGGCTGCATGGGCCGAGGGTGGGGGGAACCAGCCCCTAGGTGGGCTGGTGTGCCCCTCCACAAGGCCCAAGGCGCAGTTGTAGTGGGAGGAGGGGCAAACCCTAGGGCAGATGGGCCCTAAGGCCCACCCTAGGGCAGCCGCACCTCTCCCTCCCTCTGGCCGCCGGCCAGATCAATCTGGAGGCTGTCGCACCACCCTAGGGTGGGAACCCTAGGGTGCATCCCTCCCTCCTCCTTCCCCCTATATACATGTGAGGCTTTGGGGCTGCTAAAGAGACGGTTCGCTCTTCCTCTCGGCGCAGCCCTACCTCTCCCCCTCCTCGTTCTCCATAGTGCTTAGCGAAGCTCTGCCGGAGTACCACGCAGCTCCACCGTCACCACGCTGTCGTGCTGCCGGAGCTCTCCCTCAACCTCTCCTTCCTCCTTGCCGGATCAAGGCGTAGGAGATGTCACTGGGCTGCACGTGTGTTGAACGCGGAGGCGCCGTTGTTCGGTGCTAAGATCGGAGTCCACCGCGATCTGAATCACTGCGAGTATGACTCCACCAACCGCGTTCTAGCAACGCTTCCGCTTAGCGATCTTCAAAGGTATGAAGATGCAATCTCTCCCCACTCGTTGCTGGTTTCTCCACACTCGTTGCTGGTTTCTCCATGGATAGATCGTAGGAATTTTTTTGATTCTTATCTTGATTCGACGGGATTGTGGGATGAAGCGGCCCGGGCTGACTTTACACGTACGCTTACGTGAGACTGGTTCCACCGCCTGACATGCACTTGTTGCATAAGGTGGCTAGCGGGTGTCTGTCTCTCCCACCTTAGTCGGATTGGATTCGATGAAAAGGGTCCTTATGAAGGGTAAATAGCAATTGGCATATCACGTTGTGGTTTTGGCATAGGTAAGAAACATTCTTGCTAGTAACCTATAGCAGCCACGTAAAAAATTGCAACTACAAATTAGAGGACATCTAACTTGTTTTTGCAGCATATGCCTTGTGATGTGATATGGCCAAAGGATGTGATGTGATGCATTGTGATGTATGAGATTGATCATGTTCTTGTAATAGGATTCACAACTTGCATGTCGATGAGGAGCCATAGGAGTTGTCTTATTTTATTGTATAACCTGCGTGTCAATCATAAACGCCATGTAATTACTTTACTTTATTGCTAAACGTTAGCTATAGTAGTAGAAGTAATAGTTGGCGAGACAACTTCATGACGACTCGATGATGGAGATCATGATGATGGAGATCATGGTGTCGTGTCGGTGACAGTGATGATCATGGTGCCCCGAAGATGGAGATCAAAGGAGCAAGATGATATTGGTCATATCATGTCACTATATTGATTGCATGTGATGTTTATCATGTTTACATCTTATTTTCTTAGAACGACGGTAGTAAATAAGATGATCTCTCAATAAAATTTCAAGAAAAGTGTTCACCCTAACTGTGCACCATTGCTAACGATCGTTGTTCCGAAGCACCACGTGATGATCGGGTGTGATAGGTTCTAACGTTCGCATACAACGGGTGTAAGCCAGATTTACACACGTGAGACACTTAGGTTGACTTGACGAGCCTAGCATGTACACATATGGCCTCCGAACACGGAAGACCGAAAGGTCGAACATGAGTTGTATAGAAGATATGATCAACATGGAGATGTTCACCATGGATGACTAGTCCGTCTCACGTGATGATTGGACACGGGCTAGTTGACATGGATCATGTGTCACTTGGATGACTAGAGAGATGTCTATCTAAGTGGGAGTTCATTAAATAATTTGATTATGTGAACTTAATTATCATGAACTTAGTCTAAAATTGTCTTTACAATCTATATTGTAGATCCAATGGCCAACGCAAATGTCACCCTCAATTTCAACGCATTCCTAGAGAAAACCAAGCTGAAAGATGATGGAAGCAACTATGCGGACTAGGTCCGTGGCTTGAGGATCATCCTCATAGCTTCCAAGAAATTGTATGTCCTTGATGCACTGCTAGGTGACCCACCCCTTCTCCCAGCGGAGCAAGACGTTGCGAACACTTGGCATGCTCGCTGTGATGATTACTCCCTTGTTCAGTGCGGCATGCTTTAAAGTTTAGAACCGGGGCTCCAAAAGCGTTTTGAGCAACACGGAGCATATGAGATGTTCCAAGAGCTGAAACATGTTTTCCAAGCTCATGCCCGGGTCGAGAGATATGATGTCTCCGACAAGTTCTTCAGCTGTAAGATGGAGGAAAATAGTTTTGTCAGTGAGCACATACTCACGATGTCTGGGTTGCACAACCGCTTGACTCAGCTAGGGGTTAATCTCCCGGATGACTCGGTCATTGACAGAATCCTCCAGTCGCTTCCACCTAGCTACAAGAGCTTTGTGATGAACTACAACATGCAAGGGATGGAGAAGTCCATTCCTGATTTGTACTCGATGCTGAAATCAGCGGAGGTCGAGATTAAACAGGAGCATCAAGTGTTGATGGTAAATAAGACCACTAGTTTCTAGAAAGGCAAGGGTAAGAAGAACTTCAAGAAGGACGACAAAGCTGTTGCCGCGCCCGGTAAGCAAGTTGCCGGGAAGAAGAAGAACAGGAATGGACCCAAGCCTGAGACTGAGTGTTTTTATTGCAAGGGTACCAGTCACTGGAAGCGGAACTGCCCCAAGTACTTAGCGGATAAGAAGGACGGCAACATTAAAGGTATATGTGATATACTTGTTATTGATGTGTACCTAACCAGCGCTCGTAGTAGCTCCTAGGTATTTGATACCGGTGCAGTTGCTCACATTTGTAACTCCAAGCAGGAGCTGCGGAATAAGCGAAGGCTGGCAAAGGACGAGGTGACGATGCGCGTCGGGAATGGTTCCAAGGTCGATGTGATCGCCGTCGGCACGCTACCTCTACATCTACCTTCGGGATTAGTGTTAAACCTTAATAATTGTTATTTAGTACCATCTTTGAGCATGAACATTGTATCTGGATCTCGCTTGATGCGAGATGGCTACTCATTTAAATCTGAGAATAATGGTTGTTCTATTTATATGAGAGAAATGTTTTATGGTCATGCCCTGCTGGTCAATGGTTTATTTTTAATGAATCTCGAATTTGATGTTACACATGTCCATAGTGTGAGTACCAAAAAGTGTAAGGTTGATAACGGTAGTCCCACTTACATGTGGCACTGCCGCCTTGGTCATATTGGTGTCAAACGCATGAAGAAGCTCCATACTGATGGACTTTTGGAGTCTCTTGATTTCGAATCATTTGACACGTACGAACCATGCCTCATGGGCAAGATGACCAAGACTCCGTTTTGTGGAACAATGGAGCGAGCAACTAACTTGTTGGAAATAATACATACCGATGTATGCGGTCCAAGGAGTGTTGAGGCTCGTGGAGGCTACCGTTATGTTCTCACCCTCACTGATGAATTGAGTAGATATGGGTATTTCTACTTAATGAAACATAAGTATGAAACTTTTGAAAGGTTCAAGGAATTTCAGAGTGAGGTAGAGAATCAACGTGACAGGAAAATAAAGTGCCTACGATCTGATCGTGGTGGAGAATATTTAAGTCACGAGTTTGGCACGCACCTAAGGAAATGTGGAATTGTTTCACAACTCACGCCGCCTGGGACACCTCAGCAAAATGGTGTGTCTGAACGTCGTAATCACACTCTATTAGATATGGTACGATCTATGATGTCTCTTACCGACTTACCGCTATCATTTTGGGGATATGCATTAGAGACTGCCGCACTCACTTTAAATAGGGCACTGTCAAAATCCGTTGAGACGACACCGTATGAATTATGGTTTGGAAAGAAACCTAAGCTATCGATTCTAAAAGTTTGGGGATGCGATGCTTATGTGAAGAAACTTCAACCTGAGAAGCTCAAACCCAAAGCGGAAAAGTGTGTCTTCATAGGATATCCCAAAGAGACTATTGGGTATACCTTCTACCTACGATCCGAGGGCAAAGTCTTTGTTGCCAAGAATGGATCCTTTCTCGAGAAAGAGTTTCTCTCAAAAGAAGTAAGTGGGAGGAAAATAGAACTTGATGAGGTAATTGTACCTCCACTCGAACCGGAGAGTAGTGCAGCACAGGAAGTTGTTTCTGTGGAGCCTGCACCGGTTGGAGAGGAAGTTAATGATGATGATCATGAAACTTCAGATCAAGTTATTATTGAATGTCGAAGGTCCACTAGGACACGTTCCGCACCAGAGTGGTATGGCAACCATGTCCTAGAGATCATGTTGTTGGACAACGGTGAACCTTCGAACTATGAAGAAGCAATGGCGGGCCCGGATTCCAACAAATCTGAGATAGGATCCATGTATGAGAAAAAAGTATGGACTTTGATGGACTTGCCTGATGATAAGTGAGCCATTGAAAATAAATGGATCTTTAAGAAGAAGACTGATGCAGACGGTAATGTGACCGTCTATAAGGCTCGGCTTGTCGCTAAGGGTTATCGACAAGTTCAAGGAGTTGACTACGATGAGACTTTCTCACCCGTAGCGATGCTGAAGTCTGTCTGAATAATGTTAGCAATTGCCGCATTTTATGATTATGAGATCTGGCAAATGGACGTCAAAACGGCATTCCTTAATGGATTCCTCAAGGAAGAACTGTATATGATGCAGCCAGAAGGTTTTGTCGATCCTAAGGATGCTAACAAAGTATGCAAGCTCCAGTGCTCAATCTATGGGCTGGTGCAAGCATCTCGGAGTTGGAACATTCGCTTTAACGAGGTGATTAAGGTGTTTGGGTTTGTACAGGTTTATGGAGAACCCTGTATTTACAAGAAAGTGAGTGGGAGCTCTGTAGCATTTCTCGTATTATATGTGGATGACATACTGATAATGGGAAATGATATAGAACTCTTGGATAAGTGTTTTTCAATGAAGGACCTTGGAGAAGCTGCTTACATATTAGGTATTAAGATCTATAGAGATAGATCGAGACGCCTCATAGGTCTTTCACAAAGCACATACCTTGACAAGATATTGAAGAAGTTCAATATGGATCAGTCGAAGAAGGGGTTCTTGCCTGTGTTACAAGGTCTGAGATTGAGTACGACTCAATGCCCGACCACGACAAAGGATAGAGAAGAGATGAGTGTCATCCCCTATGCTTCAGCCATAGGCTCTATTATGTATGCCATGCTGTGTACCAGACCTGATGTGAACCTTGCCATAAGTTTGGTAGGGAGGTACCAAAGTGATCCCGGAGCGGAACACTGGACAACGGTCAAGAATATCCTGAAGTACCTGAAAAGGACAAAGGACATGTTTCTCGTATATGGAGGCGCCGAAGAACTGGTCGTAAAGGGTTACGTCGATGCTAGCTTCGACACAGATCCGGACGACTCTAAGTCGCAAACCGGATACGTGTATGTTTTGAACGGAGGGGCGGTCAGCGGGTGCAGCAGCAAGCAAAGCATCGTGGCGGCATCTACATGTGAAGCGGAGTACATAGCTGCTTCGGAAGCAGCAAAGGAAGGATTCTGGATGAAGGAGTTCATCATCGACCTAGGAGTAATTCCAAGTGCGCCGGGTCCAATGACTGTATTCTGTGACAACACTGGAGCTATTGCCCTTGCGAAGGAGCCTAGGTTTCACAAGAAGACAAGACACATCAAGCGCTGCTTCACCTCCATCCGTGATTACATTCAGGAGGGAGATATAGATATTTGTAAAGTGCATACGGATCTGAATATCACAGATCCGTTGACTAAACCTCTCTCACGAGCAAAACATGATCAACACCAGATTGCTTTAGGTGTTCGATTCATCACAATGTAACTAGATTATTGACGCTACTGCAAGTGGGAGACTATTGGAAATATGCCATAGAGGCAATAATAAAATTGTTATTATTGTATTTCCTAGTTCATGATAATTGTCTATTGTTCATGCTATAATTGTGTTAACCGGAAACCGTAATACATGTGTGAATACATAGACCACAACGTGTCCCTAGTGAGCCTCTAGTTGACTAGCTCGTTGATCAATAGATGGTCACGGTTTCATGACAATGGACATTGGATGTCGTTGATAACGGGATCACATCATTAGGAGAATGATGTGATGGACAAGACCCAATCCTAAGCATAGCACAAGATCGTGTAGTTCGTTTGCTAAAGCTTTTCAATGTCAAGTATTGTTTCCTTAGACCATGAGATTGTGCAACTCCTGGATACCGTAGGAATGCTTTGGGTGTGCCAAACATCACAACATAACTGGGTGGCTATAAAGGTGCACTACGGGTATCTCCGAAAGTGTCTGTCGGGTTGGCACGAATCAAGACTGGGATTTGTCACTCCGTGTGACGGAGAGGTATCTCTGGGCCCACTCGGTAAGACATCATCATAATGAGCTCAATGTGACTAAGGAGTTAGACATGGGATGATGTGTTACGGAACGAGTAAAGAGACTTGCCAGTAACGAGATTGAACAAGGTATAGAGATACCGACGATCGAATCTCGGGCAAGTATCATACCGATAGACAAAGGGAATTGTATACGGGATTGATTGAATCCCCAACATCGTGGTTCATCCGATGAGATCATCGTGGAGCATGTGGGAGCCAACATGGGTATCCAGATCCTGCTATTGGTTATTGACCAGAGAGGTGTCTCGGTCATGTCTACGCGTCTCCCGAACCCGTAGGGTCTACACACTTAAGGTTCGATAACGCTAGGGTTATAGGGAAACAGTGTATGTGGTTACCGAAGGTAGTTCAGAGTCCCGGATGTGATCCCGGACGTCACGAGGAGTCCTGGAATGGTCCGGAGACGAATATTGCTATATAGGATGTGAGGTTTTGGTTACCGGAAGTGTTTCGGGCGTCACCGGTAACGTATCGGGACCACCGGAAGGGTTCCGAGGGTCCACCAAGTGGGCCCACTGGCTCCAGAGGGCTGCATGGGCCGAGTGTGGAGGGAACCAGCCCCTGGGTGGGCTGGTGCGCCCCTTCACAAGGCCCAAGGCGCAGCTGTAGTGGGAGGAGGGGCAAACCGCAGATGGGCCCTAAGGCCCACCCTAGGGCAGCCGCACCTCTCCCTACCTCTGGCCGCCGGCCAGATCAATCTGGAGGCTTCCGCACCACCCTAGGCTGGGAACCCTAGGGTGCAGCCCTCCCTCCTTCCCCCTATATATATGTGAGGTTTTGGGGCTGCCAAAGAGACGGTTCTCTCTTCCTCTCGGCGCAACCCTACCTCTCCCCCTCCTCGTTCTCCGTAGTGCTTAGTGAAGCTCTGCCGGAGTACCACGCAGCTCCACCGTCACCACGCCGTCGTGCTGCCGGAGCTCTCCCTCAACCTCTCCTTCCTCCTTGTTGGATCAAGGCATAGGAGACGTCACCGGGCTGCACGTGTGTTGAACGCGGAGGCGCCATTGTTCGGTGCTAAGATCGGAGTCCACCGGGATTTGAATCGCTGCGAGTACGACTCCACCAACCGTGTTCTAGCAACGCTTCTGCTTAGCGATCTTCAAAGGTATGAATATGCAATCTCTCCCCACTCGTTGCTGGTTTCTCCATGGATGGGTCTTGGTGATCGTAGGATTTTTTTTATTTACTACTACGTCTACCAACACCAATAGATATACCTGCACAAGGAATCAAACTCTTGCCCCCAACGCTATAAAGGGGTTGTCAATCCCCTCACGGTTATTTGTAAGGATGAGATCTAGTAGAGATAGATATAATAGGATGCTTCAACGGAAAGTAAAACTAAAAGTAAAAATAGGCAGCAAGTATTTTTTGTGTATTTGGTTTTAGATCGAAAAGTATAATATGGAAAATAGACCCGGGGGCCATAGGTTTCACTAGATATCTTCTATCATGATGGCAAGTGTTATGGTGGGTGAACAAATTACTATCGAGCAATTGATAAAAAAGCAAATAATTATGAAGATATCCAAGGCAATGATTATGCATATAGACATCACGTCCGTGACAAGTAGATCAAAACAATTCTGCATCTACTACTATTACTCCACACATCGACCGACTCCTGCCTGCATCTAGAGTATTAAGTTCATAAAGAATAGAGTAACGCCTTAGGTAAGATGACATGATGTAGAGGGATAAACTCAAGCAATATGATGAAAACCCCATCTTTTTACCCTTGATGGCAACAATACAATACGTGCCTCGCTACCCCTATTTTGTCACTGGGTGAGGACACCACAAGATTGAACCCAAAACTAAGCACTTCTCCTATTGCAAGAATTACCGATCTAGTTGGCCAAACTAAACCAATAACATGAACAGACTTGCAAAGATATGAAATCATGCATATAAGAATTCAGGAAAGACTCAAATAATAGTCATGGATAATCTGAACATAAACCCATAATTCATCGGATCTCGACAAACACACCGCAAAAGAGTATTACAACGGATGGATCTCCATGAAGATCATGGAGAACATGGTATTGAGAATTAAAGAGAGAGAATAATCCATCTAGCTACTAGCTATGGACCCGTAGGTCTTTGGTGAACTACTCACGCATCATCGGAGGGGCAATGGAGTTGATGTAGATGACATCCATGATCGAATACCCCTCCGGCAGATTACCGGAAAAGGCTCCAACATTGGATCTCTCGAGAACGGAGGCTTCTGGTGGCGGAAAAGTGTTTTCATGGCTCGTTTCGATAATGATGGAATATTTGGGTATTTATAGGCCGAAGATTAGGGTTACGGGAGTTGCCACGGGGCCACAAGCCTGCCCGGCGTGGGTGGCCAACCTGGCCGCGGCAAGCGGGCTTGTGGCCCCGTGGCAGCTCCTCTGCCTTGCTTCTCAAGTCTCGTGGTTTCCTTTTATTCCGGAAAAAATCATTCCAGAGGTTTTATTCCATTTGGACTCTGTTTAATATTCCTTATCTGCGAAACTCAAAAACAAGGAAAAAACAGAAACTAGCACTAGGCTCTAGATTAATAGGTTAGTCCAAAAAATAATATAAAATAGCATATTAATGCATATAAAATATCCAAAATAGATAATATAATAGCATGGAACAATCAAAAATTATAGATACGTTGGAGACGTATCAGCATCCCCAAGCTTAATTCCTGCTCGTCCTCGAGTAGGTAAATGATAAAAACAGAATTTTTGATGTGGAATGCTACCCAACATATTTATCCATGTAATATTCTTTATTATGGCATGAATATTCAGATCCGTTAGATTCAAAACAATAGTATAATATTGACATAAAAACAGTAATACTTTGAGCACACCAACATGGTAGTCATGTCCTTTCGAAATAACATGGCCTTAGAAAGTTATCCCTACAAAATCATATGGTCTGGATATGCTCCATCTTCCCGACACAAATTATCTAAATCATGCATAATCCCGATGCACAAGTCAAGCAATTGTTTCACACTTTTGGTGTTCTCAAACCTTTTCAACTCTCACGCAATACATGAGTGTGAGCCATGTATATAGCATTATAGGTGGAATAAAATATGGAGGAGGTGCTAAGGAAAAAGGAGAACATAATCTCACATCAACTAGGCGTATCAACGGGCTATGGAGATGCCCATTAATACATATCAATTTGAGTGAGTAGGGATTGCCATGCAACAAATGCACTTAGAGCTATAAGTGTATGAAAGCTAGAAAATGAAACTAAGTGGTCGTGCATAATGAATATCCACTAGTTATATGAAAGTGACAAAATAGGAGACTCTCTATCATTAAGATCATGATGCTACTTTGAAGCACAAGTGTGGAAAAGGATAGTAGCAATTGTCCCTTCTCTCTTTCTCCCATTTTTTTATGGTGGGCTTCTTTGGCCTCTTTTATTTTTTTGTTTGGGCTTCGCTGGCCTCTTTTATTTTTGGTAAAGTCCGGATAATCGTCCCAACTTGTGAGGGAGGCATAGCCTCCATCATTCTTTTCTCTCATGGGACAATGCTCTATTAATGAAAAATCATCACACTTTTATTTACTTATAACTCAAAGAAAAAGAAATTACAACTCGATTCCTATGACAAGATATAACAATATATGCAATATGAAGTGATGATGCAAGTCATAGAAAAACTACATGGTGGAAGTTGCATGGCAATATATCTCGTAATGGCTATGGAAATGCCATAATAGGTAGGTATGGTGGCTGTTTTGAGGAATATATGGTGGCTGTTTTGAGGAAGGAGGGTTTGATGTACCGGCGAAAGTTGCGCGATACTAGAGAGGCTAGCAAAGATGGAAGGGTGAGAGTGCGTATAATCCATGGACTCACATTAGTCATAAAGAACTGACATACTTATTGCAAAAGTCTATTAGTTATCAAACAAGGCATTAGACGCATGCTCCTAGGGGAGAGGTTGGTAGGATTTAACCATCGCGCGCTCCCGATCCTCACATAGAGGTCGACAATCATTAGACAAATCATGCTCCGACTTTTTTACATAACGGTTCACCATATGTGCATGCTACGGGAATCGCAATCTTTAACACACGTATCTCTTCAATTCACAACTACTCACTAGCATGACTCTCATATTACCATCCATGTTATCTCAAAACTATATGCAAGGAATCCAACTTCTCATAGTTGTTAATGCACTTAATATGAAAGTTTCTATTATATCCCTCTTGGATGCCATTATATTAGGACTAAATTCATAAACTAAACAAATTACCATGCTGTTTTAATAAACTATCAAAAATAATATAAGTGAGGAACGAGAGTTCAATAATACAACATCACCATGCTCTTTAAAGATATAAGTGAAGCACTAGAGCAACATTGCCTAGCTCAAAAGATATAAGTGAAGCATAAAGAGTATTCTAACAAATTCACGATTCAACGTGTCTTCTCAAAAGATGTGTGCATCAAGGATGATTGTGTAAAAATAACAAGCAAAGACTCATATCATACAAGACGCTCCAAGGAAAACACATATCATGTGGTGAATAAAAATATAGCCTCAAGTAAATTTACTCATGGATTGAAGACGAAAGCGGGGATGCCTTCCAGGGCATATCCAAGCTTAGGTTTTTGGTATACTTTAATAGGACTTGCCGTGCCTTGGTAATCCCCAAGATTTGTCTCTTGCCACTCTTTATTCCATAGTCCATCAAATCTTCACCCAAAACTTGAAAACTTCACAACACAAAACTCAACAGGAAACTCATGAGATCCGTTAGTACAAGAAAAATAAATCACCACTTTAGGTACTGTTGTGAACTCATTATTTATTTATATTTGTGTAATACCTACTATATTCTAACTTTTCCATGACTCATACCCCCCGATACGACCCATAGATACATCAAAATAAGCAAACAACACAAAGAAAACAGAATCTGTCAAAAACAGAACACTCTGTAGCAATCTGTAAACTTCAAATACTTCTAGAAACGTAACAATACTTAAAAATTAGGAAAACCAGGGTAATTTGTATATCAATCCTGTGTAAAATTTTAGATCAATTTGACGGTCTAAAAAATTCATAAAAATCCTAGACTGAGCTTAAAAGTTTCTGTTTTCCAGCAAGATCAAATCAACAACTACCATAGATCACCCCAAAGGTTTTACTTGGCTCAAACACTAATTTAAACACAAAAACACAATTACTACATAATTAATAATGTGCCAAACACACCAAAACAGAAGCAAAAATCTGAAAGCGCAATAAAATTGGGTTGCCTCCCAACAAGTGCTATTGTTTAACGCCCCTAGCTAGGCAAAACGCAATAGATCTAGGTATTTTCATCTTTGGTATGCAATCCATAAGTAGCTCTTAGGATAGATTAATAAGGTAATTTTATTTTCTTCCTAGGAAAGTGTTCCATGACTTTCCTTAATGGAAATTGGAATCTAATATTCCCTTCCTTCATATCAACAATTGCACCAATCGTTCTAAGGAAAGGTCTACCAAGAATAATAGGACATGTAGGATTGCAATCTATATCAAGAACAATGGAATCTACGGGCACATAATTCCTATTTGCAACAATAATAACATCATTAATTCTTCCCATAGGTTTATTTATATTGGAATCCGCAAGATGCAAATTGAAGGAACAATCATCAAATTCACGGAAACCTAACACATCACATAAAGTTTTTGGAATCGTGGAAATGCTAGCACCCAAATCACACATAGCATGGCACTCATAATATTTAATCTTAATCTTAATATTAGGTTCCCACTCATCATAAAGCTTTCTACGTATAGAAACTTCCAACTCAAGTTTTTCTTCAACAACTTTCATCATGGCATCAACAATATGTTTAGTAAAAGCCTTGTTTTGATTATAAGCATGAGGAGAATTCAACATGGATTTCAAAAATGAAATACAATCAATCAAAGATCAGTTACCATGATTAAAGTCTTTTAAATCCAAAAGAGTGGGTTCATTGCTATTTAAAGTTTTGACCTCCTCAATCCCACTTTTATCAATCTTAGCATCAAGATCTAATAACTCCGAATCATTGGGAATCCTTTTACCTAAAGTTGACTCATATCCAGTCCCATACTTATAAAGATTAATATTGTAAAACAAAGATTAGATAGGGGTCACATCAATAACTATCTTCATCAATATTATCACGAGAACATACTTTTTCAAGCCATTCACGCTTAGCACGAACTCTAGCGGTTCTTTCCTTACACTCATCAATACAAATTATCATAGATTTTAAAGACTCGTTAATATCATACTTGGGTGGAATAGATCTAGTTTTTAAAGAATCAATCTCAAGAGAAATTCTATCAACGTTCCTAGCTAAATCATCAATCTTGAGCAATTTTTCTTCAATCATAGCATTGAAACCTTTTTGCATACTAATGAATTCTTTAATATTACTCTCAAAATCAGAGGGTATTTTATTATAATTTCCATAAGAATTGCTGTAGGAATTACCATAATTATTAGAGGGATTACTAGGAAACGGTATAGAATTGAAATTACCTCTATAAGCGTTATTACCAAAATTGTTCCTACCAACAAAATTCACATCCATAGATTCATTATTATTTCCAATCAAATAAGACAAGTGCATATAATTAGGATCAATAGGATCACTCTTACTAGCAAACAATTTCATCAATTCATCCATCTTTTCACTCAAAGTATTAATTTCTTCCATAGCATGCACTTTTTTACCAGTAGGAGATCTTTCGGTGTGCCATTGAGAGTAATTTTCCATAATATTATCTAGGAGTTTAGTATCTTCTCCTAATGTGTTTTCCATAAAGGTGCCACCCTCAGCGGAATCTAAGGGATTCCTAGAAGCAAAATTCAATCCAGTATAGAAAATTTGTATAATCATCCATAAACTCAAACCATGCGCGGGGCAATTCCTAATCATAAGTTTCATCCTCTCCCAAGATTGTGCAACAAGTTCATGATCAAGTTGCTTAAAATTCATTATATCGTTCCTAAGGGATATGATCTTAGCGGACAGAAAGTACTTGGAAATAAAAGCATCTTTAGACTTATTCCATGAATCAATACTATTTTTAGGCAAAGATGAAAACCAAGTTTTAGCACGATCTCGTAGTGAGAACGGAAATAGCTTCAATTTAACAATATCATTATGCACATCTTTCTTATTTTGCATGTCACACAACTCAACAAAAGTATTTAGATGGGATGCGGCATCTTCATTAGCAAGGCCTGAAGATTGTTCTTTCATAACAAGATTGAGCAAAGCAGCATTAATTTCATAAGATTCCGCACTAGTGGCGGGAGCAATCAGAGTACTAATAAAATAATTATTATTAGTATTGGAAAAGTCACACAACTTGGTATTCTCTTGAGTCATCGTGACAAAGCAAGCAATCAAGCACACAAGCAAAAAAGCAAACAAGGAGACGAACAAAAAAGGGCGAAAGGCTAATCTTTTTGAAAATCGTTTTAGAAGTGGGGGAGAGGAAAACGAGAGGCAAATGGCAAAAAATGTAAATGCAAGAGATGAGTTTGTGATGGGTACTTGGTATCCTTGACTTGCTATGTATCTCCCCGGCAATGGCGCCAGAAATCCTTCTTGCTACTTCTCGAGCATGCGTCGGTTTCCCGTGAAGAGCAACAGTTTGATGCAGCAAAGTAGATAAGTATTTCCCTCAGTTTTTGAGAACCAAGGTATCAATCAAGTAGGAGATACAAGCGAGCCACCAATAGATATACCTGCACAAGGAATCAAACTCTTGCACCCAATGCTATAAAGGGGTTGTCAATCCCTTCACGGTTATTTGCAAGGATGAGATCTAGTAGAGATAGATATAGTAGGATGCTTGAACAGAAAGTAAAACTAAAAGTAAAAATAGGGAAGCAGGTATTTTTGGTGTTTTTGGTTTTAGATCGGAAAGTACAATATGTAAAATAGACCCGGGGGCCATAGGTTTCACTAGATAACTTCTCTCATGATGGCAAGTATTACGGTGGGTGAACAAATTACTGTCGAGCAATTGATAGAAAAGCAAATAATTATGAAGATATCCAAGGCAATGATTATGCATATAGGCATCATGTCCGTGACAAGTAGATCAAAATGATTTTGCATGTACTACTATTACTCCACACATTGACCGACTCCTGCCTGCATCTAGAGTATTAAGTTCATGAAGAACAGAGTAACGCATTAGGTAAGATGAGATGATGTAGAGGGATAAACTCAAGCAATATGATGAAAACCCCATCTCTTTACCCTTGATGGCAACAATACAATACGTGCCTCGCTACCCCTACTTTGTCACTGGGTGAGGACACCGCAAGATTGAACCCAAAACTAAGCACTTCTCCTATTGCAAGAATTACTGATCTAGTTGGTCAAACCAAACCAATAACTCGAAGAGACTTGCAAAGATATGAAATCATGCATATAAGAATTCAAGAAAGACTCAAATAATATTCATGGATAATCTGAACATAAACCCACAATTCATCGGATCTTGACAAACACACCGCAAAAGAGTATTACATCGGATGGATCTCCATGAAGATCAGTAAGAACATGGTATTGAGAAGCAAAGAGAGAGAAGAAGCCATCTAACTACTAGCTATGGACCCGTAGGTCTGTGGTGAACTACAAATGCATCATCGGAGGGGCAATGGAGTTGATGTAGATGCCCTCCGTGATCGAATCCCCCTCCGGCAGAGTACCGGAAAAGGCTCCAAGATTGGATCTCTCGGGAACAGAGGCTTCTGGCAGTGAAAAAGTGTTTTTGTGGCTCATTTCGATAATGATGGAATATTTGGGTTTTTATAGGCCGAAGATTAGGGTTAGCGAGTTGCCAGGGGCCCACAAGCCTGCCCAGCGCGGGTGGCCCCCCTGGCCACGGCAAGCGGGCTTGTGGCCCCGTGGTAGCTCCTCTACCTTCGTTCTCAAGTCTCGTGGCTTCCTTTTATTCCATAAAAATCATTCCAGAGGTTTTATTTTGTTTGGACTCCATTTAATATTCCTTATCGGCAAAACTCAACAACAAGGAAAAATAGAAACTGGCACTAGGCTCTAGATTAATAGTTACTCCCAAAAATAATATAAAATAGCATATTAAGGCATATAAATCATCCAAAACAGATAATATAATAACATGGAACAATCAAAAATTATAGATAAATTGGAGATGTATCAGCGCTTTACTCGCCGGCAACGGCGCCAGAGAAGAGTCTTGATGACCCATCAAGTATAGGGGATCTATCGTAGTCCTTTCGATAAGTAAGAGTGTCGAACCCAACGAGGAGCAGAAGGAAATGATAAGTGGTTCTCAGTAAGGTATTCTCTGCAAGAACTGAAATTATCAGTAATAGATAGTTTTGTGATAAGATAATTCGTAACTGGTAGCAAGTAACAATGGTAAAAAAGGTGCAGCAAGGTGGCCCAATCCTTTTTATAGCAAAGGATAAGCCTGGACAAACTCTTATATAAATCAAAGCGCTCCCGAGGACACATGGAAATTTATGTCAATCTAGTTTTCATCATGCTCATTTGATTTGCGTTCGCTACCTTGATAATTTGATATGTGGGTAGACTGGTGCTTGGGTGTGTCCTTACTTGGACAAGCCTCCCAATTATGATTAACCCCTCCCGCAAGCATCCGCAACTACGAAAGAAGAATTAAGATAAATCTAACCATAGCATAAAACGTGTGGATCCAAATAAACCCCTTACGAAGCAATGCATAATCTAGGGTTTAAGCTTCTGTCACTCTAGCAACCCATCATCTACTTATTACTTCCCAATGCCTTCCTCTAGGCCCAAACAATGGTGAAGTGTTATGTAGTCGACGTTCACATAACACCACTGGAGGAGAGACAACATACATCTCATCAAAATATCGAACGAATACGAAATTTACATGATTACTTATAACAAGACTTATACCATGTCCTCAGGAACAAACGTAACTACTCACAAAACATATTCATGTTCATAATCAGAGGAGTATAAGTGATGATCAAGGATCTGAACATATAATCTTCCACCAAGTAAACCAACTATCGTCAACTACAAGGAGTAATCAACACTACTAGCAACCCACAAGTACCAATCTGAGGTTTGTAGACAAAGATTGGATACAAGAGATGAACTAGTGTTTGGAGAGGAGATGGCGTTGATGAAGATGTTGATGGAGATTGACCCCCTCTCGATGTGAGGATCGTTGGATATGACGATGGCTTTGATTTCCCCTTCCCGGAGGGAAGTTTCACCGGCAGGATCGCCCTACCAGAGCTCTAGATTTGTTATGCCCAAGTTCCGCCTCGAGACGGCGGCGCTTCGTCCTGAAAGGTCTGTTATGATTTTTTCCTCGACGAAACCCTCCATATAGCAGAAGATGGGCACCGGAGGGCTGCCAGGTGCGCGCAAGCTTGCTAGCCGCGGCCAAGGGGTGGCCATGGCCAGCAGGCTTGTGGCTCCCTGGTGGCCCCCTTTATGTATTTATTTCGCCCAGTATTTTTTATATATTCCAAAATAATTCTTCGTATATTTTCAGGACTTTTGGAGTTGCGCAGAATAGGTATCTCAGATTTGCTCCTTTTCTAGTCCAGAACTCCAGCTACCGGCATTCTCCCTCTTCATGTAAACCTTGTAAAATAAGAGAGAAAAGGCATACGTATTTTACCAAAATGTGTAATAACAGCCCATAAGGCAATAAATATCAATATAAAATCATGATGCAAAATGGACGTATCAGAGCTTCTTTGGTGGCGTTTGCATGGGCCATTTTTGATGCGGAGGTTGTCAGCCCTGTCAGAGGTGGTACGTCACCGTGTCAGGGAGGAGGACGAGCACGTCCGTCGCTACATGGATGTGTTGGACGTCAGGTTCTCCAATACCTGGCAGGTTCTTCAGGGATCTCACCTTAGCTATGATCCTGTCATAGTTCCTTCTCTTTGGGTGTCCATCGCCTGTCGCGCGAGACTTCAACTGGATCTATAGTAGTGATATTATAATAATAATATTCGATATGTATTAGTGATAATATTCGAGATTATATTCGATAATATTCAAGATGATCTATTCGAGATTATATTCGATGATGCATATTATGTACTATGATTCAGTTTTCCTTATTGATTGCATGCATTCTAATTTGAATACTAAATTGTTTTATATTTCTTATGAGTTAGTTAAATAAAAGCTATGGACAATACCGACAGAGAAGGAGAAGAGGCTCTGTTCGACATCATACGCTCCACGAGCCTAGAACATGAACCTGAAGATGATGACGGCTCGCAATATCTGAACAATTCCGGTGAGGGTTGTATGTTTGATGAAGATGAACGAATACATGAATTCGACAATGATGTTGACGAAGAAAATGTTCTACAAATAACAGACTGGCAAGGTATATTTATTATATGAGCCATCCGGTGATCATTACATGTCTTAATTGAGTTGTATATGTGTTAACGAATCGATCTTTCTTCTTTTAGGCCTCCGGATCGAGCAAATCTTCTACAAGCGACAGGGTAGTTCCAGGCCCGGCCAGAAAGTTGGACCCTGGCATAAAGTTCAACATTGATTCCATCAATACATCAATTGGCGAACCGCTTGAACCTAAGAAAATTGCGACCAAGTTCAAGAATCAATGTGGAGTTATTGTCAGGGACCAAATCCCGATCTCCACACAAGAATGGAAAAAGACAGCAAAGGGAGATCGAGAAGGAGTTACTTTTGTTGACGAAAGAGCAAAATATGTGCTTTGGACCAATTTGATGTCACATTTCACACTACCAGATAACTTGACAGATGCAGATATGAAGAAAGTCAAAAACTATGCTCTTAAAAAGATGGCGATCGCATTCAACACCTTCAAGAAAAATGCATGGGCTACGTACGTCAAACAAACAAGAAGACTCCAAAATTCAAGGGAGCACTGGTGAAGGCAAAAGATCACTGGGATGATTTCGTGATGTTCAAGGAATCATAACTAGCTAAGGAATGGTCGAGAAAGAACAAGATTAATGCTGCGAAAAATTAGTGGCACCATACTCTGGGGCCAGGTGGCTCCCAGACGGCCCTGCCTAAGTGGGATCAATCCGAACAAGAGATGATTAGTGCAGGGGTCACTCCAGTTATAGTGAACTGGCCCCCGAGGTGCAGGACATGGTTTTATGCGCATGGGGGGAAGTTAGACCCAAAGATAGGGGCTATTATGGTGAAGGCAAGTCTTAAAGGTGTGACAGATGATCATCATGATTTCCGTCATCGTGTCTTCATGAAGTTGTCTCGCCAACTATTATTTATACTACTATGGCTAACGGTTAGCAATAAATTAAAGTAATTACATGGCATTTTTGATTGACACGCAGGTATACAATAAATTAAGACAACTCCTATGGCTCCTCCCGGTTGTCATACTCATCGACATGCAAGTCGTGATTCCTATTACAAGAACATGATCAATCTCATACATCACATATATTTCATCACATCCTTTTGGCCATATCACATCACATAGCATACCCTGCAAAAACAAAGTTAGACGTCCTCTAATTGTTGTTACAAGTTTTTACGTGGCTGTTATGGGTTTCTAGCAAGAACGTTTCTTACCTACGCAAAAGCCACAACGGTGATATGCCAATTGCTATTTACCCTTCATAAGGACCCTCTTAATCGAATCCGATTCGAGTAAAGTGGGAGAGACAGACACCCGCTAGCCACCTTATGCAACAAGTGCATGCCAGGCAGTGGAACAAGTCTCACATAGCATACGTGTAAAGTCGGTCCGGGCCGCTTCATCCCACAATGCCGCTGAATCAAGATAGGACTAGTAACGGCAAGCAAATTGACCAAATCATTGCCCACAACTACTTGTTTTCTACTCGTGCATAGAATCTACGCATAGACCTAGCTCTGATACCACCTTTGGGGAACGTAGTAATAATTCAAAAATTTCCTACGTGTCACCAAGATCAGTCTAGGAGATGCTAGCAACGAGAGAGAGGGAATGCATCTTCATACCCTTGAAGATCGCTAAGAGGAAGCGTTACAAAGAACGTGGTCGATGGAGTCGTACTCGTGGTGATTCAAATCGCGAAAGATCCGATCCAAGTGCAGAACAGACGGCGCATCCGCATTCAACACCCATACACCTCGGGGACGTCTCCTCCTTCTTGATCTAGCAACGGGGGAGGATAAGTTGAGGGAGAGCTCCGGTAGCACGACGGCGTGGTGGCGGTGGAGCTCGTGGTTCTCCGGCAGAGCTCCGCTAAGCGCTACGGAGGAGGAGGAGGTGTAGGAAGGGGGAGGTCTGCGCCAGGGGAAGGGGTGTGGCTACCCTCCCACCCCTTCACTATTTATACGGGAAGGGGAGAGGGGCCCGACACCCTAAATCCATCTAGAGGGGGGCGGCCCTCCGGGGTGGTGGCCCCCCTTAGATCCAACTAGAAGGGGGGCGCCCCCCGGGATCCATCTAGAGGGGGACGGCGGCCCCCTCGGTGGGCACTTGCCCCACCCCTAGGGTTTCCAACCCTAGGCGCCTTGGGCCCTGGTGGGAGGTGTTGGAAATATGCCCTAGAGGCAATAAATAAAGTGTTTATTATTATATTTCCTTGTTCATGATAATCGTTTATTACCCATGATATAATTGTATTGATTGGAAACACATTACGTGTGGTAAATAGACAACACTTTGTCCCTAGTATGCCTCTAGTGATGAACTAGCTCGTTGGTCAAAGATGGTCAAGGTTTCCTAGCCATTGACATGTGATGTCATTTGATAACGGGATCACATCATTAGAAGAATGATGTGATGGACAATACCCAAACTACAAACGTAGCATATGATCGTGTCAGTTTATTGCTACTGTTTTCTCCATGTCAAGTATATGTTTCTATGACCATGAGATCATGCAACTCACGGACACCGGAAGAGTGCCTTCTGTGTATCAAACATTGCAACATAACTGGGTGACTATAAAATTGATCTACAGGTATCTCTGAGGGTATCTGTTGGGTTGGCATGGATCAAGACTAGGATTTGTTACTCCGTGTGACGGAGAAGTATCTCAGGGCCCACTCGGTAATACAACATCACAATAAGCCTTGCAAGCAATGTGACTAAGTGTTAGTCACGGGATCTTGTATTACGGAACGAGTAAAGAGACTTTTCGGTAACGAGGTTGAACTGGGTATGGAGATACCGACGATCGAATCTCGGGCAAGTAACATACCGAAGAACAAACGGAACATCATACGGGATTAACTGGATTGACATAGAGGTTCGACCGATAAAGATCTTCGTAGAATATGTAGGAACCAATATGGACATCCAGGTCCTGCTATTGGTTATTGACCGTAGAGGTGTCTCGGTCATGTCTACATAGTTCTCGAACCCGCAGGGTCTACACACTTAAGGTTTGGTGACATTTTAATAGTATAGAGTTATGTATGGTGGTGACCGAAGGTCGTTCGGAGTCCTAGATGAGATCCCGGACATCACGAGGAGCTCCAGAATGGTCCGGAGGTAAATATTGATATATAGGAACTCCTATTTTGGTCACCGGAAAGGTTTCGGGCTCATCGGTAGTGTATCGGGAGTACCGGCAGTGTACCGGGAGACTATCGGGAGGGGTATTTCGACCCAAGAGACTGCATGGGCTGTGTGAGGATGAATACCAGCCCTTAGTGGGATGGTGGAAGTCCCACACAAGGCCCATGCGACTGGGAAGAAAAGCCCAAAAGGAAAAAGGTGGAAAAAGGCAAAAAAAAGGCTAAGATAAGGAAGGAGTCCTAATCCTACTAGGAGTGGAGGAGGAGGACTCCTCCCTCTTGGTTCGGCCGAAGCCTAGGGCTGGATCCTTGAGGGACAAGCCTCCTCCTCCTTTCCTCCTATATATACTAGAGGTTTTTAGGGTTTTGGCACAAGATTTTCAACCACGTGCTACCCGTTCCTCCAGTGCATAGTTTCTCCTCTAGATCGGATTTCTGCAGTGCTTAGGTGAAGCCCTGCCGGAATAGCTCCACCACCATCGCCGGAGCACCGTCATGCTGCCGAAGAACTCTTCTACCTCTCCGCTCCCTCTTGCTGGATCAAGAAGGAGGAGATCGTCATCAAGCTGTACGTGTGCTGAACGTGGAGGTGCCGTCCGTTCGGTGCTTGATCGGGACGGATCGTGATTGGGTCGCAGGCCGCTCGGCGATCTGGATCACGAAGATGTTCGACTACACCAACCGCGTTTCTTAACGCTTCCCGCTTAGCGATCTACAAGGGTACGTAGATCCACTCTCCCTCTTGTAGATGCTCATCACCATGAATAGGTCTTCTCTGAACGTAGGAAATTTTTTGTTTCCCATGCGACGTTCCCCAACAGTGGCATCATGAGCTAGGTCTATGTGTAGATGAGATCTCGAGTAGAACACAAAGAGTTTGTGGGCGTTGATGCTTAGATTGCTTCCTCCCTTGGTCATGTTTTGGTTCAGCGGTATTGTGGGATGAAGCGGCCCAACCTTACTCGTACCGTCGTACGCTTATGAGAGATCGGTTCCATCGACTGACGTGTAACTTCGTTGCACAAAGATGGCTGGCGGGTGTTTGTTTCTCCTACTTTAGTTGGATCGGATTCGACTAAGGCGGTCCTTGAGAAGGTTGAAAAGAAACTTATGTATCACCGTTCTGGTTTATGCGTAGGTGAGAATTGTTCTTGCTAAATACCCATAGCAGCCACGTAAAACATGCAACAACAATTAGAGGACGTCTAACTTGTTTTTGCAGGGTATGTTGTGATGTGATATGGACAATTAAATGATGTGATATATGTGATGTATGAGATGATCATGTGTTGTGTAGAATATCACGACTTGCATGTCGATGAGTACGGCAACCGGCAGGAGCCATAGGGTTGTATTTTAATTATTGTATGACCTGCGTGTCAATCATTAAACGCTATGTAATTCTTTACTTTATCGCTAAACAGTAGCAATAGTAGTACAAGCATGATGGGCGCGACAACCCCGATGGCGACACGTTGATGGAGATCAAGATGATGGAGATCATGGTGTCGTGTCGGTGACGATGGAGATCATGCCGGTGCTTTCAAGATGGAGATCAAACGCACGAGTTCATGGCCATATCATGTCACTTATGATTTGCATGTGATGTTAATCCTTTTATGCACCTTGTTTTGCTTAGGACGACGGTAGCATTATAAGGTGATCCCTCACTTAAATTTCAAGATGAATTGTGTTCTTCCTGAGTGTGCACTGTTGTGAAAGTTCGTCGTGTCGAGACACCACGTGATGATCGGGTGTGATAGACTCTATGTTCACATACAACGGGTGCAAGTCAGTGTTGCACATTCAGAACACTTGGGTTAAACTTGACGAGCCTAGCATGTACAGACATGGCCTCAGAACACAAGAGACCGAAAGGTCGAACATGAGTCATATAGTAGATATGATCAACATGACGATGTTCACCATTGAAACCACCTCAACTCACGTGATGATGAGACTTGAGTTGTTGGATTTGGATCATGTGACACTCAGATGACCTGAGGGATGTCAATTTGAGTGGGAGCTTTAGTAATTTGATTAACTAAAACTCATTATCTTGAACAATAGTCTAAGTAACCTTTGCATATTTATGTTGTAGATCAATGGCTCGCGCAGTAGCACCCTGAATTTTAATGCGTTCCTAGAGAAAGCTAAGTTGAAAGATGATGGAAGTAATTTTGTTGACTGGGTCCGTAATCTGAGGATTATCCTCACGGCTTCCCATAAATCATATGTCCTTGATGCACCACTTGGTGACCAACCAGAAGACATGTCATCCGAAGCCGTTAAGAACGCTCGGGAGGCACGTTCTGGAGATTACTCAATAGTCCAGTGTGCAATACTATATGGCTTAGAATAGGGACTTCAAATACGTTTTAAACGTCATGGAGCATATGAGATGTTCCAGGAGTTGAAGTTTATCTTTCAGAAGAATGCCCGAATCGAGAGGTATGAGACCTCCGATAAGTTCTATGCTTGCAAGATGGAGGAGAACGGGTCTATCAGTGAACCTATACTCAGAATATCTGGGTATTCGACTCTCCTAGCAGAGTTGGGAATTGCCCTTCCGCCAGAGGCGATCACTGACAGAGTTCTTCAATCATTGCCACCTAGTTACAAGAGCTTTATGATGAACTATAACATGCACGGGATGAACAAGTCAGTCGCCGAGCTGTTTGCGATGCTAAAACTCGCTGAGTCTGAAATCCAAAAAGAACATCAAGTGTTGATGGTCAATAAAACCACTAGTTTCAAGAATAATAGCAAGGGCAAGGTCAAGGTCAAGAAGGGTAAAACCAAGAAGGATGGCAAAGCAGTTGCCTCTCCTGTAAAGAAGCCCAAGCATGGACCCAAGCCAGAAACTGAGTGCTTTCATTGCAAGGGAACTGGTCAGTAGAAGCGGAACTGCCCTAAGCACCTGGCTGACAAGAAGGCGGCCAACGACAAATAAGGTATATATGATATACATGTTATTGATGTGTACCTTACTAGCTCTCGTTGTAGTGCCTGGGTATTTGATACCGGTTCGGTTGCTCACATTTGCAACTCAAAATAGGAACTACGGAATAGACGAAGGCTATCAAAGGATGAAGTGACGATGCGCGTGGGAAATGGTTCCAAGGTTGATGTGATCGCCGCCGGCATGCTCTCTCTTCAATTACCATCGGGATTAGTGATGAACCTGAATAATTGTTATTTAGTGCCTGCGTTAAGCATGAACATTATATCTGGATCTTGTTTATTGTGAGACTGTTACTCATTTAAATCAGAGAATAAAGGTTGTTCTATTTATATGAGTAATATCTTTTATGGTCATGCACCCAGTGTGAGGGGTTTATTCATATTGAATCTTGATAGTGATGACACACATGTTCATAACATTGATGCCAAAAGATGTAGAGTTGATAATGATAGTACCACTTTCTTGTGGCGCTGCCATTTAGGTCATATTGGTGTAAAACGCATGAGGAAGCTCCATGCTGATGGACTTTTGGAGTCACTTGATTTTGAATCACTTGACACATGTGAACCATGCATCATGGGCAAGATGACTAAAACGCCGTTCTCTGGAACAATGGAACGGGCAAGTGACTTACTGGAATTCATACATACTGATGTGTGCGGTCCAATGAATGTTACAGCGCGTGGTGGATATCGTTATTTTCTCACCTTCACTGATGACTTAAGTAGATATGGGTATATTTACTTAATGAAACACAAGTCTGAAACGTTTGAAAAGTTCAAGCAATTTCAGAGTGAAGTTGAGAATCATCGTAACAAGAAGATTAAGTTCCTGCAATCTGATCGAGGAGGTGAATATCTGAGTTATGAGTTTGGCAGTCACTTAAGACAATGTGGAATTGTTTCACAATTGACACCACCTGGAACACCACAGCGTAATGGTGTGTCCGAACGTCGTAATCGAACCTTATTAGATATGGTGCTTTCTATGATGTCTCTTGCTGATTTGCCACTATCGTTTTGGGGTTATGCCTTAGAGATAGCTGCAGTCACTTTAAATAGGGCACCATCGAAATCCGTTGAGACGACACCATATGAACTATGGTTTTGCAAGAGGCCAAAGTTGTCGTTTCTTAAAGTTTGGGGATGTGATGCTTATGTCAAAAAGCTTCAGCCTGAAAAGCTGGAACCCAAAGCGGAGAAATGTGTCTTCATAGGATACCCGAAAGAGACAGTCGGGTATACCTTCTATCTCAGATCCGAAGGCAAAGTGTTTGTCGCCAAAAACGGAACATTTCTTGAGAAAGAGTTTCTCTCAAAAGAATTGAGTGGGAGGAAAATAGAGCTTGATGAGGTTATTGAACCTTTACTTCAACCAGAAAGTAGCGCAGCGTAGAAAGATGTTTGTGTGGAACCTACGATGGTAGAAGAGGAAGTTAATGATGATGATCACGAAGCTTCGGATCAAGCTATTATTAGACCTCATAGGTCGACAAGGGCGCGTACTACTCTTGAGTGGTACGACAACCCTGTCTTGGAGGTCATGTTGTTGGACAACAATGAACCTACGAGCTATGGAGGAGTGGTGATGGGCCCGGATTCCGAGAAATGGTTAGAGGCCATGAAATCCGAGATGGGATCCATGTATGAAAACAAAGTATGGACTTTGGTAGTATTACCTGAAGGGCGAAAGGCCATTCAGAACAAATGGATCTTTAAGAAGAAGACAGACGTGGACGGTAATATCACCGTCTATAAAGCTCGACTTGTGGCAAAGGGTTTTTCACAAGTTCAAGGAGTTGAATACGATGAGACATTCTCACCCGTAGCAATGCTTAAGTCTGTCAGAATCATGTTGGCAATAGCTGCTTATTTCGACTATGAAATTTGGCAGATGGATGTCAAAACAGCGTTCCTCAACGGTTTCCTTAAGGAAGAGTTGTATATGATGCAACCACAAGGTTTTGTCGATCCAGAGAATGCTGACAAAGTTTGCAAACTCCAGCGGTCCATTTATGGGCTGGTGCAAGCATCTCGGAGTTGGAAAAAGCGTTTGATGAGGTGATCAAAGCGTTCGAGTTTATACAAGTTTATGGAGAAGCTTGTATTTACAAGAAAATGAGTGGGAGCTCTATAGCGTTTCTAATATTATATGTGGATGACATATTGCTGATTGGAAACAATATAGAAATGCTGGAAAGCGTGAAGGAATATTTGAACAAGAGTTTTTCAATGAAGGACCTAGGAGAAGCTGCTTTCATATTAGGCATTAAATCTATAGAGATAGATCGAGACGCTTAATAGCACTTTCACAAAGCACATACCTTGATAAATTTTTGAAGAAGTTCAAAATGGATCAGTCCAAGAAAGGGGTTCTTGCCTGTGTTACAAGGTGTGAAGTTGAGTAAGACTCAATGCCCAGTAACTGCAGAAGATAGAGAAAAGATGAGTGGCATCCCCTATGCTTCAACCATATGCTCTATCATGTATGCAATGCTGTGCACAAGACCTGATGTTAGCCTTGCCATAAGTATGGCCGGAAGGTTTCAAAGTGATCCTGGAATGGAGCACTGGGCAGTGGTCAAGAATATCCTTAAGTACCTGAAAAGGACTAAGGAAATGTTCCTCGTTTATGGAGGTGATGAAGAGCTCGTCATAAAGTGTTAGTCATAGGATCTTGTATTATGGAACGAGTAAAGATACTTGCCGGTAACGAGGTTGAACTAGGTATGGAGATACCGACGATCGAATCTCAGGCAAGTAACATACCGAAGAACAAAGGGAACATCATACGGGATTAACTGGATCCTTGACATAGAGGTTCGACCGATAAAGATCTTCATAGTATATGTAGGAACCAATATGGACATCCAGGTCCCGCTATTGGTTATTGACCGTAGAGGTGTCTCGGTCATGTCTACATAGTTCTCGAACCCGCAGGGTCTACACACTTAAGGTTTGGTGACATTTTAATAGTATAGAGTTATGTATGGTGGTGACCGAAGGTCGTTAGGAGTCCTAGATGAGATCCCGGACGTCACGAGGAGCTCCGGAATGGTCCGGACGTAAAGATTGATATATAGGAAGTCCTATTTTGGTCGTTGGAAAGGTTTCGGGCTCATCGGTAGTGTACCGGGAGTATCGGTAGTGTACCGGGAGACCATCGGGAGGGGTATTTCGACCCAAGAGGCTACATGGGCTGTGGGAGGATGAATACCAGCCCTTAGTGGGCTGGTGGAAGTCCCACAAAAGGCCCATGTGTCTGGGAAGAAAAGCCCAAAAGGAAAAAGGTGGAAAAAGGCAAAAAAGGCTAAGATAAGGAAGGAGTCCTAATCCTACTAGGAGTGGAGGAGGAGGACTCCTCCCTCTTGGTTCGGCCGAAGCCTAGGGCTGGCTCCTTGAGGGCCAAGCCTCCTCCTCCTCTCCTCCTATATATACTAGAGGGTTTTAGGGTTTTGGCACAAGATTTTCAGCCACGTGCTACCTGTTCCTCCAGTGCATAGTTTCTCCTCTAGATCGGATTTCTACAGTGCTTAGGCGAAGTCCTGCCGGAATAGCTCCACCACCATCACCGGAGTGCCGTCACGCTGCCGGAGAACTCTTCTACCTCTGTGCTCCCTCTTGCTGGATCATGAAGGCGAAGATCTTCATCAAGCTGTACGTGTGCTGAATGCGGAGGTGCCGTCCGTTCGGTGCTTGATCGGGACGGATCGTGATTGGATCGCAGGACGCTCGGCGATTTGGATCGCGAAGATTTGACTACACCAACCGCGTTTCTTAACGCTTCCCGCTTAACGATCTACAAGGGTACGTAGATCCACTCTCCCTCTTGTAGATGCTCATCACCATGGATAGGTCTTGTGTGAACATAGGAAATTTTTTGTTTCCCATGCGACGTTCCCCAACAGGAGGCACACCAGTCCAGCAAGGGGCTGGTTCCCACCCAACTACAACCCATTAGGTCCATCGGGACAGGTGGACCCTCCTGGTAGACCCCCGGAACCCCTTCGGTGGTCCCGGTACAATACCGATAAACCCCAAAACCTTTCCGGTGATTGAAACTGGACTTCCCATATATAAATCTTCAGCTATGGACCATTCCGAAACTCCTCATGACGTCCGGGATCTCATCTGGGACTCTGAACAACTTTCGGTAACCACATACAATTCCCATTAGAACTCTAGCGTCATCGAACCTTAAGTATGTAGACCCTGCGGGTTCGGGAACCATGCAGTCATGACCAAGAAACCTCTCCGAACAATAACCAATAGCGGGATCTGGATACCCATATTGGCTCCCACATGTTCCACGATGATCTCATCGGATGAACTACGATATCGGGGATTCAATTAATCCCGTATACAATTCCCTTTGTCCATCGGTATGTTACTTGCCCGAGATTCGATCGTCGGTATCCCTATACCTTGTTCAATCTCGTTACCTACAAGTCTTTTTACTCGTTCCATAACACATGATCCCATGATTAACTCCTTAGTCACACTGAGCTCATTATGATGATGTATTACCGAGTGGGCCCAGAGATACCTCTCCGTTACACGGAGTGACAAATCCCAGTCTCGATTCATGCCAACCCAAAAGACACTTTTGGAGACACCTGTAGTGCACCTCTATAGTCACCCAGTTACGTTGTGACATTTGATACACCCAAAGCATTCCTAAGGTATCCGGGAGTTGCACAATCTCATGGTCTAAGGAAATGATACTTGACATTAGAAAAGCTCTAGCAGACGAACTACACGATCTTGTGCTATGCTTAGGATTGGGTCTTGTCCATCACATCATTCTCCTAATGATGTGATCCTGTTATCAACGACATCCAATGTCCATGAACAATAGACAATTATCATGAACAAGGAAACATATTAATAACCATTTTATTATTGCCTCTAGGGCATATTTCCAACAGGGAGAGATCCGATGTCACCCATCCTATTTAACGTCGTTGCCGATATGTTGGCGATTTTAATAGGGAGGGATAAACATGAAGGACAGGTAGGTGGACTGGTGCCACATCTGGTGGATGGTGGTGTGTCTATCCTGCAATATGCTGATGATACCATTCTATTTATGGAACATGACTTAGCAAAAGCCAGAAATATGAAGGTTATACTATGTCTATTTGAATAATTGTCAGGTTTGAAAATTAATTTTCATAAGAATGAGTTGTTTTGCTTTGGGAGAGCCAAAGATGAACAAAATGCTTATAAACAATTGTTCGGATGTGAACTGGGGAGCCTACCGTTCAGTTATTTAGGCATACCTATTCATCATCAGAAGCTTTCCAATAGTGAGTGGAAATGCATTGAGGATCGATTTGAGAAAAAGCTAAGCTGCTGGAAGGGTGAGTTGCTATCATATGGAGAAAGGTTAATTCTGATAAACTCGGTGCTTACGAGTATGCCTATGTTCCTTCTATCCTTCTTTGAGGTACCAGTAGGGGTACGCAAAAGGTTGGATTTTTATCGATCCAGATTCTTTTGGTAGAGTGATGATGATAGGAAGAAATACAAGCTGGCTAAATGGGATATTATTTGTAGGCCCAAAGACCAAGGAGGTCTGGGGATTGAGAATTTAGAGGTAAAGAATAGATGTCTGCTGAGCAAGTGGTTGTTTAGACTATCTGTAGAGACAGAAGGTATGTGGGTACAAATTCTGCGTAATAAGTACCTACAATCTAAAACATTAGCCCAGGTAAATGTCAGACCCAATGATTCACCATTCTGGAAAGGGTTGATGAGAGTAAGGTCATCCTTTTTCCATAGAACTAAATTTCTTGTTGGAAATGGTGAGGGAACGAGATTCTGGGAGGATACGTGGTTGGGGGAGACGCCTCTGGCCATTCAGTATCCAGCTCTCTATAATATTGTGCAATGTAAGGACACATACGTGGCCACAATTTTACAGTCGAATCCTCTAAATATTCAATTCAGACGAGCATTGATAGGACATCGATGGGAGGATTGGATCCACCACGTGAGGAGACTCATGGATGTCCAGCTAACAAAAGAGTCTGATAGGCTTCAATGGAAGCTTACGACTAGCGGAATGTTTACGGTGAAATCGATGTATCTCAATCTTATTGATACAACAATTATCCCCAAATCGATTCATATTTGGAAATTCAAGGTACCCTTAAGAATCAAAGTCTTCATGTGGTTTGTGCACAAGAAGGTGATTCTAACTAAGGATAATTTGGCTAAATGTAATTGGGGTGCTGTGATAATGAGGAAAACATTAAGCACCTCTTTCTCTAATGTCCACTTGCGAGAATTCTTTGGCAGACGGTTCGTATAGCCTTTAATATTATGCCTCCGGATAGCATTGACACGTTATTTGGAACGTGGCTAGATGGAGTTGACACGATTTTTGCCCGACACATTCGTATAGGAGTATGTGCACTTCTTTGGGCTATATGGAACTGTAGGAATGATGTGGTTTTTAACAGACATACAAATAGATTTTTTTTTTGCAGGTACTACAAAGGGCTACAACGTTGATCTGTACATGATCATTACTCACTCCTGCGGAAACCAGGGAGCCTTTGGTTACCGGGTCTATCCGATGGAAGATGGTAGCGCGGGATATCTACAACCAGTTTGGATGACAGTCCAGTAATAGGATAAATGATTGAGGCCTATTTTGCCAGTTGCGGCACTTTTTGCTTTACTTTTGCTTCTACTTTGTTATGTCGAAGACTTTGTGAATCACAGATTGTTTGATTTATCTTCCAAATAAAGAGACCGTATGCATCGTGCTGATGCATAGGCCGAAGATAATCCTCCTTTTCCAAAAAAAAAAGTTAAGCATCCTTATTGTACAACTCTAGAGCCCGCCCAGAAGTTTCTCTCGCAGAATAAGAAAAACTCTAGGGTTCGCCTTGTGTCAATGACCTGCCAGCTCAGGTCATCTAGGCGCCATGAATAAGCTTTGGATAGAGATCATGTTAACGGATAAGATTAAGATGGAGCCTGCGCCGTGAAGCGTGATATAAGTGTATATGTACACTTAATAAAAGTTGTCGACACCTGATAAATAAATACACTTTTCTTTGAAGAAAAGAAAGAAAGAAAAGAAGGCCGCACCGGCATTTGTATTTTGCACCCCGGCCGGGAAAGCGCATTTTCCCTGCACGATCGGTGGGCATTTCTGTCGCGGACCGAGACAAAAACAAAAACAAAAAACAAAATCTTGCAGTTGCCGTCGTGCTCGTTGGTAGCACCCGGCATCCGAGCACGGCACGAAAACGATGGGCCAGAAGAAATAGAAAGCGTTGGATGGATGGATAAAAAGGCCCAATGCGCGGGCGCGGCGCAGCCAAACCCTCGCTCGCTCGTCTCAATCTCAATCTCAATCTCAATCCCCTCTCCTTTGATGGCGTAGGCCCACAGCGATCTACCTTTGCTCCACCCCGTCCCCTCTCCCCCCCCTGCTCCCTCCCTCCGCCCCGCCCCCCGCCCCCCGCCGCCGGCAGCAGATGGAGGCCCCGGGCTCCCCCTACGCCTCCTCGCCCGAGTCCGCGCCCAAGCGCGCGCCCCGCTCCTCCCCGCCGCCCCCGCCCCCGCAGGACCGCCCCGACGCCGACCACGACGCCGCCGAGCCCCAAGGTAACTGCCCGACGGCTGGCAAGCGCCGCCCGCATCCGCACGAGCTCTTCCCCGTCCATATGCGAGCTGCGCGCTGTGCTCCGCCGCGTCCGGACGCGGGCTCCGTGGCCCGACGGATCCGCGAGATCCGGGCCCCGGCGCCCCGCCACGGGCCCGAGATCTGCCGTGGCGCGGCCGGTCCCATGCCGGTGCGTCCTAGTGGGAGCGAGAGGCGCTCACGGCTGGCCAGGGATCGTTCATGCTTTGCTTGGCCCCTTCGTTTTGCGCCTCACGTGCTGCTGCGCCACCCGGTTGGTTGGTTGGTTGACCTCGGTGCAGTGCACGGGGGGATGGTGTAATAATCCAGTGGGCGGCTTGGTTAATGCGCCCTGTCCGATTCAGTTTCAGTGACTCTGCTTGACGCCGCATCCAGGGGTTGCCTTGCCGCCGTGTAGTAGAGCTTGTGGACTTCGGTGTGATTACGCCCCTTCGCTTACCAGCGCATAGCTGCATTTATCTAGGATGCATGATGATAGTTTGTTCCTGAACGCGAAATTCGCAGTTCAGTTTGTTCCAGTTGTGTTGGCACGGTGAAAGTGTTTTACGAGGTGCACGCAGGAAAACACGTACTGTAATCAAAACCTACTAAGTTGCGCGGGGACTTACCATGTCGGTAACGGTTGACTCTACACTTGCTATGTTTATTGCAGTGCATCATTAGTTGCTCTTTCTGCTCGACTTCAACGCATTTATGAGTAAACGACTGGTAACGTAATTCTCGACTTGGAATTCGTAACACCATACTACTTACTGCCATCCGCCTTTCTAGTGTAATAGTTCTTAATTCAACGATAGATTGTATCAGAACACAGTAAGTAGGTGTGTGATGAGGTTGCTCTTTCTGTTCCGTAGTGAAATTTGCTCCAGTCCTTGACATTTTGAACTACTGAACTGTTTTAGGTGACCTGCAACATGGAACATGTCTTTTTGTACATAAGTCCTCTAAATCACATGCCGGTTCTTTGGACTCTAGATGCAACCACATCATTAACCTATACAATTGCTATGTTATTTGTTGCGCATCATTGGTTGCTTCTGTTTCTTGACTTCAGTGAAGTTATGGAAAATATCCTTCTGTGCTGAAAATCCTATACATTACATGCGGGTTCTTTGGACGTTAGGTGCAATCACATTGTTAACTTATAAAATTGATATGTTATTTGTTGTGCATAATGGGTTGCTTCTGTTCCTTGGCCTTGGTAAATATATGATTGAACTCATTATAGCATGGTTATTGGTATTGCCATTCACCTTTCTTGCATATAATTCTGAATCTGAAGTTGATTTTTCTCCTCAGATGACAAGGAGAAGCCAACGCATTTGAGGTTTCTGGTGTCTAACACAGCAGCAGGATGTATTATTGGCAAGGGTGGTTCAACTATTAATGACTTCCAATCTCAGTCTGGGGCTCGTATTCAATTATCGCGCAGCCATGAGTTTTTCCCTGGTACAAATGACAGAATCATCATGGTCTCTGGACTGTTTGACGAAGTAGTTAAGGCGATGGAGTTGGTTCTTGAGAAACTCTTATCAGAGGTAAAACAATTTGTTTTGCAAATGGTCATGTCTGTAGGACCCATGTTGCCATTGTTTGATAACTGATATTCTCCTGTTATTTTCCAGGGGGAAGAATCCAATGAAGCTGAAGCTAGGCCTAAATTTAGACTTGTAGTTCCTAACAGCTCTTGTGGTGGAATTATTGGTAAAGGAGGAGCAACAATCAAGTATGCCTAATCAACAGACCTGTTCTAATCTCTGATACTTTCATTAAGTTTTACCCCACTATGGTACTTAATTTTCGAAGTTGCTGTAATGTTATTATTGAGTAAACTGATGAAGTATACCTGAACCGACACACGATACTAGGAACTGTATGATCTTTTTCTTGATAATACTCATTTGGTTTGATTGGAATTTTGCCACATGATTCATCGTTGTTCTTGTATTTACTTTATTTTAGTTTCTATTGCCTGGAATGTTGAGAGTTGGTGTTCCTTCTCTTTTCAGGTCATTCATTGAAGATTCACATGCTGGAATCAAGATTTCACCACAGGACAACAACTTTGTTGGTTTGCATGATAGGCTTGTTACTATCACAGGACCCTTAAACAGTCAGATGCGAGCTATATTTTTGATATTAAGCAAGTTGTCAGAGGATGTTCACTACCCACCTAATTTGAGTTCCCCATTTCCATATGCAGGTAAATCCTAGAACTTGTCCACTTCTTAATTTTAATGTTACCACACTGCTTCATACTTGCTTAAATGGGGTGCCTACTTGTAATACCTTTACTGCTTTAAGGAATACGTGTTCTGCATTTAATATGCCTTTCTAAAATAAGGCACAACGCCATTTGAAAAAAAGTCACAACTGAGAATACTGGGATATATCGACATGAGTAGCTATACTTACTCTTTGCATTCATAATATTTATAGATGGATTCACCCTTCAGATATGGCATCACCATCTTCTCTTACTCATTTCCTTCGCTTGAAACAATCCAGGCCTTGGTTTCCCTAGTTACCCTGCCGCTGTTCCTGTTGGGTATATGATTCCACAGGTGCCATATAATAATGCTGTGAACTATGGACCTAATGGCTATCCTGCTGCTGGTGGTGGTGGTGGAAGGTACCAAAACAACAAGGTTCGTGTTTGCTGTCCTGCATGTTGTAATCCTTTTTTGTAAACACCTAGTCCATCTGTGTTGATAATGATCTACCATGTGTTCTCCTTTTCTTGTGCGCCTAAGGAGAGATGGTGGAGTCGGGTGATATGTATGAGATGCTTTCTAGTAGAATTGTGTTCTGTTTTGCATAGTCATCTAATAAATTAGGAAGTGCATAGAACATTTTTCCTATCCAAGTCTTTGAATTCCAAGAAGGCAAAATTTGATCTCGTGAATTTATTATGGTTATGTCCTGATAGCTTTTGTTGGTGCTATTAATATTAGGCAGTCCATAAAAAATAAATCGGTGTATCACACTTCCAGACACCTGCTAGATTTTTTGTGAACGCTATTTTTCTTAGTCAGCGCAATGGAAATAAAATGTCTATTACACTAAGCATTTGTTTTTGGAGAAAGAGAGATGTGTATCTTGGAACTTCTGATTGATGTTGTGTTTGCTAACTCCTTGATGCTAGATTTAGTGTGCCCAGCTTTCTTGCCTTCTAATGTTTTCAGGCGATATTCTCTATGCATATATTTTATTATTTTGTAAAACTTTATGCTGAGGTAGCACCTTCTTTTTTGCTTTGTTTTTTTGGGTAGAAGTGTTAACCTCATATATGTTTTCAAATTATTCTAACCATGGTTTTCTGTTGAAACTTTTCAGCCTGGTACACCTGTTAGATCACCTGCTAATAATGATGCCCAAGAATCACACACCATAGGTGTTGCTGATGAACACATCGGTGCAGTTGTAGGGCGTGCAGGAAGGAATATAACAGAGATCATTCAGGTATTTTCTTACACCGTGTGAATCTGAACCTCATTAGTGTTTTTTTACACATGGTCAATTACTCAAAAGCCTTGTACATAGACACATATATGCTCATTGTATAGATAGGCGAGGCTTCTGCGTCATATTAGTAGTCCCTCCGTTCTATAATGTAGTGCATATACATTTTTGCCTGCAGCAATCTTGTTAAGTTGTGCGTATTACCCTGCATTAGTCAGTAGGCACTTGGGCAGCTGTTGTGGTTATATCGCTCCTTTGGACATGTATTTTGCCTGCAGCAGACTAGTTAAGAACATTGGAGCATGTTGTCTGCCCCCATTTTAGTTCAGAAAACATACTATTTTATATTTGTGTGATTTATGGCAGATCTGCATAAACCCGCTGCTGCCTTGTATGGTGTGAGTGCACCATTTTTCAGGGAAACGAAACTCAATGTAATTTTGTTGCCACTGCAGGCTAGTGGTGCCAGGATTAAGATATCAGATAGGGGCGATTTCATAGCTGGCACATCTGACAGGTAACATTAAGCCGCCATGCTTCGCTCTGTGATCACCTCTCTTGCCACAGAAGCTTATAATTTTCACTCGCTGGTGCAGGAAAGTGACGATCACTGGATCATCAGAGGCTATCCAGGCGGCCGAGGCGATGATCATGCAGAGGGTGACAGCCAGTCAGGAGAGGTGATGAACAATCTCCTGGGAAGACAGAACTCGCCCTTGCGAGTGTTAGATGGAATGAGAGGATTTGTTTTGTCTCCCTAGCTTTAGTGAGCTTGAGAAAATTTGAAGATGATTGCTGTTATTTATTCCGTCCGATCCGGTTGTGTTAGTAACTAGTCGAAATTAGCCATGTTTTTTCCCGCCAGCGCGCAACGCAATAGAATCATCATATACTTTATGTCAACAGATTTGACAGTCTCCATAACACAAAAAACAAACGCTGCCTGTTTTGGGGACGGAGAGGTTGTTGCTAGGATGATCTGTTTTGGTAATTGGAAGGCTTGTTTCATCTTATTCAACCTGGCTCTATTGCTGGAATCTGCAAATGTTGGGAAGCTTTTAGAACTATTGTTGCTTGTCGTGTCCGTATCCTTTTGTGACCATTCCAGTGAATACGGTGTGTACATAACTTGGGTTAAGATGGACAAATAATATAACTAAAATCGTACACAATCCAGTCCATATTTTGTTGCTTAACAACAAATTTGCAAAGCTTAATTCTTGGTGATATGCAAGTCTTGTAATTTCCATGTTTACACTATTGAAAAAGTCTTGTGTATACAAATTAATGATATAATCCTCCATACCGCAGATATGCAAGTCATGTAACTTCAAATTTATGCTAATGAGAACGTCTTTTGTATACAAATTTGGTGATATCTTTTGTGTAAGAAATGTAACTGAAATTTGGATCTCAAAACCTTAGGAAATCGAGTGAAGGGAGTCTATCTTACATATTTTAACTATTTGACAAAACAAAAACTGAAAGCGAGGGCATGGCACTCTTTGATTTGTAGGACTGAAAAAAACATAGAAATAGAAAAACGTATAGTTACGATGGTATCTCTACTCGAATTCCATGAGTTTTTTGTTTAATTCGAATTCGAGTAAGAAGCATAGTACAATGAATCTTACAAAAAAAAATATACTGTATGACTCAATCCTACTAATCAAATCCCGTGGTTGGATGGTTAGATGGACAATGGTAATTCCCAGTCCACCAGGGTCTAAATTCTGATGCTTGTATTATTCCTGAATTTATTTCAGGATTTTCGACGATGCGCATTTAGTGGGATGATACGTTCTCGTCGATGACGAACGTTAACTTTGTAAATCTTAAGATGATTTGCCAGCTCAGCCTCTCGGAGATGCTCATAGGGATAGGATGTGCGTGTGTACGTTCATAGGGGTGAATGTATAAGCATGTATATGAGCGCTTGCGTCTGTACTGTATTTAGAAAATAAATTCAAAAAACAACGAGAAAATTTCTAATCATGCAAAATTCTTATGAAACTCGTTTCAATCAAAGAGCCCATGCATTAGTTGTCAAAGAAAGAGAAGAGAAGATTTCTAATCATGCAAAATTCTTATGAAACTCCTTTCAATCAAAGAGGCCATGTACTAGTTGTCAAAAAAAAAGAGAGGCCATGTATTCCTTTTTCTTTTGACAGTATCCCATATTCTCAAAGCAAGCAAGTGTGGCTGACACGTGGGCCCGATAAATACCCGCACCGGACCCGAGTCGAGCCCAGTTGAGAGAGAGAGAGAGACCAGCCCAGGTTCTGGAACCCACCACCGTTCCATTCCGAGCCGAGGCGAGCCCACCATCACCATGGCCAAGCCTCACGCCGGCGCCGCCAGCACCCCGCGCCCCCGCTCCTCCTCCGGCGCCAAGGCCGCCGCCGCCGCCACCCCCGCCACCACCCCTGCCAACCGCAGCTCCGTGTGCTCCTCCTCGTCCGCGCCCCCCGCCCGCAACCTCGCCAAGGTAACCTAACCTCCTCCTTCAATCACCTCCGCCGCGCGCCTGATCGATGGATGACCTCTTCCCGCTGCTCACCAGGAGGCCGGCAAGCTCCTCACCTACGACGACGACGACGCTGCCGCCTCCCACGCCTCCGCCACGACGCAGCCAGAGCTCGCGCTGTCCGAGGGCCTCGTCGTCGCCGACCTCGCCGAGGCCGTGCTCGACCTCCCCGACCCCGACGACACCGCCTCCTCCTCCTCCGTGATCGTCTCCGCCCCTACCCACGACGCGATCCCCGCTCCCGCCCTCTCCCAGGTGCGTGCGGCTCGCCCGCTCCCCGGCCGATTCCGGTTCACCGTCGGTGGAAATTCAGTCCGCGCCGCGGTTTTGGGCTCCGATTCGTCTGAACTCGAGCGCTCTCGGGCCCGTGGGGGTTCGTCGATCCTGAAGTCCAGTTAATTTGAATTTGAGTTCGAGTTGCTTGCAGCGTGTGTGCTTCATTTCCTCGTTCGAATCTGCTCTACGAAATTTCTCATCGCACGCACTGACGAAGAACATCGGCGCTTGTTTATTCTCTGTCAATTGTCCTGATGCAGGTCGCAGACGCACCGCCCGCCGACGCCGGCGCCGAGGGCACCACCGTCCTCACGGAGATGGAGCTGGTCCTGGCCGAGCTGCGCGCCGCCAGCGGGCTGAGCGCGGGCTCGAAGCGCCTCCTGGCCGCGCTCGCCGAGGCCGCGGCAGACGAGCTCGACGCCCTCCGCACGCGCCGCGCGGCCTTCTGGAGGAAGCTGCGCGTCGGGGTCCTCGCCGGGACGGTCTTCTCCGTGGCTGCCATCGACCTCGTCATCGCCGCCGCGCTCCTCGGCTCAACCCGCGGCAGCGGGCGCCACGCGCTGCCCCCCACCTGATCGCTCTGCTTCACCACTCACCAGTGCTGCCGGCCGCCTCCTGTTTTTATCCTCATCGATCAGTAGCTTGTTAATTATCCTTGTTGCACCAGTAAGTTAATTAATTACTTCACTTAATGGTACATCCGATGAGAAGGAAGTGGTAATTTCTTTGTTACAGCATGTGATCGGTACATTTCACTATATTATAGCATCAGTTAAGAATTAGCTTCACTCACCAGTATAAAACAGGGTATTGGTTCGGGCCTTCTAATCCTATTAATCCCGTTCGCTCACGAATCGGGACCAAAGGTGGCAACCGTCCCGCTTCGTGAGCCCAGGGGGCCTGCCGGGCCACGTGGGCCATTGGTCCCGGTTCGTCTGACCCCTTTGGTCCTGGTTCCAGGCATGAACTAGGACCAATGCGGCTCGCTTCTGGCCCACGACCATTGGTCCCGCTTCGTGAATGAAACCGGGACCAAAAGGAGACCTATTGTCCCGGTTTCAGCCACGAACTGGGACCAATGATCTGTCTATATAAACTCTCGCTCGCCGCTAGCAGAGCCGTGGAATGCTCTGTTTTTCCAGGACAACAGTGTTAGAGCTTTGTAGTGCTCTAGCTCACCTCCTATGCACATGAGGTGTTCGATGAAATGCCCGAGCCACACTTAAGCTTTCTCCACTCGAAGCTCCTTGTCCAAACTCCATTTTCGTCAAGATTTGTCTAGGTTTGGCAGTCCGTCCTGTCCTGTCTCCGTCCTGAAACCGCCGTCGATCGCCCGCGTGTGGTGAGCCTCTTGATCTTATCTTCTTTCTAAAAGAAAATATACTTACTCGTATAATTTTCTTACTTTTATTATTGTTTGTTATTATATAGTGCCATGGTTATGGTATCCGCCCACGTCGGCCCTCGTCCAGTCTATGATTCACATGTGGTATATTATCTTTTATAACTATTACACACATTAATGTCTATGAGAATTAATTATGCCACCAACTTGACGTAGATGTTTTTATCTATTGGAAGTAGTTGAACCAGAAATGAATACTGACTATGTAATTCTGCTCGACAAGTTAATTAAAGCTGAAAAAGAAATCGATCATTTGAAAGAAAAATTGAAAAGAACTGAAGATGAGAAGATGAAATTGGAGTTGCATGTTGCCGATATCGTTGATGATCACAGGACCAAGATGGCTGCAATGCGCTTGAAGCTTAGAAAGATTAGAAAATATGCCATTGATAAAGAGGCTTGGTATCATTATGTCGTTGAATCAATTGTTACCTTAGTTTTGATTATGATCGCATTTGTTGTTGCATTGAAATGTTTTAAATAGTTTCAATATATGGTTTAATTAGATGCTCTGGAGAGCTATATGTTGGTCAACGAGAACTATGTATCTACTTTGGTTTTAGTGTGATGATGAACTTCTATTAATTTGGTCATTTCTGTATTCCTGATGTTCTGTAATGGTTTTTGACACACTTAATTGTATATAATGCATGCAGATGAATCGACAATGGATGTACGGTAACAGACACACCGATGAGTACATTAAGGGGGTGCATCATTTTCTCGAAGTGGCGGAGGCAAACAAGCAGAATGGTTTTATGTGTTGTCCATGCCCTACATGTGGGAATTTGAAGTCTTACTCTGACCATAAAATCCTTCATAGCCACCTGTTTGTGAAGGGTTTCATGCCACACTATAATGTTTGGACCAATCATGGAGAAATAGGAGTTATGATGGAAGACGGCGAAGAAGAAGAGGATGATGACAACTATGTGCCCCCTGAATACGATGCTGCTGCAACCGGGCAAGCTAAAGATCAAGAGGAACCAGACGATGTGCCCGATGATGATCTTCGCCGGGTCATTGTTGATGCAAAGAGACATTGCGGAAGTGAAAAGGAGAAGCAGAAGTTTGATCACATGTTAGAGGATCACAAAAAGGGTTGTGATGGCAACACAAAGCTTGGTACCACACTGGAATTGCTGCAGTGGAAGGCAGAGAATGGTGTACCTGACAAAGGATTTGAGAAGCTACTGAAAATATTGAAGAAGAAGCTTCCAAAGGATAACGAATTGCCCAACAGTACGTACGTAGCAAAGAAGGTTGTATGCCCTCTAGGATTGGAGGTGCAGAAGATACATGCATGCCCTAATGACTGCATCCTGTATCGCGATGAGTACGAGGAACGGAACGCATGCCTGGTATGCGGTGTATTGCGCTATAAGATCAGACGCGATGACCCTGGTGATGTTGAGGGCGAGCGCCCCAGGAAGAGGGTTGCTGCCAAGGTGATGTGGTATGCTCCTATAATGCCACGGTTGAAACTTCTGTTCAGAAACAAAGAGCATGCCAAGAATATGCGATGGCACAGAGAGGACCGTAAGAAAGACGGGAAGTTGAGAGCACCCGCCGATGGGTCACAATGGAGAAAAATCGAGAGAAAGTACTAGAAGGAGTTTGTAGGTGACGCAAGGAACGTATGGTTTGGTTTAAGTGCGGATGGCATTAATCCTTTTGGGGAGCAGATGATCAATCACAACACCTGGCCCGTGACTCTATGTATCTATAACCTTCCTCCTTCGATGTGCATGAAGTAGAATTTCATTATGATGCCAGTTCTCATCCAAGGCCCTAAGCAACCCGACAACGACATTGATGTGTACCTAAGGCAGTTGAAGAACTTTTACAACTGTGGAATGGAAACGGTGTACGTGTGTGGGATTAGCACAAACATGAGGATTTTAACCTGCATGCATTGCTGTTTGTAACCATCAATGATTGGCCTGCTCTTAGTAACCTTTCAGGACAGACAAACAAGGAATACCACGGATGCACAAACTGTTTAGATGACACCCAAAGCATATACCTGGACAATTGCAGGAAGAATGTGTACCTGGGGCATTGTCGATTTCTTCCGACCAACCATCAATGTTGAAAGAAAGACAAGCATTTCAAAGGCGAGGCAGATCACCGGAAGAAGCCCGCCATCCATACCGGTGATCACATACTTGCTATGGTCAATGATTTACAAGTAATCTTTGGAAAGGGTCCCGGCGGACTATCTGTTCCGAATGACGCCGAGGGACGCACACCCATGTGGAAGAAGTAATCTATGTTTTGGGACCTACCCTACTGAAAAGACCTAGAGGTCCGCTCTGCAATCGATGTGATGCACGTGACGAAGAATCTTTGCATGAACCTTCTAGGCTTCTTGGGCATGTATGGGAAGACAAAAGATATACCGGAGGCACGGGAGGACCAGTAACATGTTCACGAAAAAGACGGCATGCCTCCAAAGTAGTATGAAGGTCCTGCCAGCTACGCTCTTACCAAAGAAGAGAAGGAAATCTTCTTTGAATGCCTGCTCAGTATGAAGGTCCCGTCTGGCTTCTCGTCGAATATAAAGGGAATAATAAATATGCCAGAGAAAAAGTTCCAAAACCTAAAGTCTCATGACTGCCACATGATTATGACGCATCTGCTTTCGGTTGCATTGAGGCGGCTTCTACAGGAAAATGTTCGATCAGCCATTGTGAAGCTATGTGCATTCCTCAATGCAATCTCTCAGAAGGTGATCGATCCAGAAATCCTACCAAGGTTAAGGAGTGATGTGGCGCAATGTCTTGTTAGTTTCGAGCTGGTGTTCCCACCATCCTTCTTCAATATCATGACACACATCCTAGTTCGTCTAGTCGATGAGATTGTTGTTCTGGGCCCTGTATTTCTACACAATATGTTCCCCTTTGAGAGGTTCATGGGAGTCCTAAATAAATATGTCCGTAACCGTGCTAGGCCAGAAGGAAGCATCTCCATGGGCCATCAAACAGAGGATGTCATTGGGTTTTGTGTTGACTTCATTCCTAACCTTAAGAAGATTGGTCTCCCTCAATCGCGGTATGAGGGGAGACTGGCTAGAAAAGGCACGCTAGGAGCGAAGTCAATAATATGTGGGGACGAGCATTCTTGGTCTCAAGCACACTACACAGTTCTACAGAATTCTACCTCGGTGACCCCGTATGTCGATGAACACAAGAACATTCCACGCTCCAAACACCCAGAGCAGTGTGACGACTGGATTACATGTGAACACATCAAGACTTTCGGCAGTTGGTTGCAAACATGTCTCAGGTGTGAAAACACCGTTTCTGATGAGCTGTACTCGTTGGCCAGGAGACCATCTTTGACTGTATTGACTTACAAAGGGTATGAGATAAATGGGAATACATTTTACATGATCGCCCAAGATCAAAGGAGCACCAACCAAAACAGCGGTGTCCGCTTTGATGCAGCAACGAACAATGGGAAGGTCGACACATATTATGGTTACATAGAGGAGATATGGGAACTTGACTATGGACATGATTTGAAGGTCCCTTTGTTTCGATGCAAATGGGTCAATCTTACAAGAGGCGGGGTACAGGTAGACCGGCATTACGGAATGACAACAGTGGATCTCAACAATCTTGGGTACACATACGAACCATTCGTCCTAGCCAATGATGTGGCGTATGTTTTCTATGTTAAGGACATGGCTACCAAACCGAGAAAAAGAAAAGATAAGGAAGCGAATACATCATACGATGAGCCAAAGCGTCACATAGTTCTTTCAGGCAAAAGAGACATCATGGGAATTGAGGGCAAGACAGACATGTCTGAAGATTATGAAAAGTTTGAGGAAATTCCTCCCTTCATAGTCAAGGCTGACCCAAGCACCCTGTTAAACAATGAAGATTATCCATGGTTACGGCGTAATAAGCAAAGGACCCAAGCGAAGAAAAAATGAAGTCTTTCTATCCACAACTATTATGATGATGCCTTTGATCTAGAATATCACTGTAGTTACATGTGAAGAAATGAAATGCCTTTTGTAACAGATGAGTTTCCGTCCGAAACCCTGATACTTCGAAAGAGACTGTCCGTTTTGTAGACGAAGTGCATCCAGCTTTTGCCGTAACCCTCTAAAAGTTTTAGCACATGCTATGTGGGTGAAATGATGATACCATGCCAACTTTTAACCTTTTCAGAGTTCATTTCTAGTGCTTTTCAATTTCAGTGTCATTTAGCTCAAAAATCAATAACTGCATGAAAATAACAAATGAAGTCAGAAAGGGTTGAAAATTGATGACGTGGCTTTGAATGGTGCATTCTGAACACACAAAAACTCTAGAGTTCAAATAAGTTCAAGAAAATGAAATCAGTTTGTAACAGATGAGTTTTCATTCGAAACCCTGATACTTCGAAAGAGATTGTCCATTTTGCTCACAAAGTGCATCCAGTTTTGCCGTAACCCTCTCAACTTTTTAGCACCTGCTATGTGGGTTAAATGATGATACCATGCCAACTTTTAACCTTTTTAGAGTTCATTTGTAGTGCTTTTCAATTTCAGGGTCATTTAACTCAAAGAATGAACTAATAGCAAAAAGAATCAACTAAAAAACTTTTATGAAACCCTAATAGAAAAAATAATGAACTAAAAATAGTCAATTTAAATATTATTTTATGAACTACAATATTCTTCAATAGCAAAAAAAATCAACTAAAAAGCTTTTATAAAACTGTAATAGCAAAAAGAAACTCTAAAAGCTTTTATAAACCTCTAGTATTTTTGAAACTAAAATTATATAAATTTATGCAACAAAAATTATCAAAATATTTTTTTCAAAACATTAATAGTAAAAAGAAATTTTATAAAGAAATTTTTTGTTAGAAACTTTAATAGCAAACTAAAATAACAAAATCTATTTTTGATTTAAACAACCATTTAAAATAACCTTAAAATTACCAAATTGAATATAATGTTAAAACAAAGTAATATTAAATAGTAGGAAAAAAAGAATCACTCAAAAATCTATTTTTATAGTAAAGTTATTCACAAACTAGTGATTCACACAAATTTTAAAGAATTCAAATTTAAACTATTCAAATTTGAGAACTAATGGCACTAACAGAAAGTTTATAATTTTTGTGACCTAAAAGCAAAAAGAATCACTGAAAAACTATAAGTACAAACAAAAGAAAATAAGTAAAGCAAAAAAGAAAACAAAAAACATGATTTTTTTTTAAAAAATGCAGCCTACTGGGCCACCACGACCTGAATACGAATAGAAACCCAACCAGCTAGTTGGGCCAGTATTCAGGCCCGCAGCAGGTCGAGTAGGCCCACATGTAGAGGAGTGTGCGATTAGGCCCGTAAGCCTGCAGTTGAGAGGAGCTCGAGAGGGTTGGCGCAACAACGCTTATAAACCACTCTCGAGCCCTCTCAGCTAGCGAGGTGGGACTAAACATTTGTCCCCGGGCAGCACCCCCCTTTCATCCCGGTTGGTGGCACCAACCGGGACCAATACTCACCTTTGGTCCCGGTTGGTGACACTAACCGAGACGAAACATTTGTCCCCGGGTAGCACCCCCCTTTTGTCCCGGTTGGTGGCACCAACCGGGACAAATACTCACCTTTGGTCCCGGTTGGTGACACCAACCGGGACGAAGGGGGGGGGGGTGCTTTCCCGCCCTTTGGGCTGCTAAAAACAAGGCTTTGGTTCCGGTTGGTGGCACGAACCAGGACCAAAGGGGGGTATTGGTACCGGTTCGTGCCACCAATCGGGACCAATGCTCCCTGTATAAAACCCCACACTTAGTAGTTTTCGACCCATTCGCTCCCCTGAAGGCCAGATCCCCACCCACGCCGTCAGGCTGCCCAAATCTCACGCGCTCTCCATCGCCGTCACTGCGGTCGACCGCCGTCCCCGACCTCCCCGACCTCGTTCCGGCCGCCCCGCCCCGCGCCATCCCGCTCCGGCCACCCCGCTCCGGCCGGCCCGCCCCGCGCCGGTAGCCCCGTCCCGCTCCGATCGCCCCGCTCCGGCCGCCCCGTCCCGCTCCGGCCACTGCTTTGCCCCGCTCCGGCCACACCCTCTCCCCTATACGTGAGCAGTTCATGCAAGTGTTCATATATGTGTATGTATGTGTTCATATATGTGTATGTGTATGTATTTGTTCATATATGTGTATGTATGTGTTCATACATGTGTGTGTATGTATCTGTTCATGCAAGTTAAAAAAATCATGTTCAATGTGTATTTAAAAAATCATCATGTATTGTCAAAAAAGTCAATGAGCTTCAGAAAAATGTTTCACGTTTTGTTAACGCCGCCGCGTGATGATATGTCCGGCCGGCAGTTTTTTGTTCATATAGAACACTCCGATAATTTTGACATGAGGGGGGACGTCGATCAACCCCCTCTCGCCCGACTAACTCTCGAGTCCGCCTAAACCGGGACTAAAAAAGAGTTGTCGATCTCCTACCCCCTCTCACCCCTACCCGACAAACTCTCGAGGCCACACAAACCACTAGAAGAAAACTCCGGTAACTTCGATCAACACCCTCTCGCCCAACCAAACCCTAGAAGCGTTGCCGAGGCCACCCAATCCCTAAAAGCATTGCCGAGGCCACCCAAACCCTAGTAGCGTCGAGGCCACCCAATCCCTAGAAGCGTATTCGAGGCCACCCCAAACCGTAGAAGCATCGAGGCCACTAATATGATCCCTTGTCTATGTTTGCCACTAATTATTATATCCATCTCTCATGTTTGTATATTAATTGCCATGTTGTAATATTTGCAGATACCATGGATCCAACCATGAACAAAGACTTTGAAGGAGAAGTGTTGTTGGGGGACATGATCTGTGGCAGTGGAGATATCTTCTTGTTAATCAATTTTGACACAGAAGAGCAAGGACATGATGATGACGGCTCCGGTCACCGAACTCTGGAGGAAGAAGGTGTTGGGGAACGTTGCATGGGAAACAAAATATTTCCTACTCACACACAAGATCTATCCATGGTGATGAGAATCTACGAGAGGGAGAGTGGATCTACATACCCTTGTAGATCGCTAAGCAGGAAGCGTTAAGAAACACAGTTGGTGTAGTCGAACGTCTTCGTGATCCAAATCGCCGAGCGTCCCGCGATCTCATCACGATCCGTCCCGCGATCCAATCACGATCTGTCGCACGAACTCATCACGATCCGTCCCGCGAACTCATCACGATCCGCCCTGCAAAATTATCATGATCCGTCTCGTGATCTTGATCACGGTCCTTCCGATCTAGCGTCGAACGGACGACACCTCCGCGTTCAGCACACATACAACTCGATGACGATCACCGCCTTCTTGATCCAGAAAGAAGGAGCGGAGAGGTAGACGAGTTCTCCTGCAGTGCGACGACATTGCGGCGATGGTGGTGGAACTATTCTGGCAGGGCTTCTCCTAAGCACTGCAGAAAACCAATCTAGACGAGAAACTATGCACTAGAGGAACGGGTAGCACGTGGCTGAAAATCTAGTGCAAAACCCCTAAAACCTCTAGTATATATAAGAGGAAAAGAGCAGGAGGCTTGGCCCTCAAGGGGCCAGCCCTAGGCTTCGGCCGAACCAAGGAGGAGAGGAGGAATCCTCCTCCAATCCTAGTAGGACTAGGACTCCTTCCCTTTTTGCCTTTTTTTTTTGCCTTTTTCCACCTTTTCTCTCTGGGCTTTTCTCTCCTAGCCGCATGGGCCTTGTGTGGGACTTCAAACAGCCCACTAAGGGATGGTATTCACTCTCCCACAGCCCATGTAGCCTCTTGGTCGAAATACCCCTCCCGATGGTCTCCCGATACACTACCGGCACTCCCGGTACACTACCGATGAGCGTGAAACTTGTCCGCCGACCAAAATAGGACTTCCTATATATTAATATTTACCTCCGGACCATTCCGGAGCTCCTTGTGACATCCGAGATCTCATCCGGGACTCCGAACAACCTTCGGTCACCACCATACATAACTCTATACTACCGAAACGTCACCGAACCTTAAGTGTGCACACCCTCCGGGTTCGAGAACTATGTAGACATGACCGAGACACCTCTATGGTCAATAAACAATAGCAGGACCTAGATGCCCATATTGGTTCCTAAATATTCTACGAAGATCTTTATCGGTCGAACCTCTATGTCAAGGATTCAGTTAATCCCGTATGATGTTCCTTTTGTTCTTCGGTATGTTACTTGCCCGAGATTCGATCGTCGGTATCTCCATACCTAGTTCAACCTCGTTACCGGCAAGTCTCTTTACTCGTTCCGTAATACGAGATCCCGTGACAACACTTAGTCACATTGCTTGCAAGGCTTATTGTGATGTTGTATTGCCGAGTGGGCCCTGAGATACCTCTCCATCACACGGAGTAACAAATCCCAGTCTTGATCCATGCCAACCCAACAGACACCCTCGGAGATACCCGTAGAGTACCTTTATAGTCACCCAGTTATGTTGCGACGTTTAATACACACAAGGCACTCCTCCGGTGTTAGTGAGTTGCATTATCTCATGGTCATAGGAACATATCCTTGACATGCAGAAAACAGTAGCAATAAACTGACACGATCATATGCTACGTCTGTAGTTTGGGTCTTGTCCATCCCATAATTCTCCTAATGATGTGATCCCGTTATAAAATTACATCTCATGTCAATGGCTAGGAAACCTTAGCCATCTTTGATCAATGACCTAGTCTATTAGAGGCATACTAGGGACATGGTGTTGTCTATGTATCCACACATGTATCTGAGTTTATGATCAGCACAATTATAGCATGGATAATAAACGATTATCATGAACAAGGAAATATGATAATAACTAATTTATTATTGCCTCTAGGGCATATTCCCAACAGTCTCCCACTTGCACTAGAGTCAATAATCTAGTTCACATCACCACGTGATTCGCATTATTACGAATCTAACACCCAATGAGTTCTAGGGCTTGATCGTGCTTTGCATGTGAGAGAGTTCTTATAGTCAACGGGTCTGCGACATGCCGATCCATGTGTACTTTGCAAATCTCTATGTGAAATTGTAAATACTACTACCACACTCCACTTGGAGCTATTCCAAATGGTTGCTCCACTATACGTATCCGGATTGCTACTATGAGTCATCCGGATTGGTGTTAAAGCTTGGATCGACGTAACTCTTTATGGCAAACTCTTTATCACCTCCATAATCGAGAAACATTTCCTTAGTATTTTAGTTGCTAAGGATGATCTTGACCGCTATCCAGTGATCCACTCCTGGATCACTCTTGTACCCCTTGACGGACTCATGGCAAGGCACACACAGGTGCGGTACAGCGCATGGCATACTATACAGAGCCTATGGCTAAGGCATAGGGGACGACATTCGTCCTTTCTCTTTCTTCTGCCGTAGTCGAGCTTTGAGTCTCACTCAACTTCACACCTTACAAAGGAGGCAAGAACACTTCTCTCTGACTGGTCCATTTTGAACTCTTTCAAAATCTTGTCAAGGTATGTACTCATTCAAAGTCTCCTCAAGCATCTTGATCTATCTCTATAGATCTTGATGCTCAACAATTAGGTAGCTTTATCCAGGTCTTCCTTTGAAAAACTCTTTTCAAACAACCATTCATGCTTTCCAGGAATTCTACATTATTTCCGATCAACAATATGTCATCCACATATACTTATCAGAAATTCTATAGTGCTCCCACTCACTTTATTGTAAATACAAGTTTCTCGTAAACTTTGTATAAACTAAAAACTGTGATCACCTCATCAAAGTGTGTATTCCAACTCTGAGATGCTTGCTCCAGCCCTTAGATGGATTGCTGGAGCTCGCACACCTTTTAGCATCCTTAGGACTGACAAAACCTTCTGGTTGTATCACATACAACCTTTCCTCAAGTAAACCCTTAAGGAAACGATGTTTTGACATCCATCTGCCAGATGTCATAATTGAAAAATACAGCAACTGCTAACATAATTCCAACAGACTTTAGCATCGCTACGAGTGAGAAATTCTCATCGCAGTCAACTCCTTGAACTTGTCGGAAACTTCTTTCTAACAAGTCGAGATTTATAAATGGTGACATTTACCATTAGCGTCTGTCTTCATCTTAAAGGTCCATTTGTACTCGACGACCTACCGTCCAATGAGCAAGTCTACCAAAGTCTATACTTGGTTTTCATACATCGATCCTTTCTCGGATTTCATGGCCTCTAACCATTTGTCGGAATCCGGGCCCATCATCGCTTCTCCATTGCTCGTAGGTTCATTGTTGTCCAACAACATGACCTCCAAGACAGGGTTGTCGTACCGCTCAGGAGCAGTACACATCCTTGTCGACCTACGAGGTTTGATAGTAACTTGATCTGAAGATTCATGATCATCATCATTTACTTCCTCTTCAACTGACGTAGGTTCTACAGAAACATCTTTCTGCGCCGCGCTACTCTCTGGTTGAAGCAAAGGTTCAGTAACCTCATAAAGTTCCATCTTCCTCCCACTCAATTCTTTTGAGAGAAACTTTTTCTTGAGAGAGGACCTAGTTTTAGCAACAAACATTTTATGCTTGGATCTGAGATAGAAGGTTCACCCAACTGTTCTTAGGGCATTCTTTGAAGATGCATTTGTCAGCTTTGGGTTCGACCTCATTAGGTGAAAACATTTTCCACACAAGCGTCGCAGCCCCAAACATTAAGAAATGACAGCTTAGGTTTCTATCAAACCATAATTCACACGGTGTCATCTCACGGATTTAGATGGTGCCCTATTTAAAGTGAATGTAGTTGTCTCTAATGCATAACCCCAAAATTATAGTAGCAAAACGATAAGAGACATCATAGCCCACACCACATCGAATAGAGCATGACTATGATGTTCGGACACATCATCACACTATGGTGTTCCAGGTGGCGTGAGTTGTGAAACGACTTTCACATTGTCTAAAGTTGTATGCCAAACTCGTAACTCAGATATTCACCTCCACGATCATATCACCGACATTTTTTATCTTCTTGTCACGATGATCTTAAACTTCACTCTGAATTTGCTTGAACTTTTCAAACGATTCAGACTTGTGTTTCATTAAGTAAACATACACTATATCTACTCAAATCATCAGTGAAGGTAAGAAAATAACGATATCCACCGCACGCTACAAGACTCATTGGATTGCATACATCAACATGTATCATTTCCAATAAATCACTTGCCCGCTCCATCAATCTGGAAAACGGGGTCCTTAGTCATCTTGCCTAAGAGGCATAGTTTGGATGTCTCAACCGTTTCGAAATCGAATGAGTCCAAAGATCCATCAGTATGGATTTTCTTCATGTGCTTTATACCAATATGACATTTAGCGGCAGTGCCACAAGTATGTGGTACTATCATTATTAACTTTGTATCTTTTGGCATCAATGTTATGAACATGTGTATTACTACGATCAAGATTCTACAAACCATTCTCACTGGGTGCATGACCATTGAAGGTATTATTCATGTAAACAGAATAACCATTATTCTCTAACTTAAATGAATAACCGTGTCACAATAAACACGATCTAATCACGTCATGCTCAATGAAAACACCAAATAACATTTATTTAGGTTCGTCACTAATCCTGAAGGTAGAGAGAGCGTGCGATGTTGACCACATCAACCTTGGAAACATTTCCAACACACATCATCACCTCACCCTTAGTTAGTCTCTATTTATTCCGTAGCTTTTATTTCGAGTTACTAACATTTAGCAACCGAACCGGTATCCTATACCCGGGTGTACTAGAAAGGTACACATCAATAACACGTATATCAAATGTACTTATGTTGACGTTGCTAGCCTTCTTATCTACCAAGTATCTAGGGTTGTTCTGCTTCAGTGAGCACTCTCCTCATTATAGAAGCACTTAGTCTCGGGTTTGGGTTCAACTTTGGGCTGCTTCACTGGAGCAGCAACTAACTTGCCATCCATGAAGTTTCCCTCCTTGCTCTTGCCTTTCTCGAAACTAGTGGTTTTACTAACCATCAACACTTGATGCTCCTTCTTGATTTCTACCTTCGCGGTGTCAAACATCACGAACAGCTCAGGGATCATTTGCATCCCTGGCATAATTATAGTTCATCACGAAGTTCTAGTAGCTTAGTGATAGTGACTCAAAGAACTATATCAATCACTATCTTATCTGGAAGATCAACTCTCACTCGATTCAAGCGATTATAGCACCCAGACAATCTGAGCACATGCTCAACTGTTGAGATATTCTCCTTCATCTTGCAGGCAAAGAATCTTGTTGGAGATCTCATATCTCATAACACGGGCACTAGCCTGAGATCCCAATTTCAGCTCTTTAGAACATCTCATATGTTCCATGACGTTCAAAATGTTTTGGAGCCTCAATTCTAAGCCGCAATGCATGGCGTACGGAACTATCAAGTAGTTATCAGAAAGTGCCTGTCAGATGTTCACAACATCTACACACGACACTAGAGGGGGTGGCGCACCGAGCGGTGCATCAAAGACATAAGCCTTCTATGCAGCAATGAGGACAATCCTCAGATCACGGACCCAGTAATATTGCTACCATCATCTTTCAACTCTATTTCTCTAGGAACATATAAAAATTGAAGGGAGCTACAACGTGAGCTAGTAATCTACAACATAATTTTCAAAGTCACTACTGACTATGTTCATGATAATGAGTTCAATTAATCATATTACTTAAGAACTTCCACTCAAATTGACATCCCTCTGATCATTCGAGTGATACATGATCCAAATTCAGCAACTCAAGTCCGATAATCATGTGAGTTGAGGTGGTTACAATGGTGAACATCATCATGTTGATCATATCTACTATATGACTTATGTTTGACCTTTCGGTCTCTTGTGTTTCGAGGCCATGTCTGTACATGCTAGGCTCGTCAAGATAACCCGAGTGTTCTACATGTGCAACACTGGCTTGCACCCGTTGTATGTGAACGTAGAGTCTATCACACCCGATCATCACGTGGTGTCTCGACACGACAAACTTTTGCAACAGTGCACACTCGGGGAGAACACAATTTATCTTGAAATTAAGTGAGGGATCACCTCATAATGCGACCATCGTCCTAAGAAAAACAAGGTGCATAAAAGGGTTAACATCACATGCAAATCATAAGTGACATGATATGGCAATGAACTTGTGCTTTTGATCTCCATCTTGAAAGCACCGGCATGATCTCCATCGTCACCGGCATGACACCATGATCTCCATCATCTTGATCTCCATCAACATGTCGTCATCGGGGTTGTCGCGCCCACCATGCTTCTACTACTATTGCTACCGTTTAGCGATAAAGTAAAGCATTACATAGCGCTTAATGATTGACATGCAGGTCATACAATAATTAAAGACAGCCCTATGGCTCCTGCCGGTTGCCGTACTCATCGACATGCAAGTCATGATATTCTATACAAAACATGATCATCTCATACATCACATATATCTCATCATGTAATTGTCCATATCACATCACAACATACCCTGCAAAGCAAGTTAGATGTCCTCTAATTGTTGTTGCATGTTTTACGTGGCTGCTATGGGTATCTAGCAAGAACAATTCTCACCTACGCAAAACCACAATGGTGATACATAAGTTGCTTTTCAACCTTCTCAAGGACCGCCTTTGTCGAATCCGATCCAACTAAAGTAGGAGAAACAAACACCCGCCAGCCATCTTTGTGCAACGAGGTTACACGTCAGTCGATGGAACCGGTCTCTCGTAAGCGTACGAGTAAGGTTGGGCCAGGCCGCTTCATCCCACAATACAGATGAACCAAAAACACGACCAAGGGAGGAAGCAATTTAAGCATCAACGCCCACAAACTCTTTGTGTTCTACTCGAGATCTCATCTACACATAGACCTAGCTCATGATGCCACTGTTGGGGAACATTGCATGGGAAACAAATTTTTTCCTATGCACATGCAAGATCAATCCATGGTGATGAGCATCTACGAGAGTGAGAGTGGATCTACATACCCTTGTAGATCGCTAAGCGGGAAGCGTTAAGAAACGCGGTTGGTGTAGTCGAACGTTTTCGCGATCCAAATCACCGAGCGTCCTGTGATCTCATCACGATCCGTCCCGCGATCCAATCACGATCCGTCCTGCGAACTCATCATGATCCTTTATGCGAACTCATCACGATCCGTCTCGCGATCTTGATCACGGTCCTTCCGATCTAGCGCCGAACGGACGGCACCTCCATGTTTAACACACATACAACTCGATGACGATCTCCGCCTTCTTGATCCAGCAAGAGGGAGCATAGAGGTAGAAGAGTTCTCCAGCAACGCGATGGCGTTGCGGTGATAGTGGTGGAGCTATTCCGGCACGGCTTCGCCTAAGTACTGCAGAAAACCGATCTAGAGGAGAAACTATGCACTAGAGGAATGGGTAGCACGTGGCTGAAAATCCAGTGCAAAACCCCTAAAACCTCTAGTATATATAAGAGGAAGAGAGGAGGAGGCTTGGCCCTCAAGGGGCCAGCCCTAGGCTTCGGCCAAACCAAGGAGGAGAGGAGGAATCCTCCTCCAATCCTAGTAGGACTAGGACTCCTTCCCTTTTTGCCTTTTTTTGCCTTTTTCCACCTTTTCTCTTTAAGATTTTCTCTCCCAGCCGCATGCGCCTTGTGTGGGACTTCCACCAGTCCACTAAGGGCTGGTATTCACTCTCCCACAGCCCATGTAGCCTCTTGGGTCGAAATACCCCTCCCGATGGTCTCCCGGTACACTACTGATGAGCCCGAAACTTTTTCGGCAACCAAAATAGGACTTCCTATATATCAATATTTACCTCCGGACCATTCCGGAGGTCCTCGTGACATCCGGGATCTCATCAGGGACTCCGAACAACCTTCGTTCACCACCATACATAACTCGATACTACCGAAACGTCACCGAACCTTAAGTGTGCAGACCCTGCGGGTTCGAGAACTATATAGACATGACCGAGACACCTCTACGGTTAATAACCAATAGCGGGACCTGGATGCCCATATTGGTTCCTACATATTCTACGAAGATATTTATCGGTCGAACCTCTATGTCAAGGATTCACTTAATCCCGTATGATGTTCCTTTTGTTCTTCGGTATGTTACTTGCCCAAGATTCGATCGTCGGTATCTCCATACCTAGTTCAACCTCGTTACCGACAAGTCTCTTTACTCGTTCCGTAATACAAGATCCCGTGACAACACTTAGTCACATTGCTTGGAAGGCTTATTGTGATGTTGTATTACCGAGTGGGCCCTGAGATACCTCTCCGTCACACGGAGTAACAAATCCCAGTCTTAATCTATGCCAACCCAACAGACACCCTCGGAGATACCTGTAGAGTACCTTTATAGTCACCCAATTACGTTGCGACGTTTGATACACACGAGGCACTCCTCTGGTGTCAGTGAGTTGCATGATCTCATGGTCATAGGAACATATACTTGACATGCAAAAAACAGTAGCAATAAACTAACACGATCATATGCTACGTTTGTAGTTTGGGTCTTGTCCATACCATCATTCTCTTAATGATGTGATCCCGTTTTCAAATGACATCTCATGTCAATGGCTAGGAAACCTTAGCCATCTTTGATCAACGAGCTAGTCTATTAGAGGCATACTAGGGACATGGTGTTGTCTATGTATCCACACATGTATCTGAGTTTCCGATCAACACAATTATAGCATGGATAATAAAAGATTATCATGAACAAGGAAATGTGATAATAACTAATTTATTATTACCTGTAGGGCATATTTCCAACGGAAGGAGACCATGATGACGGCTCCGGTGACCGAGAGCCGAAGGAAGAAGGAGACCATGATGACGGCTCCGGTGACCGAACGGAGGGAGCTGTTGCAAAGTCGTCCGGCGAGGTATATATATTAATTAAGCCTTTGCTGACTAATTTCTGCATTAATTGTTTTGGTATGTGTATGCATGTGTTTATATATGTGTATGTATGTGTTCATATATGTGTATGTGTATGTATGTGTTCATATATGTGTATGTATGTGTTCATACATGTGTATGTGTTTGTATGTGTTCATGCAAGTTAAAAAAATCATGTTCAATGTGTATTTAAAAAAATCATCAAGTATTGTGAAAAAAAGTCAATGAGCTTCAGAAAAATGTTACACGTTTTGTTACCGCCGCCGCGTGATGATATGTCCGCCCAACATTTTTTTGTTCATATAGAAAACTCCGGTAATTTCGACATGAGGGGGGACGTCGATCAACCCCTTCTCATCCGACCAACTCTCGAGTCCACCTAAACCGGGACTAAAAAAGCGTTGTCGATCTCCTACCCCCTCTCGCCCCTACCCGACAAACTCTCGAGGCCACCCAAACCACTAGAAGAAAACTCCGGTACCTTCGATCAACACCCTCTCGCCCGAACAAACCCTAGAAGCGTTGTCGAGGCTACCCAATCCCTAAAAGCGTTGCCGAGGCCACCCAAACCCTAGAAGCATCGAGGCCACCCAATCCCTAGAAGCATTGTCGAGGCCACCCCAAATCGTAGAAGCGTCGAGGCCACTAATATGATCCCTTGTCTATGTTTGCCACTAATTAATATATCCATCTCTCATGTTTGTATATTAATTGCCATGTTGTAATATTTGCAGAAACCATGGATCCAACCATGGATCCAACCATGAACAAAGACTTTGAAGGAGAAGCATTGTTGGGGGAAATGATCCGTGGCGGTGGTGATATCTTCTTGTTAATCAATTTTGACACATAAGAGCTAGGACATGATGATGACGGCTCCGGTCACCGAATGCTGGAGGAAGAAGGAGACCATGATGACGGCTCCGGTGACCGAGAGCTGGAGGAAGAAGGAGACCATGATGACGGCTCCGGTGACCGAACGGAGGGAGCTGTTGCAAAGTCGTCTGGCGAGGTATATATATTAATTAAGCCTGTGCTGACTAATTGATGCATTAATTGTTTTGGTATGTACATATATTAACTCAGCTTGTTTGTTCTTTCATAGCCCTCCGGATTGACCAAAACTTCGGTAACGAGATGAGGCCCGAAGAAAAGGTTGTGCACTGATGAAAAGTTCACGATCACCTTAATCGCGAACGATGGCCAACCGATTGAACCGAAGAAGACCAAGGATGCATAGTGTGGAGATATTGTCAGGGACAACATCCCGATCAGCATCCAACAATGGAATGAGCTGGCTAAGAATGCTAAGAACTACGAACCTCAAGTTTCTTATGTCATCGATAGACAGAAAGAAGATCTTTGGAAGGACCTGAAGGCAAATTTCACCCGACCGCTAGAGGAGGATGAGAGTAATCCACTTATAGAGCCACTGGTCAGGTCGTGTGCTCTTAAGAAGATGGTAGATCTTTTCAGGAGGTGGAAGAATGAGTTGAAAGCTAAGTTTGTCGACCACGAGAAGACTCTAGTATTCGTCAGCTGATATGCGGGGATAAGAGATCAATGGGACGCGTTCGTGGCCTACAATTCTTCTGAAAAGAGTAAGGAAATGTCAGCGATAAACAAGAAAAATGCTGGGAAGAAGTAGTATCACCATCGCACGGGGTCAGGTGGCTACCTCAGAGCTCGGCCGTTGTGGGCCAAATGGGAGGATGCCTTCAAGCTAAAGGGGTCGAACCAGAGACATCAAACTGGCCAGACCGTTCAATGACTTGGTTCTTCGGGGCCGAGGGAACTTTGGACCCTGAAACAGGGAAGTGCGCTTGGACGGGCGACCAAATTGCAATACCCGTCAGGAAGCTTAAGCAAGTTATCAAGGAAGCGTTGGAAGGGAGGTTCATTCCCAATAGAGAGAAGGACGAGCTGACTGAGGCCCTCGGGAATACTAAGCACCCTGGACAAAGACGAGGCACACCAAGCTCCATTTCATGGAAGCTTGGGTTTCCCGGCGCAGGCGGTTAGAAAATCCGGGAGAGGAAGAGGAAACTAGAGTCGAGCATTGTGCAGGAGCTCAATGCAAGAGTGCGAAGGCTAGAGGAAGAAGTTATGAGCTAGCGAGCTCCCAACCAGCAGCTTGTTCAGGGGCACGAAGCAACCCCAGAAGCTACCCCGCCATCTCAGCGGAGAAGTAGCATGGCTTCCACGAAGCTCCTTCAGCAGCCTGACTTCACGTCTCCTAGATACCTTGCGGATGCTATCACAGATGGCCAACATCGCGAGCTTATGATGAAATGCGTTAGACTCACCTTAAAGGCGGCTGACGGCTTTGTTGCACCTCCTCGAACCAACGGAACTTTTCACCACGGTCAGATTCCACATGGCTATGCTGTTGTGCAAGTGGATGAAATAATGAGGGGATTTGAGGGGCTCGAGCTTGACCACCCTGCAGGGGAACATTACATGGGAAACAAAATTTTTCCTACGCACACGCAGATCTATCCGTGATGATGGGCACCTACGAGAGGGAGAGTGGATCTACATACCCTTGTAGATCGCTAAGCGGGAAGCGTTAAGAAACGCGGTTGGTGTAGCCGACCGTCTTCGCGATCCAAATCGCCGTGCATCCCGCGATACAATCACGATCCATCCCGCGATCCAATCACGATCCGTCCCGCGATCTGATCACGATCCGTCCCACGAACTTGATCACGATCTGTCTCACGAACTTGATCACGATCCTTCCGATCTAGCACCGAACGGACGGCACCTTCGCGTTGAGCACACGTACAGCTTGATGACAATATCCACCGTCTTGATCGAGCAAGAAGGAGTGGAGAGGAAGAAGAGTTCTCCGGCAGCCTGACGGCGCTCCGGTGATGGTGGTGGAGCAATTCCCGTAGGGCTTCACCTAAGCATTGCAGAAAACCGATCTAGAGGAGAAACTATGCACTCGAGGAACGAGTAGCACGTGGCTGAAATTCTAGTGCAAAACCCTAGAATCCACCAGTATATATAGGAGGGAAGGAGGAGGAGAGGCAGCCTTGGCCTCCAAGCCTTGGAGGCTTCGGCCGAAGTGGGAGGTGGAGGAGGACTCTCCTCCTCCAATCCTAGTAGGACTAGGATTGCTCCTTTTTACCTTTTTTTCCACCTTTTCCTATTGTTTTTTTCCTCCAGCCACATGGGCCTTGTGTGGGAGTTTCCACCAGCCCACTAAGGGCTGATATTCACTCTCCCACAGCCCATGAAGCCTCTTGGGTCGAAATACCCCTCCCGGAGGCCTCCCGGTACACTACCGGCACTGCCGGTACACTACCGATGAGCCCGAAACTTTTCCGGTGACCAAAACGGGACTTCCTATATATGAATCTTTACCTCCGGACCATTCTGGAGCTCCTCGTGACATCCGGGATCTTATCCAGGACTCCGAACAAACTTCGGTCACCACCATACATAACTCTATACTACCGAAACGTCACCAAACCTTAAGTGTGCAGACCCTGCGGGTTCGAGAACTATGTAGACATGACCGAGACACCTCTACGGTCAATAACCAATGGCAGGACCTGGATGTCCACATTGGTTCCTACATATTCTACGAAGATCTTTATCGGTCGAACCTCTATGTCAAGGATTCAGTTAATCCCGTATGATGTTCCCTTTTTCTTCGGTATGTTACTTGCCCGAGATTCGATCGTCGGTATCTCCATACCTAGTTCAACCTTGTTACTAGCAAGTCTCTTTACTCGTTCCGTAATACAAGACCCCATAACTAACACTTAGTCACATTGCTTGCAAGGCTTATGATGATGTTGTATTACCGAGTGGGCCCTGAGATACCTCTCCGTCACACGGAGTAACAAATCCCTTTCTTGATCCATGCCAACTCAACAGACACCCTCGGAGACACCTGTAGAGCACCTTTATAGTCACCCAGTTACGTTGCGATGTTTGATACACACAAGGTACTCCTCCGATATCTGTGAGTTGCATGATCTCATGGTCATAGGAACATATACTTGACATGCAGAAAACAGTAGCAATAAACTGACACGCTCATAAGCTATGTTTGTAGTTTGGGTCTTTTCCATCACATCATTCTCCTAATGATGTGATCCCGTTATCAAATGACATATCATGTCCATGGCTTGGAAACCTTAACCATCTTTTGATCAACGAGCTAGTTCACTAGAGGCATACTAGGGACATTGTGTTTGTCTATGTATCCACATATGTATCCATGTTTCCAATTAATAAAATTATAGCATGGATAATAAAAGATTATCATGAACAAGGAAATACAATAATAAACACTTTATTTATTGCCTATAGGGCATATTTCCAATAGTCTCCCATGATGTAATCGCGGATGGAGTTGAAGCGTCGCTTTATATGTTTGGTCCTCTTGTGAAACCTTGGTTCCTTGGCCAGAGCAATGGCACCAGTGTTGTCACAGAACATGTTCATTGGATTCAGTGCACTAGGAACTACTCCAAGATCTGTCATGAACTGCTTCATCCAGACACCTTCCTTCACCGCCTCCGAGGCTGCAATGTATTTCGCTTCGCACGTAGAATCAGCTACCACGCTTTGCTTGGAACTGCACCAGCTTACCGCTCCCCCGTTAAGAATAAATACGTATCCGGTTTGCGACTTAGAGTCGTCCGGATCAGTGTCAAAGCTTGCATCGACGTAACCCTTTATGACGAGCTCTTCATCACCTCCATAAACGAGAAACATTTTCTTAGTCCTTTTCAGGTACTTAAGGATATTCTTGACCGTTTGCCAGTGCTCCATTCTAGGATCACTTTGAAACCTTCCGGCCATACTTATGGCAAGGCTGACATCGGGTCTTGTGCACAACATCGCATACATGATAGAGCCTATGGCTGAAGCATAGGGGATGACACTCATCTTTTCTCTATGTTCTGCATTTACTGGGCATTGAGTCTTACTCAACTTCACACCTTGTAACACAGGCAAGAACCCCTTCTTGGACTGTTCTATTTTGAACTTCTTCAAAACTTTACCAAGGTATGTGCTCTATGAAAGTGCTATTAAGCGTCTCGATCTATCTCTCTAGATCTTAGTGCCTAATATGAAAGCAGCTTCTCCTAGGTCCTTCATTGAAAAACTCTTGTTCAAATATTCCTTCACGCTTTCCAGCATTTCTATATTGTTTCCAATCAGCAATATGTCATCCACATATAATACTAGAAACGCTATAGAGCTCCCACTCACTTTCTTGTAAATACAAGCTTCTCCTTAAACTTGTATAAACTCAAAAGCTTTGATCACCTCATCAAAGCGCTTATTCCAACTCCGAGATGCTTGCACCAGTCCATAAATGGATTGTTGGAGTTTGCAAACTTTGTTAGCATTCTCTGGGTCGACAAAACCTTCGGCTTGCATCATATACAACTCTTCCTCAAGGAAACCGTTGAGGAACGCTGTTTTGACATCCATCTGGCAAATTTCATAGTCGAAATAAGCAGCTATTGCTAGCATGATTCTAACAGACTTAAGCATCACGACGGGTGAGAAATTCTCATTGTAGTCAACTCCTTGAACTTGTGAACAACCCTTTGCCACAAGTCGAGCTTTATAGACGGTGACATTACCGTCCGCATCTGTCTTCTTCTTAAAGATCCATTTGTTCTGAATGGCCTTTCGCCCTTCAGGTAATACTTCCAAAGTCCATACTTTGTTTTCATACATGGATCCCATCTCGAATTTCATGGCCTCTAACCATTTCTCGGAATCCGGGCCCATCACTACTCCTCCATAGCTCGTAGGTTCATTGTTGTCCAGCAACATAACCTCCAAGACAGGGTTGCCGTACCACTCAGGGGTAGTACGTGGCCTTGTCGACCTACGATGTTCAATAGCAGCTTGATCCGAAGCTTCATGATCATCATCATTAACTTCCTCTTCTACCATCGTAGGTTCCACAGAAACATCTTTCTGTGCTGCGCTACTTTTTGGTTGAAGTAAAGGTTCAATAACCTCATCAAGCTCTATTTTCCTCCCACTCAATTATTTCGAGAGAAACTATTTCTCAAGAAATGTTCCGTTCTTAGCGACAAACACTTTGCCTTTGGATCTGCGATAGAAGGTATACCCGACTGTCTCTTTCGGGTATCCTATGAAGACGCATTTCTCCGCTTTGGGTTCCAGCTTTTCAGGCTGAATCTTTTTGACATAAGCATCACATCCCCAAACATTAAGAAACGACAACTTTGGCTTCTTGCCAAACCATAGTTCATATGGCGTCGTCTCAACGGATTTTGATGGTGCCCTATTTAAAGTGAATGCAGCTGTCTTTAATGCATAACCCCGAAACGATAGTGGCAAATCAGCAAGAGACATCATAGAACGCACCATATCTAATAAGGTTCGATTACGACGTTTGGATACACCATTACGCTGTGGTGTTCCGGGCGGTGTCAACTGTGAAACAATTCCACATTGTCTTAAGTGACTGCCGAACTCATAACTCAGATATTCACCTCCTCGATCAGATCGCAGGAACTTAATCTTCTTGTTACGATGATTCTCAACTTCACTCTGAAATTGCTTGAACTTTTCAAACGTTTCAGACTTGTGTTTCACCAAGTAATTATACCCATATATACTTAAGTCATTAGTGAAGGTGAGAAAATAACGATATCCACCACGCGCTGTAACATTCATTGGACCGCACACATCAGTATGTATGATTTCCAATAAGTCACTTGGCCGTTCCATTGTTCTAGAGAACGGTGTTTTAGTCATCTTGCCCATGAGGCATGGTTCACATGTGTCAAGTGATTCAAAATCAAGTGACTCCAAAAGTCCATCAGCATGGAGCTTCCTCATGCGTTTTACACCAATATGACCTAAACGGCAGTGCCACAAGAAAGTGGTACTATCATTATCAACTCTACATCTTTTGGCATCAATGTTATGAACATGTTTATCATCACTATCAAGATTCAATATGAATAAACCCCTCACATTGGGTGCATGACCATAAAAGATATTACTCATATAAATAGAACAACCTTTATTCTCTGATTTAAATGAGTAACCGTCTCGCAATAAACAAGATCCAGATATAATGTTCATGGTTAATGTAGGAACTAAATAACAATTATTCAGGTTCATCACTAATCCCGATGGTAATAGAAGAGAGAGCATGCCGACGGCGATCACATCAACCTTGGAACCATTTCCCACGTGCATCGTCACTTCGTCCTTTGCCAGCCTTCGTTTATTTCTTAGTTCCTGCTTTGAGTTGCAAATGTGAGCAACCGAACCGGTATCAAATACCCAGGCACTACTACGAGAGCTAGTTAGGTACACATCAATAACATGTATATCATATATAACTTGTTTGTCGTTGGCCGCCTTCTTATCAGCCAGGTGCTTGGGGCAGTTTCGCTTCTAGTGACCAGTTCCCTTGCAATGAAAGCACTCAGTTTCTGGCTTGGGTCCATGCTTGGGCTTCTTTGCAGGAGTAGCAACTGCTTTGCCATCCTTCTTGGTTTTACCCTTCTTGCCCTTGCCCTTGACTTTGCCATTTTTCTTGAAACTAGTGGTTTTATTGACCATCAACACTTGATGTTCTTTCTAGATTTCAGACTCAGCGACTGTTAGCATCGCAAACTGCTCGACGACTGACTTGTTCATCTCGTGCATGTTATAGTTCATCACAAAGCTCTTGTAACTAGGTGGCAGTGATTGAAGAACTTTGTCAGTGATTGCCTCTGGCGGAAGGCCAATTCCCAACTCCGCTAGACGAGTTGAATACCCAGACATTCTGAGTATATGTTCACTGATAGACCTGTTCTCCTCCATCTTGAAAGCATATAACTTATCGGAGGTTTCATACCTCTCGATCCGGGTGTTCTTCTGAAAGATAAACTTCAACTCCTGGAACATCTCATATGCTCCATGACGTTCAAAACGTCTTTGAAGTCCCGGTTCCAAGCCATACAATATTGCACACCGAACTATTGAGTAATCTCCAGTACGTGCCTCCCAAGCGTTCTGAACATCTTCGGAGGTCATGTCTTCTGGTTGGTCACCAAGCGGTGCATCAAGGACATATGATTTCTGGGAAGCCGTGAGGATAATCCTTAGATTTCGGGCCCAGTCAACAAAGTTACTTCCATCATCTTTCAGTTTAGCTTTCTCTAGGAACGCATTAAAATTCAGGGGTGCTACTGCGCGAGCCATTGATCTACAACATAAATATGCAAAGTTCACTTTAGACTATTGTTCAAGATAATGAGTTTAGTTAATCAAATTACTAAAGCTCCCACTCAAATTGACATCCCTCAGGTCATCTGAGTGTCACATGATCCAAATCCACCAACTCAAGTCCGATCATCACGTGAGTTGAGGTGGCTTCAATGGTGAACATCATTAGGTTGATCATATCTACTATATGACTCATGTTTGACCTTTCGGTCTCTTGTGTTCCAAGGCCATGTCTGTACATGCTAGGCTCGTGAAGTTTAACCCGAGTGTTCTGCGCGTGCGACACTGGCTTGCACCCGTTGTATGTGAACGTAGAGTCTATCACACCCAATCATCACGTGGTGTCTCAACACGACAAACTTTCGCAACGGTGCACACTTGAGGAGAACACAAATTTATCTTGAAATTTAAGTGAGGGATCACCTTATATTGCTACCGTCGTACTAAGCAAAACAAGGTGCATAAAAGGATTAACATCACATGCAATTCATAGGTGACATGATATGGCCATGTACTTGTGCTTTAGGTCTCCATCTTGAAAGCATCGGCATGATCTTCATCGTCATCGGCACGACACCATGATCTCCATCATCTTGATATCCATCAACGTGTCGCCATCGAGGTTGTTACGCCCTGCATGCTTCTACTACTATTGCTACCGTTAAGAGATAAAGTAAAGCATTACATAGCGCTTAATGATTGACACGCAGGTCATACAATAATTAAAGACAACCCTATGGCTCCTGCCGGTTGCCGTACTCATCGACATGCAAGTCGTGAAATTCTATACATCACATGATCATCTCATACATCACATATATCACATCATGTGATTGGCCATATCACATCACAAATTACCCTGCAAAAACAAGTTAGACATCCTCTAATTGTTGTTGCATGTTTTATGTGGCTGCTACGGGTTTCTAGCAAGAACGATTCTCACCTACGCATAAACCACAATGGTGATACATAATTTGCTTGTCAACCTTCTCAAGGACCGCCTTTGTCGAATCCGATCCAAGTAAAGTGAGAGAAACTGCCACCCGCAAGCCATCTAGGCAACAAGTTGCGTCGAGGGAACCGGTCTCTTGTAAGCGTACGAGTAATGTTGGTCCGGGCCGCTTCATCTCACAATACCGCTGAACCAAAATCCAACCAAGGAAGGAAGCAATTTAAGCATCAACGCCCACAAACCTTTTATGTTCTACTCGAGATCTCATCAACACATAGACCTAGCTCTGATGTCACTGCAGGGGAACGTTGCATGGGAAACAAAAAAATTTCTATGCACACGCAGATCTATCCATGGTGATGAGCACCTACGAGAGGGAGAGTGGATCTACATACCCTTGTAGATCGCTAAGCGGGAAGAGTTAAGAAACGCGGTTGGTGTAGCCGAACGTCTTTGCGATCCAAATCGCTGTGCGCCCCACGATCCAATCACGATCCATCCCGCAATCAATCACGATCCGTCCCGCAATCCAATCACGATCCATCCCGTGATACGATCACGATCCGTCCCACAAACTTGATCACGATCCGTCTCACAAACTTGATCACGATCCTTCCGATCTAGCACCGAACGGACGACACCTCCGTGTTCAGCACATGTACAGCTTGATGACGATCTCCACCGTCTGCATCTAGCAATAAGGAGTGAAGAGGAAGAAGAGTTCTCCGGCAGCCTGACGGTGCTCCGGCGATGGTGGTGGAGCAATTCTGGCAGGGCTTTGCCTAAGCACTGCAGAAAACCGATCTAGAGGAGAAACTATGTACTGGAGGAACGGGTAGCACGTGGCTAAAATTATATTGCAAAATCCTAGAAATCCACTAGTATATATAGGAGGGAAGGAGGAGGAGAGGCAGACTTGGCCTCCAAGCCATGGAGGCTTCGGCCGAAGTGGGAGGTGGAGGAGGACTCTCCTCCTCCAATCCTAGTAGGACTAGGATTGCTCCTTTTTGCCTTTTTTTCCACCTTTTCCTATTGGTTTTTTTTTCTCCAGCCACATGGGCGTTGTGTGGGACTTTCTACCAGCCCAATAAGGGCTGATATTCACTCTCCCACAGCCCATGAAGCCTCTTGGGTCAAAATACCCATCTCGGAGGCCTCCCGGTACACTACCGGCACTCCCGGTACACTACCGTGAGTCCAAAACTTTTCCGGCGACCAAAACGGGACTTTCTATATATGAATCTTTACCTCCGGACCATTATGAAGCTCCTCATGACGTCCGAGATCTCATCCGGGACTCCAAAAAAACTTCGGTCACCACCATACATAACTCTATACTACCGAAATGTCACCAAACCTTAAGTGTGCAGACCCTGCGGGTTCGAGAACTATGTAGACATGATCGAGACACCTCTCCGGCCAATAACCAATGGCGGGACCTAGATTTACACATTGGTTCCTACATATATTACGAAGATATTTATCGGTCGAACCTCTATATAAGGGATTTAGTTAATCCCGTATGACGTTCCCTTTATTCTTCGGTATGTTACTTGCCCGAGATTCGATCGTCGGTATCTCCATACCTAGTTCAACCTCGTTACTGGCAAGTCTCTTTACTTGTTCCGTAATACAAGATCTCGTAACTAACTCTTAGTCACATTGCTTGCAAGGCTTATTGTGATGTTGTATTACCGAGTGGGCCCTGAGATACCTCTCCGTCACACGGAGTAACAAATCCCAGTCTTGATCCATGCCAACTCAACAGACACCCTCGGAGACACCTGTAGAGCACCTTTATAGTCACCTAGTTATGTTGCGACATTTGATACACACAAGGTACTCCTCCGATATCTGTGAGTTGCATGATCTCATGGTCATAGGAACATATACTTGACATGCAGAAAACAGTAGCAATAAACTAACACGATCATAAGCTACGTTTGTAGTGTGGGTCTTGTCCATCACATCATTCTCCTAATGATGTGATCCCGTTATCAAATGACATCTCATGTCCATGGCTAGGAAACCTTAACCATCTTTCGATCAACGAGCTAGTTCACTAGAGACATACTAGGGACATTGTGTTTGTCTATGTATCCACACATGTATCCATGTTTCCAATCAATACAATTATAGCATGGATAATAAACGATTATCATGAACGGGGAAATACAATAATAAACACTTTATTTATTGCCTCTAGGGCATATTTCCAACACACCCTACAGGTGAAGGAGAGACTCAACTGAGATTTGGTCTGAGGGGTACATGTCTATGGCGGAAGGAGCACATCAAGCTTCCAAACTGGACGCCTCCTCCTCCTCCTCCTCCTCCGGCGAGTGATGAAGGCACTCGTCCTCCTCCTCCTCCAACGGCGAGGGATCAAGGCACTCTGCCTCCTCCTTTGCCTCATTCAACGCGTGACGTTGATGATCAAGGCACTTCGCCTCCTCCTCCGGCGCATTCGAGCAGTCCGCCTCCTCCCGCTCCTCCTTGTCCGGCGTGTCGGAGCACTCCGCCTCCTCCTCCGCCTCGTAAGAAACAATGGAAGAGAGACACCATCGCTCCGGCTGCTAGCAGTACAACCAGTGGTGGGAGGCCATACGAATACCGTCCTAAGTCTCTCAAGCCATTGGAAAAGTTGCCATACGAGAGGACCATGGAGGAAACCGCGAAGATCTCTCAAGACCAAGTGAGGGCCCATTTTGCAAAGAAAGCTCCACCTCCGAAGTAGACGATAGATCCGGTGGCATCGAAGCGCACTGTCGAGGCCCTGAAGCAACCACCATCACCTCTGCTGGATGCTAACAATGTCCGCGCTACTAAAAAGGCATATCAAAATGCGATGCGGACGGGAACTACTTCCAGTGATGAGCGGTTAGCAAAACGAAGAAGTGGGAAAACAATTCCCCAACTCGGTGAACAGGCTAATCAATCATGCCCCTCGCTGAAGGTGTCTACCGATATCGTCGCCGATCATCTGGGGATGGTGCCCAGTACCAATCCTTCTGATTACATAAGCGATGATGTACTGTTTGAGCTGTTGGAGGTGGACGATTTCATATATCGGTACAAAAAGCCTCTTGTCGAAGATGGAAGTCCTCCTCTACGAACGACAATGAGACAATTGCATAATTGGTACATGAAAACCTACATCGAGTCTAGGAAGGATTGTTTGATGATGATTATTAAAGAGAAGCACGACTTCTTTGGCCAAAAGGTGATTCATGTTGAATTTGACGAGATTTTCCAGTTTTACAATCAAAAGGACATCGACATACAAATCATGACTTGCTACAGTCTGTAAGTACTTCTGTAATTAAGTCTCTATATATAGCTCACCTATTTACTTGCATGTATATATATATATATAATTATCCTCATCACTATATTATGAAGATTGAAGATTGTCGAATGCAGAAAAGCAGAAATGTATGACATTGGGTTCATTAACCCAAATATCATACATGAAGTGACGGTTCAAATGTATCCCAAACAAACCAAGGAGAACTTGCTACAATCGATGCTTAAAAATCAAAACAAAGACAAAATACTCCTTGCTTACAACTTCAAGTGAGTGTTACTGTCTTGTAGATATTCGGTTTCTCCCTTATTACTTGAGGGTATAATAATGTAATTGATGAGCTATGCATGTGTGCACAGCCACCAATCTATTCTACTATAGATTAAGCTTGAGCGGGGAGTAGTAACCGTCTTAGACTCGAGACGAAATAAACCCGAGTTGTATGCGAACCTGACTGAAATGCTCCCGAGGTAAGTTCAATCGATCATTATCGCACCATATCGGCAACTTTGTTCATTTCCTGATATATATCAAGTAATTATTTTCTTTGTCTGGCAGGGTTTGGAAAGAATTCACCAAAATTGCTCTGGGACTGCCTACCGAGCTGCAATTTAGACACCCGAAAGTAAGTAATATATACTACCTAGTTCCTCCCGTCTCCCATTGATTCTAGCTAGTTTCATCAATATATACCTTTTAGCATGCTTGTTTATCAGTTTGATTGACCTCTATTTCTCGTATAGTGCTTGTTGCAGGAACAAGGGACTACCTTTTGTGGATACTATGTATGCGAGTTCATCTACAACATGATGAATCCTAATAAGCAGGGCTACACTAAAAAAGAATACGAAGTGCGTAAGCAAAAATTTTCACAATTTTATTTTATTACCATCATTTGTGTTGAGTTTCATTCATATACATGTATTGACCCTCTTCTTCAATTTAGATGCGGTGGATGCAGGATGAACTCCTACCACAAGATCGCATACGAGCAATTCAAGAGGAATTGGCAGGATTCTTTATTGACCACGTCATCAATAAAGCCGGAGAATGCCATATGGAACTTGATATTAGATGTTAGGGATTGTAACATAGGATAGATATAAAAAACTTGTTGTTTGACCAATCTCTTGGAGGAGGAGGAGGTCGATCACTTCTCTCTATATATGTTCATGATGATCTTGTGTACTTAATTGTTTCCTTCATTTGCTTACTAACTAGCGTGTCGCGAGTTCTCTCTATACATATAGTGTGTAGCGTCGCGACCAAGCACGGAGATAAGAGAGGTCACTTCTCTCTATTAGATAGCTAACAAAATATATGAAACCCCTAAATTAACCATCCAAAACCCTCAACCCCCCTCTTTAAAAAAACGCAGCTCCTGAGCTGCTGACGCATGGACGCTCTTTGGTCCTGGTTGGTGCTACCAACCGGGACCAAAGCCCTCCTGCCTGGGCTTGGCGGAGCCGCCACGTGTAGCCCCATTTGTCCTGGTTCACTTAAAGGTCTTGGGCTTTAGTCCCAACCCTTTAGTCCCCGGTCCAGAACCGGGACAGATGGGCCTCTGGAACCGGAACAAATGGGTCTTTTTCTACTAGTGACGGGTTTTGCCTCAATTATCATCTTTTTTTTGCGGGGTCTCATTTTTTTTGAAAAGATCCAGATTTGTGCTGGCATTTCATTGATTTAGTAGAAGAAGAATAAAAAAATAGCCTGATCAATTGATCCGACTAAAGATTGCAAATACACCAACAAACCAGTGTTCCGTCCAAAACCAGGGCTGTCAAAACTAACTTCTCACGTTGGGTCCCCGAAAGGGGGCGCTGTACATTTTGCTCTGGCCAGATGCCATTGCTCCAGATCGTTACGTACATGGTCGATCACTCGTCGAGTGCATGCTATCTACCCTCGAAAAGTGCATCCATTTCTTTCTATCCATATATGCCAAGCCACCGCTATCAGAATGGACCGCATGCCCTTGTATGTCCCTGGCGCAGCCCCGCTTAACTTGTCCTTGACGACCTGTCTGGTCGTGCGCCCCTACAGCCCCTCGACCGCCCCAGAACACTACACCCTTTCCATGTCGCCACCTGGGACCAGATTTTCTTGGCGAAGAAGCATTCCTAGAGAAGGTGGATGGAGGTCTCCAGGTTCCTATTGCAAAGTGCGTAGAAGTATCGGTTCTCCCAACCTCATCGTTGTAGTCTATCATTGCACCAAAGCCGGTTTAAGTGAAGCAGCTAGCAGAACATCTTCATCTTCCCTGGTGCCCAAGCCCTCGAGATGAGAGTCTGATGATCTCTCTTGGGGTGATCAACGAATTGCATGTCATAAGCCGAGCTAGCCGAGTACTCTATACCCCCTCCCGCTATCCATTTGATTTCATCAAGTGTTTCCTCGTCCATGACTATGTTTGACACCCTGATCATACGCAACAAGTGAAGGAACTGCAGTAGGATGACGACAAGGCTGGCATGATGCAGGTCTAGGATCCACTTGTCATCGTGCAGCGCTGCTTATACCGTTCTATTCTTTCAAGACGATTGGCTGAACAGCTCCGGGTACTGTAGGCAGAGCAGTTTCTTGCCCAGGCAATGGCACCGCCAGAACAACATGGACTCACCGCTATGGATGGTGACCGTCATGGCCGAGGCGAAGAGCACGCGGTCCTTGTCGTCGCATGGCGTGCCTAGCCCGATCCACGGCCTGTCCGGGTGCTTCCAGGCTAGCCAAAGCCACCACAGTCGTAGCGCACAAGCAAAGCGTTTGAGGTCTGGGATCCCTAGCCTACCGCAGCTCACCGGTGACGCGACGACCTTCCAGCTAACCTTGGACTTTCCTCCTGTTAACTCATCATCCTGCCCCCATAAGAATCTTCGACACACCTTGTCCACCTCCCGGAAGAATTTTTGCGGGGCGCACAACACAACGAGCGCGAAGGCAGGGAGCGTCAGAGCACGCACCTGAAGAGCACCCGTCTCCCTGATGCTGGTAGGAGGTGGCCCTTCCAGCCAGTTAACCTAGCTCTTATCCTATCTAATATGAATTGGAGATGCATGAGCTGGATTCTACCTAGCGTTATTGGGATGTCGAGGTAGCGGATTGGGAAGCTAACTGTCTGTCCACCAAAATTCTGCAGGACATGCTGCAGATCAATGTTGTTGCAGTGGATGGCTGCTACTATAGACTTCGTGGGGTTGAGGAGGAGACCGGAGGCGTCGCCAAAACCCCGCAGTAGCTCGAGGATCGCGTCCACCTCTTCACGCCGAGGGTTGGGAAGACGGCCGCGTCGTCCGTATACAGGCTAATCCGCAGGCGCGCGACGCCGATGGAGAGCGGCGGGAGCAGGCGTGCGTGTGCAGCCGTGTCGAACAACCTATGTAGAGGGTTGATCGCCATGATGAATAAAAGAGGGTAGAGAGATCACCCTATCACAGACCCCTCATATGGCGAAAGCTCGCACCCGCCACGCCATTTACAAGACATGAGGAGGAGGATGTTGATAGCATGAGCGTGATCCAGTCCCTCCATCTTGCCGAGAAGCCGAGGCGTTGCATCAATTCTAAGATGTATTCCCAGGACACACTATCAAAAGCCGTGGCTATGTCTAGTTTAAATAGAATTTCTGATTTCTTCTTCCTATGAAGCTGCTTGACTGTGTTGCTCACGTATAGGTAGCTCTCGTGAATCCTGTTTTTATTCTGAAAGCACTTTGCGCCGGTGAGATTATCTGATCAATGACGTTCGCTAGCCTGATGGATAAAACCTTGGCGATCAGCTTGGCCATGGAGTTGATTAGACTGATGGGGTGGAAGTCACCAACTTTTTGCACTCCATTCTTTGGCAACATCACAATCAAGGCAATGTTTAGTACCACAAAATCTCCCTCAGCCAGGTTATAGAACTTCTGAAACACTGCCGTCACGTCGTCCTTCATGACTTGCCAACATGACCTGAAGAAGGCGTCGGAGAAGCCGTCTGGCCCCGAAGCTTTTTCTACCGGGGACGCACACACGGATTGTCCAATCCGTGCCCGTTGAGGTTTGGGAGGCCGATTGCCTCCCAGTTGAGCCTGGATGAGCGTTGCTTGTGCTGGCCAAGGAGCTTCCGGAAGTTCTCATACACCATATTTGCCTTGTACTCATGAGTGGTTGCCATTTTGTCCCCTTCCCGAAGTTGTTGCACAAAGTTCTTCCTCCATCTCGAGCAAATTTTGGCCTGGAAAAATGTTGTGCTCGCATCTCCTACTTTCAGCCAGGTACTGCGTGAGGCCTGCCACTTTCTCTCTCATTCCAGCGCTGCCAGGCCTACGATCCGCAACTTAAGAAGCTTACACAACCGGACTTCTGAAGGAGTTACTGTTCTCTTTTCTTTGGCTATATGAAACTGCAAGATGGTCTCATTTGCCAAGTGGAACTACAGCTTGGCATCGCTAAATAGTGATCTTCCCCAAGTCTTCAAATCTGCTGCGGTTTGGCGTATCTTTATTTTGATTCGCACAAAGGGGCAATCATGGTTCATTGGCCTCTGCCAAGCTCGTGCCACAGTTTCCTGGAAGTGAGGGAACCGTGGCCATAAATTCTGGAAGCAGAATCTAGCCTTGCGCTGTGGTCTCAATTATCATTTTCTAAGTAAGAGGCTGAAAGAACTCCACGATTTCCACGAAAGGAGGTGAAGGGTGGTAAAAAGCGACCAAGGATGGCAATAAGCGGCGATCTTATGGTAATACCAATAAGTAAAATAGCAGGCTATGGCAAATAACGATGACGGACTATCAAAATTAGCTAATTGCTGTCGTGGTACAACACTAGAGTGACGGAAGGAAGAAAACACACCTGTCTAAATTCGGATACAGATTCATAATGGACAACACAAATGACACACGTTACCACCATTAGGCACCGTTCATGTCGATAAAAATGACAAGTCGATATATAGCACCACTGCATTGACAAATATGCATGACATTGCACAAAAAGATCATGGCAACTTGTAATATCATGTTCATATGGTGGTGGTATGTCTAGAACCTCAAAATTCAGTGGGGAGCCAAAATTATTTAATTTTGTTGTAAAATATTCCCTTTGGTGCTTCCAAATTCCCTTTCTTAGTAGATAAATGCAGATCTTCTCTACAGATCCACCCACTATGAGGGGCGGGCCCACCTCAATTCATGGGTATTCAGAGAGTTATCCTATAACTGTATTATGTAAGCCTTTTAGATCATTTGTTATATCTTAGATGTTGTTATTTTGATATGTTGAACAAGTAATATATCTATATGGTGGATAATTTGGAGTTATGTTGTGAATATATTATATAATGTTATATCTTTATATATTATCCAATTTGTATAACTGGTTCTAGAATCAGTTATCACTAGTAGAAAATAGGGCATTGGTTCGGGCCTCCTAATCCCATTAATCCCGGTTCGCTCACGAACCGGGACCAAAGGTGGCAACCGTCTCGGTTCGTGAGGCCAGGGGGCTGGCCGGGCCACGTGGGCCATTGGTCCTGGTTCGTCTGGCCCATTTGGTCCGGTTCTAGGCAAAAACCGGGACCAATGCGCCTCGCTCCTTGTCGTGGTTTTATCACGGCAGATGTCCGGATGAACGGACTTGGGTTCGGGGCCATTGCTAACATGATGGACTCAAAGGGGTTGGTCGGGACGAAGGACACGAGTTTACCTAGGTTCGGCCCCTCAAGTTGAGGTAATAGCCTACATCCTGCTTGTGCTTGTATTGCTTGATGTATCGATTACAAAGGACCTATTGCTTGACCTAGTTCTCGATAACCTGATCTCTAAGTCGCCCCGGGTCTTGCCTTTATATAGGAGGTCAAGACCATGGATCATACAAGTTGTAACCGACTCTCATTACATGTCCGAGTCTACCTCTATCTTCTCTTGCCTTTCCTGACCAAGTTGTCCCTGGGCGGTTTACACACCTGGGTCTTCTTCATCCGGGCCACCTGTCGGCCCATCCTGTCGAGCCACCAAGAATCTTGGGCCTTAAGTCCCCATGGCTCACTCTTGGGATGGTGTACAAGCCGCCAGGTATGACCCGGAGCGCTCAGGGCGGGTCTCATCGTGGGGTTATATCCCCAACATTAGGCCCCAGGTTGATTTGAGCTTGCTCACTTCAGCCGTTCTTCTTACTCTTTGGCGAGTCACCCGGAAATGACCCGCCGTGACGTCATGTCAAATCTGCAAAAAAGATACTCTGACGCACGCAACGAATCTTCTTATTAAATGAATAGCCCGAAGATCGAGGCGTCCGCCTTGGTTAAACGACATCCGTCGCCTAGATTTTCGTGCCCGTTCTGCCTTTTCCCTATTAAATAGGAACGCCCGGGGCGATATTTTCTTTCTCCCGCTCGCCCCGTCATCTCCTTCCTTCTAATGCTTACGTTTCCAGCTCCTACTCCGGCGCTGTCTCCTCCTCATCATCAACAGGGCCGCTGCATCAACCTGACGCGATCCAGAGTATCTTCCGCCTTCATCGCGCTGTTGCTGGTGAGTCTTTCTCCCCTTATATCCGCAAATTGTTCCGGTAGGGTTTCCATGGAGCTCTGCCACCGCTGTTCTTAGAACTCAGGTTCTGTCAATGCTAGCCATGTTTAGTCCATGAGCCCTCGATTATATCCTGTCCCCATGGCGCCACTAGAAAGGAGATCGACACTGATGCTTTTTAGATTCACTACAGCTCCGCCCGTCGTTTCAGTCTTTCACCAGTTCATCTCTAAGTTTGGAAATATAGACATTTCTTTCGTTTTTGTAGATCCGCAATTTTAGCAATATTTCGTGGAACCTGTATTCAGTACTTAGCCAAATTTCTCCCTGTCCTTTCGTGATGTTGACCCGCCATGCTGTTCCGGCTCTCATCCGCCAGATCTTCGTGTCTCACCCTTAAGGTCTTACGCCTTTTAAGCCGCCCATATTTGTTCGCCATTTTCTTGGCTCACCATATATGGTTACTTTGTACAATTAAAAACTGCCGCCATGTCTCGCGCATCTAACTCCTGCAACTAGGTCGGTTCTTGCATTACCGAAGAGTTTCTGATGGACTTTGTACTTGCGGGCACCGTTCCTGCCAAAGAGGTCATCCATTGGCGGGTTCCGGGAAATGAACCGAAGCCCATTCCTTAGGAGGGCGAGGTAGTTGTTTTTTTGGATCATATTGAATGTGGATTCGTACCTCCCGGCTCAAAATTCTTTCGGGACATCCTTCATTTCTATAAGCTCCATCCTCAAGATCTTGCCCCCAACTCCGTCTCAAATATCCGCAACTTCCAAGTACTCAGCGAGGTCTATCTGCAAACTCAGCCATCTGTAGGTCTCTTCCGAGAATTCTTTTACGCGAACCGGCAAACTAAAGTAAAGGCCGGCACGAGCTTAGAACTTGGTGGAATTTCTATTCATAGGCGCCGGGATATTACCTTCCCGGCTGTACTAATGCCGAGTCATTCAAAGGATTGGAATAAGACTTGGTTCTACTACAAGGATACCTCCCCGGAGGGTGAGCATCCGCTGCCGGGCTATCGCCCTTCCCGGCTTAAGACAACTTCGGAGCTTCCTGAACGGCTATCAACTTCTGAACGTGCAAGGCACGAGCCGACTCATGCCAAGATTAAAGCCCTCATGGCCAATGGATTGATGGGTTTGGACTTGATCCGCTGCTGGATCTCCTGGAGAGTTATGCATTTGAGCCTGAGAAGCCGCCTCATGTGCGAATATCTGGGCAAGTACAATGGTTCCCTATGCTTCAGCCGGACAACTTTAACCGAAGACGATATTACCTTTGTCATCCGGAGTCTTGTTCATGTGACGTCAGGAGCTTGCAGTGCTATTGGGCTAGCGCCTTTTAGTGCTGTTAACTCGGCTCCAGACGTAAGACGACTCTTCATTGTCTCTTCTCTCTGTTTAGTTAGGACTTTGTCAATTCATCACCATTAACCGACTTACCTTTCCAGGCTGACTCTGACTTCTGGAAGAAGAAGTATATTCCTCCTGTGAAGCAGAGCAAGAAGAAGGCCCCAACCAAGAAGATGACGAAGAAGACCACCCCTCAAGAAGAATGGTTTGAACCGCCAGAATCATCCGGCTCAGAGGTATAGTTTGACTATTTTTTGTAACCTCATTATTCACCTTACTGATAACAACTTATTCGCAGGACGAGGTAGAGACAAGCCATGCCAACGTTCCTGAGGTAACTTATATTTCATCCGACTCAGAATGTTTTGTCCCCAATTTATTTTGAAAAAGCAACAGCAAGTCGACCGCCGTCAAACCCGGAGCGCCGACTCTACTGATCTTATGTCTGGGTTGCCTAACTCCCCGGCTCCGAAGAAGTGCCCCGCAGAGGAATGTATCTCTATTTGATTTTATTAGATTTTCCTTTGTACTCTCAACATTGCCTTATATCATCTGAACTATCTCTCAGGGATCACCTTCATCCGGCAACTCTACGGCCACCGCTCTTCCACCTCTGAAGATTAATCCGCTGTAAGCATTTTGTAGCCTTTACGTCCGGCTCTTCGGCGGTTGTAACCCTTGAATTCTGTCCTTCATGTCTTTTCTACGGCTCAATCTAAGAAGAGGAAAACCAACAAGTCCTCCCTGGCCCTGGTACTCAAGAACCGGAGCTTGCTTAGACGGACCCCCCAGCGACTTCTGCAGAGCCGACAGCTGATGACATTATTGTTGAGAGCCCGCAAAGGGACCTTTCCAAGCTGCCGAGCCCTGCTAATGACGCCGTTGCCCCAGACATCATGATTACTAGCACCGTATTGCACTCTCCTTCACCTCACGTGCTAACCAAGCATAGTGAAACTGCTGAAGCTTCGAGGAAGCTGGAATTTGAGCTCCCTGCCTTAGAGAAAATGACAGCCGACGAACTTCATGCTGGCTATATGAACCGGCTGTCTACAAGCCAGGATTTGGAGCTCAAACTGGTTAACTTAATGAAGAGACGATATGAGGTATTCCTTTTTCCTCCTTATACCCTTACGTAGCCCCCAAGAGCCGGGTCACCAAGCGGTGCATCAAGGACATATGATTTCTGGGAAGCCGTGAGGATAATCCTCAGATTTCGGGCCCAGTCAACAAAGTTACTTCCATCATCTTTCAGTTTAGCTTTCTCTAGGAACGCATTAAAATTCAGGGGTGCTACTGCGCGAGCCATTGATCTACAACATAAATATGCAAAGTTCACTTTAGACTATTGTTCAAGATAATGAGTTTAGTTAATCAAATTACTAAAGCTCCCACTCAAATTGACATCCCTCAGGTCATCTGAGTGTCACATGATCCAAATCCACCAACTCAAGTCCGATCATCACGTGAGTTGAGGTGGCTTCAATGGTGAACATCATTAGGTTGATCATATCTACTATATGACTCATGTTTGACCTTTCGGTCTCTTGTGTTCCAAGGCCATGTCTGTACATGCTAGGCTCGTGAAGTTTAACCCGAGTGTTCTGCGCGTGCGACACTGGCTTGCACCCGTTGTATGTGAACGTAGAGTCTATCACACCCAATCATCACGTGGTGTCTCAACACGACAAACTTTCGCAACGGTGCACACTTGAGGAGAACACAAATTTATCTTGAAATTTAAGTGAGGGATCACCTTATAATGCTACCGTCGTACTAAGCAAAACAAGGTGCATAAAAGGATTAACATCACATGCAATTCATAGGTGACATGATATGGCCATGTACTTGTGCTTTAGGTCTCCATCTTGAAAGCATCGGCATGATCTTCATCGTCATCGGCACGACACCATGATCTCCATCATCTTGATATCCATCAACGTGTCGCCATCGAGGTTGTTACGCCCTGCATGCTTCTACTACTATTGCTACCGTTAAGCGATAAAGTAAAGCATTACATAGCGCTTAATGATTGACACGCAGGTCATACAATAATTAAAGACAACCCTATGGCTCCTGCCGGTTGCCGTACTCATCGACATGCAAGTCGTGAAATTCTATACATCACATGATCATCTCATACATCACATATATCACATCATGTGATTGGCCATATCACATCACAAATTACCCTGCAAAAACAAGTTAGACATCCTCTAATTGTTGGTGCATGTTTTATGTGGCTGCTACGGGTTTCTAGCAAGAACGATTCTCACCTACGCATAAACCACAATGGTGATACATAATTTGCTTGTCAACCTTCTCAAGGACCGCCTTTGTCGAATCCGATCCAAGTAAAGTGAGAGAAACTGCCACCCGCAAGCCATCTAGGCAACAAGTTGCGTCGAGGGAACCGGTCTCTTGTAAGCGTACGAGTAATGTTGGTCCGGGCCGCTTCATCTCACAATACCGCTGAACCAAAATCCAACCAAGGAAGGAAGCAATTTAAGCATCAACGCCCACAAACCTTTTATGTTCTACTCGAGATCTCATCAACACATAGACCTAGCTCTGATGTCACTGCAGGGGAACGTTGCATGGGAAACAAAAAAAATTCTACGCACACGCAGATCTATCCATGGTGATGAGCACCTACGAGAGGGAGAGTGGATCTACATACCCTTGTAGATCGCTAAGCGGGAAGAGTTAAGAAACGCGGTTGGTGTAGCCGAACGTCTTTGCGATCCAAATCGCTGTGCGCCCCACGATCCAATCACGATCCGTCCCGCAATCAATCACGATCCGTCCCGCAATCCAATCACGATCCATCCCGTGATACGATCACGATCCGTCCCACAAACTTGATCACGATCCGTCTCACAAACTTGATCACGATCCTTCCGATCTAGCACCGAACGGACGACACCTCCGTGTTCAGCACATGTACAGCTTGATGACGATCTCCACCGTCTGCATCTAGCAATAAGGAGTGAAGAGGAAGAAGAGTTCTCCGGCAGCCTGACGGTGCTCCGGCGATGGTGGTGGAGCAATTCTGGCAGGGCTTTGCCTAAGCACTGCAGAAAACCGATCTAGAGGAGAAACTATGCACTGGAGGAACGGGTAGCACGTGGCTGAAATTCTATTGCAAAATCCTAGAAATCCACTAGTATATATAGGAGGGAAGGAGGAGGAGAGGCAGACTTGGCCTCCAAGCCATGGAGGCTTCGGCCGAAGTGGGAGGTGGAGGAGGACTCTCCTCCTCCAATCCTAGTAGGACTAGGATTGCTCCTTTTTGCCTTTTTTTTCCACCTTTTCCTATTGGTTTTTTTTCTCCAGCCACATGGGCGTTGTGTGGGAGTTTCTACCAGCCCAATAAGGGCTGATATTAACTCTCCCACAGCCCATGAAGCCTCTTGGGTCAAAATACCCATCTCGGAGGCCTCCCGGTACACTACCGGCACTCCCGGTACACTACCGATGAGTCCAAAACTTTTCCGGCGACCAAAACGGGACTTTCTATATATGAATCTTTACCTCCGGACCATTACGGAGCTCCTCATGACGTCCGAGATCTCATCCGGGACTCCAAAAAAACTTCGGTCACCACCATACATAACTCTATACTACCGAAATGTCACCAAACCTTAAGTGTGCAGACCCTGCGGGTTCGAGAACTATGTAGACATGATCGAGACACCTCTCCGGCCAATAACCAATGGCGGGACCTAGATTTACACATTGGTTCCTACATATATTACGAAGATATTTATCGGTCGAACCTCTATATAAGGGATTTAGTTAATCCCGTATGACGTTCCCTTTATTCTTCGGTATGTTACTTGCCCGAGATTCGATTATCGGTATCTCCATACCTAGTTCAACCTCGTTACTGGCAAGTCTCTTTACTTGTTCTGTAATACAAGATCTCGTAACTAACTCTTAGTCACATTGCTTGCAAGGCTTATTGTGATGTTGTATTACCGAGTGGGCCCTGAGATACCTCTCCGTCACACGGAGTAACAAATCCCAGTCTTGATCCATGCCAACTCAACAGACACCCTCGGAGACACCTGTAGAGCACCTTTATAGTCACCTAGTTACGTTGCGACATTTGATACACACAAGGTACTCCTCCGATATCTGTGAGTTGCATGATCTCATGGTCATAGGAACATATACTTGACATGCAAAAAACAGTAGCAATAAACTAACACGATCATAAGCTACGTTTGTAGTGTGGGTCTTGTCCATCACATCATTCTCCTAATGATGTGATCCCGTTATCAAATGACATCTCATGTCCATGGCTAGGAAACCTTAACCATCTTTCGATCAACGAGCTAGTTCGCTAGAGACATACTAGGGACATTGTGTTTGTCTATGTATCCACACATGTATCCATGTTTCCAATCAATACAATTATAGCATGGATAATAAACGATTATCATGAACGGGGAAATACAATAATAAACACTTTATTTATTGCCTCTAGGGCATATTTCCAACACACCCTACAGGTGAAGGAGAGACTCAACTGAGATTTGGTCTGAGGGGTACATGTCTATGGCGGAAGGAGCACATCAAGCTTCCAAACTGGACGCCTCCTCCTCCTCCTCCTCCTCCTCTGGCGAGTGATGAAGGCACTCGTCCTCCTCCTCCTCCAACGGCGAGGGATCAAGGCACTCTGCCTCCTCCTTTGCCTCATTCAATGCGTGACATTGATGATCAAGGCACTTCGCCTCCTCCTCCGGCGCATTCGAGCAGTCCGCCTCCTCCCGCTCCTCCTTGTCCGGCGTGTCGGAGCACTCCGCCTCCTCCTCCGCCTCGTAAGAAACAATGAAAGAGAGACACCATCGCTCCGGCTGCTAGCAGTACAACCAGTGGTGGGAGGCCATACGAATACTGTCCTAAGTCTCTCAAGCCATTGGAAAAGTTGCCATACGAGAGGACCATGGAGGAAACCGCGAAGATCTCTCAAGACCAAGTGAGGGCCCATTTTGCAAAGAAAGCTCCACCTCCGAAGTAGACGATAGATCCGGTGGCATCGAAGCGCACTGTCGAGGCCCTGAAGCAACCACCATCACCTCTGCTGGATACTAACTATGTCCGCGCTACTAAAAAGGCATATCAAAATGCGATGCGGACGGGAACTACTTCCAGTGATGAGCGGTTAGCAAAACGAAGAAGTGGGAAAAAAATTCCCCAACTCGGTGAACAGGCTAATCAATCATGCCCCTCGCTGAAGGTGTCTACCGATATCGTCGCCGATCATCTGGGGATGGTGCCCAGTACCAATCCTTCTGATTACATAAGCGATGATGTACTGTTTGAGCTGTTGGAGGTGGACGATTTCATATATCGGTACAAAAAGCCTCTTGTCGAAGATGGAAGTCCTCCTCTAGGAACGACAATGAGACAATTGCATAATTGGTACATGAAAACCTACATCGAGTCTAGGAAGGATTGTTTGATGATGATTATTAAAGAGAAGCACGACTTCTTTGGCCAGAAGGTGATTCATGTTGAATTTGACGAGATTTTCCAGTTTTACAATCAAAAGGACATCGACATACAAATCATGACTTGCTACAGTCTGTAAGTACTTCTGTAATTAAGTCTCTATATATAGCTCACCTATTTACTTGCATGTATATATATATATAATTATCCTCATCACTATATTATGAAGATTGAAGATTGTCGAATGCAGAAAAGCAGAAATGTATGACATTGGGTTCATTAACCCAAATATCATACATGAAGTGACGGTTCAAATGTATCCCAAACAAACCAAGGAGAACTTACTACAATCGATGCTTAAAAATCAAAACAAAGACAAAATACTCCTTGCTTACAACTTCAAGTGAGTGTTACTGTCTTGTAGATATTCGGTTTCTCCCTTATTACTTGAGGGTATAATAATGTAATTGATGAGCTATGCATGTGTGCACAGCCACCAATCTATTCTACTATAGATTAAGCTTGAGCGGGGAGTAGTAACCGTCTTAGACTCGAGACGAAATAAACCCGAGTTGTATGCGAACCTGACTGAAATGCTCCCGAGGTAAGTTCAATCGATCATTATCGCACCATATCGGCAACTTTGTTCATTTCCTGATATATATCAAGTAATTATTTTCTTTGTCTGGCAGGGTTTGGAAAGAATTCACCAAAATTGCTCTGGGACTGCCTACCGAGCTGCAATTTAGACACCCGAAAGTAAGTAATATATACTACCTAGTTCCTCCCGTCTCCCATTGATTCTAGCTAGTTTCATCAATATATACCTTTTAGCATGCTTGTTTATCAGTTTGATTGACCTCTATTTCTCGTATAGTGCTTGTTGCAGGAACAAGGGACTACCTTTTGTGGATACTATGTATGCGAGTTCATCTACAACATGATGAATCCTAATAAGCAGGGCTACACTAAAAAAGAATACGAAGTGCGTAAGCAAAAATTTTCACAATTTTATTTTATTACCATCATTTGTGTTGAGTTTCATTCATATACATGTATTGACCCTCTTCTTCAATTTAGATGCGGTGGATGCAGGATGAACTCCTACCACAAGATCGCATACGAGCAATTCAAGAGGAATTGGCAGGATTCTTTATTGACCACGTCATCAATAAAGCCGGAGAATGCCATATGGAACTTGATATTAGATGTTAGGGATTGTAACATAGGATAGATATAAAAAAACTTGTTGTTTGACCAATCTCTTGGAGGAGGAGGAGGTCGATCACTTCTCTCTATATATGTTCATGATGATCTTGTGTACTTAATTGTTTCCTTCATTTGCTTACTAACTAGCGTGTCGCGAGTTCTCTCTATACATATAGTGTGTAGCGTCGCGACCAAGCACGGAGATAAGAGAGGTCACTTCTCTCTATTAGATAGCTAACAAAATATATGAAACCCCTAAATTAACCATCCAAAACCCTCAACCCCCCCTCTTTAAAAAAACGCAGCTCCTGAGCTGCTGACGCATGGACGCTCTTTGGTCCTGGTTGGTGCTACCAACCGGGACCAAAGCCCTCCTGCCTGGGCTTGGCGGAGCCGCCACGTGTAGCCCCATTTGTCCTGGTTCACTTAAAGGTCTTGGGCGTTAGTCCCGACCCTTTAGTCCCCGGTCCAGAACCGGGACAGATGGGCCTCTGGAACCGGAACAAATGGGTCTTTTTCTACTAGTGACAGGTTTTGCCTCAATTATCATCTTTTTTTTGCGGGGTCTCATTTTTTTTGAAAAGATCCAGATTTGTGCTGGCATTTCATTGATTTAGTAGAAGAAGAATAAAAAAATAGCCTGATCAATTGATCCGACTAAAGATTGCAAATACACCAACAAACTAGTGTTCCGTCCAAAACCAGGGCTGTCAAAACTAACTTCTCACGTTGGGTCCCCGAAAGGGGGCGCTGTACATTTTGCTCTGGCCAGATGCCATTGCTCCAGATCGTTACGTACATGGTCGATCACTCGTCGAGTGCATGCTATCTACCCTCGAAAAGTGCATCCATTTCTTTCTATCCATATATGCCAAGCCACCGCTATCAGAATGGACCGCATGCCCTTGTATGTCCCTGGCGCAGCCCCGCTTAACTTGTCCTTGACGACCTGTCTGGTCGTGCGCCCCTACAGCCCCTCGACCGCCCCAGAACACTACACCCTTTCCATGTCGCCACCTGGGACCAGATTTTCTTGGCGAAGAAGCATTCCTAGAGAAGGTGGATGGAGGTCTCCAGGTTCCTATTGCAAAGTGCGTAGAAGTATCGGTTCTCCCAACCTCATCGTTGTAGTCTATCATTGCACCAAAGCCGGTTTAAGTGAAGCAGCTAGCAGAACATCTTCATCTTCCCTGGTGCCCAAGCCCTCGAGATGAGAGTCTGATGATCTCTCTTGGGGTGATCAACGAATTGCATGTCATAAGCCGAGCTAGCCGAGTACTCTGTACCCCCTCCCGCTATCCATTTGATTTCATCAAGTGTTTCCTCGTCCATGACTATGTTTGACACCCTGATCATACGCAACAAGTGAAGGAACTGCAGTAGGATGACGGCAAGGCTGGCATGATGCAGGTCTAGGATCCACTTGTCATCGTGCAGCGCTGCTTATACCGTTCTATTCTTTCAAGACGATTGGCTGAACAGCTCCGGGTACTGTAGGCAGAGCAGTTTCTTGCCCAGGCAATGGCACCGCCAGAACAACATGGACTCACCGCTGTGGATGGTGACCGTCATGGCCGAGGCGAAGAGCACGCGGTCCTTGTCGTCGCATGGCGTGCCTAGCCCGATCCAGGGCCTATCCGGGTGCTTCCAGGCTAGCCAAAGCCACCACAGTCGTAGCGCACAAGCAAAGCGTTTGAGGTCTGGGATCCCTAGCCTGCCGCAGCTCACCGATGACGCGACGACCTTCCAGCTAACCTTGGACTTTCCTCCTGTTAACTCATCATCATGCCCCCATAAGAATCTTCGACACACCTTGTCCACCTCCCTGAAGAATTTTTGCGGGGCGCACAACACAACGAGCGCGAAGGCAGGGAGCGTCAGAGCACGCACCTGAAGAGCACCCGTCTCCCTGATGCTGGTAGGAGGTGGCCCTTCCAGCCAGTTAACCTAGCTCTTATCCTATCTAATATGAATTGGAGATGCATGAGCTGGATTCTACCTAGCGTTATTGGGATGTCGAGGTAGCGGATTGGGAAGCTAACTGTCTGTCCACCAAAATTCTGCAGGACATGCTGCAGATCAATGTTGTCGCAGTGGATGGCTGCTACTATAGACTTCGTGGGGTTGAGGAGGAGACCGGAGGCGTCGCCAAAACCCCGCAGTAGCTCGAGGATCGCGTCCACCTCTTCACGCCGAGGGTTGGGAAGACGGCCGCGTCGTCCGTATACAGGCTAATCCGCAGGCGCGCGACGCCGATGGAGAGCGGCGGGAGCAGGCGTGCGTGTGCAGCCGTGTCGAACAACCTATGTAGAGGGTTGATCGCCATGATGAATAAAAGAGGGTAGAGAGATCACCCTATCACAGACCCCTCATATGGTGAAAGCTCGCACCCGCCACGCCATTTACAAGACATGAGGAGGAGGATGTTGATAGCATGAGCGTGATCCAGTCCCTCCATCTTGCCGAGAAGCCGAGGCGTTGCATCAATTCTAAGATGTATTCCCAGGACACACTATCAAAAGCCGTGGCTATGTCTAGTTTAAATAGAATTTCTGATTTCTTCTTCCTATGAAGCTGCTTGACTGTGTTGCTCACGTATAGGTAGCTCTCGTGAATCCTGTTTTTATTCTGAAAGCACTTTGCGCCGGTGAGATTATCTGATCAATGACGTTCGCTAGCCTGATGGATAAAACCTTGGCGATCAGCTTGGCCATGGAGTTGATTAGACTGATGGGGTGGAAGTCACCAACTTTTTGCACTCCATTCTTTGGCAACATCACAATCAAGGCAATGTTTAGTACCACAAAATCTCCCTCAGCCAGGTTGTAGAACTTCTGAAACACTGCCGTCACGTCGTCCTTCATGACTTGCCAACATGACCTGAAGAAGGCGTCGGAGAAGCCGTCTGGCCCCGAAGCTTTTTCTACCGGGGACGCACACACGGATTGTCCAATCCGTGCCCGTTGAGGTTTGGGAGGCCGATTGCCTCCCAGTTGAGCCTGGATGAGCGTTGCTTGTGCTGGCCAAGGAGCTTCCGGAAGTTCTCATACACCATATTTGCCTTGTACTCATGAGTGGTTGCCATTTTGTCCCCTTCCCGAAGTTGTTGCACAAAGTTCTTCCTCCATCTCGAGCAAATTTTGGCCTGGAAAAATGTTGTGCTCGCATCTCCTGCTTTCAGCCAGGTACTGCGTGAGGCCTGCCACTTTCTCTCTCATTCCAGCACTGCTAGGCCTACGATCCGCAACTTAAGAAGCTTACACAACCGGACTTCTGAAGGAGTTACTGTTCTCTTTTCTTTGGCTATATGAAACTGCAAGATGGTCTCATTTGCCAAGTGGAACTACAGCTTGGCATCGCTAAATAGTGATCTTCCCCAAGTCTTCAAATCTGCTGCGGTTTGGCGTATCTTTATTTTGATTCGCACAAAGGGGCAATCATGGTTCACTGGCCTCTGCCAAGCTCGTGCCACAGTTTCCTGGAAGTGAGGGAACCGTGGCCATAAATTCTGGAAGCAGAATCTAGCCTTGCGCTGTGGTCTCAATTATCATTTTCTAAGTAAGAGGCTGAAAGAACTCCACGATTTCCACGAAAGGAGGTGAAGGGTGGTAAAAAGCGACCAAGGATGGCAATAAGCGGCGATCTTATGGTAATACCAATAAGTAAAATAGCAGGCTATGGCAAATAACGATGACGGACTATCAAAATTAGCTAATTGCTGTCGTGGTACAACACTAGAGTGACGGAAGGAAGAAAACACACCTGTCTAAATTCGGATACAGATTCATAATGGACAACACAAATGACACACGTTACCACCATTAGGCACCGTTCATGTCGATAAAAATGACAAGTCGATATATAGCACCACTGCATTGACAAATATGCATGACATTGCACAAAAAGATCATGGCAACTTGTAATATCATGTTCATATGGTGGTGGTATGTCTAGAACCTCAAAATTCAGTGGGGAGCCAAAATTATTTAATTTTGTTGTAAAATATTCCCTTTGGTGCTTCCAAATTCCCTTTCTTAGTAGATAAATGCAGATCTTCTCTACAGATCCACCCACTATGAGGGGCGGGCCCACCTCAATTCAAGGGTATTCAGAGAGTTATCCTATAACTGTATTATGTAAGCCTTTTAGATCATTTGTTATATCTTAGATGTTGTTATTTTGATATGTTGAACAAGTAATATATCTATATGGTGGATAATTTGGAGTTATGTTGTGAATATATTATATAATGTTATATCTTTATATATTATCCAATTTGTATAACTGGTTCTAGAATCAGTTATCACTAGTAGAAAATAGGGCATTGGTTCGGGCCTCCTAATCCCATTAATCCCGGTTCGCTCACGAACCGGGACCAAAGGTGGCAACCGTCTCGGTTCGTGAGGCCAGGGGGCTGGCCGGGCCACGTGGGCCATTGGTCCTGGTTCGTCTGGCCCATTTGGTCCGGTTCTAGGCAAAAACCGGGACCAATGCGCCTCGCTCCTTGTCGTGGTTTTATCACGGCAGATGTCCGGATGAACGGACTTGGGTTCGGGGCCATTGCTAACATGATGGACTCAAAGGGGTTGGTCGGGACGAAGGACATGAGTTTACCTAGGTTCGGCCCCTCAAGTTGAGGTAATATCCTACATCCTGCTTGTGCTTGTATTGCTTGATGTATCGATTACAAAGGACCTATTGCTTGACCTAGTTCTCGATAACCTGATCTCTAAGTCGCCCCGGGTCTTGCCTTTATATAGGAGGTCAAGACCATGGATCATACAAGTTGTAACCGACTCTCATTACATGTCCGAGTCTACCTCTATCTTCTCTTGCCTTTCCTGACCAAGTTGTCCCTGGGCGGTTTACACACCTGGGTCTTCTTCATCCGGGCCACCTGTCGGCCCATCCTGTCGAGCCACCAAGAATCTTGGGCCTTAAGTCCCCATGGCTCACTCTTGGGATGGTGTACAAGCCGCCAGGTATGACCCGGAGCGCTCAGGGCGGGTCTCATCGTGGGGTTATATCCCCAACATTAGGCCCCAGGTTGATTTGAGCTTGCTCACTTCAGCCGTTCTTCTTACTCTTTGGCGAGTCACCCGGAAATGACCCGCCGTGACGTCATGTCAAATCTGCAAAAAAGATACTCTGACGCACGCAACGAATCTTCTTATTAAATGAATAGCCCGAAGATCGAGGCGTCCGCCTTGGTTAAACGACATCCGTCGCCTAGATTTTCGTGCCCGTTCTGCCTTTTCCCTATTAAATAGGAACGCCCGGGGCGATATTTTCTTTCTCCCGCTCGCCCCGTCATCTCCTTCCTTCTAACGCTTCCGTTTCCAGCTCCTACTCCGGCGCTGTCTCCTCCTCATCATCAACAGGGCCGCTGCATCAACCTGACGCGATCCAGAGTATCTTCCGCCTTCATCGCGCTGTTGCTGGTGAGTCTTTCTCCCCTTATATCCGCAAATTGTTCCGGTAGGGTTTCCATGGAGCTCTGCCACCGCTGTTCTTAGAACTCAGGTTCTGTCAATGCTAGCCATGTTTAGTCCATGAGCCCTCGATTATATCCTGTCCCCATGGCGCCACTAGATAGGAGATCGACACTGATGCTTTTTAGATTCACTACAGCTCCGCCCGTCGTTTCAGTCTTTCACCAGTTCATCTCTAAGTTTGGAAATATAGACATTTCTTTCGTTTTTGTAGATCCGCAATTTTAGCAATATTTCGTGGAACCTGTATTCAGTACTTAGCCAAATTTCTCCCTGTCCTTTCGTGATGTTGACCCGCCATGCTGTTCCGGCTCTCATCCGCCAGATCTTCGTGTCTCACCCTTAAGGTCTTACGCCTTTTAAGCCGCCCATATTTGTTCGCCATTTTCTTGGCTCACCATATATGGTTACTTTGTACAATTAAAAACTGCCGCCATGTCTCGCGCATCTAACTCCTGCAACTAGGTCGGTTCTTGCATTACCGAAGAGTTTCTGATGGACTTTGTACTTGCGGGCACCGTTCCTGCCAAAGAGGTCATCCATTGGCGGGTTCCGGGAAATGAACCGAAGCCCATTCCTTAGAAGGGCGAGGTAGTTGTTTTTTTGGATCATATTGAATGTGGATTCGTACCTCCCGGCTCAAAATTCTTTCGGGACATCCTTCATTTCTATAAGCTCCATCCTCAAGATCTTGCCCCCAACTCCGTCTCAAATATCCGCAACTTCCAAGTACTCAGCGAGGTCTATCTGCAAACTCAGCCATCTCTAGGTCTCTTCCAAGAATTCTTTTACGCGAACCGGCAAACTAAAGTAAAGGCCGGCACGAGCTTAGAACTTGGTGGAATTTCTATTCATAGGCGCCGGGATATTACCTTCCCGGCTGTACTAATGCCGAGTCATTCAAAGGATTGGAATAAGACTTGGTTCTACTACAAGGATACCTCCCCGGAGGGTGAGCATCCGCTGCCGGGCTATCGCCCTTCCCGGCTTAAGACAACTTCGGAGCTTCCTGAACGGCTATCAACTTCTGAACGTGCAAGGCACGAGCCGACTCATGCCAAGATTAAAGCCCTCATGGCCAATGGATTGATGGGTTTGGACTTGATCCGCTGCTGGATCTCCTGGAGAGTTATGCATTTGAGCCTGAGAAGCCGCCTCATGTGCGAATATCCGGGCAAGTACAATGGTTCCCTATGCTTCAGCCGGACAACTTTAACCGAAGACGATATTACCTTTGTCATCCGGAGTCTTGTTCATGAGACGTCAGGAGCTTGCAGTGCTATTGGGCTAGCGCCTTTTAGTGCTGTTAACCCGGCTCCAGACGTAAGACGACTCTTCATTGTCTCTTCTCTCTGTTTAGTTAGGACTTTGTCAATTCATCACCATTAACCGACTTACCTTTCCAGGCTGACTCTGACTTCTGGAAGAAGAAGTATATTCCTCCTGTGAAGCAGAGCAAGAAGAAGGCCCCAACCAAGAAGATGACGAAGAAGACCACCCCTCAAGAAGAATGGTTTGAACCGCCAGAATCATCCGGCTCAGAGGTATAGTTTGACTATTTTTTGTAACCTCATTATTCACCTTACTGATAACAACTTATTCGCAGGACGAGGTAGAGACAAGCCATGCCAACGTTCCTGAGGTAACTTATATTTCATCCGACTCAGAATGTTTTGTCCCCAATTTATTTTGAAAAAGCAACAGCAAGTCGACCGCCGTCAGACCCGGAGCGCCGACTCTACTGATCTTATGTCTGGGTTGCCTAACTCCCCGGCTCCGAAGAAGTGCCCCGCAGAGGAATGTATCTCTATTTGATTTTATTAGCTTTTCCTTTGTACTCTCAACATTGCCTTATATCATCTGAACTATCTCTCAGGGATCACCTTCATCCGGCAACTCTACGGCCACCGCTCTTCCACCTCTGAAGATTAATCCGCTGTAAGCATTTTGTAGCCTTTACGTCCGGCTCTTCGGCGGTTGTAACCCTTGAATTCTGTCCTTCATGTCTTTTCTACGGCTCAATCTAAGAAGAGGAAAACCAACAAGTCCTCCCTGGCCCTGGTACTCAAGAACCGGAGCTTGCTTAGACGGACCCCCCAGCGACTTCTGCAGAGCCGACAGCTGATGACATTATTGTTGAGAGCCCGCAAAGGGACCTTTCCAAGCTGCCGAGCCCTGCTAATGACGCCGTTGCCCCAGACATCATGATTACTAGCACCGTATTGCACTCTCCTTCACCTCACGTGCTAACCAAGCATAGTGAAACTGCTGAAGCTTCGAGGAAGCTGGAATTTGAGCTCCCTGCCTTAGAGAAAATGACAGCCGACGAACTTCATGCTGGCTATATGAACCGGCTGTCTACAAGCCAGGATTTGGAGCTCAAACTGGTTAACTTAATGAAGAGACGATATGAGGTATTCCTTTTTCCTCCTTATACCCTTACGTAGCCCCCAAGAGCCGGGTCACCAAGCGGTGCATCAAGGACATATGATTTCTGGGAAGCCGTGAGGATAATCCTCAGATTTCGGGCCCAGTCAACAAAGTTACTTCCATCATCTTTCAGTTTAGCTTTCTCTAGGAACGCATTAAAATTCAGGGGTGCTACTGCGCGAGCCATTGATCTACAACATAAATATGCAAAGTTCACTTTAGACTATTGTTCAAGATAATGAGTTTAGTTAATCAAATTACTAAAGCTCCCACTCAAATTGACATCCCTCAGGTCATCTGAGTGTCACATGATCCAAATCCACCAACTCAAGTCCGATCATCACGTGAGTTGAGGTGGCTTCAATGGTGAACATCATTAGGTTGATAATATCTACTATATGACTCATGTTTGACCTTTCGGTCTCTTGTGTTCCAAGGCCATGTCTGTACATGCTAGGCTCGTGAAGTTTAACCCGAGTGTTCTGCGCGTGCGACACTGGCTTGCACCCGTTGTATGTGAACGTAGAGTCTATCACACCCAATCATCACGTGGTGTCTCAACACGACAAACTTTCGCAACGGTGCACACTTGAGGAGAACACAAATTTATCTTGAAATTTAAGTGAGGGATCACCTTATAATGCTACCGTCGTACTAAGCAAAACAAGGTGCATAAAAGGATTAACATCACATGCAATTCATAGGTGACATGATATGGCCATGTACTTGTGCTTTAGCTCTCCATCTTGAAAGCATCGGCATGATCTTCATCGTCATCGGCACGACACCATGATCTCCATCATCTTGATATCCATCAACGTGTCGCCATCGAGGTTGTTACGCCCTGCATGCTTCTACTACTATTGCTACCGTTAAGCGATAAAGTAAAGCATTACATAGCGCTTAATGATTGACACGCAGGTCATACAATAATTAAAGACAACCCTATGGCTCCTGCCGGTTGCCGTACTCATCGACATGCAAGTCGTGAAATTCTATACATCACATGATCATCTCATACATCACATATATCACATCATGTGATTGGCCATATCACATCACAAATTACCCTGCAAAAACAAGTTAGACATCCTCTAATTGTTGGTGCATGTTTTATGTGGCTGCTACGGGTTTCTAGCACGAACGATTCTCACCTACGCATAAACCACAATGGTGATACATAATTTGCTTGTCAACCTTCTCAAGGACCGCCTTTGTCGAATCCGATCCAAGTAAAGTGAGAGAAACTGCCACCCGCAAGCCATCTAGGCAACAAGTTGCGTCGAGGGAACCGGTCTCTTGTAAGCGTACGAGTAATGTTGGTCCGGGCCGCTTCATCTCACAATACCGCTGAACCAAAATCCAACCAAGGAAGGAAGCAATTTAAGCATCAACGCCCACAAACCTTTTATGTTCTACTCGAGATCTCATCAACACATAGACCTAGCTCTGATGTCACTGCAGGGGAACGTTGCATGGGAAACAAAAAAATTTCTACGCACACGCAGATCTATCCATGGTGATGAGCACCTACGAGAGGGAGAGTGGATCTACATACCCTTGTAGATCGCTAAGCGGGAAGAGTTAAGAAACGCGGTTGGTGTAGCCGAACGTCTTTGCGATCCAAATCGCTGTGCGCCCCACGATCCAATACCGATCCGTCCCGCAATCAATCACGATCCGTCCCGCAATCCAATCACGATCCATCCCGTGATACGATCACGATCCGTCCCACAAACTTGATCACGATCCGTCTCACAAACTTGATCACGATCCTTCCGATCTAGCACCGAACGGACGACACCTCCGTGTTCAGCACATGTACAGCTTGATGACGATCTCCACCGTCTGCATCTAGCAATAAGGAGTGAAGAGGAAGAAGAGTTCTCCGGCAGCCTGACGGTGCTCCGGCGATGGTGGTGGAGCAATTCTGGCAGGGCTTTGCCTAAGCACTGCAGAAAACCGATCTAGAGGAGAAACTATGCACTGGAGGAACGGGTAGCACGTGACTGAAATTCTATTGCAAAATCCTAGAAATCCACTAGTATATATAGGAGGGAAGGAGGAGGAGAGGCAGACTTGGCCTCCAAGCCATGGAGGCTTCGGCCGAAGTGGGAGGTGGAGGAGGACTCTCCTCCTCCAATCCTAGTAGGACTAGGATTGCTCCTTTTTGCCTTTTTTTTCCACCTTTTCCTATTGGTTTTTTTTCTCCAGCCACATGGGCGTTGTGTGGGAGTTTCTACCAGCCCAATAAGGGCTGATATTCACTCTCCCACAGCCCATGAAGCCTCTTGGGTCAAAATACCCATCTCGGAGGCCTCCCGGTACACTACCGGCACTCCCGGTACACTACCGATGAGTCCAAAACTTTTTCGGCGACCAAAACGGGACTTTCTATATATGAATCTTTACCTCCGGACCATTACGGAGCTCCTCATGACGTCCGAGATCTCATCCGGGACTCCAGAAAAACTTCGGTCACCACCATACATAACTCTATACTACCGAAATGTCACCAAACCTTAAGTGTGCAGACCCTGCGGGTTCGAGAACTATGTAGACATGATCGAGACACCTCTCCGGCCAATAACCAATGGCGGGACCTAGATTTACACATTGGTTCCTACATATATTACGAAGATATTTATCGGTCGAACCTCTATATAAGGGATTTAGTTAATCCCGTATGACGTTCCCTTTATTCTTCGGTATGTTACTTGCCCGAGATTCGATCGTCGGTATCTCCATACCTAGTTCAACCTCGTTACTGGCAAGTCTCTTTACTTGTTCTGTAATACAAGATCTCGTAACTAACTCTTAGTCACATTGCTTGCAAGGCTTATTGTGATGTTGTATTACCGAGTGGGCCCTGAGATACCTCTCCGTCACACGGAGTAACAAATCCCAGTCTTGATCCATGCCAACTCAACAGACACCCTCGGAGACACCTGTAGAGCACCTTTATAGTCACCTAGTTACGTTGCGACATTTGATACACACAAGGTACTCCTCCGATATCTGTGAGTTGCATGATCTCATGGTCATAGGAACATATACTTGACATGCAGAAAACAGTAGCAATAAACTAACACGATCATAAGCTACGTTTGTAGTGTGGGTCTTGTCCATCACATCATTCTCCTAATGATGTGATCCCGTTATCAAATGACATCTCATGTCCATGGCTAGGAAACCTTAACCATCTTTCGATCAACGAGCTAGTTCACTAGAGACATACTAGGGACATTGTGTTTGTCTATGTATCCACACATGTATCCATGTTTCCAATCAATACAATTATAGCATGGATAATAAACGATTATCATGAACGGGGAAATACAATAATAAACACTTTATTTATTGCCTCTAGGGCATATTTCCAACACACCCTACAGGTGAAGGAGAGACTCAACTGAGATTTGGTCTGAGGGGTACATGTCTATGGCGGAAGGAGCACATCAAGCTTCCAAACTGGACGCCTCCTCCTCCTCCTCCTCCTCCGGCGAGTGATGAAGGCACTCGTCCTCCTCCTCCTCCAACGGCGAGGGATCAAGGCACTCTGCCTCCTCCTTTGCCTCATTCAACGCGTGACATTGATGATCAAGGCACTTCGCCTCCTCCTCCGGCGCATTCGAGCAGTCCGCCTCCTCCCGCTCCTCCTTGTCCGGCGTGTCGGAGCACTCCGCCTCCTCCTCCGCCTCGTAAGAAACAATGAAAGAGAGACACCATCGCTCCGGCTACTAGCAGTACAACCAGTGGTGGGAGGCCATACGAATACTGTCCTAAGTCTCTCAAGCCATTGGAAAAGTTGCCATACGAGAGGACCATGGAGGAAACCGCGAAGATCTCTCAAGACCAAGTGAGGGCCCATTTTGCAAAGAAAGCTCCACCTCCGAAGTAGACGATAGATCCGGTGGCATCGAAGCGCACTGTCGAGGCCCTGAAGCAACCACCATCACCTCTGCTGGATACTAACTATGTCCGCGCTACTAAAAAGGCATATCAAAATGCGATGCGGACGGGAACTACTTCCAGTGATGAGCGGTTAGCAAAACGAAGAAGTGGGAAAACAATTCCCCAACTCGGTGAACAGGCTAATCAATCATGCCCCTCGCTGAAGGTGTCTACCGATATCGTCGCCGATCATCTGGGGATGGTGCCCAGTACCAATCCTTCTGATTACATAAGCGATGATGTACTGTTTGAGCTGTTGGAGGTGGACGATTTCATATATCGGTACAAAAAGCCTCTTGTCGAAGATGGAAGTCCTCCTCTAGGAACGACAATGAGACAATTGCATAATTGGTACATGAAAACCTACATCGAGTCTAGGAAGGATTGTTTGATGATGATTATTAAAGAGAAGCACGACTTCTTTGGCCAGAAGGTGATTCATGTTGAATTTGACGAGATTTTCCAGTTTTACAATCAAAAGGACATCGACATACAAATCATGACTTGCTACAGTCTGTAAGTACTTCTGTAATTAAGTCTCTATATATAGCTCACCTATTTACTTGCATGTATATATATATATAATTATCCTCATCACTATATTATGAAGATTGAAGATTGTCGAATGCAGAAAAGCAGAAATGTATGACATTGGGTTCATTAACCCAAATATCATACATGAAGTGACGGTTCAAATGTATCCCAAACAAACCAAGGAGAACTTGCTACAATCGATGCTTAAAAATCAAAACAAAGACAAAATACTCCTTGCTTACAACTTCAAGTGAGTGTTACTGTCTTGTAGATATTCGGTTTCTCCCTTATTACTTGAGGGTATAATAATGTAATTGATGAGCTATGCATGTGTGCACAGCCACCAATCTATTCTACTATAGATTAAGCTTGAGCGGGGAGTAGTAACCGTCTTAGACTCGAGACGAAATAAACCCGAGTTGTATGCGAACCTGACTGAAATGCTCCCGAGGTAAGTTCAATCGATCATTATCGCACCATATCGGCAACTTTGTTCATTTCCTGATATATATCAAGTAATTATTTTCTTTGTCTGGCAGGGTTTGGAAAGAATTCACCAAAATTGCTCTGGGACTGCCTACCGAGCTGCAATTTAGACACCCGAAAGTAAGTAATATATACTACCTAGTTCCTCCCGTCTCCCATTGATTCTAGCTAGTTTCATCAATATATACCTTTTAGCATGCTTGTTTATCAGTTTGATTGACCTCTATTTCTCGTATAGTGCTTGTTGCAGGAACAAGGGACTACCTTTTGTGGATACTATGTATGCGAGTTCATCTACAACATGATGAATCCTAATAAGCAGGGCTACACTAAAAAAGAATACGAAGTGCGTAAGCAAAAATTTTCACAATTTTATTTTATTACCATCATTTGTGTTGAGTTTCATTCATATACATGTATTGACCCTCTTCTTCAATTTAGATGCGGTGGATGCAGGATGAACTCCTACCACAAGATCGCATACGAGCAATTCAAGAGGAATTGACAGGATTCTTTATTGACCACGTCATCAATAAAGCCGGAGAATGCCATATGGAACTTGATATTAGATGTTAGGGATTGTAACATAGGGTAGATATAAAAAAACTTGTTGTTTGACCAATCTCTTGGAGGAGGAGGAGGTCGATCACTTCTCTCTATATATGTTCATGATGATCTTGTGTACTTAATTGTTTCCTTCATTTGCTTACTAACTAGCGTGTCGCGAGTTCTCTCTATACATATAGTGTGTACCGTCGCGACCAAGCACGGAGATAAGAGAGGTCACTTCTCTCTATTAGATAGCTAACAAAATATATGAAACCCCTAAATTAACCATCCAAAACCCTCAACCCCCCCTCTTTAAAAAAACGCAGCTCCTGAGCTGCTGACGCATGGACGCTCTTTGGTCCTGGTTGGTGCTACCAACCGGGACCAAAGCCCTCCTGCCTGGGCTTGGCGGAGCCGCCACGTGTAGCCCCATTTGTCCTGGTTCACTTAAAGGTCTTGGGCTTTAGTCCCGACCCTTTAGTCCCCGGTCCAGAACCGGGACAGATGGGCCTCTGGAACCGGAACAAATGGGTCTTTTTCTACTAGTGACAGGTTTTGCCTCAATTATCATCTTTTTTTTGCGGGGTCTCATTTTTTTTGAAAAGATCCAGATTTGTGCTGGCATTTCATTGATTTAGTAGAAGAAGAATAAAAAAATAGCCTGATCAATTGATCCGACTAAAGATTGCAAATACACCAACAAACTAGTGTTCCGTCCAAAACCAGGGCTGTCAAAACTAACTTCTCACGTTGGGTCCCCGAAAGGGGGCGCTGTACATTTTTCTTTGGCCAGATGCCATTGCTCCAGATCGTTACGTACATGGTCGATCACTCGTCGAGTGCATGCTATCTACCCTCGAAAAGTGCATCCATTTCTTTCTATCCATATATGCCAAGCCACCGCTATCAGAATGGACCGCATGCCCTTGTATGTCCCTGGCGCAGCCCCGCTTAACTTGTCCTTGACGACCTGTCTGGTCGTGCACCCCTACAGCCCCTCGACCGCCCCAGAACACTACACCCTTTCCATGTCGCCACTTGGGACCAGATTTTCTTGGCGAAGAAGCATTCCTAGAGAAGTTGGATGGAGGTCTCCAGGTTCCTATTGCAAAGTGCGTAGAAGTATCGGTTCTCCCAACCTCATCGTTGTAGTCTATCATTGCACCAAAGCCGGTTTAAGTGAAGCAGCTAGCAGAACATCTTCATCTTCCCTGGTGCCCAAGCCCTCGAGATGAGAGTCTGATGATCTCTCTTGGGGTGATCAACGAATTGCATGTCATAAGCCGAGCTAGCCGAGTACTCTGTACCCCCTCCCGCTATCCATTTGATTTCATCAAGTGTTTCCTCGTCCATGACTATGTTTGACACCCTGATCATACACAACAAGTGAAGGAACTGCAGTAGGATGACGGCAAGGCTGGCATGATGCAGGTCTAGGATCCACTTGTCATCGTGCAGCGCTGCTTATACCGTTCTATTCTTTCAAGACGATTGGCTGAACAGCTCCGGGTACTGTAGGCAGAGCAGTTTCTTGCCCAGGCAATGGCACCGCCAGAACAACATGGACTCACCGCTGTGGATGGTGACCGTCATGGCCGAGGCGAAGAGCACGCGGTCCTTGTCGTCGCATGGCGTGCCTAGCCCGATCCAGGGCCTGTCCGGGTGCTTCCAGGCTAGCCAAAGCCACCACAGTCGTAGCGCACAAGCAAAGCGTTTGAGGTCTGGGATCCCTAGCCTGCCGCAGCTCACCGATGACGCGACGACCTTCCAGCTAACCTTGGACTTTCCTCCTGTTAACTCATCATCCTGCCCCCATAAGAATCTTCGACACACCTTGTCCACCTCCCTGAAGAATTTTTGCGGGGCGCACAACACAACGAGCGCGAAGGCAGGGAGCGTCAGAGCACGCACCTGAAGAGCACCCGTCTCCCTGATGCTGGTAGGAGGTGGCCCTTCCAGCCAGTTAACCTAGCTCTTATCCTATCTAATATGAATTGGAGATGCATGAGATGGATTCTACCTAGCGTTATTGGGATGTCGAGGTAGCGGATTGGGAAGCTAACTGTCTGTCCACCAAAATTCTGCAGGACATGCTGCAGATCAATGTTGTCGCAGTGGATGGCTGCTACTATAGACTTCGTGGGGTTGAGGAGGAGACCGGAGGCGTCGCCAAAACCCCGCAGTAGCTCGAGGATCGCGTCCACCTCTTCACGCCGAGGGTTGGGAAGACGGCCGCGTCGTCCGTATACAGGCTAATCCGCAGGCGCGCGACGCCGATGGAGAGCGGCGGGAGCAGGCGTGCGTGTGCAGCCGTGTCAAACAACCTATGTAGAGGGTTGATCGCCATGATGAATAAAAGAGGGTAGAGAGATCACCCTATCACAGACCCCTCATATGGCGAAAGCTCGCACCCGCCACGCCATTTACAAGACATGAGGAGGAGGATGTTGATAGCATGAGCGTGATCCAGTCCCTCCATCTTGCCGAGAAGCCGAGGCGTTGCATCAATTCTAAGATGTATTCCCAGGACACACTATCAAAAGCCGTGGCTATGTCTAGTTTAAATAGAATTTCTGATTTCTTCTTCCTATGAAGCTGCTTGACTGTGTTGCTCACGTATAGGTAGCTCTCGTGAATCCTGTTTTTATTCTGAAAGCACTTTGCGCTGGTGAGATTATCTGATCAATGACGTTCGCTAGCCTGATGGATAAAACCTTGGCGATCAGCTTGGCCATGGAGTTGATTAGACTGATGGGGTGGAAGTCACCAACTTTTTGCACTCCATTCTTTGGCAACATCACAATCAAGGCAATGTTTAGTACCACAAAATCTCCCTCAGCCAGGTTGTAGAACTTCTGAAACACTGCCGTCACGTCGTCCTTCATGACTTGCCAACATGACCTGAAGAAGGCGTCGGAGAAGCCGTCTGGCCCCGAAGCTTTTTCTACCGGGGACGCACACACGGATTGTCCAATCCGTGCCCGTTGAGGTTTGGGAGGCCGATTGCCTCCCAGTTGAGCCTGGATGAGCGTTGCTTGTGCTGGCCAAGGAGCTTCCGGAAGTTCTCATACACCATATTTGCCTTGTACTCATGAGTGGTTGCCATTTTGTCCCCTTCCCGAAGTTGTTGCACAAAGTTCTTCCTCCATCTCGAGCAAATTTTGGCCTGGAAAAATGTTGTGCTCGCATCTCCTGCTTTCAGCCAGGTACTGCGTGAGGCCTGCCACTTTCTCTCTCATTCCAGCGCTGCCAGGCCTACGATCCGCAACTTAAGAAGCTTACACAACCGGACTTCTGAAGGAGTTACTGTTCTCTTTTCTTTGGCTATATGAAACTGCAAGATGGTCTCATTTGCCAAGTGGAACTACAGCTTGGCAACGCTAAATAGTGATCTTCCCCAAGTCTTCAAATCTGCTGCGGTTTGGCGTATCTTTATTTTGATTCGCACAAAGGGGCAATCATGGTTCACTGGCCTCTGCCAAGCTCGTGCCACAGTTTCCTGGAAGTGAGGGAACCGTGGCCATAAATTCTGGAAGCAGAATCTAGCCTTGTGCTGTGGTCTCAATTATCATTTTCTAAGTAAGAGGCTGAAAGAACTCCACGATTTCCACGAAAGGAGGTGAAGGGTGGTAAAAAGCGACCAAGGATGGCAATAAGCGGCGATCTTATGGTAATACCAATAAGTAAAATAGCAGGCTATGGAAAATAACGATGACGGACTATCAAAATTAGCTAATTGCTATCGTGGTACAACACTAGAGTGACGGAAGGAAGAAAACACACCTGTCTAAATTCGGATACAGATTCATAATGGACAACACAAATGACACACGTTACCACCATTAGGCACCGTTCATGTCGATAAAAATGACAAGTCGATATATAGCACCACTGCATTGACAAATATGCATGACATTGCACAAAAAGATCATGGCAACTTGTAATATCATGTTCATATGGTGGTGGTATGTCTAGAACCTCAAAATTCAGTGGGGAGCCAAAATTATTTAATTTTGTTGTAAAATATTCCCTTTGGTGCTTCCAAATTCCCTTTCTTAGTAGATAAATGCAGATCTTCTCTACAGATCCACCCACTATGAGGGGCGGGCCCACCTCAATTCATGGGTATTCAGAGAGTTATCCTATAACTGTATTATGTAAGCCTTTTAGATCATTTGTTATATCTTAGATGTTGTTATTTTGATATGTTGAACAAGTAATATATCTATATGGTGGATAATTTGGAGTTATGTTGTGAATATATTATATAATGTTATATCTTTATATATTATCCAATTTGTATAACTGGTTCTAGAATCAGTTATCACTAGTAGAAAATAGGGCATTGGTTCGGGCCTCCTAATCCCATTAATCCCGGTTCGCTCACGAACCGGGACCAAAGGTGGCAACCGTCTCGGTTCGTGAGGCCAGGGGGCTGGCCGGGCCACGTGGGCCATTGGTCCTGGTTCGTCTGGCCCATTTGGTCCGGTTCTAGGCAAAAACCGGGACCAATGCGCCTCGCTCCTTGTCGTGGTTTTATCACGGCAGATGTCCGGATGAACGGACTTGGGTTCGGGGCCATTGCTAACATGATGGACTCAAAGGGGTTGGTCGGGACGAAGGACACGAGTTTACCTAGGTTCGGCCCCTCAAGTTGAGGTAATAGCCTACATCCTGCTTGTGCTTGTATTGCTTGATGTATCGATTACAAAGGACCTATTGCTTGACCTAGTTCTCGATAACCTGATCTCTAAGTCGCCCCGGGTCTTGCCTTTATATAGGAGGTCAAGACCATGGATCATACAAGTTGTAACCGACTCTCATTACATGTCCGAGTCTACCTCTATCTTCTCTTGCCTTTCCTGACCAAGTTGTCCCTGGGCGGTTTACACACCTGGGTCTTCTTCATCCGGGCCACCTGTCGGCCCATCCTGTCGAGCCACCAAGAATCTTGGGCCTTAAGTCCCCATGGCTCACTCTTGGGATGGTGTACAAGCCGCCAGGTATGACCCGGAGCGCTCAGGGCGGGTCTCATCGTGGGGTTATATCCCCAACATTAGGCCCCAGGTTGATTTGAGCTTGCTCACTTCAGCCGTTCTTCTTACTCTTTGGCGAGTCACCCGGAAATGACCTGCCGTGACGTCATGTCAAATCTGCAAAAAAGATACTCTGACGCACGCAACGAATCTTCTTATTAAATGAATAGCCCGAAGATCGAGGCGTCCGCCTTGGTTAAACGACATCCGTCGCCTAGATTTTCGTGCCCGTTCTGCCTTTTCCCTATTAAATAGGAACGCCCGGGGCGATATTTTCTTTCTCCCGCTCGCCCCGTCATCTCCTTCCTTCTAACGCTTCCGTTTCCAGCTCCTACTCCGGTGCTGTCTCCTCCTCATCATCAACAGGGCCGCTGCATCAACCTGACGCGATCCAGAGTATCTTCCGCCTTCATCGCGCTGTTGCTGGTGAGTCTTTCTCCCCTTATATTCGCAAATTGTTCCGGTAGGGTTTCCATGGAGCTCTGCCACCGCTGTTCTTAGAACTCAGGTTCTGTCAATGCTAGCCATGTTTAGTCCATGAGCCCTCGATTATATCCTGTCCCCATGGCGCCACTAGATAAGAGATCGACACTGATTCTTTTTAGATTCACTACAGCTCCGCCCGTCGTTTCAGTCTTTCACCAGTTCATCTCTCAGTTTGGAAATATAGACATTTCTTTCGTTTTTGTAGATCCGCAATTTTAGCAATATTTCGTGGAACCTGTATTCAGTACTTAGCCAAATTTCTCCCTGTCCTTTCGTGATGTTGACCCGCCATGCTGTTCCGGCTCTCATCCGCCAGATCTTCGTGTCTCACCCTTAAGGTCTTACGCCTTTTAAGCCGCCCATATTTGTTCGCCATTTTCTTGGCTCACCATATATGGTTACTTTGTACAATTAAAAACTGCCGCCATGTCTCGCGCATCTAACTCCTGCAACTAGGTCGGTTCTTGCATTACCGAAGAGTTTCTGATGGACTTTGTACTTGCGGGCACCGTTCCTGCCAAAGAGGTCATCCATTGGCGGGTTCCGGGAAATGAACCGAAGCCCATTCCTTAGGAGGGCGAGGTAGTTGTTTTTTTGGATCATATTGAATGTGGATTCGTACCTCCCGGCTCAAAATTCTTTCGGGACATCCTTCATTTCTATAAGCTCCATCCTCAAGATCTTGCCCCCAACTCCGTCTCAAATATCCGCAACTTCCAAGTACTCAGCGAGGTCTATCTGCAAACTCAGCCATCTGTAGGTCTCTTCCGAGAATTCTTTTACGCGAACCGGCAAACTAAAGTAAAGGCCGGCACGAGCTTAGAACTTGGTGGAATTTCTATTCATAGGCGCCGGGATATTACCTTCCCGGCTGTACTAATGCCGAGTCATTCAAAGGATTGGAATAAGACTTGGTTCTACTACAAGGATACCTCCCTGGAGGGTGAGCATCCGCTGCCGGGCTATCGCCCTTCCCGGCTTAAGACAACTTCGGAGCTTCCTGAACGGCTATCAACTTCTGAACGTGCAAGGCACGAGCCGACTCATGCCAAGATTAAAGCCCTCATGGCCAATGGATTGATGGGTTTGGACTTGATCCGCTGCTGGATCTCCTGGAGAGTTATGCATTTGAGCCTGAGAAGCCGCCTCATGTGCGAATATCCGGGCAAGTACAATGGTTCCCTATGCTTCAGCCGGACAACTTTAACCGAAGACGATATTACCTTTGTCATCCGGAGTCTTGTTCATGAGACGTCAGGAGCTTGCAGTGCTATTGGGCTAGCGCCTTTTAGTGCTGTTAACCCGGCTCCAGACGTAAGACGACTCTTCATTGTCTCTTCTCTCTGTTTAGTTAGGACTTTGTCAATTCATCACCATTAACCGACTTACCTTTCCAGGCTGACTCTGACTTCTGGAAGAAGAAGTATATTCCTCCTGTGAAGCAGAGCAAGAAGAAGGCCCCAACCAAGAAGATGACGAAGAAGACCACCCCTCAAGAAGAATGGTTTGAACCGCCAGAATCATCCGGCTCAGAGGTATAGTTTGACTATTTTTTGTAACCTCATTATTCACCTTACTGATAACAACTTATTCGCAGGACGAGGTAGAGACAAGCCATGCCAACGTTCCTGAGGTAACTTATATTTCATCCGACTCAGAATGTTTTGTCCCCAATTTATTTTGAAAAAGCAACAGCAAGTCGACCGCCGTCAGACCCGGAGCGCCGACTCTACTGATCTTATGTCTGGGTTGCCTAACTCCCCGGCTCCGAAGAAGTGCCCCGCAGAGGAATGTATCTCTATTTGATTTTATTAGCTTTTCCTTTGTACTCTCAACATTGCCTTATATCATCTGAACTATCTTTCAGGGATCACCTTCATCCGGCAACTCTACGGCCACCGCTCTTCCACCTCTGAAGATTAATCCGCTGTAAGCATTTTGTAGCCTTTACGTCCGGCTCTTCGGCGGTTGTAACCCTTGAATTCTGTCCTTCATGTCTTTTCTACGGCTCAATCTAAGAAGAGGAAAACCAACAAGTCCTCCCTGGCCCTGGTACTCAAGAACCGGAGCTTGCTTAGACGGACCCCCCAGCGACTTCTGCAGAGCCGACAGCTGATGACATTATTGTTGAGAGCCCGCAAAGGGACCTTTCCAAGCTGCCGAGCCCTGCTAATGACGCCGTTGCCCCAGACATCATGATTACTAGCACCGTATTGCACTCTCCTTCACCTCACGTGCTAACCAAGCATAGTGAAACTGCTGAAGCTTCGAGGAAGCTGGAATTTGAGCTCCCTGCCTTAGAGAAAATGACAGCCGACGAACTTCATGCTGGCTATATGAACCGGCTGTCTACAAGCCAGGATTTGGAGCTCAAACTGGTTAACTTAATGAAGAGACGATATGAGGTATTCCTTTTTCCTCCTTATACCCTTACGTAGCCCCCAAGAGCCGGGTTAATATTGATCGATAATAATCTGGTTCTTCCATTTTAGTAGAAGTAGAAACATCTAATATGTAGGCCTCAATCTACTTCGCCTTGATCTCAAATCATTGTCCTAGCCCCCAAGGGCCGGCTCAATAATTGAATTTTTTGAGCCAAAACTTCTCTTTTCCAAAGTTGAGCCGGGACTTTCATGTTGAACCTCCTTAGAAAACCAACATGTAGCCCCCAAGTTCCGGGTCAATCTTGTCGAAGTTGAGTCGGAGCTGTCTTGAAAATAGACATTAGCCCCCAAGTGTCATGCATATTGCTTGCAATCTATTTGAGACTTGCTTATGTACTCCATATTTTTATATGTTGCAGGAAGCTTTAACTGAAGCCGAGTCAGAATTGTCCGGCTTAAAAACCAACTTAGCTACTCAGCAAGCCGCCCGGAGTGAAGCTGACGAGACATGCCAGCTCCTTGACGAAGAGCTAGCTAAGATCAAAGTTGACTTCACCGCCTTCAAGGAATCTGCCAAGGCTAAAAAAGCTACATTGCCTAAACGGGCGGATGATGCCGATCAGCGACTCATGATCGTATCTGACGAGCTGTAGTCTTTGAAGCATCACATCACGAAGATGGCAGCTGCCCTCTTTGGTAAGTTTTTAATAGCTTGGCTCGATCCGGATTTTTGGACTTGTGCTGGCGACTCATAATGAGGCCTCCATATTATGCAGGTCCTAGGAGCCGCCAACTTGCCTCCGACAGTCTGCTGCCTTTGAAGGCTATATACACATTGACAGAACAACTGTACTATGGGGCGGTCTGCACAATCAAGGCTGTGCAGTATAAAGAGAACATTCCTTCGGCTCGCAAAGGTGTGTTGGAGCTCCTGTCAACGATGCCAAAACAAATTGTGGAGCTGAAGAAATCAGCCCCCCGCCAGGGGGCGATTGCGGCCATAAGCCGGGCATTGGCTTTTGGTCCAGAGCTTACTACGGCTGAGATGATGGATGGGTTTCCCTCCAAGAAGGATGAAGGCTCTGAATTTTCAGACGCTGGCTATGCCCGGTGCGTAAAGGATTCCAAAGTCTTGGCCTCCGTCTTAGCAGAAGGGGTCAATCTGGCAACTTACCAGGCGGCTTATAGTGCCTATCAAAAAAGGATCTATGGTCCGCTCTTTGAGTGCAAGGATCTGACACCTGCTCGTAGTAAGACTCTCTTTGCCTCTGATCTTGACCCGTCCCCCTTCTTTGAAGAAGGAACTTTTGCGGCTTTAACCGACTGCAACTGGGACTTGGAAAATCTCCAGATCAAGGCAGTCGAAGAGCCGGAGCAGGATGACCCGCCAGCCAGCTAATTGCTTTGTAGAAAACTTGTAATAGCCGGCTCTCCATGACCCGCCGTGGGCGATGTAAAAACTTGATAATATTTTGGGCTCCACAGAGAGCGTCTATAACAGGATAGCAACAATTTTCTTCCTTGTTGAACTTGTGGCATTGCGAACATATGAAAGCCCGGCTTTAAAATAAATATTTGCTATCTTTCTTGTCCTTCTCATTGTATGCCTTACCGGCTTAATCTCCTGCTTGCATAGATGTACCTATATACCATTAGGAGGGCGGCTTAAAAGCACAACCTGAATATACTATGTCTTCACAAAAGTGCTGACAGAGACGATTGCTTCGCTCGATCCGGCCGATAAAGGTTTGATAAGCTTCACCCGTAGGGCAGGAAGCCCCCTGTATGGCTATGTTGACTTGTCAACCTTTTGTGGCGCGAACGCCGGCTGTTAGGGATAGATAATCTACACCCGGAGGTGGGAAGCCCCTTCGACAACCGTGGCTAACATGTTAACCAGAATGGCATAAAGCTGGCTGTTAGGGTAAGATAAGCGATACCCGCAGGTAAGAAGCCCCCTTCGACAGCCAATGTTGACTTGCCAACATTTTTGGCGCGAACGCTGGTTGTTAGGGTGAGATAAGCGATACCCGAAGGTAAGAAGCCCCCTTCGACAACCGCAGCTAACATGTTAACCGGAAATGGCATAAAGCCGGCTGTTAGGGTGAGATAAGCGATACCCGAAGGTAAGAAGCCCCCTTTGACAGCCGCAGCTGACATGTCAACTGGAATGGCATAAAGCCTGTTGTTAGGGTGAGATAAGCGACACCCGTCGGTGAGAAGCCCCCTTCGACAACCGCGGCTAACATGTTAACCGGAAATGGCATAAAGTCGGCTGTTAGGGTGAGATAAGTGATACCCGAAGGTAAGAAGCCCCCTTCGATAGACGCAACTGACATGTCAACCGGAATGGCATAAAGCTGGTTGTTAGGGTGAGATAAGCGATACCCGAAGGTAAGAAGACCCATTCGACAACTGCGGCTAGCATGTTAACCGGAAATGGCATAAAGCCGACTGTTAGGGTGAGATAAGCGATACTCGAAGGTAAGAAGCCCCCTTCGACAGCTGCAGCTGACATGTCAACTCGAATGGCATAAAGCCGGTTGTACAGGGTGAGATAAGCGATATCCGAAGGTAAGAAGCCCCCTTCAACAACCGCGACTAACATGTTAACCGGAAATGTCATAAAGCCGGTTGTTAAGGTGAGATAAGCGATATCCGAAGGTAAGAAGCCCCCTTCGATAGCCACAACTAACATGTCAACTGGAATGGCATAAAGCCGGTTGTTAGAGTGAGATAAGCGATACCCAAAGGTAAGAAGTCCCCTTCGACAACCACGGCTAACATGTTAACCGGAGATGGCATAAAGCCGGCTGTTAGGGTGAGATAAGCGATACCCAAAGGTAAGAAGCCCCCTTCAACGGCCAACGTATTTGCATCGATGAAGATGTGCGATGTGGCAGAGGCCCCGGCTTGCCGGGATGCTATTTTATTCATATATAAATATGATATGTACAATGATAATGTAGAGTGATGATTCTCAACAATCTTAAGTGTAATAAGGCCATAGATGCTCTATGTTCCACGGCCGGTGGGTCTCCTGACCCGAAGTATCTGAGTCGTCCCGGATGAGGTAATACGACCCGTTGTTGAGGTTTCTGCTGACCGCAAAAGGTCCTTCCCATGGAGGAGATAATTTATGAATATTTGTCTGGTCTTGAACCAGCCGTAGCACCAAGTCACCCTCTTGAAATGTCCGGGTCTTTACCCTGCGGCTATGATAGCGACGCAGGTCTTGTTGATAAATCGCCGAATGGGCAGCCGCCAGCTCTCGTTCCTCTTCCAAAGCATCCAACGCGTCTTGACGTGTCGTCTCATTGTCCGTCTCAACGTAAGCCGCCACTCGCGGCGAGTCATGCCGGATGTCACTTGGTAATACTGCCTCCGCACCATACACCATGAAGAAAGGTGTATATCCTGTAGATCTGTTGGGGGTGGTTCTGATGCTCCATAAGATGGAAGGCAACTCTTCTACCCAACACCCGGGCATTCGTTGTAAAGGAACCATAACCCATGGCTTGATACCCCTCAAGATTTCTTGATTGGCACGATCCACTGACTGTTGAACTATGGATGAGTAACTGCCGAAACATCAAGCCGGATGTGCTCTTTGTCGCAGAATTTTTTCATAGCCACCTTGGACAAGTTTGTGCCATTGTCAGCTATGATGCTGTGAGGGTAACCAAAATGGTAGATCAGCTTTTTAATAAACTGAACTGCCATGGCCGTGTCACACTTGCTAATTGTCTCAACCTCTACCCACTTGGTGAACTTATCAACCGCCACCAAGAGGTGCGTTTTCTTATCCTTGGATCTCTTGAAAGGTCCTACCATATCAAGCCCCCATACTGCAAACGGCCAAGTAATTGGTATCATGCACAATTCTTGAGCCGGAACATGAGCATGCCGGCCGAATTTTTGACAGCCGCCACACTTGCGGACCAGATCCTCTACGTCTTTGTGAGCCGTCAACCAGAAGAAACCATGCCGAAACGCCTTAGCTACCAGAGATTTTGAGCCAGCGTGATGTCCGCAATCTCTAGCGTGAATTTCATTCAAAATTTCCTGACCATCCTCCAGTGAGACACAACGCTGAAAAACCCCGGTAACGCTGCACTTGTGCAACTCACCATTAACTATTGTCATCGACTTAGACAGCCGGGTGATCTGTCTGGCTAAATTTTCATCATCAAGTAATTCTCCCCAAGCCAAATAGTCCAGGTAAGGAACAGTCCAATCCGGAATGGCATGTAGAGCCGCCACCAATTCCCCCTCCGGCTCAGGGATAGCCAAATCTTCCTCTGAAGGCAACTTGACAGTCGGGTGATATAAAACGTCCAAAAAGATATTGGGTGGCACCGGCTTTCCCTGAGAGCCTAACCATGATAAGGCATCAGCCGCCTTATTCTTGCAACGATCAATGTGATCCACCTGATAACCTTTGAAGTGACCAGCAATGACATCCACTGCCTGTCGATAAGCCACCATCCGCGGGTCCCTGGAATCCCAAGTGCCTGAAACTTGCCGAGCCACAAGATCTGAGTCACCCAAACACCTTACCCGGCTTAAATTCATCTCCTTGGCTACTCTGAGACCATGAAGCAGAGCCTCATATTCAGCCGTATTGTTGGTGCAAGGGAACATCATCCGGAGTACATAACAAAATTTATCACCTTTGGGAGATATCAAAACCACTCCTGCCCCTTATCCTTCCAGCTGCTTGGATCCATCAAAATATATAGTCCAGTATGTGTTATCTGGATTTTCCTTAGGAGCTTGACACTTTGTCCAATCGTTTATAAAATCCACAAGGGCCTGGGATTTGATAGCCGTACGAGGAACGTATGTTATATTAAGAGGTCCTAGCTCCAACACCCACTTAGCAATCCTACCGGTGACTTCTCTGTTCTGAATTATGTCCCCCAAGGGAGCAGAGCTGACCACAGTGATCGGGTGTCCTAAGAAATAGTGCTTTAACTTGCGATTGGCCATGAACAGCCCATACACTAGCTTCTGCCAATGTGGATATCTCTGTTTGGATTCGGTCAGGACCTCACTGATATAATAAACCGGCCTTTGAACCGGATACTACTTCCCGTCTTCCTTGCGCTCGACCACAATTGCGGCGCTGATTACCCAGTTGTTAGCCGCCACGTACAGGAGCAAAGGTTCTTTCTCAGTCGGAGCGGCCAACACCGGTGGCTTAGTGAGCTGTTTCTTGAGTGCCTCCAATGCTTCACCCGCCGCCATACTCCAGACAAAATTGACCTTCTTTTTCATTTAGAGGAATTGCTTTCTCACCGAGGCGGCTTATGAACCGGCTTAACGCGGAGATTCACCCCGCCAGGCATTGGACATCATTAACACAGGCCGGCTCTGCCAGAGAGGTGATAGCCTTGATTTTATCCGGGTTAGCCTCAATGCCACGCTCAGAAACCAGAAATCCCAAGAGCTTGCCAGCCGGAACATCAAAGACGCATTTTGTCGGGTTAAGCATCATCTTATAGACCCGAAGATTGTCAAAAGTTGCCCTTAAGTCGTCCAAAAGGGTCTCCTTCTTCCTTGATTTGATCACAATATCATCTACATAAGCGTGAACGTTGCGCCCGATCTGACTGTGAAGACAATTCTGCACACAGCGCTGATAAGTGGCTTAGGCACTCTTGAGCCCGAAAGGCATAGATACATAACAGAAGGCTCCAAAAGGTGTAAATAAAAGCCGTCTTCTCTTGGTACTTAACTGCCATCTTGATCTGATGATATCCTGAATAGGCATCTAAGAAGCACATGCTTTCGCAACCCGTAGTAGCATCAATGATCTGATCAATACGCGGGAGAGCAAAGGGATCAGCCGGACAAGCCTTGTTAAGGTCCATGTAATCCACACACATCCGCCACGTGCCGTTCTTTTTGAGAACCAGTACTGGGTTGGCAAGCCACTCCGGGTGAAAGACCTCGATGATGAAACCTGCTGCTAAGAGCCGGGCGACCTCTTCACCGATGGCCTTGCCCCTCTCCTCATTGAACCGCCGTAGAAACTGCTTGATGGGTTTAAACTTAGGATCCACATGAAGACTGTGCTCAGCGAACTCTCTCGGAACACCCGGCATGTCAGAAGGTTTCCATGCAAAGATGTCTCGATTCTCATGGAGGAATTCGATGAGCATGCTTTCCTATTTGGTATCCATATGAGCCCCAATGATGAACTGTTTGGATGAGTCGCCCGGAGTGAAGTCTATTGCCTTGGTATCATCCGTCGAAAACTTAAGGGGTGGCTCAACATCCGTTGTGGGCTTTTTCAATGGCATCATATCCTCCGAGTCAACATTCTCCTTATAAAACTTAAGCTCCTCCTGAGCACAACTGGATTCTTCATAAGCCACGTCTCCTTCCTCGCACTCAATAGCCATATTCCGATCGCCATGAACGGTAATTGTACCTTTTAACCCGGGCATCTTGAGCTGTAAGTAGACATAGCAGGGCCTAGCCATGAACTTAGCGCAAGCTGGCTGCCCAAACAACGCATGGTAAGGGCTCTTGATATTGACCACTTCAAACCACAAGGACTCCACTCTGTAGTTATATTCGTCACCAAAGGCAACTTCCAAAGAAATCCTGCCCACTAGATAAGTCGACTTGTTTGGCACCACACCATGAAAAACAGTGGATGAGGGCTTAAGATCCTTGTCAAGCAACTTCATCTGCCAGAAGGTGTCATAATAGAGGATGTTGATACTACTGCCTCTGTCCATAAGCACCTTATTCACCATATATCCTCCCACCTGGGGGCAACCACCAAAGCCAGCCACCCCGGGTCATCAACACGCGGCGGGTGATCTTCCCGGCTGCATGTTATGTTATATTCCGACCACTTTAAGTACTGTGGCAGAGCCGGCAGCCACATGAACCACTCACTTGCGTAATTTCTGATCCCGCTTGTTAAGGCTGGTCATGAAAACATGATACTGGCCTGAGCTGAGCTGCTTCAGATTACTTTGATATCTAGATTGGTTATGCTGCTGCTGGTTGTTATTACCACAGTCCTGCGGATGCCCTCCTTGATTACCTTGACCATGATGACCGGACCCTGAGCCGCCAGACCCAAATCCGGCTCCTGACCCGGCCGGTGCTGAGCCGCCGGGCAGACCACCGCCTTGGTGGTTGGGTTGCGTGTAGTAATTCTTTAACTTCTACATAATGTGGCAATCACCCCATGCGTGCGACGAAGGTTTGCCGGGGTGGCTGTGTTCTGGATAGGGCTTCTTAAGCGCCTCCTCCAAATTGAAGGGAGTCCTGTTCTTATTAAAAGGTGGCCTGAACTTCCCATTGCCCTTAGGAGGATTCTGGCCGGTACTTGCATTGGCTACCAGTTCTGATCCGCCATCGGGATTCTTCCGCTTGTTCTGGTTACCATTGTTAACCACAACTTTTCCTTGATTGTTCTTGTTACCTTGACCGGCCTTCTCCTCATCAGAGCATGGGTCCTTCGTGTTATCAGAGTCGGCATACTTTGTGAGAGCCGTCATGAGCTCTCCCATATCTTGACATGTACGCTTGAGCCGGCCAAGTTTCTGCTTCAGCGGAACGAAGTGACAATTCTTCTCTAAGATGAGCAGGGCTTGAGCATGGCTTGACACCCGTCAGACCCAATGATGAGCCGACTCACCCTCCTGCTGGACGAAGTGATCGAGATCCACGATGGTCATAGGCTGTTTGCATGTCCCTTGAAATTTTTTGATGAACCTTGCCCTTAACTCAGCCAACGAATTGATGGTATTGGGAGGAAACCCCTTTAACCATGTGCGAGCCGGACCTTCAAGCATCATGATAAAGTACTTAACACACACCGCCTCACTGACATCTAGCATTTCCATAGCCAGTTCATAACTTTCGATCCAGGCCTCCAGAGGCAAATCAGCAGTGTAATTAGGAACCTTGCGAGGCCCTTTGAAATCCTTCGGCAACCGTTCACTTCATAGAGCCGGTGATAAGCATGGCATTCCCACGACCCTGGCCGTTACTCCTGCTCCTACTAATACAGAGGGCACGGGCTCTTGGTGAGTCGCCATGGCCAAAGCTGTCGCCTCTTGGTGGTTTCTTGCCTGGTTCATGAGCGCTTGCGCATCTAGAGCCGGCTGATCGTCCCTCGGAGGTCCTCTCTGCCAATCGCTGCGGGAAACCGCCGGTGACTCATAGCGCCAGCTAAAGCTTTGGCTTGGGAGAGGCATTGAATGTACATGGCTCCGGCTGTGAATATACTTCTCCTATTGGGACATCGCCGTCTGAAGGTATCCAATGGCATTTCGTACCTCTTCCGCAAAAGGCGCTTCATCTGGAATAGGAATTGTTTCAAGCCGGGTGGTCGTGGCCACCATGTTCTCTGCTAGGTTAGAATAATGACCCACCGGTGTTGGAAAGACCACTGGTGAGGCCTGGTTTCGTCGGGCTGGGTGAGACGTTGGTCGAGCCGCCGGGCGGCTTCCAGGTGCATCCGCTGCTCTTCCCGTTCCTGGTATGTTGAAGAGGTTCCTAGCCTCATACCGTTCTGGCAAGCGGGATTGATGCCTCATCCGATGTACCGCAGCTGCCGATTGCTGTTCCAGCCCAAGGCAGAAGGCATCCGTTTTAATACGTTCTGCCTCTTCCTCCATCTGGACCTTCAGCACCGCTATCCTCTGTTGCTCCTCCTCCATCCGGTCCTTGAGCCATACGATCTCTAAGTTCCGAGCAGCCTGATTATCTGGTGTAACTTCAGTGGCCATCAGGGCCGCGAGCTCATTCATCAGATCTAGAAGAACTTGAGCCGGTGGCGGCGGGTCAGCGCCGGAGGTTGGTGCTCCCGCGGCTATACTGCTCGTGCCTGGGGCCGACCCTTCCATGAATACGGCAGCGTGAACCGACGGCCCAAGAGCGTCCGACTCAGAACGATCCGACTCAGGGACAAGCTCATCATAGCCCCCGAGCCTGCCATTGTGGAGCTGGTAAATTGACCCCGTCTCTCCGCTCGAAGACTCGTCTTCTGAATAGACAAGAGTTTCCTGTGACACGGTCGCTTCCAGATCCATACCTTGAGTAAAGCCTACGAAGACATGCCTCCAGCCCGGATTAACATGGGCAGGCTGCACATTACGGGCGGGTTGCGCGCGCTGAGCCGACTCGACGATGTTGGTGCAGATGTCCGACCCGGGTGTAGATCCGTCGGTCTTTCCGATGAAAACGTGAATCCCGCCGAAAGGAATGCGAAATCCATATTCCACAGAGTCGGCATCAAGCCCCCAGCCGGCGTCCCGGTTACAGCCACGCACCGGGACCAATGATCTGCCTATATAAACCCTCGCATGCCGCTAGCAAAGCCATGGAGTGCTCTGTTTTTCCAGGACAACAGTGTTAGAGCTTTGTGGTGCTCTAGTTCACCTCCTATGCACATGAGTTGTTCGATGAAATGCCCGATCCACACTTAAGCTTTCTCCTCTCGAAGCTCCTTGTCCAAACTCCATTTTCGTCAAGATTTGTCTAGGTTTGGCGTTCCGTCCTGTCCCGTCCTCGTCCTGAAATCACCGTCGATCGCCCGCGCATGGTGAGCCTCTTGATCTTTTCTTCTTTCTAAAAGAAAATATACTTACTCGTATGATTTTCTTACTGTTATTATTTTTTGTTATTATATAATGCCATGGTTATGGTATCCGCCCACATCGGCCCTCGTCCAGTCTATGATTCAGATGTGGTATATTATCTTTTCTAACTATTTCACACATCTAATATCTATGAGAATTAATTATGCCACCAACTTGACGTAGATGTTTTTATCTATAGGAAGTAGTTGAACCATAAATGGATACCGACTATGCAATTCTGCTCGACAAGTTAACTAAAGCTGAAAAAGAAATCGATCATTTGAAAGAAAAATTTAAAGGAACTAAAGATGAGAAGATGGGATTGGAGTTACATGTTGCCGATATCGTCGATGATCACAGGACCAAGATGGCTACAATGCGCTTGAAGCTTAGAAAGATTAGAAAATATGCCATTGATAAAGAGGCTTGGTATCATTATGCCGTTGGATCAATTGTTACCTTAGTTCTGATTATGGTAACAATTGTTGTTGCATTGAAATGTTTTAAATAATTTCAATGTATGGTTTAATTAGATGTTCTGGAGAGCTATATGTTGGTCAATGAGAACTATGTATCTACTTTGGTTTTAATGTGATGATGAACTTCTATTAATTTGGTCACTTCTGTATTCCCGATATTTTGTAATGCTTTTTCACACACTTAATTATATATAATGCATGTAGATGAACCAAAAATCGATGTATGGTAATAACTATTGTGATGATGCCTTTGATAGAGAATATCACTGCAGTTACATGTGAAGAAATGAAATGCCTTTTGTAACAGATGAGTTTCCGTCCAAAACCTTGATGCTTCGAAAGAGACTGTCCGTTTTGTACATGAAGTGCATCTAGCTTTTGCCGTAACCCTCTTAACTTTGTAGCACCTGCTATGTGGGTGAAATGATGATACTGTGCCAACTTTCAACCTTTTCAGAGTTCATTTGTAGCGCTTTTCAATTTCAGGGTCATTTAGCTAAAACAAAATCAATAACTAAATGAAAAATAACAAATGAAGTCAGAAAGGGTTGAAAATTGATGATGTGGCTTTGAATCGTGCATTTTGAACACACAAACAGCCTGGAGTTCAAATAAGTTCATGAAAATGGAATGCCTTTTGTAACAGATGAGTTTCCGTCCGAAACCCTGATACTTCGAAAGAGACTGTCCGTTTTGTACACGAAGTGCATCCATCTTTTGCCGTAACCCTCTCAACTTTTTAGCACATGCTATGTGGGTGAAATGATGATACCATGCCAAATTTCAACCTTTTCAGAGTTCATTTGTAGTGCTTTTCAATTTCAGGGTCATTTAGCTCAAAAAATCAATAACTGCATAAAAAATAACAAACGAAGTCAGAAATGGTTGAAAATTGATGATGTGGCTTTGAATGGTGCATTTTGGACACACAAAAAGCCTGGAGTTCAAATAAGTTCAAGAAAATGAAATGCCTTTTGTAACAGATGAGTTTCCATCCGAAACCCTCATACTTCGAAAGAGACTGTCAGTTTTGTACACGAAGTGCATCCAACTTTTGCCGTAACCCTATCAACTTTTAGCACATGCTATGTTGGTGAAATAATGATACCATGCCAACTTTCAACCTCTTCAGAGTTCATTTGTAGGGCTTTTCAATTTCAGGGTCATTTAGCTCAAGAAATCAATAACTGCATGAAAAATAACAAATGAAGTCAGAAATGGTTGAAAATTGATGATGTGGCTTTGAATGGTGCATTTTGAACACACAAAAAGCCTGGAGTTCAAATAAGTTCAAGAAAATGAAATGCCTTTTGTAGCAGATGAGTTTCCGTCCGAAACCCTGATACTTCGAAAGAGACTGTCCGTTTTGTACACGAAGTGCATCCAGCTTTTTCCGTGACCCTATCAACTTTTTAGCACCTGCTATGTGGGTGAAATGATGATACCATGCCAACTTTCAATCTCTTCAGAGTTCATTTGTAGTGCTTTTCAATTTCAGGGTCATTTAGCTCAAAAAAATAAAAAACTGCATGAAAAATAACAAATGAAGTCAGAAAGGGTTGAAAATTGATGATGTGGCTTTTAATGGTGCATTTTGAACATACAAAAAGCCTGGAGTTCAAATAAGTTCAAGAAAATGAAGTGCCTTTTGTAGCAGATGAGTTTCCGTCCGAAACCCTGATACTTCGAAAGAGACCGTCCGTTTTGTACACAAAGAGCATCCATCTTTTGCCGTAACCCTCTCAACTTTTTAGCACATGCTATATGGGTGAAATGATTATACCATGCCAACTTTCACCCTTTTTAGAGTTCATTTGTAGTGCTTTTCAATTTCAGGGTCATTTAGCTCAAAAAATCAACTAATAGCAAAAAGAATCAACTAAAAACCTTTTATGAAACCCTAATAGCAAAAAGAATGAACTAAAAATAATCAATTTAAATATTATTTTATGAACTATAATATTCTTCAATAGCAAAAAAAACAACTAAAAGTTTTTATAAAACTCTAATAGCAAAAAGAAACTCTAAAAGCTTTTATAAACCTCTAGTATTTTTGAAACTAAAATTATATAAAACTAAAAATTACCAAATTGAATATAATGTTAAAACAAAGTAATATTAGCAAAAAGATTTTTTATAAAGATTTTTTGTTAGAAACTTTAATAGCAAACTAAAATAACAAAATCTCTTTTTGATTTAAACAACCATTTAAAGTAACCTAAGAATTACCAAATTGAATATAATGTTAAAACAAAGTAATATTAAATAGCAGGAAAAATAGCAAAGAAATAACATAAAAATAGCAAAAGTGAAAATAGATGCGCTTACACAGAAATTCAACCTAAATTCAAGGTGCTAGTTAGGCGCCTAACTAGCATTTTGAATTTAGGTCGAATTTCCTGTATAAGGGCATCTATTTTCACTATGAGAGGAGCTCGACAGGTCAAGCGCATCGGGGCTTATAAACAGGTGCGGTCTTCCCTCGACTAGCGAGGTAGGACTAAACATTTAACACTGCTGCGCTAGGCCTTTGGTCCCAGTTGGTTTCAACAACCAGGACTAATACACCCCTTTAGTCCCGGTTGGTGGCACCAACTGGGACCAAAGGTCCTTGTTTCCCGCCCTTTGGGCTGCTGAAAACAGGGCTTTGTTCCTGGTTGGTGGCACCAACCGGGACAAATGCTCCCTGTATATAAGCAAACACTTAGCAGTTTTCGAGCCATTTGCTCCCTCGAAGGCCAGATCCCCATCCACGCCGTCAGGCTGCCCAAATCGCGCGCGCCCTCTGTCGCCGTCGCCGGCGCCGGCCGCGGTCCCCGACCTCGCTACGCGCCGGCCGCCCCGCCCCGACCTTGCCCCGCACCGACCTCGCCCCGCACCGCCCCATGCCGGCCGCCCCGCCCCGCTCCGGCCACTCCTCTACCCCGCTCCGGCCACATCCCCCTCCCCTATACGTGAGCATATATGTATGTGTGTGTATATATGTATGTATGTGTTCATATATATATGTATGTGTTCATATATGTGTTCATGCAAGTTAAAAAATCATGTTCATGCAAGTTAAAAAAACCATGTTCAATGTGTGTATATATGTATGTATGTGTGTGTATGTATATATGTATGTGTTCATGCAAGTTAAAAAAATCATGTTCATGCAAGTTAAAAAAATCATGTTCAATGTGTGTATATATGTATGTATGTGTTCATATATGTATGTGTTCATGCAAGTTATGTGCATCACGTTTTGTTACTGCCGCCGCGTGATGATATGTTTGGCCAGCCTTTTTTCTATTCATATAGAATACTCTGGTAATTTCGACATGAGGGGGGACGTCGATCAACCCCCTCTCGCCCGACCAACTCTCAAGTCCGCCTAAACCGGGACTGAAAAAGCATTGTCGATCTCCTACCCCCTCTCGCCCCTACCCGACAAACTCTCGAGGCCACCCAAACCACTAGAAGAAAATTCCGGTAACTTCGATCAACCTCCTCTCGCCCGACCAAACCCTAGAAGCATTGCCAAGGCCACCCAATCGCTAAAAGCATTGATGAGGCCACCCAAACCCTAGAAGCGTCGAAGCCACCCAATCCCTAGAAGCGTTGTCGAGGCCGCCCCAAACCGTAGAAGCGTCGAGGCCACTAATATGATCCCTTGTCTATGTTTGCCACAAATTAATATATCCATCTCTCATGTTTGTATATTAATTTCCATGTTGTAATATTTGCAGAAACCATGGATCCAACCATGGATCCAACCATGGATCCAACCATGAACAGATACTTTGAAGGAGAAGCGTTGTTGGGGGACATAATCCGCGGCGGCGGTAATTTCTTGTCGTTACTCATTTTTGACACAGAAGAGCTAGGACATGATGATGATGGCTTTGGTCACCGAATGCTGGAGGAAGAAGGAGACCATGATGACGGCTCCGGTGACCGAGAGCCGGAGGAAGAAGGAGACCATGATGATAGCTCCGGTGACCGAACAGAGGGACCTGTTGCAAAGTTGTCCGACGAGGTATATATATTAATTAAGTCTATGCTGACTAATTGATGCATTAATTTTTTTGTTATGTACATATATTAACTCTTATTTCTTCTTTTATATAGCCCTCCGGATCGAGCCAAACTTCGGTAACAAGACGAGGTCTGAAGAAAAGGTTGGGCAAGGAAGAAAAGTTCACGATCACCTTAATCGTGAACGAGGGCCAACCGATTGAACCGAAGAAGACCACGGATGCATTTTCTGCTCAGTGTGGAGCTATTGTCAGGGACAACATCCGATCAGCATCCAGCAATGGAATGAGCCGGCTAAGAATGATAAGAACTACAACCCTCAAGTTTCTTATGTCATTGATAGACAGAAAGAAGATCTTTGGAAGGACCTGAAGGCAAATTTCACCCTACCGCTAGAGGAGGATGAGAGTAATCCAGTTATAGAGCCACTGGTCAGGTCGTGTGCCCTTAAGAAGATGGAAGATCTTTTCAGGAGGTGGAAGAACGAGTTGAAAGCTAAGTTTGTCGACCAAGAGAAGACTCCGGTCGATATGCGGGGATAAAAGATCAATGGGACGAGTTCGTGGCCTACAAGACTTCTGAAAAGAGTAAGAAAATGTCAGCGATAAACAAGAAAAAGGCTGAGAAGAAGCAGTATCATCATCGCACGGGGTCAGGTGGCTACCTCGGAGCCCGGCCGTTGTGGGCCAAATGGGAGGATGACCTGCGAGCTAAAGGGGTCAAAGGAGAGACAGTGAACTGGCCAGGCCGTTCAAGGACTTGGTTCTTCGGGGTTGGGGGAACTTTGGACCCTGAAATAGGGAAGTGCTTTTGGACGGACGAGCAACTTGCAATACCCACCAGAAAGCTTCAGCAAGTTATCAAGGAAGCGCTGGAAGGGAGGTTCATTCCTAATAGAGAGAAGGACGAGCTAACTGAGGCCCTCGGGAATCCTAAGCACCCTGGACGAACACGAGGCACGCCAGGCTTCCTTCCGTGGAAGCATGGGTTTCCTGGCACAGGCGGTTACAAAAGCCGGGAGAGGAAGAGAAAACATGAGCTAAGCATTGTGCAGGAGCTCAATGCATGAGTAAAAAGGCTAGAGGAAGAAGTTATGAGCCAGCGAGCTCCAGACTAGCAGCTTGTTCAGGGGCACGAAGCTACCCCGGAAGCTACCCCGCCATCTCAGTGGATAAACAGCGTGGCTTCCACGGAGCTCCTTCAGCAGCCTGACCTCATGGCTCCTAGCTACCTTGTGGATGCTATCACAGATGGCCAACATTGTGAGCTTATGACGAAATGCGTTAACCACACCTTCAAGGCGGCTGACGGCTTTGTTGCACCTCCTCGAACCGACGAAACATTTCACCATGGTCAGATTCCACATGACTATGCTGTTGTGCAAGTGGATGAAGTAATGGCGGGGTTTGAGGAGCTCCATCTTGACCACCCCATAGGTGAAGGGGAGACTTAGCTGAGATTTGCTCTGAGGAGTACATGTCTATGGCGGAAGGAGCACATCAAGCTTCTGAACTGGACGCCTCCGCCTCCTCCTCCTCCTCCGGCGAGTGATGAAGGCACTCATCCTCATCCTCCTCCTTCGGCAAGGGATCAATGCATTCCACCTCCTCCTCCTCCGAAGAGGGATCAAGGCACTCCGCCTCCTCCTTCGCCTCGTCCGGCGCGTGACGTCGATGATCAAGGCCCTTCGCCTCCTTCTCCGCCTCCTTCGACGCGTTCGAGCAGTCCGCCTCCTCCGCCCTCCTCAGCAACGGTGGAAGACAGCCTCCGTCGCTCCTCCTCCTCTTCCGGCGTGTCGGAGCACTCCGCCTCCTTCTCCGCCTCATAAGAAACGACGAATGAGAGACGCCGTCGCTCCGGCTGCTAGCAATACAACTAGTGGAGGGAGGCCATACGAATATGGTTCTAAGTCTCTCAAGCTATTGGAAAAGTTGCCATACGAGAGGACCGCGGAGGAAACTGCGAAGATCTCTCAAGACCAAGTGAGGGCCCTTTTGCAAAGAAAGCTCCACCTCTGAAGCAGACCATAGATCCAGTGGTATCGAAGCGCTCTGTCGAGGCCCTGAAGCGACCACCACCGCCTTTGCTGGATACCAACTATGTTCGCGCTACTAAAAAGGCATATCAAAATGCGGTGCAGACGGGAACTACTTCTAGTGATGAGAGGTTAGCAAAACGAAGTAGTGGGAAAACAATTCCCCAGCTCGGCGAATAGGCTAACCGATCGTGCCCTCCGCTGAAGGTGTCTACCGATATCGCCGCTGATCATCCAAGGATGGTGCCCGGTACCAATCCTGCTGATTACATGAGCAATGATGTACTGTTTGAGCCGTTGGAGGTGGACAATTTCAAATACCGGTACGGAAAGCCTCTCGTCAAAGATGGAAGTCCTCCTCTAGGAACGATGATGAGACAATTGCATGATTGGTACCTGGAAACCTACCGCGAGTCTGTGCTTGATTGTTTGATGATGAGTATTAAACAGAAGCACGACTTCTTTGGCCAGAAGGTGATTAATGTCGAATTTGATGAGCTTTTCCAGTTCTACAATCAAAAGGACATTGACATACAAATCATGACTTGCTACTGTCTGTAAATACTTCTGTAATTAAGTCTCTATATGTAGCTCACCTCTTTCATTGTATGTATATATATAATTATCCTCATCACTATATTATGCAGACTGAAGATCGTCGAATGCAGAAAAGCAGAAATGTATGACATTGGGGTCATTAACCCAAATATCATACATGAAGTGACGGTTCAAAACTACCCTGAACAAACCGAGGAGAACTTGCTAGAATCGATGGTTAAAAATCAAAACAAAGACAAAATACTCTTTTCTTACAACTTCAAGTGAGTGTTAATGTCTTGTGCATATTCGGTTTCTCCCTTATTACTTGAGGGTATAGTAATGTAACTGATGAGCTATGCATGTGTGCGCATCTACCACTTTATTCTACTAGAGATTAAGCTTGAGCGGTGAGTAGTAACCGTCTTAGACTCAAGACGAAATAACCCCGAGTTGTATGCGAACCTGACTGAAATGCTCCAGAGTTAAGTTCAGTCGATCATTATGGCACCATATCGGGAACTTTGTTCATTTGCTGATATATATCAAGTAATTATTATTTTTGTCTCGCAGGGGTTGGAAAGATTTCACCACAATTGTTATGGGACTGCCTACCGAGCTGCAATTAGACACCAGAATGTAAGTAATATATACTACCTAGTTCCGCCCATCTCCCATTGATTCTAGCTAGTTTCACAATATATACCATTTAGCATGGTTGCTTATCAGTGTGATTGACCTCTATTTCTCGTATAGTGCTTGTTGCAGAAACAAGGGACTAGTTTTTGTGGATACTACGTTTGCGAGTTCATGTACAACACAACGAATCCTAATAAGTGGGACTACACTGAAAAAGAATATGAAGTGCGTAAGCAAAAATATTCACAATTTTATTTTATTACCATCATTTGTGTTGAGTTTCATTCATATACATGTATTGAGCCTCTTCTTCAATTTAGATGCGGTGGATGCAGGATGAACTCCTACCACAAGATCGCATACGAGCAATTCAAGAGGAATTGGCGGGATTCTTTATTGACCACGTCATCAATAAAGCCGGAGAATACCATATGGAACTTGAAATTAGATGTTAGGGATTTTAACATAGGATAGAATACGAAAACTTGTTGTTTAACCAATCTCTCAGAGAAGGAGGAAGTCGATCACTTATCTCTGTATATGTTCATGACGATCTTGTGTATTTAATGGTTTTTTTCATTTGCTTACTAACTAGCGTGTCGCGAGTTCTCTCTATACATATAGTGTGTAGCGTCGCGACCAAGCACGGAGATAAGAGAGGTCACTTCTCTCTATTAGATAGCTAACAAAATATATGAAACCCCTAAATTAACCCTCCAAAACCCTCAAACCTCCCATCTCTTTAAAAAAAACAGCTCCTGAGCTGCTGACGCGTGGACGCTCTTTGGTCTCGGTTGGTGTTATCAATCGGGACCAAAGGCCCTCCTGCCCGGGCTCGACGGAGCAGCCACGTGTAGCCCCATCTGTCCCGGTTCATAAGCGAACCGGGACTAAAGGTCATGGGCTTTAGTCCCGACCCTTTAGTCCCGGGTCCAGAACCGGGACAGATGGGCCTCCGAAACCGGGACAAATGAGCCTTTTTCTACTAACGTATATACACCAAACAAGGTTTTAGTCTTTTAAAAAATAGCATTTGAAATTTTGAATACAGTCTTGAAATCCTGCGCCCGCCCCTGCCACCCTATCTTCTCCATAACGCCCATGATGCATTGTTGCTAGCGGTCGAGGCCCCCCTCCCCTGTAAACTTCATAACTAGCGATGGGAGCAACAGTAGCAGGCCCGCTAGCTTGAACAGAAGTGGCGGCCACTGATGCCCTTCATAGACCAACTGTGGTGGCGCTGAAGGCCGCCATATCTTGATCTCCCTCTACGCCCCAGACAATGTGCTGTGGGAGAAGCAACAATGGCGTTGCACAGCTTCCAACCCCATTGAGTGCTTGAGGTAGTACATTTTGTATCAATCCGACACCCTTGTTCTCCTTTTCTCCCTGGCCATCCACCCGGATGTGCAGACTCTCTTGCAATCTTCTTTTCCCCCAAGTTTATGAGTGTCTCACATATCTTGCAGCCTTGTCATGTCCAGTTTTGTATATTTTAGAAGTCCCACCTCTCAGATAAAGGGTCCAAATTAATCTTCAAAACTAGAACTCTGTTGGATATATGTATATGAATATTCTACATTGCATTTCACACTTACGTTTATTTCATTCTGCACTAATGTCCACAACATTTTATGCCTATGTGTAATGTACATTTTGGACTATTGTGTACTGGAAGTTTACACGTGTGTAACACACTTTATACAATCCTCTGCAAAAACAATCAAATATGAAACACATTGTTAACCTTGCAACAGATAGTGCTGCATCTTGCAAGAAGATGAGAAATGTGGGTAAAGATACTGGAGCTGGTTCTTTTTAGAATGCATAGTAGAAGAGCCACTAAGTTTCCACATGTTAACAGTTGGAAAGTGAGACCTCCTACTAGTATCAGCCCAATCAAAGTCTTTTCAATGGCTGAGATGAGGAAAAAATTGATTGACAACAAAGAGCAGTTTGACGATAAGCTAAAGGAGAATAGAAGTAAACCATTCGAAGTTGCTGCTGTGGAAAAGAGAGTGTTGATATTGAGGACAATGGTTTTTGTCGTAACAAAGATGCTACAAATGAAGATGGTCACCGGTCCACTTATAGTTTCGATAACACCGGTGCATGGACAAACATGCCGGACATCACACACGAAATATCATGGTCACTTACAATATCGCGTTCATATGGTGGTGGTATGTGTAGAACACCAAAGTTCAGTGAGGTACTTCCGCTGAAACTATTCAATCTCGCTGCAAAGAATATTCCCGTAGTTGTGCTCTTTGACTCACGTGATTCTTAAACCAATCTATTGTATCTAGAAGATTATTCACCATTGTAATCGACAACAACGCCATCATATCTTATCATAATCATGTATCTAATTATGTCATACAACAACAAACTGACTAACCTGGTACCCTATATTTTTGTTAGCATCTTTGTCCTTACAATCTTCATTTGCACTAAGGTTGTCTTGAGACCCATTTTATACTAGCTCCTAATTATCCAGCTATAGACTTCATCTTGTATTCATTACTTCCACAAATCTTATGACTGACACATTCAACACAATGAGCGTCACCAGATCCTTGGCTTTCAAATTCCCATTCTTCCTAGACAAATACATATTTTCCACCTTACATTAGAAGGCTTTTACAAGTAAAAAAAGGAATGTATGTAGATGACATAATATAAGAGACAAAGACGAGCGAATAATCAGAATGAACAACAACATCCTCATCATAGCTAGAAAAGCACACTCATTCTATTCATACATACTAACGTGTTGAGTTCAGCCTTTTACCCGTTATTCAATTACACCGTAACATTATTCTCTTGAGTGTGTTTGGTTGTATTGGACCGTAAATACATAATACACAAAGGGATAATAACCCAACTGAATTCGGATTCCGCGCAACTTTCAGCATAAACATGTCATGCTACAGGACATGACTAATTAGCAAACTCAGTGAGGGTGAATCTGCCGCTGATCCCTGCCGGCTGGCTTCCGCCCCCCAAACTTCTCTATAACACCCATCCCGCTTGTGGTCGAGGCCCCCATCACCCGTCAACTTCTTAACTCACCATGGGTTGGTACAAATCAGCAAACCCTGCATTCGCACCTAACTCAAACTATGGATCTCTACCCTTTAGATATCTCGGAATACAAATTCATCATCGCTGATCAACCAACAAAGAATGGAAATGTATTGAAGATTGGTTTGAAAAGAAATTAAGCTGCTGGGAGGACAGGCTATGTCTTATGGTGCTCAGTTAATTCTTATAAATTCAGTGCTGGAGAGTATGCCGACGTTCCTTCTTTCCTTCTTTGAGACACCCGTGGGGGTATAGAAAAGATTGGATTTGTATCGATCTCACTTTTTCTTGGCAAATTGATGAAAATGGAACCCAAATGGAACATTATTTGTAGACTGAAAGACTAAGGTGGTTTAGGAATTGAAAATCTCGAAGTGAAGAATAAGTGCCTTCTTAGCAAATCGCTATACAAACTGTCGATAGAGAGAGAGAGGGTGTGTGGATACAACTGTTGCGTAACAAGTACTACCTCCGTTCGGGTTTATTGGGCCCCTTTGTATTTTGTGCCAAACTTTGACCAATGATAAGCTATTAAAATATAAACTATATGCTATGAAACATTATATTGTTTGATTTGTATTTGAAAGAACTTTGCAACAATATAAGTTTTGTGACTAGTAGTTTATATTTTGTTAGTTAAATTTAAAGGTCAAACTTTAGCCTAAAATAAGAGGGGGGCTAATAAACCCGGACGAAGGGAGTACTTACATTCTAGAACTCTAGCACAAGTCATGACACAACCGACCAATTCTTCTTTTTGGAAGGGGCTAATGATGACAAAGGTAACCTTCTTCAACATGAGTAAACTCATAGTTGGGAACGGAAATAGTACAAGATTTTGGGATTATACTTGGCTCGGAGACACACCACTAGCCTTACAATATCCTTCTATGTATAACATTGTACAACGGAAATATGTCCTCGTTAGTACAGTACTAGATTCTGTCCCTCTTAATATTCAGTTCAGGGCTGCATCTTGTGCGTAGGTTGATGGAGGTTAACCTTGATGGAGGCTAACCTCTCTGATTCTTCGATGCGCCGAATACATTACACTGGAGGCTTTCCATGCCAAGTGTATTCTTGGTTAGGTCCATGTATACGGACTTTATAAACACCGGTCATATCCCAAGGTCGTTTCACATATAGAAAGTCAAGGTGCCATTAAAAATAAATATATTTATGTGGTTTGCACGCAAGGAAGTAACCATCAGTATGTGCAGCAGATGGACAGAGAGCATCAACTGTACCATGGATTGAGAAGCATTCAGTTCCATTTAGCTGGTATTACATACTTAGCGCTCTTTCCATGACCATACCCCTGTTGCGCTTTTTCTGCCTCGATAGCCTCATGTGATTCCTTGAGAAGGCGTCTCACCCTAGCTTCCTCCTCTTTCAGCCAAGCCTCATCACGCACCCTAATCATCTGCAAAACAAGGAGGACATATACGATAAGCAACAAAACTTTGAAGTGTCACCATCAAATGGACAAACTAAGGAATTCGACCATGCAAAATTGCAAATAACACCATGCTTTCATCATAGCGTTTACATGGGCCTACTATGTTTGATTGTTGTTAGAAATGGTTTTGCATACTATAAGAACAAGCTGCAAATTTTTCTTGATGCTAGGTATCTTGCTAAGCTGCAAAACTTTGAGTTGTTCTATCATGATGGCGTGCTGTTGTTACAAACTTAGTTGCTATAAACCATGTTTTGACCGGATAGATGCTTATAAAGTTAGTTGATACTAAAAATTCACCATTCTATTTCTAGGTATCTTGCTAGCTCCACAAATGGTTGTATGGTCTCATTTAATGAATTGAGGATTTAATCACTTTCCTAGGAAACAAAATCATAGGTTGACAATTGTTGTTGATTTTCCATCAAGAGATCATTAATCCAACTTTCACCAAATAAAATAGAAACATGGCAAGAATCTCAGAAAATATTGCGCGGTGCTCACAATACTCAATTATAATAAACATAAGAAAAGGTTCAGCTTTGGAGGCTAGTAAATTATCATACCTTGTCATATAAGGCATCTGCATCAGCATAAGAACAACATGTAAAGTGTAAGCTGGGGCGACCATGTTTGTATTCAGCATCAATGGGATGCTTCATTTCATCTCCACAGACAAGGCATTCACCTTTAGAAGGAGTGCATCAACAAATTTGAGGAATGAAAACAGCAAAACTCAAAGCAAATAGTAAAGCAAGTGTAGAATACCATTGTCATCAGATTCAACTGTGCAGATACATGTGAGCAGGAACCCTTCATGTTCGTCCCTCATACAGGTGACCTCAGCAACATACAGTTTATTGCGAGGATCATCGGCTCCTTTAGTCTTCATGGTCATATTCAAATGTGAATATGACCTATAAGCGCAGCCTTTCCCGTCAAAATATGGTTTATATCTCACTATTTTTTCTAGTTCATATGCAAGATCCTAAAATTGAGTACGGAGTATGGACATGAATATGATGGTATCATGCAAACAAAAAAGTCAAGAGAGGGTGGGTGAGGGAGAGAGCATACCCCCAAACGACCATTGTCCTCGTTGTACTTGTCCAGTAGAGCTTTAACAACTTCCTGCACAGGGCGGCGGGTCCTCATGGCAGCAAAGGCTTCTGCAGAATTTCTCCTTGTGCCATCATGAGGCCAGTGTAAAGCATACCGCACAGACATCTCATGAGATGAAAGTCCATCCATGCACCTAGTTTACATATAGAGAACTACTAATGACACAACTCATGGTAGTAATAAGCAAGAAAATGCAAAACAAAACTAAACTGCCTTACATGCTTAATTATAAGACTAAGTTCTGAACTCATTTCATGTGTGAAAATAATATCAATCTTTTGTTTCCAGATTCCCAAATAAGTGTCTGGCTAAAAGCACTTAATGTTCTAGCTATTGCCATCTTTATCATGTGGGTGTGGGCAGGCTATTTATTAGCTATCCAACTGTACAAGTTAATAGTCAGGTAAGAATAAACATACCTATAGCATAGCACCTATATATTTCTTCTAAATTTCAAACCTGCTTACTATTTCAACTTTTCTACAACAGTAACGGAAAATATTCCCTTAACTTTAAGAAATCCCCAAAACTTTTAAATTAATGTAGCCTGTTATCTAAGCGAGAACACGCACAGACACACAGAAATAGAAATTTAAGAAAGTCGATCGGCTTTACAAGTTTTTTCGCCAAACATAATGATACAAGTCAATAGCTTGCTGAGCTTCCTGTAAACTCTGAAATGGTCCACCGCGATCAGGATATGTATGGAAAAGTCCCCCTTATCAATTCTGATAAAATATTTAACAAGTAGACCAGTAGGCGTCAATGAAGAAATGCATGATGATGACAACGAGGGAGTAGTAGTGTTGAGCTCCAATTCCGAGATATCCGGCACATCACACCTGAAGTGGAACACAAAAGGTTTGATTTCACCTAAGATGAGAAATGTGAAATAAAGTGGGACATGAACAAACTGCTAGCTAATTCATGCATTGCAAAATTACTTCACCCGCTCCAATCCAATTAGTTGACCAATTTGAAACCGTCGAGGTGAAACCAAAATTTAAACATGGACCATTGGATGGATGGACATGCACGAACCTAAGTGCCAACTATCAATAGTCCCTCCCTCCCCATGCAAAAGATCACAGGGAAATAACTGGAAAATTCTACAGAGAATCAAGAACGACACACACACACACACACACACACACACAGACACACACACACACAGAGGGAGAGAGAGAGAGAGAGAGAGGGTTCATACGACGGTGACTGTGGCAGAGAGGAAGAAGAAGCGGTAGTGACAGACGATTCCACCAGTGTTGTACTGTCCAGAACCTCCTTGGACCTGACATAAAATACAGGGGCATTGCCATGCATAAAAAACAGTCTGGTCTTGTTTAATAAAGAGAGTAAAGAAACAACAAAAGACAAGCGACTTATACAGATACAAATAATCTTATCTACACCCATGTCCATTGATGAACGATGGTGGGTAGCAGCAATGCACATTTTTATATATTAGAATCCCATGTCCACTGATGGATCAAGAATCTAATTTGGTCTACAATGTCTACTCCTTTTTTGTGATTTATAAGTTGGCGTTACATTACATTGTTAATTGTGTATTATTTGCAGCACACAATTACCATGTGGTTTTTATTCATTCACACCATGTGATGATTTCAGCGGCACTGGCACAAATAGATCTGATGAAAACTGCATACTTTTGATCTGGCTGCAGATTTTGGGCAACAAGAGCTTTGTTCAGCAGATCATCGGCTGGGGAGGGTCCAGGATTTGGAGTGGGCGTTTGTTGATCTTCCCCAGTGTATTGCGCAGGGGATGGTCCAGCGTGTTGTGGATCTTCCTCGGCGTGTTCGGAGTTAAGAGTCATGAATCCTATCAGATTAAGTTTGATTTCGTACAATAAAACAGGAGAAGACATGATCTGCATGGAGAAAAGACGCCACTGCAGAAAAAAAACACATACGGATCGCTGGCGACGTCCGAAAGGACAGGAGGGGAGGAGCGCTCTGGTTGGTCGTCACGGCGGCGGCGTCCGGGCGGCATTGGACACTACCAGAATAACTGCTTACGCCGACGGCCTAATCTACGCCGACGACCACCGTTGGCATAGATTCCTGTATGCCGACGGCTGACAAAATGCCGTAGGCGTAGAAAAGCCGTCGACAAAGTGAGCCCTACGCCGACACGGGCCGTAGGCATATAAAAGCCGTTGGCATATCTTGCTCTATGTCGACCCAGGTCGTCGGTATATGTGGGCCGTCGTCTTAGAGGTGACGTAGGCGACCCGGGGGTGGGATGGTGGCCTGATGCCGTCAGAGCTATGCCGACGGTTTTCGTGTCCACGTCATCGATCCGCAGCGCGTGGCACGTCATCGATTCGGGGCGCGTGGTGGGCCGTTCCTGGTCGATGCAAGCACAGGTATGCCGATGGTTATGCCGTCGGCATATTTGTTTTGTCTGTTTTTTATGTGTTTTCTAAATACAAACCATATATTTCTATTATATTTTTTAAATCTGTTTTTATGTAAATTTGTCTTATCTAAACATAAACATGTGTAAATTATACATCGATTTGGTGTGACCTCATGTTCTTTCGCATGAAATATTTTGAATATGTTAGTAATATATATATATATATATATATATATATGACCTCATGTTCTTTCGGACAAATTATATATCTGTAATGTGATCTATGCCGTCAGGTCTTGCACTGGGCCCTGTTACACGTCTGGAAGTGTGGTGGCAGGCGCAAGCACCCGGCACGTGGCTCCAGGCTGTGGTCCCTCTCACGAACGTCGACGACGCCGTCTCATGGAGGGGGGGGGGGAAACGCTCACGTCGAGGAGACACAAAGGGAACCTTGTGGTGGGTGGGCCCGGACCTTGATCCGAGGTGCACCTATGGCGTGACAATCATAGCCAGGTGAATATGTCCATCGGTCATACACCGTCCGATGAAAGTCAAAGGGGTAGATCTGTTCGGTCAACAGTGCGAGGGTTAGACGGGACGGGGTGCTTGGGGGTAGCTACGCCGCCAGGTCTTGCGCTGGGCCCTGTTACACGTCTGGAACTATGGTGGCAGGCGCAAGCACCCGGCACATGGCTCCGGAGTGTGACCCCCCTTCACGAACGGCGCTGCCGCCGACACGTGGAGGGGGGAAACGCTCGCGTCGGGTCGACACAGAGGGAATCTTGTGATGGGTTTGGCCAGGTCCTTGTTCTAAGATGTTGCTATGGGCTGGCATATCACAACCTGGTGAATATGTCCATCATTCATACCTCGTCCGGTGAAAGTAAAAGGGGTAGATCCGTCCGGTGAACAGTGTCAGGGTTAGACGGGACGGGGTGCTTGGGGGGTAGCTATGCTGCCAGGTCTTGTGCTAGGCCCCGTTACATGTCTGGAAGTGTGGTGGCAGGCACAAGCACCCGGCACCCGGCTCCGGGGTGTGGCCCCTCTCACGGACGTCGATGCCGCCGTCGCACGGGGGGGAAACACTCGCGTCGGGGAGACACAAAGGGAACCTTGTGGTGGATTGGGCCCGGACCTTGATCTGAAGTGTACCTATGGCATGACAATCATAGCCAGGTGAAAATGTTCGTTGGTCATACCTCGTCCGGTGAAAGTCAAAGGGGTAGACCCGTCCGGTCAACTATGCTATGGTTATACGGGATGAGGGACTTGCAAAGGTAGAGATGCCTCCAGGTCTCGCGTCGGGACCTCTTATACATCTGGAAGTGTGGTGGCAGGTGCAAGTAGTCGGCACGTGGCTCCGTAGTGTGACTCCCCTCACGAACGTCGCTGTCACCGTTGCACGGAGGATGGAAACGACCACGTCGGGGAGACACCCATGCAATCTTGCACTGGGTTAGGCCTGGACCATGATCCAGAGTGTATCTATGGGCTGGCCTATCACACCCAGGTGAAACTTCCCATCGGTCATACCTCGTTTGGTGAAAGTCAAAGGGGTAGACCCGTATGGTCAACAGTGCTAGGGTAAGACGGGACGGGGTACTTGGGGGGAGGCAATGCCGCCAGGTCTTGCGCTGGGCCCCGTTACATGTCTGGAACTATGGTGGCAGGCGCAAGCACCCGACACGAGGCTCCGGGGTGTGTCCCCTCTCACGAACGTCGATGCCGCCGTCGCACGGAGGGGGGGAAACGCTCGCGTCGGGGAGACACAAAGGGAACCTTGTGGTGGGTTGGGCCCGGAACTTGATCCGAAGTGCACCTATGGCGTGACAATCACAGCTAGGTGAAAATGTTCATCGGTCATACCTCTTCCGGTGAAAGTCAAAGGGGTAGACCAGTCCGGTCAATGGTGCTATGGTTATACGGGACAGGGGACTTGTGGGGGTAGCAATGCCGCCAGGTCTTGCGGCGGGACCTCTTATACATCTGGAAGTGCGGTGGCAGGTGCAAGCACTCGGCATGTGGCTCCGTAGTGTGACCCCCCTCACGAACGTCGCTGTCACCGTTGCACGGAGGGTGGAAACGACCACGTCGGGGAGACACCACTAGTAGAAAAAGGCCCATTTGTCTCGGTTCGTAAGGCACATTTGTCTCGATTCCGGAACCGAGACTAAATTGTCGGGACTAAAGCCCAAAACCTTTAGTCCCGGTTCTCTTACAAACCGGGACAGAAGGGGCTCCACGTGGCCTCTGCGGGGAGCCCAGGCAGGAGGACCTTTAGTCCCGGTTGGTAACACCAACCGGGACCAACAGGCATCCACGCGTCAGCATCTAGCAGTTGCTTGTTTTTTATTTTGAAAGGGAGGGGGTTTAGGGGTTTTTAGAGAGTTAATTTAGGGGTTTTATATTGTTATAGCTAGCTAATTGATAGAGAGAAGTGTCCCCTCTTTATTCGTGCTTGGTCGACGCTAGCTACAATAGAGAGAACTCGGCACGCTAGCTAGTAAGCAAATGAAGGAACCATTAAGTGCAGAAGATCGTCATGAACATATAGAGATAGAAGTGATCGACCTCTCTTTCTCCGAGAGATTGGTCGTACAACAAGTTTTCATATATATATATATCCGATGCTACTAGCTACATATATAAAATATAAGATCTCTTACAATTCCTAACATCTAATCTCCAATTCCATATGGTATTCTCCGGCTTTATTTATGACGTGGTCAAGAAAGAATCCTCCAATTCTTATTGAATTGCTCGTATGCGATCATGTGGTAGGAGTTCATCCCGCATCTTCCACATCTAATTTGAAGAAGGGGGTCAATACATATATATGTAATAAAATAAAATTGTGAATATTATTGCTTACGCACTTCAAATTGTTTTGTAGAGTAGCCCCACTTAGGGGTCGTCGCGTTGTAGATGAAGTCGCAAACGTAGTATCCACATAAATCAGTCCCGTCTTCCTGCCACAAGCACTTTACGAGGAATAGAGTTCAATCAAACTGATAATCAAGCATGATAAATGGTATTGATGAAACTAGAATCAATGGGAGATGCGCGGAACTAGCTAGTAGTACTTACTTTCGGGTGTGTAAATCGCAGCTCCTTCGGCAGTGCCGGAACAGTTGTTGTGAAATCTTTCCAAACCCTGCCAGACAAAGAAAATAATTACTTGATATCAGAAAATGAACAAATTAAAGTTACCGATATGATGCGATAATGATCGATTGAACTTACTTTTGGAGAATTTTAGTCATGTCTGCATAATTCTGGAGATCTTTTCGTTTCGAGTCTAAGACGATTACTACTCCCCGCTCAAGATGAATCTCTAGCAGAATAAAATGGAAACTGCACATGCATGCATAACTCATCAATTACATTACTATAAACCTCGAGTAATAAGGGAAACTGAATATGCACAAGACAGTAACACTCACTTGAAGTTGTAAGGAAAGAGTATTGTCCCTTTGTTTTGATTTTTAAGCAACGATTGTAGCAAGTTCTCCTCGGTTTCTGTGGGCCAATGTTTTATATTATGCTCATGTATGACATTTGGGTTAATGAACCCAATGTCATATATTTGTGGTTTTCTGCATTCGACGATCTTCAATCTGCATAATATAGTAGTGAGGATAATTATATATACATGCAATGAAAGAGCTGAGCTATATACATAGATAGACTTAATTACAGAAGTAGTACTTACAGACAGTAGCAAGTCACGATTGTTTTGTCGATGGCCTTCTGATTGTATAATTGCCATATCTCCTCATAATCAATATTCAACATATCAATTCCAACGAGGTCATGCTCCTCTTTAACTGACAGTACCAAAGAATCCATCACAGACTCGTGACAGCTTTGCATGTATGATTCATGGAATCTTCGCATCATTGTTGTTAGAGAAGGATGATCGGGTTTGACGAGAGGACGCCCATACCGGTATTTGAATTCGTCCACCTCCAACTTCTCAAACAGTACATCATCACTCAGGTAATCACCATGTTTGGTACCAGGGACCATCCCTGGATGATTAGCGACGATATCGCTAGAAACCTTGAGGGGGGGGCACGATTGGTTCGCTTGTTCGCCGAGTTGTGGAATTTCTTCCCACTTCTTCGTTCTGCTAACTTTGCATCACTTGAAGTACTTCCCAACCGCCGCGCATCTTGATATGCCTTTTTAATACAGCGTTCATAGTTGGAATCCTGCGGAGGCGGTGGTGGTCGCTTCAGGGCATCAATAGTGCGCATCGCTTTCACCGGATCTATCTTGTCCTTCGGAGCTGGAGTTTTCTTTGCAAAATGGTCCCTCACTTCGGCCTAACTTATCTCCTTGTTTTCAGACTCGATCCTCTCATATGGTAACTTTTCCATAGGCCAGAGAGATGGACCGTATGTGTATCCTCTGTTGCCTATGCTTGTACTGCTAGCCGCCGGAGCGGCGGCGGCTCCCTTACGTCGTTGCTTACTAGGCGCCGAAGGAGCCACATCGGTGGCGGCTGTCATCCGCCATTGCCGACGAGGCTAAGGAGGAGGCGTATTGCTCCATTATGCCAGAGTAGGCGAAGGAGGAGGCGGAGTGCCCTCACGCGCCGGAGGAGCCGGAGAAGGAGGCGGTGTGCCCTGATTCGCCTGAGGAGAAGGAGGAGGCGGACGCGTTCACTTTGGAAGCTTCATGTACTCCTCAGGGCACGAACCAACTTATTCTCTCCTTCACCTGTATAGTGGTCAAGCTCGAGCTCCTTAAATTTCGGCATTACTTCATCCACCATAACAACAGCATAGCCATGTGGAATCGGACGGTAGTGAAAAGTTCCGTTGGGTTGAGGAGGTGCAATAGAGCCGACAGCTGCCTTGAAAGTGAGCTTCCGGCATGTTGTCATAAGCTTGCAATGTTGAGCCTCCGTGATAGTATCCACGGGGTAGCTAGGAGACGTGAGGGCTGAACGGGCTCCGTGGAAGTGACGCTGCTTCTCTGCTGAGATGGCGGGGTAGTAGCTTCTGGGGTAGCTTCATGCTGCTGAGATGGTTGGCCGACAGCTCGCTGGCTCTCAGCTTCCTCTAGCTTTTGTAGTCTTGCATTGAGCTTCTAAATTTCGCTCAGCTCCGCTTTCCTCTTTCTCTCCCGGTTTTTGTAACCGCCTGCGTCAGGAAACCAAACCTTCCACGAAATGGAGCCTGCTGTGCCTCATGTTCGTCCAGGGTGCTCAACATTCCCTGGGGCCTCACTTAGCTCGTCCTTCTCTCTGTCGGGAATGAACCTCCCTTCCTGCACTGCGATGATATAGTTCTGAAGCTTGTTCACGGGTATTGCAAGTTGCTCATCCGTCCAACAACACTTCCCTATTTCAGGGTCCAAAGTTCCCCCAACCCTGAAGAACCAAGTCCTTGAACGGTCTGGCCAGTTATATGTCCGTGGTCGGACCCCTTTAGCAAGCAGGTCATTCTCAGCTTTGTCCCACAATCGCCGGGCTTTAAGGTAGCCACCTGACCCCGTGTGATGGTGAAACTGCTTCTTTGCAGCATTGTTCTTGTTTGTCTCTGACATATTCTTACTCTTCACCACAACTGCGGGCCAGTAATCTCCTATCTTCTCATATTTGCCGACGAATGCTGGAGTCTTCCCTTTGTCGACAAACTTTGATTTCAACTCATTCTTCCACCAACTGAATAGATCTGCCATCTTCTTAAGAGCACACGCCTTGACCCGTGGCTCTCTAACTGGCTTATTCGGATCCTCCTCTGGCGGTAGGGTGAAATTTGCCTTCAGCATGGTCAAAAGATCTTCTTTCTGTCTATCGGTGATATAATCATCATCAGGGGCGCCGTCCTTAGGTTTATCCCATTGCTTGATGCTGATCGGGATGTTGTCCCAAACAATAGCTCCGCACTGAGCAGAAAATGCGTTCTGGGTCCGCTTGGGTTCAATCGGATGGCCATCGTCCGCGAGTGCTATGATCGTGAACTTTTCATCCTTCCGCAACCTCTTCTTCGGGCCTCGTCTCGTTACCGAAGTTTGGCTCGATCCGGAGGGCTATAATAGAAGAAAGAAGAGTTAATTAATATATGTACATACCAAAATAATTAATGCATCAATTAGCTAGAGTCAGCACAGGCTTAATTAATATATATACCTCGCCGGACTTTGCAACAGCTCCCTCCTCCGATCGGCCACCGGAGCCGTCATCATGGTCTCCTTCTTCCTTCAGCATTCGGTCATCGGAGCCATCATGATCATGTCCTTCCTCCTCCATTCTTCGATCACCAGAGCCGTCATAACCCTCTCCTTTCAGAACATCGGTGTCGTTGAGATACGACAAGACATCACGTCCGCCGTGGATTATGTCCCCCAACAACTGTTCTTCGTCTCTTGGATCCATAGTTTCTGCAAATATTACAAGATGACAATTAACTTGATAAATCTATGTTACCAGAGTTTTCTTCATTTAACTTGGTAAATTTGGGTGGCCTCGACAATGCTTCTAGGGTTTGGGGTGGCCTCGACAACGCTTCTAGGGTTTGGGGTGGCCTCGACAATGCTTCTAGGATTTGGGGTGGCCTCGACAGCACTTCTAGGTGCCAACAAAATACATATATCATATATACAAAAACATGGGATACCTTAATTAGTTCAATTTTTTGCCTTGACAAATCATTGAACCTTTTGACAGAAACCTCCCATAAACTCTTTCATAAGTTTTTTAGCATACATCCATGGAAGAAAATAGGAAGCTATGATATTTTTTTATATCATATGATAATTTTCTATATATATACATCCATCCATCCATCCATATACACACACATATATACATGGACCAAAAATGCTATAAATAATTATATGAACAAAAAAAACATACATCATCTATCATCAACATCATCAGCTAGCATCAACATTATCATCTAACTATCATATATGATCTATCATCTATATATCATCAAATTAAATCAGCAAAATCGGACAGGGGAGGAAAGGGGGCCGGCCGGACTGAACGGGGAGGAGGGGCGGCGGCGTCGGGGCAGGGTTGTGGCGTGGGGCGGCGTCGGGGAGCATCGCCGGTGTCAGGGCAGGTGCGGCACGTCGGGGCAGGGTGGCGCATCGGGGCAGGGCGGCACGTCGGGGCACGGGGCGGCGCGTCACGGCAGGATGGCGCGTCGGGGCAGGGCGGCGCGTCGAGGCAGGGCGGTGCGTCGGGGCAGGGGGCGTCAGGGCAGAGGGCGTCAACAGCGAGCTCGGGCAGCCTGGCAGCGTCGATGTGCTCGCCGTCGTCGAGGGTAAGTGCTAGATGAAATCTGAAAAAATCGAAACTATCACTTATACACACAAAGCATTGGTCCCGATTGGTGCCACCCAACGGGACCAAAGGTCTCTTTTCGGCAACCCAAAGGGCGGGAAGCTGACGCTATTGGTCACGCTTAGTGCCACCAACCGGGACTAAAGGGATGCATTGGTCCTAGTTGGTGGCAACAACCGGGACTAAAGGGGGTCATTGGTTCCGGTTGGTTCCACCAACCGGGACCAAAAGATGGTGTTGCCCGAGGATAAATGTTTAGTCCCACCTCGCTAGCCGAGAGGGCTCGAGGGTGGTTTATAAGCGCTGCTACGCCAACCCTCTCGAGCACCTCTCAACTGCAGGCTTACGGGCGTAATTGCACTCTCCTCTGCCGGTGGGTCAACTGGTACTTCTGTGGGCCTGAATCCTGGCCCAACTAGCTGTTGGGTTTCTGGTCGTATTCAGGCCGTGGTGGCCCAGTAGGCGGCGTTTTTTTATTTAAAAATATGTTTTTTGTTTTGTTTTTTGCTTTATTTTTGTTTTATTTTTTCCAGTATTTTTCTTCTGTTATTTTAGTTCATTATTTTTAACAAATAAATACTTTGATATTTTTAGTTGCATAATTTCCATTGTTTTGTTTTGTTTCTTGCTTTATTTATTTTTTGCTTTATTTATTTCCAGTGTGTTTTATCATTATATTCTTTTTGCTATTAATTTTTTGAACAAAAAATACTTTGATAATTTTAGTTGCATAATTTTTATATAATTATTGTTTCAAAAATACTAGAGGTTTATAAAAGCTTTTTAGCTAATTCTTTTTTGAACTCCACTCCTACAATGTTTTGAAAGAAATTAAAAGACACTTCAAACAAACTCTAAAAATGTTGAAAGTTGGCATGGTATCATCATTTCACCCACATAGCATGTGCTAAAAAGTTGAGTGGGGTACCACAAAAACTGGATGCACTTCGTGTACAAAATGGACAATCTATTTCGAAGGATCATGGTTTCGAACAAAAACTCATCTGTTACAAAGGCATTTCATTTTTTTGAACTCATTTGAACTATAGAATTAGTGTGTGTTCAAAATGCATTATTCAAAGCCACATCATCAATTTTCAACCCGTTCTTTCTGACTTCATTTGGTATTTTTCATGCACTTACTGATTTTTTGAGCTAAATGACCCTGAAATTGAAAAGCACTTCAAATGAACTCTGAAAAGGTTGAAAGTTGGCATGGTATCATCATTTCACCCACATAGCATATCATAAAAAGTTGAGAGGGTTACGGCAAAAACTGGATGCACTTCGTGTACAATACGGAGAATCTCTTTCAAAGTATTAGGGTTTTGGACAAAAACTCATGTGTTATAAAAGACATTTCATTTCTTCACATGTCACTGCAATGATATAGTTGTGGAGTGAAAGTCTTCACTTCTTCTTCGCGTGTGTCCTTTGCTTATTGCGCCGTAACCATGGACAATTTTCATCGTTTAACAGGGTGCTTGGGTCAGCCTTGACTTTGAAGGGAGGAATTTCATGAAACTTTTCATAATCATCAGACATGTCTGTCTTGCCCTCCAATCCCACCATGTCTCTTTTTCCTGAAAGAACTATGTGGCATTTTGGCTCATCGTATGATGTATTCGCTTCCTTATCTTTTATTTTTCTCGGTATGGTAGACATGTCCTTCACATAGAAAATCTGTGCCACATCATTGGCTAGGACGAATGGTTTGTCTGTGTACCCAAGATTGTTCAGATCCACTGTTGTCATTCCATATTGTGGGTCTTCCTGTACCCTGCCTCTTGACAGATTGACCCATTTTCACTGAAACAAAGGGACCTTGAAATCATGTCCATAGTCAAGTTCCCATATGTCCACTATGTAACCATAATATGTGTCCTTTCCCTTCTTGGTTGCTGCATCAAAGCGGACACCACTGTTTTGGTTGGTGCTCTTTTCATCTTGGACGATCGTGTAAAATATATTCCCATTTATTTCGTAACCTTTGTAAGTCAATACAGTCGAAGATGGTCCCCTGGCCAGCGAGTACAACTCATTAGAAACAGTGTTGTCATCCATGAGACGTGTTTGCAACCAACTGCTGAAAGTCCTGATGTGTTCATATGTAATCCAGTCGTCACACTGCTCCGGGTGTTTGGAGCGCAGAATATTCTTGTGTTCATTGACATACGGGGTCACCAAGGTGGAATTCTGTAGAACTATGTAGTGTGCTTGAGACCAAGAATGCTCATCCCTACATATTATTGAGTCTGCTCCTAGTGTGCCTTTTCCAGTTAGTCTCCCCTCATACCACGATTGAGGGAGACCAATCTTCTGAAGGTCAGGAATGAAGTCAACACAAAACCCAATGACATCCTCTATTTGATGGCCCATGGAGATGCTTGCTTTTGGCCTAGCACGGTTACGAACATATTTATTTTAGACTCCCATGAACCTCTCAAAGGGGAATATATTGTGTAGAAATACAGGGCCCAGAACGGCAATATCGTCGACTAGATAAACTATGACGTGCGTCATGATATTGAAGAAGGACAGTGGGAACACCAGGTCAAAACTAACAAGACATTGCACCAAATCACTTCTTAACCTTGGCAGGATTTCTGGATCGATCACCTTCCGAGAGATTGCATTGAGGAATGCACATAGCTTCACAATGGCTAATCGAACGTTTTCTGGTAGAAGCCCCCTTAATGCAGCCGGTAGCAGTTGCGTCATAATCACGTGGCATACATGAGACTTTAGGTTCTGGAACTTTTTATATACCATATTTATTATTCCCTTTATATTCAACAAGAAACCAGACGGGACCTTCATACTGAGCAGGCATTCAAAGAAGATTTCCTTCTCTTCTTTGGTAAGAGCATAGCTGGTAGGACCTTCATACTGCTTTGGATGCATGCCGTCTTTTTCATGCACACGTTGATGTTCCTCCCGTGCCTCCGGTGTATCTTTTGTCTTCGCATACACTCCCAAGAAGCCTAGTAGGTTCACACAAAGGTTCTTCGTCACGTGCATCACGTCGATTGCAGAGTGGACCTCTAGGTCTTTCCAATAGGGTAGGTCCCAAAATATAGATTTCTTCTTCCACATGGGTGCGCGTTTGTCAGCGTCATTTCGAACAGATAGTCCGCTAGGACCCTTTCCAAATATTACTTGTAAATCATTGACCATATCAAGTATGTGATCACCAGTACGGAGGGCGGGCTTCTTCCGGTGATCTGCCTCACCTTTGAAATGCTTTCCTTTCTTTCGACATTGATGGTTGGTCGGAAGAAATTGACGATGCCCTAGGTAGACATTCTTCCTACATTTGTCCAAATATATACTGTTGGTGTCACCTAAACAGTGTGTACATGCTGGTATCCCTTGTTTGTTTGTCCTGAAAGGTTACTAAGAGCAGGCCAATCGTTGATGGTTACAAACAGCAACGCATGTAGGTCAAAATCCTCCTGTTCGTTCTCATCCCACACACGTACACCCCTTCCATTCCATAGCTGTAAAAGTTCATCAACTAATGGCCTTAGGTACACATGAATGTCATTTCCGGGTTGCTTAGGGCCTTGGATGAGCACTGGCATCATAATGAACTTCCGCTTCATGCACAACCAAGGAGGAAGGTTATACATACATAGAGTCAGAGGCCATGTGCTATGCTGGCTGCTCTGCTCCCCCAAAAGGATTAACGCCATCTGAAGTTAAACCAAACCATACGTTCCTCGGGTCACCTGTAAAGTCGCTCCACTTTCTCTCGATCTTTCTCCACTGCAACCCGTCAGCGGGTGCTCTCAACTTCCCGTCTTTCTTACGGTCTTTTTTGTGCCATTGCATCAACTCGGCACGCTTTTTGTTTCAGAACGGACGTTTCAACCGTGCTATTATAGGAGCATACCACATCACCTTGGCAGGAACCCTATTCCCGTTGCGCTGGCCCTCAACATCACCAGGGTCATCTCTTCTGATCTTATACTGCAATGCACCGCATACCGGGCATGCGTTCAGTTCCTCGTACTCACCACGTAGAGGATGCAGTCATTAGGGCATGCATGTATCTTCTACACCTCCAATCCTAGAGGGCATAGAACCTTCTTTGCTGCGTAAGTACTGTCGGGCAATTCGTTATCCTTTGAAAGCTTCTTCTTCATTATTTTCAGTAGCAAACTAAATCCCTTGTCAGATAAACCACTGTCTTCCTTCCATTGCAGCAATTCCAGTGTGGTACCGAGCTTTTTGTTGTCATCGTCGTAATTTGGGTACAACCTTTTTTTGTGATCCTCTAACATGCGATCGAACTTCAGCTTCTCCTTTTCACTTTCGCATTCTCTCTGTGCATCAACAATAACCCGACGAAGATCATCATCGGGCACATCGTTTGGTTCCTCTTGATCTTTAGCTTCCCCCATTGCAGGATCACCATATTTAGGGGGAGGGTAGTTGTTGTCATCCTCTTCTTCTTCATTGTCTTCCATCATAACCCCTCTTTCTCCGTGCTTGGTCCAAACATTATAGTGTGGCATAAAACCCTTCTGAAGTAGGTGGAAGCAAAGGGTTCTACAGTTGGAGAAAGACTTCGTATTCTCACAGACAGTACATGGACAAGGCATAAAATCATTCTGCTTGTTTTCCTCAGCCGCTTCGAGAAAATTATGCAGGCCCTTAATATACTCGGAGGTGCGCCGGTCACCGTACATCCATTGCCGGTTCATCTGCGTGTGTTATATAATAAAGTGTATTAAAAACCATTACAACATATCATGAATACATAAGTGACCAAATTATTAGAAATCCATCATCACATTAAAGCCAAAGTACAGTAATGACCAAAATAAATACGTACAGTTCATACATAGCTGTCATTATTGAACAACATATAGGTCTCTAGAGCATCTAATTAAAACATACACCGAAACTATGTAAAACATTTAAATGCAACAACAAATGCAATCATAACCGCTACTAAGGTACCAATTGGTCCAACGGCATAATGATACCAAGCCTCAGTATGCATGGCATATTCTCTAATCTTTCTAAGCTTCAAGCGCGTTGCATCCATCTTGGTCTTGTGATCGGCGACGATAACGGCAACATGCAACTCCAATCCCATCTTGTCATCTTCAGTTCTTTTCAATTTTTCTTTCAAATGATTGATTTCTTTTTCAGCTTTAGTTAACTTGTCGAGCAAAATTGCATAGTCGGTTGGAATTTCTGGTTCAACTACTTCCTATAGATAAAAACATCTACGTCAAGTTGGTGGCATAATTAATTGTCATAGACATTAGATGTGTGAAAGAGTTATATAAGAGATAATATACCACATCTGAATCATAGACTGGACGAGGGCCGACGTGGGCGGATACCATAACCATGGCACTATATAATAACAAACAATAATAAAAGTAAGAAAATCATACGAGTAAGTATATTTTCTTTTAGCAAGAAGATAAGATCAAGAGGCTCACCACGCACGGGCGATCGACGGCGGTTTCAGGACGGGGATGGGACAGGACGGACCGCCAAACCTAGACAAATCTTGACGAAAATGGAGTTTGGACAAGGAGCTTCGAGAGGAGAAAGCTTAAGTTTGGCTAGAGCACCGCAAAGGTCTTCCCTCGTCGGCTAAAAAACAAAGCAGTGTGTTGAGTGCTCTACTCGCCGGCGGGGGGGGGGGGTATATATAGGCATCTCATTGGTCCCAGTTCTAGCCACGGACCGGGACTAATGGTTGTGGGCCAGGAGCGAGGCCCATTGATACCAGTTCATGTCTGGAACCAGGACCAAAGGGTCCAGACGAACCGGGACCAATGCCCCATGTGGTCCACCCGCCCCTGGCCTCACGAATCGGGACCGTTGCCACCATTGGTCCCGATTCGTGACTGAACTGGGACTAATGGGCTGGCCGGCCCGAACCGATGCCTTGTTTTCTACTAGTGCATAGAGGCAATCTTGAACTGGGTTGGGTCCAGACCATGATCCAGAGTGCATCTATGGGCTGGCCTATCACACCCAGGTGAAACTTTCCATCGGTCATACCTCGTCCGGTGAAAGTCAAAGGGGTAGACCCGTGTGGTCAACAGTGCTAGGGTTAGACGAGATAGGGTACTTGGGGGGAGGCAATGCCGCCAGGTCTAGCATTGGTCCTTTTTATACGTTTGGAAGTTTGGTGGAAGGTTCAAGCACCCAGCACGCGGCTCCGTGGTGTGGCCCCCTCACGGACGTCGATGCCGCCGTCGCACGGAGGGTTGAAATGGCCATGTCGGGGAGACACAGAGGGAATCTTGTGGTGGGTTGGGCCTGGACCTTGATCTGAAGTCTATCTATGGGCTTCCTATCACAGCAAGGTGAAAATGTTCATCGATCATACCTCGTTCAGTGAAATTCAAAGGGGTAGACCCGTCCGGTCAATGGTGCTATGGTTATACGGGACAGGGGACTTGCGGGGGTAGCAATGCCGCCAGGTCTTTTGCCGGGACCTCTTATACGTTTGGAAGTGTGGTGGTAGGTGCAAGCACTCGGCATGTGGCTCTATAGTGTGACCCCCCCCTCACGAACGTCGTTGTCACCGTCGCACGGTGTGTGGAAACGACCACGTCGGGGAGACACACAGGCAATCTTGCACTAGCTTGGGGCCGGACCATGATCCAGAGTGTATCTATGGGCTGGCCTATCACACCCAGTTGAAACTTTCCATCGGTAATACCTCGTCCGGTGAAAGTCAAAGGGGTAGACCTGTGAGGTCAACATTTCTAGGGTTAGACGGGACTGGGTACTTGGGGGAGGCAATGTCGCCAGGTCTTGCATTGGGCCTTTTTATACGTCTGGAAGTGTGGTGGTAGGTGCAAGCACCCGACACGCGGCTCTGGGGTGTGGCCCCCCTCCATGGACGACACTATCCCCGTATAGGGGGCTAGGGTTAGTGCGGCCGGTGGGGTTTTCCGGTGTAGCAATGCCACCGACATAGAGCATTAGGCCCTATTGCATATGTGAAAATGATGTGGCACACAAGTTGTCGGCATTGCTAGTCGGAGTGGTCGAGCATGTACTGTTACCCCCCGACTACTTGAGGATGACTCCTCATAGGAAGAGAGAGGGAGAGGTTCCCCTAGAGGAGGAGGGGGCGGGAGGAGAGCCCATGGAGGGCGAGGGGTGGTGGGAGAGCCACTAGAAGGGGTTGCGACCAAAAAGAGCGCACCCTCACCGACTTAGGGGTGTTGTCTTCGAGGCCCTCCTCTAGTGAGGTACCCTCTTCCGAGGAGGAGGAGTTGGTTCACGAGGAGGGATGTGAGGAGGAGGAGGAGGAGGTTGGGGAGGGGGACAAGGAGGAGGAGGAGGAGGCAGGCGGGGATGATGGTGGTGGTGGGGACACTGGTGGTGGCAGGGATGATGGTGGTGGTGGGGACGTTGGTGGTGGCAGGAATGGCAAAAATAAGGGATGGCTGCGTGGTAACGCAAAGGTCCCAAAGCATATTCCTACTACCGAGCAGCAGAAGTGGCTCATTGAGCCCAAGGGGATAGAGTAAGTTCCACTAAATAATATCAATAATAATTTAATTCTTTTGCTTGTCACATCCTAGTATTTACGATCTTTAAATCTTTTGCTTGTCACATGCTAATATTTTCATTCTTTATATCTTTTGTAGTAACTGGGTACATCCTGAAGGGGCCCGTGTTCCCAACGGCATCATAACCGTCTTGCTAAAGGAATACTGGCTGGGGTTGTACCGTCCGGATCTAGTCAGGCACCCGGATCTTTGGGTTTTGGCTAAAACCTAGGAGCACTGGGAAGCTCCCCCCACCCACGGAGTATGTGACCCATGCTAAGGCCGTGATCACTAATTTTTGGGTGAGTTCTCTTCACAAGCACACGTCCATTCTGGTTTCATGAATGATTTAACTCATGGCTTCTTCCATTCTGGTTTCATGAATGATTGTAGAAATACTATCGAGTTCTTCCGGAGCACAAGGCCACTGCCGATGAGATCGTGCTGCGCCAAGCAAAGAAGAAGGCCTGCCAGATGCAGTACGAGGTGCGGTTGGTGGCCATCACGCAATACTATCACGACTATCTTGGTATGAAGATGACCAAGGAAGAAGTGAAGACGCGACACATTACCTTGGAGAGGGACGAGTACTTTTTGTAAGTATTAACGATTTTTCATTCCGAAGTTTGTGGTAAATTTCATCGTTCCGTATTAGACATGCCATTATGCTTCCTACTATGTAGGTGTGTCCAAATTAGTGTTATGGAAAAGACGACTCCTGGGCAGCATTGGTGGAAAAGGTGTGATCAGGATGAAGCCTGGGTGGCTACTAGCAGCAAAAAGAAGGTAATCGAGGGAAGGAGGGAGTACATGCTGAGGGAAACCGGAACCACTTTCTCCACAAGGCACTTCAGGTATGCCTAACCTCATTAAACAATCTTCTTCTATTTACCATCACTTTTTTATGTATGACTAACATCTGTTTCTTGGTGCAAGAGGAGAAACTCAAGCGGCCGCTCTCACACATGGAGGCGTGGGAGATCGCCCATACTCGGAGGAGGCCCAATCCTGGCAAAGACAAGTACTACGGCAACACCGCGGAGAAGAAGAAGAACTACTCAGCGGCGTATCTAAATCTATATCCTGACACACTTGACCCCATCAAGGCGCCTTTGGACGACATGGCAGTGGTTGGCATGGGGCCGAAGGCTCATGGTCGGCAGCCGGTTCTGGATGTTGTGGTCACACCTTCTATCTCCTACACACAGCTTCGAGCTACCGACCCAAGCCTAAGAGAGCGCATGCCCACGACCACTGCGCAGTCACAGTCCCTCCTAGCCGAGCGGCACTCTGTAAGTATTTTTCCCTCTTATCTTCATTGCTCACTTTATTTTCCGCATTGAGATGTTTAATGAGTTCCATCACGTCATATTGTAGGCCTACATGGAGTACACACGCCAGGAGACCATGGTGTGGAGCGTGAGAGTTGTAGCCGTCTAGGACCACATCACTTGCATGATGACGGTTAGTTTACCCCCTTTCATTTCATTTCCATATTGACACATACATTTCTTCTGACATTCATGTTTGCTTTGTCAATTAACATGCAACTCGTGTTTGAGAGCATGAGGGACGACACGATTCCTGAAATGGAACCAGCATCACCAGCTGCAGGACCACAACCAGTGCTGCTTACCTTTGAGGAATTTCTAGCGCAACAACCAGGGACAACGGTGGTTAGTACATCCCCAAACTATTCAACGACCGCTTACTGTTTATTCAACACAATATCATTCACTCAACATGTCTTTTCAAACATCCAGGGAACCAGTAGATCATCCGTTGGTGGTGGTGCCGGTGTTCACATCACTCCCGAGTCACGGAGCCCGGTCATTCTGATCCACCGAGGCAGTAGCACTGCCGCTAGCAGTGAAGATCTGGGATTTGGCGGACTTGGCATTGACGACCTTGGAGGTGGACACACTGGCGCTCCTTAGATGACTTGTGCTCTTTAGATGACTTCTGCCTTTTTACGCTACTTCCGATGACTTCTGCCTTTAGATGACTTGTGCTCTTTAGATGACTTCTGCCTTTTTACGCTACTTATATTTCTGATATGCTTATGTTGTTGGTTGTGAGGATGTGATGGTGGTGGTGTTGGTTGTGAAGATGTGATGGTGCTGTTGGTTGTGCATTAAATTTCATTGTATATATCCTGTTATTTTGGAGCTGAAATGAATTTGTATGAAACAAGAAAAAGAAAAAAAACAACACAAAACTATGCCGATGGCATAGCCATCGACATAGAGGACCTCCGAGTTACCAGTGGCTGCCACGTCGCAAGCAATGCCGACGACTATGTCGTTGGCGTACCTTTGTAGCCTAAGCTGATGGCCTGAGCCATCGATGTAGGCACGCCCGAGGGGATACCAGCACCTGCCACGTGGCAAGCTATGCTGACGGCTATGCCGTCGGCGTACCTTTGTAGCCTAAGCCGACGGCCTGAGCCGTCGGCGTAGGCATGCCCCAAGGGATATCAGCGCCTGCCACGTGGCAAGCTATGCTAATGGCTATACCGTCGGCATACCTTTGTATCCTAAGCCGACGGCTTGAGCCGCCGGCATAGGCGTGCCCCAGGAACCATCGCAGGCCACCACGTGGCTCTCTATGCCGACGGCCATGTCATCGGCATAGGACCGACACGTGGTCGTCCCTGGGTGGTGCACTCTTGACGGCAACGCTGCCGAACGCCGTTTTCCCTGGAGCTATGTCGACGGCCTGGGCCGTCGGTATCTCTCTACGGACACCGTCGGCATAGCATATATGCCGACGATGACTTGGGGTACACCGACATATATGGTGCCGACAGCCCTATGCCGACGGGGGCTGTCGGCATAGACCTATGCCGATGGGAATCGGGGCTACGCCGACGGCCTAAGCCGTCGGCATAGAGCTTTATCCTGGTAGTGGGAGGCAGAGGCGGAGGAGGGGAGGACCGCTGTGATCGGTCGTTGCTACCTGGCGCCATGTCAGGGAAGGTACTAGGGCTTGGGGATTTCCTTGGGAGGTGAGGCGAGGGCAGGGAAAAGGTGGCTGAGCTGTGCCCTAGTCCCTAGAATCAACTAATCTGAAACAGTTTCGTATTTCTTCAAGACTTCATATTCCTCGCGTCAAAAAGTAAAAAGAGTTCATATTCCTCCGACACTCACGTGAAACAAATTGAACAAGACCTAACCTGCATGTTTTTGAAGAGCCGCTTGAGTGACACATTCCAATAAATGATGAAGTAATCTACGAACGTGTCGTGATGGGGAACATATCCCTTGCGAGGCAGACTTTCAAACCGTTGATTTTCAAGGCAGACATTTGAACTGTTAATTGTTTTCTATAAAGGGTGAATTTATTTATTTAAAATAAAGCATCAAGAAGATACGTAAAACAATGAGCATACACCCGATCTCTACATAGCTAGAATGCACGCAAGAAACACTAGCTCACACACACACGTGAAAACACATTGACAACTAGTAAAGTAATATAAGACCCAAACCATGTGTATGCGAGAAAAATAAATCCCAAAGTGATCTGATGTGTCATCGACAAACTACAACAGTAATCATATCCGGACCAACAATCTTATGACATCACGTTGTGTCCACGTGATGTCATAAGATTGTGTCCACGTGATGGGTGGGTACAACCTTTTTATGTCCAAACCCATACCCACAGAAACATTTTGTATCCATTCATTTCAATATCCATGGACATAAATTGGCACCAATGCCCATACCCATCGGGTATCGTATACCCAATGGGTATCCAGTGGGTACAATATATGGCATTTTTAAAAAGGTAGATAAATGGTTTTCAAATTGAAGTGATGATGGACAAGGAGTACAACACTAACACAAACTTGTACGGTGATGACCTCGTGAAGACATCAATGGAGTATGTGGTTGGTGAAAGACCGGTGCAATGGGAGGTGGTGGTGGGAATGAGGGATCGCTGGGTCGAGAGTTGGACAGAAGTCCAATAGCGAAGAGTCAAGATTTTATCTTTTCGAGGAGTCAAGCTATGACCGGTTTAAGGAATAGAGACTTGGGTGTGTCAAGGAGTTGGATGTAGACCCCACATGTCGTAGGAGTTATTTTCGTTTATTAACTTCTTCTGGGTATCCATTGGGTTACCCATGGGCATAATTTCGTACGCATATACCCTATTCATATATTTTGCAGGTATGGATACCTATTATCCATGGGTATAAAATCTCTCCAAATCATGCCCATGCCCGCTATTTTCGGGTAGGGTATCCGCGGGTACCCATACCCATGGGCAAACTACCATCCCTAGGTTCTTCAACAATAATGCCTCCAGAAAGGAAGAGACACTCAAGTGTCGCCATCACCGGATCCAACCACAAGACCAGAATCTAGGTTCTCACCTTGAAGAATTCGCGAAGCAGTCATAGCATATTCGAGCAATGCCTTTAACAAAGTAATGACGTAAATAACATCCCCATTGACAGGTATAAGCACTCACGGTTGACCTAGAATTATGCCCTGAAGCTCAAGACCAGGTGCCCGAGTTGCACAACCATTCCTCTACGCCAAGTCATCGTCCATAATTTGTATCCCATCGCCGAAATCAACCACTAGATCAAGAGAGATTAACCCTCCAAAAAAAATTTGTCGATCACCCCCGTGGTATAGAACATTTTTCCCGTACCGAAGGTTGAATAATCCAGATAGAAAAAAATTGGACTTCACCTATCTCTTGAAATTTTAGAGAATTATTTTTGGCAGATTCCATCCATCGAATTCGCTTAATTTAAATGGATTTTGATTGAATTTGAATTTGGGTTGAAATTAGTTTAAATTTCGCTTAAAATTCCAAGGCTACAAATATTTTGACACTGACGGAAATCTGGAATTTTTAGTGTTTGGTTGGAAATTTCGATCCCTCTACTGGTAGTTGAATCGGAGGAGGAGAGCCTATAACCCTCAGACCCCTGTACTTGTAGAGGAAGGTCATATCACATTGGACGAAACCTAATAAGCCAGGGATGAAAACGTAATGACTTTTTAAGCTTATAATGTGAATTCACTTAATTTAAATGAATGTTGGCTGGATTTTCTTTTTTGCTTGGAATTCGTTTAAACCTAGCTCGTAATTTCGAGGTTGCCAATATCTTGACGTCCACCAAGAGCACCATAGTTTTAGAAGAAGAAAAAAGCCTTGGTCCCTCTGGCACTGGAATTAATCGTGCGCCGAGACGTAAGCATGTGCCTTTCCAGCTCTGATGTCTCCCTCGAAGACGTACTTGACCGCTCGGGACCGGTTTAATAAAGAAAAAATTGGTCGAGAGCCGAGACCAACATGGCTACGGATACGGCACAACCCTAATAATCCATGACGACTTCTCGAGCACGCCACAACGTAGACGAAAGTTCGATACGAGGAAGAGCGGCGCCGCCCCGGCCCCAAAAGATCGACCAACCTAAACATGAGCAGCTTCATCAGGAAGCTGCGCCCTGCCTTGTCCGGGCTACTCCGGCACAGCCTGCCGTCCGAACGCCTCACTATTAGAATCAGGGTCGTTACCGACGGCCTGGATTATGCCGACGGCCCCCGTCGGCATACGTCACCCTACGCCGACCACCAGAGACTCATCCTCGGCGTACAAAACACCGTCGGCATAGATGCACCTATGCCGACGGCCCCCGTTGGCGTACAAAGGCCGTCGGCGTTGGTGAACCGATGCCTACGATGGCCGTCGGCATAGGTACCCCTTGACGTATCAGCGGACCCGGTCGCTCAATGGCTAACTGTCGTTTGACACCGTCAAAGATATGCCGACGGCCCTGACGGAAACCGTCGGCTAGCTTCGACATGCCACGTCATCGATCCACGGTAGGTGCCACGTCACTGATCCGAGGAGGTGCAGATCCGAGGGCGCGTCTACACCGACAGTTATGCTGTCGGCATACTTTTGGGCTACACCGACGGTGTAACTGTCGGCGTAGGTACAATTTTTTTATTACATTTACGCCGACAGTTACACCTTCGGCATAGGTTCAATTTTGTTTGTCCTACGCCGACGGTTACACCGTCGACATAGGTGCATTTAAAAAAATCGTTGTATTAAAATTTATTTTAAATAGGAAGTCTAGAGACCATATTCATGTTATATATAGTCTACACACTGTTTTTTCAATGTATCGTCTATTTAAGAGTGTGTATAGGCATCCCATATGCGTCTCCGGAATGTGTCCCTACTTAGGGATATCGCTGCCGCCGTCACACGGAGTGTGGAAACCAGGTGAAAATGTCCCTCCAGGTCATACCGGGGTTAGATGTGACGGGGGACCTAAGGGTGGACGGGGGACGGGGGACCTCCGTCAAACCCCGTCTGGTGAAAGTTAAAAGGGTAGATCCGTTCGATCAACAGTGTCAGGGTTAGATGGGACGAGGGACCTGGGGGTGGGTTGGGCCCCGACTTTGATCCGAAGTAAACCTATGGGCTGACCTATCACAGACAAGTGAAAATGACCGTCGGTCAAACCCCATCCGGTGGAAGTCAAAGGGGTAGATCCGTCCGAACAAGAGTGTCCGGGTTAGACGGGACGGGGGACCTAGAGGGGGCTATGCCTACAGGTCTTGCCCTGGACCCTCTTAATTACATTCGGAAAACATGGCATCGGGTCGACACCGAGGGAATCTTGCGGTCGGTTGGGCACAGACCTTGTGCTAAGGTGTTGCTATCGGCTGGCCTATCACAGCCAGGTGAAAATGTCCCTCGGTCAAACCCCGTTCGGTGAAAGTCAAAAGGGGTAGATCCGCCCGGTGAACAATGTCTGGGTTAGATGGCACGAGGGACCTGGGGGTGGCAATGCCGCCAGGTCTTGCGCTGGGCCCTCTTACGGTGTGAAACTATGGCATCGGGTCAATACCGAGGGAATCTTGCGGTGGGTTGGGCCCGTACTTTTATCCGAAGGAAACCTATTGGCTGGCCTATCACAACAAGGTGGAAATGACCCTCGGTCAAACCCCGTCCGGTGGAAGTCAAAGGGGTAGATCCGTCCGGTCAAGAGTGTCAGGGTTAGACGGGACGGGGGACCTGGAGGGGGGCTATGCCGCCAGTTCTTGCCCTGGGCCCTCTTACATTCGGAAAACAGGGCATCGGGTAGATACCGAGGGAATCTTGCGGTGGGTTGGGCCCAGAGCTTGTGCTAAGATGTTGCTAGCTATGGGCTGGCCTATCATAGACAGGTGAAAATGACCCTCGGTCAAACACCGTCTGGTGGAAGTCAAAGGGGTAGATCCGTCCGGTGAAGAGTGTCAGGGTTAGACGGGACGAGGGACCTGGAGGGGGCTATTCCGCCAGGTCTTGCCCTGGGCCCTCTTAATTACGTTCGGAAAACATGGCATCGGGTCGACACCGAGGTAATCTTGCAGTGGGTTGGGCCTAGACCTTGTGCTAAGGTGTTGCTATGGGCTGGCCTATCACAGGCAGGTGAAAATGTCCCTCGGTCAAACCCCGTCCGGTGAAAGTCAACGGGGTAGATCCGCTCGGCGAACAATGTCAGAGTTAGATGGCACGAGGGACCTGGGGATGGCAATGCCGCCAGGTCTTGCGCTGGGCCCTCTTACGGTGTGAAACTATGGCATCAGGTCAATACCGAGGGAATCTTGCACTAGGTTGGGCCCGGACTTTGATCCGAAGTAAACCTATGGCCTGGCCTATCACAGCCAGGTGGAAATGACCCTCGGTCAGAACCCGTCCGATGGAAGTCAAAGGGGTAGATCCGTCTATCAAGAGTGTTAGGGTTAGACGGGACGGGGGACCTGGAGGGGGGCTATGCTGTCAGTTCTTGCCTTGGGCCCTCTTACGTTCGGAAAACGTGGCATCGGGTCGACACCGAGGGAATCTTGAGGTGGGTTGGGCTCGGAGCTTGTGCTAAGATGTTGCTAGCTATGGGTTGGCCTATCACACACAGGTGAAAATGACCCTCGGTCAAACCCCGTCCGGTGGAAGTCAAAGGGGTAGATCTGTCCGGTGAAGAGTGCCAGGGTTAGATAGGAGGGGGGACCAGGAGGGGGCTACGCCGCTAGGTCTTGCCCTGGGCCCTCTTAATTATGTTCAGAAAACATGGCATCGGGTCGACACCGAAGGAATCTTGCGATGGGTTGGGCCCAGACCTTGTGCTAAGGTGTTGCTATGGGATGGCCTATCACAGCTAGGTGAAAATGTCCCTCGATCAAACCTCGTCCGGTGAAAGTCAAAGGGGTAGATCCGCCGGATGAACAGTGTCAGGGTTAGACAACACGAGGGACCTGGGGGTGGCAATGCTGCCAGGTCTTGCGCTGGGCCCTCTTAGGTGTGAAACTATGGCATCGGGTCAATACCGAGGGAATCTGGCGCTGGGTTGGGCCCAGACCTCCGGGGTGTGACCCCCTCATGGACGTCGCTGCCGCCGTCGCACGGAGGGGGAAATGGCCGGTGAGATAAGTATCTGTTATGACGGGTAGAATGCAGTCACTTTGTTTTTTGTGAGAACTAATACACATGTGTAATATTTATGTGTTAGGAAAAATGCAACATAAAATAGTGAAAGAAAACAAAAAAAATGAAAATACCTATGCCGACGGCCTGGCCGTCGGCATAGGTGTACACGTGGCATCAAATCTATGCCGACGGCCTGGCCGTCGGCATAGCCTCGCCTTATCCACTCGACCCGGCCGCGTCGGCCCTCTCTCGCTCCTCCACTCAGTCGTTCCCAGCCCGACCCCCCCATTCCTCCTGCGCCGCCGCCGCCCGTCTCCACCCATGCCGCCCGGACCGTCTCCACCCACGTCGCCGCCCGTCTCCACCCGCGCCACTGCCAGGCCGGCCGGCCACACCAACGCCCCACCCCCCACCCCCCCAATTCCTCTTGCGCCGCCGCCTGAAAGTGCCCCACCGCCATCCCGTCCGGACACACCGCCACCCGCCCTCGACCTCGGCCCGGCCTGCGTCGCCCCCGCCCTGCCCTGGCCTCCCTGACCCGCCTGGTCGTGGCTCCGGCAGACCCGAGCCCCTGCCCAGCCGGCCCTGCTGCTCTCCGGCCGACCCTCCTCAACTGCTACTCCGGCCGGCCCTCCTCTACTGCTACTTCGGCCGGCCCTCGCCATCCCTTGCTCGGGCTCCCCTCCTCTACCAAGGTAGTTTTTGTAGGTATTTTCTTTTAATTCTTTTGTAGTAATTTTGTAGATGAATGCATGGATATATAGCAGTAGATGAATATGTAGATGCATATGTTAGATAGATGGATGAAATGGATACATACGAAATGTGATAGATAGATGCTTTGTGGTGATGAGATGAGATGGAAGAGAACATTTTTTACATTTTTAGATAGATAAACGAATGTTAAAAGTTGGATATGATGATTGGTTACTTCATGTCAAAATTTGGATCTGTTAAAAAAATTCCTAGTTTGAAGTGTCAATGCTTTATGTGATCGATGAGATTGTTGGGGAATGTTGCATGGGAATCAAAAAATTTCCTATGTACACACAGATCTATCCATGGTGATGAGCATCTACGAGAGGACAAACTCTGAACTAGAGGGTAGGGTTGCACGTGGCTGAAAATCAAGTGCAAAAACCCTAAAACCCTGTAGTATATATAGGAGGAGAGGAGGAGAGGAGGCAGCCTTGGCTTCCAAGCCAATCTGGTTCGACCGAACTAGGAGGGAGGAGTCCACCTCCTCCACTCCTAGTAGGATTAGGACTCCTTCCTTATTTTGCCTTTTTGCGTTTTTCCACCTTTTTCCTTTTGGGTTTTTCTTCCTAGTCGCATGGGCCTTGTGTGGGACTTCCACCAGCCCACTAAGGGCTGGTATTCACTTTCCCACAGCCCATGAAGCCTCTTGGGTCGAAATACACCTCCCGGTGGTCTTCCGGTACACTACCAACACTCCCGATACACTACCGATGAGCGAGAAACTTTTCCGGTGACCAAAACAGGACTTCCTATATATGAATCTTTACCTCCGGACCATTCCAGAGCTCCTCGTAATGTCCGAGAACTCATCCGGGACTCCGAACAACCTTCGGTCACCACCATACATAACTCTATACTACCGAAACGTCACCAAAGCTTAAGTGTGAAGACCCTGCGGGTTCGAGAACTATGTAGACATCACTGAGACACCTCTACGGTCAATAACCAATAGAGGGACCTGGATGCCCATATTGATTCCTACATATTATATGAAAATCTTTATCGGTCGAACCTCTATGTCAAGGATTCAGTTAATCCCGTATGATGTTCCCTTTGTTCTTCGGTATGTTACTTGCCCGAGATTCGATCGTCGGTATCTCCATACCTAGTTCAACCTCGTTATCGGAAAGTCTCTTTACTTGTTCCGTAATACAAGATCCAGTAACTAACACTTAGACACATTGCTTGCAAGGCTCATTGTGATGTTCTATTACCAAGTGGGCCCTAAGATACCTCTCCGTCACAGGGAGTAACAAATCCCAGTCTTGATCCATGCCAACTCAACAGAAACCCTCAGAGATACCTGTAGAGCACCTTTATAGTCACCCAGTTACGTTGTGATGTTTGATACACACAAGGCACTCCTCTGGTATCCGTGAGTTTCATGATCTCATGGTCATAGGAACATATACTTGACATGTAGAAAACAGTAGCAAGAAACTGACACGATCATATGCTACGTTTGTAGTTTGGGTCTTGTCCATCACATCATTATCCTAATGATGTGATCCCATTATCAAATGACATCACATGTCAATGCCTAGGAAACCTTGACCATCTTTGATCAATGAGCTAGTTCACAAGAGGCATACTAGGGACAAAGTGTTGTCTATTTACCCACACATGTAATGTGTTTCCAATTAATACAATTATAGCATGGACAATAAACGATTATCATGAACAAGGAAATATAATAATAAACACTTTATTTATTGCCTCTAGGGCATATTTCAAACAGTCTCCCACTTGCACTAGAGTCAATAATCTAGCTCACATCACTATGTGATTTACATTGTGATAAATCGAACACCCATGCAGTTCTGGTGTTGATCATGTTTAGCCCTTGGAAGAGGTTTAGTCAACGGGTCTACAACATTCAGATTCATGTGCACTTTGCAAATATTTATGTCCTTCTCCTCGATGTAATCGCGGATGGAGTTGAAGCGTCGCTTTATGTGTCTGGTCCTCCTGTGAAACCTTGGTTCCTTGGACAGAGCAATGGCGCCAGTGTTGTCACAGAACAGGTTCATTGGATTCAGTGCACTGGGCACTACTCCAAGATCTGTCATGAACTGCTTCATCCAGACACCTTCCTTCGCCGCCTCCGAGGTTGCGATGTACTCCGCTTGACACGTAGAAATGGCTACCACGCTTTGCTTGGAAATGCACCAGCTTACCGCTCCCCCGTTAAGAATAAATATGTATCCGGTTTGTGACTTATAGTCATCCGGGTCAGTGTCAAAGCTTGCATTGACGTAACCCTTTACATTGAGCTCTTCATCACCTCCATAAACGAGAAATATTTCCTTATTCCTTTTCAAGTACTTAAGGATATTCTTGACTGCTGCCAAGTGTTCCAGACCAGGATCACATTGAAACCTTCTAGCCATACTTATGGCAAGGCTTACATCGGGTCTTGTGCACAGCATTGCATACATGATCGAGCCTATGGCTGAAGCATAGGGGATGACACTCATCTTTTCTCTATCCTCTGTAGTCACTGGGCATTGAGTCTTACTCAACTTCACACCTTGTAACACAGGCAAAAAACCCTTCTTGGTCTGATCCATTTTGAACTTCTTCAAAACTTTATCAAGGTATGCGCTCTGTGAAAGTGCTATTAAGCGTCTCGATCTATCTCTGTAGATCTTAATGCCTAATACGAAAGCAGCTTCTACTAGGTCCTTCATTGAAAAACTCTTGTTCAAATATTCCTTCACGCTTTCCAACATTTCTATATTGTTTCCAATCAGCAATATGTCATCCACATATAATATTAGAAACACTATGAGCTCCCACTCACTTTCTTGTAAATACAAGCTTCTCCATAAACTTGTATAAACTCAAACGCTTTGATCACCTCATCAAAACGCTTATTCCAACTCCGAGATGCTTGCACTAGCCCATAAATGGATCGCTGGAGTTTGCAAACTATGTCAGCAATCTCTGGATCGACAAAACCTTCTGGTTGCATCATATACAACTCTTCCTCAAGGAAACCCTTGAGGAACGCTGTTTTGACATCCATCTGCCAAATTTCATAGTCGAAATAAGCAGCTATTGCCAACATGATTCTGTCAGACTTAAGCATCACTACAGGTGACAAGCTCTCATCGTAGTCAACTCCTTGAACTTGTGAAAAACCCTTTGCCACAAGTCGAGCTTTATAGACGGTGACATTACCGTCCACGTCTGTCTTCTTCTTAAAGATCCATTTGTTCTGAATGGCCTTTCGCCCTTCAGGTAATACTTCCAAAGTCCATACTTTGTTTTAATACATGGATCCCATCTCGGATTTCATGGCCTCTAACCATTTCTCGGAATCCGGGCCCATCAGTGCTCCTTCATAACTCGTAGGTTCATTGCTGTCCAACAACATGACCTCCAAGACAGGGTTGTCGTACCACTCAGGAGTAGTATGCGGCCTTGTCGACCTGCGAGGTTCAATAGTAGCTTGATCCGAAGCTTCGTGATCATCATCATTAACTTCCTCTTCTACCGTCGTAGTTTCCATAGAAACATCTTTCTGCACTGCGCTACTTTCTGGTTGAAGTAACGGTTCAATAACCTCATCAAGCTCTATTTTCCTCCCACTCAATTCTTTCGAGAGAAACTCTTTCACAAGAAATGTTCCGTTCTTAGCGACAAACACTTTGCCCTCGGATCTGAGATAGAAGGTATACCCGACTATCTCTTTCGGATATCCTATGAAGACGCATTTTTCCGCTTTGGGTTCCAGCTTTTCAGGCTGAAGCTTTTTGACATAAGAATCACATCCCCAAACTTTAAGAAACGACAACTTTGGCCTGTTGCCAAACCACAGTTCATATGGTGTCGTCTCAACGGATTTCGATGGTTCCCTATTTAAAGTGAATGCAGCTATCTCTAATGCATAACCCCAAAACGATAGTGGCAAATCAGCAAGAGACATCATAGAACGCACCATATCTAATAAGGTTCGATTACGACGTTCGGACACACCATTACGCCATGGTGTTCCGGGCGGTGTCAACTATGAAACAATTCCACACTGTCTTAAGTGACTGTCAAACTCATAACTAAGATATTCACCTCCTCGATTAGATCGCAGGAACTTAATCTTCTTGTTACGATGATTTTCAACTTCACTCTAAAATTGCTTGAACTTTTCAAATGTTTCAGACTTGTGTTTCATTAAGTAAATATACCCATATCTACTTTAAGTCATTAGTGAAGGTGAGAAAATAAAGATATCCACCACGCGCTGTAACATTCATTGGACCGCACACATCAGTATGTATGATTTCCAACAAGTCACTTGCCTGTTCCATTGTTCCAAAGAACGGTGTTTTAGTCATCTTGCCCATGAGGCATGGTTCACATGTGTCAAGTGATTCAAAATCAAGTGACTCCAAAAGCCCATCAACATGGAGCTTCCTCATGAATTTTACACCAATATGACATGAACGGCAGTGTCACAAGAAAGTGGTAATATCATTATCAACTCTACATCTTTTGGCATCAATGTTATGAACATGTGTGTCATCACCATCAAGATTCAATAAGAATAAACCCCTAACATTGGGTGCATGACCATAAAAGATATTACCCATATAAATAGAACAACCTTTATTCTCTGATTTAAATGAGTAACCATCTCACAATAAACAAGATCCAGATATAATGTCCATGCTTAACGCAGGCACTAAATAACAATTATTCAGGTTCATCACTAATCCCGATGGTAATCGAAGAGAGAGCGTGCCGACGGCGATCACATCAACATTGGAACCATTTCCCACGCTCATCGTCACTTCGTCCTTTGCTAGCTTTCGTTTATTCCGTAGCTCCTAATTTGAGTTGCAAATGTGAGCAACCGAACCGGTATCAAATACACAGGCACTACTACGAGAGCTAGTAAGGTACACATCAATAACATGTATATCATATGTACCTTGTTTGTCGTTGGCCGCCTTCTTGTCAGCCAGGTACTTGGGGTAGTTCCGCTTCCAGTGACCAGTTCCCTTGCAATGAAAGCACTCAGTTTCTGGCTTGGGTCCATGCTTGGGCTTCTTTATAGGAGTAGCAACTGTTTTGCCATCATTGTTGGTTTTACCCTTCTTGCCCTTGCCGTTGACCTTGCCATTTTACTTGAAACTAGTGGTTTTATTGACCATCAACACATGATGTCCTTTCTGGATTTTAGACTCAGCGACCTTTAGCATCGCAAACAGCTCGGCGACTGACTTGTTCATCCCGTACATGTTATAGTTCATCACAAAGCTCTTGTAACTAGGTGTCAGTGATTGAAGAACTCTGTCAGTGATCGCCTCTGGTGGAAGGGCAGTTCCCAACTCCGCTAGAAGAGTTGAATACTCAGACATTCTGAGTATATGTTCACTGATAGACCCGTTCTCCTCCATGTTGCAAGCATAGAACTTATCGGAGGTTTCATACCTCTCGATCTGGGCGTTCTTTTGAAAGATAAACTTCAACTCCTGGAACATCTCATATGCTCCATGACGTTCAAAATGTATTTGAAGTCCCGGTTCTAAGACATACAATATCGCACACTGAACTATTGATTAATCTCTAGTACGTGCCTCCCAAGCGTTCTTAACATCTTCGGAGGTCATGTCTTGTGGTTGGTCACCAAGCGGTGCATCAAGGACATATGATTTCTGGGAAGCCGTGAGGATAATCCTCAGATTACGGGCCTAGTCAACAAAGTTACTTCCATCATCTTTCAACTTAGCTTTCTCTAGGAACGCATTAAAATTCAGGGGTGCTACTGCGTGAGCCATTGATCTACAACACAAATATGCAAAGTTTACTTAGACTATTGTTCAAGATAATGAGTTTAGTTACTCAAATTACTAAAGCTCCCACTCAAATTGACATCCCTCAGGTCATCTGGGTGTCACATGATCCAAATCCACCAACTCAGGTCCGATCATCACGTGAGTTGAGGTGGCTTCAATGGTGAACATCATTATGTTGATCATATCTACTATATGACTCATGTTCGACCTTTCGGTCTCTTGTGTTCCGAGGCCATGTCTGTACATGCGAGGCTCATCAAGTTTAACCCGAGTGTTCTACACGTGCAACACTGGCTTGTACCCGTTGTATGTGAACGTAGAGTCTATCACACCCAATCATCACGTGGTGTCTCAACACGACAAACTTTCGCAACGGTGCACACTCGGAGAGAACACAATTCATCTTGAAATTTAAGTGAGGATCACCTTATAATGCTACCGTCATCCTAAACAAAACAAGGTGCATAAAAGGATTAACATCACATGCAATTCATAAGTGACATGATATGGCCACGAACTTGTGCTTTTGATCTCCATCTAGAAAGCACCAGCATGATCTGCATCGTCACCGGCATGACACCATGATCTTCATCATCTTGATCTCCATCAACGTGTCGCCATCGGGGTTGTCGCGCCCAACATGCATCTACTACTATTTCTACCGTTTAGCGATAAAGTAAAGCATTACATGGCGCTTAATGATTGACACGCGGGTCATACAATAATTAAAGACAACCCTATGGCTCCTGCCGGTTGCCATACTCATCGACATGCAAGTCGTGATAATCTATACATGACATGATCATCTCATACATCACATACATCACATCATGTAATTGGCCATATCACATCACAACATACCCTGCAAAAACAAGTTAGACGTCCTCTAATTGTTGTTGCATGTTTTACATGGCTGCTACGGGTATCTAGCAAGAACAATTCTCATCTACGCAAAAACCACAACGGCGATACACTAGTTGCTTTTCAACCTTCTCAAGGACCGCCTTTCTCGAATCCGATCCAACTAAAGGAGAGAAACTGGCACCCGCAAGCCATCTATGCAACAAGTTGCGGTCGAGGGAACCGGTCTCTCGTAAGCATACGAGTAATGTTGGTCCGGACCGCTTCATCTCACAATACCGCTGAACGAAAATTCGACCAAGGGAGGAAGCAATCTAAGCATCAATGCCCACAAACCTTTTGTGTTCTACTCGAGATCTCATCTATACATAGACCTAGCTCATGCTGCCACTGTTGGGGAACATTGCATGGGAAACAAAAAAAATCCGACGCACACACAGATCTATCCATGGTGATGAGCATCTATGAGAGGGAGAGTGGATCTACGTACCCTTGTAGATCGCTAAGCGGGAAGCGTTAAGAAACGTGGTTGGTGTAGTCGAACATCTTCACGATCCAAATCACCGTGCGTCCCGCGATCCAATCATGATTCGTCCCGCGAACTTGATCACGATCCGTCCCACAAACTTGATCACGATCCTTCCGATCTAGCGCCGAACGGACGGCACCTCCGCGTTCAGCACACGTACAGCTTGATGACGATCTCCACCGTATTGATCTAGCAAGCGGGAGCAGAGAGGAACAAGAGTTCTCCAGCAGCATGACGGTGCTCCGGCGATGGTGGTGGAGCTATTCCGGCAGGGCTTCGCCTAAGCACTGTAGAAATCCGATCTAGAGGAGAAACTCTGCACTAGAGCGTAGGGTTGCACGTGGCTGATAATCAAGCGCAAAACCCCTAAAACCCTCTAGTATATATAGGAGGAGAGTAGGAGAGGAGGCAGCCTTGGCATCCAAGCCAATCTGGTTTGGCCGTACTAGGAGGGAGGAGTCCACCTCCTCAACTCCTAGTAGGATTAGGAGTCCTTCCTTATTTTGCCTTTTTTTGCCTTTTTTTGCCTTTTCCCACCTTTTTCCTTTTGGGTTTTTATTCAAAGCCGCATGGGCCTTGTGTGATACTTCTACAAGCACACTAAGGGCTGGTATTCACTCTCCCGCAGACCATGAAGCCTCTTGGGTCGAAATACCCCTCCCGGTGGTCTTCCGGTACACTACCGACACTCCCGGTACACTACCGATGAGCCCGAAACTTTTCTGGCGACCAAAACAGGACTTCCTATATATGAATCTTTACCTCTAGACCATTCCGGAGCTCCTCATAACTTCCAGGATCTCATTCGGGACTCCAAACAACATTCGGTCACCACCATAGATAACTCTATACTACCGAAACGTCACCAAACCTTAAGTGTGAAGACCCTGCGGGTTCGAGAACTATGTAGACATGACCGAGACACCTCTATGGTCAATAACCAATAGCAGGACCTGGATGCCCATATTGGTTCCTACATATTCTACGAAGATCTTTATTGGTCGAACCTCTATGTCAAGGATTTAGTTAATCTCGTATGATGTTCCCTTTGTTCTTCGGTATGTTACTTGCCCGAGATTCGATCGTCGGTATCTCCATACCTAGTTCAACCTCGTTATCGGCAAGTCTCTTTACTCATTCCGTAATACAAGATCCCGTGACTAACACTTAGAAATATTGCTTGCAAGGCTCATTGTGATCTTGTATTAGCGAGTGGGCCCTGAGATACCTCTCTGTCACACGGAGTAACAAATCCCAGTCTTGATCCATGCCAACTGAACAGACACCCTCGGAGATACCTGTAGAGCACATTTATAGTCACCCAGTTACGTTGCGACGTTTGATACACATGAGTTGCATGATCTCATGGTCATAGGAACATATACTTGACATGCAAAAAACAGTAGCAATAAACTGACACGATCATATGCTATGTTTGTAGTTTGGGTCTTGTCCATCACATCATTCTCCTAATGATGTGATCCCGTTATCAAATGACATCACATGTCAATGGCTAGGAAACCTTGACCATATTTGATCAACGAGCTAGTTCACTAGAGGCATACTAGGGACAAAGTGTTGTCTATTTACACACACATGTAATGTATTTCTAATTAATACAATTATAGCATGGACAATAAACGATTATCATGAACAAGGAAATATAATAATAAACACTTTATTTATTGCCTCTAGGGCATATTTTCAACAAAGATGAATGTTGCAATTTTTTTGTCATCAAAGATTGCTATACGAGATGTGATGACCTATTTTTTCACTTGTTGGAATTTATAGGCTTTGTGGTTTTGCACCTCCATGGAGTGATCATCGACGTCGGATCTGTTGGTCCCCGATCGTCCCTCTACTATTCGACTACTTCCTCTACAACCGAGGGTGAGATACGAATCCACCTTCACCTTCTATGCTTTTTTAATCATGTCACTAGATTTTCTTTTCACGTCAAGTCACGTAACCTAGGCGTCTCCCGTCCGAAATGGTTGCATCGATAAATATGCATTCAATTGCATATTTATCATCGCAACTCTTTCGGATTGTCCAGCATTTTCCACGGACAGCCCGAGGATGTGAAGATTGGGTGTGTTCCCCATGCCCTACCCCGTTTCGAGACAGGATCTCGGTGGCGCCTCCCCATTGTTCTCCGGAGCACATTCTCTCGGCTATTTGTCGAGACGTGTATCTGGAGAACACCGGGGAAGTGCTCCCGAAATTTTGTCTCGGAACGGGGTAGAGCATGGATAACGTACTCAATCTACACATCCTCGGGTGGGATTAGGACCGTCTTTACCTATTAGAAATGTAGGTTGATTCAGTGCCGTCAGTACAATAGAAAATAAATATTTGGTGTGATTAATTCAAATCAAATCTTAATTTTGTTGTGTGGCTCCCAATAAAGTAGAGAATGGCAGATAATCAGTGGATGTATAGTGGTTTTACCCGTGGCCCCTGTGGGAATCGAGTAACATCAGAGTGGATTGCCAAAATCGATGTGTTTTTGAGGGAGACATTCCATGGTCCAATGAGAATGATCCCACATTGCCCGTGTGCAAGATGTGGCAGACGTCACTGTAAAGGCAAGGACGAAATGACCTGGCACCTTTGCACGCACGGATATATGAAAAACTTTGACATGACGATAAACTTTGCCAACCGGGACCGTGGTAGAGAGGAGGTGATGCGTCAACGCATCGATGGTTATGTGGACGACGGGGTCAGAGACATGCTAGATGATGTCGTTGCTATAGAGGCTACACATGCGACACCTTCAAACAATGAACTAGAGGAGCCGGAGGAGCCGGGGGAGCCGGAGGCAACCACAAAGTCCTTCTTGGAGATCTTGGCTTCGTCAAAGAAGCCTCTTTATGCGGGTGCCAAACTCTCTCAGCTAGATGCCATCTTGCAACTAATGGCAGTTAAGGCTGAGTACGGCTGTAGCCAAGCTTGCATCAAAGCTTTTCTAGGAGTATGGGCTAACAGTCTTCCCGATGGTCATGAACTGCCGGAAAGCATGTACGCCACGAAGAAAATCATGAAGACACTCTCTATGGATTATGAGAAAATACATGTCTGTTTGAAGAATTGCCTTTTTTAGGCACGAGTATGCGGATGAAAAGTATTGTAGAAAGTGTGGTTCCTCTCGGTACCTTGAGGCGGTCGGCAAGGATGGTCAAAAGAGGCAGCTACGCATCCCCGCAAAGGTCCTTCGATATCTTGATTTCATAAAAAGACTACAACATCTTTTCATCACGGAGGAGTCTGCCAAAATGATGAAGTGGCACAAGCAAGGGAAAAGGTACCATCCAAACAAAATAATAGATCCATCGGGAGGTGAAGCATGGAAGTCATTCGATAAACAATACCCCGAGGAAGCAGACGAGGATGGGAATGTCGGAGTTGCAATAACAGGTGATGGGGTCAATCCATATGGTATGTCGTCCAATTCATACAATTGCTGGCCCGTGTTTGTTATTCCGCTCAATCTCCCTCCCGGTGTCCTAATGCAATGCGACACCATGTTCTTGTCGTTGATCATTCCAGGGCCCGAATACTCGGGGAAGAATTCGGGAGTGTTAATGCAGCCGCTGGTGGATGATTTGCACCATTCTTGGTACTTCCCGAGGTTGAGATACGACCGACATCTGCGAAAAAAAAATCTTGATGAAAGTTTGGTTGATGTATTGCATGCATGACTTTCCCGTCTATGCCCTATTCTGCGGATGGTGTACAAGTGGTAAGATGCCATGCCCAGTGTGCATGCAGGCTCTACGTTTTATTTGGCTGCAGAAGGGTCGCAAGTATGTAGCCTTTGACCAGCACCGCCAGTACCTCCCTCCAGACCATCCAGACAGGGAAGACAAGAAGAACTTCACGAAAGGTCGGGTTGTCCATGAAGTAAACGAGATTCCAACATTTTCGGGGGCAGATGTTCTTGCTCAGCTAAAATCTCTTAAGCCTGAAGTCAATGGGAAAGGCAAAGGCAAACACTTCGAGGGATATGCCGAGACACACAACTGGACTCACATTAGCCCCTTCACGATGCTTCCCTATTTCAAGGACCTCAAACTTCCTTATAACATCGATGTGATGCACGCCGAAAAGAATGTCGCAGAGTCCCTTTTTCGCACGATTCTCAACATTCCTGACAAGACAAAGGATAACGTTCAAGCTAGAGCCGATGAACAAAAAATTTGTGATAGACCACGTCAAAACATGCAACCTCCCATAGGCGGTCGAAGAAACTGGTTCAATCTAGAGGCTAACTTCGTCCTTAAACCGCCAGAAAAGAAGGAGGTACTTATGTGGCTCAAACACATTGTGAAGTTCACTGATGGTTATGCATCGAATATAAGTAATGGAGTCAATCTTTCAACGGGGAAAGTCAACGGGCTCAAGAGTCATGACTATCATGTATGGATTGAGCAGTTAATGTTGGTAATGGTTCGAGGCTATGTCCCTGAGCGTGTCTGGCGAGTGCTTGCGGAGCTAAGCCATTTCTTTCACACGATCTGTGCTAAAGAAGTATGTCCCGAGGTGATTGGACAATTGCATAAGAAGGCACCAGAGTTGATATGCAAGCTAGAGAAGACCTTTCCGCCAGGCTTCTTTACTCCAATGACACATCTCATTTTACACCTCGCGAAAGAGGTATTGTTGGGGGGCCTGTGCAGAATCGTTGGCAGTACGACCCTGAGAGATAGAACAAGTATCTCCGAAAGAAATGTGGAAACCAAGCTAAGATTGAAGCTTCCATAGCTGAGGCAGTTATCCTTGAGGAGGTGTCAAACCTCAGGACATCGTAATATCCATACCACGTTCCCAGCCTGCATTATAAGGTGCCTCGATACAATACAGAAGAGCCCAAGTATAAACCCAAGCTCGATCTATTCAGTGGGCAAGGCGCCAGGGCTGGGTGCTCAAAATTTTATAACATGCCAGAACAAGAGTGGGAGGACATCATGTTCTATGTGTTGCACAACATCAAGGAAGTTGAGGAGGAGTGGATGAGGTAATACCACCACACCATTCCTTTATGCCAGAACAAGAGCGGGAGGACATCATGTTTTTAGTACAGGCCTAAACACCGTTTTCCTTCTTTCAGCCAATTCATTTATGAGGAGTGGAAGGGAATGATTGATCCTACTCAGGCGGATGCACTTACTCTTCTTCGACATGGAAACTCTGGAAGGCAAAAATTTCTTGCTTGGTTCATGGCTAAAGTAATTTTTCACATTCCTCAAAATTGTAGGGAACTTACTCTTCTTCGACATGAACATTTTATTAGTTAACCAAACAATTTCAATTAAACTTGTAGGGAAAAGATCGGAACAGATCTATGGATGAAGAATTGAGATGGGTTTCCATGGGTTTTAACCCTTCGGTCATGACATGTGAAAAGTATGATGTGAATGGGTATCGATTCCATACAGAGGAGCACCAGAACAACCGGCTTGATCCCAAAACTATAAATACTGGAGTGTACACCCCAGGTCAAAATGGAGTTCAGTGTTACGGAAGGGTAGGAAAAATATACGAGCTTTCCTTCAGTCGTGGCCCCGAAACCCTAAGTCTTCCTGTGTTCAAATGCCGATGGTTCAATCTAGTAAAGGGGCTGAGACATACGCCTTCGTATGGTTTGGTCGAAGTTAAACCATCAACCGTCTACGCTGGAGCCGATCTCTTTATTGCGGCTACCCAAGCCACACAAGTTTATTTTCCGCCTTACCCATGCTAGAAAGAATACCTAAAAGGATGGGAAGTTGTATTCAAGGTGTCGCCACATAGTAAGTTACCGGACCCGAGCGATGACGATTATTACAACATTAACCCCATGACGTACGAGGGAGAGTTCTTTCAAGAGCAACCCGGTGATGGTGATGATGATGTGGTCAGAAGCGATTATGATGACTCCTTGGGTGATGATGATGTGGATCCAAACGATGACTTTGCACGTAATGATGGTGAGACCATTGTTAATGAAAAAGACATACTTATGCTAGAAAAGTTGTCAAATGAAGACAATGACGACGAGGAAGAGCCTCCACCTCCGTCCGACAATGAAGATGATATGTGTGATAGTGATACTGACAGTGATGATTCGTATGGGTCATAGCAGATGTACGTTTCATATCTTTTTACTATGGTTTATTAATATGCTTATTTATCAATGTCTTTTTTATACAGGTTTTTTCTTCCATATTTTAATACTAATTGTTTATTCTCATCTCAATGCAGGTTTGATAAGCATGGGCAAGGGCAAGGCCGATGGCACGGGTTTACTAAGCAAACTCAAATCGATTACTAGTCGGAGTGGTCGAGCCCGTAATATTCCGTCTCGACTACTTGAGGATGACTCCTCACAGGGAGGTCAAGGGAGAGGTGCCCCTAGAGGTGGAGGTGGTGCGAGGAGAGTCCCTAGAGGTGGAGGGGGTGTGGGGAGAGGCCCTAGAGGTGGTGGGGGTGGTCGGGGCCAGAAACAACGCTCCCTCACCGACTTAGGGGTGCCTTTTACAAGGCCCTCTTGTAGTGAGGTACCCTCCTCTAGTGAGGTACCCTCTACTGAGGAGGAAAAGTTTCGCGAGGAGGTTGAGGAGGAGGAGGAGGAGGAGGAGGAGGAGTTTGGGGAGGGGGAGGAGGTTGGTGGTTGCAGGGAGGAGGAGGAGGTTGGTGGTGGCAGGGAGGGGGAGGAGGAGGTTGGTGGTGGCAGGGAGGGGGAGGGGGCTGGCAACAACAAGGGGCGGTTGCGTGGTCGAGCAAGACTCCCCCTCCCGAACCTGATACGGAGGAGCAGAAGTGGATCATTAGCCAAAGGGGAAAGAGTAAGTGCCTCTTAATCATATTTTAATTCTTTTGCTTGTAAACATGCTCATATTTTCTATCTTCTGTAGGGGCTGGGAGGTTCCTCCAAAAGCCCGTGTTCCCAACGGTATCATCACTATCTTGCTGAAGGAATATTGGTCGGGGTTGTTTGTTCCGGACCCAGTCGAGCACCCTGAGCACTGGGTTTTGGCTATGACCTAGAACCACTACAAATTGGCTACCCATGCGGACTATCCGTCACATGCTAAGGTCGTGGAAACAAATTTTTGGGTAAGTTCTCTTCAGAAGCATGAGTCTTGAGTTTCGTCCATAGTTTTCCATCGAATGGTTTGATTCGTGGCTTCTTCCATTCTGTTTTCATGAATAACTGTAGAAATATTCTCGAGCTCTTGAGGAGAACAAGCCCATTGCCGAGAAGTTGTTTCAGAGAGCTGCAAAGAAGTAGGCCCGCCAGATCCAGTACGGTGCGCTAGGTGGCCATCTCGCAATATTATTACAACTATCGTAATATGAAGATGCCCAAGGATTTCGCGCGGGAGGAGAAGCTTACCTTGACTAAGGAGCAATACATGTTGATAAGTATATCAGACTTTTCATTCCAATGTTTGTGTTAAATTTCATTGTTTCGGGTCAACATGCCACTATGCTTTCATTATGTAGGCGTGTCTTGGTTGGTTTTATGGAAAAAGGGAATCATGGGAGGCATTGGTTGATACATGGATCGGTGATGATGAAAAGTGGGCTGCTAAAAGCATCCAAAACAAGGCTAATCGAGGAAATGACGGAACACATAGTAAGGGAAACCGGAACCATTGGGGCCACAAGAAAGTTCATATATATATGTACATGAAACATTTTTCTTCTTCTATGTATGACTAACCTCTGTTTGGTGCTGCTTGCTAGTGCAGAGAGAAACTGAAGCGACCGCTCTCAAACATGGAGCATGGGAGCTAGCCCATGTGCGGACTAAGCCCAAGGAAGGCAAGGGCAAGTACTAAGGCAACTCTGGCGAGCACCTTGAAACCTACAAGAAGGTGTATAATATCTACAATCCTGACACACCTGACCCCATAAAAGAGGCTATGGACGATAGGGCGCTGGTCGGCATAGGGCCGAAGAGTCATGGTCGACAGTGAGTTTTGGATGCCGTGGTCACTCCTTCTATGTCCTACACACAGCTACGAGTTACCAACCCAAGTCTGAGCCCGCACCCGAGGGCGACAAGTGCACACTTAATGTCCCTCCTAGCCCATCAACACTGTGTAAGAATTTTATTTTCCACATCACACTACTAGGAAAAGGGCTATAGATAATATAGACACTAATGGCGCACCAGTCATGTGATGCGCCACTACTATATAGCAGTGGCGCACCATGTTCTGGTGCGCCATTAGTGTGATGGGCACTAATGGCGCACCACACACTCGGTGCGCCACTACTAACAAACTTTTTTTGTTATTTTTCCAAAAGTACTAATGGCGCACCAGGGCAGAGTGCGCCATTAGTAGTTCAACTAGTAATGGCGCACCACTAACACAGTGCGCCACTACTATATATTTTTTTTGTTGCAAAACTACTAATGGCGCACCTCTAGCTGGTGCGCCATTAGTAACCAGGGTTACTAATGACGCATTTGTAGGTGGTGCGCTATTAGTAACCTAGGACCAGCTAGATATTTTGGACAGCCACCTACCACACTCACTTTCCCCACTTTCATTCTCTCCACCTCCTCCTCCAAGCTTGTCTCGGGTGCCTCCTCCTCCTCACCTCATTTGCATCATAGATTCACCCAAATTAAGTGGTTAAATTACCTTTTTTTGATAGGTAAGTAAGGGGAAAGATTTTATGTTGTAGATCTACTTTTTTCTCCCTCCAACAACGTGCACATGCACTTTTTATGGCCTAGCTAGATCTTCGTATGTTTTTGGTGTTGCATATGTTTGTGGTGTTGCATATATGTTTGTGTTTGCAGGTACCGGTATTTGAAATGCAATAGTTGCCAATATTTTGCTGGAATGTTGATTCATTTCCGTTTCGGCGAGAATTTGGCACTATGCATTCTTTTTGGTCCTATTTTTAGGCAAAGTCATGCCAAATTTTTTCTTGGTTCTAAAATATCGTTTTGCTCTACCCCGCAGGCGACCATGGTCTGCAAGATGACCATGGGTAATAGGTTTTTGAGCTCCGCGAAGGCCGAGATGCTTCAAAATAACGAGACGGAGATAAGATGTCCGTGTCGAAGATGCAAGCTAAGGAGCCTTATGGACCCGGATTCCGTACAGGTGCGGGACCACCTGCTCTTGCGTGGTTTCATGGATGGCTATCGGTGGCAAGGTGATGAAGATGATTATGAAGTCGTCCATGGGTGTCGGGCAAGAAATGAGGAAGGGCATGATCAAGACAACCGCGGAGAGGGCGGGCGAGAAGACGAAGAATCTCCAGGACATGACCACGAAGTAGATGCAGTACACGGTCATCATGTAGAAGATGCCGGACATGATGATGAGGAAGATGTCGGAGCAGACGAAGGGCATGATCATGAAGATGAAGATGCCGGAGCAGACGACGATGGACCATCGATGGGCTGGGTGCAGGACCCTCATATTCAAGAGCTGCTTCTCAAGCAGACGGATAATGAAAGAGCTGCCGCCCGAGAGAAAGCCAAGCTGGATCAACTGGAGATAGACGCGGTTACTCCATTGTATGAAGGATGCAGGCCCAAGGATACCCGCCTGAAAGTAACGCTCATGGCTCTGGAGATGAAGGTAAAACACAAAATGACCGACGCATGCTTCGACGAGAACATGTCATTCTGGCACGAACGTCTTCCCAAGGGGAACAAGTGCCCGACCAGTTTCGAGGAGGCGAAGAAAATCGTGTGTCCTCTGGATTTACCGCACGTGAAATATCATGCGTGCATGAACAATTGCATCATTTATCGGGACGAGCACGCGGAGTCTATCGTATGTCCGGTGTGCGGCGTCACTCGATACAAGAAGAGGAAGAAAGCTCCTCGAAAAGTGGTGTGGTACTTTCCGATCACTCCTCGTCTGCAGCGGTATTTCGCGGACCCTAAGGTAGCAAAGCTCCTGCGTTGGCACGTGGATAGGGAGGAGAAGAAGCGAGAAGATGACGCAAATGATCCGGAGATAAATAAGAAAGACAAGATGCTGAGTCACCCTAAGGATGCGAGCCAGTGTCAAGCATTGAACTTCGAACACCCAAAATTTGGGAACGATCCAAGGAACATCGTGCTGGGCGCGAGCACCGATGGAGTCAATTTGTTTGGCAGCCAGAGAAGTACATATAGCACCTGGCCTGTGTTTGTGTGGATGTACAACCTTCCCCCCTGGTTGTGCATGAAGAGGAAGTACATCAGCCCCAACACACTCAAGAAGGCGGTCTGTGAGCAGAACTCGATCCCATTATAGCAGAAGAAGAAGGGACGAAAAAGAAAGAATAACAAGGGCGGTGCAAGCCAGCCGGCACCGAGTACGATCCGTGCTCAAGACGGGCCACCTTCACCTAAGGATATCTCGAGGAGGGTGCATGTGGAGGGTAGGCCGATGCTATCGACTAATCTGCTCAATGCTGCAAACGGTGCTATGCGGAGTCTGCATGACAGTGTTCTTTCTTTGGAGAAGCGGCGTCTCTCCGACACTGATGTGGCATACCCGGTTTTCGTGGCCAAGGTGCCAGAGGGCAAGGGCTTTGTGGATAGCGCCATCGGGGGTATGATCGTCCTGCGGTTTGATGACATCTTCGCTATGTTTAACCTTCATCTGCTGCACTACACCTTCGTTCGGCTATTTTCGCTGAGTATGGAGATGCAGATCATTAGAGACAAGACCCCAGAGATCGTGATAGTCGACCCCTTCTACATGCGTGCCAAGATCTTGGGCAGTGCTGGGGACCGGCAAGTCGCGAGTTCACACCTCGAAGGTATCATTCTGGCAAACCCAGATAAGGATAACTTCCTCGTGCCTTACTTTCCCGAGTAAGTCATCCCCTCACCGCCCCGTAACATATGATTTCTTAGATTTCGATCGTTCTTTTTTTTAACATTCCATGTTTTGTGCAGTGACACACATTGCACACTCATCCTCTTAAGCCCGAAATATTCCATGGCCACGTATTTCGACTCGGACCGTCAGTCGAAGAAAGACTACACAAATATCAAGAAAGTTCTTGATGATGTTCTCCCCGGCTACGCCAGATCTGGAGGCACCTTCAGCAGGGCAATTCGTAGGTACGGCAAGCACGTGTTCACCCACAATACGACGTTCCCCTGCGTCAAGCAGCCGCTTGGCGGTCAGAAGGATGCCTACTACGCCCTCCATCACATGCGGGCGATCGTACGGGACCAGCATCACCTTCTGCTACCAAATAATCTCAAAGATTGGGCCACACGCTTGTCGGCAATCCAGGACGCGGACATCAGACAAGAATTCTATCGCATCCACTTGGAGTTTGCGGAAATCATCCATCAAGATGTCCTTCGTACCTCAGGGTAGTTCTACCTCAGATATCAATCGTCCAACAATGAGATAGAAACAACGCTACAAATGCAGGCTGAAAACGCCCGCGGTTTCATGACCATCACTAAAGACGGCGGCTTCATCCACGCTCCGGTCCCTGAGTCGAGTCGAAAGTAGTGATGCTATGTAGTTCTGAAATGTCGATTGGCTCATGTTGTAATATTAAACTTTAATGAACTTGTATGTCTTTTTGGTTTGGACAGTCGTTTAACTTATATGTAATCGATGCTATTTATTAGTAGGACCATGAATCGTGCTATTAATGTGTTGCTTTTCTCTTCCGATCCTTTTGTTGCATACTTATATATTGCTTATGTATTGTCTGTGAATTGCTACCAACGTTTTGTTTGGCTAGTGCATAGAGATGCCGTATGTCGTGTACAAGAGTAAGGTTCCCGGAGTCTACGACGACTGGGAGGAGTGTCGGAGACAGGTTCACCGTTTCAGCGGTAACAGTTACAAAGGATACACCACTAGGGCGGAGGCGGAAGCTAGATACGTGTGCTATCTAGCGGGAGAGAGGAGGGAGCGTTGGAGGAACCGGATGAAGACCAGTTTCATCGCGATGATGCTCATTGTGATGACCGCAACTCTCTTCTATGTGATGGTAGTTTAGATGATCGATATCGACTTGTAATGTGAAGACAAACTTGCTACTCGCGGTGTCGAGACTTGTAATCTTCTAACGTTGTTCGTTATTTTAAATTCGGAGACTAATATGATGAATTGTATTCCCAGACTAATCTTCTACCACGGCTACACTCCACATGGGCTAATGGTATTTTATGTGATCCCATATTCTCAGCTAGAGGACGATCGACCATTGTCACAGTTATGCGGTCAATCTGGACATCTGGCAACCGTGGCGATGATGGCCAAAAGTTGAATCCGGCTAAGTCGGTGAGGATGGCCCTAGAAGCATTGGTAATGCTGGATATACCAAATCAGCAGGCGCATGTCTTCCCAAGCCATGGATGGCCTCCCCCGGAGCAAGAATGGATCAAAATAAACACGGACGTAGCATCATTTATGATGAAGGAAAAAAGTGGAGCTTGCACGATCATCTAGTGCCTGGGTGTTTGGTGTAAACCGCACCCGGGTGTTACCGACTCCATGATAGAGGAAGTCCTATGCCTAAGAGATGGAGTTATATTGGCAAATCTACGCGGGTTTTCTCATGTGGTGATGGACACTGACAGTCTAGAGGTCGTTAACTTCTAAAACACTCGCCGCGATAGTTGTTCAATTGTGGCACCAATTCTTCTAAAAATTGATGAGCTATCTATTAGTTTCAATTCTTTTGTAATTCAACATGTATGTAGATCAGCCAACGGCCAAACTCACCTTTGTGCAAAACGTGCTTGCACGGTATCTAGCAATGAAGGCTAGCTTACAGAAACACCGAGCTTCCTGTGTTGTGTTCTGGGTGCAATGGATTTGCTCTAGTCCCCCTTTGAACCTCGTGCGATTGATTTGCTCTAGTTCCCTACATATTTTTCGTTTCGATGTGCTATCTGTACTGCATGCATATGCCAGTACATGATGCGTTCTACGTACGGAGCGGGCTAGCCTATAAATAATACACCTACAACGGTCGTGTGCATGGACCATTAAGTCCAGTTTGAACCGTGTGTTGCATTACAGTGCAAAAGTAGTTAATTAAATTACCCAAAGCAAATAGGGTGGGGTTAATCCCATGCCATACGTGTGTGCCGCACCCACTAAAACATCAATAATTAAGCAACTGAACAACCGACCTGCGTTATGGCAAATTAAATCACTCCATCGCTTCAATACACCCATCTATCATGCAACCCATAATGGCACCCAACAAGCCATCAATGTGCCATCAAGCGCAATGGGTGCACCGGCCCTTGCAGAGGATGACACACATCCCAACAATGTCGACATGACGAGGATTGAGGCAAACAGGAGATGATTAATTACAGGTGTGCGTGTACGCTCCTAGGGCAAAGAAACCAAAGACCAACTCATCATATAATGTTTTGGATGGTCTAACCTGATCTCTGTCTGTGCATAACCCATCTTCAGTCCTCGCTCTGTCTCTCCGCAGGGGACGGCTCGAGGGAGATCTATAGTGCGAGAATCTAGCTAGTGCGCATTTTCAAATGATGTCTACCCGACACCGAGAGCAATTATGCCATTGCCTGGGACTGTCACGTGGGCCTTGTCTTATTCATACGGAAAATACACTAGTAGAAAACGGGACATCGGTTCGGGCCGGCCAGCCCATTAATCCCGGTTCAGTTATGAACCAGGACTAATGGGAACAACAGTCCCGGTTCGGGAGGCCAGGGGGCCGGGCGGGCCACGTGGAGCATTGGTCCCGGTTCATAGGACATCTTTGGTCCCGGTTCCATACACGAACCGGGACCAATGAGCCTCGCTCCTGGCTCATAACCATTGGTCCTGGTTCGTGGCTAGAACCTGGACCAAAGGGGGTGAGCGTTTGCCTGGTGCGAGCCCCTTTAGTCCCGGTTGGTGGTTCAAACTGGGACTAAAGGTTCGAACGGTTCGCATCCCACGACGTTTCGCGGTTCGAGGAAGAGGCAACTGTTCCGAGCGCTTCGCCCATTTCTATTCTCCTCTCTTCTTCTCCTCCATTCTCCTCTCTTCTTCTCCTCCATCCTCCTCTCTTCTTCACCATGAATCCAATCACTCGCTACGGGGAGGTGCTCGCACATGGCACGAACAATCTCGATGTCGTCTACACGAATGACAGTGTCATGGTGCCACGTTTATTTCCCTTTTGCAGAAATGGCTTGAAGTGGCGGATGAGAAAGACAAGTTCACAGGGCTTGATCTCGAGTACACGGCCAAGCAAGAAGATGTTGCCGTCATCCAGCTATGTTTCAAGAAACATGTGATCATCTTCCAATGGGCAAGGTGAGTTTTGAGGGTTTTCTTTGATCAATTAATAATTTATAGATTATGATGAAAATTGCATAGGATAGTAATATGTTGCATTTTGAATCCTATTGGAAAGATCAATATTTCTTTGAAGTTTGTAGTGAATAACAATTTTCCTTGTTGCAAAACGTGGGAGAACATATATGTCATATAGTTAATTTAGGGTTTCTTCATCAATTCATAGGATATGAAAATTGCATATATATATATATATATATATATATATATATATATATATAGGATAAAGCAATATATATGTTCTATTTTGAATCCTATGGCAAAGATCAATTTCTCTTAAGTTGTAGTGAAATAATTTTCGATTTTTTAATGATATTAATTACTATTCACCGGGCTCAAATGAGCCCGGGAGCAAAAACTCTGCGTCTTCCTCTTTTGTTGCAGCGAAATAATTTAACATTTGTTCCATTTTAATTTGTTGATGTTGCAGTAGTGACAAACACTGCCCAGCACTTATGGACTTCCTACGCAGCGACATACATTTTACTAGCGTTGATGTAAGGAATGACAAGCTAAAGATGAGGCGCAGCTTCGGTATTGAGATACCAGCTGGCTGCCTTATTGATATCTAAGACATATTCAGGCTTCGGTATGAGAGGACTTCGATGGCTTCTATGGCAGTCGCCTTGATCGATGACTATTACGGAGATATGAAGACCAAATTTCCCCGGGCGCAGCACAAAGAGTGGGAGAGGACCCCACTTCAGCCTATGAACATTGAGTATGCAGCAAAAGATGCATACATTGCATATGAGTTGTACCGCAAGATTCGAACCGTGAACTATGAGCAGCGTCACCTCGCACCACCATCACCATGGGGCGAATATTCTTCTGATTCAGACTAGATAGTAGTGTTCGTTTGGACGAGTACTTTCTGTAATGGATATCTGAACTATTATGTATTACATATCTCTCAAGCTATTATATATTTGTAGTGCTTTTCAAGTCAGATTTTTCTTAAATTCCGATTGTGGCCAAGAACAATATGCAACAAAAAAGTGGGTTGTCATCGTTGTCAACAAGCACGCACACACCATGCCAACTTTTAACCTTTTCAGAGTTCATTTGAAGTGCTTTTTAATTTTAGGGTCATTTAGCTCAAAAAAAGTAAATGCAAGAAAAATATCAAATGAAGTAAGAAAGGGTTGAAAAATGATGATGTGGCTTTGAATGGTGAATTTTGAACACGCGAAAAGCCTCGAGTTCAAATAAGTTCAAGAAAATGAAATGCCTTTTGTTACCGATGAGTTTCCGTCCGAAACTTCGATACTTCGAAAGAGATTGACCGTTTTGTACATGAAGTGCATCATGCTTTTACTGTAACCCTCCCAACTTTTTAGCACATGCTATGTAGGTGAAATTTTGATACCATGCCAACTTTCAACCTTTTCAGACTTCATTTGAAGTGCTTTTCAATTTCAGGGTCATTTAGCTCAAAAAAATCAGTAAATGCATGAAAAATATCAAATGAAGCAGAAAGGGTTGAAAATTTATGATGTGGCTTTGAGTGGTGCATTTTGAACACACAAAAAGCTTGTAGTTCAAATAAATTCGAGAAAATGAAATGCATTTTCTAACCGATGAGTTTCTGTCTGAAACCCCGAAACTTTGAAAGAGTCTGTCCGTTTTGTACGCGAAGTGCATACTGCTTTTGCCGTAACCCTCTCAAATTTTTAGCACATGCTATGTGGGTGAAATGATGATACCATGCCAACTTTCAACCTTTTCAGAGTTCATTTGAAGTGCTTTTCAATTTCAGGGTCATTTAGCTCAAAAAAACAGTAAATGCATGAAAAATATCAAATGAAGTTAGAAAGGGTTGAAAATTGATGATGTGGCTTTGAATAGTGCATTTTGAACATTCAAAAAGCCTGGAGTTCAAATAAGTTCAAGAAAATGAAATGTCTTTTCTAACTGACGAGTTTCTATCCGAAACCCCGATACTTCGAAAGAGTATGTCCGTTTTGTACGCGAAGTGCATCCTGCTTTTGCCGTAAACTTCTCAACTTTTTAGCACATGCTATGTGGGTGAAATGTTGATACCGTGCCAACTTTCAACCTTTTCAGACTTCATTTGAAGTGCTTTTCAATTTCAGGGTCATTTAGCTCAAAAACAGTAAATGCATGAAAAATATCAAATGAAGTCAGAAAGGGTTAAAAATTGATGATGTGGCTTTGAATGGTGTATTTTGAACACACAAAAATCCTGGAGTTCAAATAAGTTCATGAAAATGAAATGCCTTTTCTAACCGATGAGTTTCCGTCCGAAACCCCGATACCTCGAAAGAGTTTGTCCGTTTTGTACGCGAAGTGCATCATGCTTTTGCCGTAACCCTCTCAAATTTTTATCACATGCTATGTGGGTGAAATGATGATACCATGCCAACTTTCAACCTTTTCAGAGTTTATTTGAAGTGCTTATCAATTTCAGGGTCATTTAGCTCAAAAAATACAATAAATGCATGATAAATATCAAATGAAGTCAGAAAGGGTTGAAAAATTGATGATGTGGCTTAGAATGGTATATTTTGAACACACGAAAAGCCTGAAGTTCAGATAAGTTCAAGAAAATGAAATGTCTTTTGTAACCGATGAGTTTCCGTCCGAAAACCCGATACTTCGAAAGAAACTGTCCGTTTTGTACACGATACTTCGAAAGAAACTTGATATTATACACAATTAATGCAACTAAAATTATCAAAGTTATTTTTGTTAAAATATTTAATAGCAAAAAAAATATTCATGAAGTATTTTTGTTAACAACTTTTATTATGCAAAGAAATAACATAAAAAATAGTAAAAGGGAAAATAGATGCGTTTACACTGAAATTCAGCCTAAATTCAAAGTACTAGTTAGGCACCTAACTAGCCTTTTGAATTTAGGCCGAATTTCAGTATCAACGCATCTATTATCATTATCAGAGGAGCTTAACGTAACAGCCGCGGTGGGGCTTATAAGCTGGTTCGGGCAACCTTCGCTTGGTGAGGTGGGACTAAACTCCCATCACACCGCTGTGCAAGGCCATTGGTCCCCGTTGGTGGCCCCAACCGGGACCAATGCCACCCTTTCGTCCCGGTTTGTGCCACCAACCGGGACCAAAGGGCTTGTTTCCCACCCTTTGGGCTGCTGAAAACAGGGCTTTGGTCCCGGTTGGTGGCAACAACCGGGACCAAAGGTCCCTGTTTCGCGCCCTTTGGGCGGCAGAAAATAGGGCATTTGTCCCGGTTGGTGCGACAAACCAGGACTAAAGGTAGCATTTGTCCCGGTTGGGGCCACCAACCAGGACCAATGCTCCTTCTATATGACAAGCACTTAGCAAAATTCGCAGTTTTCATTCCACTTCGCCCTCGTCGTCGCCCCGAACCCGCCGTCGCCGTTCCCGTCCCCATCGTCGCCCCTGTCGCCGCCCTCGTCACCACCCCGTCGGCTCCCTCGTCGCCCCGTCGCCTCCCTCGCCTCCCCCGCCGCCCCGTTGCCTCCCCCGCCGTCCCCGTCGCCGCCCCCGTCGCTTCCCCCGCCACCCCCGTCGCCGCCCCGTCGCCGTTGCCGCCCCGCCTCAGTCATCGCCCCGTTGCCGCCCCTGCTGTGAGCCGCCGCCGCCGCGGCTCGTTGCAATTTTTTAAACATATGTTAATTTTTATGCTTTTTTAGTATGTGTATGCATGTTAGATTAGTATGTTTATGTTAGCTAGATTAGTATGTGTATGTTAGATTAGTATGTTTATGCTTTTTTTAGTATGTTTATGTTAACTAGATTAGTATGTGTATGTTAGATTAGTATGTTTATGCTTTTTTTAAAGTAGATTAATATGTTTATGTTAGATTAATTGTGTATGTTGATTTTGAGTTTTATGAAAAATTAGTCGACGATGCCCGGCCCGCATCCTCGTTGTCGAGTAGTCCGCGAGAGCCTGCCTGATAGGCGCCATGTCTGGGACTGGGCTCCGCTGGGCTGGCACTGGGAGGTGCTACCTTCCCGGGCTCGGAGGTTGGTGAGGAATATAGGTATCGTCGTCGACCCGGACCTTCTGTGGTGGCGGTCACGCGGGCCACTTTCGGTGCGGAGGGAGCCGACAGTCGCGGAGGTGGTACGTCGCCGTGTCAAGGAGGAGGATGAGCACGTCCGTCGCTACATGGCAGAGTTGGACGCCCGGTTTGACAATACCTGGCAGATCCTTCAGGGATCTCACTTGAGTTATGATCACGCGATGGTTCCTTATCTTTGGGTGTCCAGCGCCGGCGACTCAGAGACCGCTAGTGAACTGAGTTCATCGTCCTCCATTTTGGATTCTAGGATATTCGATCTGTATTAGTGATATTATATTCGAGGTCATTATAAATATTAATGTATTAGTGATATTTTATCGGTATAATGCGTGTGTGACTTTCAGTCCGTTGTTGCTCCTTGTGTGACTTTCATGTGTGTTCTTGATGGAGGAAGGAATCCCGACTGTTGTCGTGGGGGGCGCTTCCTCTTTCTTCTCTTCCTCGTGATATACTCATCGATATATTACGCAAGAAGAGAAGAGGGGAGGCGTTCATCACGGACGGTCGAACTATTACTATGAGAGAGTGTCCACCAACATATATACACCATCATATCAATGTGAGAGAGTGCGCACCAACGCACCATGAGATATGAGAGTTATTTAAGGAAATCCTCGACGGACCGAAAGTCACACATGCATTAATTAAGATCCAAAGCGTGTCGTAATTCTTGAACTGGATTATTCGGAATGATGTATTAGTGATATTATATTCAAGTTCATTATAAATGTATTTGTTATTTGCAAGTCATTTTAGTATTTTTTTCTATGTCATTGCTCGATATATGAAACGGGTTGACTTTAGGTCTGTTTTGGCTCATTGTGTGTCTTTCAGTGAGGGAGAGTGTCTTATATATATAGAGAGGAAGAATCCCGACTGTTGTCGTGGGGGTTGCTTTTCCTTCGTTTCCGTGTGCTAGACATTTTGGTGTAATGCACTCGGGGACGAATGGAGGAGCCATCATCACCGACGGTCGCAATATCAGAGGGAGTGCCCACCATATATGTGAGATGAGAGTTTAGGAAGGAAAGACTCGACGTACCTAAAGTCAACCCGTTGCATATTGAGTAATAGTGATCTGTGTGTTGATCAGTTTTCTCGTAGTTTCCTTCAATCGATTTTAAATATTTCAACTATGATCCCGTGCCGTAATTCTTGAATCATGAACACAGGAAATGTCGTCGTCATCAGATGATGATGGGATCCAAGGGTGTGAATTTTGTGGTGAAGATAAAGGTCTTTCTGACCAGACTTGGCTGCGAGACAGCAGGTTCTTCACCATGAAGTTTTATGAGGACTTTGATATTTCTACAGTACGCAACGATGACAACTCTTTTTTCGTAATTAAGCATGACTTCTGTTTCTTTCCTTCAACGCGTAAATTCTGTTTTATACAATTCGACTAATTCGTCCCCTGTCATGCAAGACGGTATTTCTTGGAGAGGCTCGTTTTCGAAGAGCACGAGAGTTTTGTGACGAGGACAGCCAACCTAAGGACTAAACATGGTCACACATTTCTCGTGAAAGTAATGAATGCACCTAATAATACAGAAATGGGGTGCTCAAATTGGGAAGGTTTTTGCAAGGCATATGGATTTCAGGAAGATATGAAAATAACCTTCGATCTTCGTCCCGAAGATCATATTGAAGGAAATATCGATATTTGGGTGGATGTCGACATGTTTCCTATTTTACCTCCATGTAATTTTGTCAACCATGTATATTTGTCAAGTAATTTGCATTATATATATATATATAAATATTAGGTGTTCATGCGTAATAAATTTGTTAATTTTTAATTTACAGCTTATTTCGTTTCTTCGAGTGAAATACAGAACATAATCGACACGACACACTACACTTATGGATCACATCTAACTTGGAAGGAGAAGGATGATCTTATCTACTTTGTTATTGGTGTCATAGCTGGTAGAGACATCTTCTTGCATAATTTGGGAACTGACCCAAATTATACATTGTACATGACACTAGTGCATAGGTTGAGGGCGGATGACATTCGCCAAAATATCTTGGTACGAGTTGCTAATTAAGTACACCAGTACTGTTGCGTAAATGGTATTGATTACATTGCTAACTAGGCTACTATATATTATATTCTTCAACAGAATTACCAAATGAAGTTATGCCACCATTGATGCAACCCGAAGGTAGTATGACAATAAAAAGCCCCTTCCATCCCGAGTTATCTTTTGCATACTCGATTGAGCGCAAACCACCAAGAAGGCTCCAAATTGAAGCATGGGGACAAATAAAGAAGGATCGCAAGCCACAAGTTGGAGACCGTTGGATCTCTTTGCTTCATCATGGAGACATTGGTGTGATTCTTTTTTATGCCATTTTACCTAAGAGGGAGGAGTAGGTCCTATGAGGGAGGACTATGTCATTTTATCTTTTTTGTTTTGTTTTATGAGACTTTAACTTTGTATGCTTAAGATGATGATGAGCTGTTAGATCTTGTATAATTAATGGTTTTTCGTCATTTGCTTACTAGCTAGCGTCGAGTTCTCTATATGTATAGTAGCTAGCGTCGACCAAGCACAGAAAAAGAGAGATCACTTCTCTTTATTAGCTAACTAACACAATATAAAACCCCTAAATTAACCCTTCAAACCCCCCTAACCCCCCCCCCTTTCAAAAAAAACAGCTCCTGTCAAATGCTGACGCGTGGATGCCTTTTGGTCCCGGTTGGTGTTACAAACCGGGACTAAAGGTCCTGCTGCCTGGGCTCCCGTAGCAGTCATGTGGAGCCCTTTTGGTCCCGGTTCGTAAGCAAACCGGGACTAAAGGTTTAGGGCTTTAGCCCCGACCCTTTAGTCCCGGTTCCAGAACCGGGACAAATGGGCCTCCGGAACCGGGACAAATGGACCGTTTTCTACTAGTGATAAATGCCGCCTGGTCTACTAGCGGGGTGTATACCAGGACGTATTCATGAATGCTCCTACATATCGTGTTACTTCCTCCTTTACAATTTAGAAGGTATGCACGTATATCTAGGTCACCAATTTGGCTCATATAAAATATATTATTTAACATTAAATTGTATCATTAGAAAATACAACATCTAAATTTTCTAATGATATATTTTTTGTAATATATGTCTCCTATTAAGTTGGTCAAATTGACGATCTAAATACACGTGCAAGATTTATAAACTAAGATGAAGAAAGTACATATTTGTGAATGGGCTATAATAAGTAACAATCACGATGTGCGGAAGGACGCCCGGTTTCATAGCGCGTGGCTGCATGTTCCAAAAATCATCGTCCATGGTGTGAAGGGCAAACTAAACAAAAATAGTGGTACGGAATTCCAATTCCACGTAACTGTTAGAAATATGCCCTAGAGGCAATAAATAAAGTGTTTATTATTATATTTCCTTGTTCATGCTAATCGTTTATTATCCATCCTATATTGTATTAATTGGAAAAACATTACATGTGTGGGTAAATAGACAACACTTTGTCCCTAGTATGCCTCTAGTGAACTAGCTCGTGTATCAAAGATGGTCAAGGTTTCCTAGCCATTGACATGTGATGTCATTTGATAATGGGATCACATCATTAGGAGAATGATGTGATGGACAAGACCCAAACTACAAACGTAGCATATGATCGTGTCAGTTTATTGCTACTGTTTTCTGCATGTCAAGTATATGTTCCTATGACCATGAGATCATGCAACTCACGGATACCGGAGGAGTGCCTTGTGTGTATCAAACGTCGCAACGTAACTGGGTGACTATAAAGGTGCTCTACAAGTATCTCCGAGGATGTCTGTTGAGTTGGCATGGATCAAGACTGAGATTTGTTACTCCGTGTGACGGAGAGGTATCTCAGGGCCCACTCGGTAATACAACATCACAATAAGCCTTGCAAGCAATGTGACTAAGTGTTAGTTGCGGGATCTTGTATTACGGAGCGAGTAAAGAGACTTGCCGATAACGACGTTGAACTAGGTATGAAGATACCGACGATCGAATCTCGGGCAAATAACATACCGAAGAACAAAGGGAACATCATACGGGATTAACTGGATCCTTGACATAGAGGTTCGACCGATAAAGATCTTCGTAGAATATGTAGGAAACGATATGGGCATCCAGGTCCCGCTATTGGTTATTGAACGTAGAAGTGTCTCGGTCATGTCTACATGGTTCTCGAACCCGCAGGGTCTGCACACTTAACGTTTGGTGATGTTTCGGTAGTATAGAGTTATGTATGGTGGTGACCGAAGGTTATTTGGAGTCCCATATGAGATCCCGGACATCACAAGGAGCTCCGGAATGGTTCGAAGGTAAAGATTGATATATAGGAAGTCCTATTTTGGTCGCCGGAAAATTTTCGGGCTCATCCGTAGTGTAGCGGGAGTGCCGGTAGTGTACCGGGAGACCATCTGGATGGGTATTTCTACCCAAGAGGCTACATGGGCTGTGGGAGGATGAATACCAGCCCCTAGTGGGCTGGTGGAAGTCCCACACAAGGCCCATGCAGTTGGTAAGAAAATCCCAAAAGGAAAAAGGTGGAAAAGGGCAAAAAAAGGCTAAATTAGGAAGGAGTCCTAATCCTACTAGGAGTGGAGGAGGAGGATTCGTCCCTCCTGGTTTGGCCGAACCTCCTTGGCTTGGAAGCCAAGGCTGCCTCCTCTCCTCCTCTCCTCCTATATATACTAGAGGGTTTTAGGGGTTTTGCACAAGATTTTCAGCCATGTGTAACCCTACCCTCTAGTCCATAGTTTCTCCTCTAGATCGGATTTCTACAGTGCTTAGGCGAAGCCCTACTAGAATAACTCCACCACCATCGCGGGAGCACCGTCACGCTGTCGGAGAACTCTTCTTCCTCTCCGCTCCTTCTTGCTGGATCAAGACGGCGGAGATCGTCATCAAGCTGTACGTGTGCTAAACGCGGAGGTGCTGTTCATTCGGCACTAGATCGGAAGGATCATGATCAACTTCGTGGGATGGTTCATGATCAAGTTCGCGGGACGGATCGGTATTGGATTGCAGGACGGATCGTGATTGGATCGCGGGAAGCACGGTGATTTGGATCGCGAAGACGTTCGACTACACCAACTACGTTTCTTAACACTTCCAGCTTAGCGATCTACAAGGGTACGTAGATCCACTCTCCCTCTCGTAGATGCTCATCACCATGGATATATCTGCGTGTGTGTAGGAAATTTTTTGTTTCCCATGCAACGTTCCCCAACAGTGGCATCATGAGCTAGGTCTATGTGTAGATGAGATCTCGAGTAGAACACAAAAGGTTTGTGGGCGTTGATGCTTAGATTGCTTCCTCCCTTGGTCGGATTTTGGTTCAGCGGTATTGTGAGATGAAGCGGCCCAGACCAACATTACTCGTACGCTTACGAGAGACCGGTTCCCTCGACTGCAACTTGTTGCATAGAGGGCTTGCGGGTGCCAGTTTCTCTCACTTTAGTTGGATCAGATTCGACAAAGGCGGTCCTTGAGAAGGTTGAAAAGCAACTAGTGTATCACCGTTGTGGTTTTTGCGTAGATGAGAATTGTTCTTTCTAGATACCTGTAGAAGCCACGTAAAACATGCAACAACAATTAGAGGACGTCTAACTTGTTTTTGTAGGGTATGTCGTGATGTGATATGGCCAATTACATGATGTGATATATGTGATGTATGAGATGATCATGTGATGTATAGATTATCACGACTTGCATGTCGATGAGTACGGCAACCGGTAGGAGCCATAGGGTTGTCTTTAATTATTGTATGACATGCGTGTCAATCATTAAGCGCTATGTAATGCTTTACTTTATCGCTAAACGGTAGCAATAGTAGTAGAAACATGTTGGGCGCGACAACGCCGATGGTGACACGTTGATGGAGATCAAGATGATGAAGATCATGGTGTCATGCCGGTGACAATGGAGATCATGTCGGTGGTTTCTAGATGGAGATCAAAAGCACAAGTTCATGGCCATATCATGTCACTTATGAATTGCATGTGATCTTAATCCTTTTATGCACCTTGTTTTGCTTAGGACGACAGTAGCATTATAAGGTGATCCCTCACTTAAATTTCAAGATGAATTGTGTTCTCCCCGAGTGTGCACCATTGCGAAAGTTTGTTGTGTTGAGACACCACGTGATGATCGGGTGTGATAGACTCTATGTTCACATACAACGGGTGCAAGCCAGTGTTGTATGTGCAGAACACTCGAGTTAAACTTGACGAGCCTAGCATGTACAGACATGGTCTCGGAACACAAGAGACCGAAAGATCGAACATGAGTCATATAGTAGATATGATCAACATAATGATGTTCACCATTGAAGCCACCTCAACCCACATGATGATCGGACTTGAGTTGGTGGATTTGGATCATGTGACACTCAGATGACTTGAGGGATGTCAATTTGAGTGGGAGCTTTAGTAATTTGATTAACTAAACTCATTATCTTGAATAATAATCTAAGTAAACTTTGCATATTTATTTTGTAGATCAATGGCTCGCGCAGTAGCACCCCTGAATTTTAATGCATTCCTAGAGAAAGCTAAGTTTAAAGATGATGGAAGTAACTTTGTTGACTGGGCCCGTAATCTCGGCTTTCCAGAAATCGTATGTCCTTGATGCACCGCTTGGTGACCAAACAGAAGACATGACCTCCGAAGACGTTAAGAACGCTTGGGAGGGATGTACTGGAGATTACTCAATAGTTCGGTGTGCAATATTGTATGGCTTAGAACCGGGACTTCAAAGACATTTTGAACGTCATGGAGCATATGAGATGTTCGAGGAGTTGAAGTTTATCTTTCAGAAGAATGCCCGGATCGAGAGGTATGAAACCTCCGATAAGTTCTATGCTTGCAAGATGGAGGAGAACAGGTCTATCAGTGAACATATACTCAGAATGTCTGGGTATTCAACTCGTCTAGCAAAGTTGGGAATTGCCCTTCCGCCAGAGGCGATCACTGACAGAGTTCTTCAATCACTGCCACCTAGTTTCAAGAGCTTTGTGATGAACTATAACATGCACGGGATGAACAAGTCAGTCGCCGAGCTGTTTGCGATGCTAAAAGTCGTTGAGTCTGAAATACAAAAAGAACAACAAGTGTTGATGGTTAATAAAACCACTAGTTTCAAGAAAAATGGCAAGGTCAAGGGCAAGGGCAAGAAGGGTAAAACCAAGAAGGATCGCAAAGCTGTTGCTACTCCTGTAAAGAAGCCCAAGCATGGACCCAAGCCAGAAACTGAGTGCTTTCATTGCAAGGGAACTGGTCACTGAAAGCGGAACTGCCCCAAGTACCTGGCTGACAAGAAGGCGGCCAACAACAAACAAGGTATATATGATATACATGTTATTGGTGTGTACCTTACTAGCTCTCGAAGTAGTGCCTGGGTATTTGATACCGGTTCGGTTGCTCACATTTGCAACTCAAAGCAGGAACTACGGAATAAACGAAGGCTGGCAAAGGACGAAGTGACGATGCGCATGGGAAATGGTTCCAAGGTTGATGTGATCGCCGTCGGCACGCTCTGTCTTCGATTACCATCGGGAGTAGTGATGAACCTGAATAATTGTTATTTAGTGCCTGCGTTAAGCATGAACATTATATCTGGATCTTGTTTATTGTGAGACGGTTACTCATTTAAATCAGAGAATAAAGGTTGTTCTATTTATATGAGTAATATCTTTTATGGTCATGCACCCAATGTTAGGGGTTTATTCATATTGAATCTTGATAGTGATGACACACATGTTCATAACATTGATGCCAAAAGATGTAGAGTTGATAATGATAGTACCACTTTCTTGTGGCACTGCCGTTTAGGTCATATTGGTGTAAAACGCATGAGAAAGCTCCATGCTGATGGAATTTTGGAGTCACTTGATTTTGAATCACTTGACACATGTGAACCATGCCTCATTGGCAAGATGACTAAAACACCGTTCTCTGGAACAATGGAACGGGCGAGTGACTTATTGGAAATCATACATACTGCTATGTGCGGTCCAATGAATGTTACAGCGCATGGTGGATATCGTTATTTTCTCACCTTCACTGATGACTTAAGTAGATATGGGTATATTTACTTGATGAAACACAGGTCTGAAATGTTTGAAAAGTTCAAGCAATTTCAGAGTGAAGTTGAGAATCATCTTAACAAGAAGATTAAATTCCTGTGATCTGATCGAGGAGGTGAATATTTGAGTTATGAGTTTGGCAGTCACTTAAGACAGTGTAGAATTCTTTCACAGTTGACACCGCCCGGAACACCACAGCGTAATGGTGTGTCCGAACGTCGTAATCGAACCTTATTAGATATGGTGCGTTCTATGATGTCTCTTGCTGATTTACCACTATCATTTTCGGGTTATGCATTAAAGACAACTGCATTCACTTTAAATAGGGCACCATCGAAATCCGTTGAGACGACGCCATATGAACTGTGGTTTGGCAAGAGGCCAAAGTTGTCGTTTCTTAAAGTTTGTGGATGTGATGCTTATGTCAAAAAGCTTCAGCCTGAAAAGCTAGAACCCAAAGCGGAAAAATGCGTCTTCATAGGATACCCGAAAGAGACAGTCGGGTATACCTTCTATCTCAGATCCGAAGGCAAAGTGTTTGTCGCTAAGAACGGAACATTTCTTGAGAAAGAGTTTTTCTCGAAAGAATTGAGTGGGAGGAAAATAGAGCTTAATGAGGTTATTGAGCCTTTACTTCAACCAGAAAGTAGCACAGCGCAGAAAGATGTTTCTGTGGAACCTATGATGGTAGAAGAGGAAGTTAATGATGATGATCATGAAGCTTCGGATCAAGATACTACTCCTAAGTGGTACGGCAACCCTGTCTTGGAGGTCATGTTGTTGGACAACAGTGAACCTACGAGCTATGGAGGAGAAGTGATGGGCCCGGATTCCGAGAAATGGTTAGAGGCCATGAAATCCGAGATGGGATCCATGTATGAAAACAATGTATGGACTTTAGAAGTATTACCTGAAGGGCGAAAGGCCATTCAGAACAAATGGATCTTTAAGAAGAAGACAGACGCAAACGGTAATGTCACCATCTATAAAGCTCGACTTGTGGCAAAGGGTTTTTCACAAGTTCAACGAGTTGACTACGATGAGACCTTCTCACCCGTAGCGATGCTTAAGTCTGTCAGAATCATGTTGGCATTAGCTGCTTATTTCGACTACAAAATTTGGCAGATGGATGTCAAAACAACGTTCCTCAACGGTTTTGTTAAGGAAGAGTTGTATATGACACAACCAGAAGGTTTTGTCGATCCAGAGAATGATGACAAAGTTTGCACACTCCAGCGATCCATTTATGGGCTGGTGCAAGCATCTCGGAGTTGGAATAAGCGTTTTGATGAGGTGATCAAAGCGTTTGAGTTTATACCAGTTTATGGAGAGGCTTGTATTTACAAGAAAGTGAGTGGTAGCTCTATAGCGTTTCTAATATTATATGTGGATGACATATTGCTGATTGGAAACAATATAGAAATGCTGGAAAGCGTGAAGGAATATTTGAACAAGAGTTTTTCAGTGAAGGACCTAGGAGAAGATGCTTTCATATGAGGCATTAAGATCTATAGAGATAGATCGAAACGCTTGATAGCACTTCACAGAGCACATACCTTGATAAAGTTTTGAAGAAGTTCAAAATGGATCAGTCCAAGAAGGGGTTCTTGCCTGTGTTACAAGGTGTGAAGTTGAGTAAGACTCAATGCCCAGTAACTGCAGAGGATAGAGAAAAGATGAGTGTCATCCCCTATGCTTCAGCCATAGGTTCTATCATGTATGCAATGCTGTGCACAAGACCCGATGTCAGCCTTGCCACAAGTATGGCCAGAAGGTTTCAAAGTGATCCTGGAATGGAACACTAGGCAGCGGTCAAGAATATCCTTAAGTACTTGAAAAGGACTAAGGAAATTTTTCTCATTTATGGACGTGATGAAGAGCTCGTCGTAAAGGGTTACGTCGATGCAAGCTTTGGCACTAATCCGGATGAATCTAAGTCACAAATCGGATACGTATTTATTCTCAACGGGGGAGCGGTAAGCTGGTGCAGTTCCAAGCAAAGCGTGCTAGCCAATTCTATATGTGAAGCAGAGTACATCGCAGCCTCGGAGGTGGCGAAAGAAGGTGTCTGGATGAAGCAGTTCATGACAGATCTTGGAGTAGTGCCCAGTGCACTGAATCCAATGAACCTGTTCTTTGACAACACTGGTGCCATTGCTCTGGCCAAGGAACCAAGGTTTCACAAGAGGACCAGACACATAAAGCGACGCTTCAACTCCATCCGCGATTACATCAAGGAGAAGGACATAAATATTTGCAAAGTGCACACGGATTTGAATGTTGCAGACCCGTTGACTAAACCTCTTCCAAGGGCTAAACATGATCAACACCAGAATTGCACGGGTGTTCGATTCATTACAATGTAAATCACATACTGATGTGAGCTAGATTATTGACTCTAGTGCAAGTGGGAGACTGTTGGAAATATGCCCTAGAGGCAATAAATAAAGTGTTTATTATTATATTTCCTTGTTCATCATAATCGTTTATTATCCATGCTATAATTGTATTAATTGGAAACACATTACATGTGTGGGTAAATAGACAACACGTTGTCCCTAGTATGCCTCTAGTGAACTAGCTCGTTGATCAAAGATGGTCAAGGTTGTTGGAAATATGCCCTAGAGGCAATAATAAAATGGTTATTATTGTATTTCCTAGTTCAGGATAATTGTCTATTGTTCATGCTATAATTGTGTTAACCGGAAACCGTAATACATCTGTGAATACATAGACCACAACATGTCCCTAGTGAGACTCTAGTTGACTAGCTCGTTGATCAATAGATGGTCACGGTTTCATGACCATGGACATTGGATGTCGTTGATAACGGGATCACATCATTAGGAGAATGATGTGATGGACAAGACCCAATCCTAAGCAAAGCACAAGATCGTGTAGTTTGTTTGCTAAAGCTTTTCAATGTCAAGTATCATTTCCTTAGACCATGAGATTGTGCAACTCCCGAATACCGTAGGAATGCTTTGGGTGTGCCAAACGTCACAACGTAACTGGGTGGCTATAAAGGTGCACTACGGGTATCTCCGAAAGTGTCTGTTGGGTTGGCACGAATCGAGACTGAGATTTGTCACTCCGTGTGACGGAGAGGTATCTCTGGGCCCACTCGGTAAGACATCATCATAATGAGCTCAATGTGACTAAGGAGTTAGTCACGGGATGATGTATTATGGAACGAGTAAAGGGACTTGCCGGTAACGAGATTGAACAAGGTATAGAGATACCGACGATCGAATCTCGGGCAAGTATCATACCGATAGAGAAAGGGAATTGTATACGGGATTGATTGAATCCCCGACATCGTGGTTCATCCGATGAGATCATCGTGGAGCATGTGGGAGCCAACATGGTTATCCAGATCCCGCTGTTGGTTATTGACCGGAGAGATCTCTCGGTCATGTCTACGTGTCTCCCGGACGTGATTACGCTAGGGTTATAGGGAAATGGTATACGTGATTACCGAAGGTTGTTCGGAGTTCCGTATGAGATCCCGGACGTCACGAGGAGCTCCGGAATGGTCCGGAGGTAAAGATTGATATATAGGAAGTCCAGTTTTGGTCACCGGAAAGTTTTCGGGCTCATCGGTAGTGTACCGGGAGTGCCGGGAGGGTGCCGGAGGACCCTCGGGAGGGGTGTGATGACCAAAGGACTTCGTAAGCCCTTAGAGGAGGTGTGCCAGCCCTTAGTGGGCTGGCCAAGATCTTCTAGAAAGGCCCATGCGGCTGGGATCTAGAGATAAAGGGAAAAAGGATTTAAAAGGAGGAGGTCCACCTCCCTTGTGGGAGGTGGACTCTTCCCCACCTTCGGCCGAAGCTCTCCTCCTTGGAGGAGGGTCCAAGGCAGCCCTCCCTATCCCTCCTCCTATATATACCCAAGGGTTTGGGCTGATTTGAGACACGACTTCCTTCTCTCTCGGTGCAGCCCTACCCTTCCTCTTCCTCGTACTCCGTAGCGCTTGGCGAAGCCCTGCCGGAGTTCACGTAGCTCCACCATCACCACGCCGTTGTGCTGCCAGAGCGCTCCCTCAACCTCTCCTTCCTCCTTGCTGGATCAAGGCGTACGAGACGTCATCGGGCTGCACGTGTGTTGAACGCGGAGGCGTTGTTGTTCGGTGCTAAGATCGGAGTCCACCACGATCTGAATCGCTGCGAGTATGACTCCACCAACCGCGTTCTTGCAACGCTTCCGCTTAGCGATCTTCAAAGGTGTGAAGATGCAATCTCTCCGCACTCGTTGCTGGTTTCTCCATGGATAGATCTTGGTGATCGTAGAATTTTTTTTGATTTACTACTACGTCTCCCAACAAAGGTTTCCTAGCCATTGACATGTGATGTCATTTGATAACGGGATCACATGTTTAGGAGAATGATGTGATGGACAAGACCCAAACTATAAACGTAGCATATGATTGTGTCAGTTTATTGCTACTGTTTTCTGCATGTCAAGTATATGTTCCTATGACCATGAGATCATGCAACTCACGGATACCGAAGGAGTGCCTTGTGTGTATCAAACGTCGCAATGTAACTGGGTGACTATAAAGGTACTCTACAGGTATCTTCGAGGGTGTCTATTGAGTTGGCATGGATCAAGACTGGGATTTGTTACTCCGTGTGACGGAGAGGTATCTCAGGTCCCACTCGGTAATGCAACATCACAATAAGCCTTGCCGATAACGAGGTTGAACTAGGTATGGAGATACCAATGACCGAATCTCGGGCAAGTAACATACCGAAGAACAAAGGGAACATCATACGGGATTAACTGAATCCTTGACATAGAGGATCGACCGATAAAGATCTTCATAGAATATGTAGGAACCAATATGGGTATCCAGGTCCCGCTATTGGTTATTGACCGTAGAAGTGTCTCGGTCATGTCTACATGGTTCTCGAACCCACAAGGTCTGCACACTTAAGGTTTGGTGACGTTTCGGTAGTACAGAGTTATGTATGATGGTGACCGAAGGTTATTCGGAGTCCCGAATGAGATCCCGGACGTCATGAGGAGCTTCAGAATGGTCCGAAGGTAAAGATTGATATATAGGAAGTCCTATTTTGGTCGCCGGAAAAGTTCCGGGCTCATCGGTAGTGTACCGGGAGTGCCGGTAGTGTACCGGGAGACCATAGGGATGGGTATTTCGACCCAAGAGGCTACATGGGCTGTGGGAGGATGAATACCAGCCCCTAGTGGGCTGGTGGAAGTCCCACACAAGGCCCATGCAGTTGGGAAGAAAAGCCCAAAAGGAAAATGGTGGAAAAAGGCAAAAAAATGCTAACTTAGGAAGGAGTCCTAATCCTACTAGGAGTGGAGGAGGAGGATTCCTCCATCCTGGTTCGGCCGAATCTCCTTGGCTTGGAAGCCATGGCTGCCTCATCTCCTTCTATCCTCCTATATATACTAGAGGGTTTTAGGGTTTTTGCACAAGATTTTCAGCCACGTGCAACCCTACCCTCTAGTCCATAGTTTCTCCTCTAGATTGGATTTCTGCATTGCTTAGGCGAAGCCCTGCCGGAATAGCTCCACCACCATCGCCGGAGTGCCGTCATGCTGCCGGAGAACTCTTCTTCCTCTCCGCTCCTTCTTGCTGGATCAAGACGACGAAGATTGTCATCAAGCTGTACGTGTGCTGAATGCGGAGGTGCCGTCCGTTCGGCACTAGATCGGAAGGATCGTGATCAACTTCGTGGGACGGTTTGTGATCAAGTTCACGGGACGGGGCGTGATTGGATCGCGGGACGCACGGCGATTTGGATCGCGAAGACGTTCGAGTACACCAACCACGTTTCTTAACGCTTCCCGCTTAGCGATCTACAAGGGTACGTAGGTCCACTCTCCCTGTCGTAGATGCTCATCACCGTGGATAGATCTGCGTGTGCGTAGGAAAAATTTTGTTTTCCATGCAACATTCCCCAACAGTAACATTTTATTCCGATACAACTATTTTATAGCTTGAAGTTATTAAACTTGGAGAGCTGATAGATCAAGCTAGGTAGCAGAATATTGTATATCGTATGTAGTTACTTCAATGGGACAATGATGCACGACGATTGAGAGCTGCTAGCTAGTACCAACCCCGTCTACATCTCGGTGGCATAGGTGTCTAGGGCATCCTTCATTACCCGTGGTTCAGAAAATTCTTCGTGATTTTCATCTTCTAGTGTCCAATAAACAGGATCATCACTTTGTTTATGATGCGTGTTAGATGGTCAAAAGCCATTAACTTCCTTATCCTCGATCAATTAGTGAGTCAAAAGGCTCCTTTAGAGCTTGTTTTTTCAGATGCGTGGGGCCCTGGTCCAATTTCTATAGGGAGACAAAAATACTATGTGAGCTTTATTACTGATTTCAATAAATTTAGTTGGATTTACTTGCTCAAAAATAAGTCCGATGTGCTTGAGAAATTTCATCATTTTCAATAGCTTGTTGGACGCCTTTTTGATCGCAAAATTCTTGCCATGCAAACCGATTGGGATGGTGAATACTAAAAACTTAATTATTATTTTGAGTGCATTGGTATTACTCCCCATGTTTCCTGTCCTCATGCACACGAACAGAATGGTTCCGCTGTCGAAGTTGGTATATCTCTCCTTGCCCATTCTTTTATGCCACTAAAATTTTGGGATGAGGCATTCCTTACTGCAGTTTATCTTATCAACCGTGTTACTAGTCGTGTCATCAATAACCAAACACGTTTCTTCGCATTTTTGGTTGTGCGGTGTGGCCAAATTGACATCCCTACAACAAGCATAAACTCGAATTTTGCTCAAAACAATGTGTGTTCATAGGGTGTAGCAATCTCCACAAAGGGTACAAATGTATAGATATATCCTCGGGTCGTGTTTATATCTCACGCGACGTCGTGTTTGATGAACATGTATTTTCCTTTGCAACACTTCATCCAAATGCCGGAGCCCAACTCCGCAAGGAGCTCGTTCTTCTTCCGTCTCATCTTCTTCCCATGCCACTTTCCACACAGGGGGGCTGTAGAACATGACCATATGTCTTTGTCACATGACTCTGATGCAAGTGTGCAGGAATTTGGAGAAAACAATGGAGAAAACACTCATGATTTTATGCAGCCACTGAACTCCCCAGAAGATCCGGGCCTCGATATCTTATTTTTTATTACTCATATCTTATTTTTGTCCAATTTTGTGTAGTAAATCAATATAAATGTAACTATTTGTATATCAAACGTAATTTCCTTGAAATTATCGTAAAATTACATCGAATGCAAAATAACTTTGTATACACACATGGTGATGAATTGTGTTACTATGTATACAGTGGAAGCAAAAGTTACATAGGACGCAAAATAACTTATTATGTAAAATAACTATCTATACCTACTAATAATGTAACGTGTGTTTCTCTGATTTTTTATTGCATTCACCTATATTATTATTATTGAGTTTTTTTATCCGAGGAGGTACTAATTTTTTCAGAAAAAGGAGCAACATAAAATATAAACAGTCCACCGCATGGGCCAAGTTGGGCCTCATCCGTACTTGTAGTCCTTTGGAGAAACAACCGGCAAGAAACTCTTGTCAATTAGTTCTCCAAACTAACTTATGTGCGTGCCTGATGCGGATTGATGTGCGGCTCAATTAATGGAAGACCCACACATTTGCATACTCAACGACAGAATCACAAAAACAAGGCGTCACTACATGTCGTCGAGGCATCGTCGGCATCAACAATCATGAGGGAGTCAAGCCTGGACAGCCCAACATCAACCGCGTCATCGGCAGGCTCCTCCATTTGCTCGATGTCCTCCGAGGCGGTGGCTTGATTTGCGTTATGGACACAGGAAGACATCGACTTGCGCCGCTGAGTCGACACGACTCTCTTCGAGATTTATATCTCCCGGGGAGAGGGTGTTGAAGTCATGGCATGTCATAGACAACGGTAAGGACTGATGTGCTTCATGACGCACCCCGCTGCCTTTTTAAACAATCGTCTTGATTGTCAATGACCATCCCGCTCAAGCCTTTTTTAGTTCTTTTTACTTCCCCCTCTCCCAGCCTCATAAGCATGTGTTCATCTAAGTCCCAGCTTCACCTAAAAAAATATATAAGTCCCAGCTTAGCTTCGCACCTCCTGCATCATACCACACCGCTAACGAGATGCCTCCGCTCCCTCTCATTCGTTGCCTGGAGTGCACCGCGGACTACGTGTTGTGGTTCGTCTCAGGAACAGAAGAAAATCCAGGAAGGCATTTCTATAAGTACGAACGGCATGGAGCAAGTATTCCAAATCCTTTCCATCCATCTCCCCACAGTCCTCGCTAAACCTCTATTTTTTGTGTTTGGCAGTAGGGTGGATGCAGTTTTTGGAAGCGGGAGAACAAGTACATACATTACTTCAGCGCACGGTGGGGACACCTGATTTCGCATGCATCCGTCTATGGGCACGTATCACTCCATGAACAGTATGAAGCGTAGTTGAAGAACATTTTAACTGTTGGGCATCCTAAACCTGTTGCTTATGGCCATGATCTTCCGGCAATGGATTTGTTGTAGATCTCCTGTGTACCGTGCGCAATAGATTTGCTCTAGTCCCCCCTTTGTACCTCGTGCGATTGATTTCTTCTAGTTCCCTACATGTTTTCCTTTTCGGTGTGCTATCTGTACTGCATGCATATGCCAGTACATGTTGCGTCCAGGTGCATTAGGCGTCTAAGAAAGGAGCAGGCGTGTTAAAATGCAGCGCGCTCTCGCATGAACATTCTGTACTAGATGCATATATACTTTTTAAACGATACATTCATCATAGATAAAACGATACATGGATATTTTACATAGTTCGATAGATAACAGAATTACGATGCAACTACATAAAATTAAACTACGGTACAAACTAGATAAATTACGGTGCAGGTAGAACTACTTCGAGTCGTCTTCATCATCATCCTCGATGGTGTTGTCTGAGGTATCGATCCATATGTCATGCCAACGATCATCGCCCACCTACTTCAACGGAAGCGCACTGCGATATCGCCAGTGCCTCCCGCCGACGCCTGTCCGCCCGCTTCGCGTGACGCCTTGCCGTCCTTTGCGCCAAGTAGGCACGCTCGTTGGCGACGTCCTCCGGGTGGCGCCGGCGCCACTCCGTCATGGCTCGCTCGTCCTCTTCGGCAACGAGGAGACGACGCTGCCGCCAAAGGTGCTCCGCACGGTCCTGGTCTGTGTTAACACGAGGCGGAAGGGCGAACGTGCCGAGGCCGAGCCGGACGTCGCTGGACCGGATCTTGGCATAGTAGGTGCCGCCAGGGCGCTCGCGGACGCCGCGGTAGCGAGACGATCCCTGGTGACGCGGCGGCATGGTGGCATGGTGGTGGCTGGGCGAGGAAGCGGCGAGCAAGCGACAGAGGAAGCTGGGAAAGCGTGCGTGGCAGTGTGGAGGCCGCGTGACGAGCACGGCAATTTATAGGCGCGTCGAAAGTAGCGCGTCAAATCTAGCGCGCAAGCCGTCGCCTTTTCCTGCACGCGCAATCGTTTTTCACGTGTGCTACTTTCCCATCACCGCTGGAGCGCGCGAAAACGTCCCGCACGCGTTAAAATAGCAGTTTACCACGCGCGTCTTATCGTGCGATTGCTAGGTGCGTCAAGATTTGCTGCAACGAAAATTTTATACCCAGGAGATAGCCTATCAGTTCACGTTTCTCTTCCTCTAAAACTGATTCGAAAGCGGCCATAGATCAAATAATAAGTGCAACGTCGTTTAGGCTAATCCATGCAAAAAGTGCTCCCACCCGGTTGACTCTCTTGGCTAATCAACGCATCCCCTCGCTTGCATGCATTTGTGGTTTGTTCGTTCCCAGATCTAGAGGATATAATGACAGAGAGAAATCTGCATGCGGGAAAGGTGAGGGAGAGGTTAATTAAGGGCCCTACATGGGTAACTCAACTTCTTAATTATAACTGTGACTTATACTTTTGGAATTTCTAAATTTTCTTAGGTGCCCAATACACATGAGTATGTACGGAGCAGGCTGGCTTTTAAATAATACACCTACAACGGCCGTGTGCATGGACCATTAAGTCCAGTTTGAACCATGTGTTGCATGTACGCTAACTGCGAGTTACAGTGAAAAAGTAGTTAAATTACCTAAAGCAAATAGGGACGGCATTAATCCCACGCGCTACGTGTGCACTACACCCAACAAAACATCAATAATTAAACAACTGAACATCCGACATGTGTTATGGTAAATTAAATCACTCAATGGATTCAATACACCAATCTATCATACAACCCATAATGGCACCCAACAAGCCATCAATGTGCCATCAACGCAACGGGGCGCACCGGCCCTTGCAGAGGATGACACACAACCCAACAATGTCGACATGCTGGGGCCTAAGGATTGAGGCAAACAAGAGATGATTACAAGTGTGTGTACGTTCCTAGGGCAAAGAAACCAAAGACCAACTCATCATATAATGTTTTGAATGGTCTAACCTGATCTCCGTCTATGCATAACCCATCTTCAGTCCTCGCTCTACCTCTCCATAGGGGACGGCTTGGGGGAGATCTATAGTGCGAGAATCCAGCTAGTACGCATTCTCAAATGATGTCTAACCGACACAGAGAGCAGTTATGCCATTGCCCGGGCTGTCACGTGGGCCTTGCATTGATACGGAACATAAATGCCGCCTGTTCTACTAGCGAGGCGTATACGAGGACGTATTGTATTCATGTACACTCCTAAATATCATGTTACGTATTTATGAATGGGCTATAATAAGTAGCAATCACGACGTCCAGGATTTCGCAGCGCGTGGCTGCATGTCCCAAAAATCGCAGTCCATGATCCGAAGGGCAAACTAAACAAAAATAGTGATACACAATTCCGCGTAACGTTTTATTTGGATATACAACTATTTATATCTTGAAGTTATTAAACTCCAGAGAGCTGATAGATCAAGCTAGGTAGCAGCATATTGTATATCGTACGTAGTTACTTCAATGGGACGATGATGCACGACGATTGAGAGCTGCTAGCTAGTAGCATGGCATGGCACGACCTTGGCACGGAGTGGGCGCTTCATGACGATGGTGAGCTCCAGCGTCTCAGTGAAATCCACCGGCTCGCCGGGCACCTCGCTCCACCGGAACGCCCTGACCATGGTGGCCACAAGGAGATTGACGTGTAGCAGTGAAATGTCGATGCCCGGGCACATCCGGCGGCCGGCACCGAACGGCATAATTTTGATCTCCTTGCTCCCCGTGAGGTCCAGGTCCTCCCCCTCGCCGCCAGGAAGGAACCGCTCCGGCCGGAACCGCGTTGGGTCCGGCCACACCTTCCTGTCCATGGCCATGTCGCCCAGCGTGAAGTTCACCGACACCTCTTTCGGCACGGTGAAGCCGTCCAGCGCCACGCCGTTCTCCCCGGCCGCCGCGTGCGGCAGGATGAAGCGCGCCGGTGGGTGCCGCCTCAGTGATTCCAGGACCACTGCCCGGAGGTACGGCAGGTGCTCCTCCTCCCGGTCCTGTAAAAGTTTTTGTTTTTAAGAATAATTAATAAAATTCAGACGTGTTTTTTGAATTCGCACAAAATTTGTTCGAGCTGGACCTGGCCGTCGGCAACGTCGTGCATTTCGGCCCGGAGCTTCGCCTGGATCTCCGGCCGTGCAACGAGGTTCGCCATGGCCCACTGCAGCATGTTTACCGTGGAGTCGACGGGCCCGGACAAGAGTTCAGTGCACAAGGCGACGATCTCGTTGTCCGTGAGGTACCTGCTACTGCCATCTTGTTCCGGGATTCGGAGGTAGATGAGCGAGTCGACGTAGCAGTCCATTTCAAAGCTCTTGCCGGAGGTGTTGCGCCGCGCCCGGCACGCTCGTATCAGAGGGGTGAACACCTCCTCCTGCCGGCGCCGCATGGAAAGCATCCTCCGGTACCGTCGCCAGAAGAGGAGCCTGGTGACCTTGGGGCTCGACCCGAACACCTGAAACCCCACCACCTCCTTTAAAAACTGCCTCTGCAGCAACGTGACTGCGACGATGGCGGCGTCGTCGAGCCCCTGGCCGAAGCACATGCAGGTAAGCACGTGGAAGACAGCGTCATGCAGGAGCGGCTCGATGACGACGACCCCTCCTTGGTTTTTCCGCATCTGGCGCGCGATGGCGTCGACGAGGCCCGAGGCCGCGCGACGGCGGGCAGCGGCGTAGCGCGGGATGCTCGACGGGTGGAGCGCCCGGCCGGTGAGGTTTTGCCGGAGCGTGCGCCACAGCGGGCCGTACGCGGCGGACGTGATGTTGTGCTGGTCGCTGGAGAAGATGCGGGTGGCGAGGTTGGCCGGAGGCCGGTTGGCGAAGGCCGAGCCGAGCTGCACGAGGACGCGGTGCGCCACGGCCCGGTCGGCGACGAACACGACGGGGAAGGATGGGAGGAGGTAGAGCGTGAACACGGGGCCGTACCATGACCGTGCCACGCCCACCACCCACTCGATGTTGACGCTTGTCCAGGCGAGCAGCAGGAGCGGGCCGAAAGCCGTCAGCGAGGTCGGCCCTGGCGGGAGGAACGACGATGATGAGCCCGCTGCCTTGGCCCTGCACAAGGACGAGCATACAAGGGACAGGGTCAGGCACAAGGCGATGGAGAGGGAGTAGTACAGCCAGTCCTCCATGGCCGCCTCAAGATGCATAAGCTAGGTAGCTTCTTCATCTCTTTTTATATTGTCTATCGATCGGCAGCAGCGAGTGATTGAGTGGCCAGTGGCAGGTTCAGTCACCGACACATACGTGTACGTCCTCTGACACGAGTAGGGCAGTTTAAATTTAAATATGGCCACCACAATCACGCTGACGATTCAGCTACCGATGGTCCTCCATTACTGCGGTAGTCACATCATCGCATCTCACCTACGTTTGAGTTGCGGTCTTGCATGACGAAGGAAGTGATACCATCGAGATTTTATTTTTTTAAACAACACTGCGGTGATGGTGAAGTGATGGTGAAGGGACGGCCATGCCATAATAGGATACGAAAGCTAAAGATCTCTAACAGCTGCCCAACGCATCGCGCGTTAAGAAAAATTACAACGCGTCCATTGTTTGTTTTGGCGCCGCGGTGAGCGCTGGCTCCAACAGTCGCTGTAAATTTTAGCGCGGATGTAGCTTAGCAGACACGGTAAAATGCAGCACGCGCGCTTTCGTAGAAACAACATATGCGTTTCAAACACAAACAAGAAGATCAAACATAAACAAAATAAATAAACAATAAATATTTCGATTTCGTTATGTTTATCTAATAATAAACCACGGATAACTTCTGGTCGTCCCTCGTTTAAATAACCCTTCAAGTTGATAAAAATTACCCCCTATGCCACCGGTAAGCGAAGAAAACAATTCGTTTTTTGTTTCAAAAATCGCCACCCGATTATGTTGTTGCATGTTGATACGGCTTATGTTACATGTTGATACGGCTTATGAAGAATAATAGATGAGTAGTGTGATGGCTTAGGCTTCAATGCTCCACACCGAAGACCAAGTTGATACCTGGTTCTCCCATCTTTTTCTCTTCCTTTTTACCTATCTTAAACGCGGTAATGGGCCAGCCTATGTGCGGGTCATGGCGCCACTGTTTTGTATTCTTTTACTTTTATATTTTGGTTTTAGTTTCTGCTCTCAACATTAATTTCGGAATTCTAAGAAATTAAAAATTTGCGAGTTTTGAAAAAATCAGGAAAATAATAAACTCCCATGTGTGGGTCGTGGCACCCCTTTTTGTATTTCTTTTTTTACCTTTTTATTTCTGTTTTAGTTTTTTGCTCTCAAAATTATTTTCGGATTTCTAAGAAATTATAAATTGGCGAGTTTTGAAAATATTAGGAAAATAAAACTGTTTGTGCATTCAAAATATATTCGGAAAGTCCTAAAATGTTCATGAGTTAAACAATTGCTTGCATATTATAAAACAAATCACGATTTCAAATAAATTTTAATGAAATAAAAATGTTCATGATTTTTAATGAGGAATTTGAAAAAACATGTTCGTCAACTTTTAGAAAATGTTCACAAAAATTAACACACATCCGTAAATAATGAACAAAACGAATTGCCACTTACGTAAAGGTCTTATTAGGAGATTTGTATAGGTCATTTTATGATTTTATTTAGTCCCTCGCAAATAAAAAGTTGCCAGTTTTGAAGAAAGCAGGAAAATGATAAACCGTTTGTGAATTCAAATAATATTCTAAAAATCATAAAATTTTCATGAGTTCAAAAATTGCTCACATATTATAAAAAAATCATGATTTTTCAAATGAATTTTCATGAAATAAAAAATGTTCATCGAGCACCGCACATCTTCGCATGCGCATAAAATTGCAGCTAAAAAGCTGTGCTATGGTAGTTTTGATTGTTTGTGAGGCCTACTCTTCCTACTAATATATTTTTAGGTAACTCAAGCATGTATATCACAATGGATTGTAGTGTAATGTATAAACTCATATTTTGTTTGGTCAGTTATACACTCCATTGGTAATTTTGCCCAATTACTGAAGCTGAGAAGTAGTAGATAGGATATATGTTCTGAATTTTTGCAATGAGATTCAGACAATACCACGGTTGAGATTGCTAACCGTGATATTGATGTATGATGTTTCCCGAAATATATAGGAGGCTATGAACAAATTTAGATAGTCAAGGATGGGAATACATACCCTCTTCCCACCTAGCTTCCCAAAGTACCTCTGATCTATAGTTTTTTCTTAATCACAGACTTTTGTCTTTGCGTTGGTGGTGATTAAAGTACATGTTACTTGGGTGACACAAGAGTTAAGGGTGGTCAAGGTGTCTAGGTTTAATTGGGAAATGAGAGTTGTAATCAGTTGATTTTTTCCGCTATAGCAATGCATGGGTATTCAACTATAGATCTCTTTATGTAGACAAATACATGTATTGTGCATGTATGATACTTTAACAAATGGATAACTAAGTTTTTGGTTAATACGACTCTTGATAACATCACATACGTGAGTGTTGCAGACCCATAAATATGAAAGATTTTTCCCTCCCGTTGCAACGCACGGGCCCTTCTACTAGTTACAACTCACACAAATAGTTTATCTTTCAATACAACAAATAGTTCAACAATACAACATCAGGGATGGACGGTCCGTACCACGCGAGGGCGATTCCGAGGCTACTCCGCACCCACCAACGACCGCCATTAATGGCCTTTCCCTCGTTATCCCCAGGCGCTGCCCAGGGCCCCCCGCCTACCGCACTTCGCTCCACACTCCACCCCACTCCCTATATCGCTCCGCTCCCCACCCAACTCCTCTTCCAGTCCGCCCCGATGGCTGGCAAGGCCCGTCGCAGATTTCATGCATGGAGGGCGACCCCAGCGACTCCAGTGGCGCCGCCGCTGCCCATGGAGATGCCGTCATCGATTCTGGTTCATCGGTTGCCGCTGATCGACACGGGCTCACCGGAGGCAAGGCTAGAGATCCAGCAGGTGGTGCGGACCCGTTTCCCCGATCGGACCAAGTGGCCGGAGGTGTGCGTGAAGATTATCTGCATGTCAACCTTCGAGGAGAGGGCGCATTTCGTAGGCGACGATGGAGGGATGGATTATCAGATGCTCTTCTGGGCAATCCAGGAGGCGGAATCTCTAGATCCGGTTCAAGCGTCGAAGTGGAGGAGGTTCAAGGCTGCAAGCCCATCCCGCCTCAACATTCAACCACCATCGGTGGTGCGGCTGGCGAACTTTCCTCCCGACGTGCTTTCACCAGGGATCAGCCCTCCTTGTATCCCATGATGCGGGGGGCTCCTGGTAGGCGAGGTCTATCGATGGAGCCGCCACCGTGGCCGGGAGATCGAGGCGAGATCCCCCTAAATCTCTCTAAGATATGTCACATTCGCCCCCGGTCTATTCGCTTGCTTCGTGATAAATTCATCAATGTGGCTGACCATATGGTCGGGGATTTAGCTAGTACTTCAAAGGATAATGGTGTAGTTTAGAGAGAGCGGGTCGATTTTGGCCCTAGTTCAATCCATTCTTCGGTGACCAGTGATGCCGGCGGCGACCCTGTCCATGCATCCGTGTCGCCCCATCCCTCTATTGTTCACAATCTGTCGGAGGGGGTTAACCTTGTGGTTACGGGTGTAGTGTCAAAGTCGATGGAGTTAGCAGATACGATGAATGACAAGGGATCCCCTGCTCGTGATAACCCACCAGAAAAAGTGTTAGTCGTTGAGGGTCCTGCTTGTGCGGGAGAGATGAAGGTCAGTTTGAAAAAAAGCATCCTTGGGCCGGCCCATATTCCTGCGCCGCTGATTAGGGGCTATGTGGCAAAAAGGAATACGGGTTTTAGGAAACCGCTTTCTAGCGGGGATGACGTTTTGGAGGAGGAGGTGGCAGATTTCTTTGGTCAACTCTTGGTTATCCCCTCCCCTCGCCGACACAAACCTCATAAGTTGGCCTCCCCCTCCCCTCCTAACCCTAACTTCGCTCTGCCTTAACTTTTCTGGATCTGGAAGGATCTCTTCCAATCCAACAATTTCTCCAGAGAGGACTGTTTTCCGGTTGGTCGCATTGGTAGGTTCGATCCAGTTCCCACCACCTTCAAGTTGTCGATTGAGGGGCTTGGTCCTGGATCCAGATCTTTTGCAGAGGTAGAGAGGAAGGAGATGGAGAACAAGGGAGGAGTGCCACAGCGGCCACCTCGTCACCAATTCCCTAAGAAGGTTGTTGCACCCCATGGTGGGTAGAATAAAGTGCATGCTGCCCTCCATGGAGGGCAGAATCAGGTTCCTCCTCCCCATGCTGCTCCCACCCCTCCCAAGGCTGCCCAGATCCCAAAAAAAAATCTTGGTATGATTCCTAAGGCACAGGGGCTCAATCCACCTGCCCTAGCAGCCCCAGTCCCCCCTCCCCCTCATCCTGCTGTTCAAGCTCTTGACCATCGATACAAAGACATGATATGCTTCAACTGTAGCTGGCCTAATCATTAAATAGGTAACTGTATTAAGGCCAGGAAGTGTTTCATCTATGCTGGTAATCACAATGTGAATAATTCCGTTGCCTGGGCCAGACAACACCCTATAGCCACCTACTTTGGAAGTGCTGCTGCGGGGCTTGGATTCTATCACATTGATATTCCTGTTTCTGCAGAGTCTAGCTAGCTTAACTATTGAAGCTGTGCTTTGCTTAGGGTGATCAAAGGTGAGGTATGTGCCTCCGAATTATTGATGCAACTGAATGGGATTTTTTGCAAAAACAAAGAATGGTCATGGCAAATTCGTGAGCTCGAGCATAAGAAGTTTTTACTCAGGTTTCCACCATGGAAGAAAGTGGAGGATCTCATTGAGTTTCTAGCGTTTGAGCTGCCGATTGATGGCGTTTCTGTGAAGATATGTGAATGGGAGGGCATGTTAGATCCTTTTGGTGAACTGACAAAAGCTTGGGTTCATATCGATGGTATTCCTCTAAAATTGTGTGCTTGGAAAGTATTTGCACAGATTACATCTTGCTTTGGCATCCTTGTGGATGTGGACTGGAATGGGATGTTCAAGAGTTTCTATGAAACTGTTAGAATCAAAGTAGCTTGTAGGGATCCCACCAAAATTCCAATTGAGAGACTGGTTGAGATGAAAAAGAAATTGTATATTCTCTTCTTCACATTTGAAGGTTTTGAACAAGTGGGAGATGACAATGAGGAAGATGGTGATAACCCTGATGATAATGATTCAGATAAACAAAGTGACAGAGAGGAGATGGAGAAGGATGGTGAACATTCAGACAAAGACAGCTTGGATGAAGATGAGTGTCCTATTGATGAACTAGACGAGGCCAATTTCTCCAAGAGTGATGGTGCATCATATGGAAGTAAACAAAAGCTCTCTACGGCTGCAGAGTTCCACCCAATTGGCCTGTCAGATCATGTTCACGAGGAGTTCATCAAGGAATGTCAAGAGGGGACAATGGCTGCTGAAGAAGAGATGAGGAACAAACCCAGTGATAATACCACCTTGGATTCCCCAAACATGATGACTGATCCCATGTCTGTTCACATGGAATACTGCTCTTAGTAGCTGAGGAAGTTTGAGATGGCTGACTCTGATGGAGAAGAGGAGGGTGAACTACCAGATATGCAATGTCTTCCTGAGGACCTAATCCATGTGTTGGGTTCCACGAAGCGATCTTTATTGGAAAGGCTGGAACAAGTGGAGTCTGAGAAGAAGCTGAAAGTCCAAGATTTCCTTGCTACCAATTGGGGGCCCACTTTAAAAAGTAGACCCGCCACCAGGAGGCATGGCAATATCAACATTATGGACAAGGCTAAAGCATATCAACAGAAGAAGAACTTGGAGATTCCTCAATCATTTAAAGGTAAATCTTTTGCTACCATGGATGCTGAGAATCTTGTTTTACAATCTGATAAAATTGACATTGAAATTGGTAGTAATGAGATTGAACAGGAAAAATCCTTATGGATATGATTGATAATGAAAAGTTTAGATGTTTGCAGTTTGCAGATAGGAAACTGGAGATTGTTCTCCCAGATAACATAGATCTTGACATCTATGATCACTTACCTAGTCTCTATAGTGCTTCTCCCATGAGGTTAGGGGGCGCTGCTAACCTGGGGGATGACAGCCCTATGCTACATACTAAGAATTGGCCTTGTGGCTTTTCCCATCGCTTCAAAATTAAATGATAGGAGGTTTCAGGAATATTAGGGGTCTTGGGCAACATGGTAAAATAAAGTGCCTTGGGGATTTCATCGGCAATAATAAATTAGACTTTGTTGGCTTCTTTGAAACCAAGAGAGAATCCATAGATAGTTCCATCCTTAACACCATTTAGGGCAATAATGATTTCTGTTGGCATTGCCTTCCTGTTATCAACACTGCTGGGGGGGTCCTTGTGGGCCTTAACAACACTCTCTTTGAAATAATTGGGTTTGTTAATAAGAAGTGCTGTGTGGTGGCTACGATCAGAAACAAGGAGGATAAGTTCCTCTGGCACTTTGTGGCTATTTATAGTACTGCTTATACAGACCTGAAAACTGAGTTTATTGCAGAATTACATGAGGTTCTAGCCTCTTTATCTTATCCTGTTTTATTGGGGGGGATTTCAATCTTGTTAGGTCTGCGGCTGATAAGAATAATGGGGTGATTAATAATCAGTTTTCATTCCTTTTCAATGACTGGATTAATAAATGGGGTCTTATGGAAATTAAGATTTCTAATAGATGTTACACTTGGAGTAACAACCAGGAAGAGCCTATCTTTTTCTACGTTAGATCAGGTGTTCGTGTCTACTTCCTAGGATCTTCAGTTTCCCCTGTTTGTCCTTTCTGCTTTACCTAGGGTTGGCAGTGATCATACCCCTTTGATTCTAGACACCAAAGATAGGAGGGTTACCTCCCCGAAACCTTTTCGTTTTGAGAAACGGTGGCTTGACCAACCAGGTTTTAAAGAATTGGTGTGTAACATCTGGACGTCAACCATCACCTCTGGGTCAGCTATTGACAGCTGGCTTAATAAAACTAAAATCCTGCGGAAAAAATAAAGGGTGGAGTATTAACTTGGAGGCGGACTTAAGAAGAAGAAAATGCCCTGTGCATACCACCAAAGAGATGGTGGAAGTAGCTACATCATTCTACAAAAACCTATTCAGATATGAACCAAAACACAATATCCATCTTGGTTCCTCCTTTTGGAGGGAGGATGAAAAGGACACTCTGGAAGAAAATGCCCTACTTCAAAGGGAATTCTCTGAAAATGAAATCAAGGAAGCCATTTTTGGATCATATGCCCATGGTGCTCCGGGACCAGATGAGCTATCCTTTCTTTTCTATCAAACCTTTTGGGAGGTGATAAAATCTGATTTTATGGCCATGGTTAAAGATTTTGAGGAAGGAAAGTTAGATATCCATGAGCTGAACTTTGCTTTGATTGTCTTAATTCCTAAATAAGTTGATGCAAGAGATATGAAAAAATTCAGACCTATTAGCCTAGGTAATTGTGTTGTTAAAATTCTCTCTAAGGCCTTAACAAACAGGATGTCTCCTATTGGAGACAGGCTGATATCTCCTAATCAGCCTGCCTTCATTAAAGCTAGGTTCATCCTGGAGAGTGGGGTCCTTGTGTTGGAAATATGCCCCAGAGGCAATAATAAATTAGTTATTATCATATTTCCTTGTTCATGATAATCGTTTATTATCCATGCTATAATTGTATTGATCAGAGACTTAAATGCATGTGTGGATACATAGACAAAACCATGTCCCTAGTATGCCTCTAGTAGACTAGCTCGTTGATCAAAAGATGGTTAAGGTTTCCTAGACATGGACATGAGATGTCATTTGATAACGGGATCACATCATTAGGAGAATGATGTGGTGGACAAGACCCAAACTACAAACATAGCATATGATCGTGTCAGTTTATTGCTACTGTTTTCTGCATGTCAAGTATATGTTCCTATGACCATGAGATCATGCAACTCACGGATATCGGAGGAGTGCCTTGTGTTTATCAAACGTCGCAACGTAACTGGGTGACTATAAAGGTGCTCTACAGGTATCTCCGAGGGTGTCTGTTGAGTTGGTATGGATCGAGACTGGGATTTGTTACTCCGTGTGACAGAGAGGTATCTCAGGGCACACTCGGTAATACAACATCACATTGAGCCTTGCAAGCAATGTGACTAATTGTTAATTGTGGGATCTTGTATTACGGAACGAGTAAAGAGACTTGCTAGTAACGAGGTTGAACTAGGTATGGATATACCGACAATCGAATCTCGGGCAAGTAACATACCGAAGAACAAAGGGAACATCGTACGGGATTAACTGAATCCTTGACATAGAGGTTCGACCGATAAAGATCTTCGTAGAATATGTAGGAACTAATGTGGATGTCCAGGTCCCGCCATTGGTTATTGACTGTAGAGGTGTCTCGGTCATGTCTACATAGTTCTCGAACCCGCAGGGTCTGCACACTTAAGGTTCGGTGACGTTTCGGTAGTGTAGAGTTATGTATGGTGGTGACCGAAGGTTGTTCGGAGTCCTGGATGAGATCCCGGACGTCACAAGGAGCTCCGGAATGGTCCGGAGGTAAATATTCATATATAGGAAGTCCCAGTTTGGTTTCCGGAAAAGTTTCGGGCTCATCGGTAGTGTACCGGGAGTGCCGGTAGTGTACCGGGAGGCCTCCGGGAGGGGTATTTCGACCCCAAGAGGTCCATGGGCTGTGGGAGAATAATAACCAGCCCTTAGTGGGTTGGGAAAACATCCACAAAGGCCCATGGCGCAGGAGAGAAAGTCCTAAAGCAAAAAGTGGAAAATCAGCCAATAGGAGGCAATCCTACTCCAACTAGGATTGGAGGTGAAGTAGGATTGCTTCCCACCTCCTATTTCGGCCGACCCAAAGGCCTTGGCTGCCTATCCTCTCCTCCTATATATACTAGTGGATTGGGTGGTTTCTGGACAGAATTTCCGGCCACGTGCTACCTGTTCCATCGGTGCATAGTTTCTCCTCTAGATCGTAGTTCCGCAGTGCTTAGGCGAATCCCTGCCGGAATTGCTCCACCACCATCACCGTAGCACCGTCACACTGCTGGTGAACTCTCTCTCCTCTCCACCTCCTCTTGCTGGATCAAGACGGTGGAGATCGTCATCAAGCTGCACGTGTGCTGAACGCGGAGGTGCCGTCCGTTCGGCGCTAGATCGGAAGAACCGTGATCGAGATCGCGAGACGGTTCGTGATGAGATTGCGGGACGGATCGTGATGAGTTTGCAGGACAGATCGTGATCAAGATCGTGAGACGGATCGTGATGAGATCGCAGGACGGATCGTGATGGGATCGCGGGACGGATCGTGATGAGATCGCGGGACGCTCGGCGATTTGGATCGCGAAGATGTTCGACTACACCAACCGCGTTTCTTAACGCTTCTCTCTTAGCGATCTACAAGGGTACATAGATCCACTCTCCCTCTCATAGATGCTCATCACCATGGATAGGTTTGCGTGTGCATAGGAAATTTTTTGTTTCCCATGCGACGTTCCCCAACAGTGGCATCATGAGCTAGGTTGATGGTTCGATGAGATCTCGAGTAGAACACAAAAGGTTTGTGGGCGTTGATGCTTAGATTGCTTCCTCCCTTGGTCGGATTTTGGTTCAGAGGGATTGTAAGATGAAGCGGCCCGGACCAACATTACTCATACGCTTACGAGAGACCGGTTCCGTCGACGAAACTTGTTGCTTAGATGGCTTGCGGGTGACAGTTTCTCTTACTTTAGTTGGATCGGATCCGACAAAGGCGGTCCTTGAGAAGGTTGAAAAGCAATCTATGTATCACCGTTGTGGTTTATGCGTAGGTGAGAATCGTTCTTGCTAGATACCCGTAGCAGCCACGTAAAACTTGCAACAACAATTAGAGGACATCTAACTTGTTTTTGCAGGGTATGTTGTGATATGATATGGCCAATTACATGATGTGATATATGTGATGTATGAGATGATCATGTGAGGTATAGATTATCACGACTTGTATGTCGATGAGTACGGCAACCGGCAGGAGCCATAGGGTTGTCTTTAATTATTGTATGACCTGCGTGTCAATCATTAAGCGCTATGTAATGCTTTACTTTATCGCTACGGTAACAATATTAGTAGAAGCATGCAGGGCGTGACAACCCCGATGGCGACACGTTGATGGAGATCAAGATGATTGAGATCATGGTGTCATGCCGGTGACGATGGAGATCATGCCGATGCTTTCTAGATGGAGATCAAAAGCGCAACTTCATGGCCATATCATGTCACTTATGATTTGCATGTGATGTTAATCCTTTTTATGCACCTTGTTTTGCTTAGGACGACGGTAGCATTATAAGGTGATCCCTCACTTAATTTCAAGATAAATTGTGTTCTCCCCGAGTGTGCACCGTTGCGAAAGTTCGTCGTGTTGAGACACCACGTGATGATCGGGTGTGATAGACTCTACGTTCACGTACAACGGGTGCAAGCCAGATTTGCACGTGCAGAACACTCGGGTTAAACTTGACGAGCCTAGAATGTACAGACATGGCCTCGGAACACAAGAGACCGAAAGGTCGAACATGAGTCATATAGTAGATATGATCCACATGATGATGTTCACCATTGTAGCCACCTCAACTCACGTGATGATCGGACTTGAGTTGGTGAATTTGGATCATGTATCACTCAAATGATCGGAGGGATGTCAACTTGAGTGGGAGTTCTTAAGTAATATGATTAATTGAACTCATTATCATGAACATAGTCAAAGTGTCTTTGCAAATTATGTTGTAGATTACTAGCTCACGCTGTAGCTCCCTTGTATTTTTTATATGTTCCTAGAGAAATAGAATTGAAATATGATGGTAGTAATATTGCGGACTGGGTCCATGATCTGAGGATTGTCCTCATTGCTGCACAGAAGGCTTATGTCCTTAATGCACCGCTCGATGCGCTAACCCCTCTAGCGTCGTCTGTAGATGTTGTGAACATCTGACAGGCATGTTCTGATGACTACTTGATAGTTTAGTGCGTCATGCGTTATGGCTTAGAATTGAGGCTCCAAAAACGTTTTGAACGTCACGGAACATATGAGATGTTCCTAAGAGCTGAAATTAGGATCTCAGGCTCGTGCCCGTGTTGCGAGATATGAGATCTCCAACAAGATTCTTTGCCTGCAAGATGAAAGAGAAGAGCTCAATCGTTGAGCATGTACTCACATTGTCTGGGTGCTACAATCGCTTGAATCAAGTGGGAGTTGATCCTCCAGATAAGATAGTGATTGACGTAGTTCTCCAAGTCACTGTCACTAAGCTACTAGAACTTAGTGATGAACTATAAATTGCCAGGGATAGAAATAATGATTCCTGAGCTGTTCGCAATGTTTTGACACCGCGAAGGTACAAATCAAGAAGGAGCGTCAAGTGTTGATGGTTAACCAAACCACTAGTTTCGAGAAGGGCAAGAGCAACGAGGGAAACTTCATGGATAGAAAGTCAGTTGCTGCTCCAGTGAAGCAACCCAAAGTTGAACTCAAACCCGAGACTAAGTGCTTCTGTTATGAGGTGAATGGTCGCTGAAGCGGAACAACCCTAGATACTTGGTAGATAAGAAGGCTGGCAACATCGACAGAAGTATATTTGATATACGAGTTATTGATGTGTACCTTGCTAGTACTCCTAGTAGCACCTGGGTATTGGATACCGGTTCGGTTGCGAAATGTTAGTAACTCGAAATAAAAGCTATAGAATAAACGAAGAACTAGCTAAGGGTGAGGTGACGATATGTGTTGGAAGTGTTTCCAAGGTTGATGTGATCAACATCGCACGCTCTCTCTACCTTCAGGATTAGTGACGAACCTGAATAAATGTTATTTGGTGTTTTGCATTGAGCATGGACATGATTAGATCATGTTTGTTGCAATACGGTTATTCATTTGAATTAGAGAATAATGGTTATTATATTTGCATGAATAATACCTTCAATGGTCATGCACCCAGTGAGAATGGTTTGTTGAAATCTTGATTGTAGTAATACACATGTTCATAACATTGATGTCAAAAGATACAAAGTTAATAATGATAGCACCACATATTTGTGGCACTGCCGCAAAATGTCATATTGGTATAAAGCGCATTAAGAAACTCCATGTTGATGGATCTTTAGACTCATTCGATTTCGATTCCGTTGAGACATGCGAACCATGCCTCTTGGGCAAGATGACTAAAGGACCCCGTTGGATGGAGCGGGCAAGTGATTCATTGGAAATGATACATGTTGATGTATGCAATCCAGTGAGTCTTGTAGCGTGCAGTGGATATCGTTATTTTCTTACCTTCACTGATGATTTGAGTAAATATAGTGTATATTTACTTAATGAAACACAAGTCTGAATCGTTTGAAAGGTTCAAGCAAATTCAGAGTGAAGTTTAAGATCATCGTGACAAGAAGATAAAAATAACTGCGATATGATCGTGGAGGTGAATATCTGAGTTACGAGTTTGGCATACAACTTAAGACAATGTGAAATTTGTTTCACAACTAACGCCACCTAGAACACCATTGTGTGATGGTGTGTCCGAACATCATAGTCATGCTCTATTGATATAGTGCATACTGTGATGTCTCTTATCGTTTTACTACTATAATTTTTGGGGTTATGCATTAGAGACAACTACATTCACTTTAAATAGGGCATCATCTAACTCCGTTGAGATGACACCGTGTGAATTATGGTTTGATAGAAACCTAAGCAGTCATTTCTTAATATTTGGGGCTGTGACACTTGTGTGGAAAATGTTTTCACCTAATGAGGTCGAACCCAAGGCGGACAAATGCATCTTCATAGAATACCCTAAGTTTAGTTGGGTGAACCTTCAATCTCAGATCCTAGTGCAAAGTGTTTGTTGTTTACACGGATCCTTTCTCGAGGAAATGTTTCTCGCGAAAGAATTGAGTGGGAGGAAGATAGAACTTGATGAGGTTGTTAAACCTTTGTTCAACCAGAGAGTAACGCAGCGTAGAAAGATGTTTCTATGAAGCCTACGTTAGTTGAAGAGGAAGTTAATCATGATGATCATGAAGCTTCAGGATCAAGTTACTATCGAACTTCGTAGGTCGACAAGGATGTGTACTGCTCCTAAGTGGTATGACAACTCTGTCTTGGAGATCATGTTGTTGGACAACGACGAACCTACGAGCTATGGAGAAGCGATGATGGGCCCGGATTCAGACAAATGGGTGGAGGCCATGAAATCCGAGATAGGATCCATGTATGAAAACCAAGTGTAGACTTTGGTAGACTTGCTCGTTGGACGGCAGGTCATTGAGTACAAATGGATCTTTAAAATGAAGACAGACACTGATGGTGAATGTCACTATTTGTAAAGCTCGACTTGTTGCAAAGATGTTTGTGACAAGTTCAAGGAGTTGACTACGATGAGACTTTCTCACTCGTAGTGGTGCTAAAGTCTGTTGGAATTATGTTAGCAGTTGCTATGTTTTCAATTATGAAATCTGGCAGATGGATGTCAAAACATCGTTTCCTTAACTGTTTACTTGAGGAAAGGTTGTATGTGATACAACCGGATGGTTTTGTTAGTCCTAAGGATGCTAAAAGGTGTGCAAGCTTTAGTGATCCTTCTATGGACTGAAGCAAGCATCTCGGAGTTGGAATATACACTTTGATGAGGTGATAAAAGTTTTAATGTTTATACAAGGTTTACGAGAAACTTGTATTTACAATAAAGTGAGTGGGAGCACTATAGAATTTCTGATAAGTATATGTGGATGACATATCGTTGATCAGAAATAATGTAGGATTTCTGGGAAGCATAAATGGTTGTTTGAAAAGTGATTTTTCAAAGGAAGACCTGGATAAAGCTACCTAATTGTTGAGCATCAAGATCTATAGAGATAGATCAAGATACTTGATGAGACTTTCAATGAGCACGTACCTTGACAAGATTTTGAAAGAGTTCAAAATGGATCAGTCAGAGAAAGAGTTCTCGCCTGATTTGTAAGGTATAAAATTGAGTATGACTCAATGCCCAGTGACTGCAGAAGATAGAAAAAAGATGAGTGTCATCACCTATGCTTCATCCATAGGATCTATCATGTATGCAATGCTGTGCACAAGACCCGATGTCAGCCTTGCCATAAGTATGGCTGGAAGGTTTCAAAGTGACCCTGGAATGGAGCACTAGACAGCGGTCAAGATTGTCCTTAGTAACTAAATGACTAAGGAGATTTTTGTCGATTATGGAGGTGATAAAGAGTTCGTCATAAAGAGTTACGTCGATGCAAGCTTTAACACCAATCCAGATGACTCGTAGTAGCAATCTAGATACGTATAGTGGAGCAGCCATTTGGAATATTACCAAGTGGAGTGTGGTAGCAGTGTTTTTGGTTTGACATAGAAATTTGCAAAGTACACACGAATCTGAATATCGCAGACCCGTTGACTATAAGACCTCTCTCACATGCAAAGCATTATCGAGCCCCAGAACTCATTGGGTGTTAGACTCATAACAATGCGAATCACATGGTGATGTGATGAACTAGATTATTGACTCTAGTGCAAGTGGGAGACTATTGGAAATATGACCTAGAGGCAATAATAAATTAGTTATTATCATATTTCCTTGTTCATGATAATCGTTTATTATCCATGCTATAATTGTATTGATCGGAGACTTAAATGCATGTGTGGATACATAGACAAAACCATGTCCCTAGTATGCCTCTAGTAGACTAGCTCGTTGATTAAAAGATGGTTAAGGTTTCCTAGCCATGGACATGAGATGTCATTTGATAACAGGATCACATCATTAGGAGAATGATGTGGTGGACAAGACCCAAACTACAAACATAGCATATGATCGTGTCAGTTTATTGCTACTGTTTTCTGCATGTCAACTATATGTTCCTATGACCATGAGATCATGCAACTCACAGATATCGGAGGAGTGCCTTGTGTGTATCAAACGTCGCAACGTAACTGGGTGACTATAAAGGTGCCCTACAGGTATCTTTGTGGGTGTCTGTTGAGTTGGTATGGATCGATACTGGGATTTGTTACTCCGTGTGACGGAGAGGTATCTTAGGGCCCACTCGGTAATACAACATCACAATGAGCCTTGCAAGCAATGTGACTAATTGGTAGTTGTGGGATCTTGTATTACGGAACGAGTAAAGAGACTTGCCAGTAACGAGGTTGAACTAGGTATGGAAATACCAACGATCGAATCTCGGGCAAGTAACATACCGAAGAACAAAGGGAACATCATACGGGATTAACTGAATCCTTGACATAGAGGTTCGACCGATAAAGATCTTCATAGAATATGTAGGAACCAATGTGGACGTCCAGGTCCCGCCATTGGTTATTGACCGTAGAGGTGTCTCGGTCATGTCTACATAGTTCTCGAACCCGCATGGTCTGCACATTTAAGGTTCGGTGACGTTTCGGTAGTGTAGAGTTATGTATGGTGGTGACCGAAGTTTTTTCGGAGTCTCGGATGATATCCCGGTCATCACGAGGAGATCCAGAATGGTCTGGAGGTAAAGATTCATATATAGGAAGTCCCAGTTTGGTTTCCGGAAAAGTTTCGGGCTCATCGGTAGTGTACCGAGAGTGCCGGTAGTGTACCGGGAGTGCCCGTAGTGTACCGGGAGGCCTCCGGGAGGGGTATTTCGACCCCAAGAGGTCCATGGGCTGTGGGAGAATAATAAACAGCCCTTAGTGGGCTGGAAAAACAGCCACAAAGGCCCATGGCGCAGGAGAGAAAGTCCTAAAGCAAAAAGTGGAAAATCAGCCAATAGGAGGCAATCCTACTCCAGCTAGGATTGGAGGTGAAGTAGGATTGCTTCCCACCTCCTATTTCGGCCGACCCAAAGGCCTTGGATGCCTCTCCTCTCCTATTATCCTATATATACTAGTGGATTGGGTGATTTTTGGACAGAATTTTCGGCCACGTGCTACCCGTTCCACCGGTGCATAGTTTCTCCTCTAGATCGTAGTTCCGCGGTGCTTAGGCGAAGCCCTGCCGGAATTGCTCCACCACCATCACCGGAGCACCGTCATGCTGCTGGTGAACTCTCTCTCCTCTCCACCTCCTCTTGCTGGATCAAGACGGTGGAGATCGTCATCAAGCTCCACGTGTGCTGAACGCGGAGGTGCCGTCCGTTCGGCGCTAGATCGGAAGAACCGTGATCGAGATCGCGAGACGGTTCGTGATGAGATCGCGGGACGGATCGTGATGAGTTTGTGGGACAGATCGTGATCAAGATCATGAGACGGATCGTGATGAGATCGCGGGACGGATCGTGATGGGATCGTAGGACGGATCGTGATGAGATCGCGGGACGCTCGGCGATTTGGATCGCGAAGATGTTCGACTACACCAACCGCGTTTCTTAACGCTTCCCGCTTAGCGATCTACAAGGGTATGTAGATCCACTCTCCCTCTCGTAGATGCTCATCACCATGGATAGGTTTGTGTGTGCGTAGGAAATTTTTTGTTTCCCATGCGTCGTTCCCCAACACCTTGCTCATGAGGTTATTCATGAGATCAAGAAATCCTACACTTAGGGGATGATTCTCAAGCTTGATTATGAGAAAGCCTATGATAGAGTTAGCTGGGACTTCCTTTTTGAGATGTTGGAATCTCGAGGTTTTGGTCCTAAATGTAACTCTTGGAGTAGGAAACTTATGGACAACATTACTTTTAGTGTTAAAATCAATGATACTATCGACCCTTACTTTATGGGAGGTAAAGGGCTTAAACAAGGATACCCTAGTTCCCCAATGTTTCTTAAGCTGGTTGCAGATGTCTTTTCTAAGATGTTAGCCAAAGCTTCTCAACATGGCCTTATCTCTGGGCTTCTGCCTCAAATAATACCAGGGGGGATCACTAGTCTTCAATATGCTGATGATACCCTTCTATTCTTGGAAAATTCATATAATAAAGCCAGGAATTTTAAATGGATTTTGTCATGTTTCAAAAACCTATCTGGGATGAGGATCAATTTCCATAAAAGTAACCTGTTGACTACTAATATTGAGGAGAAAGTAGCCAAGACCTTTGCTCTCTTTTTTGCTGTGAGATTGGCTCTTTCCCCATAAAATACTTAGGGGTGCCCCTTCACTATGAAAATTCGAAGCGGGAAGATCTTCAACCTATTATAGATAGAATAATCAAAGGCCTATCTGGTTGGTTGGGGAGACCTTTATCCTATAGAGGTAAGTTGATCTTGCTTTGTGCTTGCATTGTGAGTATTCCTGCTTATCTGATGGTAGTTCTGAAGTTTCCTAAAGGGGCTATCAATGCTATCAATTCTCAGATGGCTCAGTTCTTATGGGTTAATATGGAGGATCAACATAAATATCACCTAGCCATTTGGGTTTTTGTGACCAGGAAAAAAAGATTTGGAGGTTTAGGTGTTCTTAATCTTAAAGAGTTTAACATGGCCCTTTTGGCTTCTTGGGGTAAGAGATACAATGATCAAACTGATAAGAACTGGAAGAGAATTATTGATTTTAAATACAACTCCCAATCTCCCAATTTACTATGGTCCAAACCTGAGAATGGTTCTCCTTTTTGGAAGAGTGTTGTTTGGGCCCTCAATGCATCTAAAACCTTTTATCACTGGAAGATTGGCAACAAAGATAACATCAAATTTTGGCATGACACTTGGGTCAGGGATTGTTCCCTGAAAACGGAGTTTTGGGACCTATTTGATATTTGTAATCAACAGGAATGCTTTGGTTCCCAGGTTTGGGATGGTGTTACTCTGAAACTTAACTTTAGAAGATGTGTAGATAGGAATGTAATGACCAGCTCATTCCAGTTGATTGATCTCCTTAAACAAAACCCTTTGTCAAGTTGTCGTGATATGCCATTCTGGTTGCTAGAGGCCAATGGGGTGTATTAAGTGAAGTCTTTCTACAATGCAATTAACTTTGGGGTTGTGACATCTGTCATTGGTAATAAAATCTGGAAAGTGTTGTGCCCTCGTAATATTCATGTCTTTCTTTGGCTATGTTATTACAACAAAGTCTTGATTAGAGATAATTTAGCCAAACGTAGAAATGTTGATGACCTGATCTGTCTATTTTGTAATGAACCAGAATTTGTCCAACACTTGTTTTTTGACTGTGCGGTTGCAAATTTCTATGGGGTGTGGTAGCTGAGGGCTGTTAAATAGATAATATTGCTTGCTAGGATGATGTTAGTGCCTTTTGGCATTCTCATAAGAAAAACTCTGTGATTAATATGATATCGGATGCCTCCATGTGGAGTATTTGGAGACTAAGGAATGAGTTTTGTTTCCAGGGTCGAACATGGAGAAGTATGATCTGCGTCCTTGTGAAACTACATGGCTTCCTTCGGCAATGGGGTGTGCTCTGCGACGACACTCAATTGACGCTTCTTTGTCAATTCATACTAGTGCTCAAAAGATACCGAGGGGAACTACTCCGCATCGCCTGGACCTGATGATGATGCGAGCTGAGAGGCCTTCCGTTTGATGTGTTTTTCAGTTCCATTTTCTCCATGTAATAAAATTCGCTAGCAGACTGTCATTGGGTGTGTGGTCGCCTCTCTGAGGTGTGTGAACTGTGTGGTCTTGTTTCCATTTGTTGTTGTCATCTTAGGTTGTTGTTTAACTGTTGCTTTGCTTTTAATAAAAAGTGGAGCAGGGGGAAACCCCTTTCATTCAAAAAAAAATACAACATCAAACGCACAAATCATGATGCTCTCCGCAAACTGCACCGGTGGCAGTTCACCATTAGCAATCTTATTCATCAGTGGTGACCGTTTGACAACGTTGATGTCATTCAAAGATCCAGGCATTCCAAAAAAGCATGCCAAATCCAAGTCTCTTGATCGGCCACCGCTTCAAGGACTATAGTGGAACCCATGCCATGCCCTAGGACAATTCTGCCAACTCCAATGCATGCAATCTATTGAGCCAAGCATACCTGGGAAGCCGCGAGATTTGTTCACCTCCAATAGCCTTGCGGTGTCTTCAGCATTGGGAGATCTCAAATACTCCTGGCCAAACACTTGCACAATTTCGACTGCGAAGCGCTTGACACACATGATGGCTTGACTCTCACCCATGGCCAAGTGATCATTAACTAGATTAGTGGGGATATCGTACGCCAACATACGCAAAGCGGTTGTCACCTTCTGAAAGGTGCTATGCTCGAGCTCTCCAGCGGCATTCCTCCTTTGCTGAAAAAACTGGTCATGGATCGCTAGTTTCTGTGCAATGCCCGTGAATAACTCGGTGCTCGTCCTAAACCGGTGACGAAAGTACGACTCGGGGTAGGTGGGATTCTCCACAAAATACTGCCTCATCAATCTATTGAGGGCATCAATCCTATCCCTCCAAATTTTCTGCCGACCCATAACCGAACCATCGTGCTTTGGTTTTTTATTGATGTGCATAGCTAGGATGATTGCAAGATCCTCCTCCTCTTCCATATCAAATTCTTCTTTGGAAGAATCAAATGATGAACTCACCTACAATGTTCAATTTAAACTAGGCTATTAAACTACAAACAACATGCATCAAATTCATATGAAAAATATGAAGTTGAAGCAATACATACCTTGCGGGCGTTTTGTCGAACACCTTGCGGGTGTTGTTCGTCGGAGGACTTCCGCGCGCGAGGGGGGTGGTGACTAGAGGGAGACAGAGGAAGCAACGGCGGCACGGGGATAGGCCGGGGACGCCCTGGAACGGTCACCGGAAGAAATGGGGTGGCGCAGGCGGCGGCGCCGCCAGCGGCTAGATGGGGTAGGTGGAGTTGCGAGCGTCCGCTCGAGTGTTCAGTGCGTGGCAGCAGGCGCAACAAATAAACAACGCACGATGGCGTTTCCGCCCGCGCGCTAAACTAGTTTTGCCGCGCGCACTCTTTTTGTGCGTTCGCCAGAGCGTCCGGAGCAGTAACGCACGCAAAAAGCACTAATTTTCCAGCGCGTCGCCTATATGGTGCGTCTGTTGGAGATGCTCTAAGCTGAATAACTTGTCTAGATACCCGTCTCACCTTAGGCCAGATAAAATTGATGCTTGTGCTAGCACTAGTAGAAAACATGGCATCGGTTCGGGCCGGCTAGCCCATTGTTCCCAGTTCAGTCACGAACCGATACCAATGCATGCAACAGTACCGGTTCGTGAGGCCAGGGGGGCAGGCAGGCCACATGGGGCATTGGTCCCGATTCGTCTGGAACCTTTGGTCCCGGTTCCAAACACGAACCGGGACCAATGTGCCTTGCTACTATCCCACACCCATTGGTCCCGGTTCGTGGCTGGAACTGGGACCAAAGGGGGAAACTGTTCGCCTGGTGCGAGCCCCTTTAGTCCCGGTTGGTGGCTCAAACCGGGACTAAAGGTTCGAACGTTTAGCATCCCACCACGTTTCGCGCTCCGAGAAACAGGCAGGATAAAGTAACTATTCCGCCGCGAGGGCTACAGTAACTTTGCCCATTTCTCTTCTTCTCCTCCATTCTCCTCTCTTCTTATCCTCCATTCTCCTCTCTTCTTCCCCATATCTTCTACCATGAATCCAATCACTCGCTACGGGGAGGTGCTCGCACATGGCACGACCAATCTCGATGTCATCTACACGAACGACAGTGCCATGGTGCCGCATTTTCTTTCCCTTTTGCGGAAATGGCTTCAAGTGGCGGATGAGAAAGACAACTTCATAGGGCTTGATCTCGAGTACACGACCAAGCAAGAAGATGTTGCCATCATCCAGCTATGTTTCAAGAAACATGTCATGATCTTCCAATGGGCAAGGTGAGTTTTGAGGGTTTTCTTTGATCAATTAATTATTTATAGATTATTATGAAAATTGCATAGGATAAAAATATGTTCCATTTTGAATCCTATGGGAAAGATCAATATTTCTTTTAAGTTTGTAGTGAAACAATTTTCCTTGTTGCAAAACGTGGGAGAACATATATGTCATAGAGTTAATTTAGGGTTTCTTCATCAATTCATAGGATATGAAAATTGCATATATATATATATAGGATATAGCAATATATATGTTCTATTTTGAATCCTATGGCAATGATCAATTTCTCTTAAGTTGTAGTGAAATAATTTTCGATTTGTTTATGATATTACTGTTCACCGGGCTCAAATGAGCCCGGGAGCAAAAACTCTGCGTCTTCCTCTTTTGTTGCAGTGAAATTTTCCTTTATATAGTTGCATATTATAATTCTGCCGAAATATACTTGTTGCAGCAGTATTTAACATTTGTTCCATTTTAATTTGTTGATGTTGCAGTAGTGACAAGCACTGCCCAGCACTCACGGACTTCCTACGCAGCGGCATATATTTTGCTAGCGTTGATGTAAGTAATGACGAGCTAAAGATGAGGCGCAGCTTCGGTATTGAGATACCAGCTGGCTGCCTTATTGATATCCAAGACATATTCAGGCTTCGGTATGAGAGGACTTTGATGGCTTCTATGGTAGTCGCCTTGATCGATGACTATTATGGAGATATGAAGACCAAATTCCCCCCGGCGCAGCACAAAGAGTGGGAGAGGACCCCACTTCATCCTATCAACATTGAGTATGCAGCAAAACATGGATACGTTGCATATGAGTTCTACTGTAAGATTCGAACCGTGAACTATGGCCAGCTTCACCTCGCACCACCACCACCATGGGGAGCTTCTGATTCAGACTAGCTAGTAGTATTCGCTTGGACGAGTAATTTCTGTAATGGATATCTAAACTATTATATATTACATATCTCTCTAGCTATTATATATTTGTAGTGCTTTTCAATTCAATTTTTTCTTAAATTCCGATTGTGGCTGAGAACAAAATGAAACAAAAAAGTGGGTTGTCATCATTGGCAAGCACGCACACCATGCCAACTTTCAACCTTTTCAGAGTTCATTTGTAGTGCTTTTCAATTTTAGGGCCATTTAGCTCAAACAAATCAGTAAATGCATGAAAAATATCAAATGAAGTCAGAAATGGTTGAAAATTGGTGATGTGACTTTGAATGGTGCATTCTGAACACACAAAAAGTCTGGAGTTCAAATAAGTTCACAAAAATTGAAATCCCTTTCTAACAGACGAGTTCTCGTTCGAAACCCTGATACTTTGAAAGAGATTGCCCGTTTTGTACACGAAATGCATCCAGTTTTTTCAGTAACCCTCTCAACTTTTTAGCACATGCTATGTGGGTGAAATGATGATACCATGCCAACTTTCAACCTTTTCAGAGTTTATTTCTATTGCTTTTAAATTTCAAGGTCATTTAGCTCAAAAATATCAATAGCTGCATGAAAAATAAAAAATGAAGTCAGAAAGGGTTGAAAATTGATGATGTGGCTTTGAATATTGCATTTTGAACACACAAAAAGCCTGGAGTTCAAATAAGTTCAAGAAAATGAAATGCCTTTTGTAATAGATGAGTTTCCGTCGGAAACCACGTTACTTCGAAAGAGATTGTCCGTTTTGTACACAAAGTGCATCCAGCTTTTGCAGTAACCCTCTCAAATTTTTAGCAAATGATATGTGGGTGAAATGATGATACCATGCCAACTTTCAACCTTTTCAGAGTTCATTTGTAGTGTTTTTCAATTTCAGGGTCATTTAGCTCAAAAAATTCAGTAAATGCATGAAAAATATCAAATGAACTCACAAAGGTTTGAAAATTGATGATGTGACTTTCAATGGTGCATTTTGAACACACAAAAAGTCTGGAGTTCAAATAAGTTCAAAACATTGAAATCCCTTTGTGGCAGACGAGTTCTCGTTCGAAACCCTTATACTTCGAAAGAGATTGCCCGTTTTGTACACGAAGTGCATCCTGTTTTTTCCGTAACCCTCTCAACTTTTTAGCACATGCTATGTGGGTGAAATTATGATACCATGCCAACTTTCAACCTTTTCAGAGTTCATTTGTACTGCTTTTGAATTTCTGGGTCATTTAACTCAGAAAAACCAATAACTGCATGGAAATACCAAATGAAGTCAGAAAGGGTTGAAAATGGATGATGTGCCTTTGAATGGTGAATTTTGAACACACAAAAGACCTAGAGTTCAAATAAGTTCAACAAAATGCAATGCCTTTTGTAATCGATGAGTTTCCGTCCAAAACCCCGATACGTCAAAAGAGACTGTCCGTTTTGTACACGAAGTGCATCCTGCTTTTGCCGTAACCCTCTTAATTTTTAGCAAATGCTATGTGGGTGAAATGATGATACCATGCCAACTTTCAACCTTTTCAGAGTTCATTTGTAGTGATTTTCAATTTCAGGGTCATTTAGCTCAAAAAAAAAGTAAATGCATGAAAAATATCAAACGAAGTCAGAAAGGGTTGAAAATTGATGTTGTGATTTTGAATGGTGCATTTTGAACACACAAAAAGTCTGGAGTTCAAATAAGTTCAAAAAATTGAAATCCCTTTGTAACACACGAGTTCTCGTCCAAAACCTTGATACTTCGAAAGAGATTGCCCGTTTTGCACATGAAGTGCATCCAGTTTTTTCCGTAACCATCTCAACGTTTTAGCACATGCTATGTGGGTGAAATGATGATACCATGCGAGGTTTCAACCTTTTCAGAGTTTATTTGTACTGTTTTTCAGTTTTAGGGTTATTTAGCTCAAAAATATCAATAACCTGATGAAAAATACCAAATGAAGTCAGAAAGGGTTGAAAATGTATGATGTGTCTTTGAATATTGCATTTTGAACACATAAAAAGCCTGGAGTTCAAATAAGTTCAAGAAAATGAAATGCCTTTTGTAACTTATGACTTTCCGTTCGAAACCCCGATACTTCGAAAGACACTGTCCGTTTTGTACACGAAGTGCATCCTGCTTTTGCAGTAACCCTCTCAACTTTTTAGAAAATGTTATGTGGGTGAAATGATGATACCGTGCCAACTTTCAACCTTTTTAGAGTTCATTTGTAGTGTTTTTCATTTTCAGGGTCATTTAGCTCAAAAAATTCACTAAATGCATGAAAAATATCAAATGAAGTCACAAAGGTTTGAAAATTGATAATGTGACTTTCAATGGTGCATTTTTAACACACAAAAATTCTGGAGTTCAGATAAGTTCAAATAATTGAAATCCCTTTGTAACAGACGAGTTCTCGTCCGAAACCCTGATACTTCGAAAGAGATTGCCCGTTTTGTACACGAAGCGCATCCTGGTTTTTTCGTAACCCTCTCAACTTTTTAGCACATGCTATGTGGGTGAAATGATGATACCAAGCCAACTTTTAACCTTTTCAGAGTTCATTTGTACTGCTTTTCAATTTCAAGGTCATTTAGCTCAGAAATACCAATAACTGCATGAAAATATCAAATGAAGTCAGAAAGGGTTGAAAATGGATGATGTGCCTTTGAATGCTGCATTTTGAACACACAAAAGGCCTAGAGTTCAAATAAGTTCAAGAAAATGAAATGCCTTTTGTAATCGATGAGTTTCCGTTCGAAACCCCGATACTTCAAAAGAGACTGTCCGTTTTGTACACGAAGTGCATCTTGCTTTTTCCGTAACCCTCTCAACTTTCTAGCAAATGCTATGTGGGTGAAATGAGCATACCATGCCAACTTTCAACTTTTTCAGAGGTCATTTGTAGTGCTTTTCAATTTCAGGGTCACTTAGCTCAAAAAAAGTAAGTAAATGCATGAAAATATCAAAGGAAGTCACAAAGGGTTGGAAATTGATGATGTGATTTTGAATGGTGAATTTTGAAAACACAAAAAGTTTGGAGTTCAAATAAGTTCAAAAAATTGAAATCCCTTTGTAGCACACGAGTTCTCGTCCAAAACCCTGATACTTCGAAAGAGATTGCCCGTTTTGTACTTGAAGTGCATCCAGTTTTTTCCGTAACCCTCTCAACTTTTTAGCACATGCTATGTGGGTGAAATGATGATACCATGCCAACTTTCAACCTTTTTTAGAGTTCATTTGTAATGCTTTTAAATTTTAGGGTCATGTAGCTCAAAAAAATCAATAACTACATGAAAAATACCAAATGAAGTCAGAAAGGGTTGAAAATTTATGATGTGGGTTTGAATGATGCATTTTGAACACACAAAAAGCCTGTAGTTCAAATAAGGTCAAGAAACTGAAAGGCCTTTTGAAACCGATGAGTTTCCGTCCGAAACCTCGATACTTCGAAAGAGACTGTCCGTTTTGTACACGATGTGCATCCTGCTTTTGCCGTAACCCTCTCAACTTTTTAGCAAATGCTATGTGGGTGAAATGATGATACCATGCCAACTTTCAACCTTTTCAGAGTTCATTTGTAGTGTTTTTCAATTTCAGGGTCATTTAGCTCAAAAAATTCAGTAAATGCATGAAAAATATCAAATGAACTCACAAAGGTTTGAAAATTGATGATGTGACTTTCAATGGTGCATTTTTAACACACAAAAAGTCTGGAGTTCAAATAAGTTCAAAAAATGGAAATCCCTTTGTAACAGAGGAGTTCTCATCCGAAACCCTGATACTTCGAAAGAGATTGCCTATTTTGTACACGAAGTGCATCCTGGTTTTTCCGTAACCCTCTCAACTTTTTAGCACATGCTATGTGGGTGAAATGATGATACCATGCCAACTTTTAACCTTTTCAGAGTTCATTTGTACTACTTTTTAATTTCAGGGTCATTTAGCTCAGAAAAACCAATAACTGCATGAAAATACCAAATGAAGTCAGAAAGGGTTGAAAATGGATGATGTGCCTTTGAATGGTGCATTTTGAACACACAAAAGGCCTAGAGTTCAAATATGTTCAAGAAAATGAAATGCCTCTTGTAATCGATGAGTTTCCGTCCGAAACCCCGATACTTCAAAAGAGACTGTCCGTTTTGTACACGAAGTGCATCTTGCTTTTACCGTAACCCTCTCAACTTTTTAGCAGATGCTATGTGGGTGAACTGATCATACCATGCCAACTTTCAACTTTTTCAGAGTTCATTTGTAGTGCTTTTCAATTTCAAGGTCATTTAGCTCAAAAAATAAGTAAATGCATGAAAAATATCAAAGGAAGTCACAAAGGGTTTGAAATTGATGATGTGATTTTGAATGGTGCATTTTGAACACACAAAAAGTCTGGAGTTCAAATAAGTTCAAAAAATTGAAATCCCTTTGTAACACACGAGTTCTCGTCCAAAACCCTGATACATCGAAAGAGATTGCCCGTTTTGTACATGAAGTGCATCCAGTTTTTTCCATAACCCTCTCAACTTTTTAGCACATGCTATGTGGGTGAAATGATGATACCATGCCAACTTTCAACCTTTTTCAGAGTTTATTTGTAATGCTTTTCAATTTTAGGGTCATGTAGCTCAAAAAAATCAATAACTGCATGAAAAATACCAAATGAAGTCACAAAGGGTTGAAAATTGATGATGTGGCTTTGAATGGTGCATTTTGAACACACAAAAAGCCTGTAGTTCAAATAAGGTCAAGAAACTGAAAGGCCTTTTGTAACCGATGAGTTTCTGTCCGAAACCTCGATACTTCGAAAGAGACTGTCCATTTTGTACACGATGTGCATCCTGCTTTTGCCGTAACCCTCTCAACTTTTTAGCAAATGCGATGTGGGTGAAATGATGATACCATGCCAAATTTCAACCTTTTCAGAGTTCATTTGTAGTGCTTTTCAATTTCAGGGTCATTTAGCTCAAAAAAATCAGTAACTACATGAAAAATATCAAATGAAGTCAGAAAGGGTTGAAAATTGATGATGTGACTTTGAATGGTGCAGTTTGAACAAAAAAAGTATGGAGTTCAAATAAGTTCAAAAAATTGAAATCCCTTTGTAACACACAGTTCTCGTGCGAATCCCTGATACTTCGAAAGAGGTTGCCCGTTTTGTACATGAAGTGCATCCAGTTTTTTCCGTAACTCTCTAAACCTTTTAGCGCTTGCTATGTGGGTGAAATGATGATACCGTGTCAACTTTCAACCTTTTTAGAGTTCATTTGTACTGCTTTTCAATTTCAGGGTCATTTAGCTCAAAAAATCAATAACTAAAATTATAAACCTCTAGTATTTTTGAAACTAAAATTGTATAAAACGTAAAAATTACAAAATTGAATATAATGTTAAAACAAAGTAATATTAAATAGAAGGAAAAATAGCAAAAGTGAAAATAGATGCCCTTACACTGAAATTCAACCTAAATTCAAAGTGATAGTTAGGAACCTAACTAGCGCTTTGAATTTAGGTCAAATTTTGTGTATAAGGGCATCTATTTTCACTATGAGAGGAGCTTGACAGGTCAAGCACATCGGGGCTTATAAACAGGTGTTGTCTCCCCTCCACTAGCGAGGTGGGACTAAACATCTGCTGCTTCCGCGCCGGCCGTAGAAAAGAGACCATTGGTCCCGGTTGGTGGCACCAACTAGGACCAAAGGGCCTGTTTCCCACCCTTTAGGCTGCTGAAAACAGGGCTTTGGTCCCGGTTGGTGGCACCAACCGGGACCAATGCCACCTTTAGTCCCGGTTTGTACCTGAAAACAGGGCTTTGGTCCCGGTTGGTGGCACAAACCGGGACTAAAGGGTGTAATTGGTCCCGGTTTGTGCCACTAACCGGGACCATTTCCCCTTCTATATAATAAGCACTTAGGAAAATTCGCAGTTTTCATTGCCACTTCGCCCTCGTCGCCGCCCCGAGCCCGCTGTCGCCGTTCCCGTCCCCGTCGCCTCCCCGCCGCCCCCGTCGCCTCCCCCACTGCCGCGTTGCCTCCCCCGTCGTCCCTGTCGCCGCCCCCGTCGCCTCCCCCGCCGTCCCCGTCGCTTCCCCCGCCGCCCCCGTGGCCTTCCCCGTCGCCGCCCCGCTCCCGTCGCCGCCCCTCCCCCATCACCTTCCCCGCCACCCCGCCACGATCGCCGCCCCATCGCTGCCCTGCCCCCGTCACTGCCTCCGCTGTGAGCCGCCGCCGCCCCAGCTCGTTGCAATTTTTTGAAATATATGTTGATTTTTTATATGATGAATGTTTATATTAGATTAGTATGTTTATGTTAGCTAGATTAGTATGTGTATGTTAGATTAGTATGTTTATGTTTTTTGAAAGTAGATTTGTATGTTCATGTTAGATTAGTATTTGTGTATATGTTGATTTTGGGGTTTATGAAAAGTTAGTGATTAAACGATAAGAAAACGTTCTCATAGGAATTTGTCAACGATGTCTGGCCTGCATCCTCGTCGTCGAGTAGTCCGCGAGAGCCTGCTTGATAGGCGCCATGTCCGGGACTGGGCTCTACCGGGTTGGCACTGGGAGGTGCTACCTTCCCAGGCTCGGAGTTTGGTCAGGAATGCAGGTATCATCGTTGACCCGGACCTTCTATGGTGGCGGTCACGCGGGCCACTTTCGGTGCGGAGGGAGCGGGCACTCGCGGAGGTGGTACGTCACCGTGTCAGGGAGGAGGACGAGCACGTCCGTCGCTACATGGCGGCATTGGACGCCCGGTTTGACAATACCTGGCAGGTCCTTCAGAGATCTCACTTGAGTTATGATCCCGTGATGGTTCCTTACCTTTGGGTGTCCACCACCGGCGACTCAGAGACCGCTAGTGAACCGAGTTCACCGTCCTCCATTTTGGATTCTGGGATATTCAATCTGTATTAGTGATATTATATTCGATGTCATTATAAATATTAATATATTAGTGATATTTTATCGGTATAATGCGTGTGTGACTTTCGGTCTGTTGTTGCTCCTTATGTGACTTTCATGTGTGTTCTTGATGGAGGAAGGAATCCCGACTGTTGTCGTGGGCAGCGCTTCCTCTTTCTTCTCTTCTTTGCGATATACTCATCGATATATTACGCAAGAAGAGAAGGGGAGAGGCGTCCATCACCGGTGGTCGAACTATTACTATGAGAGAGTGTCCACCAACGTATATACACCACTGTATCAATGTGAGAGAGTGCGCACCAACACACCATGAGATATGAGAGTTATTTAAGGACAGCCTCGACGGACCGAAAGTCACACACGCATTAATTAAGATCCAAAGCGTGTCGTAATTCTTGAACTGGATTATTCGGGTTGATGTATTAGTGATATTATATTCGAGTTCATTATAAATGTATTTGTGATTTGCAAGTCATTCCGGTATTTTTTCTATGTCATTGCTCGATATATGAAACGGGTTGACTTTAGGTTTGTTTCGGCTCATTGTGTGTCTTTCAGTGAGGGAGAGTGTCCACCATATGTATATATATGAGAGAGGAAGAATCTCGACTGTTGTCGTGGGAGTCGCTTCTCCTTCGTTCTCGTGTGCTAGACATTTTGGTGTAATGCTCTCAAGGACGAATGGAGGAGCCACCATCACCGACGGTCGCAATATCAGAGGGAGTGCCCATCATTTACGTGAGATGAGAGTTTAGGAAGGAAAGACTCAATAGACCAAAAGTCAACCCGTTGCATATTGAGTAATAGTGATGTGTGTGTTGATCAGTTTTCTCGTAGTTTCCTTCGATCGATTTTAAATGTTTCAACTATGAACATAGGAAATGTCTGACGACCAAAGTGAATTCGGTATGTGCGAATACCAATAAGACGAGCGCGGCCTGTGTGACAAGACTTTCCTAGTTGATGGTAGGCGCTTCGGCATCATGTTGGATGAGAAATTCGAAGTGGATACAGTAAGTCAGAATGACGAGTCTTTTTTCGTGATTAAGCATGCCTTCTGCCTCTTTTGCTTCAACTCATAATTAATTTTAATTTTTTACTGTTCTACTAGCATATCCTCTGCCATGCAAGAATTGCGGTCTTGGATAAGATTGGTTTCAATTCTAAAAAAGATATGGAGGTAAAGATAGTGCACTTGAGGACCGAGCATGGTTTTACTTTTGTGGTAAAATTGTACCATGCAGACACCTATTGCTATTTTGAATGCAAAAGTTGGCAATCAGTATGCGAGGCTTATGCATTTGAGCCTAATATGCTTATCACCTTTGATATTTGTCCGGAAGATGAAACTGAAGATAATATCGACATCTGGGTCGATGTGCAGACGCCTCCAGTTCTACCATTATGTGAGTTTCTCGACCATATTTATTAAGTAATTTATATTGTTTATTTAAAAATAGTTGACAGATCATCTTACCGCATTTCTTAGTCATCTTGAGAATTACAATACCTATTATCAAACTCCTGCACATTATGTTCAATACGTGCCACTAGTGCACGTGGTGAACTACGGTAACATCCATGGAGATTCCATGGTAAGATTTTAATTCTACTATTATGACATCCGTGCATCTTTTGCATAAATTCTTCTAAAACTAAACTACATTGCTAACTACAAAGTTATTACTATGTTTTTCAACAGAAAATTCCGGAGGATTGTGTGCCTCATCTGATGTTTTCGAGAGGTCACGTTGTTGTTACGAGCTTAGGGCCACCACGGCCAGGTCAGCCTACGCATCACTCCTGTCCATACCGGATTTCTAAAACCGATGGAGTCATGACAATCAAAGATTGGAAAAATGTATGCTCCATCATAGAGAGCTACTTGGAAGGAACATTGTGCGTAGGCCAAGAATGGGAGACAGGATGATCTCCGTTCTCCATAATGGAGAGTCAAGGCCTATCTTGTTTTATGACATTGTACCTAAGAGAGGGTAGAGTAGGTCCTACAAGATAGGAGTACGTAGGTCCTAGGTACAATGTGTTATTATGTGCTACAATATGTTAGATTTGATGATGATGATGAGGAGGAGGAGTTGTGATTATGACCAGTGACCAACTTGTGATATGATGTCTCATTGACGAAAATGATGATTACATTGTGTCATATGTTCTATCTATAAGTATAGTACGTAACGTCGTGACCAAGCATGGAGATAAGAGAGATCACTTCTCTCCTTTAGCTATGTAACAAAATATATGAAATCCCTAAATTAACCCTCCAAAACCCTCAAACCCCCCCCCCCCTCTTTCAGAAAACAAACAGCCCCTCAACTGCTGACGCGTGGACGCTCTTTGGTCCCCGTTGGTGTTACCAACCGGGACCAAAGGCTCTCCTTCCTGGGCTCGGCGGAGCGGCCACGTGGAGCCTCATCTGTCCCAGTTCGTAAGTGAACCGGGACTAATGGTCATGGGCTTTAGTCCCGACCCTTTAGTCCCGGTTCCGGAACCGGGACAAATGGGCCTTACGAACCAGGACAAATCGGCCTTTTTCTACTAGTATAGGGCAGAGATAGGGAAGGGCGAGCAAGGGTGGGACCCTGCCCAATCGCCCCCCCATAACGATTCATAGAAGGTATTACCTCTGTTTTGGATTATTAGTTCCGTTCATATTTTATGTTAAATTCTGATCATAGATTTAACAAACAAAATGTTACTCATACCATAAAAATCATATCAATGGATTCGTATTTACACATAGTTTCCCAACATTTTATTAGTTAAATCTAAGGTCAAAGTTTCACATATAGTACCAAAAAAACCAATAAATCAGGACGGAGGTATACTATATATGCCTAGGATGGGAGGAGGTAGAGCGTGAACACGGACCGTACCATGAGCGTGCCACGCCGACTATCCACTCGATGTTGACGCTTGTCCAGGCGAGCAACAACAACGGGCCGAAAGCCGTCAGCGAGGTCGGCCTAGGCGGGAGGAATGACGATGATGAGCCCGCCGCCTTGGCCCTGCACAGGGACGAGCATACAAGGGACAGTGTCAGGCACAAGGTGATGGAGATGGAGTAGTACACCTAGTCCTCCATGGTCGACTCAAGATGCCTGAGGCCCAACCGGTACTAAAGGGTTTTGAAAGTTTTTTTCCCTTTTCTATTTGTTTTCTATTTTTAGTTTCTGTTTTAAATTGCTTATATCTTTTAGGATAGTTGATGTTTTTGAGTGATTCTTTTTGCATTAGATTCAAAATTTTGTCTGGTTTGTGTTTGTGAAATTAGTTTTCAAATTTGAACGGTTTAAATTTGAATTTGTTCAAATTTGCTTCAAACCCTAGATTGTGAATAACTTGAGTTTAAAATAGTTTTTAATTTAATTCTTTTTGCTCCTAGGCACATGTTAGATGGTGCATGTTGAACACACAAAAAGTATGGAGTTTAAATAAGTTTAAAAAATGAAATGCCTTTGTAACAGATGATTTTTCGTCCAAAACCCTAATACTTCGAAAGGGATTGTCCAGTTTATACGAAGTGCATCTAGTTTTTACCATAACCATCTGAACTATTTAACAGATGCTATGTGGGTGAAATAATGATACCATGACAAGTTTCAACCTTTTCAGACTTCATTTGTAGTGCTTTTCAATTTCAGGATCATTTAGCTTAAAAAAATACATGAAAAATAGCGAATGAAGTGGGAAATGGCTGAAAATTGATGATGTGGCTTTGAACGGTGCATGTTGAACGCACAAAAACTCTGGAGTTTAAATAAGTTTTAAAAAATGAAATGCCTTTGTAATAGATAAGTTTTCGTCCAAAATCCTAATACTTCGAAAGGGATTGTCCAGTTTGTACACAAAATGCATCTAGTTTTTACCGTAAGCCTCTCAACTTTTTAGCACATGCTATGTAGGTGAAATAATAATACCATGCCAAGTTTCAACCTTTTTAGAGTTCATTTGTAGTGCTTTTCAATTTCACGGTCATTTAGCTCAAAATTTTTAATAAATGTATGAAAAATAGCGAATGAAGTGGGAAAGGTTTGAAAATTGATAATGTGGCTTTGGATGGTGCATGTTGAATGCACAAAAAGTCTGGAGTTGAAAGAAGATTAAAAAAGTGTTATGGAATAGAAGAGCTATAAATTTTGCATACGATGTCGAAACAAAGTGTTATGAAAAATATATTTTTTAAATAAATGATGTCATATTTGGATTCCTCACGTTTTTCTGATAATAATGGAGATATTATTTGTTGAATTTTGATTTACAGATTTGAAGATATTAATTATGCCATATTAAATGAATAAATTACAAAAATGAATAAAATAATATTATTACTTATTTTATTTTCATTGAAATTCAATATTATTATTAATCATTTATTGTTGTTTATTTTAATAATTGTTTGGAATTTTAAAAATTAAATCATGTTACATCAAGACCCAAGGGTTAATAGGATTGATAGCTTACTATTGTCAAGAAAACAACAAGTGTGGGCTTGGAAACTATGGGTGATAGAACTCGAAAGTTAAGCGTGCTCGGGTTGGAGCAGTGAGAGGATGGGTGACCGGCCGGGAAGTTAGACGATTTGGAATGAGGGGTGATTAGAGACTAAATTGTTAAATAAATCCAGAGCAGTGAGGACACTACCGGAATCGGTCCCTACGCCGGGAGCCTGTCCCCGTTGGCATAGGGCAGAATACCGTCGGCGTACCCCTACGCCGACGGCCCCCGTCAGCGTAGGTTCGTTGGGATCGCGAACGCGGCGTACCCGGGCGTTTTCGTCGTCATAGGAAAACCGTTGGCATAGGAAAACCGTCGGCGTAGGTCCCCTATGCCGACCTCCGGCCGTACGACCGTCGGCGTAGATGGGCCATCGACGTCCTTTCTCACGTGACGGCGGCTGAAGGCGACGACGGAGTTTGACCACCAACCGGAAATTGCCACGTGTTAGGGTCTACACCGACGGTTACACCGTCGGCATAGGCCAGGACCTAACGGTGTAACCGTTGGCGTAGACCTGCCACGTGGCAGATTCTGGTGCAAGGAAGTCAGGGTCTATGCCGACGGTGTAAGCACCTATGTCGACGGTGTAATCATCGGCGTAGACCTGCCACGTGGTAGATTCTGGTACACCGAGGTCAGGGCTACGCCGACGGTTATACCGTTGACATAGGTGCTGTTTTTTGTTTTTGTTTTGTTTCTTGATAATATACAGCACAAATATATCACAAATAGTACACAACATATATATATCATAGATCCACATCATTATCACCACAATATAAGTATTACCATCACAACATACGTGAAATCAATAAAACATACGTCGAAACAACACAACACATGTCTGAACAACATAATATGAATGCACATAAAAGATAAGTCATGACCACCACCACCAAGAGGCTTAAGCGTCAGGAGGTCCACCACCAAGACCGCCAAGACCGCCAACGCCAAGGTCGTCATTACTACCAGCAGCGCTACCGGCAAGACCGTGACCGCCACCTCCTAGGTGTATTGGAGTGACCGGGCTCCGTGACTCGGGAGTGCTACCATAATTGGCACCACCACAAACGTAGGATCGATGAGTTCCCTGCATGTTTGAAAAGAGATGTTAAAGAGATATATGATAGTGTTGAATGCACGATAAGTAGTTGGATAGTTTGGGGATGTACTAACCGGAGTCGGATAGTGTTGTGCCACAAAGTCTTCAAACGTAAGCAGAATTGGTTGTTCTCTAGCAGGCGGTGGTGGTGGTTCCATTACAGGAACCGTTCCGACCGCCATGGACTCAAAAACGAGCTGCATGTAAGTTGACCAAGCTCACACGAAGGTTAGAAGAAATGAGAATGCAAATGTGGAAGTCAAATGAAAGGGGCTAAACTAACCTTCATCATGCGAGTGTCGTGTTCCGAGACTGCTGCAAGTCTCGCGTTCCACACCATGGTCTCCTGACGTTGGTACTCCATGTAGGCCTTCAATATAACATGATGAAACTCATAAGAACATCCTGGTGTGGAAAATAAAATGAGAAAAAGGAAGGTAAGAGGGAAAATTATTACAGAGTGTTGCTGGGCTAGGAGGGACATTGAGTGTGCACTTGTCGTCCTCGGCTGCAGGCTCAAGCTTGGGTTGGTAACTCAGAGCTGTGTGTAGGAGACAGAAGGAGTGACAACGACATCTAGAACTCGCTGTCGACCATGACTCTTCGGCCCTATGCCGACCACTGCCCTTGTCGTCTGTAGCCTCTTTTATGGGGTCAGGTGTGGTAGGATTGTATAGATTATACACCTTGTAGGTCTCAAGGTGCTCGCCGGACTTGCCGTAGTACTTGCCCTTGCCTTCCTTGGGCTTAGTACGCACATGGGCTAGCTCCCACGCATCCATGTTTGAGAGCGGCCACTTTAGTTTCTCCTCCTGCACCACCAAGTAGTACCAAACAGAGGTTAGTCATACATAGAAGAAGAAAAATGTTTCATGTACATAGATATACCTGAACTTTCTTGTGGCCCCAATGGTTCCGGTTTCCCTGACTATGTGTTCCGTCATTTCCTCGATTAGCCCGGTTTTGGATGCTTTTAGCAGCCCACTTTTCATCATCATTGAGCCATGTATCAACCAATGCCTCCCATGATTCCTTTTTTCCATAACACCAACCAGGACACGCCTACATAATGAAAGCATAGTGGCATGTTGACACGAAACAACAAAATTTAACACAAACATCAGAATGAAAAGTTTGTTATACTTACCAACATGTATTGCTCCTTAGTCAAGGTAAGCTTCTCCTCCCGCGCGAAATCCTTGGGCATCTTCATGTCACGATAGTTGTAATAATATTGCGAGATGGCCACCCAGCGCACCTTGTACTGGATCTGGCAGGCCTGCTTCTTTGCTGCTCTCTGAAACAGCTTCTCGGCAATGGGCTTGTTCTCCTCAAGAGCTCTATAATATTTCTATAGTTATTCATGAAAACAGAATGGAAGAAGCCATGAGTCAAACCATTCGATGGAAAACTATGGACGAAACTCAAGACTCATGCTTCTGAAAAGAACTTACCCAAAAATTTGTTTCCACGACCTTAGCATGTGTCGAATAGTCTGCATGGGTAGCCAATTTGTAGTGGTCCCAGGTCATAGCCAAAACCCGGTGCTCTGGGTGCTTGACTGGGTCTAGAACGAATAAGCCCGTCCAATATTCCTTCAGTAAGATAGTGATGACACCGTTCGGAACACGGACTTTTGGAGGAACCTCCCAGCCCCTACAAAAGATAGAAAATATGAGCATGTTTACAAGCAAAAGAATTAAAATATGGTTAAGAGGCACTTACTCTTTCCCCTTTGGCGTAATGATCCACTTCTGCTCCTCCGTATCAGGTTCGGGGGGGGGGGGAGTCTTGCTCGACCATGCAACCACCCCTTGTTGTTGCCAACCCCCTCCCCCTCCCTGCCACCACCAACCTCCTCCCCCTCCCTGCCACCACCAACCTCCTCCTCCTCCCTGCCACCACCAACCTCCTCCTCCTCCCTGCCACCACCAACCTCCTCCCCCTCCCCAAACTCCTCCTCCTCCTCCTCCTCAACCTCCTCGCGAAACTCCTCCTCCTCAGTAGAGGGTACCTCACTAGACGAGGGTACCTCACTACAAGAGGGAATTGTAAAAGGCACCCCTAAGTCAGTGAGGGAGCGTTGTTTCTGGCCCCGACCACCCCTCCACCTCTAGGGGCTCTTCCCGCACCCCCTCCACCTCCAGGGGCTCTCCCCGCACCACCTCCACCTCTAGGGGCACCTCTCCCTTGACCTCCTTCTGAAGAGTCATCCTCAAGTAGTCGAGACGGAATATTACGGGCTCGACCACTCCGACTAGTAATCGATTTGAGTTTGCTTAGTAAACCCGTGTCATCAGCCTTGCCCTTGCCCATGCTTACCAAACCTGCATCGAGAAGAGAATAAGCAATTACTATAAAAATAAGGAAGAAAAAACCCGTATAAAAGACATTGATAAATAAGCATATTAATAAACCATAGTAAAAAGACATGAAACATACATCTGCTAGGACCCGTACGAATCATCACTGTCAGTATCACTATCACACATATCATCTTCATTGTCGGACGGAGGTGGAGGCTCTTCCTCATCGTCATCGTCTTCATTTAACAACTTTTCTAGCATAAGTATGTCTTTTTCATTAACAATGGTCTCACCATCATTCCGTGCATCGTTATCGTTTGGATCCACATCATCATCACCCAAGGAGTCATCATAATCGCTTCTGACCACATCATCATCATCATCATCGGGTTGCTCTTGAAAGAACAATCCCTCGTACGTCATGGGGTTAATGTTGTAATAATCGTCATCGTTCGGGTTCGGTAACTCACTATGTGGCGACACCTTGAACACAACTTCCCAACCCTTTAGGTATTCTTTCTGGCATGGGTAAGGCAGATAATAAACTTGTGTGGCTTGGGTAGCCGCAATAAAGAGATCGGCTCCAGCATAGACGGTTGATGGTTTAACTTCGACCAAACCATATGAAGGCGTATGTCTCAGCCCCTTTACCAGGTCGAACCATCGGCATTTGAACACAGGGAGACTTAGGATTTCGCGGCCACGACTGAAGGAAAGCTAATATATTTTTCCTACCCTTCTGTAATACTGAACTCCATTTTGGCCTGGGGTGTACACTCCAATATTTATAGTTTTGGGATCAGGCCGGTTGTTCTGGTGCTCCTCTATATGGAATCAATACCCATTCACATCATACTTTTCACATGTCATGACCGAAGGGTTAAAACCCATGGAAACCCATCTCAATTTGTCATCCATAGATATGTTCCGATCTTTTCCCTACAAGTTTAATTGAAATTATTTGGTTAACTAATAAAATTTGCAACTAGGTATTTAATAGGGGAACGTGAAAAATTACTTTAGCCATGAACCAAGCAACAAAATTTTGCCTTCCAGGGTTTCCATTTCGAAGAAGAGTAAGTGCCTCTGCCTGGGTAGGATCAATCATTCCCTTCCACTCCTCATAAATGAATTGCCTGAAAGAAGAAAAGCGGTGTTGAGGCCTAGACTAAGAGAACATAGAACATGATGTTGTGTAAGACATAAAGGAATGGTGTGGTGGTATTACCTCGTCTACTCCTCCTCAACTTCCTTGATGTTGTGCAAGACATAGAACATGATGTCCTCCCACTCTTGTTCTGGCATGTTATAAAATTTCGAGCACCCAGCCCTACCACCTTGCCCGCTGAATAGATCGAGCTTGGGTTTATACTTGGGCTCTTCCATTGTATCGAGGCACCTTATTATGCAGGCTGGGAACGTGGTCTGGATAGTATGATGTCCTGAGGTTTGACACCTCCTCAAGGATAACTGCCTCAGCTATGGAAGCTTCAATCTTAGCTTTGTTTCCACATTTCTTTCGGAGATGCTTGTTCTGTCTCTCAGGGCCGTAGTGCCAACGATTCTGCACAGGGACCCCCAACAATACCTCTTTCGCGAGGTGTAAAATGAGATGTGTCATCGGAGTAAAGAAGCCTGGCGAAAAGGTCTTCTCTAGCTTGCATATAAACTCTGGTGCCTTCTTATGCAATTGTCCAATCACCTCGGGACATACTTCTTTAGCACAGAGCATGCAAAAGAAATGGCTTAGCTCCGCAAGCACTCGCCAGACACGCTCGGGGACATAGCCTCGAACCATCACCGACATTAACCGCTCAATACATACATGATAGTCGTGACTCTTGAGCCCGTTGACTTTGGTCGTTGAAAGATTGACTCCATTACTTATATTCGATGCATAACCATCAGTGAACTTCACAATGTGTTTGACCCACATAAGTACCCCCTTCTTTTCTGGCGGTTTAAGGACGAAGTCAGCCTCTGACTTGAACCAGTTTCTTCGACCGCCTGTGGGAGGTTGCATGTTTAGACATGGTCTATCACAAATTTTTTGTTGATCGGCTCTAGCTGGATCGTTATCCTTTGTCTTATCAGGAATGTTGAGGATAGTGCGAAAAAGGGACTCCGTGACATTCTTTTCGGTGTGCATCACATCGATGTTATAAGGAACTTTGAGGTCCTTGAAATAGGGAAGCTTCGTGAAGGGGCTAATGTGAGTCCAGTTGTGTGTCTCACCATATCCCTCGAAGCGTTTGCCTTTGCCTTTCCCTTTGACTTCAGGCTTGAGAGCTTTTAGCTGAGCAAGAACATCTGCCCCCGAAAATGTTGGAATCTCGTTTACTTCATGGACAACCCGACCTTTCGTGAAGTTCTTGTTGTCTTCCCTGTCTGGATGGTCGGGAGGGAGGAACTGGCAGTGCTGGTCAAGGGCTACATACTTGCGACCCTTCTGCAGCCAAATAAAATGTAGAGCCTGCATGCACACTGGGCATGGCATCTTACCACTTGTACACCATCCGCAGAATAGGGCATAGCCGGGAAAGTCATGCATGCAATACATCAACCAAACTTTCATCAAGAAATTTTTCTGCAGATGTCGGTCGTATGTCAACCTTGGGAAGTGCCAAGAATGGTGCAAATCATCCACCAGTGGCTGCATTAACACTCCCAAATTCTGCACCGGGGATTCGGGCCCTGGAATGATCAGCAACAAGAACATGGTGTCGCGTTGCATTAGGACACCGGGAGGGAGATTGAGCGGAATAACAAACACGGGCCAGGAGCTGTATGAATTGGACGACATACCATATGGATTGACCCCATCACCTATTATTGCAACTCTGACATTCCCATCATCGGCTGCTTCCTCGGGGTATGCTATATCGAATGACTTCCATGCTTCACCTCCCGATGGATGTACGATTTTGTTTGGATGGTACCTTTTCCCTTGCTTGTGCCACTTCATCATTTTGGCAGACTCCTCCGTGATGAAAAGGCGCTGCAGTGTTTTTATGAAATGAAGATATCGAAGAACCTTTGCGGGGATGCGTAGCTTCCTCTTTTGACCATCCTTACCGACCACCTCAAGGTACCGAGAGGAACCACACTTTCTACAATACTTGTCATCCGCATACTCGTGACTAAACAAAAGGCAATTCTTCGGATAGACATGTATTTTCTCATAATCCATAGAGAGTGTCTTCATGATTTTCTTTATGGCGTACATGCTTTCTGGCAGTTCATGTCCATCGGGAAGACTGTTAGCCCATACTACCAGAAATGCTTTGATGCAAGCTTGCCTATAGCCGTACTCAGCCTTAACTGCCATTAGTTGCGAGATGGCATCTAGCTAAGAGAGTTTGGCACCCGCATAAAGAGGCTTGTTTGACGAAGCCAATATCTCCAAGAAGGACTTTGCGGTTGCCTCCGGCTCCTCCGGCTCCTCTAGTTCATTGTCTGAAGGTGTCGCATGTGTCGCCTCTGTAGCAATGACATCATCTAGCATGTCTCTGACCCCGTCGTACACATAACCACAGATGTGTTGATGCATCACCTCCTCTCTACCACGGTCCCGCTCGGCAAAGTTTATCGGCATGTCAAAGTTTTTCATATATCCGTGCGTGCGAAGGTGCCAGGTCATTTCGTCCTTGCCTTTAGAGTGACGTCTGCCACATCTCGCTCACGGGAAATGTGGGATCATTCTCATTGGACCATGGAATGTCTCCCTCAAAAACACATCAGTTTTGGCAATCCAGTCTGATGTTACTTGATTCCCACGGGGGCCACGGGTAAAACCACTATACATCCACTGATTATCTGGCATCCTCTACTTTATTGGGAGACACACAATAAAATTAAGATTTAATTTGAATTGATCACATAAATATTTATTTTCTACCGCGTTGACGACACTGAATCCACCTACATCTCTAATAGGTAAAGAGGGTCCTAATCCCACCCGAGGATGTGTAGATTGAGTACGTGCTCCATGCTCTACCTCGTTTCGAGACAAAATTTTGGCAGCACTGCCCCCTTGTTCTCCAGATACACGTCTCAGCAAATAGCCGAGAGAATGTGCTCCAGAGAACAACGGGGAGGCGTGGCCGAAATCTTGTCTCGAAATGGGGTAGGGCATGGAGAACGTACCCAATCTACACATCCTCGGGCTGTTCGTGGAAAACGCTGGACAATCCGAAAGAGTTGATGTGATAAATATGCAATTGAATACATATTTATCGATGCAACCCTTTCAGACGGGAGACGCCTAGGTTACGCGACTTGATGTGAAAAGAAAATCTAGTGACATGATTAAAAAAGCATAGAAGGTGAAGGTGGATTCCTGGCTCACCCTCGGCTGTGGAGGAAGTAGTCGAACAACAGAGGAACGATCGGGGACCAAGAGACACGACGTCGACGATCAATCAATGGAGATGCAACACCACAAAGGCTGCAAAGTTTACCCTTAAAAAGACTTAGGTCATTACATCACATACAAAATTGTGCCACCTAATGTTTTTCACATTTTTATTCTTTGACATTCATTCATGACGGAGGAGATGGGTTTGTAGCTCAGCCTCTGATGTAGAGGAAGTAGTCGATCAATGAAGAGATGATTAGGGACCAATGCTTGCGACGACGGTCACTCTGGCGAAATGCATCACAACAAAGCCTACAAATTCCACCATGTGAAAAATATATATCATCACATCACATACAACATTCTTTCATGAAAAAATGATAAACACATGAAAATAACTCACAAGTTCACATAATGATAATCACATTGATTACTCCACTATCACATCGAGTTTGTATCTACTAAAAAATAATTAAAACTACACAAAACATACTCAAAATTGTCCACCTAATATACTTTTATATTCATATTTCTCTCCCTTCAATTCATCTATCTATTCATAATCTATCTAACATCCATCAAGCAAGCATCTATCTATTTCTATCTAACAGATGCATATATTAAAAACTCCACACAAAAATATACTCCCTCCGTTCATAAATATAATATGTTTTAGCTTTTGGAAACATTCCACACATATCAAATGTATCTAGACATGTTCTATTGTGTACATTCACTCATTTTAGTATGAATCTAGACAACATGTGGAACACCTAAAACATCTTAAATTTGAAAACGGAGGGAGTACCTGTGACGTTGGGGAGGCAAGGACCGGTGCGATCTGGGAGGATGGGGCGGGGCGGGGGCGGGGTGGCGGCAGGGCGAGGCGGGGCAGGGCAAGGCCGGGGTGCCTGTAGGGCGGGGTGAGGCGGGGGAGGGGCGGGGTGGGGTGGGGCGGGGCGGGTGGTGGCAGGGCGGCCGAGGCAGGGCGGCAGCGGGAGGGGTAGGGTGGGCGCGGGGTGGCGGCTGGTGTGGCAGGGGCGGGGCGGGGCGGGGGCGGTGGCGGGGCGGGGGCGGGAGGAGGGGGTCGGGGGTTACGGCGCGCGGGGCGGGAGTAGGGGGCTGGGGCGACGGCTGGCCGGGAGGAGGGGTCGAAGGCGGCGACAGGGCTGGCCGGCATGGGGTTGGGCGGCGACAGCGACGCGGGGTGAGCTGGGGGTCAGGAGGGAGAGAGACGAGTGGTGGAGAGCAGTGGGAGGGGGTGAGCGGATGGATAAGGTGGACCTACGTCGACGGTTTAGCCGTCGGCATAGGTTTATTAGCCACATGGCAGGCCATCGGCATATCTATTTTTCATTTTTTTTAATTTCCATTAGCTTTACTTTATTTTTTAAATTTCCTAGCAATTTTTAAAATATCCACTATCCTTCCTACCTTAAAAAGACCCGGTGTGATGTTTCGATGGCATAGGTACACCCCCCCCCCCCGGACGCCCCCAACCAGACTAAACCCTATCGCCGTTGACCGGGCAATCTAGGCCTTTGACTTTCGCCGCACGGGCTTCAACCAGTTGACTCTTCCACCTGGTTGGGATAATACAACCCATTGGAACAACCCTGAACACGGTCTCGACCAAACCCGCCACTAGATTCCCTCTGGACCCAACCCATCGCAAGATTCCCTCCATGTCGACCTGACACCACCGTTATCCCCCTCCAAGTGCTGGCGGAAGTAGCTTCCTTGAAGAGGGTCACACTTCGGGAGACGCGTGCCAGGTGTTTGCACCCCCAACACATTTCCAGATGTGTAAGAGGGCCCAGGGCAAGACCTGGCGGCATTGCTACCCCTAGGTCCCCCGTCCCGTGTCACCCTAACACTGTTGACCGGGCGGATCTACCCCTTTGACTTTCACCGGACGGTGTTTCACCGCGGGACATTTTCACTTGGCTATGATAGGCCAGCCCATAGCAACATCTTATAGCACAAGGTCCGGGCCCAACCCACCACACGATCCCCTTGATATCGACCCGATGCAACAGTTTCTGAATGTAAGAGGGCCCAAGGCAAGACCTGGCGGCATAGCCCCCCTCCAGGTCCCCCGTCCCGTCTAACCCTGACACTGTTGATCGGACGGATTTACCCCTTTGACTTTCACCGGACGGGGTTTGACCGAGGGACATTTTCACCTCGCTATGATAGGCCAGCCCATAGCAACATCTTATAGCACAAGGTCCGGGCCCAACCCACCACAAGATTCCCTCGGTATCGACCCGATGCCACAGTTTCCGAACGTAAGAGGTCCCAGGGCAAGACCTGGCGGCATAGCCCCCCTCCAGGTCCCCCGTCCCGTCTAATCCTTACACTATTGACCAGACGGATCTACCCCTTTGACTTTCACTGGACGGCATTTGACCGAGGGTCATTTCCACCTGGCTGTGATAGGCCAGCCCATAGCAACATCTTATAGCACAAGGTCCGGGCCCAACCCACCACAAGATTCCCTCGGTGTCGACTCGATGCCACAGTTTCCGAACGTAAGAGGGCCCAGGGAAACACGTGGCGGCATAGCCCCCCTCCAGGTCGCCCGTCCCGTCTAACCCTGACCCTATTGACCGGACGGATCTACCCCTTTGACTTTCACCGGACGGGGTTTGACCGAGGGTCATTTCCACCTAGCTGTGATAGGCCATCCCATAGGTTTACTTCGGATCAAGGTCCAGGCCCAACCCACCTCAAGATCCCTCGGTATCGACTCAATGCCACAGTTTCCGAATGTAAGAGGGCCTAGGGCAAGACCTGGCGGCATAGCCCCCCTCCAGGTCCCCCATCCCGTCTAACCCTGACACTGTTGACCGAACGGATCTACCCCTTTGACTTTCATCGGACGGGGTTTGACCGAGGGACATTTTCACCTCGCTGTGATAGGCGAGCGCATAGCAACATCTTAGCACAAGGTCCGGGCCCAAGCCACCACAAGATTCCCTCAGTATCGACCCGATGCCATAGTTGCCCAACGTAAGAGGGCCCAGGGCAAGGTTTGGGCCTTGCCCGCCGCAAGATTCCCTTTGTGTCCACCAGCGTGGCCATTTCCACACTCTGTGTGACGGCGGCAGCGACATCCCTGAGGAGGGACCCACTCCGGAGACGCATGCGGGGTGCTTGCACTTGCCACCACACTTCCATGCGTGTAAGAGGGCCCAACGCACGACCTGGTGGCACTACCAATCCCCCAAGTACCCCGTTCCGTCGAACCCTCGCAGTGTTGACCGGGCGGATCTACCTCTTTGACTTTCACCGAATGGGGTTTGACCGAGGGGTATTTTCACCTAGCTGTGATAGGTCAACCCATAGCAACATCTTAGAATAAGGTTCGGGCCCAACCAACCGCAAGATTCCCTCTGTGTCGACCCGACGCCAATGTTTCCCCCTTCAGGTGCAAGCGGCAGCGCCGTCCGTCAAGACTATGTGCAGACTATATATAACATGATTTTTTTAGTGCCTATACACACAGCTAAATAGACCATGCATTGAAAAAATAGTGTGTAGACTATATATAACATGGACATGGGCTATAGACTTCCTAATTAAATTAAATTTTAATACAGGGAAAGATTTTTAAAAAAATATACCTATGCCGACGGTTACACCGTCGGCGTAGCTAAAATAAAAAAAATACACCTATGCCGACGGTTACACCGTCGGCGTAGCTAAAATAAAAAATAAACCTATGCCGATGGTTACACCGTCGGCATAGCTAAAAAATAAAAATATATACCTATGCCGACGGTTATACCGTTGGCGTAGCTACGCCCCAGATCCGCACCTCCCTCCGATCGATGACATGGCACCAACCGCGGATCAATGATATGGACCATCGAAGATATGACGACGGTGTCCGTCATGGCCGTCGGCATATCTTTGACAGCGTCAAACGAGCGTCACTCACCGAGCGGTCGGGCCCGCACGATACGCCGATGGGGTGTCTATGCCGACGGCCACCATAGGCGTCGGTGAATCTACGCCGACGGCTTTTATACGCCGACGGTGGCCGTCGGCATAGGGTGATCTACGCCGACGGTGTTTAGTACGCCGACGGTGAGGGCCTGGTGGTCGGCGTAGAGTGACGTATGCCGACATGGGCCGTCGGCATAGTTTAGGCCGTCGGCAACGACCCTGATTCTGATAGTGGGAGAGGTGATTAGAGATTAAATTATCAAATAATTGAAAGATTTGAAAATCATAAAATAAATAAAAATTATTTTAAAAAATACCTTTAGTCGACCCTTTAGTCCCGGTTCTATAACCGGGACTAAAGGCCCTTACGGACCGGGACAAAATGCCCGTTTTTTACTAGTGCTACCTTCCTAAGAGCATGGTTAATAGTATAGCCAGCTGCTGGCTATAAGCCATTGTCATGTTATTTAGAGCCCTTATAATCAACATGTACAATAGAGTGTACTAGTTTTTTGTTACGTGGCCCACCTTTCACTCTCACAAAGTGCCTAGGAGCATGTGCTAGAGCTGGCTCTTCAGGAAGAGCCCGCTTACCTTCTCTCTCCTCCAAGTAAACAAAAATATACTAGTTTATTTCTTATAACGTGTTGAATCAGCTCTATTGTACTTGCTCTAACTACATTTTTCTCCTCCCCTGATTTTCAAGGCGTGGGCCCTTCCACCCCATCCATCCACTCCCTTCTTTCTACGTTCTTTTTTACGTAAAAACAGTAAGTTTATGTGGGTGTAGCATATAATGTTTTTTTGAGCTGTGGTGTAGCATATAATTGACATATACACATCATAATGGCAAACAAACACTCGTGATGCATGGGTCCATGTTAAAACCTAAATATACACAGCACATGGGCAGTTTAAAATTAAATATGGGCACGACAATCACACTGATAGCTCTAGGCATGAGTACGTAAATAATGATTCAACTAACACTGGTCCTCCATTACTACTGGTCGATCGGTAATTAGATCATTGCATCTCACAATGCTATATAGGTAGTCGACCGATAAACCTACATCTACGCAAAAAAGCTACTTAAGCTTACGTACCTTCCTAACTGCTTTTGTTCTCCCACACTGCTTTTCAACGGGGTGGGCCCTTCCACCCATATCTATCCAATCTCTTGTTTCAAGTTTTGTTTTACGTAAAAACAGAAAGTAACTTTACATGGGTGTAGCATTACTCTGTAATCGACATATACACAACACAAGGGCAAACAAATATTCATGATGCATGGGTCCAAGTTAAAAATTAAATATACACAACACATGGACAGTTTAAAATTAAATGTGGCCATGACAATTACGCTGATAGCTCTAGCCATGTGTACGTAAATGATGATTCAACTAATTTTGGTCCTCCATTACTACGGGTCGATCGGTAGTTGCTCATCGCATCTCACGTTACTATATATGTACGTCCTGACCGATAATCCTACATCTACGTAAAAAAAAACTACTTAAGTCTACATACCTTTGTAACTACTTTTCTTCCCCCCCCCCCTATTTTCAAGGGGTTGGGCCCTTCCACCACTGTTCATCCAATCCCTTGTCTTCATGTTATTGTTTTTTTACGAAAAAACAGTGAGTTAATTTACGTGGGGAAGCATTACTCTTCAATTCGACATATCACTAGTAGAAAACAAGGCATTGGTTCGGGCCGGGCCTGCGCATTAGTCCCGGTCCAGTCACGAACAGGGACCAATGGGGGCAACAGTCCTGGTTCGTGAGGCCAGGGGGCTGAGCGGGCCACGTGGGGCATTGGTCCCGGTTCGTCTGGAACCTTTGGTCCCGGTTCCAGACACGAACCGAGACCAATGTGCCTCGCTCCTGGGCCATAACCATTGGTCCCGGTTCGTGGCTAGATCCGGGACCAAAGGGGGTCCTTTAGTCCCGGCTCCAGCCACGAACCGGGACCAATGACATGCCTATATATACCCCCTCGCCAGCGAGCAGAGCACTCCACTTTGCTCTGTTTTTCAGGACGGCAAGGGGAGACCTTTGTGGTGCTCTAGCTCACCTCCTATGCAGATGAGGTGTTTGATAAAATGCCCAAGCCAAACTTCAGCTTTCTCCTCTCGAAGCTCCTTGCCCAAACTCCATTTTCTGCAAGATTTGTCTAGGTTTGACGGTCCGTCCTGTCCCGTCCCCGTCCTGAAACCGTCGTCGATCGCCCGCGCAAGGTGAGCCTCTTGATCTTATCTTCTTGCTAAAAGAAAATATACTTACTCGTATGATTTTCTTATTTTTCTTATTGTTTGTTATTATATAGTGCCATGGTTATGGTATCCGCCCACGTCGGCCCTCGTCCATTCTACGATTCAGATGTGGTATATATTATCTTTTATATATCTATTTCACATATCTAATGTCTATGACAATTAATTATGCCACCAACTAGATGTAGATGTTTTTATCTATAGGAAGTAATTGAACCAGAAATTCCTACCGACTATGCAATTCTGCTCGAGAAGTTAACAGGAGCTCAAAAAGAAATCAATCATTTGAAAGAAAAATTGAAAAGAACTGAAGATGACAAGATGGGATTGGAGTTGCATGTTGCCGATATCGTCGACGATCGCAAGACCAAGATGGATGCAATGTGTTTGAAGCTTAGAAAGATTAGAAAATATGCCATTCATATTGAGGCTTGGTATCATTATGTCGTTGGATCAATTGGTACCTTAGTAGCGGTTATGATTGCATCTGTTGTTGCATTTAAATTTTTTATGTAGTTTTGCTGTATGTTTTAATTAGATGCTTTAGAGAGCTATATGTTGTTCAATAATGACAACTATGTATGAACTGTACGTATTTATTTTGATCATTATTGTACTTTGGCTTTAATGTGATGATGAATTTCTATTAATTTGGTCACTTCTCTATTCATGATATGTTGTAATGGTGTATAATACACTTTATTATATAACAACCGTAGATGAACCTGCAATGGATGTACGATGACCGACGCACCTCCGAGTATATTAAGGGACTGCATAATTATGAACACACAAAAAAATCTGGAGTTCAAATAAGTTCATGAAAAGGAAATGCCCTTTGTAATCGATGAGTTTCCGTCTGGAACCCTGATACTTCGAAAGAGACTGGCCGTTTTGTACACGAAGTGCATCCAGCCTTTGCCGTAACCCTCTCAACTTTTTAACACATGCTACGTGGGTGAAATGATGATATCATGCCAACTTCCAATCTTTTTAGAGCTCATTTGTAGTGCTTTTCAATTTCAGGGTCATTTAGCTCAAAAAAAAATTCAATAACTACATGAAAAATAACAAATGATGTCGGGAAGGGTTCAAAATTGATGATGTGGCTTTGAATGGTGCATTTTGAACACACAAAAAGCCTGGATTTCAAATAAGTTCAAGAAAATGAAATGCCTTTTGTAACCGATGAGTTTCCGTCCGGAACCCTGATACTTCGAAAGAGACTGTTCGTTTTGTACACCAAGTGTATCCAGCTTTTGTCGTAACCCTCTCAACTTGTTAGCGCATGCTATGTGGGTGAAATGATGATATCATGCCAACTTTCAACCTTTTCAGAGTTCATTTGTAGTGATTTTCAATTTCGGGGTCATTTAGCTGAAAAAACTCAATAACTGCATGAAAAATACCAAATGATGTCGAGAAGGGTTGAAAATTGATGATGTGGCTTTGAATGGTGCATTTTGAACATACAGAAAGCCTGGAGTTCAAATAAGTTTAAGAAAATGAAATGTCTTTTGTAACCGACGAGTTTCCGTTCGGAACCCTGATACTTCGAAAGAGATTGTCCGTTTCGTACACGAACTGCATCCATCTTTTGCCGTAACCCTCTCAACTTATTAGCGCATGCTATGTGGGTGAAATGATGATACCATGCCAACTTTCAATCATTTCAGAGTTCATATGTAGTGCTTTTCAATTTCAGGGTCATTTAGCTCAAAAAAATCAATGACTACATGAAAAATACCAAATGATGTCGGTAAGGGTTGAAAATTGATGATGTGGCTTTGAATGGTGCATTTCTAACACACAAAAAGCCTGGAGTTCAAATAAGTTCAAGAAAATAAAATGCCTTTTGTAACCGATGAGTTTCCGTCACAAACCCTAGTAGTTCGAAAGATACTGCCTGTTTTGTATACAAAGTGCATCCAGCTTTTTCCATAACCCTCTCAACTTTTAGAAAATGCTATGTGGGTGAAATGATTATACCATGCCAAGTTTCAACCTTTTCAGAGTTCATTTGTAGTGCTTTTCAATTTCAGGGTCATTTAGCTTAAAAAAAATCAATAACTGAATGAAAAATACCAAATGATGTCGGGAAGGGTTGAAAATTGATGATGTGGCTTTGAATTGTGCATTTTGAACACACAAAAAGCCTGTAGTTCAAATAAGTTCAAGAAAATAAAATGCCTTTTGTAACTGATGAGTTTCAATCCGAAACCCTAATACTTCGAAAGAGACTGTCTGTTTTGTATACGAAGTGCATCTACCTTTTGCCGTGACCCTCTCAACATTTAGCACATGCTATGTGGGTGAAATGATGATACCATGCCAAGTTTCAACCTTTTCAAATTCATTTGTAGTGCTTTTCAATTTCAGGGTCATTTAGCTCAAAAAAAATCAATAACTGCATGAAAAATAATAAATGATGTCGGGAAGGGTTGAAAATTGATGATGTGTCTTTGAATGGTGCATTTTGAACACAAAAAATCCTGGAGTTCAAATAAATTCAAGAAAATGAAATGCCTTTTGTAACCGATGAGTTTCCGTCCGAAACCCTCATACATCGAAAGAGACTGTCCGTTTTGTACACGAAGTGCCTCCAGCTTTTGCCGTAACCCTCTCAACTCTTTAGCACATGCTATGTGGGTGAAATGATGATATCATGCCAAGTTTCAACCTTTTCAGAGTTCATTTGTAGTGCTTTTCAATTTTAGGGTCATTTAGCTCAAAAAATCAATAACTAAAATTATAAACCTCTAGTATTTTGAAAACTAAAATTATATAAAACCTAAAAAATACCAAGTTGAATATAATGTTAAAATAAACTAATATTAAATAGCAGGAAAAATAGCAAAGGAATAACATAAAAAATAGCAAAAGTGAAAATAGATGCGCTTACACTGAAATTCAACCTAAATTGAAGGTGCTAGTTAGGCACCTAACTAGCATTTTGAATTTAGGTCAAATTTGGTGCATAAGGGCATCTATTTTCACTATGAGAGGAGCTTGACAGGTCAAGCGCATCGGGGCGTATAAACAGGTGTTGTCTCCCCACGACTAGCGAGGTGGGACTAAACATCTGCTGCTTCCCCGACGGCCGATGAAATGGGACCAGTGGTCCCGGTTGGTGCCACCAACCGGGACCAGTGCATCCCTTTCGTCCTGGTTGGTGCTACCAACCGGGACCAAAGGTCCCTGTTTCCCGCCCTCTGGGCTCCTGAAAACAGGGCTTTGGTCCCGGTTGGTGGCACCAACGGGGACTAAAGGTGGACATTCGTCCCGGTTGGTGCCACCAACCGGGACCAATGCTTCATCTATATAAAACGCACTTAGGAAATCTTGCAGTTTTCATTGCCCTCCTTGTCTTCCCGTTGCCGTCCCCGCCGTCCCCGTCGCCTCCCAGTTGTCGCCCCCGCCGTCGTCATCCTCCTCGTCGCCGCCCCGTCCCCATCGCCCCGCCCTCGTCGCCGCCCCCGCCGCCCCCGTCGCCCCCTCTCCCCCGTCGCCCACGTTGCCACCCCGCCCGCGTCGTCGCCCCCGCCGCCCCTCCCTTGCCGCCCCCGCCGGCCCCGTCACCGCCCCGCTCCCGTCACCGCCCCGCTCCTGTCGCCGCTCCCCTCCCGTCGCTGCCCCTCCCCCATTTCCTCCATCGCCGCCCCCGTCACCGCCCTGCCCCCGTCGCCGCCCCGTCGCCGCCCCACCCCCGTCGCCGCCCCGTCGCCGCTTCGTCGCCTCCCCCGCTGTGAGCCGCCGCCGCCCCGGCTCCTTGCAATTTTTTTAAAACATATGTTGATTTTTTTATATGATGAATGTTTATGTTATATTAGTATGTGTATGTTATATTACAATTTTTTTATGATTAATGTTTATGTTAGATTAGTATGTTTATGATGAATGTTTAAGTTAGATTAGTATGATTACGATGACTGTTTATGTTAGATTAGTATGTTAATGATGAATTTTTTTGGGTTTTATGAAAAATTAGTGATTAAATGATAAGAAAACGTTCTCATATGTATTTGTCAACGATGCCCGGCCTGCATCCTCATCGTCGAGTAGTCCACGAGAGCCTGCTTGATAGGCGCCATGTCCGGGACTGGGCTCCGCCGGGCTGGCACTGGGAGGTGCTACCTTCCCGGGCTCGGAGGTTGGTGAGGAATGCAGGTATCGTTGTCGACCCGGACCTTTTGTGGTGGCGGTCACGCGGGCTACTTTCGGTGCGGAGGGAGCGGGCACCAGCGAAGGTGGTACGTCGCCGTGTCAGGGAGGAGGACGAGCACGTCCATCTCTACATGGCGGCGTTGGATGCCCGGTTTGACAATACCTGGCAGATCCTTCAGGGATCTCACTTGAGTTATGATCCCGTGATGGTTCCTTATCTTTGGGTGTCCACCACCGGCAACTCAGAGACCGCTAGTGAACCGAGTTCACCGTCCTCCATTTTGGATTCTAGGATATTCGATCTGTATTAGTGATATTATATTCGAGGTCATTATAAATATTAATGTATTAGTGATATTTTATTGGTATAATGCGTGTGTGACTTTCGGTCTGTTGTTGCTCCTTGTGTGACTTTCATGTGTGTTCTTGATGGAGGAAGGAATCCCGACTGTTGTCGTGGGGGGCGCTTCCTCTTTCTTCTCTTCTTTGCGATATACTCGTTGATATATTGCGCAAGAAGAGAAGAGGTGAGGAGTCCATCATCGGCGGTCAAACTATTACTGTGAGAGAGTGTCCACCAACATATATACACCACCGTATCAATGTGAGAGAGTGCACACCATCGCACCATGAGATATGAGAGTTATTTAAGGAAAGCCTCGACGGACCAAAAAGTCACACCCACATTAATTAAGATCCAAAGCGTGTCGTAATTCTTGAACTGGATTATTCGGGTTGATGTATTAGTGATATTATATTCGAGTTCATTATAAATGTATTTGTGATTTGTAAGTCATTCCGGTATTTTTTCTATGTCATTGCTCGATATATGAAACGGGTTGACTTTAGGTCTGTTTCGGCTCATTGTGTGTCTTTCAGTGAGGGAGAGTGTCCACCATATGTATATATATATATGAGAGAGAGAGGAAGAATCCCGACTGTTTTCGTGGGGGTCGCTTCTCCTTCGTTCCCGTGTGCTAGACATTTTGGTGTAATGCACTCGGGGACGAATGGAGGAGCCACCATCACCGATGGTCGCAATATCAGAGGGAGTGCCCACCATATACGTGAGATGAGAGTTTAGGAAGGAAAGACTCAACAAACCTAAAGTCAATCCATTGCATATTGAGTAATAGTGACCTGTGTGTTGATCAATTTTCTTGTAGTTTCCTTCAATCGATTTTAGATGTTTCAACTATGAAAATAGGAAATGTCTGACGACAAAAGTGAATTCGGTATGTGCGAATACTGCCAAGACGAGCGCGGCCTATGTGACAAGACTTTCCTAGTTGATGGTAGGTGCTTCAGCATCATGCTAGATGAGAACTTCGAAGTGGATACAGTAAGTCAGAATGTCAAGTCTTTTTTCGTGATTAAGCATGACTTCTGCCTCTTTTGCTTCAACTTATAATTAATTTTAATTTTTTATTGTTCTACTAGCGTATCCCCTACCATGCAAGAATTGCTGTCTTGGATAAGATTGGTTTCAATACTAAAAAAGATATAGAGGTAAAGATAGTTCACTTGAGGACCGAGCATGGTTTTACTTTTGCGGTAAAATTGTACCATGCAGACACCTATTGCTATTTTGAATGCAAAAGTTGGCAAGCACTATGCAAGGCTTATGCATTTGAGCCTAATATGCTTATCACCTTTGATATTCGTCCGGAAGATGAAATTGAAGGTAATATCGACATCTGAGTCGATGTGCAGACGCCTCCAGTTCTACCATTATGTGAGTTTCTCAACCATATTTATTAAGTAATTTATATTGTTTATTTAAAAATAGTTGACAACGTATTTGCATTGATAGCTTATTTTCATTCTTCAAAAAATGTACGGAAGATGGTAGATAGAACCTACTACTACAGTGATGAAGCAGAATTAGCTTATAAGGAGAAAGATCATCTTACCGCATTACTTAGTCATCTTGAGAATTACAATAGCTATTATCAAACTCCTACACATTATGGTCAATACGTGCCACTAGTGCACGTGGTGAACTACGGTAACATCCATGGAGATTGCATGGTAAGATTTTAATTCTACTATTACGACATCCGTGCATCTTTTGCATAAATTCTTCTAAAACTAAACTACATTGCTAACTACAAAGTTATTACTATATTTTTCAACAGAAAATTCTGGAGGATTGTGTGCCTCATCTGATGTTTCCGAGAGGTTGCATTGTTGTTATGAGCTTAGGGCCACCACGGCCAGGTCAGCCTACGCATCACTCCTGTCCATACCGGATTTCTAAAACCGATGCAGTCATGACAATCAAAGATTGGAAAAATGTATGCTCAATCATAGAGAGATACTTGGAAGCAACATTGTGCGTAGGCCAAGAATGGGAGACAGGATGATCTCCGTTCTCCATAATGGAGAGTCAGGGCCTATCTTGTTTTATGACATTGTACCTAAGAGTGGGTAGAGTAGGTCCTACAAGATAGGAGTACGTAGGTCCTAGGTACAATGTGTTATTATGTGCTACAATGTTTTAGAATTGATGATGATGATGAAGAGGAGGAGTTGTGATTATGACCAGTGACCAACTTGTGATATGATGTCTCATTGACGAAAATGATGTTTACATTGTGTCATATGTTCTATCTATAAGTATAGAACGTAGCGTCGTGACCAAGCACGGAGATAAGAGAGATCACTTCTCTCTTTTAGCTATCTAACAAAATATATGAAATCCCTAAATTAACCCTCCAAAACCCTCAACCCCCCCCCCTCTTTCAGAAAACAAACAACCCCTCAGCTACTGACGCGTGGACGCTCTTTGGTCCCGGTTGGTGTTACCAACCGGGACCAAAGGCTCTCCTTCTTGGGCTCGGTGGAGCGGCCGCGTGGAGCCCCATCTGTCCTGGTTCGTAAGTGAACCGGGACTAATGGTCATGGGCTTTAGTCCTGACCCTTTAGTCCCGGTTCCGGAACCGGGACAAATGGGCCTTACGAACCGGGACAAATGGGCCTTTTTCTACTAGTGCCACCCAAACCCTAGAAGAAAGAGCGTCGTTGTTGATCTACCCCGTCCCTACCCGATAAACTCTCGAGGCCAACACAAACCCTAGAAGCGTTGTCGAGGCCACCCCAAACCCTAGAAGTGTTGTCGAGGCCACCCCAAACCCTAGAAGCGCTGTCGAGGCCACCCAAATTTACCAAGTTAAATGAAGAAAACTCTGGTAACATAGATTTATCAAGTTAATTGTCATGTTGTAATTGTTGGAAATATGCCCTAGAGGCAATAATAAATTAGTTATTATCATATTTCCTTGTTCATGATAATCGTTTATTATCCATGCTATAATTGTATTGATTGGAGACTTAGATGCATGTGTGGATACATAGACAAATCCATGTCCCTAGTATGCCTCTAATAGACTAGCTCGTTGATAAAAAGATGGTTAAGGTTTCCTAGCCATGGACATGAGATGTCATTGGATAACGGGGTCACATCATTAGGAGAATGATGTGATGGACAAGACCCAAACAACAAACATAGCATATGATCGTGTCAGTTTATTGCTACTGTTTTCCGCATGTCAAGTATGTGTTCCTATGACGATGAGATCATGCAACTCACAGATATCGGAGGAGTGCCTTGTGTGTATCAAACGTCGCAACGTAACTGGGTGACTATAAAGGTGCTCTACAGGTATCTCCGATGGTGTCTGTTGAGTTGGCATGGATCGAGACTGGGATTTGTTACTCCGTGTGATGGAGAGGTATCTCGGGGCCCACTCGGTAATGCAACATCACAATAAGCCTTGCAAGCAATGTGACTAATTGTTAGTTGCGTGATCTTGTATTATGGAACGAGTAAAGAGACTTGCCGATAACGAGGTTGAACTAGGTATGGAGATACCGACGATCGAATCTCGGGCAAGTAACATACCGAAGAACAAAGGGAACGTTATACGGGATTAACTGAATCCTTGACATAGAGGTTCGATCGATAAAGATCTTCGTAGAATATGTAGGAACCAATGTGGACGTCCAGGTCCCGCCATTGGTTATTGACCGTAGAGGTGTCTCGGTCATGTCTACATAGTTCTCGAACCCGCAGGGTCTGCACACTTAAGGTTCGGTGACGTTTCGGTAGTGTAGAGTTATGTATGGTGGTGACCGAAGTTTGTTCGGAGTCCCGGATGAGATCCCGGACGTCACGAGGAGCTCCGGAATGGTCTGGAGGTAAAGATTCATATATAGGAAGTCCCAGTTTGGTTTCCGGAAAAGTTTCGGGCTCATCGGTAGTGTACCGGGAGTGCCGGTATTGTACCGGGAGTGCCGGTAGTGTACCGGGAGGCCTCCGGGAGGGGTATTTCGACCCCAAGAGGTCCATGGGCTGTGGGATAATAATAAACAGCCCTTAGTGGTCTGGGAAAACAGCCACAAAGGCCCATGGCGCAGGAGAGAAAGTCCTAAAGCAAAAAGTGGAAAATCAGCCAATAGGAGGCAATCCTACTCCAACTAGGATTGGAGGTGAAGTAGGATTGCTTCCCACCTCCTATTTCGGCCAACCCAAAGGCCTTGTCTGCCTCTCCTCTCCTCTCCTCCTATATATACTAGTGGATTGGGTGGGTTTTGGACAGAATTTCCGGCCACGTGCTTCCCGTTCCACCGGTGCATAGTTTCTCCTCTAGATCGGTTTTCTGCAACGCTTAGGCGAAGCCCTGCCGGAATTGCTCCACCGCCATCACCGGAGCGCCGTCACGCTGCCGGTGAACTCTCTCTCCTCTCCACCTCCTCTCGCTGGATCGAGAAGTTGGAGATCGTCATCAAGCTGCACGTGTGCTGAACGCGGGGGTGTCGTCCGTTCGGCGCTAGATCGGAAGGACCGTGATCGAGATCGCGAGACGGTTCGTGATGTGATCACGGAATGGATCGTGATGAGTTTGCGGGACAGATCGTGATCAAGATCATGAGATGGATTGTGATGAGTTCGCGGGACGGATCATGATGTGTTCGCGGGATGGTTCGTGATTGGATCGCGGGACGCTCGGCGATTTGGATCGCGAAGAAGTTTGACTACACAACCGCGTTTCTTAACACTTCCCGCTTAGCGATCTACAAGGGTACATAGATCCACTCTCCCTCTCATAGATGCTCATCACCATGGATAGGTTTGCGTGTGCGTAGGAAATTTTTTTGTTTCCCATGCGACGTTCCCCAACAGTGGCATCATGAGCTAGGTTGATGGTTCGATGAGATCTCGAGTAGAACACAAAAGGTTTGTGGGCGTTGATGCTTAGATTGCTTCCTCCCTTGGTCGGATTTTGGTCAGCGGGATTGTGAGATGAAGCGGCCCGGACCAACATTACTCGTACGCTTACGAGAGACTGGTTCCCTCGATGCAACTTGTTGCTTAGATGGCTTGCGGGTGACGGTTTCTCTCACTTTAGTTGGATCGGATCCGACAAAGGCAGTCCTTGAGAAGGTTGAAAAGCAATCTATCTATCACCGTTGTGGTTAATGCTTAGGTGAGAATCATTCTTGCTAGATACCCGTAGCAGCCACGTAAAACATGCAACAACAATTAGAGGACGTCTAACTTGTTTTCGCAGGGTATGTTGTGATGTGATATGGCCAATTACATGATGAGATATATGTGATGTATGAGATGATCATGTGATGTATTGAATTTCACGACTTGCATGTCGTTGAGTACGGCAACCGGCAGGAGCCATAGGGTTGTCTTTAATTATTGTATGACCTGCGTGTCAATCATTAAGCGCTATGTAATGCTTTACTTTATCGCTAAGCGGTAGCAATAGAAGTAGAAGCAGGGCTGGCGCCACAACCCCAATGGCAACACATTGATGGATATCAAGATGATGGAGATCATGGTGTTGTGCCGGTGACGATGGAGATCATGCCGGTGTTTCGAAGATGGAGATCTTAAACACAAGTTCATGGCCATATCATGTCAGTTATGAATTGCATGAGATGTTAATCCTTTTATGCACCTTGTTTTGCTTAGTACGGCGGTAGCATTATAAGGTGATCCCTCACTTGAATTTCAAGATGAACTGTGTTCTCCTCGAGTGTGCACCGTTGCGAAAGTTCCTCGTGTTGAGACACCACGTGATGATCGGGTGTGATAGACTCTACGTTCACATACAACGGGTGCAAGCCAGATTTGCACGCGCAGAACACTCGGGTTAAACTTGATGAGCCTAGCATGTACAGACATGGCCTCGGAACACGAGAGACCAAAAGGTCGAACATGAGTCATATAGTAGATATGATCAACATAATGATGTTCACCATTGCAGCCACCTCAACTCACATGATGATCGGACTTGAGTTGGTGAATTTGGATCATGTATCACTTGAATGATCGGAGGGATGTCAATTTGAGTGGGAGTTCTTAAGTAATATGATTAATTGAACTCATTATCATAGTCAAAGTGTCTTTGCAAATTATGTTGTAGATTACTAGCTCGCGCTGTAGCTCCCTTAAATTTTTATATGTTCCTAGAGAAATAGAGTTGAAAGATGTTGGTAGCAATATTGCGGACTGGGTCCGTGATCTAAGGATTGTCCTCATTGCTGCACAAAAGGCTTATGTCCTTAACGCACCGCTCGGTGCGCCACCCCCTCTAGCGTCGTCTATAGATGTTGTGAACATCTGACAGGCACGTTTCGATGACTACTTGATAGTTTAGTGCATCATGCATTACGGCTTAGAATTGAGGCTCCAAAACGTTTTGAACGTCACGGAACATATGAGATGTTCTAGGAGCAGAGATTGTGATCTCAGGTTAGTGCCTGTGTTGCGAGATATGAGATCTCCAAAAAGATTCTTTGCCTGTAAGATGAAGGAGAATAGCTCAATCGTTGAGCATGTACTCAGATTGTCTGGGTACTACAATCGCTTGAATCAAGTGGGAGTTGATCTTCCAGATAAGATAGTGATTGATATAGTTCTCCAAGTCACTATCACTAAAGCTACTAGAACTTAGTGATGAACTATAATACACCAGGGATAGAAGTATTGATCCCTGAGCTGTTCGCGATGTTTGACACCACGAAGGTAGAAATCAAGAAGGAGCGTCAAGTGTTGATGGTTAATCAAACCACTAGTTTCAAAAAGGGCAAGAGCAAGGAGGGAAACTTCATGGATAGCAAGATAGTTGCTGCTCCAGTGAAGCAACCCAAAGTTGAACTCAAACTCGAGACTAAGTGCTTCTATTATGAGGTGAGAGGTCGCTGAAGCGGAACAACCCTAGATACTTGGTAGATAAAAAGGCTGGCAACATCGACAGAAGTATATATGATATACGAGTTATTGATGTGCACCTTGCTAGTACTCCTAGTAGCACCTGGATATTGGATACCGGTTCGGTTGCTAAATGTTAGTAACTCGAAATAAAAGCTATGGAATAAACGAAGAACTAGCTAAGGGTGAGGTAACGATGTGTGTTGGAAATGTTTCCAAGGTTGATGTGATCAACATCGCACGCTCTCTCTACCTTCAGGATTAGTGACGAACCTAAATAAATGTTATTTGGTGTTTTGCGTTGAGCATGAACATGATTAGATCATGTTTGTTGCAATACGGTTATTCTTTTAAGTCAGAGAATAATAGTTATTCTGTTTACATGAATAATACCTTCAATGGTCATGCACCCAGTGAGAATGGTTTGTTGAAATCTTAATCGTAGTAATACACATGTTCATAACATTGATGTCAAAAGATACAAAGTTAATAATGATAGTACCACATATTTGTGGCACTACCGCAGAATGTCATATTGGTATAAACCGCATGAAGAAACTCCATGCTGATGGATCTTTGGACTCATTCGATTTCAAATCGGTTGAGACATGCGAACCATGCCTCTTCGGCAAGAAGACTAAAGGATCCCGTTGGATGGAGCAGGAAAGTGATTCATTGGAAATGATACATGTTGATGTATGCAATCCAGTGAGTCTTGTAGCGTGCAGTGGATATCGTTATTTTCTTACCTTCACTGATGATTTGAGTAGATATAGTGTATATTTACTTAATGAAACACAAGTCTAAATCGTTTGAAAGGTTCAAGCAAATTCAGAGTGAAGTTTAAGATCATCGTGGCAAGAAGATAAAAATGACTGCGATATGATCGTGGAGGTGAATATCTGAGTTACGAGTTTGGCATACAACTTAAGACAATGTGAAATTTGTTTCACAACTAACGCCACCTGGAACACCATAGTGTGATGGTGTGTCCGAACATCATAGTCATGCTCTATTGGATATGGTGCGTGCTATGATGTCTCTTATGGTTTTACTACGATAATTTTGGGGTTATGCATTAGAGACAACTACATTCACTTTAAATACGGCACCATCTAAATCCGTTGAGATGACACCGTGTGAAATATGGTTTGACAGAAACCTAAGCTGTCATTTCTTAATGTTTGGGGCTGTGATGCTTGTGTGGAAAATGTTTTCACATAATAAGCTAGAACCCAAAGCAGACAAATGTATCTTCATAGAATACCCTAAGAATAGATGGGTATGCCTTCTATCTCAGATCCGAGTGCAAAGTGTTTCTTGCTAGAACTGGGTCCTTTCTCGAGAAAAAGTTTCTCTCGAAAGAATTGAGTGGGAGGAAGATAGAACTTGATGAGGTTGTTAAACCTTTGTTCAACCAGAGAATAGCGCAGCGCAGAAAGATGTTTCTGTGAAGCCTACGTTAGTTGAAGAGGAAGTTAATGATGATGATCATGAAACTTCAGGATCAAGTTACTATCAAACTTCGTAGGTCGACAAGGATGTGTACTGCTCCTAAGCGGTATGACAACTCTGTCTTGGAGGTCATGTTGTTGGACAACGATGAACCTACGAGCTATGGAGAAGCGATGATGGGCCCGGATTTCGACAAATGGTTGGAGGCCATGAAAGCCGAGATAGGATCCATGTATGAAAACCAAGTATAGACTTTGGTAGACTTGCTCATTGGATAGCAGGTCGTTGAGTACAAATGGATCTTTAAAATGAAGACAGACACTGATGGTAAATGTCACCATTTGTAAAGCTCGACTTGTTGCAAAGATGTTTGTGACAAGTTCAAGGAGTTGACTGCGATGAGGCTTTCTCACTCGTAGCGATGCTAAAAGTCTGTTGGAATTATGTTAGCAGTTGCTGCATTTTCAATTATGAAATCTGGCAGATGGATGTCAAAACATCGTTTCCTTAACGGTTTACTTGAGGAAAGGCTGTATGTGATACAACCAGAAGGTTTTGTCAGTCCTAAGGATGCTAAAAGGTGAGCAAGCTTCAGTGATCCTTCTATGGACTGAAGCAAGCATCTCGGAGTTGGAATATACGCTTTGATGAGTTGATCAAAGTTTTTGAGTTTATACAAAGTTCACGAGAAATTTGTATTTACAATAAAGTGAGTGGGAGCACTATAGAATTTCTGATAAGTATATGTGGATGACATATTGTTGATCGGATATAATGTAGAATTTCTGGAAAGCATAAACAGTTGTTTGGAAAGTGATTTTCAAAGTAAAACCTGGATAAAACTACCTAATTGTTGAGCATCAAGATCTATAGAGATAGATAAGGGATGACTTGATGAGTTTTTCAATGAGTGCATATCTTGACAAGATTTTGAAAGAGTTCAAAATGGATCAGTCAGAGAAAGAGTTCTCGCCTGATTTGTAAGGTGTGAAAGTTGAGTGAGACTCAAAGCTCGACAACGGCAGAAGAAAGAGAAAGGACGAACGTCGTCCCCTATGCCTTAGCCATAGGCTCTATATTATGCCATGCTGTGTACCGCACCTGTGTGTGCCTTGCCATGAGTCCGTCAGGGGGTACAAGAGTGAACCAGGAGTGGATCACTGGACAGCGGTCAAGATTATCCTCAGTAACTAAGAGACTGAGGAGATGTTTCTCGATTATGGAGGTGATAAAGAGTTCGTCGTAAGGAGTTACGTCGATACAAGCTTTAACACTAATCTGGATGACTCGTAGTAGCAATCTGGATACGTATAGTGGAGCAGCCATTTGGAATAGTACCGAGCGGAGTGTGGTAGCAGTGTTTACGGTTTGACATAGAGATTTGCGAAGTACACACGGATCTGAATATCGCAGACCCGTTGACTATAAGACCTCTCTCACATGCAAAGCATGATCGAGCCCCAAAACTCATTGGGTGTTAGATTCATAACAATGCGAATCACATGGTGATGTGAACTAGATTATTGACTCTAGTGCAAGTGGGAGACTGTTGGAAATATGCCCTAGAGGCAATAATAAATTAGTTATTATCATATTTCCTTGTTCATGATAATCATTTATTATCCATGCTATAATTGTATTGATCGGAGACTTAGATGCATGTGTGGATACATAGACAAATCCATGTCCCTAGTATGCCTCTAATAGACTAGCTCGTTGATCAAAAGATGGTTAAGGTTTCCTAGCCATGGACATGAGATGTCATTTGATAACGGGGTCACATCATTAGGAGAATGATGTGATGGACAAGACCCAAACTACAAACATAGCATATGATCGTGTCAGTTTATTGCTACTGTTTTCCGCATGTCAAGTATGTGTTCCTATGACGATGAGATCATGCAACTCACAGATATCGGAGGAGTGCCTTGTGTGTATCAAACGTCGCAACGTAACTGGGTGACTATAAAGGTGCTCTCCAGGTATCTCCGATGGTGTCTGTTGAGTTGGCATGGATCGAGACTGGGATTTGTTACTCCGTGTGATAGAGAGGTATCTCGGGGCCCACTCGGTAATGCAACATCACAATAAGCCTTGCAAGCAATGTGACTAATTGTTAGTTGCGGGATCTTGTATTACGGAATGAGGAAAGAGACTTGCCGGTAACGAGGTTGAACTAGGTATGGAGATACCGACGATCGAATCTCGGGCAAGTAACATACCGAAGAACAAAGGGAACGTTATACGGGATTAACTGAATCCTTGACATAGAGGTTCGACCGATAAAGATCTTCGTAGAATATGTAGGAACCAATGTGGACGTCCAGGTCCCGCCATTGGTTATTGACCGTAGAGGTGTCTCGGTCATGTCTACATAGTTCTCGAACCCGCAGGGTCTGCACACTTAAGGTTCGGTGACATTTTGGTAGTGTAGAGTTATGTATGGTGGTGACCGAAGTTTGTTCGGAGTCCTGGATGAGATCCCAGACGTCACGAGGAGCTCCGGAATGGTCCGGAGGTAAAGATTCATATATAGGAAGTCCCAGTTTGGTTTCCGGAAAAGTTTCGGGCTCATCGGTAGTGTACCGGGAGTGCCGGTAGTGTACTGGGAGTGTCGGTAGTGTACCGGGAGGCCTCCGGGAGGGGTATTTCGACCCCAAGAGGTCCATGGGCTGTGGGAGAATAATAACCAGCCCTTAGTGGGCTGGGAAACCAGCCACAAAGGCCCATGGCGCAGGAGAGAAAGTCCTAAAGCAAAAAGTGGAAAATCAGCCAATAGGAGGCAATCCTACTCCAACTAGGATTGGAGGTGAAGTAGGATTGCTTCCCACCTCCTATTTCGGCCGACCCAAAGGCCTTGGCTGCCTCCCTCTCCTCTCCTCCTATATATACTGGTGGATTGGGTGGTTTTTGGACAGAATTTCCGGCCACGTGCTACCCGTTCCACCGGTGCATAGTTTCTCCTCTAGATCGGTTTTCTGCAGCGCTTAGGCGAAGCCCTTCCGGAATTGCTCCACCACCATCACCGGAGCGCCGTCACGCTGCCGGTGAACTCTCTCTCCTCTCCACCTCCTCTCCCTGGATCGAGATGGTGGAGATCGTCATCAAGTTGCACGTGTGCTGAACGCGGGGGTGCCGTTCGTTCGGCGCTAGATCGGAAGGACCGTGATCGAGATCGCGAGACGGTTTGTGATGTGATCACGGAATGGATCGTGATGAGTTCACGGGACAGATCGTGATCAAGATCATGAGACGGATCGTGATGAGTTCGCGGGACGGATCATGATGTGTTTGCGGGACGGTTCGTGATTGGATCGCGGGACGCTCGGCGATTTGGATCGCGAAGAAGTTCGACTACACCAACCGCGTTTCTTAACGCTTCCCGCTTAGCGATCTACAAAGGTACGTAGATCCACTCTCCCTCTCGTAGATGCTCATCACCATGGATAGGTTTGTGTGTGCGTAGGAAATTTTTTGTTTCCCATGCGACGTTCCCCAACATTAATATTTGCAGAAACTATGGATCCAAGAGACGAAGAACAAGAACAGTTGTTGGGGAACATAATCCACGGCGGACGTGATATCTTGTCGTATCTCAACGACACCAATGGTCTGGAAGGAGAAGATTATGACGGCTCCGGTGATCGAACAATGGAGGAGGAAGGACATGATCATGATGGCTCCGGTGACCGAATGCCGGAGGAAGAAGGAGACCATGATGACGGCTCCGATGACCGATCGGAGGAGGGAGCTATTGCAAAGTCCGGCGAGGTATATATATTAATTAAGCCTGTGCTGACTAGCTAATTGATGCATTAATTTTTTTGGTATGTACATATATTAATTAACTATTCTTTCTTCTTTTATAGCCCTCCGGATCGAGCCAAACTTCGGTAACGAGATGAGGCCCAAAGAAGAGGTTGCGCAAGGATGAAAAGTTCACGATCGCAACACTCGCGAACGATGGCCATTCGATTGAAACCAAGCGGATCAAGAACGCATTTTCTGCTCACTGCGGAGCTATTGTTAGGGACAACATCCCGATCAGCATCAAGCAATGGAATAAGCCTAAGGACGGTGCCCCTGATGGTGATTATGTCACCGATAGACAGAAAGAAGATCTTTGGAACGCGCTGAAGGCAAATTTCACCCTACCGCCAGAGGAGGATCTGAATAAGCTAGTTATAGAACCACTGGTCAAGGCGTGTGCTCTTAAGAATATAGCAGATCTATTCAGGAGGTGGAAGAATGAGTTGAAATCAAAGTTTGTCGACAAAGGGAAGACTCCAGAATTTATCGGCCGATTTGAGAAGATAGGAGATCACTGGCTCGCATTTATGGCCTACAAGACATTGGAGAAGAGTAAGAAAATCTCAGAGACAAACAAGAACAATGCTGCAAAGAAGCAGTTTCACCATCACACGGGGTCAGGTGGCTACCTTAAAGCCCGACCGTTGTGGGACAAAGCTGAGAATGACCTGATTGCTAAAGGGGTCATACTAGAGACATCAAACTGGCCAGACCGTTCAAGGACTTGGTTCTTCGGGGTTGGGGGAACTTTGGATCCTGAAACAGGGAAGTGCCGTTGGACGGACGAGCAACTTGCAATACCCGTGAACAAGCTTCAAAACTATATCACCGCAGTGCAACAAGGGACATTCATTCCAGATAGAGAGAAGGACGAGCTGATTGAGGCCCTAGGGAATGCTGAGCACCCTGGACGAACACGAGGCACACCAGGCTCCGTTTTGTGTATGGTTGGGTTTCCCGACGCAGGCGGTTACAGAAGCCGGGAGTGAAAGAGGAAAACGGAGCTGAAAGAAATTCAGAAGCTCAATGCAAGACTACAAAATCTAGAGGACGCTGACAGCCAGCGAGCTGCAGGCCAACCATCTTAGTGGCACGAAGCTACCCCTAAAGCTACCCCGCCATCTCAGCGGAGAAGCAGCGTCGCTTGTGTTTGGGAACGTTGCATGGGAAACAAAAAATTTCCTACGCACACGCAGATCTATCCATGGTGATGAGCAACTACGAGAGGGAGAGTGAATCTACATACCCTTGTAGATCGCTAAGCGGGAAGCGTTAAGAAACGCGGTTGGTGTAGTCGAACGTCTTCGCGATCCAAATCGCCATGCGTCCCGTGATCCAATCACGATCCATCCCGTGATCCAATCACGATCCGTCCCATGATCCGATCACGATCCATCCCACGAACTTGATCACGATCCGTCCCATGAACTTGATCACGATCCTTTCGATCTAGCACCGAACGGACGGCACCTCCGCGTTCAACACACGTACAGCTTGATGACGATATCCACCAAGAAGGAGTGAAGAGGAAGAAGGGTTCTCCAACAGCCTAATGGCACTCCGGCGATGGTGGTGGAGCAATTCCTACAGGGCTTCGCCTAAGCACTACAGAAATCCGATCTAGAGGAGAAACTATGCACTGGAAGAACGGGTAGCACGTGGCTGAAATTCTAGTGCAAAACCCCTCTATACCAGTTGTATATATAGGAGGAAGAGAGGAAAGGAGGAAGCCTTGGCTTCCCAAGCCAAGGGCTTCGGACGAAAGGAGGTGGAGGAGGTGGAGTCCACGTCCAATCCTAGTACGACTAGGATTCACCTATTTTGCCTTTTTTTCCCCACCTTTTCTCTTGGGCTTTTTTCTTCCAGCCGCATGGGACTCTTGTGGTTGTTCCACCAGCCCACGAAGGGCTGGTTTCCACTCTCCCACAGCCCATGTAGCCTCTTGGGACGAAATACCCCTCCCGGAGGTCTCCCGGTACACTACCGGCACTCCCGATACACTACCGATGAGCCCGAAACTTTTTCGGCGACCAAAACAGGACTTCCTATATATGAATCTTTACCTGCGGACCATTCCGGAGCTCCTCGTGGCATCCGGGATCTCATCCGGGACTCCGAACAAACTTCGGTCACCACCATACATAACTCTATACTACCGAAACGTCACCAAACCTTAAGTGTGCAGACCCTGCGGGTTCGAGAACTATGTAGACATGACCGAGGCACCTCTACGGTCAATAACCAATGGCGGCACCTGGATGTCCACATTGGTTCCTACATATTCTACGAAGATCTTTATCGGTCGAACCTCTATGTCAAGGATTCAGTTAATCCCGTATGATGTTCCCTTTGTTCTTCGGTATGTTACTTGCCCGAGATTCGCTCGTCGGTATCTCCATACCTAGTTCAACCTCGTTACTGGCAAGTCTCTTTACTCGTTCTGTAATACAAGATCTCACAAATAACGCTTAGTCACATTACTTGCAAGGCTTATTGTGATGTTGTATTACCGAGTGGGCCCTGAGATACCTCTCCGTCACACGAAGTAGCAAATCCCAGTCTTGATCCATGCCAACTCAACAGACACCATCGGAGACACCTGTAGAGCACCTTTATAGTCACCCAGTTACGTTGCGATGTTTGATACACACAAGGTACTCCTCTGATATCTGTGAGTTGCATGATCTCATGGTCATAGGAACATATACTTGATATGCAGAAAACAGTAGCAATAAACTGACACGATCATAAGCCACGTTTGTAGTTTGACACGATTTACTACTACGTCACCCAACAGTGGCATCATGAGCTAGGTCTATGCGTAGAATCTATGCACGAGTTGAACACAAAGCAGTTGTGGGCGTCGATTTTGTTAATTTTCTTACCACTACTAGTCTTATCTTAATTCGGCAGTATTGTGGGATGAAGCGGCCCGGACCGACTTTACACGTTTTCTTACGTGAGACTGGTTCCACCGCCTGACATGCACTTGTTGCATAAGGTGTCTAGCGGGTGTCTGTCTCTCCCACCTTAGTCGGATTGGATTCGATGAAAAGGGTCCTTATGAAGGGTAAATAGCAATTGGCATATCACGTTGTGGTTTTTGGCATAGGTAAGAAACATTCTTGCTAAAAACCTATAGCAGCCATGTAAAACATGCAACTACAAATTAGAGGACTTCTAACTTGTTTTTGCAGCATGTGCCTTGTGATGTGATATGGCCAAAAGGATGTGATGTATGAGATTGATCATGTTCTTGTAATAGGATTCAGGACTTTCATGTCGATGAGTATGACAACCGGCAGGAGCCATAGGAGTTGTCTTATTTTATTGTATGACCTGCGTGTCAATCATAAACACCATGTAATTACTTTACTTTATTGCTAAACATTAGCCATAGTAGTAGAAGTAATAGTTGGCGAGACAACTTCATGAAGACACGATGATGGAGATCATGATGATGGAGATCATGGTTTCGTGCCGGTGATAGTGATGATCATGGTTCCCCGAAGATGGAGATCAAAGGAGCAAGATGATATTGGCCATATCATGTCACTATATTGATTGCATGTGATGTTTATCATGTTTACATCTTATTTGCTTAAAACGACGGTAGTAAATAAGATGATCTCCCAATATAATTTCAAGAGAAGTGTTCACCCTAACTGTGCACCGTTGCTAAGGATCGTTGTTCCGAAGCACCACGTGATGATCGGGTGTGATAGATTCTAACGTTCGCATACAACGGGTGTAAGCCAGATTTACACACGCGGAACACTTAGGTTGACTTGACGAGCCTAGCATGTACAGACATGGCCTCGGAACACGAAAGACCGAAAGGTCGAACATGAGTCGTATAGAAGATACGATCAACATAGAGATGTTCACCATGGATGACTAGTCCGTCTCACGTGATGATCGGACACGGGCTAGTTGACATGGATCATGTATCACTTGGAAGACTAGAGAGATGTCTATCTAAGTGGGAGTTCATTAATAATTTGATTAGATGAACTTAATGAACTTAGTCTAAAAATGTCCTTGCAAATTATGTCGTAGATAGCTCGCACTGTAGCTCCCCAGTTTTATTGATACGGTCCTAGAGAAAAATAAGTTGAAAGTTGATGGTAGCAATAATACGGACTAGGTCCGTGATCTGAGGATTGTCCTCATTGCTGCACAGAAAGCTTATGTCTTTGATGCACCACTAAGTGTACCACTCCCTCAAGCATTGTCTGTAGATGTTGTGAACATATGACACACACTTTTTGATGACTACGTGATAGTTCAGTGTGTCATGCATTACGGCTTAGAATTTAGGCTCTAAAACGTTTTGAACGTCAGGGAACATAAGAGATGTTCTAAGAGCTGAAATTGGGATTTCAGTCTCGGGCCTATGTTGAGAGGTATGAGACCTCCAACAAGATTCTTTGCCTGCAAGATAAAGGAGAATAGCTCAATCGGTGAGCATGTGCTCAGATTGTCTGGGTGCTACAATCACTTGAACCAAGTGGGAGTTAATCTTCCAGACGAGATAGTGATTAATGCAGTTCTCCAAGTCACTGCCACCAAGCTACTAGAGCTTCGTGATGAACTATAACATGCTAGGGATGGATAAGATGATCCCTGAGTTGTTCGTGATGTTTGACACCACGAAGGTAGAAATCAAGAAGGAGCATAAAGTGTTGATGGTTAAGTGAATACCACTAGTTTCAAGAAGGGCAAGGGCAAGAAGGGAAAAAACTTCAGGAATGGCAAGCCAGTTGTCGCTCTAGTGAAGAAACCCAAGGTTGAGCTCAAACCCGAGACTGAGTGCTTATGTTATGAGGAGACAGTTCACTGAAGCGGGACAACCCTAGATACTTGGTAGATAAGAAGGCTAGTAATGTCGATAGGTGTATATTTGATATACGTGTTATTGATGTGTACCTTGCTGGTACTCCTAGTAGCACCTGGGTATTGGATACCGGTTTGGTTGCTAAGTGTTAGCAACTTGAATTAAAAGCTACGGAATAAACAGAGGCTAGCTAAGTGAAAGGTGACAATGTGTGTTGGAAGTGTTTCCAAGGTTGATGTGATCACCATCGCACGCTCTCTCTACCTTTGAGATTTGTGATAAACCTAAATAAATGTTATTTGGTGTTTGCGTTGAGCATGAACGTGATTAGATCATGTTTAGTGCAATACGATTATTCATATAAGTTAGAGAATAATGGTTATTCTGTTTACATGAATAATACGTTCAATGGTCATGCACAAAGTAGGAATGGTTTATTGAATCTTGATCATAATAGTACACATGTTCATAACATTGGTACCAAAAGATACAAAGTTAATAATTATAGTACCACATGCTTGTGGCACTGCCACTTAATGTCATATTGGTATAAATCGCACGAAGAAACTCCATGCTGATGGATTTTTTTGACTCACTCGATTTCGAATCGGTTGAGACATGCGACCCATGCCTCTTGGGCAAGATGACTAAGACCCTGTCTTCCGATATGATGGAGCGGACAAGTGGCTTATTGGAATTAATACATTTTGATGTATGTGGTCCAATGAGTGTTGAAACACACAGTGGATATCATTGTTTTTCTTTACCTTCACTGATGATTTGAGTAAATATGGGGATATTTACTTAATGAAACACGAATCTGAAATGTTTGAAAGGTTCAAGGAGTTTCAGAGTGAAGTTAAAGATCATCGTGACAAGAAGATAAAATGTCTATGATATGATCATGGAGGTGAATATCTAAGTTACGAGTTTGGTATGCAATTTTAGACAACGTGGAAATTGTTTCATAGCTCACGCCTCCTGGAACACCATAGTATGATGGTGTGTTCGAACGTCGTAGTCGTGCTCTATTGGATACAGTGAGTACTATGATGTCTCTTATCGTTTTACCACTATCATTATGGGGTTATGCATTAAAGACAAATCCATTCACTTTAATAGGGCACCATCTAAGTCTGTTGAGATGACACCGTGAGAATTATGGTTTGACAGAAGCCTAAGTTGTCATTTCTTAATGTTTGGGGCTGTGACGCTTATGTGAAAAGGGTTTTCACCCAATGAGCTCGAACCCACAGCAGACAAAGGCATCTTCATAGAATACCCTAAAGAGACATTGGGTATACCTTGTATCTCAGATTCAAGCACAAAAGTGTTTGTGGCTAAGAACGAGTCCTTTCTCGAGAAAGAGTTTCTCTCAAAAGAATTGAGTGGGAGGAAGATACAACTTGATAAGGTTGTTGAACCTTTATTTCAACCAGAGAGTAGCGCAGCACAGAAGGAGTTTTCTGTAGAGCCTACGTCAGTTGAAAAGGAAGTTAATGATGATGATCATGAAGCTTGGGATCAAGTCACTATCGAACCTCATAGGTCGACAAGGACGCATACTGCTCCTGAGTAGTACGACAACCCTGTCTTGGAAATCATGTTGTTAGACAACGATGAACCTACGAACTATGGAGAAGCGACGGTGGGCCTGGATTCCAACAAATGGCTAGGAGCCATGAAATCCGAGAAAGGATCCATGTATGAAAACCAAGTATGGACTTTGGTAGACTTGCCTGTTGAATGACAGGTCGTTGACTACAAATGGACCTTTGAGATAAACATAGACGCTAATGGTGAAATGTCACCGTTTATAAAGCTCGACGTGTCGCAAAGAAGTTTCTGCCAAGTTCAAGGAGTTGACTGCGATGAGATTGTCTCATCTGTAGCGATGCTAAAAGTCTACTAAAATTATGTTAGCAGTTGCTGCATTTTTCGATTATGAAATCTGGCAGATGGATGACAACACAAGGTTTACGTAATGGTTTCTGTGAGGAAGAGTTGTATGTGATACAACCAGAAGGTTTTGTCAATCCTAAGGATGCTAAAAAGTATGCAAACTCCAGCGATCCTTCTATGGACTTGAGCAAGCATCTCGGAGTTGGAATATATGCTTTGATGAGGTGATCAAAGTGTTTAAGTTTATACAAAGTTTATGAGAAACTTGTATTTACAAGAAAGTGAGTGGGAGCACTATAGAGTTTCTTATAAGAATATGTAGTTGACATATTATTGATCGGAAATGGTGTAGAATTTCTGGAAGAGCATGAAGGGTTGTTTGAAAAAAAGTTTTTCAAAGGAAGACCTGGATAAAGCTACTATTTTATTGAGCATCAAGATCTATAGGGATAGATCAATTTGCTTGATAAGTTTTTTCGACGAAGACATACCTTGACAAGTTTTTGAAGGAGTTCAAAATAGATGGGTCAAAGAAGAGGTGTGAAATTGAGTAAGACTCAATACCCGACCACGGCAGAAGATAAAGAAAAGATGAGTGTCATCCCCTATGCTTTAGCCATAGGCTTTATATAGTATGCCACGCTGTGTACCGCACCTGTGTGTGCCTTGCCATGAGTCTGTCAAGGGGTACAAGATTAATCCAAGAGTGGATCACTGGACAGCGGTCAAAGTTATCCTTAGTAACTTGAGAACTAAGGAAATATTTCTCGATTATGTAGGTGATAAAGAGTTCATCGTAAAGGGTTACGATGATGCAAGCTTTAACACCAATCTGAATGACTCTTAGTAGCAATCCGAATACGTATAGTGGAGTGGCCATTTGGAATAGTTCCAAGTGCAGCGTGGGAGTGAAGTCTACAGTTTGGCTTACGGAACGAGTAAAGAGACTTGCCGGTAACGAGATTGAACAAGGTATAGGGATACCGACGATCGAATCTCGGGCAAGTATCATACCGATAGACAAAGGGAATTGAATACGGGATTGATTGAATCCCCGACATTGTGGTTCATCCGATGAGATCATCGTGGCATACGTGGGAGCCAACATGGGTATCCAGATCCCGCTGTTGGTTATTGGCCAGAGAGATGTCTCGGTCATGTCTACGTGTCTCCCGAACCCGTAGGGTCTACACACTTAAGGTTTGATGACGCTAGGGTTATAGGGATATGGTATACGTGATTACCGAAGGTTGTTAGGAGTCCCGGATGAGATCCCGGACGTCACGAGGATCTCCGGAATGGTCTGGAGGTAAAGATTGATATATAGGAAGTCCAGTTTTGGTCACCGGAAAGTTTTCGGGCTCATCGGTAGTGTACCGGGAGTGCCGGGAGGGTGCCGGAGGACCCCCGGGAGGGGTGTGACGACCAAAGGATCACATGGGCTGTTAGATAAAGTGTGCCAGCCCTTATTGGGCTGGGCAAGACTTTTTCTAAAGGCCCATGTGGCTAGGGATAAGAGATAGGGCCAAAAAGGATTTAAAAGGAGGAGATCCACCTCCCTTGTGGGAGGTGGACTCTCCCTTTAAATCGGCCGAATCTCTCCTCTTTGGAGTAGAGGCCAAGCCAGCTCTCCACGTCCCTCCTCCTATATATACTTGAGGTTTTGGCTGTTTTGAGACAAGATTTGATCTCTCTCTCTCTCTCACGGCGAAGCCCTACCTCTCTTCTTCCTCCTCCGCGGTGCTTAGGCGAAGCCTTGTCGGAATTCCTTGCTACACCACCACCACCACGCCGTCGTGCTGCTGTTGGAGCCCTTCCCCAACCTCTCCTTCCTCCTTGCTGGATCAAGGCGTAGGAGACGTCACCGAGATGCACGTGTGTTGAACGCGGATGTGTCGTTCGTTCGGCACTTGATCGGATCTACTACGATCTGAATCGCTGCGAGTACGACTCCATCAACCGCGTTCTTGTAATGCTTCCGCTTAGCGATCTTCAAAGGTATGAAGATGCAACCTCTCCCCACTCGTTGCTGGTTTCTCCATGGATAGATCTTGGTGATCGTAGGAATTTTTTTGATTTACTACTATGTCTCCCAATATAATAAACGATTATCATGAACAAGGAAATACAATAATAAACACTTTATTTATTGCCTCTAGGGCATATTTCCAACAGTCTCCCACTTGCACTAGAGTCAATAATCTAGTGCACATCACTATGTGATTTACATTGTAATGAATCGAACACCCATGCAGTTCTGGTGTTGATCATGTTTAGCCCTTGGAAGAGGTTTTGTCAACGGGTCTGCAACATTCAGATCCGTGTGCACTTTGCAAATATTTATGTCTTTCTCCATGATGTAATCGCGGATGGAGTTGAAGCGTCGCTTTATGTGTATGGTCCTTTTGTGAAACCTTCGTTCCTTGGCCAAAGCAATGGCACCAGTGTTGTCACAGAACAGGTTCATTGGATTTAGTGCACTGGGCACTACTCCAAGATCTGTCATGAACTGCTTCATCCAGACACCTTCCTTTGCCGCCTCCGAGGCTGCGATGTATTCCGCTTCGCACGTAGAATCAGCTAACACGCTTTGCTTGGAACTGCACCAGCTTACCGCTCCCCCATTAAGAATAAATACGTATCCGGTTTGTGACATAGAGTCGTCCAGATCAGTGTCAAAGCTTGCATCGACGTAACCCTTTACGATGAGCTCTTCATCACCTCCATAAACAAGAAACATTTCCTTAGTCCTTTCTAGGTACTTAAGGATATTCTTGACCGCTTGCCAGTGCTCCATTCCAGGATCACTTTGAAACCTTCCGGCCATACTTATGGCAAGGCTGACATTGGGTCTTGTGCACAGCATTGCATACATGATAGAGCCTATGGCTGAAGCATAGGGGATGACACTCATCTTTTCTCTATCTTCTGCAGTTACTGGGAATTGTGTCTTACTCAACTTCACACCTTGTAACACAGGCAAGAACCCCTTCTTGGACTGTTCCATTTTGAACTTCTTCAAAACTTTATCAAGGTATGTGCTCTGTGAAAGTACTATTAAGCGTCATGATCTATCTCTATAGATCTTAATGCCTAATATGAAAGCAGCTTCTCCTAGGTCCTTCATTGAAAAACTCTAGTTCAAATATTCCTTCACGCTTTCTAGCATTTCTGTATTGTTTCCAATCAGCAATATGTCATCCACATATAATACTAGAAACGCTATAGAGCTCCCACTCACTTTCTTGTAAATACAAGCTTCTCCGTAAACTTGTATAAACTCAAACGCTTTGATCACCTCATCAAAGCGCTTATTCCAACTCCGAGATGCTTGCACCAGTCCATAAATGGATCGCTGGAGTTTGCAAACTTTGTCAGCATTCTCTGGATCGACAAAACCTTCGGGTTGCATCATATACAACTCTTCCTCAAGGAAACCCTTGAGGAACGCTGTTTTGACATCCATCTGCCAAATTTCATAGTCGAAATAAGCAGCTATTGCTAACATGATTCTGACAGACTTAAGCATCGCTACGGGTGAGAAAGTCTCATCATAGTCAACTCCTTGAACTTGTGAAAAACCCTTTGCCACAAGTCGAGCTTTATAGACGGTGACATTACCGTCCACGTCTGTCTTCTTCTTAAAGATCCATTGTTTGAATGGACTTTCTCCCTTCAGGTAATACTTCCAAAGTCCATACATTGTTTTCATACATGGATCCCATCTCGGATTTCATGGCCTCTAACCATTTCTCGGAATCCGGGCCCATCACTGCTCCTTCATAGCTCGTAGGTTCATTGTTGTCCAACAACATGACCTCCAAGACAGGGTTGGCGTACCACTCAGGGGTAATACGCGGCCTTGTTGACCTACGAGGTTCAATAGCAGTTTGATCCGAAGCTTCCTGATCATCATCATTAACTTCCTCTTCTATCGTCGTAGGTTCCACAGAAACATCTTTCTGCGCTGCGCTACTTTCTGGTTGAAGTAAAGGTTCAATAAACTCATCAAGCTCTATTTTCCTCCCACTCAATTCTTTTGAGAGAAACTCTTTCTCAAGAAATGCGACAAACACTTTGCCTTCGGATCTGAGATAGAAGGTATACCCGACTGTCTCTTTCGGGTATCCTATGAAGACGCATTTCTCCGCTTTGGGTTCCAGCTTTTCAGGCTGAAGCTTTTTGACATAAGCATCACATCCCCAAACTTTAAGAAACGACAACTTTGACTTCTTGCCAAACCACAGTTCATATGGCGTCGTCTCAATGGATTTTGATGGTGCCCTATTTAAAGTGAATGCAGCTATCTCTAATGCATAACCCAAAAACGATAGTGGCAAATCAGCAAGAGACATCATAGAACGCACCATATCTAATAAGGTTTGATTACGACGTTCGGACACACCATTACACTGTGGTGTTCCGGGTGGTGTCAACTGCGAAACAATTCCATACTGTCTTAAGTGACTACCAAACTCATAACTCAGATATTCACCTCATCGATCAGATCGTAGGAACTTAATCTTCTTGTTATGATGATTCTCAACTTCACTTTGAAATTGCTTGGACTTTTCAAACGTTTCAGACTTGTGTTTCATTAATTAAATATACCCATATCTACTTAAGTCATCAGTGAAGGTGAGAAAATAACGATATACACCACGCGCTGTAACATTCATTGGACCGCACACATCAGTATGTATGATTTCCAATAAGTCACTCGCCCGTTCCATTGTTCCAGAGAACGGTGTTTTATTCATCTTGCCCATGAGGCATGGTTCACATGTGTCAAGTGATTCAAAATCAAGTGACTCCAAAAGTCCACCAGCATGGAGCTTCCTCATGCGTTTTACACCAATATGACCTAAACGGCAGTGCCACAAGAAAGTGGTACTATCATTATCAACTCTACGTCTTTTGGCATCAATGTTATGAACATGTGTCTCATCACTATCAAGATTCAATATGAATAAACCCCTAACATTGGTTGCATGACCATAAAAGATATTACTCATATAAATAGAACAACCTTTATTCTCTGATTTAAATGAGTAACCGTCTCGCAATAAACAAGATCCAGATATAATATTCATGCTTAACGCAGGCACTAAATAACAATTATTCAGGTTCATCACTAATCCCGATGGTAATCGAAGAGAGAGCGTGCCAACTGTGATCACATCAACCTTGGAACCATTTCCCACGCGCATCGTCACTTCGTCCTTCGCCAGCCTTCGTTTACTCCGTAGTTCCTGCTTTGAGTTGCAAATGTGAGCAACCGAACCGGTATCAAATACCCAGGCACTACTACGAGAGCTAGTAAGGTACACATCAATAACATGTATATCATATATACCTTGTTTGTCGTTGGCTGCCTTCTTGTCAGCTAGGTACTTAGGGCAGTTCTATTGGAAATATGCCCTAGAGGCAATGATAAAATGGTTATTATTATATTTCCTTATTCATGATAATTGTCTATTGTTCATGCTATAATTGTGTTAACCAGAAACCACAATACATGTGTGAATACATAGACCACAGCATGTCCCTACTGAGCCTCTAGTTGACTAGCTCGTTGATCAATAGATGGTCACGGTTTCATGGCCATGGACATTGGATGTCGTTGATAACGGGATCACATCATTAGGAGAATGATGTGATGGACAAGACCTAATGCTAAGCATAGCACAAGATCGTGTAGTTCGTTTGCTAAAGCTTTTCAATGTCAAGTATCGTTTCCTTAGGCCATGAGATTGTGCAACTCCCGGATACCGTAGGAATGCTTTGGGTGTATCAAACGTCACAATGTAACTAGGTGGCTATAAATTTGCACTACAAATATCGCCGAAAGTATCTGTTGGGTTGGCACGAATCGAGACTGGGATTTGTCACTCCGAGTGACGGAGAGGTATCTCTGGGCCCACTCGGTAAGACATCATCATAATGAGCTCAATGTGGCTAAGGAGTTAGCCACGGGATGATGTATTACGGAACGAGTAAAGAGACTTGCCGGTAACGAGATTGAACAAGGTATAGAGATACCGACGATCGAATCTCGGGCAAGTATCATACCGATAGACAAAGGGAATTGCATACGGGATTGATTGAATCCCCGACATCGTGGTTCATCCGATGAGATCATCGTGGAGTACGTGGGAGCCAATACGGTTATCCAAATCCCGCTGTTTGTTATTGACCAGAGAGGTGTCTCGGTCATGTCTACGTGTCTCCCGAACCCGTAGGGTCTACACACTTAAGGTTCGATGACGCTAGGGTTATAGGGAAATGGTATACGTGATTACCAAAAGTTGTTCGGAGTCCTGGTTGAGATCCCGGATGTCACGAGGAGCTCCGGAATGGTCCGGAGGTAAAGATTGATATATAGGAAGTCCAGTTTTGGTCACCGGAAAGTTTTCGGGCTCATCGGTAGTGTACCGGGAGTGCCGGGAGGGTGCCGGAGGACCCCCGGGAGGGGTGTGACGACCAAAGGACCACATGGGCTGTTAGATAAAGTGTTCCAGCCCTTATTGGGCTGGGCAAGACTTTTGCTAAAGGCCCATGCGGCTAGGGATAAGAGATAGGGCCAAAAAGGATTTAAAAGGAGGAGATCCACCTCCCTTGTGGGAGGTGGACTCTCCCTTTAAATCGGCCGAACCTCTCCTCTTTGGAGTAGAGGCCAAGCCAGTCCTCCACGTCCCTCCTCCTATATATACTTGAGGTTTTGGCTGTTTGGAGACATGAGTTGATCTCTCTCTCACACGGCGAAGCCCTACCTCTCTTCTTCCTCCTCCGCAGCGCTTAGGCGAAGCCCTGTCGGAATACCTTGCTACTCCACCACCACCACGCCATCGTGCTACTGTTGGAGCTCTTCCCCAACCTCTCCTTCCTCCTTTCTGGATCAAGGCGTAGGAGACGTCACCGGGCTGCACGTGTGTTGAACGCGGAGGTGCCGTCCGTTCGGCACTTGATCGGATCTACCGCGATCTGAATCGCTGCGAGTACGACTCCATCAACCGCGTTCTTGTAACGCTTCCGCTTAGCGATCTTCAAAGGTATGAAGATCCACTCTTCCCTTACTCGTTGTTGGTTTCTCCATAGATGGATCTTGGTGAACACGTAGGAAATTTTTTGATTTACTACTACGTCACCCAACAGTGGCATCATAAGCTAGGTCTATGCGTAGAATCTATGCACGAGTAGAACACAAAGCAGTTGTGGGCGTCGATTTTGTTAATTTGCTTACCACTACTAGTCTTATCTTAATTCAGCAGTATTGTGGGATGAAGCGGCCCGGACCGACTTTACACGTATGCTTACGTGAGACTGGTTCCACCACCTGACATGCACTTGTTGCATAAGGTGTCTAGCGGGTGTCTGTCTCTCCCACCTTAGTCGGATTGGATTCGATGAAAAGGGTCCTTATGAAGGGTAAATAGCAATTGGCATATCACGTTGTGGTTTTTGGCATAGGTAGCAAACATTCTTGCTAGTAACCTATAGCAGCCACGTCAAACTTGCAACCAAATTAGAGGACGTCTAACTTGTTTTTGCAGCACGTGCCTTGTGATGTGATATGGCCAAAAGGATGTGATGTGATGTATGAGATTGATCATGTTCTTGTAATAGGATTCAGGACTTTCATGTCGATGAGTATGACAACCGGCAGGAGCCATAGGAGTTGTCTTATTTTATTATATGACCTGCGTGTCAATCATAAACACCATGTAATTACTTTACTTTATTGCTAAACATTAGCCATAGTAGTAGAAGTAATAGTTGGCGAGACAACTTCATGAAGACACGATGATGGAGATCATGATGATGGAGATCATGGTTTCGTGCCGGTGACAGTGATGATCATGGTGCCCCGAAGATGGAGATCAAAGGAGCAAGATGATATTGGCCATATCATGTCACTATATTGATTGCACGTGATGTTTATCATGTTTACATCTTATTTGCTTAAAACGACGGTAGTAAATAAGATGATCTCTCAATATAATTTCAAGAGAAGTGTTCACCCTAACTGTGCACCGTTGCTAAGGATCGTTGTTCCGAAGCACCACGTGATGATCGGGTGTGATAGATTCTAACATTCGCATACAACGGGTGTAAGCCAGATTTACACACGCGGAACACTTAGGTTGACTTGACGAGCCTAGCATGTACAGACATGGCCTCGGAACACGAAAGACCGAAAGGTCGAACATGAGTCGTATAGAAGATACGATCAACATAGAGATGTTCACCATGGATGACTAGTCCGTCTCACGTGATGATCGGACATGGGCTAGTTGACATGGATCATGTATCACTTGGAAGACTAGAGAGATGTCTATCTAAGTGGGAGTTCATTAATAATTTGATTAGATGAACTTAATGAACTTAGTCTAAAAATGTCCTTGCAAATTATGTCGTAGATAGCTCGCACTGTAGCTCCCCAGTTTTATTGATACGGTCCTAGAGAAAAATAAGTTGAAAGTTGATGGTAGCAATAATACGGACTAGGTCCGTGATCTGAGGATTGTCCTCATTGCTGCACAGAAAGCTTATGTCTTTGATGCACCACTAAGTGTACCACTCCCTCAAGCATTGTCTGTAGATGTTGTGAACATATGACACGCACTTTTTGATGACTACGTGATAGTTCAGTGTGTCATGCATTACGGCTTAGAATTTAGGCTCCAAAACGTTTTGAACGTCAGGGAACATAAGAGATGTTCTAAGAGCTGCAATTGGGATTTCAGGCTCGGGCCTATGTTGAGAGGTATGAGACCTCCAACAAGATTCTTTGCCTGCAAGATAAAGGAGAATAGCTCAATCGGTGAGCGTGTGCTCAGATTGTCTGGGTGCTACAATCACTTGAACCAAGTGGGAGTTAATCTTCCAGATGAGATAGTGATTAATGCAGTTCTCCAAGTCACTGCCACCAAGCTACTAGAGCTTCGTGATGAACTATAACATGCTAGGGATGGATAAGATGATCCCTGAGTTGTTCGTGATGTTTGACACCACGAAGGTAGAAATCAAGAAGGAGCATAAAGTGTTGATGGTTAAGTGAATACCACTAGTTTCAAGAAGGGCAAGGGCAAGAAGGGGAAAAACTTCAAGGATGGCAAGCCAGTTGTCGCTCTAGTGAAGAAACCCAAGGTTGAGCTCAAACCCGAGACTGAGTGCTTATGTTATGAGGAGACAGTTCACTGAAGCGGGACAACCCTAGATACTTGGTAGATAATAAGGCTGGTAATGTCGATAGGAGTATATTTGATATACGTGTTATTGATGTGTACCTTGCTGGTACTCCTAGTAGCACCTGGGTATTGGATACCGGTTTGGTTGCTAAGTGTTAGCAACTTGAAATAAAAGCTACGGAATAAACGGAGGCTAGCTAAGTGAAAGGTGACAATGTGTGTTGGAAGTGTTTCCAAGGTTGATGTGATCACCATCGCACGCTCTCTCTACCTTTGAGATTTGTGATAAACCTAAATAAATGTTATTTGGTGTTTGCGTTGAGCATGAACGTGATTAGATCATGTTTAGTGCAATACGATTATTCATATAAGTTAGAGAATAATGGTTATTCTGTTTACATGAATAATACCTTCAATGGTCATGCACCAAGTAGGAATGGTTTATTGAATCTTGATCATAATAGTACACATGTTCATAACATTGGTACCAAAAGACACAAAGTTAATAATTATAGTACCACATGCTTGTGGCACTGCCATTTAGTGTCATATTGGTATAAATCGCATGAAGAAACTCCATGCTGATGGATTTTTTTGACTCACTCAATTTCGAATCGGTTGAGACATGCGACCCATGCCTCTTGGGCAAGATGACTAAGACCCTGTCTTCCGATATGATGGAGCGGGCAAGTGGCTTATTGGAATTAATACATTTTGATGTATTTGGTCCAATGAGTGTTGAAACACACAGTGGATATCGTTGTTTTTCTTTACCTTCACTGATGATTTGAGTATATATGGGGATATTTACTTAATGAAACACGAATCTGAAATGTTTGAAAGGTTCAAGGAGTTTCAGAGTGAAGTTAAAGATCATCGTGACAAGAAGATAAAATGTCTATGATATGATCATGGAGGTGAATATCTAAGTTACGAGTTTGGTATGCAATTTTAGACAACGTGGAAATTGTTTCATAGCTCACGCCTCCTGGAACACCATAGTATGATGGTGTGTTCGAACGTCGTAGTCGTGCTCTATTGGATATAGTGAGTACTATGATGTCTCTTATCGTTTTACCACTATCATTATGGGGTTATGCATTAAAGACAAATCCATTCACTTTAATAGGGCACCATCTAAGTCTGTTGAGATGGCACCGTGAGAATTATGGTTTGACAGAAGCCTAAGCTGTCATTTCTTAATGTTTGGGGCTGTGACGCTTATGTGAAAAGGGTTTTCACCTAATGAGCTCGAACCCAAAGCAGACAAATGCATCTTCATAGAATACCCTAAAGAGACATTGGGTATACCTTCTATCTCAGATTCAAGCACAAAAGTGTTTGTGGCTAAGAAGGGGTCCTTTCTCGAGAAAGGGTTTCTCTCAAAAGAATTGAGTGGGAGGAAGATAGAACTTGATAAGTTTGTTGAACCTTTATTTCAACCAGAGAGTAGCGCAGCACAGAAGGAGTTTTCTGTAGAGCCTACGTCAGTTGAAAAGGAAGTTAATGATGATGATCATGAAGCTTCGGATCAAGTCACTATCGAACCTCATAGGTCGACAAGGACGCATACTGCTCCTGAGTAGTACGACAACCCTGTCTTGGAAATCATGTTGTTGGACAACGATGAACCTACGAACTATGGAGAAGCGACGGTGGGCCTGGATTCCAACAAATGGCTAGGAGCCATGAAATCCGAGAAAGGATCCATGTATGAAAACCAAGTATGGACTTTGGTAGACTTGCCTGTTGAATGGCAGGTCGTTGACTACAAATGGACCTTTGAGATAAACATAGACGCTAATGGTGAAATGTCACCGTTTATAAAGCTCGACTTGTCGCAAAGAAGTTTCCGCCAAGTTCAAGGAGTTGACTACGATGAGATTGTCTCATCTGTAGCGATGCTAAAAGTCTATTAGAATTATGTTAGCAGTTGCTGCATTTTTCGATTATGAAATCTGGCAGATGGATGACAAAACAAGGTTTCCGTAATGGTTTCTGTGAGGAAGAGTTGTATGTGATACAACCAGAAGGTTTTCTCAACCCTAAGGATTCTAAAAAGTATGTAAACTCCAGCGATCCTTCTATGGACTTCAGCAAGCATCTCGGATTTGGAATATATGCTTTGATGAGGTGATCAAAGTGTTTAAGTTTATACAAAGTTTATGAGAAGCTTGTATTTACAAGAAAGTGAGTGGGAGCACTATAGAGTTTCTTATAAGAATATGTAGTTGACATATTATTGATCGGAACTGATGTAGAATTTCTGGAAGAGCATGAAGGGTTGTTTGAAAAAAAGTTTTTCAAAGGAAGACCTGGATAAAGCTACTATTTTATTGAGCATCAAGATCTATAGGGATAGATCAATTCGCTTGATAAGTTTTTTTGACGAAGACATACCTTGACAAGTTTTTGAAGGAGTTCAAAATAGATGGGTCAAAGAAGGAGTTCTTGACTGTATTGTAAGGTGTGAAATTGAGTAAGACTCAATACCCGACCACGGCAGAAGATAAAGAAAAGATGAGTGGCATCCCCTATGCTTTAGCCATAGGCTTTATATAGTATGCCACGCTGTGTACCGCACCTGTGTGTACCTTGCCATGAGTCTGTCAAGGGGTACAAGAGTAATCCAAGAGTGGATCACTGGACAGCGGTCAAAGTTATCCTTAGTAACTTGAGAACTAAGGAAATATTTCTCGATTATGGAGGTGATAAAGAGTTCATCGTAAAGGGTTACGATGATGCAAGCTTTAACACCAATCCGAATGACTCTTAGTAGCAATCCGGATACGTATAGTGGAGTGGCCATTTGGAATAGTTCCAAGTGCAGCGTGGGAGTGAAGTCTACAGTATGGCGTAGAGATTTGCAAAGAACACACGGATCTGTATGTCGCAGACCCGTTGACTAAAACCTCTTTCACGAGCAAAACATGATCAAACCCCAGAACTAATTGGGTGTTAATCACATGATGATATGATCACATGGTGATGTAAGTGTTAATCACATGGTGATGTGAACTAGATTATTGACTCTAGTGCAAGTGGGAGACTGTTGGAAATATGCCCTAGAGGCAATGATAAAATGGTTATTATTGTATTTCCTTATTCATGATAGATTGTCTATTGTTCATGCTATAATTGTGTTAACCAGAAACCATAATACATGTGTGAATACATAGACCACAACATGTCCCTAGTGAGCCTCTAGTTGACTAGCTCGTTGATCAATAGATGGTCACGGTTTCATGGCCATGGACATTGGATGTCGTTGATAACGGGATCACATCATTAGGAGAATGATGTGATGGACAAGACCTAATCCTAAGCATAGCACAAGATCGTGTAGTTCGTTTGCTAAAGCTTTTCAATGTCAAGTATCGTTTCCTTAGACAATGAGATTGTGCAACTCCCGGATACCGTAGGAATGCTTTGGGTGTATCAAACGTCATAATGTTACTGGGTGGCTATAAAGTTGCACTACAGGTATCGCCGAAAGTATCTGTTGGGATGGCACGAATCGAGACTGGGATTTGTCACTCCGTGTGACGGAGAGGTATCTCTGGGCCCACTCGGTAAGACATCATCATAATGAGCTCAATGTGACTAAGGAGTTAGCCATGGGATGATGTATTACGGAACGAGTAAAGAGACTTGCCGGTAACAAGATTGAACAAGGTATAGAGATACCGATGATCGAATCTCGGGCAAGTATCATACCGATAGACAAAGGGAATTGCATACGGGATTGATTGAATCCCCGACATCGTGGTTCATACGATGAGATCATCGTGGAGTACATGGGAGCCAACATGGGTATCCAGATCCCACTGTTGGTTATTGACCAGAGAGGTGTCTCGGTCATGTATATGTGTCTCCCGAACCCGTAGGGTCTACACACTTAAGGTTTGATGACGCTAGGGTTATAGGGAAATGGTATACGTGATTACAGAAAGTTGTTCGGAGTCCCGGATGAGATCCCAGACGTCATGAGGAGCTCCGGAATGGTCCGGAGGTAAATATTGATATATAGGAAGTCCAGTTTTGGTCACCGGAAAGTTTTTGGGCTCATCGGTAGTGTACCGGGAGTGCCGGGAGGGTGCCGGAGGACCCCCGGGAGGGGTGTGACGACCAAAGGACCACATGGGCTGTTAGATAAAGTGTTCCAGCCCTTATTGGGCTGGGCAAGACTTTTGCTAAAGGCCCATGCGGCTAGGGATAAGAGATAGGGCCAAAAAGGATTTAAAAGGAGGAGATCCACCTCCCTTGTGGGAGGTGGACTCTCCCTTTAAATCGGCCGAACCTCTCCTCTTTGGAGTAGAGGCCAAGCCAGCCCTCCACGTCCCTCCTCCTATATATACTTGAGGTTTTGGCTGTTTTGAGACACGAGTTGATCTCTCTCACACATGGCGAAGCCCTACCTCTCTTCTTCCTCCTCCGCAGCGCTTAGGCGAAGCCCTATCGGAATACCTTGCTACTCCACCACCACCACGCCGTCATGCTGCTGTTGGAGCTCTTCCCCAACCTCTCCTTCCACTTTGCTGGATCAAGGCGTAGGAGACGTCACCGGGCTGCACGTGTGTTCAACGCGGAGGTGCCGTCCATTCGGCACTTGATCGGATCTACCGCGATCTGAATCGCTGCGAGTACGACTCCATCAACCGCGTTCTTGTAACGCTTCCGCTTAGCGATCTTCAAAGGTATGAAGATCCACTCTTCCCTTACTCGTTGCTGATTTCTCCATAGATGGATCTTGGTGAACACGTAGGAAATTTTTTGAGTTACTACTACGTCACCCAACAAGTTCCGCTTCCAGTGACCAGTTCCCTTGCAATGAAAGCACTCAGTTTCTTGCTTGGGTCCATGCTTGTGCTTCTTTGGAGGAGTAGTAACTGCTTTGCCATCCTTCTTGGTTTTATCCTTCTTGCCATTGCCCTTGACTTTGCCATTTTTCTTGAAACTAGTGGTTTTATTGACCATCAACACTTGATGTTCTTTCCGGAATTCAGACTCAACGACTTTTAACATCGCAAACAGCTCGCAACTGACTTGTTCATCCCATGCATGTTATAGTTCATCACAAAGCACTTGTAACTAGGTGGCAGTGATTGAAGAACTCTATCAGTGATCGCTTCTGGCGGAAGGGCAATTCCCAACTCCGCTAGACGAGTTGAATACCCAAACATTTTGAGTATATGTTCACTGATAGACCCGTTCTCTTCCATCTTGCAAGCATAGAACTTATCGGAGGTTTCATACCTCTCGATCCGGGCGTTCTTCTGAAAGATAAACTTCAACTCCTGGAACATCTCATATGCTCCATGACGTTCAAAACGTCTTTGAAGTCCCGGTTCTAAGCCATACAATATTGCACACTGAACTATTGAGTAATCTCTAGTATGTGCCTCCCAAGCGTTCTTAACGTCTTCGAAGGTCATGTCTTCTGGTTGGTCACCAAGCGGTGCATCAAGGACATATGATTTCTGGGAAGCCATGAGGATAATCCTCAGATTACGGGCCCAGTCAACAAAGTTACTTCCATCATCTTTCAACTTAGCTTTCTCTAGGAATGCATTAAAATTCAAGGGTGCTACTGCGCGAGCCATTGATCTACAACATAAATATGCAAAGTTTACTTAGACTATTGTTCAAGATAATGAGTTTATTTAATCAAATTACTAAAGCTCCCACTCAAATTGACATCCCTCAGGTCATCTGAGTGTCACATGATCCAAATCCACCAACTCAAGTCTGATCATCACGTGTGTTGAGGTGGCTTCAATGGTGAAGATGTTAGGCTCGTCAAGTTTAACCCGAGTGTTCTGCGCGTGCAACACTGGCTTGCACCCGTTGTATGTGAACGTAGAGTCTATCACACCCGATCATCACGTGGTGTCTCAACACGATGAACTTTCGCAACGGTGCACACTCGGGGAGAACACAATTTATCTTGAAATTTAAGTGAGGGATCACCTTATATTGCTACCTTCGTACTAAGCAAAACAAGGTGCATAAAAGGATTAACATCACATGCAATTCATAAGTGACATGATATGGCCATGAACTTGTGCCTGAGATCTCCATCTTGAAAGCACCTGCATGATCTCCATCGTCACCGGCAAGACACCATGATCTCCATCAACGTGTCGCCATCGGGGTTGTCGCGCCCAACATGCTTCTACTACTATTGCTACCGTTTAGCGATAAAGTAAAGCATTACATAACGCTTAATGATTGACATGCAGGTCATACAATAATTAAAAACAACCCTATGGCTCCTTCCGGTTGCCGTACTCATCGACATGCAAGTCGTGAAATTCTATACATCACATGATCATCTCATACATCACATATATCACATCATGTAATTGGCCATATCACATCACAGCATACCCTGCAAAAACAAGTTAGACGTCCTCTACTTCTGGTTGCATGTTTTACGTGGCTGCTATGGGTTTCTAGCAAGAATGATTCTCACCTACGCATAAACCACAACGGTGATACATAATTTGCTTTTCAACCTTCTCAAGGGCCGCCTTTGTCGAATCCGATCCAACTAAAGTAAGAGAAACTGCCACCCGCAAGCCATCTAGGCAACAAGTTGCGTCGAGGGAACCGGTCTCTCGTAAGCGTACGAGTAATGTTGGTCCAGGCCGCTTCATCTCAGAATACCGCCAAACCAAAATCCGACCAAGGGAGGAAGCAATCTAAGCATCAATGCCCACAAACCTTTTGTGTTCTACTCGAGATCTCATAAACACATAGACCTAGCTCATGATGCCACTGTTGGGGAACGTTGCATGGGAAACAAAAAATTTCCTACGCACACGCAGATCTATCCATGGTGATGAGCATCTACGAGAGGGAGAAAGAATCTACATACCCTTGTAGATCGCTAAGCGGGAAGCGTTAAGAAACGTGGTTGGTGTAGTCGAACGTCTTCGCGATCCAAATCATCGTGCGTCCCGCAATCCAATCGCGATCAGTCCCGTGATCCAATCACGATCTGTCCCGTGATCCGATCACGATCCGTCCCACGAACTTGATCACGATCCGTCCCACGAACTTGATCACGATCCTTCCGATCTAGCACCGAACGGACGGCACCTCCGCATTCAGCACACGCACAGCTTGATGACGATCTCCACCGTCTTGGTCTAGCAAGAAGGAGTGGAGAGGAAGAAGGGTTCTCCGGCAGCCTGACGGCGCTCCGGCGATGGTGGTGGAGCAATTCCGGCAGGGCTTCGCCTAAGCACTGCAGAAATCCGATCTAGAGGAGAAACTATGCACTGGAGGAACGGGTAGCACGTGGCTGAAATTCTAGTGCAAAAACCCTCTATATCACCAGTATATATAGGAGGAAGAGAGGAGAGGAGGCAGCCTTGGCTTCCAAAGCCAAGGGCTTCGGATGAAAGGAGGTGGAGGAGGTGGAGTCCACCTCCAATCCTAGTAGGACTAGGATTCACCTATTTTGCCTTTTTTCCCACCTTTTCTCTTGGGATTTTTCTTCCAGCCGCATGGGCCTCTTGTGGTTGTTCCACCAGCCCACTAAGGGCTATTTTCCACTATCCCATAGTCCATGTAGCCTCTTGGGTCGAAATACCCCTCCGGAAGGTCTCCCGGTACAATACCGATGAGCCCGAAACTTTTCCGACGACCAAAACAGGACTTCCTATATATGAATCTTTACCTCCGGACCATTTCAGAGCTCCTCGTGATGTCCGGGATATCATCCGGGACTCCAAAAAACTTCGGTCACCACCATACATAATTCCATACTACCGAAACGTCACCAAACCGTAAGTGTGCAGACCCTGCGGGTTCGAGAACTATGTAGACATGACCGAGACACCTCTACGGTCAATAACCAATGGCGGGACCTGGATGTCCACATTGGTTCCTACATATTCTACGAAGATCTTTATCGGTCGAACCTCTATGTCAAGGATTCAGTTAATCCCGTATGATGTTCCCTTTGTTCTTTGGTATGTTACTTGCCCGAGATTCGATCGTCGGTATCTCCATACCTAGTTCAACCTCGTTACTGGCAAGTCTCTTTACTCATTCTGTAATACAAGATCTCGCAACTAACGCTTAGTCACATTGCTTGCAAGGCTTATTGTGATGTTGTATTACCGAGTGGGCCCTGAGATACCTCTCCGTCAGACGGAGTAACAAATTCCAGTCTTGATCCATGCAAACTCAACAGACACCCTCGGAGACACCTATAGAGCACCTTTATAGTCACCCAGTTATGTTGCGACATTTGATACACACAAGGTACTCCTCCGATGTCTGTGAGTTGCATGATCTCATGGTCATAGGAACATATACTTGACATGCAGAAAACAGTATCAATAAACTGACACAATCATAAGCTACGTTCGTAGTTTGGGTCTTGTTCATCACATCATTCTCCTAATGATGTGATCCCGTTATCAAATGACATCTCATGTCCTGGCTAGGAAACCTTAACCGTCTTTCAATCAACGAGCTAGTTCACTAGAGGCATACTAGGGACATTGTGTTTGTCTATGTATCCACTCATGTATCCATGTTTCCAATTAATACAATTATGGAATGGATAATAAACGATTATCGTGAACAAGGAAATGCAATAATAAACACTTTATTTATTGCCTCTAGGGCATATTTCCAACAGCTTCCACGGAGCCCGTTCAGCATGACTTCGTGTCTCCTAGCTACCCTGAGGATACAATCATGGAGGCTCAACATTGCGAGCTTATGACATCAATTAGCTTGACTTGATACTAACTAGCACGACATGCATTAGTCAATTCATGAAAGGCAATGGTATTAATTAGCAAATTATCATTAATTTCTCTCGTTTTCCTCTCCGTCTTGGTCACGGTGCACAACCTAAGATGACTTATACACCGAGACGGAGGGAGTATGTTGTTTTACCGGTAGAGGCGGCCGGCTAGCGATGCTTGAATGCATCAATGGACTTATGGATAACCAGGACGGACTGGCGATTAGCCCCATGACTAGGCGGACCGGCAACCACTAGTAGAATACGGGCCTTTTGTCCTGGTTCGTAAGGGCCTTTAGTCCCGGTTCTAGGGTTGGGGAACGTTGCATGGGAAACAAAAAATTTCCTACGTTCACGCAAGACCTATCCATGGTGATGAGCATCTACGAGAGGGAGAGTGGATCTACATACCCTTGTAGATCGCTAAGCGAGAAGCGTTAAGAAACATGGTTAGTGTAGTCGAACGTCTTCACGATCCAAATCACCGAGTGTCCCGTGATCTCATCACGATCCGTCCCGCGATCCAATCACGATTTGTCCCACGAAATCATCACGATCCTTCCCGCGATCTTGATCACGGTCCTTCCGATCTAGCGCCTAACGAACGGCACCTCCGCGTTCAGCACACGTACAGCTCGATGACGATCTCCGCCTTCTTGATCTAACAAGAGGGAGCGGAGAGGTAGACAAGTTCTCCGGCAGCGTGACGACGCTGCAGCGATGGTGGTGGAGCAATTCTGGCAGGGCTTCGCCTAAGCACTGTAGAAAACCGATCTAGAGGAGAAACTATGCACTAGAGGAACGGGTAGCACGTGGCTGAAAATCTAGTCCAAAATCCCTAAAACCTCTAGTTTATATAAGAGGAAGAGAGGAGGAGGCTTGGCCCAAGGGCCAAGCCACCTAGGCTTCGGCCGAATCCAAGAGGAGAGGAGGATTGCTCCTCCAATCCTAGTAGGACTAGGACTCCTCCTTATTTTTGCCTTTTTGCCTTTTTCCACCTTTTTCTCTTTGTGCTTTTCTTCCTAGACACATGGGCCTTGTGTGGGACTTCCACCAGCCCACTAAGGGCTGGTATTCATTCTCCCACAGCCCATTTAGCCTCTTGGGTCGAAATACCCCTCCCGATGGTCTCCCGGTACACTATCGGCACTCCCGGTACACTAGCAATGAGCCTGAAACTTTTCCGGCGACCAAAATATGACTTCCTATATATCAATCTTTACCTCCGGATCATTCCGGAGCTCCTCGTGACGTCTGGTATCTCATCCAGGACTCCGAACAACCTTCGGTCACCACCATACATAACTCTATACTACCGAAACATCATCGAAACGTCACCGAACCTTAAGTGTGTAGACCCTGCGGGTTCGAGAACTATGTAGACATGACCGAGACACCTCTATGGTCAATAAAAAGTAGTGAGACCTGGATGCCCATATTGGTTCATACATATTCTACGAAGATCTTTATCGGTTGAACCTCTGTGTTAAGGATTCAGTTAATCCCGTAGGATGTTTCCTTTGTTCTTCGGAATGTTACTTGCTCGAGATTCGATCGTCGGTATCTCCATACCTAGTTCAACCTCGTTACCGGCAAGTCTCTTTACTCGTTCCGCAATACAACATTCCGAGACTATCACTTAGTCACATTGCCTGCAAGACTTATTGTGATATTATATTACCGAGTGGGCCCTGAGATACCTCTCTGTCACACGGAGTAACAAATCCCATTTTTGATCCATGCCAACCCAACAGACACCCTCGGAGATACCTGTAGATTACCTTTATAGTCACCAAGTACATTGCAACGTTTGATACACACAAGGCACTCCTCCGGTGTCAGTGAGTTGCATGATCTCATGGTCATAGGAACATATGCTTGACATGCAGAAAACAGTATCAATAAACACGATCATATGCTATGTTTATAGTTTGGGTCTTGTCCATCACACCATTCTCTTAATTATGTGATCCCATTATCAAATAACATCTCATGTCCATGGCTAGGAAACCATAACCATCTTTGATCAACGAGCTAGTCTATTAGAGGCATACTAGGGACATGGTTTTGTCTATGTATCCACACATGCATCTACGTCTCTGATCAATACAATTATAGCATGGATAATAAACAATTATCATGAAGAAGAAAATATGATAATAACTAATTTATTATTGCTTCTAGGGCATATTTCTAACATCTAGAACTGGGACTAAAGGGTCGGGACTAAAGGCCTCCACTTTTAGTCCCGGTTGGACTACGAACCGGGACTAAAGGGGCTCCGCGTGGCAGCTTTCTAGAGCGGGACCTGTTGTCCCGGTTGGTGTTACCAACCCCTCTAGTCCCGGTTCGTGTCTCCAATCGGGACTAAAGGCTTCATCTTTAGTCCCGGTTGGAGACGAACCGGGACTAAAGGGTATCGGCCCCTTTAGTCCCGGTTGGTGTCTCCAACTGGGACTAAAGGTCCCGCTCGAACCGGGACTAATGCCCGACCGACACCCTAGCTGCTCGAACCGGGACTAATGCTCACATTAGTCCCGGTTCGTAGGGCAACCGGGACTAATGTGTAGATCAAGCTGTGACGAAAGCCCTGTTTTCTAATAGTGAACTGGCTGCACGGCGACGGAGAAGGCAGGGCGATGCTGTGAGGGTGGAGAAGGCAAGCGGATGATCAACCTAATAGGACCATGTACAAGCGTATTGGTGATCGATTAATTCGATTGATACTAGCTTTATTCAAGAGGAGCACGTACGGGGATCATTTAATCTATCCATATCGTGAAAACCTAGAAAAACTGTAAGGCCTCGAGGTCCGACGGTGGCTGGAGATGAGGCCAGGGTCGTGAGTCGTTCGATGCATGCAGCCAAATCCATCTGACACGGGGTGAAATCCAAGTACGATGTACATCCCGGATCCCGAGGCCACCCAACTCCAAGGAGCGATAGCCATGCGCCCAACTGACGAGACGGCATTCCGCACACGCATCTTTGCGCCTGTGCCACAAGAAATCACGGATGATCAGGTTTGTCTTCTTGAGAATTGGGAGGGATAGTGCCATGGCCAAAAAAATATGCACGGGCATGACCGTCACGACTTGCCGCACCAGGGCCAAGTGCTCACCACGCGAGAGGAGCGTGGCCTTCCATGTCGCCTGCTTCCGAAGCAGTTTGTCGATGAGGGAAAGGAGGTGGGAAGCGGGCACCTTTCCGAGGAAGAGGTGGAGGCCCAAATACTGGATCCGGAAGGCCATGGCTGGACATGCCAGGATAGATCAATGGTGTCGGAGAGGTCAGGTGTGCACTGTATCGACGCAGCCCGGCACTTGGCCAAGTTGGCACCTCGAAATAGGCTTTCGTCCCGCTATATTGATATAGCAACCATCTGATACATCAACGAGTTCCATGCTGGGGCAAACAACACAAATATGCCCAAAAGAAAAGAACAAGAGAAAATAAGAGAACAAATGCGAGCCACACTGGATCAACGAAAGCCGTGGCATCCCGCAACTGTTGCGCCCACGGGAGAGGTCCACCGCACTCCAATGCCATCGGGTTGCTGTGTACCAAGCAACACCTTCAAGAAGGATTGCGACGAGGACGACGCTGCTGCCCGGACGAATCCTAGGATTTCTTCCGGTACACGGAGGGAAGTGAGGGAGGGGTACCTGGACGCCCTTCAAGAAGGATGGCGGCACCCATAGGCGTCACCGCGACGGTGTCAGGCAGACCCGACAGAAATTTCTCCCGACCCCTCACACACACAGCCCAGAACCAACCCTCCGCTCCACCAGGCCAACCGTCCACCAACATGCGCAATCACAGTCACGACGACACCACCGTCGCCTCACCACGACAAACATTGCGAGGCCGACCGGACCGAAACGAGGCCACCATAGACAGGGACCGGCAGTACCGCAGCCACGTGGGAGGGGACAACCTCCACCGGCTCAGGCGGTAGCAGACCAGACACATGGTAGGAGCACGCCGGGCCAACTTCCCAGCCAGACCCAGATCGGGCCCGCTAAGCTCCTGCCGCCACGTTGGAGCAGACATAGCACGGTAGCCGTCGCCCTCATCGCCAGTAGCTCGTCGGACCAATCGAAGGCGACACGCAAGAGGCCCAACCAGCCCGCCTTGACCCAGATCGGGCCCAAGCGGCCCAGATCTAGGCTTGGAGAACGCTGCCAGCCAGATCCCGGCCAGCCGCCGCCTCTACCGCCAAGGGGTAGCACCGCCACCACGCCACCGCCCAGACTGCACCGAAGGGCCGCCCGCTGAGGAACACCGCCGCCGGACCTCACCACCCGAGCTGGAGTTCACGTCGAGAAAGGAAGAAGGGCCGCCACCGCCGACCACGCGCAGCGCCGCACGGGCAAGCGCCCGGCCGCGCCAGCCGACGACAACGACGAGAAGAAGAGAGAAAGGGGGAGCTAGGCGGCGGGGCAGGGAGAGGCCGCCCCGGTCGCCCGGCACGAGAGGACGACGCGGGGGTACCACCGCCAAGTTGGCACCTTGCTCGTTCCAAAGCATCACTATTGCTAATTGCTGGCATGGAGCCCGGGAGTGTTCTTGCCATCATGGTCACGTGGCTCACTGCCGATCCTTGTTAGCCCTGAAATGATGTACTCTACTCAACAAAATTATTCAGGACAGTAAGGTGGGTATCTCCGTCATGCTGGACAAGTCTGTGCCTGCACCGGTACCCACAAGAAATCAAGTCTGCTAATTGCACCTTGTTCAGATCTTTAGACTGTGTCGGCCATGGGAAATCTCTCCATTTGTTCTTTTTTTTTTGAGAAATCTCTCAACTTGTTCTGTAAAATTGGGTAATTAACTCTGAACTTTTTGACTGCGTCGAAGCCAAACCAAAATTTTGCGTGTACCTGGTTCTTTGATTTGGTCTCTTGGAAATAGATAATCATTTTTTTTGCGGAGATGGAAATAGATAATGTAGTCTTTTATTTTCCAATGTACGTTTGATGAAGCTTTCATACGTATGAACTGTGTCGTGTCTCGTGCGTGGCGATGGGATGTGGGACCAGGAGCAACATGTCACGTGGATGGTGGTGTCCTATATCCATCACGACTTAAGACTACCTAACGATGACTATTGCACCTGAAGCGAGACAAAGACAGTCATCGCACCTCCATCGTGGGAACCAGATAAAACTAGCTGTAGTACAGTCTTGAAAGCCACCCTAGAAGGGTCCTATAGAATCAGCGCATTAGAACAGTAATTAACCGCCGCCGATGAAAAAAAACGTAATAAAAAAGATTCGACCTGAAGACACACAACCATAGACGAACGCCGACAAAAAATCATGCAAGATTCTTCAAAAAAAAAAATCCACACGCCTTCCAAGGATGCTAGACACACCATCAGGATAGGGCTAGACGGAGAGAATCTTATTCCATCTTCACAGAATCACCGTCATCTCACCTTTCTAAACAGGGCACAATCCTAAAAGAAACTCAAACAAACTTCTAAAAACGGAGCACTACGGTCACAAAGAGCCAAAACCGACGATGCCCATATTTTTTTGAAACCCACCGCGCCCCCATGACCCTAAGAGCATCTACAACTTGCTGCCCTATACCCAACCCAAACGCCCGGGCCCGTAGTTCGGATAGTATCCATACAAAAAACACACACAACTGGCCTTATGTTCGACCCACATCTGGGATGGATAAAGGGAGGTCCGGACACGACCACCAGGCAGGGTTGACCCGCTATGGCCCACGTAAGGATGCATGGCACGCCGGGGGAAGGGACGAAGATCATAGGAGGAACGTGAGCTTCTATTTGACGCATTATGTGGCAAATAGACACCTCTTCGCATAGAGCGCGTCCGATTGAGCCGGCCCATTAAGGTCAAACCCTTGGCATACGGTCGGGCGCAAAACTCCGGAAAAATTAATTCGTGCGAGCCAGGATTAGATCCCGGGACATTCTATTAAGGTGGGATGATCACTAGGCAACTGTACCGACTCAGTTGTTATAACATATTGGTAGCGTCAAGTATAAAGAACAAAAGAAGTAGCGTACCTCAACATTACTCAAAAAGATTTTAAGAAACACATATAATTTATTAAATCCCAATTTATTTAGAAAATACAAATAATCGTTTGAAAACATGAACAATCTTTGAGAATTTTTTTTTCTGAAAAATGATAACACAAAACTGAAATACTGAACCAATTTTGAAAACATAAAAAAAATGAAACTCCAATTTTTTCGAAAACACGAACAATTTTAGAAATTGTGAACAAATTTTAGAAATAGGAACAAAATTTGAAACACTAAACTTTTTTGTAACCCAAACATAAATTAAAATTCCAAACTTTTTTTTGAAAACAAGAACAATATTTGAAAACTCAAACAAAATTAGAACTCCAAACATTTTCAAACAGATAATTTTCTTACGTAATTCATAATATTATTTAACATTGCGAACAAAAACTGAAAGTGACAAATATCATTTTTAGAACGTGAAGAAAATTCCAAAACATCCAAACATGTTTGGACAACATGGAGCAATTTAAAATTCCAAACATTTTCGGAAATTGCAAACAATTCTTGAAAATCTGAAGAAATTTTTGAATTTTTAACTTTTTTCTCAATTGTGACTAGAAATGTAAAAAAACAGGAAACTTTTTTGAATTGTGAACTAAATTTGGATAATGCAAACATTTTGTGAAGGATGCATGGCACGCCGGGGGAAGGGACGAAGATGTTAGGAGGAACGTGTGCTTCTATTTGACGCATTATGTGGCAAATAGACGCCTCTTATTGAGCCGGCCCATTAAGGTCAAACCCTTGGCGCATGGTCGGACGCAAAAATCCGGAAAAATAAATTTGTGCGAGCCAGGATTAGATCCTGGGACCTTCTATTAAGGTGGGACGATCACTAGGCAACTGTACCGACTCAGTTGTTATAACATATTGGTACCGTGAAGTATAAAGAACAAAAGAAGTAGCGTACCTCAACATTACTCAAAAAGATTTTAGGAAACACATATAATTCATTAAATCCCAATTTATTTTTAAAATACAAATAATCGTTTGAAAACATGAACATTCTTTGAGAATTTGTTTCTTTTTTCTGAAAAATGATAAAACAAAACTGAAATACTGAAGCAATTTTGAAAACATAAAAAAAATGAAACTCCAATTTTTTCGAAAACACGAACAATTCTATAAATTGTGAACAACTTTTAGAAATAGGAACAAAATTTGAAACACTAAACTTTTTTGTAACCCAAACATAAATTAAAATTCCAAACTTTTTTTTGAAAACAAGAACAATATTTGATAACTCAAACAAAATTTTGAACTCCAAACATTTTCAAAAAGTTAATTTTCTAAGGTAATTCATAATATTATTTAACATTGCGAACAAAAATTGAAAGTGACAAACATTTTTTTTAGAACGTGAAGAAAATTCCAAAACAGCCAAACATGTTTGGACAGCATGAAGCAATTTAAAATTCCAAACATTTTCGGAAATTGCAAACAATTCTTGAAACTATGAAGAAATTTTTGAATTTTTTAACTTTTTTCTGAATTGTGACTAGAAATGTGAAAAAACAGGAAACTTTATTGAATTGTGAACTAAATTTGGATAATGCAAACATTTTGTGAAAAATGACGAACATTTTATGAATTAGTGAACAAAATATGAAAAACGGGGAACAATTTTCAACTTCTCAACATTTTTAGAAAGCCGGAAAAAAACTTAAAAAACTAAATCATTTTTCAAACGTGTGAACATTTTATGAAAATCATAAATACTTTTTTAAATTATGAACAAAATTGAAAAAACATGAACATTGTTTGAACATCTGAGAAATTTTTGAAACCAAGGACAAAAGTTGGAAAAAGCAAACATTTTTTCAAATAGGCAAATAAAATTTGAAAATAAAGATCATTTTTTCAATTTATAAACAAAAAAATAAATTCATAGGTACATATTTCGAAAGTCTGAACAATTATTGAAATTTGGGAACAAAATTTGAAAACAAGAACATTTGTGTGATAGTTTTGAGAATATTGTGAGAAACAGAGAAATTTTGTAAAAATATTCAGTATTTCTAGAAAAACATGAACATCGTTAATAATGAAAACAAAATTTAAGAAAGGAAAAAAGAAATAAGATGGAAAGAGAAAGAAACAGAAAATGGCAAGAAAAGAAAAAATAGGAAAAATCAAGTAAAAGAATAAAAAGAAAGGCTCAGGAGCCTCCTAGAAGGTTCCCAAAACCAAAAAAACACATGGGAACCACCTAAAAGTTTCCTAAAACCAGAACTGCTGAGACATTTTAACACGCCAGCCCATCCGAACGTTGTTCGATCTCCCCGTTTGTGTCGCCCCGACAACTTGTCGAAAAGAGCGGCAAATAGGAATTTTCTACAGGAACTGCTCGATCGGCGGCCACGCCACTGCTGCTTTGCTTGGTTCGTCAGTGCTTCGGTGGCGACAAACCCCTCGAGTGCCGTTGAATTCAATCTGTCTTTTTTTTTAATTTCCGCAACTAGATTCCACATAAATTGATGGACGGAGGCATGCGGATGTAATGTACTAGCTGTTGGGGCGCAGCTCTTTTGCGTGCATGTGCGCACTAAACTTGCGGTAGTACATTTTAACGTCTTTGGAGGAATTTTAACAAGCAAAGCATTTGTTCAACTTCAGAACAAGGGAAGCCACAAGAATCTGGAGCGAAGCGATAACTCTCCAGACATGGGCAAATAGTAGACAACGAGTAGCACTTGCGGTGTCTAATTGACTCCTGCCTCCGAACTTCCTGACACATTGGGGCCTCTCGGTGGAATCTCGACGTGCTGCAAGAGTAATGAGCAGCGCAGTGAGTTTTCTAGCTATACAACTGTAATTCTGTAAGTATTGTACAGGAGTAGAAAACAATGTAGAATTATCTTTTCCACGTAAAATTTATGTAAACGTTACCTCCTGCACGACCGGCGCCGCCTCCTTGACCTGACGAGCCGCAGCCGGCGACGGGGTCGACAAGGCCGAAAAACCTATCCTTGAGTTGGGCGGCGAAGTTGTCCATGATGGTGGAAGTGAAGCTAGCTGGAGTCGGCACAGGAGTGCGCAGTGCACACTAGTTCTCTGGAACCTCAACCACATAGGTAGCTGTAGTGCTTGCTTATGGTGGCGTGTGAACAATGTAGCTACAAATTACAGTAATTAAAATAAAAATGTAGCTACAGTTTGCAGTCTACAGATTAGCCAGGAGCGCCTCCGCCTTCCCTGATCAACTCGCCGAGATCGACTGTGCTCATCGTCGATCTCATCCGGTTGCTCTGTCATTGTCCTTCCATCCCCGCCATTCTTATAGGCCTTAAATACTTGAGTTTTATCATACCACCGAAAAACGAACGATGTTTCAGATGCAGATGGGTGGTTCATAGCAGCTATTTTGAGATTCTGATAGAACCCTAATTTAAAATCCAAGAGGTAATCTTTTGAAGTATGTCAAGTCAATTAGTACAGATTTACCCATGGTCATTACTAAATACTTGTTTTAATATTGACAAACTTTTCATTATGAGTAATGAAACAAGCCCTTATGCTTTTTCTAATGAGTAGGTAAGTACGCGTTCCCTATAGCAATCTATTACAGATGCTTATTTGCTAATAAACAATAATTCAAAATTCACTGCAAATGCTTTGGATGTGTCCAATTATTTTACAGAAGTATAGAAGTATAGAACATCCACCCTGGTGGGGAATTGCTGCCCTATTTTAATAAATGTGGGTCTAATCTCAAAATACTCTCCTTGAGCCACTTGGCAAGAACTTTCCTCCTCGTTACCCATTTCTCTTCTGTAATCCCCCCTGCAGATAATTCATCGGCATCAAGGCATCAAATTTTTACCAAGAATATGTAGGGAACTTTAGGACACATACAAACACCATTCAGTAAGTCAGTGAATTGTTTAAAATGCAATACACCCTGTTTTATAAGATAAAGGATTTTAAGGCGGTATCCCTTCTCCATGCTATCATATACTTCTTGCGATATGTTCAAACAGTAAGGTACCATTTATGACATGTAAGCTAAAGTACTTCAATTATACTTCATCTCAAAAGTAATGTACTTGCCTATTATTTCCACAAGTAGAAAATAAGTCCAAATTAAACATGTAAAGCTGCACGTGGTTGATGAGTAAAGCCTAACTGTGCAAAAAATATGGCACATAAAACAATCATTTGTTACTTTATGGAATATAACCAAAAGATATGCAAGAAACGGACTCGCAATTCGTGGATTATGAAAATATAGAAATTCTGGTACCTAAGCTTTGTGTTGTACAACCTTTGATATAGTACTGTATCATTCATGTTTGCATGATTAAGGTCTAACCTCGATAAGTGAACTTCTGGTTGTTTGAGCCAAACCTTGCATATAAATGTGAAAACAGAGCCCCATATCACCAACGTTCTTTGAAATCGTTGAATAGGTTTTAAACCGATTCCAACCACCACAGGAACAACAGACACCTACAAGATTTAGAGTTTCAACTCAGAATGAGAAAGCAACAATATTAACACAAATCATGGAGCCAAAATGTGCATGGCGGTAAGTCATGCTTTCATCCTCACAAGCTGAAAGCACTACATGGCTGAAAGAACAAACAACTGACAAGCTTGCTTACTTCTCTCCACAACGGTGCCTATTTTATTACTCCTTTCCGTCGATGTTATTACCCTGTCCCCTAAATATAACTTCATTCCAGCTAGAACAAAATATGAATGACCTACTCCTCGCATTACACTACGAGACACAATCACAGGTCAAACAAGTAATTCACTTATGCCCGACAATTTGACGGTGTTCAGTTAAAGGCTTGAGAAGAAGGAAGGAACAAGAGGGAAACAAGTGATGAACTACAGAGGGACAATAAACTGAAGAACAGGGTAAAGGAGATTATGTCCAGTCCGTTCCGTCTGTGACCAAATGGTAACTTCACAGTAAATAAAGCCAGGGTTACATATATATAGCAAGGCAGCACTCTTGACTCAATCGTTGCCAGTGTAGCATGTTGTTTCACGCCTTTTCACTTTTTGATCACCTCTGCACTTCATCTGAAACTTCTTAAATTAAGTCTGTCTTCAGTCAGGTTCTCCTGGCCCTCCTTGTTCAGGACAGCAGTAGGTACAGCCGGGTCCATGATGGAAAATAGATGGAACAACATTTAGAGTGCCCATAAACTCTAAGATGCTTCAGTGGTTCTTAGTCTTCTGCGTGGCATCCCTTCAAATACATCAAGCCTTGATTGCATTAAACTCAACTCAAGATTCAAGAGTGACACTTCAGTAAAGTAGTGACAATAGTAAATATTAATTCCTACATTTCCAGGCAATTTTACCAATATTTTTGTCTGTTGAATTAGTAGAGCATATGTTGTGCCTCTACCCCTAGGGAGGACCAGTGAAGAACAAACTGCCGTGAAGCTCTTCATATGGAGAACCGCTTTTCAGCTTTAAAGCTATATATAAGACTATAAGGTACAACTTCATTGAACAATCAAACATTATATTGGCTTGAAAAGTTTATTCCTTTGCCATTTGAAACACAATTCCAAAGTATAAATATAATAGTATACAAAAGCTAGAGTATATTTTTTAGAAAAGAAAAGGTAGAGTGTATAAGATGAATAATTTCTACTCATAGCCACTCATTTCACCTTGGTCTAGATAATACAGATGGTTGTGGTTGAACTGAACATGTTGATACATTATTTTGAACAGGCATGACCGAATATGCCTTCGAAGTTTCTACACTCATAGAACCTTCCAATACCTTGATCACTGATGACATTGAAGGCGTTTTAATGCTGTCATTTTGCAGGCACCATATTGCAAGCTTCATCATTTGAATAACTTTTTCCAGATGTAAAACCATATTATCACTATGATTGTCAACCAGATCAACTAATTGGTCGTTTTGAGCTTTTTCCCACGGTACAATTATAAACTGAACTTCCTCCTCGGGCTGAGAATGGTCGATATTTTTTATTCCACTTACTATTTCCATGACAACAACTCCAAAGTTGTAGACATCAACTTTTTCAGTGATCCACGATGTCATTGTCAACCATTCAGGGGCCGGATATCCAGATGTTCCTCTGATCACAGTAACTATCTTGCTTTGATCCCTATTTATTAACTTACATAGTCCAAAATCAGCCACTTTGGCATTGAAGTTGTCATCCAAGAGAATATTTTGTGGTTTGATGTCTAGATGTGCAATTTTTTGCTTGCACTGGTCATGATGATAACATAGGCCCTTGGCAATATCCAATATGATCCTAGAACAGGTGCACCAATCAAGAGGGCCATTGTTATGACGGTAATAGATCCACCTATGAGGCGACCCTCTTGACATATATTAATATACCAAAAGTTTCTCAGTCTTCTCTACACAAAATCCAATCAGACTAATAGGATTGATTTGTTCAATGCTTCAAGGCAAATTTTAACATGCTCCCTCTTACCTCTTTTTTTGCATGTGAGGTAAGAAGGTAATAATTAATCAAAACACTAATTAATGAGATCAACGGTTCAGATCTATTATATACTCTTACCTCTCATGTGAAAAGAGGGGGTAAGAGGGAGCATGTTAAGACTGCTCATGCGTCAAATAGTCTCAACCTCTACTAAGAACTCTTTCTTTGCTTGTGTAGCACCTTCCAAACGTTTAACTGCAACTCTCTGTTCACACAATTTCCCTTAAAAACCGACACAACCCCACCTTCTCCCAGCTTTGTGCCGAACCCATCCGTGCATTCGCTCAACATTTGAAAAGAAAACTTGGTTGGCATTCCAGGTAATTGATCAAAATCGAATTCTTCACCTTCCGCTTCGTTGTTCCTTCTCTTTTGTTGATAAAGAATGAGAAAAATGACAAGAAATACAACAGTAATGATAGCTCCAAGTGTAACACCTAGCATTACTTCTCTTTTGTTTTCTTTGAAGGGGCTAGTTTGCACCTTGAGGTAAGCAGAGGAGTTGTGGCCAACTTTTTCAGGTTGTATTGATTGCGAAGAGAAGACCTTTGTCAGCCATATGCATTTGCCATCTCTGAACAAAACTGCCATGCAAGAGCAGTTCTTCAAGCAAGCTTGCTGACAATCATCGATGCTTATTGCATTCAAACTGTAGGATTTTTTATCAAAGTAATAAATATCGATCATTGTCAATAGGTAATGGTGTTGTAATTCCTGGCAAGAGATTGGAGTTATTGGTGTGCAACCCAGATTTGGCTTCCGTTCATCCACCAACTTGAAGTAATTTGAACTTGAATTATAATCAACTGGACACGTGCATTGCCCCCGGTTGCATATGGCGTACTCTCCGCAGGCTGTTGGGTAATCACAATTATCCAAACTCGCGGACCATTGTGTCAGTACATCATAGAACATAGTCCAACTACCACTGATACCAAACCGATCATACATCCTCAGATGTCCATCTGAGTCTAATCTCATGTACTGACTGGAGTTAGCTGCTGGCAGCAAAATATTATCATAATATTGATAGATTGGCTGCAAAACAATGTTGATGCATCCATTAATTAATGGAAACTTTGTTGGGTCATTTCTTGTCTTATTTTGGATTATGGCATATGCAAAGTATAGTTGTGTTGGTGCGGATCCAACATAAACATATAATCCATCTGGGTGTACAGTGATATAGAACTTACTCCCAATAGTATTTGTACTTTTGTAGTAGAAGTATTTGCCGTGAGGCTCATACCTTCCACAAACAGTACATCATCGCTCAGGTAATCACCACGTTTGGTACTAGGGACCATCCCTGGATGATTAGCGACGATATCGCTAGAAACCTTGAGCGGGGGCACGATTGGTTCGCCTGTTCGCCGAGCTGTGGAACTTTTTTCCCACTTCTTCGTTTTGCTAACTTTGCATCACTGGAAGTACTTCCCTACTGCCGCGCATCTTGATATGCCTTTTTAATACAACGTTCATAGTTGGAATCCGGCGGAGGCGGTGGTGGTCTTTGCAAAATGGTCCCTCACTTAGGCCTGACTTATCTCCTTGTTTTCAGACTCGGTACTCTCATATGGTAACTTTTCCACAGGCTTGAGAGATGGACCGTATGTGTATCCCCTGTTGCCTATGCTTATACTGCTAGCCGCCGGAGCGGCGGCGGCTCCCTTCCGTCGTTGCTTACTAGGCGCCGGAGGAGCCACAGCGGCGGCGTCTGTCTTCCACCGTTGCCGACGAGGCTGAGGAGGAGGCGTACTGCTCCGACGTGCCGGAGTAGGCCAAGGAGGAGGCGGAGTGCCCCCATGTGTCGGAGGAGCCGGAGAAGGAGGCGGTGTGCCCTGATTCGCCTGAGGAGCCGGAGAAGGAGGCGGTGTGCCCTGATTTGCCTGAGGAGAAGGAGGAGGCGGAGGCGTCCACTTTGGAAGCTTGATGTACTCCTTCTGCCATAGACATGTACTCCTCAGGGCACGAACCAGCTTATTCTCTCCTTCACCTATACAGTGGTCAAGCTCGAGCTCCTCAAATTCCGGCATTATTTCATCCACCATCACAACGGCATATCCATGTGGAATCGGACGGCAGTGAGAAGTTCCGTTGGGTTGAGGAGGTGCAACAAAGCCGACAACCACCTTGAAAGTGAGGTTCCGGCATTTCGTCATAAGCTCGCAATGTTGAGCCTCCGTGATAGTATCCACGGGGTAGCTAGGAGACGTGAAGTCGGGCTGAACGGGCTCCGTGGAAGCGACGCTGCTTCTCCGCTGAGATGGCGGGGTACTAGCTTCTGGGGTAGCTTCATGCCGCTGAGATGGTTGGCCGACAGCTCGCTGGCTCTTAGCTTCCTCTAGCTTTTGTAGTCTTGCATTGAGCTTCTGAATTTCGCTCAGCTCCGCTTTCCTCTTTCTCTCCCGGCTTTTGTAACCGCCTGCGTTGGGAAACCCAACCTTCCACGAAACGGAGCTTGCTGTGCCTCGTGTTTGTCGAGGGTGCTCAGCATTCCCTAGGGCCTCAGTCAGCTCGTCCTTCTCTCTGTCGGGAATGAACGTCCCTTCCTGCGCTGCGGTGATATAGTTCTGAAGCTTGTTCACAGGTATTGCAAGTTGCTCGTCCGTCCAATGGCACTTCGCTATTTCAGGGTCCAAAGTTCCTCCAACCCCGAAGAACCAAGTCCTTGAACGGTCTGGCCAGTTTGATGTCCGTGGTACGACCCCTTTAGCAATCAGGTCATTCTCAGCTTTGTTCCACAACGACCGGGCTTTAAGGTAGCCACCTGACCCCGTGTGATGGTGAAACTTCTTCTTTGCAGCATTGTTCTTGTTTGTCTCTAGCATGTTCTTACTCTTCTCCGATGTCTTGTAGGCCACAAATGCGGGCCAGTAATCTCCTATCTTCTTATATCGGCCAACGAATGCTGGAGTCTTCCCTTTGTCGACAAACTTTGATTTCAACTCATTCTTCCACCTCCTGAATAGATCTGCCATCTTCTTAAGAGCACACGCCTTGACCCGTGGCTCTATAACTGGCTTATTCAGATCCTCCTTTAGCGGTAGGGTGAAATTTTCCTTCAGCGCGGTCCAAAGATCTTCTTTCTGTCTATCGGTGACATAATCACCATCAAGGGCGCCATCCTTAGGATTATTCCATTGCTTGATGTTGATCGGGATGTTGTCCCTAACAATAGCTTGGCACTGAGCAGAAAATGTGTTCTTGGTCCGCTTGGGTTCAATCGGATGGCCATCGTCCGCGAGTGCTATGATCATGAACTTTTCATCCTTGCGCAACCTCTTCTTCGGGCCTCGTCTCGCTACCGAAGTTTGGCTCGATCCGGAGGGCTATAATAGAAGAAAGAAGAGTTAATTAATATATGTACATACCAAAACAATTAATGCATCAATTAGCTAGAGTCAGCACAGGCTTAATTAATATATATACCTCGCCGGACTTTGCAACAGCTCCCTCCTCCGATCGGCCACCGGAGCCGTCATCATGGTCTCCTTCTTCCTCCGGCATTCGGTCACCGGAGCCATCATGATCATGTCCTTCCTCCTCCATTGTTCGATCACCAGAGCCGTCATAACCCTCTCCTTCCAGACCATCGGTGTCATTGAGATACGACAAGACATCACGTCCTCTGTGGATTATGTCCCCCAACAACTGTTCTTGTTCTTCGTCTCTTGGATCCATAGTTTCTGCAAATATTACAACATGGCAATTAATATACAAACATGAATGTCTGACGCCCGGACTGCCTCTCTCATGAATGTCCGACAACTCTTCTAGGGTTTGGGGTGGCCTCAATAATGCTCTTTTAACTCATTTAACATGGTAAATTTGGTTGGCCTCGACAACGCTTCTAGGGTTTGGGGTGGCCTCGACAACACTTCTAGGGTTTGCGGACTCCTCCCCCCTCATGGGATACCTTAATTAGTTCAATTTTTTGCCTTGACAAATCATTGAACCTTTTGACAGAAACCTCCCATAAACTCTTTCATAATTTTCTTTAGCATACATCCATGGAAAAAAATAGGAAGCTATGATATTTTTTTATATCATATGATAATTTTCTATATATATACATCCATCCATCCATCCATATACACACACATATATACATGGACCAAAAATGCTATAAAAAATATATGAACAAAAAAAGCATACATCATCTATCATCAACATCATCATCTAACTATCATATATCATCTATCATCTATATATATATTATCAAATTAAATTAGCAAAATCGGACAGGGAGGAAAGGTGCCGGCCGAACTAAACGGGGAGGAGGGGCGGCGGCGTCGGGGCAGGGCTGTGGCATGGGGCGGTGTCGGGGAGCGGCGCCAGCTTCGGGGCAGGGCGGCGCGTCGGGGCAGGGCGGTGCGTCGGGGCACGGGGCGGCGCTTCAGGGCAGGGCGGCATGTCGGGGCAGGGCGGCGCATCGGGGCAGGGCGATGCGTCAGGGCAGGGGGCATTAGAGTAGAGGGCGTCGACGGCGAGCTCGGGCAGCCTGGCGGCGGCGTCGAGGGCAAGTGCTAGATGAAATCTGAAAAAAATCGAAAATGTCGCTTATATACACAGAGCATTGGTCCCGGTTGGTGGCACCAACCGGGACCAATGCCCCCTTTAGTCCCGGTTGGTGGCACCAACCGTGACCAAAGGTCTCTTTTCGGCAGCCCAAAGGGCGGGAAGCAGAGACCATTGGTCCCGGTTGGTGGCACCAACCGGGACTAAAGGTTGTCATTGGTCCCGGTTGGTGGAAACAACCGGGACTAAAGGGGGGCATTGGTCCCGGTTGATGCCACCAACCGGGACCAAAAGGTGGTACTGCCCGGGGACAAATGTTTAGTCTCACCTTGCTAGCTGAAAGAGGCTCGAGAGTGGTTTATAAGCGCTGCTGCACCAACCCTCTCGAGCTCCTCTCAACTGTAGGCTTACGGGCCTAATTGCACTCTCCTCTGCCTGTGGGCCTACTCGTCCTTCTGCGGGCCTGAATCCTGGTATAACTAGTTGTTGGGTTTCTAGTCGTATTCAGGCCGTGGTGGCCCAGTAGGCGGCATTTTTTTTAAACTGTTTTTTGTTTTGTTTTTGCTTTATTTATTGTTTTAATTTTTTCCAGTATTTTTCTTCTATTATTTTAGTTCAGTATTTTTAACAAATAAATACTTTGATAATTTTAGTTGCATAATTTCCATTATTTTGTTTTGTTTCTTGCTTTATTTATTTTTTGCTTTACTTATTTCCAATGTGTTTTATCATTAAATTATTTTTGCTATTAATGTTTTGAACAAAAAAAATACTTTGATAATTTTAGTTGCATAATTTTTATATAATTATTGTTTCAAAAATACTAGAGGTTTATAAAAGCTTTTTAGCCGATTCTTTTTTGAACTCCGCTCCTACGATGTTTTGAAAGAAATTAAAAGCACTTCAAACAAACTCTGAAAAGGTTGAAAGTTGGCATGATATCATCATTTCACCCACATAGCATGTGCTAAAAAGTTGAGTGGGGTACGACAAAAACTGGATGCACTTCGCGTACAAAATGGACAATCTATTTCGAAGTATCACGGTTTCGAACGAAAACTCATCTGTTACGAAGGGATTTCATTTTTTTTGAACTCATTTGAACTCCAGAATTTTTGTGTGTTCAAAATGCACCATTCAAAGCCACATCATCAATTTTCAACCCTTTTTGACTTCATTTAGTATTTTTCATGCACTTCTTTTTTTTAGCTAAATGACCCTGAAATTGAAAAGCACTTCAAATGAACTCTGAAAAAGTTGAAAGTTGGCATGGTATCATCATTTCACCCACATAGCATGTCATAAAAATTTGAGAGGGTTACGGCAAAAACTGAATGCACTTCGTGTACAAAACGGAGAATCTCTTTCGAAGTATTAGGGTTTCGAACGAAAACTTATGTGTTACAAAAGGCATTTCATTTCTTCACATGTCACTGCAATGATATAGTTGTGGAGCGAAAGTCTTCACTTCTTCTTCGCGTGTGTCCTTTGCTTATTGTGCCGTAACCATGGACAATTTTCATCGTTTAACATGGTGCTTGGGTCAGCCTTGACTTTGAAGGGAGGAATTTCATGAAAGTTTTCATAATCTTCAGACATGTCTGTCTTGCCCTCCAATCCCACGATGTCTCTTTTTCCTAAAAGAACTATGTGGCATTTTGGCTCATCGTATGATGTATTCGCTTCCTTATCTTTTCTTTTTCTCGGTATGGTAGACATGTCCTTCACATAGAAAATTTGTGCCACATCATTGGCTAGGATGAATGGTTCGTCTGTGTACCCAAGATTGTTCAGATCCACTGTTGTCATTCCATATTGTGGGTCTTCCTGTACCCCGCCTCTTGACAGATTGACCCATTTTCACTGAAACAGAGGGACCTTGAAATCATGTCCATAGTCAAGTTCCTATATGTCCACTATGTAATCATAATATGTGTCCTTTCCCTTCTTGGTTGCTGCATCAAAGCGGACACCGCTGTTTTGATTGGTGCTCTTTTCATCTTGGGCGATCGTGTAAAATATATTCCCATTTATCTCGTACCCTTTGTAAGTCAATACAGTCGAAGATGGTCCCCTGGCCAACGAGTACAATTCATTAGAAACAGTGTTGTCATCCATGAGACGTGTTTGCAACCAACTGCCGAAAGTCCTGATGTGTTCATATGTAATCCACTCGTCACACTGCTCTGGGTGTTTGGAGCGCAAAATATTCTTGTGTTCATCGACATACGGGGTCACCAAGGTATTATAGGAGCATACCACATCACCTTGGCAGGAACCCTCTTCCCGGTGCGTTGGCCCTCAACATCACCTGGGTCATCTCTTCTGATCTTATACCGCAATGCACCACATACCGGGCATGCGTTCCGTTCCTCGTACTCATCGCGGTAGAGGATGCAGTCATTAGGACATGCATGTATCTTCTGCACCTCCAATCCTAGAGGGCATAGAACCTTCTTTGCTGCGTACGTATTGTCGGGCAATTTGTTATCCTTTGGAAGCTTCTTCTTCATTAATTTCAGTAGCGAACTAAATCCCTTGTCAGATAAACCATTGTCTGCCTTCCATTGCAGCAATATCAGTGTGGTGCCGAGCTTTTTGTTGTCATCTTCGCAATTTAGGTACGACCCTTTTTGTGATTCTCTAACATGCGATCGAACTTCAACTTCTCCCTTTCACTTCCGCATTCTCTCTGTGCATCAACAATGACCCAACGAAGATCCTCATCGGGCACATCGTCTGGTTCCTCTTGATCTTGAGCTTCCCCCATTGCAGCATCACCATATTCAGGGGGAGAATAGTTGTCGTCATCCTCTTCTTCTTCGTTGTCTTCCATCATAACCCCTCTTTCTCCGTACTTGGTCCAAACATTATAGTGTGACATAAAACCCTTCTGAAGTAGATGGAAGTGAAGGGTTTTAGAGTTGGAGAAAGACTTCGTATTCTCACAGAGAGTACATGGACAAGGCATAAAATCATTCTGCTTGTTTGCCTCGGCCGCTTCGAGAAAATTATGCAGGCCCTTAATATACTCAGTCACCGTACATCCATTGTCGGTTCATCTGCGTGTGTTATATAATAAAGTGTATTAAAAACCATTACAACATATCATGAATACATAAGTGACCAAATTATTAGAAATCCATCATCACATTAAAGCCAAAGTATAGTAATGACCAAAATAAATACGTATAGTTCATACATAGCTGTCATTATTAAACAACATATATGTCTCTAGAGCATTTAATTAAAACATACACCAAAACTATGTAAAAAATTTAAATGCAACAACAAATGCAATCATAACCGCTACTAAGGTACCAATTGATCCAACGGCATAATGATACCAAGCCTCAGTATGCATGGCATATTTTCTAATCTTTCTAAGGTTCAAGCGCATTGCATCTATCTTGGTCTTGTGATCGGCGACGACAACGGCAACATGCAACTCCAATCCCATCTTGTCATCTTCAGTTCTTTTCAATTTTTCTTTCAAATGATTGATTTCTTTTTCATCTTTAGTTAACTTGTCGAGCAAAATTGCATAGTCGGTTGGAATTTCTGGTCCAACTACTTCCTATAGATAAAAACATCTACGTCGAGTTGGTGGCATAATTAATTGTCATAGACATTAGATGTGTGAAAGAGTTATATAAGAGATAATATACCACATCTGAATCATAGACTGGACGAGGGCCGACGTGGGCGGATACCATAACCATGGCAATATATAATAACAAACAATACTAAAAGTAAGAAAATCATACCAGTAAGTATATTTTCTTTTAGCAATAAGATAAGATCAAGAGGCTCACCACGTGCGGGCGATCGACGGCGGTTTCAAGACGGGGATGGGACAGGACGGACCGCCAAACCTAGACAAATCTTGACGAAAATGGAGTTTGGACAAGGAGCTTCGAGAGGAGAAAGCTTAAGTTTGGCTTGGGCATTTCATCAAACACCTCATGTGCATAGGAGGTGAGCTAGAGCACCACAAAGGTCTTCCCTCGTCGGCAAAAAAACAAAGCAGTGTGTGGAGTGCTCTACTCGCCGGCGAGGGGGGTATATATAGGCATCTCATTGGTCCCGGTTCGTGGCTGGAACCGGGACTAAAGGACCCCCATTTGGTCTCGGTTCCAGCCACGGACCGGGACTAATGGTTGTGGCTAGGAGCAAGGCCCATTGATACTGGTTCATGTCTGGAACCGGGACCAAAGGGTACAGACGAACCGGGTCCAATGCCCCATGTGGTCCGCCCACCCCCTGGTCAGGAATGAAGTCAACACAAAACCCAATGACATCCTCTGTTTGATGGCCCATGGAGATGCTTGCTTCTAGCCTAACACGGTTACAAACATATTTCTTTAAGACTCCCATGAACCTCTCAAAGGGGAACATAATGTGTAGAAATACAGGGCCCAGAACGGCAATCTCGTCGACTAGATGAACTAGGACGTGCGTCATGATATTGAAAAAGAACGGTGGGAACATCAGCTCGAAACTAACAAGATATTGCACCAAATCACTTCTTAACCTTGGTAGGATTTCTGGATCGATCACCTTCTGAGAGATTGCATTTAGGAATGAACATAGCTTCACAATGGCTAATCGAACGTTTTTCGGTAGAAGCCCCCTTAATGCAACTGGTAGCAGTTGCGTCATAATCACGTGGCAGTCATGAGACTTTAGGTTCTGGAACTTTTACTCTGCCATATTTATTATTTTCGTTATATTCGACGAGAAACCAGACGGGACCTTCATACTGAGCAGGCATTCAAAGAAGATTTCCTTCTCTTCTGTGGTAAGAGCATAGCTGGCAGGACCTTCATACTGCTTTGTATGCATGTCGTCTTTTTCATGCACACGTTGATGTTCCTCCTATGCCTCCGGTGTATCTTTTGTCTTCCTATACACTCCCAAGAAGCCTAGCAGGTTCACGCAAAGGCTCTTCGTCACGTGCATCACGTCGATTGCAGAGCGGACCTCTAGGTCTTTCCAATAGGGTAGGTCCCAAAATATAGATTTCTTCTTCCACATGGGTGCGCATTTGTCAGCGTCATTTGGAACAGATAGTCCGCCAGGACCCTTTCTAAATATTACTTGTAAATCATTAACCATATCAAGTATGTGATCACCAGTACGGAGGGCGGGCTTCTTTCGGTGATCTGTCTCACCTTTGAAATGCTTTCCTTTCTTTCGACATTGATGGTTGGTCGGAAGAAATCGATGATGCCCGAGGTACACATTCTTCCTGCATTTGTCCAAATATATATTGTCGGTGTCATCTAAACAGTGTGTGCATGCGTGGTATTCCTTGTTTGCCCGTCCTGAAAGGTTACTGAGAGCAGGCCAATCGTTGATGGTTACAAACAGCAACGCATGTAGGTCAAAATCCTCCTATTCGTTCTCATCCCACACACGTACACCTCTTCCATCAACTAATGGCCTTAGATACACATCAATGTCATTGCCGGGTTGCTTATGGCCTTGGATGAGCACTGGCATCATAATGAACTTCCGCTTCATGCACAACCAAGGAGGAAGGTTATACATACATAGAATTACAGGCCATGTGCTATACTGTCTGCTCTGCTCCCCAAAAGGATTAACGCCATCTGCACTTAAACCAAACCATACGTTCCTCGGGTCACCTGTAAAGTCGCTCCACTTTCTCTCGATCTTTCTGCACTGCGACCCGTTAGCGGGTGCTCTCAACTTCCCGTCTTTCTTACGCTCTTTTTCATGCCATTGCATCAACTCGGCATGCTTTTTATTTCTGAACAGGCGTTTCAACCATGGTATTATAGGAGCATACCACATCACCTTGGCAGGAACCCTCTTCCCGGTGCGTTGGCCCTCAACATCACCTGGGTCATCTCTTCTGATCTTATACCGCAATGCACCACATACGGGCATGCGTTCCGTTCCTCGTACTCATCGCGGTAGAGGATGCAGTCATTAGGACATGCATGTATCTTTTGCACCTCCAATCCTAGAGGGCATAGAACCTTCTTTGCTGCGTACGTATTGTCGGGCAATTTGTTATCCTTTGGAAGCTTCTTCTTCATTAATTTCAGTAGCGAACTAAATCCCTTGTCAGATAAACCATTGTCTGCCTTCCATTGCAGCAATATCAGTGTGGTGCCGAGCTTTTTGTTGTCATCTTCGCAATTTAGGTACGACCCTTTTTGTGATTCTCTAACATGCGATCGAACTTCAACTTCTCCCTTTCACTTCCGCATTCTCTCTGTGCATCAACAATGACCCAACGAAGATCATCATCGGGCACATCGTCTGGTTCCTCTTGATCTTGAGCTTCCCCCATTGCAGCATCACCATATTCAGGGGGAGGATAGTTGTCGTCATCCTCTTCTTCTTCGTTGTCTTCCATCATAACCCCTCTTTCTCCGTACTTGGTCCAAACATTATAGTGTGACATAAAACCCTTCTGAAGTAGATGGAAGTGAAGGGTTTTAGAGTTGGAGAAAGACTTCGTATTCTCACAGAGAGTACATGGACAAGGCATAAAATCATTCTGCTTGTTTGCCTCGGCCGCTTCGAGAAAATTATGCAGGCCCTTAATATACTCGGAGGTGCGTCGGTCACCGTACATCCATTGCCGGTTCATCTACGTGCGTTATATAATAAAGTGTATTAAAAACTATTACAACATATCATGAATACAAAAGTGACCAAATTATTAGAAATGCATCATCACATTAAAGCCAAAGTACAATAATGATCAAAATAAATACGTACAGTTCATACATAGCTGTCATTATTGAACAACATATAGGTCTCTAGAGCATCTAATTAAAACATACATCGAAACTATGTAAAAAATTTAAATGCAACAACAAATGCAATCACAACCGCTACTAAGGTACCAATTGATCCAATGGCATAATGATACCAAGCCTCAGTATGAATGACATATTTTCTAATCTTTCTAAGGTTCAAGCGCATTGCATCCATCTTGGTCTTGTGATCGGCGACGACATCAGCAACATGCAACTCCAATCCCATCTTGTCATCTTCAGTTATTTTCAATTTTTCTTTCAAATGATCGATTTCTTTTTCAGCTTTAGTTAACTTGTCGAGCAGAATTGCATAGTCGGTTGGAATTTCTGGTTCAACTACTTCCTATAGATAAAAACATCTACGTCAAGTTGGTGGCATAATTAATTGTCATAGACATTAGATGTGTGAAAGAGTTATATAAGAGGTAATATATCACATCTGAATCATAGACTGGACGAGGGCCGACGTGGGCGGATACCATAACCATGATACTATATAATAACAAACAATAATAAAAGTAAGAAAATCATACAAATAAGTATATTTTTTTTAGTAAGAAGATAAGATCAAGAGGCTCACTACGCGCGAGCGATCGACGGCGGTTTCAGAACGGGGATGGGACATGATGGACCGCCAAACCTAGACAAATCTTGACGAAAATGGAGTTTGGACAAGGAGCTTCGAGAGGAGAAATCTTAAGTTTGGGTTGGGCATTTCATCAAACACCTCATGTGAATAGGAGGTGAGCTAGAGCACCACAAATGTCTTCCCTTGCCGGCAAAAAAACAGAGCAGTGTGTGGAGTGCTCTGCTCGCCGGCGAGGGGGTATATATAGGCATCTCATTGGTCCCGGTTCGTGGCTGGAACCGGGAGTTCCAGCCACGGACCGGGACCAATGGTTGTGGGTCAGGAGCGAGGCCCATTGATACCGGTTCGTGTTTGGAACCGGGACCAAAAGGGTCAAAAGAGCCGGGACCAATGCCCCACGTGGTCCGCCCGGCCCCCTGGCCTCACGAATCGGGACAGTTGGCCCCATTGGTCCCGACTCGTGACTGAACGGGAACTAATGGGCTGGCCGGCCCGAACCGATGCCCTGTTTTCTACTAGTGGTTAGTTTTTGACGTATGAAGCCAGCAAGAAACTAGGGATGAACTACCAGATCACACGGTCTCACCTGATGACACGGAGTCGGTGTGATCGCCGGAAAGATGATCTCGCCTGTGTGGGGGTGTCTCCGACTCTGAGAGGCCGTGCAATGTTTTGGGATTATTTTTTGTTTTGCAACTTAGTGTTTTGGTGGATTTTCAGAGATAGTGTGGTTGTGATCAGTTCCAAAGCGTCACTCCAGCTGTAGTCCGCGGATTTTCATGGTAGTTTGTGGCGTGTAGCACTAGTTTGTACACAAGTCAACAAGTCTCCGCCGACTCGTCGTATGGTCTACCACCCAGAGCAGGAAATGATGTGCTCCAATCAGTGAAAACATTCAAGACAGGAAAGTATATATCTCCATCATGCTTAACAAGTCTGAGCCTGCACTGGTACAACAACAAGTAGTCTATTAGGAGATGCAGCTTCTTCAGAAGTTCAGTTTGTGTCTGCATGCATGCCGTGGGCATCTCCGAGCTTCATCTTTCTACAACAATGGGTAATTAATTAGTAACTCTGAACTTGTTGACTACACCGAACAAGGTTGTCAGAATCAACGATTCTATTGTAAGTTTCTGTGACTTTACGATCCAAACTAACCTCTCTGATTCTACGATTTTATTTTATAGAATCTACGTTTTTACGATCTTGATACTGAAGATTGTACAATTTGCGATCCTTCCATCAGAGGTCTGATCCGATTCAAAATCGCGATTCTAACAACCTTGACGCCAAAGCCAAACCAAAATCTTGCATGTATGTACTTGCTACCCGCAGGAATCTACCTGGTTCTGTGATTTGGTTTCGGAATGGATAATATAACCTTATTTTCCAATATTTACATGCTTGTATATGTGGGACTAGCTTGGAGCAACATGTCACTCGGATGACGATGCAGCGCAGTGCAGTGCATAGTTGACAATGCCATGCATCCCATCTGCTTCCGTGGGTATCCCTGAACTTCTTTCTGTGGCAGTGTGCAACTCTGCATTTCCATGCTAGACCACACGGAACTTCTTTCTGTGGCAGTGTGACAAGCAGTGTCCTGACTGAATTTCTGTGTGTACCTGCAGAGAACAGAACAGGGATCCCAAATGTCATGCTTCAGAACTGGAGGTTCCCCAATGAATTACTCCTTGTTTGTTTTATCTCTGTTTGAGTTGCATGCAATCCAAGTGACAACATGTAAATGTAATGTATGGAGAAGATGTGATCGCCGGAAAAGATGGCCTCGCCGGCAAAGGGGAGATGTGTTTTGGGGTTTTCGGTGATGGATCGGCCCATTGTGTAGTGCAAAAGCTTCATTGTAGTGGCCCAGTGCATCCCACGCTGATTGCTACACAGTGTGGAGCCTACGGCGACAAGTCTCCGTGTGCTGGTCATGACTCATGTGGTTTGCCGCTCATCCCTGTTGGACACGGAAGCATTCAACCATGATATCTCCTCTTTTTTTTCCGCCGTGTGATTTAAATGGCATGTCCAGTGCTAACTGGAAATCGCATCTGAAATTGTTAATAGACAAAGGTGTGTCATTATCTACGTCTTTACTGACTCCAGATAGTTTGGCAGTATGATGTGTGGAAACTCTATGTTGTAGCGAGACGAACCGAAACGAGTGGCAGATGATGAGAAGATTTTCCATTTCACGATGTTCATAGTTTTGTCTTCTTATGCTACAAAGATATGAAGAGTGCTGCTATCTTAATTTGCTCACTAAAGTCACCAATGTTATACTCTGGTCCGTTTTCGCTGACAAAATGAAAACTTATTGACCCCAAATTGAAGAGTTTTATGACATGTCAAAATAGTCTTCCGTGAAGATACCACAATTTCAGGGATGTGCCCATGAAATCCACAAATGCTATATCTCGTTTATAATGAGACGGTAGTAGTGCTCGCTTGTAGAGTTCACCAGAGTGGGTGGGCCAAATAGTAGCTATACTAAAGTGGTTTTGGGATGTTTCTGTGGACCGCAACAGAACGGTCCTAGGACCTTCTGCCCAGTTTTGAAAGGTTCCTTGCATTTTTTGTGTGTTTTTTCTCTATTTGTTTTCGTTAGTTTTCTTTTGATTATTTCTTTTTTTCATCGATTTTTCATTTTTGGTTTTATTTTTTTATTTTCCAAATAAATGGCAAATTTTAATATACATTAAATATTTTCCAAATACATGCTAAATAGTTGTGAAATGCACATTGAACCTCTTTTTAATACACAATCAACGTTTGTAATAATGCATTGAATTTTTTAAGAAATGTCATGAACATTTTTTGTAAAACATGCAAACATTTCGTGAGTGTTTATAAGAACTTTTTAATGTGACAATTTTTTCTATAAATTTTTTAAAAAAATGTTGGAAGAAATTTAACATTTCATGAACATTCTTTAACAATACCATGGAGATATTTTTAAATGCATGGACAATTTTTAGCATCACGAACAATTTGTTGAATGGTACAAACTTTTGAACATATTATGCAAACATTTCAGAATGAAGCAAACGTACGAAAAAACTTAGCAAACGTAACAGTTAATAGGTCAGGCCACTGCAAAAGCTCCTTAGGCAGGGCGAACTTCCGTAGTGAGAGTGTGAGATGTAGACGCGTCCCATGTGAGAACTTCCAAAACAATGATAATTGATATCTAACAACATGTCAATGTTGTAGGCTTTTAGCCCTCTAAAACCATGACTCAGAGCCATAAAACGTGAAAAGTCAGAAAACATATCTGAAAACTATGGGCCATAGGCCCACAAACATCCGAAAGAAACATTTTACTATGTGTCAAGTTACGAATGTAACCGTGACATAGGGTCATGAATGGTGAACATGCTTGTTCTTAGTTATATAATGACTTTACATTGTGCTTTAAAGTTTTTTTAAGCTTCATTCATTGTGCTTTCAATGTTTTTATCAAATGGAAAATCCAAAATGTCGATGATGATGAAGTCCACATGCTGGAGGGCACTAGGGGTGGCCCGTGGTAGTAGGGGCACGGTAGGCATAAGCACTCTGGCCTGCCCTAGATTGCCCACGTTGAAGAACTCGAGATGTTTGTTGGAAGAAGTGTACTCCCTCCATTCTCAGAAGGGATTTTCAATCAAGTCAAACAATGCAAAGTTCGATCAAGTTTGTAGAAAAAACTATCAACAACCACAATACTATGTTGGTAGTTCTTTCTAGGTTTATTTAATATATATTTTTACAAAATCTTGAAATTGTATCCCCGTTTAAAAATATTTCAATTCTAACACCCCATCGGTCAGGTCAAAGACGAATAGCATGTCTTCCTTCTCCTCCAAGACGGAGATCCTATATCCAGTCTTGCTCTGAACAAATGAGGTTGTTTTCGTCTCAATCTGGACGAAGAGCCTTTGTTCGGTCACCTGGTGGACAGAGAGCATCTGTTCGGTCACCTGGTGGACAGAGAGCATCTGTTCTTCATTCCTTATCAGAACGAAAAGGTTGTATAGTGCACATGCAAACTCGCATATGATTGTCCTTGTAGCACTGTAGTTCCTCTTGCCGAACTCTTCCGCCATTAAGACCACATCGACGTAGAGAATTCATTCAGATGAACAAGAGCTCGAACCGTGCATTGTGTTGGACTAATTTGCCATTCAATCTATGCCGATCAACGCAAGCCTTTGTCACGCTATGTGATTTTGTTCCAATTAATCGCAACCATCTACTCACCTGAATGCTGCCATTCTCCTAGACATTGCACCTCCTCCTATTGTTGTCGTTGTCCATGCACATCACTATTCGTGCCATCCGCTAACATGAACCATATGTTGCTAACACTGGCATCACTTCGACGCCGTCATAGGAATGTTGTTCTGACATGAACTTTCCATGTCACTTTGTCTGCCTCATCCATAGAAGTTCACATCAGTGAGCCTCCTGTCAATTTGATCTCCAAAGCTCTCCCGCTTCCGCCGTGAACAGATTGTTGGTCATCGACAATAGCTTGTTAGACCTGGTTTCTTTATAAAGACAATGTCTAGGAGGATGGCGGCATCAAGGTGAGTAGATGGGTGCGATTAATTGGGAAAAAAAATCACCGAGCTTGATGTAGGCTTGCACTGGTCGACATAGATTGAACGGCAAAATTCGTCTGAATGGATTCTCTACATCGATGAGGTCTTGATGGCGGAATGATTCGGTCAGAGGAGTTACGGTGCAGCATGGATGATCATCTGTGAGTCTGCGTGCGCATTGTACCACTTTTTTTCGTTCCGCTCATGAAGGAAGACTCGTCCACCAGGTGACCAAACAGATGCTCTTCGTCCATAACAAGAGCGAAGACAGCCTCTTCGCCCGAACAAAGGCTCTACATCCTGGAGGAGAACGAAGTAGGGCTCTTCGGTCTTTGACAAGACCGGCAGGGCGTTAGATTGAAATATTTTTAAACGGGGATATAGTTTCAAGATTTTGCAAAAAAAAAAAAGAACCAAAAAACGTTTTCTCCAAATTTGGTCAAACTTTACATCGGTCGAACAAGGTGATGTTCTTTCTCAATAGAACCCTGTGAAATCCTATGGAGTGAAATTCATGCGGCCATACCTGTGAAATGAGAGGAAGCTTATGCCTTCCGTGTAGAAATCGTAATGTCTTCCACCCGGCATACCCATGGATCCTCGCAGCATATAAAGAATAAAAAAGGTCAAAGATAGCCGTAGTTAAACTAATCTCAGAATCACCGGAAGCTGGGCTTGACCATGTGCACGGTTTACAGGATGCGAGATTGATGCTTATGAAGGCGAACCAACCGGGTCAAGATCTGACTAACCAGTCATTGCCATTTTCTAACCGTTGGAACTGACAGATAGCCAGTTTTGCATTGGGATAATTAACTGCAGGTGTGCGCGCACGTGATACAGCGCTCGAGACGCATCAGTCTTGAAGACGTAGATTAAACTGACAGATAATAACGTTTGGGCTTTGGAAGAGGCACCCAGTGGCCGGCTGCAAAAGGGGCAAAAACCAAATAAAATGCCAGTCATGTTGGTCGACGTACGTACACATCTGCCACTGGAATATAGCAAGAGGCAACCACAACTTCCATCCAACCAAGGTCTCTCATTTCCTTTGCTTTTCGCTTCCGCGTAACATTTTATTGGGATCCAACAACTTTTTATATCTTGAAGTTATTACACTGTAGAGAGCTGATAGATCAAGCTAGCTAGCAGCATATTGTACTCCATATTGTATGTAGTTACTCAGATCGGACAATGATGGACGATGACTGAGAGCTGCTAGCTAGTACTCTCTCAGTTTCTAAATAAAATTAATTTAAAGATTCTAATAAAAGACTACATATGAAGTAAAATAAGTGAATCTACGTTTTAAAATATGTTTATATATAACTTCGTATCTAGTATACAGTGCAATATCTAGAAAGACTTGTACGTACTTAGGAACGGAGGAAGGCATGGCACGACCTTGGCACGGAGTGGGCGCTTCATGACTATGCTGAACTCCAGCGTCTCAGTGAAATCCACCGGCTCGCCGGGCACCTCGCTCCACTGGAACGCCCTGACCATGGTGGCCACAAGGAGGTTGACGTGCAGCAGCGAAACGTCGATGGCAGGGCACATCCGGCGGCCGGCACCGAACGGCATCATTTTGATCTCCTTGCGCCCCGTAAGGTCCAGGTTCTCCCCCTCGCCGCCGGGCAGGAACCGCTCCGGCCGGAACCGCGTGGGGTCCGGCCACACCTTCCTGTCCATGGCCATGTCGCCCAGCGTGAAGTTCATCGACACCTCTTTCGGCACGGTGAAGCCGTCCAGCGCGGCGCCGTCCTCGCCGACCGCCGCGTGTGGCAACATGAAGCGCGCCGGTGGGTGCCGCCTCAGCGACTCCAGCACCACCGCCCGGAGGTACGGCATCCGCGGCAGGTGCTCCTCCCAGACCTGTAAAAGCTTTCTTTTAAAAAAAAAAACATGTTTATTGGATTCGCACAAAATTTGTCCTCGCTGGACCTGGCCGTCGGCGACGTTGTGTATTTCGGCCCGGAGCTTCGCCTGGATCTCCGGCCGTGTGACGAGGTTTGCCATGGCCCACTGCAACATGTTGACCGTAGTGTCGACGTTCCCGGACAAGAATTCCGTGCACAAGGCGACGATCTCGCCGTCCGTCAGGTGCCTAGTGCTGCTGCCGCCGCCATCTTCTTCCGGGATCGGGAGGCCGATGAGCGAGTCAACGTAGCAATCCATTTCAAAGCTCTTGCCGGAGGTGGAGGTGTTGCGCCGCGCACGGCACGCACGTATCAGCGGGATGAACACCTCCTCCTGTCGCTGCCGCATGGAGAGCATCCTCTGGTACCGTCGCCAGAAGAGGAGCTTGGTGACCTTGGGGCTGGACCCGAACACCTGGAACCCCACCACCGCCTTGAGAAACTCCCTCTGCAGCGACGTGAGTGCCGCGATGGCGGTGGCGTCGAGCCCCTGGCCGAAGCACATGCGGGCATGCACGTGGAAAACAGCCTCATACAGGAGCCCCTCGATGACGACGACCCCTCCTTGGTTTTTCCGCATCTGGCGCGCGATGGCGTCGACGAGGCCCGAGGCGGCGCGACGGCGGGCGGCGGCGTAGCGCGGGATGCTCGACGGGTGGAGCGCCCGGCCGGTGAGGTTTCGCCGGAGCACGCGCCACAGCGGGCCGTACGCGGCGGACGTGATGTTGTGCTGGCCGCTGGAGAAGATGCGGGTGGCGAGGTTGGCCGGAGGCCGGTCGGCGAACGCGGAGCCGCGCTGCACGAGGACGTGGTGCGCCGCGGCCCGGTCGGCGACGAACACGACGGGGAAGGATGGGAGGAGGTAGAGCGTGAACACGGGGCCGTACCATGACCGTGCTACGCGGACTAGCGACTCGATGTTCACGCTTGTCCAGGCGAGCAGCAGCAGCGGGCCGAAAGCCGTCAGGATGGTCGGCCCAGGCGGGAGGACCGACGAGCCCGCCGCCTTGGCCTTGCACAAGGACGAGAATGCAAGGGACAGGGTGAGGCACAAGGTGATGGAGAGGGAGTAGTACACCCAGTCCTCCATGTCCCTCAACTCAAGATGCCTAAGCTAAGCTACCTTCGTTCTTCATCTTTTTTTATAGCAGTGTCCAGTGGCAGGTTCAGTAATTTTCTACAGTAATTATCTAAAATCTTCTACAGTAATTTCGTTGCACAAATATGAGTATAACTAGGCTTGCAACTAGAAAACCTGTGGGGTCAGCTGACCCCACAAGTTACACATGGAATCGCCACGGATACGTGTACGTCCGTCTGAAACTTGTAGGGTAGTTCAAAATTAATTAAACTAAAAAAGTGGCCCGCTCGATGGCGCGGTCTAGAAATTTATAAAGTTCAACGGTGATAACTTTTTATTTCATTTATCTGAAGAAAATTTGGATCCAAGTGTTTCGAGGGCACCTCCCTTATTGTTCTGACAAATTTGGGTGAAATAATTTTGTTGATATTCTATTGTTGCTGCGAAATTAATATCATAAGAAAGCAAGCTTATTAAAGTCCTCTTTTGCACGCATAAATTTCTAATATAAGAAATCTGATGCAATTTCAAAATAGAGGACTGGAAAGCATATTATTTTCTAAATAATTTTTGGTTCAAAAAATGTGAAACCACAATAATAATTATCCATTTTTCCGAAATACATTGTATATTAGATTTTGGAAAGTTAAACTTTATAAACTTTGACAGGTTTATAGAAAAAAATCAGCATTTACAATACCAAAGCTTTACCAATACACCATGAAATATATTTTGATATGCTGGTATATATATTCGGTATTGTGTATTGGTGAAACTTTATGAAATTTGACTTTTGAGAAAACCAATTCACACTATAATACGGAACGGATTAAGTGTAAATACGATTTCAATACGCCACTAAATACCATAATATGATTTTTATTGTACATTCTTTGTTACTAAGAAGGACCGAACTAAAGAATATAGTGGGATGGATATCATATTGGCAGCTCTTACATCATATCATTATGTGCACCTAGATGGTACATCAAAACCATCTAGAGAACCTTTTGACATCACCAAATATGCAATAATTTAAGTATTTTGTAGGTCTGTTAGACTAATTATCCAGTGTTTATATACTAAGTCGGCAATATTTCTTTCGAATTTGGTATATTAGGATCCTGAGATAAAGTTTTGATTGTGGAACTTTTAATTGAAATAAAATACTATGATTTCCTTGGTCTGGTGATTAAAATGTTGTTTCTAGATTAAGTCACCAATTAACTTATGTGTCATGCCATATAAGGAATGTTGAATTAACATTTTTCATCATGGCATCTTTATTCAATGAAAAAACTTACATTTAAAAAAATACTCCCTCTGAAAACTAATATAAGAACGTTTAGATCACTGCTTTAATGATCTATACAGTCTTACATTAGTTTACAGAGAGAGTAGTTACTTATTTTGGTCTGGTGAATAATTTTGCGGGTGTCTCAACTAAGTCACAATTTTGTTTATTAGGTGTCTTTTCTTATTAATCATTAGTCCACAGTTTTTGTAATAAGTCTTCTTTAAGTTGGTTAGACGAGCCGCCTGGCTTTGTGGTCGGTAAGCTCGTAGACGATGTAAATGTCTTTTAATTTAATAAAGCTAGTCATGTTGGTTTTCCCTAAAAAAAAGAGTCCAGTTACGGGAGGAAGATGCATGTAGGATTTTTTTTGAGGGATGTGAGATCTGGTAAGTGTTTTTTTAATGGACGTGTAGATAGATGGGAAACGTTTGGGTACAGAGCGTCGGCCGAAACTTTTGGCCGGTAGTCCGCATTACGCGACCTGTTTCTTCCCTGCCACCATAGCGGAGAGCAACACCGGCGAGCGAGCGGTCCCGACGTGGCCGCCGTCTCCCCCGTCCCCGCGGGCACGACGAGCACAACATCTTGAGCTCCACCATTTTCGCAGCTCCGACGAACGAGCTGCATAATTGCGACAGCAAGGTGCACACACGACACAGGGTTAATCATTAGTCCACAGTTTTTGTAATAAGTCTTCTTTAAGTTGGTTAGACGAGCCGCCTGGCTTTGTGGTCGGTAAGCTCGTAGACGATGTAAATGTCTTTTAATTTAATAAAGCTAGTCATGTTGGTTTTCCCTAAAAAAAAGAGTCCAGTTACGGGAGGAAGATGCATGTAGGATTTTTTTTGAGGGATGTGAGATCTGGTAAGTGTTTTTTTAATGGACGTGTAGATAGATGGGAAACGTTTGGGTACAGAGCGTCGGCCGAAACTTTTGGCCGGTAGTCCGCATTACGCGACCTGTTTCTTCCCTGCCACCATAGCGGAGAGCAACACCGGCGAGCGAGCGGTCCCGACGTGGCCGCCGTCTCCCCCGTCCCTGCGGGCACGACGAGCACAACATCTTGAGCTCCACCATTTTCGCAGCTCCGACGAACGAGCTGCATAATTGCGACGGCAAGGTGCACACACGACACAGGGTTAATCATTAGTCCACAGTTTTTGTAATAAGTCTTCTTTAAGTTGGTTAGACGAGCCGCCTGGCTTTGTGGTCGGTAAGCTCGTAGACGATGTAAATATCTTTTAATTTAATAAAGCTAGTCATGTTGGTTTTCCCTAAAAAAAAGAGTCCAGTTACGGGAGGAAGATGCATGTAGGATTTTTTTTGAGGGATGTGAGATCTGGTAAGTGTTTTTTTAATGGACGTGTAGATAGATGGGAAACGTTTGGGTACAGAGCGTCGGCCGAAACTTTTGGCCGGTAGTCCGCATTACGCGACCTGTTTCTTCCCTGCCACCATAGCGGAGAGCAACACCGACGAGCGAGCGGTCCCGACGTGGCCGCCGTCTCCACGTGCATCGATCCGTCATCATAATTTGCTACAACCGGTGTCGCATTTTGTTACATCGCACATGGCTTCGTGATTAACGGTGGCGCTGCGAATTTTGCTGCAACCATCGCCACCGGAGCGAGCAAGCGCTGTTTTCGGCCAACAGTAAAACAAGTCGCTTGGGCCTTTTTGGTAGGGCGATTCGATCTCGTGACCTGTACTCCCAGCCATACGGCCGCAACCAACTCGCGTAGCTCTTGACTGTGCTAAATTGCAGGGTCCTCCCCTAAATAATAGTGTCGCGTCGCTTTTTTACTATAGCCAAACAAAACCGGCCCAACCTGGCCCGTCCAGCTATAGTGGGTTCGTATACTGTATGCATAGTCCCACCTCGCTCGCATACACACAAATCCACCTATTTATATAGGTCTACCAATTACAAAATAGTAAAACAGAGCTAGCTACAGCCCTCCACGGCGATTTGAAGGGACATACCAGGGCATCCCGACGTAGATTGGGCCAAAAATAAGCTTGGCTTCCGTCTCGACGGACACCTTTTCTAGGCTGCTGCTCCGGCAGGGCGTCCCGACGTTGATTGCACAAAAATAAGCTTGGGTTCGCCTCGGGCGGCCTCACCACTAATAGATAGACATTTTGTTCATACCATTAGTCCTGGTTCGGTTTTGAACCGGTCTGCCACTAGTGCCTAAGGGTCACGTCGAGCGCAACCTTTTCTGGGCTGATGCTCTGGGTACATAACAAGGCGTCCCGATGTTGATTGGGCCAAACATAAGCTTGGGTTCCGTTCCAATTTAAGCCTGTTGCGTGAAAGTCCGCCTCGGCGGCCTCACCACTAGTAGAAAACAGACCTTTTGTTCATATCATTAGTACCGGTCCGGCTTTGAACCGGCACTAATCGGTTCGTGTCACGAACCGGCACTAAAGGTGTGGTGGCAGGCTGGCGTCAGCCTAGGGCCTCACGGAAACCTTTAGTCCCGGTTCGTGGCTTCAACCGCGACTATAGGTCCCTTCGGCCAGCCCGAGCTTTGTGTTCTTCCCCTTTTCTCTCCCCTTTGTTCTTCGTTTCTTCTCCGAGCTCATCCTCCATGTTTGCCAAAATTTGTCAAGATTTGGAGGCACCCCATCCATCCAAGTGTTCACAAAGGCTAGCAACTTTGTCCTTTCATCTCTCATTGCTAGATTAGCTCTTGCAATGTTCTATAAGTATAGTGATTTGTGGGTTTTAGTTTGTACGTGGTAGTTTATTTGATTTATGCAATTTGAGCTCAAATTAACTTCTTACTTTGCATTTGTAGGTGTGGTTTACTTAGTGCCTTCCCGTCCCCGTTCTAACCACCGTCGATCGCCCGCATCGTCCCGTCGCCGGCACCACCTTGGTGAGCCTCTTGTTCTTATCCTTTTTATAAAAAAAATCATGTTTGTAATATTTAGTTAGTTACTTGTATAGTTTTCTTACCTATATGGTTGTTTGTTATACATAGTGGCATGATTTTGATATCTGTCCCCGTCGGCCCTCGTCCGGTTTATGATTCAGATGTGGTATATACTCTCTTTTATAACTCTTTGTTGCATTTCGTGTTTATGGCAATTATGCCCATCAAGTTGACATAGATATTTTTATCTAGGAGGTATGTGAACCAGAAATTTCAACCGACATAGATATTCTTGTCAAGAAGTTAAATTTAGTTGAAAAAGAAAACGAGTATTTGAAAGAAAAATTGAAAAGAGTTGAAGAAGAGAAGATGAAACTAGAGTTGTATGTTGCCGATGTCGTCGATGATCAAAAGATCAAGATGGATGCAATGCGCTTGAAGATTAGAAAATTTAAAAGATATGCCATTGATAGTGAGGCTTGGTATCACTATGCTGTTGGATCAATTGTTACCTTAGTTGTGATGTTGATCGCATTTGTTGTTGCATTTAAATGCTTGAGTTAAAGATTTTGTATGTTGTTTTATGAGAACAAGTGTGTATGAACTTTATGTATGACACTAGTAGAAAAAAGACCATTTGTCCCTATTCGTAAGGCCCATTTGTCCCGGTTCCGGAACCGGGACTAAAGGTTTAGTCCCGGTTCTCTTACAAACCGGGATAGAAGGGGCTCCACGTGGCCTCTGTGGGGAGCCCAGGCAGGAGGACCTTTAATCCGGGTTGATAACACCAACCGGGACCAACAGGCATCCACGCGTCAGCATCTGGCAGTTGCTTGTTTTTTTTATTTTGAAAGGGAGGGGGTTTTAGAGAGTTAATTTAGGGGTTTTATATTGTTATAGCTAGCTAATTGATAGAGAGAAGTGTCCTCTCTTTCTTCATGCTTGGTCGACGCTAGCTACTATAGAGAGAACTCGACATGCTAGCTAGTAAGCAAATGAAGGAACCATTAAGTACAGAAGATCATCATGAACATATAGAGATAGAAGTGATCGACCTCTCTTTCTCCGAGAGATTGGTCGTATAACAAGTTTTCGTATATATATCCGACGCTACTAGCTACATATATACAATATAAGATCTCTTACGATCCCTAACATCTAATGTCCACTTCCAGATGGTATTCTCCGGTTTTATTTATGACGTGGTCAAGAAAGAATCCCGCCAATTCTTCTTGAATTGCTCGTATGCGATCATGTGGTAGGAGTTCATTCCGCATCTGCCACATCTAATTTAAAGAAGGGGGTCAGTACATATATATGGTAATAAAATAAAATTATGAATATTATTGCTTACGCACTTCAAATTGTTTTGTAGAGTAGCCCCGCTTAGGGGTCATCGCGTTGTAGATGAAGTCGCAAACATAGTATCCACATAAATCAGTCCCGTCTTCCTGCCACAAGCACTTTAGGAGAAATAGAGTTCAATCAAACTGATAATCAAGCATGATAAATGGTATTGATGAAACTAGAATCAATGGGAGATGCGCGAAACTAGCTAGTAGTACTTACTTTCGGGTGTGTAAATCACAGCTCCTTCGGTAGTGCCGGAACAATTGTTATGAACTCTTTCCAAACCCTTCCAGACAAAGAAAATAATTATTTGATATCAGGAGATGAACAAATTAAAGTTGCCGATATGATGCGATAATGATCGATTGAACTTACTTCTGGAGAATTTTAGTCATGTCCGCATAATTCTAGGGATCTTTTCGTTTCGAGTCTAAGACGATTACTACTCCCCGCTCAAGATGAATCTCTAGCAGAATAAAGTGGAAACTGCGCACGCATGCATAACTCATCAATTACATTACTATAAACCTCGAGTAATAAGGGAAACCGAATATGCACAAGACAGTAACACTCACTTGAAGTTGCAAGGAAGAGTATTGTCCCTTTGTTTTGATTTTTAAGCAACGATTGTAGCAAGTTCTCCTCGGTTTCTGTGGGCCAATGTTTTATATTATGCTCATGTATGACATTTGGGTTAATGAACCCAATGTCATAGATTTGTGTTTTTCTGCATTCGATGATCTTCAATTTGCATAATATAGTACTGAGGATAATTATATATACATGCAATGAAAGAGCTGAGCTATATACATGGAGAGACTTAATTACAGAAGTAGGAGTTACAGACAGTAGCAAGTCACGATTGTTTTGTCGATGGCCTTCTGATTGTATAACTACCATATCTCCTCATATTAAATATTCAACATATCAATTCCAACGAGGTCGTGCTCCTCTTTAACTGACAGTACCAAAGAATCCATCATAGACTCGCGGCAGCTTTGCATGTACCATTCATGGAATCATTGCATCATCGTTGTTAGAGGAGGAGGATCGGGTTTGACGAGAGGATGACCGTACCGGTATTTGAATTCGTCCACCTCCAACTTCTCAAACAATACATCATCGCCTAGGTAATCACTAGGTTTGGTACCGAGGACCATCCCTGGATGATTAGCGACGATATCGCTAGAAACCTTAAGCGGGGGGCACGATTGGTTCACCTGTTCGCTGAGCTGCGGAATTTTTTCCCACTTCTTCTTTTTGCTAACTTTGCATCACTGGAAGTACTTCCCGATCGCCGCGCATCTTGATATGCCTTTTTAATACAGCGTTCATAGTTGGAATCTAGCGGAGGCGGTGGTGGTCGCTTCAGGGCATCGATAGTGCGCATCACTTTCACCGGATCTATCTTCTCCTTCGGAGCTGGAGTTTTCTTTGCAAAATGGTCCCTCACTTCGGCCTGACTTATCTGCTTGTTTTCAGACTCGGTCCTCTCATATGGTAACTTTTCCACACGCTTCAGAGATGGACCGTATGTGTATCCCCTGCTGCCTATGCTTGTACTGCTAGCCGCTGGAGCGGCGGCGGCTCCCTTCCGTCGTTGCTTACTAGGCGCCGGAGGAGACACAGCGGCGGCATCTATCTTCCGCCGTTGCCGACGAGGATGAGGAGGAGGCGTACTACTCCGACGTGCCGGAGTAGGTGAAGGAGGAGGCGGAGTGCCCCCACGCGCTGGAGGAGCCGGAGAAGGAGGCGGTGTGCCCTGATTCGCCTGAGGAGAAGGAGGAGGCGGAGGCGTCCACTTTGGAAGCTTGATGTACTCCTTCTGCCATAGACATGTACTCCTCAGGGCACGAACCAGCTTATTCTCTCCTTCACCTGTACAATAGTCAAGCTTGAGCTCCTCAAATTTCGGCATTACTTCATCCACCATCACAACAGCATAGCCATGTGGAATTGGACGGTAGTGAAAAGTTCCGTTGGGTTGAGGAGGTGCAACAGAGCCGACAACCGCCTTGAAAGTGAGGTTCCGACATTTCGTCATAAGCTCGCAATGTTGAGCCTCCGTGATAGTATCCACGGGGTAGCTAGGAGACGTGAAGTCGGGCTGAACGGGCTCCGTGGAAGCGACGCTGCTTCTCCTCTGAGATGGCGGGGTAGTAGCTTCTGCGGTAGCTTCGTGCCGCTGAGATGGTTTGCCGGCAGCTCGCTGGCTCTCAGCTTCCTCTAGCTTTTGTAGTCTTGCATTGAGCTTCTGAATTTCGCTCAGCTCCGCTTTCCTATTTCTCTCCTGGCTTTTTTAACCGCCTACGTCGGGAAAGCCAACCTTCCACGGAACGGAGCCTGTTGTGCCTCGTGTTCGTCCAGGGTGCTCAGCATTCCCTAGGGCCTCAGTCAGCTCGTCCTTCTCTCAGTCGGGAATGAACGTCCCTTCCTGCGCTGCGGTGATATAGTTCTGAAGCTTGTTCACGGGTACTGCAAGTTGCTCGTCCGTCCAACAACACTTCCCTGTTTCAGGGTCCAAAGTTCCCCCAACCCCGAAGAACCAAGTCCTTGAATGGTCTGGCCAGTTATTGTTGGAAATATGCCCTAGAGGCAATAATAAAATGGTTATTATTGTATTTCCTAGTTCATGGTAATTGTCTATTGTTCATGCTATAATTGTGTTAACCGGAATCCGTAATACATGTGTGAATACATAGACCACAACATGTCCCTAGTGAGCCTCTAGTTGACTAGCTCGTTGATCAATAGATGGTCACGGTTTCATGACCATGGACATTGGATGTCGTTGATAACGGGATCACATCATTAGGAGAATGATGTGATGGACAAGACCCAATCCTATGCCTAGCACAAGATCGTGTAGTTCGTTTGCTAAAGCTTTTCAATGTCAAGTATCGTTTCCTTAGACCATGAGATTGTGTAACTCCCGGATCTCGTAGGAATGCTTTGGGTGTGCCAAACGTCACAACGTAACTAGGTGGCTATAAAGGTGCACTACGGGTATCTCCGAAAGTGTTTGTTGGGTTGGCACGAATCGAGACTGGGATTTTTCACTCCGTGTGACGGAAAGGTATCTCTGGGCCCACTCGGTAAGACATCATCATAATGAGCTCAATGTGACTAAGGAGTTAGTCACGAGATGATGTATTACAGAATGAGTAAAGAGAGTTGCCGGTAACGAGATTGAACAAGGTATAGAGATACCGACGATCAAATCTCGGGCAAGTATCATACGGATAGACAAAGGGAATTGTATACGGGATTGATTGAATCCCCGACATTGTGGTTCATCCGATGAAATCATCATGGAGTATGTGGGATCCAACATGGGTATCCAGATCCCGCTGTTGGTTATTGACCGGAGAAGTGTCTCGGTCATGTCTACGTGTCTCCCGGACCCGTAGGGTCTACACACTTAAGGTTCGATGACACTAGGGTTATAGGGAAATGTTGTACGTGGTTACTGATGGTTGTTCGGAGTCCCGGATGAGATCCTGGACGTCACGAGGAGCTCTGAAATAGTCCGGAGGTAAATATTGATATATAGGAAGTCCAGTTTTGGTCACCGGAAAGTTTTCGGGCTAATCGGTAGTGTACCGGGAGTGCCGGGAGGGTGCCGGAGGACCCCGAGAGGGGTGTGACGACCAAAGGACTTTGTGGGCCCTTAGAGGAGGTGTGCCATCCCTTATTGAGCTGGCCAAGACCTTCTAGAAAGGCCCATGCGGCTGGAGATAAGGAGATAGGGCAAAGGAGATTGAAAAAGAGGAGATCCACCTCCCTTGTGGGAGGTGGACTCTTCCCCTAGGGTCGGCCAAACCTCTCCTCTTTGGAGGAGGGGCCTAGGCAGCCCTCCCTCTCCCTCCTCCTATATATATGCAAGGGTTTGGACTGATTTGAGACATGACTTCTCTCTCTCTCGGTGCAGCCCTACCCTTCCTCTTCCTCGTTCTCCGTAGCGCTTGGCGAAGCCCTGCCGGAGTTCACGTAGCTCCACCGTCACCACGCCGTCGTGCTGCCGGAGCTTCCCCTCAACCTCTCCTTCCTCCTTGCTGGAAATGCGTAGGATACGTCATCAGGTTGCACGTGTGTTGAACGCGAAGGCGCCGTTGTTCGGCGCTAAGATCAGAATCCACCGCGATCTGAATCGCTGCGAGTATGACTCCACCAACCGCGTTCTTGTAACGCTTCCGCTTAGCGATCTTCAAAGGTATGAAGATGCAATCTCTCCCCACTCGTTGCTGGTTTCTCCATGGATATATCTTGGTGATCGTAGGAAATTTTTTGATTTACTACTACGTCTCCCAACAGTGGTATCAGAACTAGGTCTATGCGTAGAATCTATGCACGAGTAGAACACAAAGCAGTTGTGGGCATTGATTTTGTTAATTTGCTTACCACTACTAGTCTTATCTTGATTCGGCGGTATTGTGGGATGAAGCGGCCCGGACCGACTTTACATGTACGCTTACGTGAGACTGGTTCCACCGCCTGACATGCACTTGTTGCATAAGGTGGCTAGCGGGTGTATGTCTTTCCCACCTTAGTCGGATTGGATTCGATGAAAAGGGTCCTTATGAAGGGTAAATATCAATTGGTGTATCACGTTGTGGTTTTAACGTAGGTAAGAAACGTTCTTGCTAGAAACCTATAGCAGCCACGTAAAAACTTGCAACTACAAATTAGAGGACGTCTAACTTGTTTTTGCAGCATATGCCTTGTGATGTGATATGGCCAAAGGATGTGATGTGATGCATTGTGATGTATGAGATTGATCATGTTCTTGTAATAGGATTCACGACTTGCATGTCGATGAGTATGACAACCGGCAGGAGCCATAGGAGTTGTCTTATTTTATTGTATGACCTGTGTGTCAATCATAAATGCCATGTAATTAGTTTACTTTATTGCTAGACGTTAGCTATAGTAGTCGAAGTAATAGTCGGCAAGACAACTTCATGAATACATGATGATGGAGATCATGGTGTCGTGCCGGTGACAGTGATGATCATGGTGCCCCGGAGATGGGGATCAAAGGAGCAAGATGATATTGGCCATATCATGTCACTATATTGATTGCATGTGATGTTTATCATGTTTACATCTTATTTGCTTAGAACGACGATAGTAAATAAGACGATCTCTCAATAAAATTTCAAGAGAAGTGTTCACCCTAACTGTGCACCGTTGCTAAGGATCGTTGTTCCGAAGAACCACGTGATGATCGGGTGTGATAGGTTCTAACGTTCGCATACAATGGGTGTAAGCCAGATTTACACACGCGAAACACTTAGGTTGACTTGACGAGTCTAGCATGTACAGACATGGCCTCGGAACACGGAAGACCGAAAGGTCGAACATGAGTCATATAGAAGATACGATCAATATGGAGATGTTCACCATGGATGACTAGTCCATCTCACGTGATGATCGGACACGGGCTAGTTGACATGGATCATGTGTCACTTGGATGACTAGAGAGATGTCTATCTAAGTGGGAGTTCATTAAATAATTTGATTATGTGAACTTAATCATCATGAACTTAGTCTAAAACTGTCTTTACAATCTATATTGTAGATCCAATGGCCAACACTAATGCCAACCTCAACTTCAACGCGTTCCTAGAGAAAACCAAGCTGAAAGATGATGGAAGCAACTATGCGGACTGGGTCCATGGCTTGAGGATCATCCTCATAGCTTCCAAGAAATTGTATGTCCTTGATGCATCGCTAGGTGACCCACCCATTCTCCCAGCAGAGCAAGACGTTGCAAACGCTTGGCATTTTCGCTGTGATGATTACTCCCTTGTTCAGTGCGGCATGCTTTACAGTTTAGAACCGGGGCTCCAAAAGCGTTTTGAGCAACACGGAGCATATGAGATGTTTCAAGAGCTGAAACTGGTTTTCCAAGCTCCTGCCCGGGTCGAGAGATATGATGTCTCCGACAAGTTCTTCAGCTGTAAGATGGAGGAAAACAGTTATGTCAGTGAGTACATACTCACGATGTCTGGGTTGCACAACCGCTTGACTCAGCTGGGAGTTAATCTCCGGGATGACTCGGTCATTGAAAGAATCCTCCAGTCGCTTCCACCTAGCTACAAGAGCTTTGTGATGAACTACAACATGAAAGGGATGGAGAAGTCCATTCCTGAGTTGTACTCGATGCTGAAATCAACAGAGGTCGAGATCAAAAAGGAGCATCAAGTGTTGATGGTGAATAAGACCACTAGTTTCAAGAAAGGCAAGGGTAAGAAGAACTTCAAGAAGGACGGCAAAGTTGTTGCCGCGCCCGGTAAGCAAGTTGTCGGGAAGAAGAAGAACAAGAATGGACCCAAGCCTAAGACTGAGTGTTTTTATTGCAAGGGTACCGGTCGCTGGAAGCGGAACTGCCCCAAGTACTCAGCGGATAAGAAGGACGGCAACGTTAAAGGTATACCGGAAGACATGTGTCCACCCATGTCACCCGAAGGTGCTCCCATGCCTCCCACGAGTGACGCAAAATTCATGCCTCCCATGCTTTTCATGGTACCTCCGAAGACACTCTTGCCTCACATGCCACCCATGGTGGCTCCGAAGCCACCCATGCCTCCCATGGTAGCTCCCATGCCACCCATCCCTCTCATGGTAGCTCCCATTCCTCTCATGGTTGCTCCCATGCCTCCCGTGGTAGCTCCCATGCCTCCCATGGTTTCTCCCATGCCTCCCATGGTAGCTCCCATGCCTCCCATGACCATGCCTTTTTTTGTACCAAGACTTCTTCACGGGCAAGATTGACATACTTCTTTTGCTTCTCATCGAGGATAGATGTGTTGACGACGAACAAGTTCTTCTTCCATTCTAACATTCTAGTGTGCTCCTCCATGGCCAATTTCTTCTCCTCCAATGCCACATTCCTCTCCTCGGCCGCCACCCTCCTCTCCTCGGCTGCCGCATCTTGGTTCCTTGCAATCTTCCTATCCTCGTTCACTTCCTTTGTTGCGTTCACAATAGGTTGAATAACATTTGATAGGTCATCATCTCCTTTCCTCTTCTTTTTTCTTGTCTTTATTTCTTGTCCCAATTGGTCTTTTTGGCTTCGAGTAGGCAACCGAGTTTAGTGTAGGGCTTCTCTTGCCATCATCGGTTGGTGCCTCCTCATCATCATCATCCAAATCAATAGTTCGCTTGCGTTTGTTGGTCTCCTCAGCGACACCTTCACGTGGCTTCCATTTCTCATCATCCTTCAACTCTTCATAGCAATGGGGCAAGGTAAATGATCTCCCTTTCTTGAGCTTCTCTTTCTTGTTCTTCTTCTCCTCTCCTTGAAATAAGTTTTTTGTGATAGTGATCTACACAAAAAGCATGAACATGGAAGAACAAGTTAGCACTTGAAACACCGAAGAAAGAGCATGGACACGAAAGAAACATGAACATGAAAGAATCATGAAAGAAATGACACTTGCCCTATCGTTATCATTAGTCCCACTTGGGTTTAGCATGTCAACCGCCTTAAGTGCGGCCGCCTATCTTTGACAATCTTTTTTGATTGTCGACCACCGGGAGCGGAGAGATCTTTCTATGCGGTCCATTTCACATTTGTTGTGTAAATCAAAGTGCCCCTTCATTCGGATCCAATAGGCTTCTCTACTTTGATCCCCTCCAATGATGGCATCCCTAGACACTTTCAACCATGTTTGGGATATCAATTTGTCTTCGTCCGTGGTGTAGTTGCCCGCTCTTCCTTTCGGTGCATCGAAGATACCCTCACCATCCTCGTCCCCTTCAAACTCATCATTGGTTTGAGACCAATGAGAATTGTTGGAGCCAACACCCATCGTTGACATATAGTTCTCATCATTGAAACTAAAAAAGTGCGTTATATTGACTAGAGGGGGGTGAATAGGCGATTTTTACAAATTCATCACTGAGGAATTTCAACTTGAGGAATTTGAAATGTGATGAATAACTTGCAACGGAATAAGTACTCAAGTGCATGAGATACATGGCAGTAGCATAGTCATCATGATGAAATAAAGCATTCATATATTACAGGTAGCATGATACATGATAAGCAGGTGAGGAAAAAGGTAACTTGAAGAATTTGAGGGGAGGAAATTGAGAAAGTCTTCAGTCAAATTCTTCAAACAGTAACGTTTAATTTCATTAACAAGTATGTGAGGAAATGATAGGGTTGAGGAAATAGAACCAGGTAGCTCGATGAAGACAATGGTTTGATGACCCAGTTCCAACTACTGTGACAGTCGTACGTCTGGTTTGGAGCGGCTTGGTATTTAAACCAGAGGACACATAGTCCTTTACCGTATTCTCCTTGAGCTAAGGTCACAAAGTCCTCGCCCAAAACTCGTGGTAAGTCTTCAGGATAGACTTCCAAAACCCTCACAAACTGGTTACCCGGTGATCCACAATTGACTGTTGGATGCTCTAGACCAAGGTCACTCCGTGATCCCCAATTGACTACAAGATGCACTAGACCATGGCGCCTAACCGTCTGGAAGATACACAGTCTTCAAATGTAACAAGCGTCGGTTCCACATAGGAACAATATCTTCAGTGATGCTCAATCACTTTGGGTTTGGTGGTTTGGATTTGGATTTTTCCTCACTGATGATTTTCTATCAAAGTCCTCAGAGGATGGGTTGCTCTCAAATGACAAGTGTCAGTTCTCTCTCGAAGCAGCCAACCAACTAGTGGTTGTGGGGTGGTGGCTATTTATAGCCAGGGTGCAACCTGACATGATAAGACATAAATGCCCCAATGATATGACCGTTATGTGGATAAGATGATTGGGGACAGCTAGTGCTAAGCACAACAATGGTCATAATTTCGAACTATGAAAGTCCTCAGGCTTATCATGTTCCTCACTTGTAGGCAATTCACACTAGCGAAATCCTAACTCCTCAGCCAGACCAATTTCCTCAGAGACCAGAAGAACTTCGTCTCTATCATTGAAGAACTTGACTGAGTTGCAAGAGATTTCCAAAAGGCTTCACTCGAAGGATTGGATAGGTTGAGGATTTTGAGTTGAGCATTAGTTGGAAATTTTCCTTAGTATTACCTTGGCCCCCTTTAACAGTATGGTGTTTCCTATGACTCAAAGAAAGGAAATGAAACTACGAAAACAAAAGTCTTCATGCTTCATAGTCCTCATTCATATCTTCAAGGTCACACCAACTTCTTCATTTTCAAAGTCTTCAGGGAATACCAAAGTCTTCAGCAAAGTCTTCATCAAAGTCTTCACCAAAGTCTTCAGTTGAAGACATATTTTAGGAGTCGATAATCTCCGAATATATCAAACTCCTCATCGACTTAAGAGCCTGTGTACACTCACAAACACATTAGTTCCTTAACCTATAAGTCTTCAATACACCAAAATCACTAAGCGACACTAGATGGACTTACAATCTCCCCCTTTTTGGTGATTGATGACAAATAGGTTAAGTTTTCAACGGAAATAAAAATATGGAATGTAAGTACTGAGTTTGAGGAATTTGATTGCGAGATATAGAAGAACTCCCCGTGAAGATGTGCATATTTGAGGAATTTGCTTTGGACTGCAAATGCACATGGCAGGTTAAAACATGGAGAACTCCCCCTATATCTTGTAATTCATACACGCATTAACATATGATATGAAGAATTTGAAATGTGTGATCAAAATGGTGTCTGACGAAATTCAGCATGCATGTATTAAGGTACTTGAGGAAATAAGCATGCAGAAGGCAGTTCAAAAGAGTCAGACGACCATCGGACTTAAGTTTACAACTCAACCGCTTCAGAAGAGCGAGAGTTGTAACTTAAACAAAAATAGCCCATATATAGAGACCGACTTGAAGACTAACTCAAATCCCCCCTTTTTCATCGAAGACCAAAAGGGACGAAAACTGAGGACTAGCGCCCCTGAAGAATTTCATCTTGAAGGTGATGGAAGAGCACTAGCATTGTCGGGGTCGTTTGTCGATGCAGGGCCCGCAACAGTGTCATCAATGTCATCAGCTTCATCCGTCGCACACGATGAAGAATATGAGCTTGTAACCAGCTGAGGAACTTGAACTTTCTTGAATTTCTTCTAAGGAGGACGGGCGCAATCATGGTTCTGCTAAAGGTTCATCTCCTTGAGTTCTTTAGGAGTCTTGAGGTGAGAGAGGATAGCCCAAGTGCGATTTAAGACTTCATGAAGATAGTATTGGTTCTTTCTCACAACATTGTGTGTGACAGTCATGTCTCGAAGAAGTGAACCAAACTAGCGCTTGACCCACTTGTGATTGCGATCGACCTTCTGATGAAGACTTAGGAGAAGCTTACGATCATTCATCACACGAGGGGCAGTTGCTCGAGGTTTTTGCGCTGAGGCTTTTGTAGTTGAATCTTGAGTAGCAGTGTCATCATTGGTGGAGTAAGATGCAGCTTGGCAAAACAGACCATCCAATGGACGAGTACCTTCATCAATGACAACTTTGTCTTTTCCCTCAATAGGAGAGAATGTGTTCTTGAGGATTTGAATCGGAGGCAGGAAGCTGAGATGATTTTCAAAGTCAGCCTTGAAGTGAATTGAAGACTTTCTTCTAATGAATTGCATTATCCAAGGTGCGTAAGGCTTCAACTCAAAAGGTGACATTGCTATATTGGCCAAAGTCCTCATGAAGAAATCATGATAGTTGATGGGAATCCCATGAATGATGTTGAATAAAAGTTTCTTCATGACTCCCATAACTTCTTCTTCAGAGTTGTGACCCTTGATAGGACTGAGGGTTTTGGTCAAGATTCTTTAGATGGTTCTGGGAACAAAGAGCAGATCCCTCACTAGAAAAGTGGTCCTTTGAGGTTTTCCAGGAGCCAAAGGCTTCATCAACACTTGCATCAACTGATTTGGAAGTTTAGGGTCATCATAGATGCGTCGAGCTCCTTCTGAGCGAATAGCTATTGGCAGGACTTGAAGAAGTTCAATGGCAGGAGCAGTGAAATGGTTTGGTCCCGACATCCAGTCCAGAATCCAGGAGTTCACATTAGATGCATCACCTGAGATTTACAGCGTTGCATATAATTGAAGAATGAGTTCTTCATTCCAATCATAGATGTCCACGCAAAATGGAAGTGATTCCATGTCCACATGAGGAATTTGAAGATGCTCGATGACTTTCTTCTTGTTGAGCAAAACTGAGGCATAGAAGTTAATCTGAGACTGAGTCAAGAACCTCTCACGTCTGATTCTTGGCTTGACATAAGGATTTTCATCAGTGAAGAAATGGTGCTCGGCGAAGAACTTCTCCTTGTTGAATCTGACATTCTTCGAGTATGGATTTCTTGGCTTAGGCTGAAGAATTGGCATGATGTGACTAACAATTTCCTTTGTCATGGCAGGAATGTCTTCAGCCTGAGGAATTTGAATATCAGTTTCCTCAGTTGCAGGTGGAGCAGCAGTTTCCTCAAGTGCAACCAAGTCATCAGATCATGTTTGAATTTCTCAGTGTGGGCTGGAGACTGAGGAATTTGAGTGATGGGAGTGGTCATTAGAGAGTTGGTGTGTGCAGCTTCCCAATATTCATCATTGATAAGAGGAGTTGTATTTCCAATGTCCACGTCCTCTTCCATTTCTTCAACGCCGGCCTCTTCAGCAGTGAACTAAGGCTGGGGCGATGATACCAGGGGAGTTGAAGCATTTGCTTCTACTTTAATTTCTTTATCAATCTGCTCTGAGGTAGCAGCAGAGTGATTTTCTTCATATTCATCATTTGGAATGACATAATCAACACCAAATGGAACGATTTCATAGACAGGCACGGAGCTGATAGGAGTTGCATCAAACGACTCAATTGAAGAACTTGGCAGTGTCTTCAATTTCTTAACAGCAGAGGAATATGAAGTTGATGCTTTTATTTCTTAGCAGTCGTCTTCTCCGCTGCATTAGTTTTCTTTGCTTCTGATGCAGAAGGAAGGAGGTAGTATGGAGTGCATTTCATATGGATACGAAGATTGTTGAGAATAAGTGCAAACTCAGAGTCGTCATAATGGCTGCCTTTATATCATGGGACCCACTCCTTAGTAGGACATCCATTTCCCTTCAAACTCCAATACATATTTATTTAAGCACAACAACATTAGGTGAAAACCTCCCACAAAAAAAACAGTGAAAGAGCACGACAAGAAGGGTTCGGACTACCCCGAGCAGGATGGCAAGGACGATTCGGACGCATCATTGATTTTGACGGCGACTTCGGGGTACCGATTTCAGTAACGACCCGGCTCCGACAGTGATGCTCAAAATTATGATAAGCATTAAGACAAACGTCCTCTTGTTTGTCCCATGATGGCGCACGCTTCCATGTGAGCGGTCTATTAATGGTGCACGCTCCATATCGAGGCCATCGGCCTCCAAATGTGGAGTCCTGCGAGGCATTTATGAATATGCTCTAAATTATGGCAACTCAAGGGCGGATGGTGACTCTGATAGAGGGACCTTTTCGGTCAAAAATGTCATATTGACGGTTATTATGCTGATCTTGCCGATTGACGACTCGACTAGAGTTTCTCTTAGGGTTAGGTAATGTTTTTTCCGCCGCGCGAGAGAGAACAAGACTAGGAAGAAGTTAGGGTGCAGCTAGGTTCTGAGAATCAGATGGACCGAGGAAGGACGAATGAGTAAGAATAAAAACGGGAAGATAAGTAAGTGGAAGGAACATTCATCTGTAATCTTCCTTGGGCCAAGCATTACTAGTGGCGTGCACCGTCCGCGGCCCAACATTGGTAAATGAAGAATCGGTGGCTTGTGTATCGGGTTGACTGTTGTCGCTGATAATTCTTTACTAGTTAGGTTTCCGATTTAATAAACTTAACTAGTATTTTGACAAGTTATTAGTGCCTTGTGTCTTCTATGTGACATGCTAGTAACGTTAGTAACAAGCCAAACATATAATGGTTTCTAGGGTAATGATGCATCTCATCGGTAAAGAATAAACCTTTCGAACTGAACCTTCCCATCATCGTCCCCAATGCTTGTTGCACCATTGTGATAATTTATCGATATTTTCTTGAAAATCTAGCCAAACTTAAAACACTAACCATCGTGCAACAAGAAAACTATAGATTCTTGATAGTATAGCCAAGTTTGCTCGTTTAGAAGGCCGAACCATGACTTGACTTTGCTCGGGTCCTTAAGTGGCTATGAAGCTAGCTACGTTTGATTGTATGAACTGTTTCAGTTGAATAATACAAATTTTCGTCTAGAAAAAAGAGTTTTTATTAGAGGATTTGGATCTCACGTCTACCAGCATCCTTTGGTTTCCGGGATCGGGATTTAAATTGAAGGATTCGAAAACGTGTGAAAACGGGTTTAACTCAAAAACGTGTGAAAAAGACGTAGAAGTACCAAAAAATTGTGTTTACTTAAAAAAAAAAAGGTTTCGCTCGGCCGACCCCTCTCGCTCCCATCCCCTTCTCCGATCCTCTCCCCTACAGCCGCCGCCGCCGCCGTAGCCCGAGCGGTCCTCCTCCCCCGGCGTCCCCTCCGGCCGGCGCGCGTCTCCTCGTGTCCCAACCGCAGCAGCCCGCGGCTCGTCCGTCCCGCTCCGGGCAGCCGCATATCCACCGGCGTCTCCTCCTGCCCCAGCCGCAGCAGCCCGCGGAACCTTGGCCATCCTCCTCCGCACGACCTCCATCGGCGCGTGCGCACAAGGTTCGTTCCTTGGATTGGGGGGATATGGGTAGACAGACATCGAGGTCGGTTCTCTCTGGCTTGGGTCAAACAACTAGGTAGCAATCGACTCCTAAGGGGTACTCCCTCTGTTCCTAAATATTTGTCTTTTTAGAAATTCAACTATGGACTACATACGAAGCAAAATGAGTGAATCTACACTCTAAATTATGTCTATATACATCCATATGTATTCCGTAGTGAAATCTCTAGAAAGACAAATATTTAGGAACGGAGGGAGTACTGTTGAAGAGAAACAGCGTGTAAGCGACTGTTAACTAAGCCGATTGTGGGTACTATAATTAGACAGAAAAAGGCAAATGATTAAACCGGAGAAGTAAGTAAGCATGATAAATATCAATCAGGGCGCAAAGAGGGGCAGCCAATGTCGCGGACGATCAACTTTCTCTTTCATTAATCCTGTTAACCTTTTCGTTCGGTGCACACTAGCTCTGCTTGATTGGATTGCGATGGATATTATTATCTTACCGTTCCTGTAAATTTATTTTTTTGCTATACAAAGGCTCATATTAATTGAGGAGTGGGGTGCTTGGCTGATACAGGAATAGGTGCTCCAGACACAAGGAAATTGGGAAATGAGTAAGCCTGACAACATGTTCTCGCTCCTTAATCTGGATGGCGAAGATGATGGAGGGAATCATAGCCAAGTGACCCAAGCATCTTCTACCAGCGTAGAGGAAACTGCTGCAAGCAAACCTGGTTGGTACCCCATTTCTTCTAGGATGTAGCTTCCAAAGTATTAGATTACTTCTATTTTGTTCCTCTCTTTTTTTCTGTGTAGAGAGTCGATTGCATAACTCATTATTATCCCTGCAATTTCAGTTGAAGCAGTTACTTCCTTTGTAGTTTACCTTGATTCACTGGGCCTGTTTTTACTCATATTGAACAGATTAATGCTTAGATACTATTGCCAGGAACATAACCGCGATATGCTGTGATAATACCTCACTGGGCTCAATTGACGTTCTGTTTTATGTCCATTCACTGTTTAATTTCCCGGAGTGGTTATTCTGAAAAGATGAGATGTATTGTATTGTATTTCTGTTTTGTAATTTATCCATGCTTGCTTGGGCTGTCATGTCACACTTTGGATGGTGGCTCATTTTCTGAAGTAGCTTGTCGGGTGATTCGATGATATAATATCCATCCCATCTAAGTGTGCATCTACAGCATTTGCAAATGTGAATGATAATCTGTGTGCTATGACCACACCTGGTTATGCCACGGCCGGATGCCTCGTGCCTGGGTATGCCGCTATCATGGGTAAATGCATAGCATGATTAAAAGCCCAGCTTCTGCCTGCTGCTCATTGATGCCAGATCAGCAGTTGGCTCTGAAACCAAATTGGAACAGATTAGGTAACTACCGTCATGGCTGGGGTCTCGAGGAGAGTTGCCATTGCCGCAAGAGGACATACCGCCACTGTTCAGTGCAATGTATCAATTTTGCCTCTGTTCAGTGTTGGGGCCTCCCCTACAGTTCTCTGAAAATAGTTTTAATTACATTGTTGTGTGACGTGTTTCCTCAAGCGTATTCACCAGCATACCGATCACATTTTGATGGAGACAGGGATATACATGTTTATGTTGTATAATATTTCTGTTTCCTACTTGCCGTATACATGTTTATGTTTATGTTTTAAACTGTATTTACTATGCAGATAAAGGTGTGCAAAATGACACACCAGTAGTAAGCAATAACGGAGGAGCTCTTGCATCATCATCTGGTGGTTACAGGATGCCTTTAGTGTGGATAGACTTGGAAATGACTGGTGAATTATTCAGTTACCACAACTTGTTTTATGTTATTAATACATAAGAGAATTTATTCGTAACAATTTGTGTTGTTTTATTCTGCCTCAGATTAATTAATTTTCTGCAAGCATTTGGTATCTTTGTGGCTACTAAAAATCTGCACCTACGAAATAATAGTTCAGAGTGCTGATGATGTAATTTGTGACACGGCCACTTACAAATCACAGCCCCAGTTATTTGTAACCTGCTAATGAGGGGAAATGTCTGGTAGCAAGTAGCCAGTAGCCCAGTAGGAAATTCTTCAGCAGGACAGTGAATAGTCCAATCTGTTCCATCCAACTATCTTACTTGGATTCTAAGTTCAAATCGTAATACTGAAAATGGAAGGTTACGAAGTCATAGAGTTGTTCAGGAGGCCTTCTGAAATATATCAGTGTCTTCTGGTAGATTATCTTCACTCTATTGCAAAGCATAGATAGGTCTTAGCTTCTCATTCTTTTATTTTGGGAAGGTTCTCTACTTTTTTGTAATGGCTAAGAATGGAGTGACATCTGGTTTATTTTGTAGTCAATGGTCGAACTATAGGTCTCATGGTGAAACAAACATATTTCAAATTACTGATACACGACTTTAGTTAACCAAACTTTAGTTAACATCGGAGGGTATTTCTAATCCTGGAAGTTGACGTTGCTAAATTCTTTGATCTCTGGTCTGATGGTAGTTGCTACTGCTGTGAATTTTTTCAATTTTTATAACTTTTAATAAGTTCTTTGATGGGTAGATAAATCAAATTTAGTTTTGGAATCTGTTCCTTTTTTTGTTACCTTTATCTTATGCATAACATTATGAGTTTATGACTAACTGGCACACTCATACTGGATTGTGCAGGTTTGGATATTTCGAAAGATCGGATATTGGAGATAGCTTGCATTGTAACAGATGGTAAACTTACAAAACAAATAGAGGTGGCTGTTGAAATCATTTACAGTTAGTTCGTTCTACATAGATGGTGTACAATATCATGGTGTTCTTGTAACTAGTTCTGCTTACAGGAATATTCGAGAACACCCGTGAATTACTCTGGTTTTATGTAGATTATTTTTGTACTAATTCTGTTCCTAGTAGCTGTGTTACATAAACTGCAGTTTGGAAAAAATATTATCTTATCTGGCTGATCTAGACAGTACTCCCTCAGTCACACAATACAAGTCCAAACCCACCCTTTGCTCAGACCTGAATATAAGAAGTATTTAATGGCAAATGGAGTGCTGACGATTCATGTGGAATATGATATTTGACATTTGTAATAGCACAAATATTTTAGGTCAAAGTCAGTACACTGCTTTTCTACTTATCATGTCAATAAGCGCAAATAGTGCTTCATCCCAGTGTAGAATAACTTGTCTGTCATCATCTCATCAGGAAGTTCAACATTGTTGTCATTTTGCAGGGTCCTAACTTGGTTATAAGTCAGAGCAAAGCTTGCTTAGATAATATGAATGAATGGTGTAAAACCCATCATGCATCTAGTGGTAAATAATCTTTATTTTCCAAATAGCATTTCTTATTGGGTGTTGTTCTCTGAATATAAATCTGATGACCCCTGAACTTATTTAGGATTGACAGAGAGAGTACTGCAGAGTGAGATTTCTGAGGGTGAGGCAGAGAAACAAGTATGTTGTCTGATTTTTATGGTATCATCACATTTTTCTGATTCCATAATCTTATTCATTTATTTATCTGTTGCACTTTAACCTCTCGCTACTTTAGAACTCTCTTGGAGTTCTATTTGCTATTCAAATGTTCTACAGTTAACATAACTTCATTTTCATGTGCTCTTTTAACTTATTACATACTTGCCTTCTTACACCATGGCATTAAAACCGACAGTTCTGACATGATTTGAGTTGATCATTATAGATTGTTTTCTTTCTTATTTATTAATATACATATGTTTCCGATTAACGCTAGTACTGTACATTTTATCATTACATATTTTTCTGTAAAATGTTGAATTGCCAATTGCCATTTTATTTTTTATTTAGGAAATTACCAGTGGGTTCCCCCAAATTGTGAACTTGTTGTACCTTTCAATTTTGTAACACTGCAGTTGTTACTTGTGAGATGTCACATACATATATCTAACATACAAATCCTGCAATCCCAAACCTCCCCTTTTGGCAAAAAAGTTGCATATGTAGCAAAAACTCTTATGTCCATGTAGGTGGCGATTCACCTATATTCAAAATGCATTTTTCCACTCCAAAATGTTACAAAAAAATTTATATGTTTTAGATGGATATATCATGCTGTAACATGTATGCTTGCAAGGTTTCTTGCAAAAATATGACCAAATACATCCTGCGCAAAGGAAAATTAACAAACACATTGGTATAGTTTGAATAGCATACTAGTCACTGTTCAAGCTACACCAAGTGTTGCAAGTGTACATGTTACAGCATGATCTATATCAGTATATCCGTGAATGCTATTGTAGTTCTCACTTCTCAGTTTCTTAAGTTTCATTCTCTGAATAAGGCTTCTGCTTCACCACTTGATACAGCAGTTCCTTGCACATCCTAGAATGATATGTAAGACAGTTGTTAATCATTTATGCACTGTAAAACTGTACAAATTGATGCCTTCCTATAAAAATAAAATAGCCAAAGGTTTCTGATAGAAGTTTCTATTGGCCTATTTGCAGGTGTTAGACTTCCTCATGAAGCATGTAGGTTCAGACACTCCATCAATAGCTGGGAATTCAGTTTACGTAGATTTACTATTTCTAAAGGTCAGTAAAGAATGTCTTTTATGATTGATATGCTATAATTAGGATTGATATACTGTCACACAGATAGGAATGATTGTGCAGATAGGATTAAGGAAAAACATTTGTTTTCCATGAACGAAAGACTGGTCACTGTTACAAAAAAAAATGATCCTCCAGCAGGATCAATAGTTTCAGTCAAAAAGAATAACTGTCGATACTGACTTATATTTCTTGTCAACTAGAATTTCCATCCTATTGTTTTGAATTCACGCTTTTCCTTTTTGTTTGAGTAATAAATTAAAAAAACGGTCAGCAATCTCAGGATTGTTTGGTCAATATTCTCTTTTCAAAATTTGAAAATCCAAGTAATTTGGTTTGGTTTTCCCAAATGCGGGCAGGGCAATGTGTTCCTTGCCCTCTAGGGTGAAAAAGGCTCATTCAAAATTGCTTTGATAATGGTCTAATCCAGTTCAGAAAATAAATATAGTTGATTTTCTTGTGTTATTTCTTCGGCTTGTCTTAGATCAGCTTGTTAAGTTGATAGAATAAATATAGTTGCGAACTAGTGTATGGTAATTAGATCACAAACTGCCTTATTTGGGACAGTGCTCGATAGTAGTTTGCTACACTGATATCCATGTCTCCCGCATTTATCCTCGTGCAAAATAATTTGTTTATTCCTTGTTACATATACAATGCGTTAATTTTTCCTTCACGAGGACATCTATTTCCCAGTTTATTTAAACACGATGTATTCCTTTAGCTTTTGGTGGATGATAAATAATACATTTGCTATTTTTTTCCTAAGCAGAAGTATATGCCACGGCTTGCAGCCATCTTCTCTCATGTGATTGTTGATGTGAGTAGTATCATGGCTTTGTGCACCCGGTGGTACCCTAAAGGTAAACTAAATTTGTGGAATGGTGGTTTTTATTATTATCATGCTTCCTTGTTGTCAGTTTGTTCCTGTCTACCCCATTGATCCATTTGCCTTTTGTACTTGTTTCAATCGTGGTCCCTCAACTGCTCTATCTGTTTGAAAGGATATGAGTAATTTCTGATTTTGTTGAAGAAGAGTAAAATATTTAAACAATCGCCATGGATAAGCAATATACACAATTTCAGCAGTTAAACAAAGCCTTTGTATTTTTTATGTTCCTGCTATATTCAAGCACCAGTATAGTTGTACGTTTAGAGTTTGTACGGAAATACAGAACAACAACAAAATCGCATATATGGTACCCACTGGCGCAAGCAACTGTAGTAGTGTTGTGGTTATTGCTGACTCATTAGCCTTATGCTAACATATGTTTACATTCTCGAGTAGGATGAGTTTAATTGTGAGACCTTTCCTGATGTAAACTACGGGCCGAGATCTAACCGTGTCATCATCATTCGCAGAAAGGAAGCAAACTCCTAGGAAAGGAAAAAATCACAGGGCGATGGACGATATCAAAGAGAGCATTGCAGAACTGAAATACTACAAGGGCAACATCTTCAAACCGCAGAAATCTAAAAAGTAGCCGTTTTCAAAGGCTTACATGGATGGGGTGTAATGAATATGTCGCAGCAAGTTGATCATCGAATGAGTAACTAGACAGGATTGGAAAGGAAATTCCAGGCCAAGTTGTACATGCCTTGCTCCTAGGCGAGCTTGTCGTGTTCCGTAGCTCCTAACGTGTTAATCAACATCGGGATGTATGCACCTATGACATATTCTTACTTCTCACTCTCACCCCTCAAGCTGAAACCTGCAAAGGCCGTTTGATGTGCAGCACTTGAGCTGTATCAGTGAATTGTTTTGTCGAAACTGAAGTATTGCAACACTTGTTATATAATTCCTGTCGTAAAATACATGATAGAAGAAGATTGTGTATGATTATGTCGAATTATAATATGCGATAGAAGAAGACTCTTAACCCGTGAAAACTCCACACCACATGGTGCTCCGCTGGATCATGCTGTCTTCACATAGTATAGCAAAAGTATTTCAATGTATTTGAAGTTTTGCGCAGCATATGAATAAAACTTCATATCTTTGCATATAAATAAATAAAAACATCTTGTAATTCAGGTAAAAAAACTTTGACTATTGTTTTGTCCAGCAAAATATATGTTATAAGTTCGGGAAAAAAACGTTGGGCTCTCACCTTCTGTACCAGGTCGACGAACTGAAAGGCCCCCCTCCCTTGGAAGTTGCAATAGTTTGTATCCGCACTAGTCAACTAAATATGCATACAAAACGTGATGGAAATCAATGATTTTGATCGATGAGAATTGAATGTGATGTTTTGTGTAGTGATGTGAGGGTTCCTTGGCATCTGTTCATTGCTGACGCATTGGGCTAACATGTTTACATTCTTGAGTAGTACTACGCATTTTAACGTTTAGTTCTTTCCTGGTAAACTAGTCGTTGAGACTTGACCTTGTGTTTCCTTGTCATCGTTATTCGCAGAAAGGAAACAAACTCGTAGGAAAAAGAACATAAAAATCACAGGGCAATGGATGATCTCAAAGAGAGCATCGCCGAATTGAAATACTACAAAGAAACCATCTTCAAACTAGAGAGATCTAACTAGTAGCCGCTTTTCAAAGAGGACGTGGATGGAGCATGGCGGATGCTTTGCCGATAGTTAAGCATCGAATGAATAGCTAGGATAGGAGAGTAAGAAAATTCGATAAAGGACACTTTTATTTTTGGGTACCCTTTATTTTTAACTCATAATGTAGCATCAAAAGGATATACAACATAATGAGTATATGCCTGACATATGCATGACTAAAATGCATACATCCAACACGAACTGAGGTGCACGATAGGAAAAAAAAACATGCTAGCAACATTGAAGTCGTATGACATCGAAACTATGCCTACGATGTGAAAGGTTGAGGTCGTATCCATATATTATGGTGCCACCCATGTATATGGTTAAAAACCTCCACAGTACAAATTGGAAAATTAAATAGTCAAAGGTTTTTAAAAATGTCAATAGACTATCTACTATGTTCCAGATGGGAACATTTCAACCATACTTTTAAATCGCGGGCGAAAAGAGAGCGATCGCGGCACAATGGCCTAGAGGCCTTCCCGCGACGCAATGCTTGAAAAAACGCTAATCACGTGATCGCGCGCGAAACGCCGCGATTTCACGAGCTTTCGCTGCAGTTTCGCTGGCATGGGCCGAAATTTGGAAAGAGAGTCCCAAATAGAGGTCGGCCCGAATCCCTGCAGATAAGATAGCACTTCCTCCATGAAACCTAGCATCGTCTTTACGTTCCTTTCTCTCCCTCCGACCGAAAAGTTTGCGGCGGCTGCGCCTTTCTTCCTAGCTGCGGTCGGCAGGCCGGCTGTTGCTTCGCCGGAAACCGGATCCGGTGACGGGAGAGGCAGCAACGTATCAAGGCAGCGAGGCAGCGACCAGGGCAAGACAGCAAGACAACGACGACGTCAAGGCAGCCGGCGACGAGGGGCCTGTGCACGACGACGACTCTGCCATCACGATGACATCTCACCACCAGGAAGCAATCCTCCGATTCTATATATCATTTGTTCAGGTTCAAGTTGTAGGTTCAGGTTCAGGTTGCAGATTATACTATTCTGCCCTCATATTGACGAATAGTGCCAGGCGTAGTGTATCACTAGAATTCGATCAGTTTGTTGGAAAGGGATCACTCTCTGATTCTGCTTCAAGTCCTGTGCATGCCTATTTCGAAGAATGCTATTCGCTCTAGTGTCCTGTGCCAACCAATCACAAAGTTTACAATGTCACTGACAACTTCGACACCGGCAACTCGGACCTTGTGCTACCATCACTCACAATGAGGGTATAGCCATTAAGTACCAACCCATTGAGGATGGACTCGGCCTCATCTGGCCTGTCCACCGCCACCATTGCTATGGTAACACGTCCCATCCTAGGCGAGGTCACCTCGGCAGTGGAAACTTCACCATGCTTGGTAAAGAAGCGGTGCAACAAAGAGCTATCCATGTTTGGAGGCAAATTCTGCACGACGAAACTGAAGAAGGGTTCCTTGGACCGTTCCAGCCTTTTTCTAATTACCTGAATAAAAACAAGGACAACACACGCTCAACCTTACCAAGTTCGCACGTTGTGTCAGAATTTCTATCTATATATAACCTTAAAACTCCATTTAATGAAGAATTTTTTGTGTGACTATGAAATACAAAACGTTGATTTCAAAACACTTTTGGTGATGCATTATATGAGTTGCATGTGATTAGTGATCAACCCAATACATTTGACGAGATTGTACAATAATGGAGGCTTCAAATCTATACATACATACATGGACTTGAGCAATGGGAGTCCCGGGGACGAGCCACATACCCGCGTCATTTTGATGGCCCCTCCATCTTAGCGACAGGTACTCCATGAACTTGGTTTTGTTGTCGACCAGGTTGTGCCTGAATATGCCAGTTGGTGATGACCACCGCAGGGGGAAGTAAACGCACCCGCCGATCACGTCATCCTCCTCGCCCCGAAACCTTGTGGCGTCCACCGCGAAGCTGCTTGGGAACCCTAGAAACATGACATGGTCGGTGAAGCTCAGGCCGTCCCTCCTCGCCCACCGCATCGACGTCGGTGTACTAGCCTCTTCCACGAGTGCGTGCACCATAACCGTCAGCGTGTGTGCCTGAGTGTCATTGCTACACTAGTAGAAAACAGACCTTTCGTCCCAAGCATTAGTCCCGGTCTGGTTACAAGCCTGTACTAAAGATGGTATTAGTCCCGGTTCCTGCCGTCTCCAACGGCTAGGAGTAGGGCGACCTTTAGTACCGGCTCGTAAGGGATCTTTAGTACCGGTTCGTGTCACGAGCTGGTACTAAAGGGGGCGTGGCAGGCTTTTGGTCAGACTTGAGCCCCGCGTGCCTCTTCAGTACTGGTTGGTGACACCAACCGATACTGAAGGGCAACCTTTAGTATCAGTTGGTGTCACCAACCGGTACTAAAGACTTCCTATATATATGCTTCGTCCGCAGCCGATCGAAGGGGCTCTCATTTCTCTGTTTTCTCCCCTGTTCTTCTTCTTGCTCGAAGCTCGTCCTCCATTTTGCCAAGGATTTGTCAAGATTTAAAGGCACCCCATCTATCCAAGTGTTCACAAAGGTTAGCAACTTTGCCCCTTCATCTCTCATTGCTAGATTAGCTTGTGGTATGCTCAAAGATATGTGATTTGTGGGTTTTAGCTAGGTTTTGAAGGAGTGATCATTATGTGGGAGTTTAGTTGATTTATATGCAATTTGAGCTCAAATTAACTTGTTAGGTTGCATATGTGTAGGTGTGGTTTATTTGGTGCCTTCCCATCCCCGTCCTAACCACCGTCGATCGTCTGCACCGTCTCGTTGCGGCACCGGCCACCTTGGTGAGCCTCTTGTTCTTCTTAAAACCTTTTTGTTAAAAAAAATACTTGTATGATTTAGATAGTTGCGTGTATGATTTACTTACTTGTATTATTGTTAGTTATTCTATAGTGTCATGGTTATGGTATCCGCCCACGTCGGCCCTGGTCCAGTCTATGCTTCAGATGTGGCATGTCATTATCTTTTATAACTATTTCACACATCATTTAATGTCTATGACAATTAATTATGCCACCAAATTGACGTAGATGTTTTTATCTATAGGAAGTAGTTGAACCAGAAATTCCAACCGACTATGCAATTCTGCTCGAGAAATTAACACAAGCTAAAAAAGAAATTTATCATTTGAAAGAAAAATTGAAAAGAACTGAAGATGAGAAGATGGGATTGGAGTTGCATGTTGTCGATATCGTCGATGATCACAAGAACAAGATGGCTGGAATGCGCTTGAAGCTTAGAAAGATTAGAAAATATGTCATTGATAAAGAGGCTTGATATCATTATGTCGTTAGCTCAATTGTTACCTTAGTTGCGATTATGATCGCATTTGTTGTTGTATTTACATGTTTTAGATAGTTGTATGTTGTTTTATGAGATGTATGTATGAGCTATAAGTATCTATTATTTGTTGTAATAACATTTGGTCACTGCTAGCTCTACTTTGGTTGTAATGTGATGATGAAGTTGTATTAATTTGGTCAATTCGATGTTGTGTAGTGAACATGAGGCGGCAATGGATGTACGATGACCGACTAAGTCCAGGGTTTCTTAATGGTCTGCATGATTTTATTCGTGTGGCTGAGGCAAACAAGCAGAATGGTTTCATGTGTTGTACATGTCGTGACTGTAAGAATGATAGGAATTACTCTACCTCAAAAACCCTTCACTACCACCTGTTGAAGTCCGGTTTCATGTCCGGCTATAGCTGTTGGACCAAGCACGAAGAAAGAGGGGTTATAATGGAAGACAATGAAGAAGAAGAGGATGATGACAACTATCCTTTCGCCGATACAACAATGGGGGAAGCTGAAGAAGAAGCATCAATGGGGGAAGCTGAAGAAGAGACATAAGATGAGCCCATTGATGATTTGGGTCGGGTCATTGCTAATGCAAAGAGAAACTACGAAAGTGACAAGGAGAGGTTAAAGTTGAAACGCATGTTAGAGGATCACAAGAAATTATTGTATCCAAATTGTGAAGATAACCAAAAAAAGTTGGGTACCACGCTGGAATTGTTGCAATGGAAGGCGGAGAATGGTGTAACTGACAAGGGATTTCAAGAATTGCTGATAATGATAAAGAAGATGCTTCCAAAGGATAACGAATTGCCTGAAAGTACGTATGAAGCAAAGAAGGTTGTATGCCCTCTAGGATTAGAGGTGCAGAAGATACATGCATTTCCTAATGACTGCATCCTCTACCGCGGTGAGGAGTACGAGAATTTGGATGCATGCCCGGTATCCGGTGCACTACGCTATAAGATCTCCCGTGATGACCCTGATGATGTGGAGGGTGAACGCCACAGGAAGAGGGTTCTTGCCATGGTGATGTGGTATGCTCCTACAATACCACGGTTGAAACGTTTGTTCCAAAACAAAGAGCATGCCAAGTTGTTGCGATGGCACAAAGAAGAACGTAAGGAAGACGGGATGTTGAGAGCACCCGCTGATGGGTCACAGTGGAGAAAAATCGAGAGGGAGTTTGAGGACTTTGCAGCTGACGCAACGAACTTATGGTTTGGTCTTAGTACAGACGGCATGAATCCTTTTGGGGAGCAGAGCTCCAGTCACAGCACCTAGCCCGTGACTCTATGTATCTACAACCTTCCTCCTTGGTTGTGCATGAAGCGGAAGTTCATTATGATGCCAGTGCTCATCCAAGGCCCTAAGCAACCCGGAAACGACATTGATGTATACCTAAGGCCACTAGTTGATGAACTTCTACAGTTGTGGAAAAAACCAGGTGTACGTGTGTGGGATGCACACACATAGAAGGAAATTGACCTACGAGCGTTGCTGTTTGTAACCATCAATGATTGGCCTGCTCTTAGTAACCTTTCAGGACATACAAACAAGGGATATAATGCATGCATGCACTATTTAGATGATACTGAAAGTATATGTTTGGATAAATGTAAGAAGAATGTGTACCTGGGACATCGTCGATTTCTACCGATCAAGCATATCTTAAGAAAGGTAGACGACCATTTCAAAGGTGAGCCAGATAACCGGAAGAAGCCTGGCCTCCGTACTGGTGAATATATATTTGATATGGTCAAGGATTTATAGGTAATCTTTGGAAAAGGTCCTGGCGGACAATCTGTTCCAAATGACGCCAACGGACACGCACCCATGTGGAAGAAAAAAATCTATATTTTGGGAACTTGAATATTGGAAAGCCCTAGAGGTCCGCAATGCAATCGACGTGATGCACATGACGAAGAATCTTTGTGTGAACCTGCTAGGCTTCTTGGGCGTGTATGGAAAGACAAAAGATACACTGGAGGCATGGGAGGACAAGCATAGAATTAACGAAAAAGACGGGATGCCTCCAAAGCAGTATCAAGGTCTCGTCTAGCTTCTCGTCGAATATAAAGGGAATAATAAATATGGCAGAGAAAAAATTTCAAAATCTAAAATCTCTTGACTGCCACACGATTATAACGCAATTACTTCCGGTTGCACTTAGGGGGCTTCTACCGAAAAATGTTCAATTAGCCATTGTGAAGCAATGCGCATTCCTCAATGCAATTTCTCATAAGGTAATCGATCCAGAAATCCTACCAAGGTTACAGAATGACCTGGTCCAATGTCTTGTCTGTTTTGAGTTGGTGTTTCCTCCATCCTTCTTCAATATTATGACGCACGTTCTAGTCCACCTAGTCGAAGAGATTAACATTTTGGGTCCTGTATTTCTACACAATATGTTCCCCTTTGAGAGGTTCATGGGAGTCTTAAAGAAATATGTTCATAACCGTGCTAGGCCATAAGGAAGCATCGCCAAGGGATATGGAACAGGGGAGGTTATTGAGTTTTGTGTTGACTTTGTTCCTGACATTAAGCCGATTGGTCTTCCTGAATCGCGGCATGAGGGGAGACTGGGTGGAAAAGACACACTAGGAAAGGAATAAGCAATAAATATGGACGGACATTTTTTCACTCAAGCACACTACACGGTTCTACAAAATTCCACCTTGGTGACTCCATAAATCGAGGAATACAAGGATATTGTACGGTCCAAGAACCCAAAGCAGTCTGACCCCTGGATTGAACGTAAACACATGGAGACTTTCGCCAGTTGGTTGCAAACAAAGCTCATCAATGACAAAGATGTTCTAGATGAATTGTACTGGTTGGCCAAGACACCAAGTTCGACTATAACGACTTTCAAAGGATACAAGATAAATTGGAATACATTTTACACGATCGCTCAAGATAAAAAAGCACCAACCAAAACAATGGTGTCCGCTATGATGCAACCAACTTTCAAGACACATATTATGGTTACATAAAGGAGATACGGGAACTTGACTATGGACCTGATCTTAAGGTCCCTTTGTTTCGGTGCAAATGGGTCAAATATACTGGAGGCGGGATACAGGTAGACCCACAGTACGGAATGACAACAGTAGATCTCAACAATCTTGGGTACATAGACGACTCATTCGTCCTAGCCAATGATGTGGCTCAGGTTTTCTATGTGAAGGACATGTCTAGCAAACCGAGGAGAAAAAAAGATAAGGAAGTGAATACATCATACGATGAGCCAAAGCGCCACATAGTTCTTTCAGGGAAAAGAAACATTGTGGGAGTGGAGGACAAGACAGACATGTCAGAAGATTATGAAAAGTTTCATGAAATCCCTCCCTTCAGAGTGAAGACTGACCCAAGCATCCTGGTAAATGATAAAGATTCTCCATGGTTACGGCGCAATCATAAGCAAGGGACAAACACGCAAAAAAGTCTTACACCGCGAGATCCCACTCTGGGATGTGACCAGCTTCACCGTCATCACTTTCTATGTGAAGGACATGCATGCATTTTCTAGCATGGTATCTTTGTAACCGTTTGTACACGAAGTGCATCCAGTTTTTATCGTAACACTCTCAACTCTTTAGAAGTTGCTATGTGGGTGAAATTATGATGTCATGCCAAGTTACAACCTTTTCAGAGTTCATTTATACTGCTTTTCAAATTCAGGGTCATTTAGCTCAAAATAAATCATTAAATGCATGAAAAATATCAAATGCAGTCAGAAAGGATTGAAAATTGATGACGTGCCTTTAAATGGAGCATATTGAACACACAAAATGTATGAAGTTAAAATAAGTTATTAAAAATGAAATCCCTTTGTAATAGATGAGTTTTCGTCCGAAACCCTCATACTTCGAAAAAGATTGTCCAATTTGTACACGAAGTGCATCCAGTTTTTGCCGCAACCCTCTCAACTCTTTAGAAGTTGCTATGTGGGTGGAATTATGATGTCATGCCAAGTTACAACCTTTTCAGAGTTCATTTGTACTGCTTTTCAAATTCAGGGACATTTAGCTCAAAATAAATCATTAAATGCATAAAAAATATCAAATGAAGTCAGAAAGGGTTGAAAATTGATAATGTGCCTTTGAATGGTGCATATTGAACACACAAAAAGTATAGAGTTAAAATAAGTTATTAGAAATGAAATCCCTTTGTAACAGATGAGTTTTCGTCCGAAACCCTCATACTTCGAAAGAAATTGTCTAATTTGTACACGATGTGCATCTAGTTTTTGCCATAACTCTCTCAACTCTTTAGAAGTTGCTATGTGGGTGAAATTATGATGCCATGCCAATTTATAACCTTTTTTTAGAGTGCATTTGTACTGCTTTTCAAACTCGAGATATGAGATTTCAAATGCCATTTAATCAAATTGTCTTATATAGCAGTTTAAGTTGTTCAAACATGCATGGAAATGCCATAAACAGATTCTTTATATTTTTATGATATTTTTTCATATATTATTTATTTCCATTGGAGTCATAGATTTTTTCTATGATTTTCTAAAGTTTAGGTTTTTTTTGAAAATAATAATTAATAATGAATTAAAAAACCTTTAGTACCGGTGCGAGCCACGCACCGGTACTAAAGGTCCACCGCCCCGCGCATTTCTTGGGGTGGACCTTTAGTATTGGTGCGTGGCTCGCACCGGTACTAAAGGGTGGTACTAAAGGTCCTCCACGTATAAATAATGGAGGCCTCGTCCCGGGCCGAGCCACGCACCGGGAGAAGCTTATTTGCGCCACCGCCAGGCTGCCAGAATCCATTATCCTCGTCGCCGAATCTCCTCGCCCTCCTCCCCGAGCCAGCTCCTCGCCGCCGCCCCCGACGCCGTCCTCGAGACATCCCCAAGCTCTGCCCGACGCTGTCGCCTTCGATCCGTCCCCGAGCCCTGCCCGACGCCGTCGCTGGACTTCCTCTCCCTCCTCCCCGAGCCCGCTCCTCGTTGTTGGAAATATGCCCTAGAGGCAATAAATAAAATGTTTCTTATTATATTTCCTTGTTCATGATAATAGTTTATTAACCATGCTATAATTATATTGATTGGAAACACATTACATGTGTGGGTAAATAGACAACACTTTGTCCCTAGTATGCCTCTAGTGAAGTAGCTCGTTGATCAAAGATGATCAAGGTTTCCTAGCCATTGACATGTGATGTCATTTGACAACGGGATCACATCATTAGGAGAATGATGTGATGGACAAGACCCAAACTACAAATATAGCATATGATCGTGTCAGTTTATTGCTACTGTTTTCTGCATGTCAAGTATATGTTCCTATGACCATGAGATCATGCAACTCACGGATATCGGAGGAGTGCATTGTGTGTATCAAACGTCGCAACGTAACTGGATGACTATAAAGGTGCTCTACAAGTATCTCTGAAGGTGTCTGTTGAGTTGGAATGGATCAAGACTGGGATTTGTTACTCTGTGTGATTGAGAGGTATCTCAGGGCCCACTCGATAATACAACATCACAATAAGCCTTGCAAGCAATGTGACTAAGTGTTGGTCATGGGAGCTTGTTTTACGGAACGAGTAAAGAGACTTGCCGATAACGAGGTTGAACTAGGTATGGAGATACCGACGATCGAATCTCGGGCAAGTAACATACCGAAGAACAAAGGGAACATCATACGGGATTAGCTGAATTCTTGACATAGAGGTTCGACCGATAAAGATCTTCGTAGAATATGTAGGAATCAATATGGACATCTAGATCCCGCTATTGGTTATTAACCGTAGAGGTGTCTCGGTCATGTCTACATAGTTCTCGAACCCGCAGGGTCTGCACACTTAAGGTTTGGTGACGTTTCGGTAGTATAGAGTTATGTATGGTGGTGACCGAAGGTTGTTCGGAGTCTTGTATGAGATCCCGGACGTCACGAGGAGATCCGGAATGGTCCGGAGGTAAAGATTTATATATAGGAAGTCCTATTTTGGTCGCCGGAAAAGTTTCGGGCTAATCGGTAGTGTACCGTGAGTGCCGGTAGTGTACCGGGAGACCATCGGGTGGGGTATTTCGACCCAAGAGGCTGAGCGATCTACAAGGGTATGTAGATCCACTCTCCCTCTCGTAGATGCTCATCACCATGGATAGGTCTTGCGTGAATGTAGGAAATTTTTTGTTTCCCATGCAACGTTCCCCAACAGTGGTTTCAGAGCTAGGTCTATGTGTAGATGAGATCTCGAGTAGAACACAAAGAGTTTGTGGGCGTTGATGCTTAGATTGCTTCCTCCCTTGGTCGTGTTTTGGTTCAGCGGTATTGTGGGATGAAGCGGCCCGGACCAACCTTACTCGTACGCTTATGAGAGACCGGTTCCATCGACTAAAGTGTAACTTCGTTGCACAAAGATGGGTGGCGGGTGTCTGTTTCTCCTACTTTAGTTGGATCGGATTCGACTAAGGCGGTCCTTGAGAAGGTTGAAAAGCAACTAATGTATCACCGTTGTGGTTTATGCTTAGGTGAGAATTGTTCTTGCTAGATACCCGTAGCAGCCACGTAAAACATGCAACAACAATTAGAGGACGTCTAACTTGTTTTTGCAGGGTATGTTGTGATGTGATATGGCCAATTACATGATGTGATATATGTGATGTATGAGATGATCATGTGATGTATAGAATATCACGACTTGCATGTCAATGAGTACGGCAACCGGCAGGAGCCATAGGGTTGTCTTTAATTATTGTATGACCTGCGTGTCAATCATTAAGCGCTATGTAATGCTTTACTTTATCGCTATACGGTAGCAATAGTAGTAGAAGCATGATGGGCACGACAACCCCGATGGCGACACGTTGATGGAAATCAAGATGATGGAGGTCATGGTGTCGCGCCGGTGACGATGGAGATCATGCCGGTGCTTTCAAGATGGAGATCAAAAGCACTAGTTCATGGCCATATCATGTCACTTATGATTTGCATGTGATGTTAATCCTTTTATGCACCTTGTTTTGCTTAGGACAATGGTAGCATTATAAGGTGATCCCTCACTTAAATGTCAAGATGAATTGTGTTCTCCCCGAGTGTGCACCGTTGCAAAAGTTCGTCGTATCGAGACACCACGTGATGATCGAGTGTGATAGACTCTACGTTCACATACAACGGGTGCAAGCGAGTGTTGCACATGCAAAACACTCGTGTTAAACTTGACGAGCCTAGCATGTACAGACATGGCCTCAGAACACAAGAGACCGAAAGGTCGAACATGAGTCATATAGTAGATATGACCAACATGAGATGTTCACCATTGAAGCCACCTCAACTCACGTGATGATCGGACTTGAGTTGGTGAATTTGGATCATGTGACACTCAGATGACCTGAGGGATGTCAATTTGAGTGGGAGCTTTAGTAATTTGATTAACTAAACTCATTATCTTGAACAATAGTCTAAGTAACCTTTGCATATTTATGTTGTAGATCAATGGCTCGCGCAGTAGCACCCCTGAATTTTAATGCGTTCCTAGAGAAAGCTAAGTTGAAAGATGATGGAAGTAACTTTGTTGACTGAGCCCGTAATCTGAGGATTATCCTCATGGCTTCCCAGAAATCATATGTCCTTGATGCACCGCTTGGTGACCAACCAGAAGACATGTCTTCCGAAGACGTTAAGAACGCTTGGGAGGCACGTTCTGGAGATTACTCAATAGTTCAGTGTGCAATATTGTATGGCTTAGAACCGGGACTTCGAAGACGTATTGAATGTCATGGAGCATATGTTCCAGGAGTTGAAGTTTATCTTTCAGAAGAATGCCTGGATCGAGAGGTATGAGACCTCTGATAAGTTCTATGCTTGCAAAATGGAGGAGAACGGGTTTATCAGTGAGCATATACTCAGAATGTCTGGGTATTCGAATCGTCTAGCAGAGTTGGGAATTGCCCTTCCCCAAGAGGCGATCACTCACAGAGTTCTTCAATCACTGCCACCTAGTTACAAGAGCTTTGTGATGAACTATAACATGCACGGGATGAACAAGTCAGTCGTCGGGCTGTTTGCGATGCTAAAAGTCGCTGCGTCTGAAATCCAGAAAGAACATCAAGTGTTGATGGTCAATAAAACCACTAGTTTCAAGAAGAATGGCAAGGGCAAGGGCAAGAAGGATAAAACCAAGAAGGATGGCAAAGCAGTTGCTACTCCTGTAAAGAAGCCCAAGCATGGACCCAAGCCAGAAACTGAGTGCTTGCATTGCAAGGGAACTGGTCACTGGAAGCGGAACTGCCCCAAGTACATGGCTGACAAGAAGGCAGCCAATGACAAACAAGGTATATATGATATACATGTTATTGATGTGTACCTTACTAGCTCTCGTTGTAGTGCCTGGGTATTTGATACCGGTTCGGTTGCTCACATTTGCAACTCAAAACAGGAACTACGGAACAGATGAAGGCTGGCAAAGGATGAAGTGACGATGCGCGTGGGAAATGGTTCCAAGGTTGATGTGATCGCCGTCGGCACGCTCTCTCTTCGATTACCATTGGGATTAGTGATGAACCTGAATAATTGTTATTTAGTGCCTGCGTTAAGCATGAACATTATATCTGGATCTTGTTTATTGCGAGACGGTTACTCATTTAAATCAGAGAATAAAGGTTGTTCTATTTATATGAGTAATATCTTTTATGTGACGGGGAACGTCGCATGGGAAACAAAAAATTTCCTACGCACACGCAAACCTATCCATGGTGATGAGCATCTACGAGAGGGAGAGTGGATCTAAGTACCCTTGTAGATCGCTAATCGGGAAGCGTTAAGAAACGCGGTTGGTGTAGTCAAACATCTTCGCGATCCAAATCGCCGAGCGTCCCGCGATCTCATCACGATCCGTCCCGCGATCCCATCACGATGCGTCCCGCGATCTCATCACGATCCATCTCACGATCTTGATCACGATCTGTCTCGCGAACTCATCACGATCCGTCCCGCGATCTCATCATGAACTGTCTCGCGATCTCGATCACGGTCCTTCCGATCTAGCGCCGAACGGACGACACCTCCGCGTTCAGCACACGTGCAGCTTGATGACGATCTCCACCGCCTTGATCCAGCAAGAGGAGGTGGAGAGGAGAGAGAGTTCACCGGCAGCGTGACGGTGCTCCGGTGATGGTGGTGGAGTGATTCCGACAGGGCTTCGCCTAAGCACTGCAGAAAACCGATCTAGAGGAGCACCGGTGGAACGGGTAGCACGTGGCCATAAAATCTATGCAAAAACCCTCTATTCCACCAATATATATAGGAGGGAGGGAGAGGAGGGCGCAACCTTGGCCTCCAAGGCCTGCTGGCTCGGCCGAACCAAGTGGAGGAAGAGTGCTCCTCCACCTGAGAGTCCACCTCTCACACGAGAGGTGGAACTTGGGGAGGACTCCACCCCAATTCGGTTTGGGCCTCTCTCCCTGCGCCCAGGCCACCTTGGCCGACCCCACCAGCCCACTAAGGGCTGGTGGGTCGCCACTTTGGCCCATGGGGGGGGGGGTGGGCCCCACTGGTGGACCCCCGGGACCCATTCGTCACTCCCGGTACACTACCGAAAGTGCCCGAAATCTTTCCGGCGACCAAACTGAGACTTCCTATATATGAATCTTTACCTCCGGACCATTCCGGAGCTCCTCGTGACATCCGGGATCTCGTCCGGGACTCCGAACAACCTTCGGTCATCACCATACATAACTCTACACTACCGAAACGTCACCAAACCTTAAGTGTGCAGACCCTACGGGTTCGAGAACTATGTAGACATGACCGAGACACCTCTACGGTCAATAACCAATGGCGGGACCTGGACGTCCACATTGGTTCCTACATATTCTACGAAGATCTTTATCGGTCGAACCTTTATGTCAAGGATTCAGTTAATCCCGTATAACGTTCCCTTTGTTCTTCGGTATGTTACTTGCCCGAGATTCGATCATCGGTATCTCCATACCTAGTTCAACCTCGTTACCGGCAAGTCTCTTTACTCATTCCATAATACAAGATCCCGCAACTAACAATTAGTCACATTGCTTGCAAGGCTCATTGTGATGTTGTATTACCGAGTGGGCCCCGAGATACCTCTCCGTCACACGGAGCAACAAATCCCAGTCTCAATCCATGCCAACTCAACAGACACCCTCGGAGATACCTGTAGAGCACCTTTATAGTCACCCAGTTACGTTGCGACGTTTGATACACACAAGGCACTCCTCCGATATCCGTGAGTTGCATGATCTCATGGTCATAGGAACATATACTTGACATGCAGAAAACAGTAGCAATAAACTGACACGATCATATGCTACGTTTGTAGTTTGGGTCTTGTCCATCACATCATTCTCCTAATGACGTGATCCCGTTATCAAATGACATCTCATGTCCATGGCTAGGAAACCTTAACCATCCTTTGATCAACGAGCTAGTCCATTAGAGGCATACTAGGGACATGGTTTTGTCTATGTATCCACACATGCATTTAAGTCTCCGATCAATACAATTATAGCATGGATAATAAACGATTATCATGAACAAGGAAATATGATAATAACTAATTTATTATTGCCTCTAGGGCATATCAATACAATTTTGTTTGCGATGCTAAAAGTCGCTGAGTCTGAAATCCAGAAAGAACATCAAGTGTTGATGGTCAATAAAACCACTAGTTTCAAGAAGAATGGCAAGGGCAAGGGCAAGAAGGATAAAATCAAGAAGGATGGCAAAGCAGTTGCTACTCCTGTAAAGAAGCCCAAGCATGGACCCAAGCCAGAAACTGAGTGCTTTCATTGCAAGGGAACTGGTCACTGGAAGCGGATCTGCCCCAAGTACCTGGCTGACAAGAAGGCGGCCAATGACAAACAAGGTATATATGATATACATGTTATTGATGTGTACCTTACTAGCTCTCGTTGTAGTGCTTGGGTATTTGATACCGGTTCGGTTGCTCACATTTGCAACTCAAAACAGGAACTACGGAATAGACGAAGGCTGGCAAAGGATGAAGTGACGATGCGCGTGGGAAATGGTTCCAAGGTTGATGTGATCGCTGTCGGCACGCTCTCTCTTCGATTACCATCGGGATTAGTGATGAACCTGAATAATTGTTATTTAGTGCCTGCGTTAAGCATGAACATTATATCTGGATCTTGTTTATTGCGAGACGGTTACTCATTTAAATCAGAGAATAAAGGTTGTTCTATTTATATGAGTAATATCTTTTATGGTCATGCACCCAATTTGAGGGGTTTATTCATATTGAATCTTGATAGTGATGATACACATGTTTATAACATTGATGCCAAACTATGTAGAGTTGATAATGATAGTACCACTTTCTTGTGGCACTGCCGTTTAGGTCATATTGGTGTAAAACGCATGAGGAAGCTCCATGCTGATGGACTTTTGGAGTCACTTGATTTTGAATCACTTGACACATGTGAACCATGCCTCATGGGCAAGATGAATAAAACGTCGTTCTCTGGAACAATGGAATGGGCGAGTGACTTATTGGAAATCATACACACTGATGTGTGCGGTCCAATGAATGTTACAGCGCGTGGTGGATATTGTTATTTTCTCACCTTCACTGATGACTTAAGTAGATATGGGTATATTTACTTAATGAAACACAAGTCTGAAACGTTTGAAAAGTTCAAGCAATTTCAGAGTGATGTTGAGAATCATCGTAACAAGAAGATTAAGTTCCTGCGATCTGATTGAGGAGGTGAATATCTCAGTTATGAGTTTGGCAGTCACTTAAGACAGTGTGGAATTGTTTCACTGTTGACACCGTCCGGAACACCACAGCGTAATGGTGTGTCCGAACGTCGTAATCGAACCTTATTAGATATGGTGCGTTCTATGATGTCTCTTGCTGATTTGCCACTATTGTTTTGGGGTTATGCATTAGTGACAGCTGCATTCACTTTAAATAGGGCACCATTGAAATCCGTTGAGACGACGCCATATGAACTGTGGTTTGGCAAGAAGCCAAAGTTGTCATTTCTTAAAGTTTGGGGATGTGATGCTTATGTCAAAAAGCTTCAGCCTGAAAAGCTGGAACCCAAAGCGGAGAAATGCGTCTTCATAGGATACCCGAAAGAGACAGTCGGGTATACCTTCTATCTCAGATCCGAAGGCAAAGTGTTTGTCGCTAAAAATGGAACATTTCTTGAGAAAGAGTTTCTCTCGAAAGAATTGAGTGGGAGGAAAATAGAGCTTGATGAGGTTATTGAACCTTTACTTCAACCAAAAAGTAGCGCAGCGTAGAAAATGTTTCTGTGGAACCTATGACCGTAGAAGAGGAAGTTAATGATGATGATCATGAAGCTTTGGATCAAGCTACTATTGAACCTCGTAGGTCGACAAGGGCACGTACTACTCCTGAGTGGTATGGCAACCCTGTCTTGGAGGTCATGTTGTTGGACAACAATGAACCTACAAGCTATGGAGGAGCGGTGATGGGCCCGGATTCCAAGAAATGGTTAAAGGCCATGAAATCCGAGATGGGATCCATGTATGAAAACAAAGTATGGGCTTTGGAAGTATTACCTGAAGGGAGAAAGGCCATTCAGAACAAATGGACCTTTAAGAGAAGACGGACGCGGACGGTAATGTCACCGTCTATAAATCTCGACTTGTGGCAAAGGGTTTTTCACAAGTTCAAGGAGTAGACTACGATGAGACATTCTCACCCATAGCTATGCTTAAGTCTGTCAGAATCATGTTGGCAATAGCTGCTTATTTCGATTATGAAATTTGGCAGATGGATGTCAAAACAGCGTTCCTCAACGGTTTCCTTGAGGAAGAGTTGTATATGATGCAAACAGAAGGTTTTGTCGATCTAGAGAATGCTGACAAAGTTTGCAAACTCCAGCGATCCATTTATGGGCTGGTGCAAGCATTTCGGAGTTGGAATAAGCGTTTTGATGAGGTGATCAAAGCGTTTGAGTTTATACAAGTTTATGGAGAAGCTTTTATTTATAGCGTTTCTAATATTATATGTGGATGACATATTGCTGATTGGAAACAATATAGAAATGCTGGAAATAACGAAGGAATATTTGAACAAGAGTTTTTCAATGAAGGACCTAGGAGAAGCTGCTTTCATATTAGGCATTAAGATCTATAGAGATAGATCGAGGCGCTTAATAGCACTTTCACAGAGCACATACCTTGATAAAGTTTTGAAGAAGTTCAAAATGGATCAGTCCAAGAAGGGGTTCTGGACTGTGTTACAAGGTGTGAAGTTGAGTAAGTCTCAATGCCTAGTGACTGCAGAAGATAGAGAAAAGATGAGTGTCATCCCCTATGCTTCAACCATAGGCTCTATCACGTATCCAATGCTATGCACAAGACCCGATGTCAGCCTTGCCATAAGCATGGCCAGAAGGTTTCAAAGTGATCCTGGAATGGAACACTGGTTAGCGGTCAAGAATATCCTTAAGTACCTGAAAAGGACTAAGGAAATGTTTCTCGTTTATGAAGGTGATGAAGAGCTCGTCGTAAAGGGTTACGTCGATGCAAGCTTTCACACTGATCCGGATGACTGTAAGTCACAAACCAGATACATGTTTATTCTCAACGGGGGAGCGGTAAGCTGGTGCAGTTCCAAGAAAAGCATGGTAGCCGATTCTACGTGCGAAGCGGATTACATCGCAGCCTCGGAGGCAGCGAAGGAAGGTGTCTGGATGAAGCAGTTCATGACAGATCTTGGAGTAGTGCCCAGTGCAGTGAATCCAATGAACCTGTTCTGTGACAACACTGGTGCCATTGCTCTGCCAAGGAACCAAGGTTTCACAAGAGGACCAGACACATAAAGCGACGCTTCAACTCCATCCGCGATTACATCGAGGAGGAGGACTTAAATATTTGCAAAGTGCACACGGATCTGAATGTTGCAAACCCATTGACTAAACCTCTTCCAAGGGCTAAACATGATCAACACCAGAACTGCATGGGTGTTCGATTCATTACAATGTAAATCACATAGTGATATGAACTAGATTATATACTCTAGTGCAAGTGGGAGACTGTTGGAAATATGCCCTAGAGGCAATAAATAAAATGTTTATTATTATATTTCCTTGTTCATGATAATCGTTTATTATCCATGCTATAATTGTATTGATTGGAAACACATTACATGAGTGGGTAAATAGACAACACTTTGTCCCTAGTATGCCTCTAGTGAACTAGCTCATTGATCAAAGATGGTCAAGGTTTCCTAGCCATTGACATGTGATGTCATTTGACAACGGGATCACATCATTAGAAGAATGATGTGATGGACAAGACCCAAAATACAAATGTAGCATATGATCGTGTCAGTTTATTGCTACTGTTTTCTGCATGTCAAGTATATGTTCCTATGACCATGAGATCATGTAACTCACAGATACCGGAAGAGTGCCTTGTGTGTATCAAACGTCGTAACGTAACTGGGTGACTATAAAGGTGCTCTACAGGTATCTTCGAAGGTGTCTGTTGAGTTGGCATGGATCAAGACTGGGATTTGTTACTCCGTGTGACGGAGAGGTATCTTAGGGCCCACTCGGTAATACAACATCACAATAAGCCTTGCAAGCAATGTGACTAAGTGTTGGTCACGGGATCTTGTATTACGGAACGAGTAAAGAGACTTGACGATAATGAGGTTGAACTAGGTATGGAGATACCGACGATCGAATCTCGGGCAAGTAACATACCGAAGAACAAAGGGAACATCATACGTGATTAACTGAATCCTTGACATAGAGGTTCGACCGATAAAGATCTTCATAGAATATGTAGGAACCAATATGGACATCTAGTCCCACTATTGGTTATTGACCGTAGAGGTGTCTCGGTCATGTCTACATAGTTCTCGAACCCGCAGGGCCTGCACACTTAAGGTTTGGTGACGTTTCGGTAGTATAGAGTTATGTATGGTGGTGACCAAAGGTTGTTCGGTGTCCCGGATTAGATCTCGGACATCATGAGGAGCTCCGGAATGGTCCGGAGGTAAAGATTGATATATAGGAAGTCCTATTTTGGTCGCCGAAAAAGTTTCGGGCTAATCGGTAGTGTATCGAGAGTGCCGGTAGTGTACCGGGAGACCATCGGGAGGGGTATTTCAACTCAAGAGGCTGCATGGGCTGTGGGAGAGTGAATACCAGCCCTTAGTGGGCTGTTGGAAGTCCCACACAAGGCCCATGCAGCTGGGAGAGAAAACCCAAAGAGATAAGGTGGAAAAAAAATGCAAAATAGGGAGGAATCCTAGTCCTACTAGGATTGGAGGAGGATTCCTCCTCTCCCACTTGGTTCGGCCGACCCAAGCGCTGGCTCCTTGGGAGCCAAGCCTCCTCCTCCACTCCTCCTATATATACTAGAGGATTTTAGGGTTTTGGCACAGAATTTTCAGCCACGTGCTACCCGTTTCTCTAGTGCATAGTTTCTTCTCTAGATCGGATTTCTGCAGTGCTTAGGCGAAGCCCTGCCGGAATAGCTCCACCACCACCACCATCGCTGGAGCACCGTCACGCTGCCGGAGAACTCTTCTACCTCTCCGCTGGCTCTTGCTGGATTGAGAAGGCCGAAATCGTCATCAAGCTGTACGTGTACTGAACGCGGAGGTGCCGTCCGTTCGGTGCTTGATCGGGACGGATCGTGATTGGATCGCGGGACGCTCGGCGATTTGGATCGCGAAGATGTTCGACTACACCAACCGTGTTTCTTAACGCTTCCCGCTTAGCGATCTACAAGGGTATGTAGATCCACTCTCCCTCTCGTAGATGCTCATCACCATGGATAGGTCTTGCGTGAACGTAGGAATTTTTTTGTTTCCCATGCGACGTTCCCCAACACTCGTTGCCCCCCCCCCCCGACACCGTCGCCGAGCCCTCCCCCAACGCGTCGTCCCGCCAGCCCGCCCCGACGAGCCCCGATGATCCATCCCGCCGGTGAGCCCCGACGAGCCCTGGCAAAATGTACTATGATGCAAAAGCTTATCTTTAGGAATTTTAGGAATTTCACTATGGATTAGATGCTGGAATTTTAGGAATTTTAGGAATGTTAGGAATGTTAGATGGATAGATAGATATGTTGTGGCAAAGTTGTTAGATGGATGTTTAGATTTTTAGATCACTACTAGAAATCCCTATATTTCCGACGGTGAAATGTAATAGCCGACGGGCTGTCAGGTATTACGGTAATAGCCGACGGTAATGCCAATGGCCGACGGTTATTGTCAACTCACAAGTATCATTGCTAATAACCGACGGTATACTAGATTGTCCAACGGTGAAAATCCAACTCTCGGGTAACCAATTTAATACCCGACGGTCAATTGTAATGTCCGACGGTGTTTGTACATCGTCGGCTATTACATGCAATGCCCGACGGTTCATTGTAATGTCCGACGGTTTTTTTACCCCCACGGGGATTACATGTAATGCCCGACGGTTCATTGTGATGTCCCACAATTTTTTCTACACCCTTAAGGATTACATGTAATGCCCAATGGTGAAATTTTATACCCGAATGTGAAAACAAAACTCTCACCTATGAGTGATAGTGATCGACGATACTTGTGTAACTCTCAACTATTTGAGAAAACACCCGATTGAGCATAGCAATAACCGACGGTTAACTTTCACTCTCGATGATATCCTTCAATGGACGACGATGATTAACGTGTGGAAGGATTAATCATTGTATTCTGGATAATTTTTGTATAAGTAAATATCTAGAAATCAGGTTCTAGCATTGTTAGTGTAAGTGCATATTATTATTTTTCATTTATAGATGGTTAAATATTGTTCCAAAACAATACAAATAACAAGGTTGTAAAGCACATGTTTGAAAAAATGTGCACTTACAAAGTATCACGAGGAAATAGCTTGTTGAAAGTCAAGAAGAAGTCGCCATCCTCGATTTGATTCCCTATCTTCTTTGACGGCGTTGCAGTTGGCGTAGGGTAGTCTTGTATATACAATGCCCGGGTCTATGTTGGGTCTTCACCATGTGGCACCTGGTGTATTTCCAGAGTGGAGTACAGTGTCCTCTCCTTCAAGTAGTGGCTAGTGACACATGAAGTCATGAGAAATCTAAATTAAATATCTAGAGACTTAGAATGCTAACTAAATTCTATTGTAAAATATCTTCCTCTTTCCTTTGGTTCAATCAATTCCCGGTGGTATCTTTCTCTGTAAGTATTTACCAATAACTAGTATTCTAGAGTGTTAAATCATATGCTATCTCTTCGTCCCTAAGCTGATTTTACATACATAAAACATATATATAGTTCACGCTGAGCTAGTTTGGTTTGCATCCTGGGATCCATGCCTGGAAATTTTTGGTGCCTGGCATGGGCTAGGGAAGCTCAATATTTTTGCCTGCCCAGGCTAGTCACGCCCCAACTTGTTTGGTTTCTACCCTGGCCTCATGCTCTGTCCTTTAGCGATTAGAATATTCTTTTTGACAGTAGACTATACACCCTTGTGCTTAATTAGCGTCGGGCTCCACTTTAGGTCGGCCAGGCAGAAGAAACGGGACGCCTGGGTTAGGCTGATTACTTTGCCTGGGCTTTTTATATTGTTTTTAAATATTCGTCAGGCTAATCACCGTAGTGGGGCAGCCACTCCCTGGGTTTGTGTTCTGCTTAGGAAGGCGAGACGGTGGCGACTCCCTGAAGATGGAATAAAGGTCTCCCCGCCTAGCCCCTATTCTGATGATGCGTCTAACATTGTCTATGGGTGTGTGGAGGTGTGTCTTCGGCGAATCTGTCTTTGGTGGATTTGCTCGGATCTATTCGTGGTTCGTCTTTGTTCGTATGTTTTGAGGTTGGATAATTCTGATCAACACTCTTCATCCACGGCGGTTGCTATTCTGGTGTGTGTTGGTCCTATGGGGCCTTATCACAATGACTTCCTGACTGTCTACTACAACAACGTTTGCCTGGCTCCAACAAGGGAGGGACGGTGACAGCGACGCGTCTTCGGCTCGCTTCAGTGCTTGTAGTCGTCGCTAGGTAGTCTTCGGATCTGGATGTATTTTTTGTTATTTCTAGTTTTTGTTGTACTACCAAGATTGAATCTGAATAGATTGAACGTTTTTCTCGCACCCCTCGCGCTGTAGGCCCATTTCCTATAAGACTTTGTAGCACACCAATTGAGCTATGGCTTTAGCATAACAATATACATTATGAAAGAGAGCTTCCATGTATCCATATTATGTACAACTAGCAAAAAGGGTCCGTGCATTGTAACGGAAGAAAAAATATCATAACCACATTTCGCTGTATCACCGATATACAATATCTATTTCAGTTTCAATTTCCCTGTAAAGTTTTACGTACAACGTTTCATGCCAAATTTCTTGATTTGGGTCCGACGCACGTCAGATTGGAGCATCAGCCAATTGTACAAAGATCTGAGAGAGAAATTTCTTTCATGGAATTACATTTTATGACAAATCTAAAAATAATTACTTCCGATATAGAAATTTATTTTTAGTGAATATGTGTAGAATGTGTCTCTTTGGAATCTTATAAAATGTCATTTACGGCAAGATTATGAACCATTTTTACCGCCCGTCATTTTGATTATTTCCCTCTTGCCACTTACCAGTTAGGGCCCATCCTCTATCCCACGTGCCCACGTCCGCCTATCCCTCACCCCTTTCCCTCTGAAACCTCCCACGCCTCTTCTCCCAGCCAACATCTTCGCCGCCGCCATGCGCCAACCGCGCTGTAGCCTGTTGATCCGGCTGTGCAGCTCCACCCTCGCTGCTCTCCCAGGCCCAGCAACATCACCCACTTAGCTCTTCCTTCCGATGCGAAAGTGTCCTCTCGACTCCCGTCTCCGTCTTTGTGGACGTCAGATCTAGTAGCCCCTGACACAACGCTGTCGGATTTGGCCGGCTTGACCTGGTCGCCCCAGCCAATAGGTGCTCGACGCCGCTCCGAATGACTGCGGCGGTCTTCTTCGTCGGCTCTATGTCCCTCCACCTCCCACGGCATGTAGCGTCCCCTTCCTGAAGCTCACCCTCATCCGAGTGGCCTCCTGATGTTGCCGAGTGGACCACTCTCACTCCCGCCTCCGCCCGCATGTACCAGTTCCGGTCGCCTCTTCGTTTGTGCAATTCGTCGAGCAAGTCATATATGTGGCATATTTGTGCTGCTGTAATGGATGGTGGGCTTGTGTTCTGGTGTTTGGGGTGCAGGATTTGCTCTTCTGGTTCAAGTTGAATAACGGGAAGACGAAGGAGATGATGCCATGGAGGGCTACTGTGGTGGTGAGGTTCAAGTTCTATAACGAGGCCATGGTTGTTTGCATGTCTGTTAAGGTCTTTTCTGTATGGTTGTTGAAAAACAAAGCCGAGCCTATACGTTGAAACATAGTTTGATTAACTAGCAAATGGCCATTTGGCGCCGGTGAGGTGAGCTAGCTAGCTTGTGTTGATGCATGTATTTTGGTCAAGGCTAGCTAGTTGCGGCAGTTGGGAATAGTACATAAGAGAAGTGACCCTATATCAGCATGTGTAATCGGATTGTGATGTGTACTTGATACTACTGTATAGCTTAACTAGCAGTCCCTGCCAGGCAAACCAACTAACATTGAAGAGGTCCTTCATTCATGTCATACTACGTACATTCCTGGTTCTTTTTTCCTTCAGTTTTGGTTCATAGATGTAATTGTAAGTTTTGTAATCTCGATTTTACTTCTCTTCTCAGTTTTTTGTAGTTCTGTGACATTTAACTCATACACCTAAGGCTGAAGCAGCCACTAACATGTTAACATCATGTCCCATGTGTTCTTTCTCAAAGATGTAGAGCAGGGGGTCTTACTGTTTGATAAATACAGGCCACATCAGATTCTGAAGGAGGATTTGAAAGGTACTAGATCAAGTTCATCAAGACTAAACTGAAAAGGTTAGTCCATCGTGTGTTAGTCCTTAGTCGTAAATTCCATTTAGTTATGTGCCAATTTAGTTCTGGACAACATGAGAATGCTACGGATAACTTGCTTTGAGACATGCTCTTTTTATTTGAGGCTGATTTCTTAGCTTACCTCATTGCTTACGTGGTACTCTTGTATGGAGTACTATATAGGATATATGCACCTGCTTATGCCCTATTTTCCGAGATGTGGCTCATAACTGAGATACCTATCTATGAACTGTATGTTTTCTGTACCCTAAATCCATCTTAATTAAGGTGCCATGGCACATTTTGGTTGAACTCGTATCGGAAAAGATGTTGCTATAATCATTTACAGTAAAATCATGTGCACAGAGAAATATTTCAACATTATACAATATGATCAGGGATGTTTGACCCTTGTCAGGCGTCCTCCTTTCTAGCTTTTGTTTTCCCTTGTACTAGCTTTGCCTCTTTTGGTCGCCAGCTTTTGAGACGTTGATGCTTTTGAGAATGTGCGGAAAACTTGGTTTCATTTTAGTAATGTAACCTGGGAGGTTACCTCTCTGTTTATCTAAAAAAGTGGGCAATATTGATTTTTTTTGTAAGTGCATACAGAAATAATGGTAGTTTAACCTGAAGAATTATTGTGACCTGTCATACGAAACATAAGGAATTGCTTAATTTGGTATGCGCAGTATAACCTAAACTGTTGCTGGTGGAGATTTAGTGTGCTACTGCTATTTAATTTGTTTGAATGAAGAACTATATTTATATCTTTCTTTACATGGCATTCTTAGCCCAACCTAGCTAATAGTGTTCTGCTAGGCTACTGCTTCTGTTGTGTCGTCAGACTGCAAACTATAAGAGCTAGTGTATATACTTCAGCGGGGTTGCAGATGTACATTGTACTTGGTCAATATCATTTCAAAACTTCAACAAGCCAATGTATATATCGATTATCGAGACGACATATGTGTCTTTCAGATAAGGATTTTTTATTTGTATCACATGGCCATCTTGGTATAACCATAGCACATGCGGGAACATAGGATTGTTATAGTTAATTAGAAAAATGGCATGTGCTTTGAATTATAGTAATGTTACAAGTAATTCGGAAAGCATGATGTGTTCTGAACCATTGCAAACTTATAATGAAATTCACATCAGTGTAGTTTATTGGTAGTACTCGGTCTATTATTTGGAGTATGCGATCCTGCTGATTCATGTAACCCTGAAAATTGTGTGTGAAGGATCAAAAAGTAAATATGTAGTCATACTATTAGATATCTAACCAGTCAATTAGAACATCTAATATTTTTCACTGTATCCTCAGTTGAATTCAATTACAGTACATCATTTTCATCTCCCTTACATCTAGTCTAATCATTTCTTAGGAATGGGAAATAGTACTGGAAGAATCGTGAGCTATGGCAAGGCTGATGATGTCTATGGCGACGATTGTTATGATCAATTTGGCGATGAGCGTTATGATCTATATGGCGATGAAGGGTGACGAGTCTAATGATCTTTCTTCAAGACATTCAACAAAGTGAAGTTATGGAGTTTTGGTCAATTTAGCTTATGCATAATGCTTGGACCATTATATCTTAGCTACTTTTTTTTTTCATTTTAAACTCCTAGATAGTTCATTGTGATCAATGTAATTTTGATGCAACTCTTCTGATATTTTGAAAGTTGTGGTAAATATAATATATGTTACTTGGTCATGTGTGGGCAGTGAAATTATGTGATATATTTGAAGTGAAAAGCAATCCTTCATGGGTGACTAATGGCCTAACATGCAACTAACATCTCAGCTACACAATATGCCAGCTTCTCACAGTTGGTGAATCTATATATTGAGAGTGTTCGTCGGCCTCTCAACTATAGGAATCCCTGAAGGGGTGTAAACACAAGCAGTGATCATACTAGCTGATAGTTTGGTTCTCCTCTCAGTTACAACGAACCCCATGGGGTCAAATATGTCGTTCCCTTCTACAAAAGCCGAGGGGAATAAATAACTGCCAAAAATATAAATTCCTGACGGGAACCCGTCAGCCATAAGGGTCATCGAGTTTTTGTCAGCCGGCTAGTGACCATAACATGCCCTACGGCTCACCGTCAGCTAAATACCGTAGAAGAATGTAATACCCTACGGTACCGTCCGCTACTAGTGTAATGGCCGACCAAGCATAGCCGACGGGAGATTGCCGACAGTGTACTGTCAGTTATAAAGAAATCTGACGGTGAAGAAAAATATCCGACGGTAATTTGACCCTCGGTTATAGAGGGAAATCTAGTAGTGGATAGATATGTTGTGGCAAAGTTGTTAGATAGATATGTTAGATGGATAGATAGACGGATAGATAGAGATGTTAGATGGATAGATAGAGATGTTAGATGGATGTTTAGATTTTTTTTGCATTGGAGTTCATTTTTTTTGCATTAGAGCTTTGGATAGATAGAGATGTTAGATGGAGGTTTAGATGGATGTATATATATATATAAAATGTTGTAATGATGATTTTCTTTGTTCATAGATTTTTTTTTTGTTCATAGAATTTTTTGTCCATGTATGTATGGATGTATGTATGTATAGAGGGATGGATTGATGTATATAGAAAATGTTCATATGCAGACTTTGGGAAAACATTCCCGGATGTTATTCCCCATCTGTTTCATTTGTTAGGTGCTAAGTGTTAATTTTGCTAAGTTTTATTTAATTTTTTTTCATAATTAAGTGTTTCTTCTCGACGTCGACGATGTCGATCCCGCATACTCGTCGTCGAATCGGCGGAGGAGGTCACTTGCTTGAGCCTAGGGGCCCTGTCCGGGATTGGGCTCCGCCGGGCTGGTACCGGGAGGTGCTGCCTTCCAGGCGGCACAGCTTGGTGAGGAGCCAGTCCGTCGTCGACCTAGAGGTTCTGTGGTGGCGGCCGCATGGGCCACGAACGATTCGGAGACTTGAGTCCCCCGCGGAGGTGGTACAGTACCATGTTAGCAAGGAGAATGAGCACGTCCATCACTACATGACAGCTTTGGAGGCCAGGTTCGGAAAATATATGGTAGATTCTTCGGGCATCTCATTGGAGCTATGTTCCCGTGATGGTTCCTTCTCTTTAGGTGTCCACCGCCTGTCCCGATATCCGTAGGGCGCTAGGGTTCTAGCTAGATCGATATATTAGCTACTATATATGTATTATTATGATGTATTAGCTAGATCGATGGATTAGCCGATGTATTAACTATTATCCGAGATTATGAGATGAGATCTTTTCTAAGAACTACTATATATGTATTCGATGATGCATTATTAATTAACTATCAGTTATTTTGCTTCTTGAATGCATGCTAGTTTGAATAATAATTTGTTTTATCTATATTATTATGGATTAGTTATTAAGCTATGGACAGTACCGGTAGAGCTCATGAAGAGGACATCTTTGACATGATACGCTCCTCCGAAAACCCAGCGGACCTTCTGGGTGAATCACATGATGATGACGACTCACAATATCTAAACGATTACGGTGATGGATGTGAGGCAGAGGAAGAACAACTTATGTTCCAAAATCCAGAACAACTAACAATGTCCGGCGAGGTATATACATATTAGCCTCTGGTGATCATTATATGTGTATTAATTGATTTGTATAGATGTATATATATTAAAAAATCTTTCTTCTTTTAATTATCAGCCCTCCGGATCGAGCCAATCTAGTATAAATGTACGAGGCGGTGCCAAAATATTGGACGGCAACGTAAAGCTCAATCTTGATGCTTTCAAACATGATGGAGAACCGACTCACCCTGAAGCCAATGCCAAGACATTTGTGCATCAATGCGGAGTGGTTGTTAGGGACGGAGTCCCAATCACAATGAAAGAATGGATTCAGCCAAACCAACGAAAACCAGGAGTGAATTATGTCGATACAAGAATTAAAGATTCCCTTTGGCGAGAGCTCATGGAGCATTTCATCCTACCAGATTCTCTCTCGGAGCGTCAAAGGGACAAAGTCAAGGATTTTGCTCTCCATAAGATGGCCAACGCGTTCTAGACTTGGAAGAAAAGATTATGGATCGAGTACAACGCTAGAGGCAAGAAGGCGCCCGAATTCACAGGAATATACGAGAAGGTAAGGAATCACTGGGACGCATTTATCGAGTACAAGACATCGAAAGCTGCTATGGAGAAGTCGACAAAGAATAAGAAAAATGTGGAGGAAAAAAAGTATCACCATAAACTAGGGACAAGTGGATACAAGTCAGCCATTCCTAAGTGGGATGCATTAGAGCACAAGATGCATGCTGAAGGGATCACTCCAGTAACCTTCCACTAGCCCCAGAGGTGCAGGAATTGGTTTTTTGCGCATGGGAGAAAGTTGGACCCAGCAACAGGAAAGATTATTGCACTGGCCAGTCTGAAGCATGCATCAGATGAGTTCATTGAAGCAATAAAAGCTGCCCAAGAAGGACGGTTTCACCCCGATAGAGAGAACGACGAGCTTACACGTGCCCTCGGGAATCCCAAACACGGAGGACAAACACGAGGCGTGGGCGTTGTTCCGTTGTATGAGGGGTTTGCGGGCTAGAAGGACAGTTATAAAAGCCATTCAAGAAAAAAGAAGGTGGAAGCATATTGAATTTCAAAATTGGAATAGAAGTACGAGCAGCAGCAGCTGGAGATACAGGTACTGATGAACCAGCAAAGGGCAACTCCGCGGCAGGAGGCATCGGAACCCGTCCCATCTACACTGCCGAAAAGCAGTGTGGGTTCCACGGGGCACCGCTGGGTCACACCCCCGTGGATGATATCATCGAGAAGACATCTTGTGAGCCAATCCATAAAATGAAGAACATACCCGTGCAGGTCACGACGGGCTATGCTTTACCAAATACACCTGATGTTCTCTGGCATTTCAATCCGGTTCCAGCTAGGTATGCTCGTGTCGCGGTGAACGCAATAGAGCCAGGATATGATGAACTACAACTTGACATCCCTGGAGGTGAGGGGGAGTCCACACTGGTAGAAGCCGGCCGTGGTCTCATTCTATGGAGTAAGGACTGCATCGTCGTTCCACACTCGGCGCTAAAACAACCGTCTCCTCCGAGTATCGATGTCCAATGCGAGGGATCCTAGCCAGAGGCATCCCAGCGCCAGCAGTCCTCCCCACCTCGCCAGCAGTCCTCCCCACCTCGCCAGCATTCCTCCCCACCTCGACAGGTGTCCCACTTGGATATGGATCCCAACGCGAGTCCACCCAACCTCGGGACAGAGCACGACGCGAGTCCATATCGTCGATATCGATCTCCGCCGCGTGAGCCGACTCCACCCAGGCAGTGGTCCCGCCAGCAGGGCTCCCAAAAGAGGAAGGCCATCAGCAGTCCTCTTCGGAAGAAAGCAATGAAGAAACCCAAGCCTCCGGCCAAAAGGAAGCTGTCTTACGGCATGACACCATAGGAAACCAAAATTGAAAGCGATCGCCAAGTGAAAACCTTTTTTGCGAAGAAGACCCTGCCGCCAAAGGAGGTAATACCCAAGGAAGTCCAAGAGCACTTTATGGAACACTTTATTGATCGATTCCCGGCATATGTGGAGCGTATGCCGACAGACTATGAGCGACCGATTCAGAAGGAAAGTGAACAGAGAAGTTGGCCCAGCCCAAGAAAGAAGTCGGGAAGTACGACATCAACGACAGGTGGTACTACAAGCGGGAAAACAGTTCCCCAGCTCCAAGAACAATCCAAGCAATCGATCTCTCCGCTCAAGGTGAGTACCAATCCAAGCAAGTAATCGATCCAAGCAGTCGACGTGCAAGGCAACCCAATCGACCTCGAAGAAGTAGAGGCTGCAGGTCTCACTCTTGGCCAAATCCTTGGCACCGTGGAAATCCATGGGTACGGTGCATATGAGCACACAATGCAATATGCCATCGGAAAACCACTTGTCACACCCGAGCAGTACAAGGAACTACCAACTGCGATGCGACGGTTGCATGATTGGTACCTACGTGAAGCAAAGCGAGGGGAGACGGCGGTCATGGTCAAAGTAAGGAAAGAGCATTACGTTCATGGATGTGACATATGTCTTGAATTCTCAGAACTTTTCCAGTTATACCACATGGACGCTATCGACAAAACTCTCATCAGTTGCTATTGTCTGTAAGTGATTTATATCTTTAATAATTTAAGTCTCTAGCTAAGACATCGTTCATTGGCTTATCCTCACTATATATTTTCTTTTCTTCGCTATTATGCAGATTGAACATGTGGGAATTAAAACAAGAGGGAATCGATGACATTGGGTTCATCGACCCAAATACCGTTCATGGTCATGTGGTAAATATTATGCCAAGGACACAGACGATATCTTGGAAAATTTTCTAGAGGAAATAATGAATACCAAATCTACTATAATATTTTCTTACAACATGGGGTGAGTGTTTACTCTCTTGTATACTATAAATTCTATTTTTGCTTACTAGCTCGCTGTCAAGTGTAGCTGATGAGTTATATGCTTGCCTGCTTAATTATATAAACTTCTATGCAGAGACCACTATATCCTCCTAAATATTATCCTCGCGAATGAACTTGTTCAAGTGTACGACTCACTAGATACACTAGAACAATCATACGTGGACTTGTATTTTTTGATAGAACGATAATTTCAATCTTTATTGACCTCGCTTTCTTTCATTATTTCCTGATATCAATAGTAATTATAATAAATCTTTCGTTCTTTTTCTTTGTCGCGTAGTGTTTGGAAAAAGGTGATACAAAAAAACTATCACGGTCGTCAATGGAAATCGAAGCTAACGTGGAAAAAGATGCAGGTAATTAAGTGGTACTACTAGTCCACGCATCTCTTTAATTCTAGTTTCAATACTATTATCATTCTTGATTATTAATTATCTTATTGAATTCTATTCTTTTTCAAAGTGTGGGAAGCAGCCATAGGGGACAAATTTATGTGGATACTTCATCTGCGAGAACATTCGCATCCAGACCGAAGGCCGTATACGCCGTAGAGGAGCACGTGAAAGACAACTCCAGGTTTGGCAAATGATGTCGAAGCTCTCACCCAAGAAACGCTTTGTAGCACTTCAAGAGGAATTTGCGGCATTTCTTCTTCGACATGTCATTGATGTAAACGGAGAGCACTATTACTTACCGTGCCTCAATAATGCCAGCAAATCAGTAGTAGAAAACTGAGATTTCATCCAGAGCACTAGCTAGCTAGTCCCGGCCGGGTTTTGGGCCTTAATATATATGGATGTGTAAGTCCAGAATATATATGGATGTGTAATTCCATTTGTATATATACTGTGTATGAGATATTGTATATTATATTACATACATATATATATATATATGCATCAACTTGTATAATGTTTAAAGTATGTAGCACCGTCAAATAAATTTGAAATGAATGGAAAACACAATAAATAGAAAGGAAAACTAAAACCTAATTAAAAGCTAAAAAAACAGAACACTTAGTACTGGTTGGTATCACCAACCGGTACTAAAGGTCCTCCACCACCAGCCCACGCAGGCAGCCACATGGTGGGCCTTTAGTACCGGTCCGTGGGCCAACCGGTACTAAAGGTATGGACCTTTAGTCCTGACCTTTACGACCGGGACTATAGATCGACATTCTACTAGTGTTGTGGCGCTGATGTACTGAGGTCCGGTAATGGGGCTGATGGAGCAGGACGGACAGTCCCAGCAACTCGTCGTGGGATTCAAGTATGTGGCTGGAGACGCTACGCCATGACGTAGCGCACATCATCACATCGTTTTCAACGACGGTTGTGTGGATGCTTCTCGCCGATGGCACCAGGAGGTTCCAGATGTCGTCATTGCTAGTATCCCCATTCACGCACGTCAGGATCTTGTCGTCGTGGTACGTGACAAATCATTGGTCCTCTTCACCATGATTGGTTTCGAATGGTATGTTCTTCCTCCCCATCTTGAGCCCTCTCTGGATGACCGTCCACGCAGTGTCGCCGGGACTAAGTATGGCTGCTCGGACGGTTGTGGATGTCGTCACTTGCTCAGGGTGGTCCTCCGGTTTGGAGAAGCTGTAGAGAAAGTGTTGGGAGATGTAGTAGTAAATCAAAAATTTCCTACGTGTCACCAAGATCTATCTATGAAGAAACCAACAACGAGTGGGGAGAGATTGCATCTTCATACCTTTGAAGATCACTAAGCGGAAGCGTTACAAGAACGCGCTTGGTGGAGTCGTACTCATAGCGATTCAGATCGCGGTGGACTCCGATCTAAGCGCCGAACAACGGCGCCTCCGCATTCAACATACGTGCAGACCGATGACGTCTCCTACGCCTTGATCCAGCAAGGAGGAAGGAGAGGTTGAGGGAGAGCTCCGGCAGCATGACGGCGTGGTGACGGTGGAGCTACGTGGACTCTGGCAGGGCTTCACCAAGCGCTACGGAGAACGAGGAAGAGGAAGGGTAGGTCTGCGCCGAGAGAGAGAGAAGTCGTGTCTCAAATCATCCCAAAACCTTGGGTATATATAGGAGGAGGGAGAGGGAGGGCTGCCTTGGCCCCTCCTCCAAGGAGGAGAGGTTCGGCCGAACCTAGGGAGGAGTCCACCTCCCACAAGGGAGGTGGATCTCTTCCTTTTGAATCCTTTTCAGCCTTATCTCTTATCTCTAGCCGCATGGGCCCTTCCGGAAGGTCTTGGCCAGCCCAATAAGGTCTAGTACACCTCCTCTAAGGGCCCACGAAGTCCTTTGGTCAACACACCCCTCCCGGGGTCCTCTGGCACCCTCCCGGCACTCCCGGTACACTACCGATGATCTCGAAAACTTTCCGGTGACCAAAACTGGACTTCCTATATATCAATCTTTACCTCTGGACCATTTTGGAGCTCCTCGTGGCATCCGGGACTCTGAACAACCTTCGGTAATCACGTATATCATTTCCCTATAACCCTAGCGTCATCGAACCTTAAGTGTGTAGACCCTACGGGTTCGGGAGACACGTAGAAATGACCGAGACACCTCTCCGGTCAATAACCAACAGCGGGATCTGGATACCCATGTTGGCTCCCACATGCTCCATGATGATATCATCGGATGAACCACGATATCGGGGATTCAATCAATCCCGTATACAATTCCCTTTGTCTATCGGTATGATACTTGCCCGAGATTCGATTGTCGGTATCTCTATACCTTGTTCAATCTCGTTACCGGCAAGTCTCTTTACTCGTTCCATAATACATCATCCTGTGGCTAACTCCTTAGTCACTTTGAGCTCATAATGATGATGTCTTACCGAGTGGGCCTAGAGATACCTCTCCGTCACACGGAGTGACAAATCCCAGTCTTGATTCGTGCCAACCCAACAGACACTTTCAGAAATACCCGTAGTGTACATTTATAGCCACCCAGTTACGTTGTGACGTTTGGTACACCCAAAGTATTCCTACGGTATCCGGGAGTTGCACAATCTCATGGTCTAAGGAAACGATACTTGACATTGAAAAGCTTTAACAAACGAACTACACGATCTTGTGCTATGCTTAGGATTGGGGCTTGTCCATCACATCATTCTCCTAATGATCTGATCCCGTTATCAATGACATTCAATGTCCATGGTCATGAAACTGTGACCATCTATTGATGAACGAGCTAGCCAACTACAGGCTCACTAGGGACATGTTGTGGTCTATGTATACACACATGTATTATGGTTTCCGGTTAACACAATTATAGCATGAACAATAGACAATTATCATGAACAAGGAAATACAATAATAACCATTTTATTATTGCCTCTAGGGCATATTTCCAACAGTCTCCCACTCTCACTAGAGTCAATAATCTAGTTACATTGTGATGAATCGAACACCCATAGCATTCTGGTGTTGATCATGTTTTGCTCGTGAGAGAGGTTTAGTTAACGGATCTGCGACATTCAGATCCGTATGCACTTTACAAATATCTATATCTCCCTCCTGAATGTAATCACGGATGGAGTTGAAGCGACGCTTGATGTGTCTTGTCTTCTTGTGAAACCTGGGCTCCTTCGCAAGGGCAATAGCTCTAGTGTTGTCACAAAATAGAGTCATCGGGCCCGACGCACTTGGAATTACTCATAGGTCGGTGATGAACTCCTTCATCCAGACTCCTTCCTTTGCTGCTTCCGAAGCAGCTATGTACTCCGCTTCACATGTAGATGCCGCCACGACGCTTTGCTTGCTGCTGCACTAGCTGACTGCCCCTCCGTTCAAAATATACATGTATCCGGTTTGCGACTTGGAGTCGTCCGGATCTGTGTCGAAGTTAGCATCAACGTAACCCTTTACGACGAGCTCTTCGGCACGTCCATATACGAGAAACTTGTCCTTTGTCCTTTTCAGGTACTTCAGGATATTCTTGACCATTGTCCAGTATTCCGCTCTGGGATCACTTTGGTACCTCCCTACCAAACTTATGTCAAGGTTCACATCAGGTCTGGTACACAGCATGGCATACATAATAGAGCCTATGGCTGAAGCATAGGGGATGACACTCATCTCTTCTCTATCTTTTGCCGTGGTCAGGCATTGAGTCGTACTCAATCTCACACCCTATAGCACAGGCAAGAACCCCTTCTTGGACTGATCCATATTGAACTTCTTCAATATCTTTTCAAGGTATGTGCTTTGTGAAAGACCTATGAGGCGTCTCGATCTATCTCTATAGATCTTAATACCTAATATGTAAGCAGCTTCTCCAAGGTCCTTCATTGAAAAACATTTATTCAATTAGGCCTTTACACTTTCCAAAAGTTCTATATTATTTCCCATTATCAGTATGTCATCCACATATAATATGAGAAATGCTATAGAGCTCCCACTCACTTTCTTGTAAATACAAGGTTCTTCATCAACCTGTACAAACCCAAATTCTTTAATCACCTCATTAAAGCGAATGTTCCAACTCTGAGATGCTTGCACCAGCCCATAGATGGAGCGCTGGAGCTTGCATACTTTGTTAGCAACTTTAGGATTGACAAAACCTTCCGGCTGCATCATATACGGTTCTTCCTTAAGGAAACCATTAAGGAATGCCGTTTTGACGTCCATATGCCAGATCTCATAATCATAAAATGCGGCAATTGCTAACATGATTCGAACAGACTTTAGCATCGCTACGGGTGAGAAAGTCTCATCATAGTCAACTCCTTGAACTTGTCGATAACCCTTAGCGACAAGCCGAGCCTTATAGAGGTCACATTACCATCTGCGTCAGTCTTCTTCTTAAAGATCAATTTATTTTCAATGGCTCGCTTATCATCAGGCAAGTCCACCAAAGTCCACACTTTGTTCTCATACATGGATCCTATCTTGGATTTCATGGCTTCAAGCCATTTGTTGGAATCCGAGCCCGCCAGCACTTCTTCATAGTTCGAAGGTTCACCGTTGTCTAACAACATGATCTCCAGGACAGGGTTGTCGTACCACTCTGGTGCGGAACGTGTCCTAGTGGACCCTCGAGGTTCAATAGTAAGTTGATCTGAAGTTTCAAGATCATCATCATTAACTTCCACTCTAGCCGGTGTAGGCTCCACAGAAACAACTTTCTGTGCTACGCTACTCTCCGGTTCGAGCGGAGGTACAATTATCTCATCAAGTTCTATTTTCCTCCCACTTACTTCTTTCGAGAGAAACTCTTTCTCGATAAAGGATCCATTCTTAGCAACAAAGACTTTGCCTTCGGATCAGAGGTAGAAGGTATAGCCAATAGTCTCTTTGGGATATCCTATGAAGACGCACTTTTCCGCTTTGGGTTCGAGCTTCTCACGTTGAAGTTTCTTCACATAAGCATCGCATCCCCAAAGTTTTAGAAACGACAGCTTAGGTTTGTTTCCAAACCATAATTCATACGGTGTAGTCTCAGTGGTGCCCTATTTAAAGTGAATGCGACAGTCTCTAATGCATATCCCCAAAAGGATAGCGGTAGGTCGGTAAGAGACATCATAGATCGCACCATATCCAATAGAGTGCGATTACAATGTTCAGACACACCATTCCGCTGAGGTGTGCTAGGCGGCGTGAGTTGTGAAACAATTCCATATTTCCTTAGGTGCGTGCCAAACTCGTGACTTAAATATTCTCCGCCATGATCAGATCGTAGGCACTTTATTTTCCTATCACGTTGATTCTCTACCTCACTCTGAAATTCCTTGAACCTTTCAAAGGTTTCAGACTTGTGTTTCATCAAGTAGACAAACCCATATCTGCTCAAGTCATCAGTGAGGGTGAGAACATAACGGTAGCCACCACGAGCCTCGACGCTCATTGGACCACATACATCAGTATGTATTATTTCCAACAAGTCAGTTGCTCGCTACATTGTTCCGGAGAACGGAGTCTTGGTCATCTTGCCCATGAGGCATGGTTCGCATGTGCCAAATGATTCAAAATCAAGAGACTCCAAAAGTCCATCAGCATGGAGCTTCTTCATGTGTTTGACACCAATATGACCAAGGCGGCAGTGCCACATGTAAGTGGGACTATCATTATCAACCTTACACTTTTTGATACTCACACTATGAACATGTGTAACATCACGTTCGAGATTCATCAAAAATAAACCATTGACCAGTGGGGCATGACCATAAAACATTTCTCTCATATAAATAGAACAACCATTATTCTCAGATTTAAATGAGTAGCCATCTCGTATCAAGCGAGATCCAGATACAATATTCATGCTCAAAGCTGGTTAAATAACAATTATTAAGGTTTAAAACTAATCCCGAAGGTAGATGCAGAGGTAGCGTGCCAACGGCGATCACATCGACCTTGGAACCATTCCCGACGCGCATCGTCACCTTGTCCTTCGCCAGTCTCCGCTTATTCCGCAGCTCCTGCTTGGAGTTACAAATGTGAGAAACTGCACCGGTATCAAATACCCAGGAGCTACTACAAGCGCTGGTTAGGTACACATCAATAAAAAGTATATCACATATACCTTTAACGTTGCCGGCCTTCTTATCCGCTAACTACTTGGGGCAGTTCTGCTTCCAGTGACCGGTACCCTTGCAACAAAAGCACTCAGTCTCAAGCTTGGGTCCATTCTTGTTCTTCTTCCCGGCAACTTGCTTACCGGGTGCGGCAACAACTTTGTTGTCCTTCTTGAAGTTCTTCTTACCCTTGCCTTTCTTGAAACTAGTGGTCTTATTTACCATCAACACTTGATGCTCCTTTTTTATCTCGACCTCCGCTGATTTCAGCATCGAGTACAACTTAGGAATGGACTTCTCCATCCCTTGCATGTTTTAGTTCATCACAAAGCTCTTGTAGCTAGGTGGAAGCGACTGGACGATTCTGTCAATGACCGAGTCATCCGGGAGATTAACTCCCAACTGAGTCAACCGGTTGTGTAGCCTAGACATCTTGAGGATGTGCTCACTAACAGAACTGTTCTCCTCCATCTTACAGCTGAAGAACTTGTCATAGACGTCATACCTCTTGACCCGGGCATGAGCTTGGAAAACCAGTTTCAGCTCTTGGAACATCTCATATCCTCCGTCGCAGCATGAATGCCAAGCGTTCGCAACGTCTTGCTCTACCGGGAGAACGGGTGCGTTACCTAGCGGTGCATCAAGGACATACAATCTTTTGGAAGCTATGAGGATGATCCTCAAGCTACGGACCCAGTCCGCATAGTTAATTCCATCATCTTTCAGCTTGGTTTTCTCTAGGAACGCGTTGAAGTTGATGTTGGCATTAGCGTTGGCCATTGGATCTACAATATATATTGTAAAGACAAGTGTAGACTAAGTTCATGATAATTAAGTTCACATAATAAAATTATTTAATGAACTCCCACTTAGATAGACATCTCTCTAGTCATCCAAGTGACACATGATCCATGTCAACTAGCCCGTGTCCGATCATCACGTGAGACAGACTAGTCATCCATGGTGAACATCTCCATGTTGATCGTATCTTCTATACGACTCATGTTCGACCTTTCGGTCTTTCGTGTTTCGAGGCCATGTCTGTACATGCTAGGCTCATCAAGTCAACCTAAGTGTTTCGCGTGTGTAAATCTGTCTTACACCCGTTGTATGCGAATGTTAGAACCTATCACACCCGATCATCACGTGGTGCTTCGGAACAACGATCCTTAGCAACGGTGCACAGTTAGGGTGAACACATTTCTTGAAATGTTATTGAGAGATCATCTTATTTACTACCGTCGTTCTAAGCAAATAAGATGTAAACATGATAAATATCACATGCAATCAATATAGCGACATGATATGGCAAATATCATCTTGCTCCTTTGATCACCATCTTTGGGGCACCATGATCATCACTGTCACCGACACGACACCATGATCTCCATCATCATGATCTTCATCATTGTGTCTTCATGAAGTTGTCTCGCCAACTATTACTTCTACTACTATGGCTAACATTTAGCAATAAAGTAAAGTAATTACATGGCGTTTATGATTGACACACATGTCATACAATAAAATAAGACAACTCCTATGGCTCCTGCCGGTTGTCATACTCATCGACATGCAAGTCACGAATCCTATTACAAGAACATGATCAATCTCATACAACATAATGCATCACATCACATCCTTTTGGCCATATCACATCACAAGGCACATGATGCAAAAACAAGTTAGACGTCCTCTAATTTGTAGTTGCAAGTTTTTATGTGGCTGCTATAGGATTCTAGCAAGAACGTTTCTTACCTATGCCAAAACCACAACGTGATATGCCAATTGCTACTTACCCTTCATAAGGACCCTTTTCATCGAATCCAATCCGACTAAGGTGGGAGAGACAGACACCCGCTAGCCACCTTATGCAACAAGTGCATGTCAGGCGGTGGAACCGGTCTCACGTAAGCATACGTGTAAAGTTGGTCCGGGCCGCTTCATCCCACAATACCGCCGAATCAAGATAAGACTAGTAGTGGTAAGCAAATTAACAAGATCGACGCCCACAACTGCTTTGTGTTCTACTCGTGCATAGATTCTACGCATAGACCTAGCTCATGATGCCACTGTTGGGAGACGTAGTAGTAAATCAAAAAAATTCCTACGTGTCACCAAGATCTATCTATGAAGAAACCAGCAACGAGTGGGGAGAGATTGCATCTTCATACCTTTGAAGATCGCTAAGCGGAAGCGTTACAAGAACGTGGTTGGTGGAGTCGTACTCGTAGCGATTCAGATCACGGTGGACTCCGATCTAAGCGCCGAACAACGGTGCCTCAGTGTTCAACACACGTGCAGCCCGATGACGTCTCCTACGCCTTGATCTAGCAAGGAGGAAGGAGAGGTTGAGGGAGAGCTCCAGCAGCACGACGACATGGTGACGGTGGAGCTACGTGGACTCCGGCAGGGCTTCGCCAAGTGCTACGGAGAACGAGGAAGAGGAAGGGTAGGGCTGCGCCGAGAGAGAGAGAACTCGTGTCTCAAATCAGCCCAAAACCTTGGGTATATATAGGAGGAGGGAGAGGGAGGGCTGCCTTGGCCCCTCCTCCAAGGAGGAGATTTTCGGCCGAACCTAGGGAGGAGTCCACCTCCCACAAGGGAGGTGAATCTCTTCCTTTTGAATCCTTTCCAGCCTTATCTCTTATCCCTAGCCGCATGGGCCCTTCTGGAAGGTCTTGGCCAGCCCAATAAGGGCTGGTACACCTCCTCTAAGGGCCCACGAAGTCCTTTGGTCGTCCCACCCTTCGTGGGGTCCTCCGGCACCCTCCTGGCACTCCTAGTACACTACCGATGATCACGAAAAGTTTCCGGTGACCAAAACTGGACTTCCTATATATCAATCTTTACCTCCGGACCATTCCGGAGCTCCTCATGATGGTTCCGTCGCCATAGACGATGCCGTGGCACTTGCCCGCGATCTTCCACCTATCATCGCCATGCAGGAAGGGCGGCAGAGGGGTGGTCTCTCTGGTGAGAGGGTCGACCAGCTTATTATCATTAGGGCCAGGCTTTAAGAACCAGTATGCCATGCCGTCGGCTCGTGCCACCCACCCGAGCTTGCGGAAGCTCGGGTTTACCTCTGCGTGGTAGCTCGTCTTGGAGAAGACACAGCGGAGCCCGACGCGTCTACCGGACACCGACGGCTGGGCGACGAGCCATGGGAAGAGGAGGGGACGGAGCATGATCGTCTTGCAGGGCAACGATTCCCACCACGAGGTTAGTAACTCGACTGGGACTATTGCTCCATTTGGCCTAGAACCAAAGTCTTGTTTTCTACTAGTGGTTTTTAGTATCAAGTGATTGTCAACTGAAATAGCAATGGGATGTTGCTTCACTAGTAGAAAACGGGCCTTTGTCCCGGTTCTAGAACCGGGACTAAAGGCTCTTTTAGTCCCGGTTGGACTACGAACTGGGACGAAAGGCTCTTTTAGTCCCGGTTGGACTACGAACCGGGACTAAAGGGGCTCCGCGTGGCAGCTTTCTAGAGCGGGACCTTTAGTCCTACTAAAGGTATTTTTTTAAATAATTTTTTTATTTTTATTTTTTCAAAAATTTTTATTTTTTATTTTTTTTCTGATTTTCAAATCTTTGAATTATTTGACTATTTAATCTCTAATCACCTCTCCTCATTGCTCTGGATTTATTTAACAATTTAATCTCTAATCACTCCTAATTCCAAATCGTCTAACTTCCCGGCCGGTCACCCATCCTCTCACTGCTCCAACCCAAGCACGCTTAACTTTCGAGTTCTATGACCCCTAGTTTCCAAGTCTGCACTTGTTGTTTTCTTGACAATAGTAAGCTATCAATCCTATTAACCCTTGGGTCTTGATGTAACATGGTTTAATTTTTTGAATTCCAAACAATTATTAAAATAAACAACAATAAATGATTAATAATAATACTGAATTTCAATGAAAATAAAATAAGTAATAATATTATTTTATTCATTTTTTGCAATTTATTCATTTCATATGGCATAATTAATATCTTTAAATCTGTAAATCGAAATTGACAAATAATATATCCATTATTATCAAAAAAACGCGACGAATCCAAATATGACATATTTTATTTTAACAAAATTATATTCATAACACTTTTTTCGACATCGTATGTGTCGTGGTTTTGTCACGGCAGATGTCCGGGTTACCAGACTTGAGTTCGGAGCCATTGCCATGGTAGTGGACTCAAAGGGGTTGATCGAGACGAAGGACACGAGTTTACCCAGGTTCAGCCCCTCAAGTCGAGGTAAAAGCCTACGTCCTGCTTGTGATGTTATTGCTTGTTGTATCGATTACAAGGGGCTAGAAGCTTGACCTAGTTTTCGATCACCTGCCTCTAAGCCACCCCGACTCTGCCTTTATATAAGAGGTCAGAACCGTCGGGTCTTACAATTGTACAGTCGGATCATGTTTACATCTCCGAATCCATCTCTATCTTACTAGCCAAGACCATCCTTTGGAAGGTCTTGCGCATCCGGGTCTCTATCGTTCGGCCCGCATCAAGAGCCGCCAATCATCTTGGGCCTCCAGCTGATACATGTCTTCGTGGGCCGGCTCATAACCAATGCTATCAAGCGGAACCTTCCAGCCGGGTCATATCACGGGGTTATATCCCCAACATTAGCCCCCAGGCTGAAGTGAGCCAGCTCATTTCATCCGTCTCTTGCAATTGTCTAAGAGTCACCAGAAATGACCTGGCATGACGTCACAGATACGCTGACGTATCACCAAATCTCTCGTATTTAACCGTTTACCGAAAATCGAGGCGGCCGTTTGGCAAAACCGGCATTGATGCCTAGGAACCCGCACCGTTTCCCTGTTTAAATAGGACCCACATGGGTGAAACCAGTGCATTCTCGCTCGTGCGCCTCTTCTTCTTCTTCCTGTCGCCCGTCCGTCGCTTGAGCTCGTCCACTCCGCTCCGACGCCGCTGCTCGTCCGTCTCCAACTCAGGCCGCTGCATCAACCTGTTTGCGCCATAATCTCGCCCGCCGCCGTCTCCGCCTCCGGTAAGCACCTCTTCCTGTAGCTTTAGATCGGTAGCAAATAGGGTTTCCGCCGACGGACCTCCGCCGCGTGCTTCATTCTCCGGCACGGCCGCACGGCCAAGCCTCGGGGCCCGCCACACATCTTTTTAGGTTGCAGTATCATCGCCGCCACCGTACATGGCCCGCCCGTGCGCAATGTGCGGTCGGTTAAAGCGGTAGGTCGATTTTTCATCTTCACTGTTCTTGGATTAGGTTGACGTAGAACTCCCTTTTCCGCTTCGGTAGATCCAAAATTTCAGTAACAGTTTGTGAAACATGTTTGTCCGGGTCTTGATTGACTTCTGGCTCTTCTGTCCATAGTGAGCCGCTAGACTCCCTCCGGCTCTTTATCAGCCGGGCCTTTCAAGGCTTAATCTTTTAAAACCCTGTAATTTGTAAGCTGCTGTAGCTATATGCTCTTGTTTGACTAGTCACCATTTTCTTTTTGCAGAGTACTTCTAAGCCACCAATATGACACGCGCCACCAATTCCTGCAATTGGGTCGGCTCTTGCGTGACCGAAGAATACCTGTCTGACCTCGTAGCCGCTGGCACCCTTCCTCCAAAGGACGTGATCAACTGGCGGGTTCCGGGTGATGAGACCCGCCCCGCACCAAAGAAAGGTGAGGTCATAGTCTTTACAGATCACATCGAGCGGGGACTCGTACCACCCGGGTCAAAGTTTTTCCGTGACATTCTCCATCTGTAGAAGCTGCATCCCCAAGACCTGGCACCAAATTCAGTGTCCAACATTTGCCATTTCCAAGTCCTCTGTGAGGCGTATCTTCAATCGAGACCATCAGTCGGATTCTTCCGTGAGTTCTTCTACACCAACCGGCAGACAGAATACAAGAGCGGGCCAAGTCTAGAACTCGGGGGAATCACCATCCAGTGCCGAAGGGGTATCACCTTTCCGGCTATTCAAATGCCCAGCCACCCGAAGGATTGGAACAAGATGTGGTTCTATTGCAAAGACACGTCTTCGGACTCGGAACATCGTCTGCCGGGTTATCGTCCTTCCCAGCTCTCAACCGACACTTCACTGCCCGACCGGCTCTCAGCTGCCGATCGTGCTAGATATGAGAAGCCCCACACCAGAGTGAAGGCTCTTCTGGCCAACGGCGTTATTGGAACGAACCTTATCCACTGCTGGGTACAATGGCGGATCATGCCTCTGAGCCGCCGTAACCGGCTCATGTATGAATATCCAGGATTTTACGATAGCGAACTATGCTTCAGCGCCACCACTTTGCCTGAGGATGACATCTGTATGACCGTCCGAAGTCTTCTGCACGAGACCTCCGAGTCATGCAGCACCATCGACCTAGCGCCCTTCTGCGCGACCAACCCGACGCCTCTTGTAAGTATTTTTATCTTGCCTCCGCCTGTTGTATATTTATATACTCCTTTTCAAAACTTGATATTCTTCCTCCGGCTCAATTTGTACAGGCTGACTCCGACTTCTTGAAGAAGGAATACGTTCCTCTTCCGAAGACAACCAAGAAGAAAGTCGCCACCAAGAAACCAAAGAAGGCAGCTCCTCAAGAGAACTGGTTCGAACACCCAACTTCTTCAGAGTCGGAGGTAAGATCCTTGAACTTTACTTACTTGACTTTTTGTCTTGCTGGCTCTTTAATAATATCTTTCCGTGTCTCACAGGACGAAGTAGAAACCAGTCACGCCGACGCTCCTGAGGTAACTTGCATGTATTCCGACTCAGAATATTTCTTCCGAAAGCCGCGGCGGTTTGTTAGAAAGTTTCCTCTATCTCACCCTCTCGCTCATCCGGCTCCTGATTTCCTTTCAAAAACAGCAAGCTGAACGACGTCAGACCCGGAGCGCCGGCTTTATAGAGCTTGCATCGGGACTACCAAATTCGCCAGCTCCTAAGAAGCGGCCTGCAGAGGTTAATATCCGTACTTCCCTTTTTCGTTTTTCTTCATGTCTGAATGTCTTATTATTTCCGTGTCTTGATTTTCAGAAAACACCCTCATCGGGCGACTCTTCAGCCTCAGTCATACCTCCACCAAAGATTAATCCTCTGTAAGTGTCAAAATATCCGGATGTCTTTGATGAGATACCAATCTCCTTTAAACTCTAACCCTTTACTTTGCAGTGCTCAGGCGAAACGCCGCAAGACCCATCAACCTTCCTGCAGCCCTGTCGTTGACAATCAAGAGCTTGAACAGCCGACCCCGGCTCAACCGAATATTGAACAGCCGGAGGAAACTCTAGCGGAAGAAGAAATTCCACCAGCGGCTTCTACTGAGACGGCGGCAGATGATGTTATGAAGGAGAACTCCCCAGCTGCTCCTTCAAGGCCGGTTACACCCGCCAGGACCCCGGCGACTCCGGATGTTATCATCACCGGGTCCGCTCAAAAACCTCCTTCACCAGCACATCTCTTAACCCGGCATATGGAGCCGTCTGAAGCTTCGCGGAAACTTGAGTTTGACTCGTCGTACAACACAATGACAGCCGAAGAACTCCACTCCGGCTATATGAACCGGGTCAACACCAACCGAGACTTGGAACTCCGGCTGGTCAGCATGATGAAGGAAAAATATGGGGTATGTTACCTTTCTTCAGCCATAACCTTCCCCAGCCCCCAAGGGCCGGATTTAATCAAACATAGAGTTGAATTCGGGTCTTCTTTCGAAGGTTATGTAGAAAACACTTTGCTTTAAATACTGTCAACACTTGCATACTGCCAACTGTAGCCCCCAAGGGCCGGCTCAAATTTATTTGAACCGGAACTTTTGAGATTAGAAAAGAACCATAGTGTAGCCCCCAAGGTCCGGGTCAATTTCTAGGAAGATGAGCCGGAACTGTAGATGTAAACAGATCAAATATACATTAGCCCCCAAGTGTCAAATATATTGCTTGCAATCTGTTTGAGACTTGTAGAACTTGAACTGTGAACCCTTATGCCTATGAATACTCTTGTTGCTGCAATAGCTTATACTTTGCCTTTGATATGCATAGGATGCTCTTAACACAGCCGGCTCTCAGCTGGCGGATCTCAAAATCAACTTGGCAGCTCAACAGGAAGCACAAAGCCTTGCTGACGAGAGATGCCGGCTCTTAGCCGAAGAAGTAGCCAAGATCACCGCCGAGCTAACAACATTGAAAGAAACGGCTGAGTCGGAGAAAGATGCACTGATCAAACGGGCAGATGATGCTGATCAACGGCTCATTGCCGTTGCTGAGGAGCTCCAAGGGCTCAACAGGCACATCGCTAAGATGTCTACCGCCTTATTTGGTAAGTCAATCGTTCCTGTACTCCTTTCTTAATATCTTTTATGAAACAACTGACGACTGACATGTATCTTCCGGCTTATAAAGGACCTTTGAGCCGGCAACTTGCAGACGACAGCATCCTGTCACTGAAAGCCGTATATACTTTCATAGAGCAGCTGTATTGTGGAGCAATGTTCACCATCAAAAGCATACAGTATAAGGAGAAGATTCCCAAGGCCCTGAAAGGGGTATTAGAGCTGTTCTCGATGGTGCCCAAGAAAATCCAAGAGTTGAAGAAGTGGGCTTTCCGCTCTGGAGCCGTCGCGGGCTTGAGCCGGGCCATGGCCTTCGCACCGGATCTCACACCAGATGAGATGATGGGTGGATATCCTTCGAAGAAGGTGGACGGCTCAGAATTCTCCGACGAAGACTATTTCAAAGTCGTCAAGGACTCTCGCTATCTAGCGTCTGTAATGGCTGATGAGGCGGAGGGTGACTTGAAGAACTACCAAGCAGCATACGACCAGGAAGATAAACGGATCCGCAGGCCTCTTTACGAGTGTAAAGACCTAACACCCGCCTGAAGCAAAGATCTCTTCCCTGGTGAGCTTAACGTCGCGCCTTTGTTTGAAGGGTCATTTGCTGCCGTCTCTAACTGCAACTGGGAACTCGGCAATCTTCAGATCCGAACCGCGGAAGATCCGAAGTAGGATGAGCCGGCCGAGTGACCGAACCTTGTAATAGTTAGAGCAAGTATTGGCTCTTGTAATCATCCGCCCATGGTGTTTTGAAACTTCGTCAGAAACATCATTTGTTCCCTCTGAGAACATCTTTTGTAACAGCCTTTTGACATCTGAATACACTGGCCGGTGGTTTACTTTATAGTACTGTCAATCATATTTCTCAGCTCTTTGCTTCCATCTCTATTGGCAAATAACCTCCATGAACAAACGCGGCTGCTGATAAACCAATGCGTAGTTTGTCCGAGACGTCTGTCCTTCACCTGAAGTTATTAGACTCGGGACATTTACTCCATCAACCGGAGCAGCATGACTTCCCTTTTCTTATAATGAGATGCCATGGAAGAGCCGGCTTCCATAAGGTAAAGTAAGCTATACCTGACGGTAGGAAGCCTGTATGTGACAACGACGACTGTTGAAAACTGTAAAGCGGCCTACAGCCGGCTGCATGAGGGGTGATGTAAACTGTACCATGATGGTAAAAAACCTCCTTTTAACAACAAATACTTTATCCATTGTATTCCAACACCGGTTGTTAATAGGTTTATGTAAGCTATACCAAAGGTAAGAAGCCTCTACTAACAACCGCAGCTCAAGAAAGCCTGCTGTTGGAGGGTGATGTAAGCTATACCCGAAGGCAAGAAGCCTCCTCCAATCAGCCAATGTTGAATAGGGCCGGCTGCCGATGGTATTATGTAAGCTATACCTTATGGTAAGAAGCATCCATTCGACAGCCGCGACTAGTAATTGTACTAGCCGGCTGCGTGAAGGGCTTATGTAAGATATACCCGAGGGCAAGAAGCCTCCTTCCGCAACTATTTTTGGCGTAAACGCCAGTTGTTAGGGTGAGATAAGCGAACCCGTCGGTAAGAAGCCCCCTTCGACAACCGCGGTTAATAAGTAACCGGTAGTGGCATAAAGCCGACCATTAGGGTGAGATAAGCGATACCCGTCGGTAAGAAGCCCCCTTCGATGGCCGCAGTTGATAAGCAACTGGAATTTGATGTACACGCTGTTGCCTTAGGGGAATTTTTTAAGCTATACCAAAGGTAGGAAGCCTCCATCAACAATAGCGCTTAATGTACTCAAACTAGGCATAAAGCCAATTGCACATCATACCGGTTCAGGGTCTCTAAAGCGAGATTGGTCGTCAACTCTGTGAGCCGGCTCAGGGTCTCTAAGGCAAGATTGACTGATAAGAGGTTAACTTTTAACTTACAACAGTTCGGGGTCTCTAAAGCGAGATTGGCCGTCCACTTTGTGAACCGGCTCAAGGTCTCTAAAGCGAGATTGACTGGTAAGAGTAACATCAATTCAGGGTCTCTAAGGCGAGATTGGTCGTCAACTCTGTGAACCGGCTCAGGGTCTCTAAAGCGAGATTGACTGAGAAGAACTTATTGTATTGACATCAGTTTAGGGTCTCTAAAGCGAGATTGGCCGTCAACTATGTGAACCGGCTCAGGGTCTCTAAAGCAAGATTGACTGGAATACTTTTAACAGGTCACTTTAATTGGTTCAGGGTCTCCAAAGGAGATTAACCGGCAAGACCTTGGCGGGTCAAAGAACCACAGGAACCGCAAATTTGCTGGTAGTGAAGAATTTCATCCTGAGATCATAAAAATACCCATAATAGCCGGGTCTCTAATCTTTGGTAGTAGTACTACTCTATGATATGCATAATGATAATGGATCTGCATCATCTCTTAAGTATAGTATGGCCGCAAGTGTGCCACGTTCCATGGCCGTAAAGTCTCCTGACCCGCCGCGTCCGACTCATCACGAATATCAATGAGATAGTATGACCCGTTGTTAAGGTTTCTGCTAACCACAAAGGGCCCTTCCCATGGCGGAGAGAGTTTATGCCTCCCAGTTTGGTCTTGAATAAGCCGGAGCACCAGGTCACCTTCCTGGAACGTCCGGGTCTTCATCCTGCGGCTGTGATAGCGTCGCAGGTCTTGCTGGTAAATTGCTGATCTGGTCGCTGCTAACTCTCGTGCTTCGTCCAAGGCATCTAACGCATCTTGACGTGCCATCTCATTGTCCGTCTCAACATAAGCCGCCACCCTTGGTGAATCATGCCGGATGTCACTGGGTAGAACCGCCTCAGCCCCGTAGACCATGAAAAAGGTGTAAAACCTGTAGACCTGTTAGGTGTAGTCCGGGTTCTCCATAAGACGGAAGGCAACTCATCAACCCAACACCCGGCTATCCGTTTCAAAGGGACCATGAGCCGGGGTTTAACCCCTCGTAGTATTTCCTGATTAGCCCACTCAGCCTGGCCATTGGACTGTGGATGTGCCACGGCTGAGACATCAAGCCGGATATGCTCCTTCTCACAGAACACCTTCATAGCCCCCTTGGACAAATTTGTACCATTATTAGTGATAATACTGTGTGGATAGCCAAAACGATAGATCAATTTCCTGACAAACTCAACCACTGTAGCTGCATCACACCTACTTACTGGCTCAGCCTCAACCCACTTGGTAAACTTATCAACCGCCACCAAGAGGTGCGTTTTCTTATCTTTGGACCTCTTGAAGGGTCCTACCATATCAAGCCCCCAGACCGCAAATGGCCAAGTGATAGGTATCATCCTCAACTCTTGAGCCCGAACATGAGCACGTCGGCCAAATTTCTGACAAGCATCACACTTACGAACCAGATCCTCTGCATCCTTGTGAGCCGTCAACCAAAAAAATCCATGCCGAAAAGCTTTAGCCACTAAAGATCTTGACCCGGCATGATGTCCACAGTCGCCAGCATGAATTTCATTTAAGATCTGCTGGCCCTCTTCTGGTGACACATAGCTTTGGAAGACACCTGTCACACTGCATTTGTGTAACTCACCGTTGATAATTGTCATGGATTTAGAACGGCGGATGATCTCCCGAGCCCGGCTCTCATCATCTGGCAACTCGCCGCGCATCAATTATGCTAAATAAGGAGTAGTCCAATCTGGAATAATATGTAGAGCCGCCACTAGAGCCGCCTCCGGGTTAGGAATTGCCAGATCCTCCTCAGAAGGCATCTTGACAGTCGGATGATATAACACGTCAAGAAAAACATTAGGCGGCACTCGCTTACGCTGAGATCCGAGTCGTGATAATGCATCAGCCGCCTCGTTCCGCCGACGATCAATATGATCCACCTGATACCCTTTGAAATAACCTGCAACCACATCAACCGCCCATCGATAAGCCGCCATCCATGGGTCCTTAGAATCCCAAGTACCTGAAACTTGCTGAGCCACAAGGTCTGAGTCGCCCAGGCATCTAACCCGGCTTAAATTCATCTCTTCAGCGACTCTCAAACCATGGAGCAAAGCTTCATACTCAGCATCATTATTAGTACAGGGGAACATCAACCGGAGCACATAACAAAACTTATCACCTTTTGGGGAGGTGAGAACCACACCGGCACCAGACCCCTCAAGCTGTTTAGACCCGTCAAAATGTATAGTCCAGTATGTGTTGTCCGGCTTCTCTTCAGGCGCCTGGCACTCTGTCCAATCATTTATGAAATCCACCAAGGCCTAAGACTTAATTGCTGTACGAGGGGTGTAATTGATGTTAAGAGGCCCCAACTCTAAAGCCCACTTGGCAATCCTTCCCGTGGCCTCTCTGTTCTGAATAATATCCCCCAACGGGGCAGAGCTTACTATAGTTATCGGATGGCCCAAAAAGTAGTGCTTCAACTTACGATTAGCCATAAAGACCCCGTATACTAGCTTCTGCCAATGCGGATATCGCTGCTTGGACTCAGCCAAGACCTCACTGATGTAGTAAACAGGCCTCTGAACGGGATACTCTTTCCCTGCTTCCTTACGTTCAACAACAATCGCCACACTGACCGCTCGGCTGTTAGCCGCTACATATAGGAGTAGCGGCTCTTTCTCAGCCGGAGCGGCTAATACTGGTGGCTCAGTCAATTGCTTCTTAAGAGCTTCCAGCACCTCTGCGGCTGCCTTGCTCCACTGAAACTTGTCCGTCTTCCTCATCATCTGATACAAGGGGATGGCTTTCTCCCCAAGCCGGCTTATGAACCGTCTTAGCGCCGCAATCCGGCCTGCAATACGCTGAACGTCATTGATGCATGTCGGCTCTCGCAAAGAGGTGATAGCCTTGATCTTATCCGGGTTAGCCTCGATGCCACGCTCAGACACCAAGAACCCCAAAAGCTTTCCTGCAGGGACACCAAAGACACATTTTGCCGGGTTAAGCATCATTTTGTACACCCAGAGATTGTCAAAAGTTTCCTTTAGGTCCTGCAAGAGGGTTTCCTTCTTCCTAGACTTCACCACTATGTCATCCACATAAGCATGAACATTACGGCCAATCTGGCTGTGGAGACGGTTCTGCACACACCGCTGGTAAGTCGCCTGGGCACTCTTGAGCCCAAAAGGCATGGAGACGTAGCAGAACGCCCCAAAAGGTGTGATAAACGATGTCTTCTCCTGGTCCTTGACTGCCATTTTGATCTGATGATACCCTGAATAAGCATCCAAAAAACACAAATTCTCACAACCAGCTGTTGCATTAATGATCTGATCAATGCGAGGGAGTGCCAAAGGGATCAACCGGACAAGCCTTGTTGAGGTCCGTGTAATCTATGCACATACGCCACGTACTATTCTTTTTAAGCACTAATATTGGATTAGCCAACCATTCCGCGTGAATAACTTCAACTATGAACCCAGCAGCTAAGAGCCGGGCGACTTCCTCCCCGATAGCCTTGCGCCTCTCCTCGTTGAACCGCCGCAGGAACTGCTTGATCGGCTTAAACTTCGGATCCACATTAAGATTGTGCTCAGCGAACTCTCTCGGTACACCCGGCATGTCAGAAGGTTTCCATGCAAAGATGTCCCGATTCTTACGGATGAATTCAATGAGCGCGCTTTCCTATTTGGGATCCATGTGAGCCTCGATGGTGAACTGCTTGGATGAGTCGCCCAGAGTAAAGTCCACTGTTTTAGTATCATCCGCTGAAATCTTGAGTGGCGGATCTGCCTCTGTATTTGGTTTCTTCAACGGGGTCATGTCCTCCGGGTCAACGTTCTCCTTATAGAACTTTAGCTCCTCTTGTGCACAGCTAGCCTCAGCATAAGCCGCATCACCTTCCTCGCACTCGAGAGCCGTTTTTGATTGCCATGAACCGTAATCGTGCCATTTAGGCCGGGCATCTTAAGCTGCAAATAAACATAACAAGGCCTAGCCATGAACTTGGCGTAAGCCGGCCGCCCGGACAACGCATTATAAGGGCTCTTGATCTTGACCACCTCGAACCATAAGGTCTCCACCCTGTAATTATACTCATCGCCGAAAGCCACCTCCAAAGAGATTTTTCCCACTGGGTATGCCGACTTACCAGGCACCGCGCCGAGAAACACAGTGGAAGAAGTTTTGAGATCTTTGTCTAACAACTTTATCCGCCGGAAGGTGTCATAATACAAGATATTGATACTGCTACCTCCGTCCATGAGCACTTTGTTTACTCCATAACCATGTATCTGAGGGGCCACCACCAGAGCAAGCCGGCCCGGGTCATCCACCCGTGGCGGGTGATCTTGCCTGCTCCACGTTATGTCATACTCTGACCACGGCAGGTATCGTGGGAGAGCCGACACGATCGTATTAACCGCTCGCCTCCGTAGCTTCTCATCTCGCTTGCTGTTACCAGTCGTAAACACATGATACTGCCCCGAACTGAGCTGCTTCGGGTTACTCTGGAATCCAGATTGATTGCGCTGCTGCTGCTGATGCTGATGCTGCTGCTGGTTATTATGATTGTTGTTGCCAGGATGCTGCTGATTATTGTGTTGGTGTTGACCCGGATGACCTGCTCCTGAGCCGCTAGCACCAAAGTCGGCACCTGACCCGCCATTGCCTGAACCGTCAGGCCCTGACCCGCCAGTCGACCCACCGCCCAAATTATGAGGTGGTTGAAAGTGTTGATTCTTAAATCTATGCATGATAAAACAATTGCCCCACGCATGCGTTGCTGGTTTATCAGGTGTGCTGTGCTCTGGGCAGGGTTTCCTAAGCACCGCTTCCAAATTGAAAGGGGGCCTGTTATCCCGCTGGTACGGCTTGTAACGCCCGTTCCCCTTAGGAACATTCGGCCCTGTGTTAGCATTTGCCACCAGCTCTGACCCGCCGCCAGCGTTCCTCTATCTGCTTTGATTCCCATTGTTCCCAAAACTCTTGCCTTGGTTGTTCTTCTTTCCATGATTTGACTTCTCCTCATCCGAACTCGGATCTTTGGTGTTGTATGAGTCGGCGTACTTCGTTAGAGCCGTCATGAGCTCTCCCATGTCTTGACACGTACGTTTAAGCCGGCCAAGCTTCTGCTTTAGTGGAACGAAATGACAATTCTTCTCCAGAATGAGCACCGCTTGAGCCACCGTGATCTGTTCCGACGAGTGAATGATGGTCGACACCCGCCAAACCCAATGATGAGCCGACTCATTCTCCTGCTGAACGCAATGATCCAAATCCACAATGGTCATAGGTTGCTTGCAAGTCCCTTGGAAATTTTTGATGAACTTTGCCCTCAATTAGGCCCAAGAGCTTATAGTGTTGGGTGGTAAGCCCTTTAACCATGTGCGAGCCGGACCCTCGAGCATCATGATAAAATATTTTGCAAAAACAGCCTCACTGATGTCTAGCATCTCCATAGCTAGCTCATAGCTTTCGACCCAAGCCTCGAGAGGGAGATCCGCCGTGTAATTTGGAACCTTCCGAGGCCCCTTGAAATCCTTAGGCAACCTCTCGCTCCGTAGAGCCGGAGTTAAACATGGAACTCCCGCGGCTCTGGCGCTACCAACCGCTCTGGCCTCTGTCAATACTGAGGGCCCAAGACCCGGGGGAACTATTGCTGCCTCTTGTTCTCGCATGTTTCTTGCTCGGTCCACCAGGGCCGGCACGTCTAGCGCCGCGCGTCCCCTTTGCCCATGATACGGGACACTGCTTGAAGCCGCCGGCGACTCATAGCGCCGGCTGAAACTTCGACTATGGAGAGGGGTGCAGTGGATCCGGCTCCGGCTGTGAGCATATTTCTCTTGTTGAGCCACGGCCGTCTGTAAATATCCGATAGCGTTCCTCACCTCCTCCGCAAAGGGTGCCTCATCTGGGATAGGGATCGTTCCAAGCTGGGTGGCTGCTGCTACCATGTTCTCGGCCGGGTTAGAATAATGACCCGCCGGTGTCGTAAACCCTCCGGGTGGGGCCATGTGAGCCGCTGCTCGCCCTTCCCCAGGGTCAGCCGCCGCTCTCCCAGAGCCGGGGGTGTTGAAGAGATTCCTCGCCTGATAGCGCTCCGGCAGACGAGATTGATGCCTCCTGCGGTGCACAGCCGCCGCTGAAACATCTTCCAGCCCCAAACGGAAAGCGTCGGCCTTGAGCCGTGCTGCCTTTGCCTCCATCTGGGAGTTTAAATCAGTTAGCCTCTGACGCTCCTCAGCCATCCGGCCCTTGATCCTTGCGATCTCTGCGTTATGAGCCACCTGATTATCCGGTGTGACCTCTGTAGCTAACAAAGCCTCAAGCTCATCCATCAACTCCACAAGGCCCTGAGCCGGCGGCCGGGGAGGGTTAGCTTCCGACCCGTCCGCCCCTGGCCCTGCCATGAATACTGCCGCGTGAGACAGCTGCTCCGGCTCATCTGATTCGCCGTGCTCTGACTCGGGGCGGGTGTCACCGTAGCCCCCAAGGCCACCATTGCTGAGCTGGTACACAGATTCAGTTTCCCCACTTGACGACTCATCATCGGAGTGCACGAGCGTCCCTTGAGATCCGAATGCTTCCAGATCCATCCCTTGGGTGAAGCCCACGAAGACATGCCCCTGAACCGGGTTAACACGGGCAGGGCCTACCTTACGTGCGGGCTAGAGACACCGAGCCGGCTCGACGATGTTGGTGCAGACGTCCGGCCCGGGTGTAGATCCGTCGATCTTCCCGATGAACACCTGGATCCCGCCGAACGGAACTCTAAAACCATACTCCACGGAAGCAACACCAAGCCCCCAGCCGGCGTCGTCGATGTAGAGCCGGCCGCTGCGACTCTTGCTCATCCTCCCAACTACGTATCCTTCGAGCTCTGGAAGGGAGCCCTTTGAGAACTCAACACCACCGAACGCGGGCCCCACGGTGGGCGCCAACTGTCGTGGTTTTGTCACGGCAGATGTCCGGGTTACCAGACTTGAGTTCGGAGCCATCGCCATGGTAGTGGACTCAAAGGGGTTGATCGAGACGAAGGACACGAGTTTACACAGGTTCGGCCCCTCAAGTCAAGGTAAAAGCCTACGTCCTGCTTGTGATGTTATTGCTTGTTGTATCGATTACAAGGGGCTAGAAGCTTGACCTAGTTTTCGATCACCTGCCTCTAAGCCGCCCTGACTCTGCCTTTATATAAGAGGTCAGAACCGTCGGGTCTTACAATTGTACAGTCGGATCATGTTTACATCTCCGAATCCATCTCTATCTTACTAGCCAAGACCATCCTTCGGAAGGTCTTGCGCATCCGGGTCTCTGTCCTCCGGCCCGCATCAAGAGCCGCCAATCATCTTGGGCCTCCAGCTGATACATGTCTTCGTGGGCCGGCTCATAACCAATGCTATCAACCGGAACCTTCCAGCCGGGTCATATCATGGGGTTATATCCCCAATAGTATGCAAAAGTTATAGCCGTTTTACTTTTTCATAACACTTTTTTAAATCTTGTTTCAACTCCAGACTTTTTGTGCGTTCAACATGCACCATCCGAATCCACATTATCAATTTTCAAACCTTTCTCACTTCATTCGCTATTTTTCATACATTTATTAATTTTTTGAGCTAAATGACCCTGAAATCGAAAAGCACTACAAATGAACTCTGAAAAGGTTGAAAGTTGGCATGGTATCATCATTTCACCCACATAGCATGTGCTAAAAAGTTGAGAGGCTTACGGTAAAAACTAGATGCACTTCGTGTATAAACTGGACAATCCCTTTCGAAGTATCAGGGTTTTGGACGAAAACTCATCTGTTACAAAGGCATTTCATTTGTTAAAACTTATTTAAACTCCAGAGTTTTTGTGCGTTCAACATGCACCATTCAAAGCCACATCATCAATTTTCAACCATTTCCCACTTCATTCGCTATTTTTCATGTATTTATTAGTTTTTTGAGTTAAATGACCCTGAAATTGAAAAGCACTACAAATGAACTCTGAAAAGGTTGAAACTTGGCATGGTATCATTATTTCACCCACATAGCATGTGCTAAAAAGTTGAGAGGGTTACGGTAAAAACTAGATGCACTGCGTGTACAAACTGGACAATACCTTTCGAAGTATGAGAGTTTTGGACGAAAATCATCTGTTACAAAGGCATTTCATTTTTAAACTTATTTCAACTCCATACTTTTTGTGCATTCAACATGCACCATCTAACATGTGCCTAGGAGCAAAAAGAATTAAATTAAAACTATTTTTAAACTCAAGTTATTCACAATCTAGGGTTTGAAGAAAATTTGAACAAATTCAAATTTAAACCATTCAAATTTGAAAAATAATTGCAAAAACACAAACTAGACAAAATTTTGAATCTAATGCAAACATAATCACTCGAAAACATCAAATATCCTAAAAGATATAATCAATTTAAAACAGAAAGTAAAAACAGAAAACAAATAGAAAAAACAAAAAAAAACTTTCAAAACCCTTTAGTACCGGTTGGTATCTGTAACCGGGACTAAAGGTCTAGCCTTTTGTCCCGGTTGGAGATACGAACCGGGACTAAAGCCCCAACCCCTTTAGTCTCGGTTCGTGTCTCCAGCCGGGACCGGTTGGTGTCTCCAACCGGGACTAAAGGTCCCGTTTAAACCGGGACTAATGCCCGACCGGCGCCCTAGCCGTTCTAACCGGGACTAATGCTCACATTAGTTCCTATTCGTAAGGCAACCGGGACTAATGTGTAGATCGAGCTGTGACGAAAGCCCTATTTTCTACTAGTGCTTTAATCATTGTTGCTGCTTGTTGCTACCAATTTCCCAATGCTAATGATGCTGCCGTTGCTATCTTCAATTAAATTACTGATGTTGACTAATTTTCAAGGTCCCTGAAGAAAGTGTGATGCTGATTTCTGATGCAATTGATACTATTCCCTTCGTCTCATAATAAAAAATAAGACGCTTTTACAAGCTAACATAGCTTGCAAAACGCCTTGTATTGTAGGACAGAAGGAGTATTATATATGACAGTGCTACAATTGTTGCTACCGATTGCTGTTGATGTTGATGGTGTTGTGTGACTGCTGCTACTAGCTCATTGATGCTTGTGTCAATTATTTGTTCTCTCGTGCCTCTTCATTGACTTGCATCTTGCCACTGACATGATCCTCCAGTCTCTGCCCATCCTTCGCCTCGTGGAATGGAGCCCGCCATCACCGTCATAGCTTGATCGAATAGCCCATAGGCTTCAACACTGGCGTCGCCCAACTGGACCAAGTCTAGTGCCTTCACAACAACTAAAAGCAAGGTCGCATTCTCTTTTGCTTATCTTTGTATTTGTTTGAACTTTTCTCTGCCTACTTTTACAACCAATTTTCGACAGTATGAATTACTCCCTTCGTCCCATAATGTAAGACGTTTTTTTAACACTACACTAGTATCAAAAAATGTCTTACATTATCGGACGGAGGGAGTATAATAATAAAATAAACACAATGCAACAGAATTAAGAAACCGCAGACAAGCCTAAATTTGGAGATGGTTTTTGTGGGAGTTATATGTCAAGTTTGCTTAAGTGGACTTCCAAAGCTTCTTCGTCTCTTGCTTCACCACCCGGCTTCTCCGGCGTCCTGTCATAGCACAGCCCATCGTCGTCACCGGGAGTCCAGCAGCGCGCTCCATTGCAGGCTAGGAGGTCGTCCTTGACAACAGCCCTATAACCCCTATCCTTCTTCCAAGTCGGCAACCACGACTCAAACCCCACGGTCATCCTCTCTAGCATTGGCGCACTCGTCACCAGCCGTTGCACCAGTTTCATGTGATCCTCCACCGGACGCATGCCGGTGACCTTGGCTTCTCGGAGGTGTGGCAAGGACATCTCCACATTCCGCTCGCCGTCCGAGCAGCAGAAGCATCCAGGGTCCATGCATAGAGTGTAGAACTGCATGGATCAAACCACAAGACCAATATGATTAGCTCCCATAACCATAAGAAAAGAACACCATTAACTAGTTAATCGTTGCTTATATTTTCCAATCGATGGACATGGTGATGTGATGAGCCTACCGTGTCTTGGACGTCGACGGAGAGGCGTCGGAGGTTGCTGCACCGGCGGATGAACCTGGCGACGCTGGCGCCAAAGCGGTGGCCTGATGACATGGATATTTCTATCTCCAGGTCGGTGACATTGGGGAGCGCCGGCACGAGGCTCATTATCTCCTCGCTGCCCATCTCGTCGCAGAATGGCGGGGATATGTACACATTCAGGCTCTCTACGGCTGTGCACTGCTCCAGAAGCCACACGACGCCGGCATTGATGTATCCCTCTGGGTGCCCTATGGGGTGGCCATGCGACCATAGCACGAGACCTTGCAGACGCCGGACGTTAGCTGCCGACCCGTCGGCGAGCTCCAGCGGCAGGTGGTTCAAGGGAGCGGAGCAGGACACCATCTCTAGCCTCGGGGCTGAGACCCTCGCGGCTGCGGCGTTGGGAAGGCAAATGTGCAGCTCGCGGAGGCCTGGCGCGTCCACGTCCACCGACAACATGTCCGGGAGGCTCTCCAGCCGGAGGTCCTCGAGAGTGTCGGCGGCGTTTAACCGGAGCGCGGCAATCCCGGCGATGTACTCCAGCTGGAGTCGCCGCAGACGCGGGAAGCAGGAGGAAGACAGCATGCGGCCGAGGTTGTGCTCGTCCGTGCTGCCCGGCTCGATCCTGGCCAGTCTGAGCACGAGGTCCGTGAGCGCGCGGAAGGCCCCGACGCCAGCGACGGGGACCTTGAGGGTGGCGTTGCCCAGGGCCAGGCTCATCGTCTCTGCTCTGGCCGAGGCGGACAGCTCGGCGGTCAGCTCCCTCACATGCGCATCGTCCCGTCGCCGCCCTCAACTACGGACTTGCTCGGTGGCGGCGGCGGCGGCACTGTGGGCAGGGCGAGCGTGAAGCTCCGAGTGACGCGGCGCTCGACGAAGCGCAGCCAGCGGGCGAGGTGCGCGGACGTGACGTCTGCGGCGTGTGTTAGAATATGTCGTATAGGAGAGTAGTTAGCGTTGAACCCTTCGTCTGGACCGCATTGTATTATATAGAGAACATGCCGTGGCTTACAAGAATCGAGACCCAATCGATTACAAAGCTGAAAACAGAAGAAGAGATAAGAGAGAAAAGATTATATAGTTTAAACTACTCTCCTATCTCTATACGACATATTCTAACATTCCCCTCAATCTGAACCGAATGAACATTACCAAGGTTAAGATTGTTTTTGAACACATTCAATCTTCTTGTAGTGAGAGGTTGTGTGAAGCCATCAGCAAGTTGATCACCAGTTGGTATGAAACGAATATCAAGTAGCTTTCGAGAGTCTATATAATATTATTCAACGTAGACAGACCTATGTTGCAACGGTATTACAATCGATTCCTCTAAATGTCTAGTTCCGAAGAAACCTAACTGGTGACCGGGCTTGGTTACATCTGGTAAGAAGGCTGATGGATGTTCAGCTTACCACACAGCTAGATCGGTTACACTGGACACTAACGAAAAACGGAGTGTTTTCGGTCAAGTCTATGTATTTGGATATGATAAACACGGTAGATGTCCCAAGAACAGTCAATATCTGGAAGGTAAAAGTGTCTTTAAAAATTAAAGTGTTTATGTGGTTTGTCCACAAACAAGTCATTCTCACCAAGGACAATCTGGCAAAGCGAAACTGGACTGGATCACGAAGATGTAGCTTCTGTGATCATGATGAGTCTATCAAACACCTCTTTCTGGACTGCCCAATGGCACAAATTTTGTGGCGGTCGGTTCATATAGCTTTTAACATAGCTACACCTAATAGCATACACACGTTATTTGGGATGTGGCTAAATGGGGTGGAAAAAGAAACCGCGAAACACATTCGTGTAGGTGTATGTGCTTTACTTTGGGCTATATGAAACTGCAGGAATGATCTGGTATTTAACAGAAAAACAAACTTACATTCTTTGCAGGTCATCTTCAGAGCCACAACATTAATCCGTATGTGGTCGCTACTCACTTCGACGGATGCCAGGGAGCGTATGGTTACTGGGTCTATCCCATGGGAGATGGTTGCTCGGGGTATATTCAACCGGTTTGGATGGCGGTCATGTAATAGGTTAGGAGAGTAGTTTCCTACCTACTTTTGTCGCCGGTTGTGGCTACCTCTTTTTATATTTGTTTAGATGTTCATGAACTACTGTAATACTTTGACTTTGAGACTCGTTTGGACGAGGTCCTTTCTAATAAAGTGGCCGTATGCATCATTCTGATGCAGAGGTCGGGGATAGCCTCCTTTTCTAAAAAAAAGTAGCTTTTGAGCTACTACTTCTCTGACAAAATGGAGATCAACTTCAATATGTTTGATCCGTGCATGGAAAACAGGATTAGCTGAGAGATAGGTTGCACCAATATTATCACAGCATAACCTTGCAGCCTGTGGAGTCTTGATTCCAAGTTCATATAGCAAAGTTTGTATCCACATTACCTCAGCTGTAGCATTAGCCAGAGCTTTATACTCAGTCTCTGTACTTGATCTAGAGACAGTAGCCTGTTTCCTTGCACTCCAAGACACAATATTTGTTCCCAGAAACACAGCAAAACCACCTGTGGACCTTCTGTCATCAACACACCCTGCCCAGTCTGCATCAGAATATGCAGTAACAAGCTTAGATAGTGACTTGGTAATCTAAAGTCCAAGACCTTCTGAATATTTAAGATACCTTAAAATCCTTTTGACTGCAATCCAATGAGTTATTGTAGGTGCATGTAAATATTGACATACCTTATTGACAGAGTAAGAAATATCAGGACGAGTAAGAGTCAAGTATTGTAGAGCACCAACAACACTTCTGTATTGTGTTGCATCTTCTGGTCCAAGTGCATCTCCACTATTAATTGTCAGTTTTTCTGAAGTTGAAATTGGTGTGCTAACAGGTTTGCAATATTCCAACCCTACTCTCTTGAGTACATCAGTAGTGTATTTTTCCTGTGTGAGAAGTATACCATCCTTTATCTGATTAACTTCTATGCCAAGAAAATAATGAAGATCACCTAAGTCCTTGAGAGCAAACTCCAACTTCAGATCTTTAAGTAAACAAGTGGTAGCGCGTGCACTTGAGCTAGCAACAATTATATCATCAACATAGACAAACACAAATATAGTGACCTTATCTCTATGATAAAAGAACAACGAGGTATCTGTTTTGGATGGTGTAAACCCAAGTTGTTGTAGCTGCATGTTCAATCTTGATTACCAAGCTCTAGGGGCCTGTTTCAAACCATATAAAGCTTTATCCAACTTACAGACATAGTGTGGTGCACTTCGGTCCTCATATCCCGGTGGTTGCCGCATGAACACTTCTTCCTCAAGAACACCATGAAGAAACGCGTTCTGAACATCTAGCTGTATTAAGCTCCAACCTCTGGAAATAGCAATAGACAGTACAAGTCGAATAGTAGCTGACTTAACAATAGGACTAAAAGTATCTTCGTAATCAATACCAAACCTTTGTTTGAAACCTTTGGCAACTAGTCTAGCTTTGTGTCTGTCTATGCTTCCATCAGATTTCCTTTTTATCTTATATACCCATTTACTGTCTATGACACTGTGATCCTACCTTGGTGGTACTAAATGCCATGATTTATTTTTCATGAGTGCATCATACTCGTGATCCATAGCTTCTTTCCAATGTTTATGTGCAAGAGCATCATGCAAATGGGATGGCTCACCAGTAGTACTGAGAAAAGCACGTTTAGTTCTGTCATACCTGATCGTGCCGTCAGTGTATTTCTTTTCCTTGACAATACCTGAATGTGACCTGGTGTGCCGAAGGGGAGGCTGATGCACTGTTGGTGTTGTAGGCGCAGAAGATCCTGGTGTAGTAGCCGATGTAGGATCCGGCGCAGAAGATCCCAACACCTGATCCGAGAAGGACAGCCGCGTAGGGAATCCCGACTCACGATCTGACGACGATCCTGACCCCGCAGATGCTCCACTGTCGGCGGCTGGCTCGATCCGCGGGCTCTCGGTGCCGCTCGTGCCACGTGGAGACGCGGTTGCTCCCGCGCATGGGCTCGCGGGGTCCACCAGATCCGGGCTGTCGGCCACATCTGCCTGATTGGCTGCATGGCAATCTGCCTCGGCTAGCGTGACGTCAGGGGCAGGACTGGCGCACGGATCTGCGCAGGATCGCGCGCCGCCGCCGCTGCCGCTAGGAGAATCCACCCCGTTTTCTGCGTTAGTCTTGTCCTTTTCTGCACACATAAAATGATAGCCCAATCCTGCACAAATATCATCAGAACCATTGTTTTCGATGTAATTGTGCACATAGTCAGTTTTATTTAATTCACCCCCGTGATCTGAAAGGAGTGCTATCTCAGCACGAAGAAGGGCTCCGATGTTGGGATGGAGTTTGGCAAACGGAAAGAGGGTTTCATCAAAAACAACATCTCGAGAAATATAGATCCGTCCAGTTGCAACTTCTAGGCATTTGTATCCTTTATGAAGATTGCTATAGCCAAGAAAAACACATTGAGTGGAACGAAACTCAAGTTTATGACGTTTATAGGGACGTAGATTGGGATAGCAAGCACACCCAAAATATTTGAGAGAGTTGTAGTCGGGTTTTTGATGATATGAACGCTCCAATGGAGTGGAGTTGCCAATCACTTTACTAGGAAGGCGATTTATAAGATAGGTGGTAGTAATGAATGCTTCATCCTAGTACTTGAGAGGCATAGATGCATGACCAACTTCAACAATGTGGCGATGTTTCCGCTCAGCGGAGCCGTTTTGCTAATGAGCATGAGGACAAGACACATGATGTTCAATGTCTATGCTACGAAAGAAGGGGTTGAGTTTTTCATATTCCCCTCCCCAATCACTTTGGACTGTCAAAATTTTCCAATCAAAGTGTCGTTCAACAAGTTTTTGGAATTCTTGAAACACAGAGAAAACCTCGGATTTATATTTGAGCAAATAGATCCAGGTAAACTTGCTATAGTCATCAATGAAACTAACATAATATTTTTTCTTCCAAAAAAATCTCTAGCATGACCCCATACATCACTGAAAATAAGTTCTAAAGGAGCATGAGATACACTATTGACTTGGGATAAGGTAATTGGTGACTCTTGGCACATTGACAAGCTTCACAAACAGACTCACTAATTGGACTATGTGACAATGAAAGATTGCCTTTATTGACTACTTGTTTAACAATAACCGACGATGGATGTCCTAATCTTTTATGCCACCTTTCCAAAGAGGGCTTGATGACGGAGTAGACCTGACGATGCGTGTGGTACTCGTAAAGGGACCCGGCTTTACCCGGTGACCCCATGAGGATACACTCGTCGTGGCAGTCGCGGTAGACGAAGGAGATCTCGAGGGCCTCCACGTCGTCGTCGCCGCGCCACGCGAGCGCGGAGTCCACGACAGCGAGGAGACGGCGGGGTTCCTCCGGGTGCGGGTAGAGGCGGACAGGGAACATGCGGCAGGCCCCGAGTGAGAAGCGAAGGTCCGTGGCGCGCAAGACATGGTCCTCATCGTAGTTGAGGTCGGTGGTCCCGGCCAACCTCGATAATCGCCATGACGCCGCCGTCGGCGGCGTCGATGGTTGCATTGCGTCGATATATACGTGCCTCCAAGTCTCGATCGATCTCTCTGGCTTATTTAGATACCGATCGAGACGAGAGGTAGACGAATCGAAGAAGAACTTGTAATCGATTTGTGGCGGCCAGGCAGGAGTTCCTCACGCTCTATTCATTTTCTCCATGTCTCCCTTAACGGGCTTTGGCCCAAGAGGCCTTTTTTTCTTCAATTTTGTTTCAATTTTTGCCTGAAGATTTGGAGCTGGTGCCTGCCCTTATGAGAGCATCTCCAACAGGCGCACAGAAGTTGTCATCGGTTTCCCTTCAAGCATTTGTTCCATGTCTTATTTCTAGCTTGTTGTAAGCGAGCACTGAGAGCTTCTCCTCGGTGTCATAGTACCTTTTGCCATCTCTTTTTCTTTAGTTGGTGTGTGGTTGTAATCTTGTGTTGTAATCCTGGTTAGTTGATGGCTTTGTTAATTCAAAGCCGGGCTTTTCCTAAGCCTTCGTTTTAAAAAAATCATGCTGCCATGCGACTAGGGCAGCTATGTGTGCTTCATTTGTCGTGATCGATGGAATTATCAAACCAGTTGCGCTACAAGTAATGGCTTGTGCAGAGGGCCTTTCACTCCCTTTGATCTTCATGTATAGAAAGTTCCCATATTGCCACCGACTATCTTCATTTCATCAAGAACATCAACAATCTCTATCCTTGCAGTTATGTTGCTATTCCAAAGGAAATCGGGATGATGCAGGTCAATTTTCGGTGTGTAGAGATGGATCACCATGAGCATTAAAAAATCAGGCATTCAAGTCCGCAACTTAGTGAAAGCAATTACTAAATTAGATGTTGGTAGACAAGTTTGGCTAAAGACTCCTCCGGGGATTACTAGTATTCCCATGAGCATTAATCAATACAGTTTCTCCAGTTTGCTAAAATAAGATGATTTTGTTCCTACTTAAGAGATCGTGTCAAAAGAAATGCGGCACCAACCACACATGCTCTATTTGTCATGATGCGGTTGATTGGCGTCATTCGCCGTTGGACTGCTCGATGGTTAGATGTGTCTGGGCTTTGGTGGACAAGTAATTAACTGACACATGGAAATCAATAGGACCGAAGATCTGAAACTTTGTCTCCACTCTATGGACGACTCATTAGGTCATTATTCACAAGGGTTCTAGTGACTCTTTGAACAATATGGTGGGCATGGCGAAAGGCAATACATCATGAGGCATTTCAAAGCCTATTGTCAACCCTGTGCTTCGTTAACCGCTTTTCTTGAAGATTTGGAGTCCGTCCACTGCCGGGCATTCTTCTGCAGTGCAGCCATGCATTGCACTACTGAAGTACCACACATGCTCTTCCCAATACGTTATCCATGTAGGAGTAGTCGAATTCAGCAGCCATGAATTAAGTCACTTGATCGATCATCCATCCTACATCGGAATTACCTTGATACGACACTTCTCTACGCGATTTTTATACAACAAGACACAAGCCTGATTCCTAATGTTGAGGCCCACATAACCAGATCAGTCTGATTGTATAGATCTCGTATGAAATTTCATCGTACATATAGCAGCTAACATCCTACATATGCGGTCTCAACACATGACATTTTCAGCCTAATTAACTCCATATATGAATGGAACCTATGTTTAATATATGCGGAACAGAAGCTGCATGGCGGAGCTATTATGTTGGGGCCAAGGTAGGTCATGGTCCACCTAGCCCAAGACCAACAGCAAACACTGCCCAACAATGACACAGTAGTAGCTCCGCCTGTGAGAACCATGCATCTCCATCGATAGTCCAAGTCTTTAGGTTATCAAATGCATGCAGGAGCCACAGTCCAAGTAACACATGAGCAACATGCTACGAGATCACGATCCCCATAACGACAAGATCAATAAAATTTATCACAATTATCCTTGATTGGAAATAGGCAGGATATACATGGTCATAATTATTAATTAACGGTATGGCAACAAAGGTATTGCACTGTGCATTATATATTGCAATTGAAATGAAGTTTGCAAGATTTTAGTGAGGAGCCTCCTCCGCGACACATAAAACGTATTGGACATGCTGCCAAGGAATTGTGCAGAGTGCCTTTCACTCCCTTCAATCTTCATGTGTGTAGAAAGTTCCCATATCGCCACTCACTATCTTCATTTCATCAAGAACCTCAAGAATCTCTATCCTTGCAGTTATGTTGCTATTCCGAAGGAAATCAAGATGACGTAGGGTGATTTTTAGTGTGTGGAGATGGATCATCATGAGCATAGAAAATTAGACCTTGAAGCCCACAACTTAGTGAAAGCGGTTACTACATTAGACGTTGGTAGACAAGATTGTCTAAAAGGTTCTCCAGGGATTACTGTCCAATGAGAATTAATCAATGAAGTTTCTCCAGTTTGCTAAAATAAATATGATTTTGTTCCTACTTAAGAGATCGTGCCAAAAGAAATGCGGCACCAACCAGACATGTTCTATTTTTCATGATGCGGTTGATAGTTGGCGTCATTTGCCGTTCAATTGCTTGATGCTTAGATGTGCGTGGAATTTGTTGGACACATAATTACCTCGCACATGGAAATAAGTAGGACCGGAGATTCAAAACTTTGTCTCTTCTCTATGAAGGACTCACTACTCACAAGAGTTCTAGTGACTCTTTGAACAATATGGGCATGGTGAAAGACAATCCATGATGAGTCATTTCAAAGCCTACTGTCCACCCTGTGCTTCGTTAATCGCTTGGAGTCCGTCCACTGGGCATCACTACAAGGATTCCGGTCTATTGCAACAAAATTTATTGCCACAACTATCTTTTGTTGCAATAAAATGCTATGGTACCACAAAATTCCAGTTCATCGTAATAGGATCTACATATTGCCACATGTTCGTTTTGTCACGCTAAGTGCTCATTTTGTTGCAAAATAAGCCATGTATTGCCACAAGCTGCATCAGCGTTGTAATACGGGTAATGATATTGTGATAGTTCCTCCCCGTTGCGTGAATTGGTCATTTTGTTGCAATAAAGACTAGGTGTTGCAACAATGTAGGTCTCTGTGGTAATATTTAGACATATATTGCAACAATTCTGACATGTGGTGTTAGCCATAGATATTGTTGTAAAAACATAGCTTCGTATTGCAATAATTCTGACAATGCATTCTTCTGCACCGCAGCTATGCATTGCACAACTATACCACACGTGCTCTTTCCAATATATTATCCTTGTAGGAGTAGTCGAATTCCGCAGCCATGAATGGTCCATTCGATCCTTATATATCCATGTAGCTGGTCAGCCTCCAATTAAGTCACTTGACCAATCATTCCTACATACGCGTTCTCAGCACGTGATTTCAGCCTAATTAACTCCACATGAATCGAACCTATGTTTCATATACGCTACAGAAACTGCATGGCGAAGCTATTATGTTACGGCCAACGTAGGTCGTAGTCCACCTAGCCCAAGACCAAGAGCAAACACTGCTCAACTAGTCGTGCCCAATTTTCTGTATGTGCTTTGTTTCAGCATGGCTCATCCAACAATGACACAGTAGTAGCTCCACCTGCGAAAACCATGCATCTCCATCGATAGTCCAAGTCTTTAGGTTATCAAACGCATGCAGGAGCCACAGTCCAAGTAACACATGAGCACTACGAGATCACGATCCCCATAACGACAAGGTCAATAAAATTTATCACAATTATCCTTGATCGGTCAATAGGGAGGATATACATGGTCATAATTATCAATTAACAGTATGGCAACAAAGATATGCACTTACACTATATATTGCAATTGAAATGAAGTTTGCACGATTTTGGTGAGGAGCCTCCTCTGCGACACAGCAAACGTACTGGCCATGCTGCCCAAAAAAACTCAGATGTTTTGATCTTATGACGATCATCAAGATTTATGCATGTGTGATTGTACGTACATCTGCAGTTTTGACATGATACCTTTCTGAGTTGAATCAAATTTTCAAGGGTCGACTAGGGGCGTACATGCACGCATGTGTACTGTTATGAGTACAAGTAGTAAAATTTGTAAAAAAAAAACCATTACAGTATCTAGTTACAACTTTTGGTAAGAAAGAGTACAAACTTAGGACTTGTTACATCTTATTTATATCGGAATAACATAAATTCATGCACATATGCACATACTAGATGCTTGTAAATTTAAGATACGTCTGCAACTGCCATCATGTCCTGGATCACGATACGAGTTGCAATGGGAATTCTCACCGAGTGAGCATTGCCGTCTAACCATGTCAAGCTGCCGAACGTGTACCCACCTTGTACCCTCCTCTTCGCTGTGAATGTCACCTTGAACATCGCGTGTCTACTGCCACCTTTGGTAAATGAGATCACTGATGGCTCCACGCATACTGCCACCCCGGTTGGTGCGTCAATCACCGCCTGGTAAGTTGCTTCTTTTGGTCCGACATTTGTGACAGTACGTTGAACTGTGATTGAGTCTTTGAGTTCCGGCAGGGCAATGGACGGTAGGTTGAGCTGGTATAATTTTCCCATGTATGTTCCACAATCATTGAATGGCATCATGTCTGGGTTTATATATGTGCAGCTCAAGAACATGCGGAACACTTTAGCATCTATGTCATAAACCAGGCCAGGGTTGACGGCCCTATCCGGGTCTATGTGGCCACCGCCAAAGTCGAAGGGGTCTGCCAACTTTCGCGGGATTGCCTCTGCTTCGATGGGTGCACCGAAATGGTCCGTCACTGACGCTGCAAGAAGCATAGTTTATCAAGAAACTCTGCTCAATTTTCATAAACACTAAGTGCACTACAAAATATCAATTCATACATGTGGTGATGATGGCAGATTTGATCATGGCAGGCGACCAATCAGGATGGATCGACTTCAGCAACGCAGTGATCGCTGAGACATGAGGGCACGCCATGGAAGTCCGGGACATAAACATGTAGGAGTTGCCCTTGGCTGCCAAGATGTTGGCTCCGGGTGCAGCCACGTCAGGCTGTTCCAACACACAGTATATACACTATTTAAGTTTTATAACGTTCAAAAAATTGGAAGGCTAGTTGAAGGTACTCTGTGTTAGGATATGACTAGCTAGTTTGTCATATGCCCACTGCCAATGTTATTTCCATATATTGTGTACATATACCTTTAGTAATTCAGGAAATGTGGCGCTCGGGCCTCTAGACGAGAATGCGGCGACCCTCGGGGATGGCACCTCATCTCCAACAAAGGTCACAGCCGGCGACACTTTCATCACGGGCTTTCTGGCATGGTATAAAACATACATATATGATTTTTTGTACATGGAATTCAAGGTGTAAAAGAAAAGAGACTCATCCTCACCTTGTGCTGCTCAAATAAGAGGCAATTCTACATGCGATCTCAAAATCCACTAGCACGCAAGTGACATTATGGCTATTGCATCCGGCTAGGCTGTCGAGCAAGTTCGCAGTGTACTGTGCGAAGATGATGCCCTTGGGCCTGCCCGCTAAGATCCGGCTCGCAACATTTCTAATTGTTAGCTTGGGCAGCATGAAGTTGAAATTATCGTCCGCCGGCGCATACACCAGGACTATTTTTCCAGTGACATTAGCCGTCGTGTCACTTATATTACTGAAACTAAAATTAAACACGGTAAGCATCGACCGCTGAATCAATATTCAAGAAATTCTAGAATTGTCAATCAAACTGTGAATTTGGTTATTGTAAGTTATTTCATTACCTAATAGAAACAAGCTCCTCGAAGTCGCACGTGTTTTTTGCTGAGTAGAATGATTGCCCCTGCAGTTAGTACATTGATCAACAGGCTGTCTAAATCTGAACCACCGGTTTTTTCAATTAGGTCTCGGTCGATTATGAAAAGTGCACAGACACACAATTTTTAACCCAGCTAAACTTCCATGAAAAAGCACGAGCTATATTTGTTGCGAACTCGAATTACACTTTGTATAAATTGACTGAGACTTTACCTGTTGCGTGAAATTTAGCAAAACAATAAAATGCACCAATATATGTACTACATACCACAAGTTTTTCCTTGTTTCCTAGGGACAGTACGGTCGGAAAGGAACGATCAATTGTGCTCGCGGCCACCGTCGTGACCCATGGCAAGGCATTTGTCACCGTCTGTGGCACTGGCCCATTGTTTCCACCCGCAAACACGACAGGAATCCCTGCCAATACCGCATGCAATGACTCGAATAACTCGCCAACACCTCCCAACGAGAGGGACAGAACGTCCACTCCGTCGTGTATTGCGTGGTCAATGGCCTTGTAGACATGTGCGCTACTGACACTGTCGTGCCAAATAACCTTGTAGATAGCAAGCCTAGCACGTGGCGCTCCGCCGCGCGCCACGCCGAAGCCCAGGCCTTCGTAGCTCACATTCCACACACAGTTTCCAGCGATGGTCGAGGCTGCATGCGTGCCATGGCCACTCAAGTCCCTCGGCGACATATACTCGCCCTTGAGGTTCTCGGAGCCAATACCTTTGGAATACCAGCGTGCGCCGATGATCTTTCTGTTGCAGTTCGTGGCGTTGAATTCCACACCTGTCTCGCATGTACCCTTCCACCGTGCCGGCACAGGACCGTACCCGGTGTCATCAAAGCTTGGCGATTCGGGCCATATGCCTACACCGATGTGGTATATGAGCAGTGGAAGTACATATGCGTATATAACGATCAATCTCAGTGCACAAATTTAGTTGTGACTATACATGAAGTTATGTCTCCAAACCTGAATCGATGACACCGATGATAATATCTTCGCCGTACTTTGCTTTATGGAGGAGGCCGGCAGAACCATGTTGTGGCTGGTAGTATTCAAGACCAAGGAAATCCCAGCTCCGAGTTGTTTGCGCCTTGTGATAAGTGTTTGGCTTGACGGATAGAACTTGAGGGAATTCTACATTTGTATTCATGGCATGCTAATTAGTTTGTACCAATAATGTAATAAGTAAGGTGTAACGATCCACAGAGCATGTAAACTGAATCAGTATGTACCTGCAAGGATCTCAGCTTGTGATTCGGTTAGCATCGCTGCAAAACCAGAAAATCCGTGCCTGTAACTGTATACTATAGACTTCAGGGCTTCATCCTTACTGCACTTTGCACAAAGATGCGAACAACGATCCGGTCGTTAATTTCAGAGAAAATACAAGATTATGAAGCAACAACAAGAACTGCATGCAAGTACCTTCCGAAAACACGGGTCAGTACATCCTGGTGTGACGCGGTAACCACGGATGGATCATCATGCTGCTTCTCTCCCATATACACAATATAGAGCTGGAAATTCAAAACAAAAGTAGTTTTCATGTAAATGCTAGAAAAAGAATGATCAAACATAGTTCAATTAAGTTTCATGTGTCCATCTTACTTTGCTCGACGCATTCGCAGAAAGGGGAAGCAGGAGCACAAGAAGCAGTAGAGCAGAACACAAGGCTGGTCTGAGATCCATGTTCGATCTTGTCATTTGGTGTATTTATTGTGCTGGCTCTTGGCATGCATGTATATATTTATAGCCATGAGCTGCAAGAATAGTTGCAAAAGATCCATTCGATTTTCTGGTTTACTTGTTGTTTGATTGCATGGGACAAATTAACGGTAAAAGGTCAGTTTCGCACATTGAAAGGAGCATTATTGTGCTTTGATTTATCAGCTAGGACAAAAATTCATACTTATCTGGATCTGGCTAGAGAAAAAAGCCTGAAAAAAATGACAGGCAGTGACATGTCAGCATGTATAATTACACTTTCCAAATATTAAAAACTCTTTTGCTGTGTGAAATATTTCGGTGTTGTTCTGCGGGTAACTTTCTACGTGTTGAATACAAGTATAAACTAAGAAGCTTCAAAGAGTGCTGTCATTCCAAGCTTGTCGATGTAAATATATAGAAAGATTTAGCGTGTTCCAATGGCATGAGCATGACATGATGATGAATTTTCAAGCATGGCAACTCCATGCATGATTCCTGGATACACAAGTCTGGACACGGACACTTGCAAGAAGGATAACAAAAGGCCGGTGCTTTACATTCCAATTGGAATTTTCTTCACGCTCAGAGGTTGTGATTCATCTTGACCTACTATTCCGCCGGTCATTTCACATCCATTTCATCCTTGACTCGAGGTCATGTGGATTTTATTACGTGACTCTTCCAAAATTCTAGACTGGCAATTTAAGTGGCTGTAATCCGTTTAGACTATTCATCTTCAGAAATACGTGTGTGCCCATAGTTCTAAATAGCCGGCTACAGCGGATAGCCTGCTATAAACTTGCTATCGGTTTTTGAGCAGGATGCCACAAAATGATACTCTGTATAGTAGTTCGCTAATAGCTGGCTATAGCGTGCTATAGTTGATTTGAAGGATCGTCGCTATTTGAGATGGCCCGCTATCTAAAACACCGTTGCACACACACACAAAAACATGACTTGCTACAAACTCATCTCTACAAAATCAATTAATTTAGCAATATGCATCAGCAAGTACTATGAATGTGTGACAGTTAGGCGTACCTTTGGCTAGAACTAAATGACATCCATCTTAAGCCAGTATTTAATAAAAAACTATCACATTTGGGGTTTGTTCCCCACTGAACTACCACTTTGGTAACAGTGACAAAAGTTTACCGCATTTACTTAATTTTTTGGAAATAAAATACCAACTGCGTTTGACGACCGGGTTAGACGACTTTAAACGAATTTATGACGGGCAGGACCCACCAATCAGGGCTGGCATTGGTTTTGTCCCATCACTCAACCTACATATATTGCTTGGGTTGTCACGTGCGTTATTCCTTTCCCAGACCCTAATAATTGTTAAGTTCTCAAAAAATAATTGTTATTGTTAACCACAAGTTGGACTACTCCGGGTCTCAAGTTGGACGTAGTGTCAGTCACTCACGAGAACACTTTTTTTACAGATAAGCGCAACAAACCAAAGTACTCCTTCCGTCCGGAAATATAAGAACCTTTTTCACACTAGTGTATATCGATTCAGCTTATCTCCGTACCTAGTTGCTTTCCAGACCCTTCGTGTCCTGTACAGTACGTTCCGACCACCGCCTGCAGACCTTCCTCAGTCCCTCGTGTTCTCCCTCATGTGCTCGGCGTTGGCTCCCGCTCCTGCGCCCACCCAAGCAAACACTATGCGCGCCCCCGCCGGCTCGCCGTGCTCACGCTGCGAGGGCACGCGCGGCCACGTCGAGGCCCTCTCAGCGTTTTGATTTTCTGTTTGAGATTTTTTTTCTGCCCCAGGCCGAGATGGCGGAAAAATTCGGCCATTTTCAAAATTTTTGGTCGAAATTCAAAACATAGGGCCCTCTGCACCGCCCTCGCCGGCTTCGACTCCTCCAACGCCGCTCACTGCGGCATCTACGACGGCACGGACCATGCTGATGACAGCTGTGCCACCACCGCCAGGACCGCCGACATCCGGTGCGAGGCCTGCGGCAAGCAGGGGCACACCCAGCCCCAGTGCCCAGAGTGTACGTACCATCGATTCCTGCGCGAGGCCATCGGCCGCCGCCGTTTGTGTGGGCACTCCTTTGATTATTGCTACTCGATCTCCTCTCAGTTGCGACCTGTGACTGTGAGGGACTGATCGATCTCACTAGGGTAGCAGTGCCGAGCTTGTATCTGTCTCAATTCGTGTGTGTTTTGGCTAGGCGTGTACCAGCTCGCATGCAGCGCGCGCAGATTATTGATAGTAGATCTTACGGTAGTTGCTTTGCAGGCATGGATGTTTTTTTTTTCGTGTGAGCCAGTATGTAAACATTTTACATACTAAAATCTTTATGTAGGGATAGCATCTCTCGCAGAACGGTCAAGTAAACACTCGGAAGCATCGACGATCTTTTGGAAAAGCTCAAGAGATGATCATGTCGTCCCTCACTTGGCCTCAAACCAGATGGATTCAGGATCAATGTTTTCGATGAAAGTTATTATGTTGTTTAATCGGAGTGGTCAGCTGGCGTGAGCCGTTCACTCGGTTCGCAGGAAGGTGTCGCCAGGGTCACTTGCGGCGTGGAGCTCGCCTCCTTTGAACACGGAGAAATTTCCGCGCGTTCGAAATCGCCGAAAACTGCGCGTGGGCGCGAGGCAGGAACGGTCGTGCCCTGAAGATTTTGGGGGAAATGGGCACGACGCCTTGAAAACAGTGCCGAAAATAACGCCACGCGTCCCTAGGGCCCTGAACAACGGATTCACAGATCTCGCTCCGTTTGCGGATTGACGGGCTGAGGTTGCACCGGATCTTCGATATAAATAGTGGCAAGTACTGTTGGGATGAGAACGGATGTAATTTTCCCCTTGCCCATCGTCTTCTCCGACGCTTTCCTGCACATCTTCCTCTTCATTCGTCCAACGCGACTCCGAGCTCACCAGCGAAGATGCGCACGGCGTCCGCGACCGCGAAGGCCGAGCGGGCAAAGTAGAGCGCGCGTGCGTCCTCTTCTAGCGCCGGGGCGCCGGGCGGGTGGACGCAAGGCGAGTGACTCCCGTCGCGGGTGACTAAGGTCCGGATGCTCGGTCTGGAGGATCAGGGATTCATGCACGAGGGGAGTCGGCAGCTGCCGGGGTCGGACGAAAGAGGAGCCATCGTCGAAGGGGGATGAGCGTGTGCTCTTGATGACTCACCTCGAGTGAGGTTTCTCTCTGCCACCTCACCCTTTCTTCCAAAGATTTCTGAGTTTCTTTGGCGCACAGCTTCATCACCTTCCTCCCAATGTTGTCGTATAATTAGCTGCGTTTATCTCTTTGTGCGAAAATTTCTTGGGTTGCCACCCTCATTGGGGTTTGTTTAAACACCTCTTCACTTCCTGAAGGATGACCGTGAAAAAACCCACTCGGTCGGATGATAAGACCAATGTGTCCCTATTGTGTGGGGGATTCGGAATCCAGCTGCGAGGCAAGGGATGTTTTCCTAAGATGACATTCCCTGACTCGATAAAGGGGTGGCAGGAGAACTGGTTCTACTGCCACGACACTCCAGTCGGTGAGAGTCAGTCGGGCCTCCCATCATATACTTCGGATCACATTCTGCCAGTTCCCTGACTGTCAATGACCAAGGAGGAGAAAACCAAAGTAGACATCTTAGTGATAGCATTAGTAGCTCTGGTGTAGAAAGGTGTTAACGACCTCGACCTACTAGAGGTCTTTTTTCAGAGGAGGATCCAGCCACTGCAAGCCAGAGGTCACCCCATGTGGGAATACTCCGGGCCTGATGACTCCACTCGAACCTACTCAGAGGAGCTCAAGGAAGAAGAGGTGGAGGCCAATATCAAGGCGATCACACCAGTGCGCGATAACCCCAGAGGGAGCAGGCTGGTGGCTCCACTCTCCTTGGATCAACCCGACGAACGAGGTAAACTCCGAAAGTTTATCATCAAGTGAAGTTTGTGTGTTTGTTATATTTGATCCGACTGATTCTGCTCTTTATTCGGCAGTCCTTCACACAAATGAGCAGCTTGGTGCCACTCGTGTATAGGGGTCCAGTCGACGTTGCCAGCGACACAGACCATCCGGATGACTCGGCCGAAGCTGGAGAGTATGAAGAGCCTGGTGAAGGCGAGGATGATGGGGAAGACGACAAGGAGGGCTCAAAAGACGGCGATGAAGTGGAGTCATCGCGTTCGAAAGATCGAGTGCCCGAATCCCGTTCCAAGGCGCACCATGACCCGGGAGTCCGCGGTGGCGGACCCAAAGGATCGAGAACTGCCAAGCCAAGTGGATCTGCCCTTCCAACCCATGCTTCAAAGCATGGGCATGGAGAGCTTGCCTCCTCTCCTGAGAAGACGGTGAAGCAGCCCAAAATTGCTGCAACCAAACCTCGGAAGACGGTCTTCATCCCAAAGATAAACATGGCCATCCCGGTGGCTTCAACGTAAGTGTTTCCATTCTTAACAATTATTGTCTATACTTGTTTGAGTGACAAATGATCCGAGTGTTCTCTTTGCAGAGCTGATACCTCGACTACATCACCTGACCCTTGGACCTTGGAGAAATAGTGGGCCGACGCTGATGTTGCGTCCTCGAAGGGTAAGTTCTAAACTCAGTCGGTAATTCTTTATATTTCTGAGTGTTTATTCATCTTCAAGTGGCTTGATTACTTGCAGCTCCGCGTGAAGTGATCGACCTTGATGCAAATGACAAGATTGACCCAACAAACCCTCCGGCCAACGCAGACGTCGTGATGCAGGAGCCGGCGCTTGCCGATACTCTGGTGCCCACACAAGAGGCCGGCTCGGGAGCCGAAGCGACACTCGGTACCGGGTCTTCATCTCACTCGTTGACTCCCTCTACGCCCAACATTTTTGCACTACACCATGTCCCGGAGGACCAAGTCGGAGCTAGGAAAGAGGCGCTAATGCAGCTGGCGATAATGAGCGACCGACTGAAGACGGCGTATGATGCGAGTGAAGCCCTGAAGAAGAATGTCCGAGTAAGTACCCTTTTAGTCGAAATTTCAATTTCCCGTCTTGTGAGGGTCTGAATCCGAGTTTAAGTACACCCGTTGGGTGTGTTTCAGTTCCAGTGGGGGCGCGCTGAGCACATCCACTGGGTGTAGTCCCCGAGACTACTGTCGACTGAAGGAGTCGGCATGAGTCTTAGAGTCCGAATGAATATCAAGCTCAATCCATCCGAATGAATACTATGTTCAATCCGACCAAATGAACACTGAGTTTAATCCATCCGAATGAATGTTTTGTGTTTTATTTTCCAATGGGGGCGTGCTGAGCGCATCCACTGGGTGTAGTCCCCGAGACTACCGTTGACTGAAGCAGTCGGCGGGAGTCTTAGAGACCGGGTCAATGTTCCGACCAATCTCCTTTTCTTTAAATCTGTTTTGCAGTCTGTTTGTGAGCTCGAAAGCCACTACAAAACTCAAGAGACTGAGGTGCTGACCTGCGCGTTAGCCTCGACGCTGAGAAGACCAAGAACGCCCGACTGGAAGAGGAGAAAAAGGCCATTGAAGGTAATATCTTCCTGCTCGTCTGTAATGGTAGTTGCTCCTCCTCCCATCCGACTGAATATGCTTCATTATATTTTCGTAGAGAAAATCGTGAACTTGTCAAGAGGCTAAGGAATTCTAGTTCTTTAGAAACTGTGAAGACTGCTCTTGAGAAGAAGGATACCGAACTTGCGGCCGCTCAGAAGGAAGCCAGTCAAAAGGCCAAGGAGGCCGAGGAAAAACTGAAGTCAGTTGGAAAGCTGGAGGAAGAGAAGAAAGCATTGGAAGCTGCCGTCCAGAAGTCCAACGAAGAACTTGTTGAATTGAAGAGGCTGGAAACCGAGTGGCAGACCAAACTCAACCACATTGCTTCCAAGAAAGCTGAGCTGGAGGAATACATCGAGGAATTCAGTGGCGAGGCCAATGAAAAGCTCAAATATAATTTTTCCGAGTGACTTTAATTGAACTTGGTTAAGTCGCGTGAAATTTGTATGTCCCTGACTTCTTTCTTCATTTGTCTGAATCCAGCATTTTGTGATGATGTGGTGGAGGAGACAGACAAAATCGAGGAGCTGGATCCCACCCAGGGTTTACTCATGGACTGTGCTGCCATGAGCTTGCTCCGCTTGGAAGAGCATGTTGAGCAAGTGGCCATGTATATCAGGGAGCTTAGCACCACCATCTTCGCGATCGATCGCGAATGCTTCCCCGACGAAAAGCCTTCGAAGGATCTAGAGTCTGTATTAACCCGAGTGAAAGACTGGAAGAAATCCACTGCCCAGGCCAGTGCTGACATAGCTCTCTCGTTGGTCTGTATCCACTACAAGAGGGTGGACGAGAAGAAGCTGAAGTCTCTCAAGGTCTCCAGCAGGAAGAACGCCAAGATTGATTACTTCATGGAGATGTTCATGGAGGCTCCCACTCGGATAGCGGACAGCATCGATCTGAACACCTTCGTGGAAGCAGTGCCTCTGCCCTAGTGATCATCCAGCTTAAACTCTTTTAATGATTTGCCTCGGAATGTCGAGTGGTTGCTGTAACCGTTCCCACTATTTGAACTTTTATCCATACTTTTCAATCCGAATGATGCAGTTCTCGTTTGATTTGGCTTTATTCGATCTTTTGGTTCCGGATGGTTATACTTAAGCGATGCGGAGTCGCGGCTAAGCCCCCGAGTGTGGGCGAGACCTACACTCGAAGTAATTTGTCTTTGGATGAACACTTATGGTCCTGTTCATCTTGACAAATGAGTGTGGAGGATGTCCCTACTCGGAGTAGTTATTAACTTAGGCGATGCAGAGTCGTGGTTAAGTCCCCGAGTGTGAGAGAGATCCTCACTCGGAGTAGTTTGTCCTTAGATGAAAAATGATGGTCCTGTTCATCTTGAAAACCGAGTGTGGAGGATGTCTACACTCGAAGAGGTTTTTAACTTAGGCAACATGGACCCACGGCTAAGCCCCCTGAGTGTGGGCAGTAGTAGAAAATAGGGCTTTGGTCTAGGCCTGAAAAGCCAATAATCCCGGTTCACTCACAAACCGGGACCCATGGCGGCATCGTTCCCGGTTCGTGAGGCCAGGGCACCGGCGGAGCCTCATGGGCCATTGGTCCCGGTTCGTCTGACCCCTTTGGTCCTGGTTGCAGACACGAACCGGGACCAATGGGCCTCACACCTGGCCCATAACCATTGGTCCCGGTCTGTGGCTGGAAGCGGGACAAAATGTGGTCCTTAATCCCGGTTCCAGTCACAAACCGGGACCAATGGTTCGCCTATATATACCCCCTGCTCGCAACCAGACCAGTGCACTGCTCTATTTTTTTGGCCGGCTGTGGGAGAGATTTGTGGTGCTCTAGCTCACCTCCTATGCACATGAGGTGTTCGATGAAATGCCCGAGCTGCACTTAATCTTTATCCTCTCGAAGCTCCTTGTCCAAGATCCATTTTCCTCAAGATTTGTCTACGTTTGGCGTTCCATCCAGTCCCGTCCCCGTCCTCACCGACGTCGATCGCCCACACCCATCTCGGCGCCGGCACCGCCGTGGTTAGCCTCTTCTTCTTATCTTCTTTCTAAAAGAAAATAGTTCTTACTTGTATGATTTAGATAGATACTTGTGTAATTCTCTTACTTTTATTATTGTTTGTGATTATATAGTGCGATGGTTTTGGTATCCGCCTCCGTCGTCCCTCGTCCCTGTCTATGAAAAAGATGTGGTATATATTATCTTTTATAACTATTTGTTTTACTTAGTGTTTATGACCATTATGCCGACCAACCTGATATAGATTTTTTAATCTAGGAGGTATGTGAACCGGAAATTCCAACCGACATAGAAATTCTTGTCGAGAAGTTAAATTTGGTTGAAAAAGAAAATAATTACTTGAAAGAAAAATTATAAAGAGTTGAAGAGTAGAAGATGAAGTTGTAGTTGCATGTTGCCGATGTTGTCGACGATCACAAGATCAAGATGGATGCAATGCGCTTGAAGATTAAAAAGATTAGAAAATATGCCATTCATACTGAGACTTGGTATCATTATGCCGTTGTATCAATTGATACCTTAGTTACGGTTATGATCGCATTTGTTGATGAATTTAATTTTTTTACATAGTTCCAATGTATGCTCTAATTAGATGCTCTAAAGAGCATTATGTTGTTCAATAATGAGAACTATGTATGAACGTTATGTATTTATTTTGATCACTACTGTACTTTCTGCCGAGGCAAACAAATAGAATGGTTTTATGCATTGTCCATGTACTATCTATGAGAATACGAAATGAAATCAGTAAATGCATGGAAAATATCAAATGAAGTTAGAAAGGGTTGAAAATTGATGATGTGTCTTTGAACGGTGCATTTTGAACACACAAAAAGCCTGGAGCGCAAATAAGTTCAAAACAATGAAATCCCTTTGTAACATACGAGTTTTCATCCGAAACCCTGACACTTCGAAAGAGATTGTCCATTTTGGACACGAAATGCATTCAGTTTTTGCTGTAACCCTCTCAAATTTTTAGCACATGCTATGTGAGTCAAATGATGACACCATGCCAAATGAAGTTCATTTGTAGTGCTTTTCAATTTCGGGGTCATTTAGCTCAAAAAATCAGTAAATGCATGAAAAATACCAAATGAAGTCAGAAAGGGTTAAAAATTGATGATGTGGCTTTGAATGGTGCATTTTCAACACACAAAAACTTTGGAGTACAAGTTCAAAACAATGAAATCCCTTTGTAACATATGAGTTTTTCTCCGAAACCTTGACTCTTCGAAAGAGATTGTCCATTTTGCACACGAAGTGCATCCAGTTTTTGCCGTAACCCTCTCAACTTTTTAGCACATGCTATGTGGGTGAAATTATGATACCATGGCAACTTTCAACCTTTTCAGAGTTCATTTGTAGTGCTTTTCATTTTCAGGGTCATTTAGCTCAAAAAATTAGTAAATGCATGGAAAATACCAAATGAAGTGAGAAAGGGTAGAAAATTGATGATGTGGCTTTGAATGGTTCATTTTGAACACACAAAAAGTCTGGAGTCCAAATAAGTTCAAAAAATGAAATCCTTTTGTAACAAATGAGTTTTCATCCGAAACCCTGACACTTCGAAAGAGATTGTCCATTTTGCACACGAAGTGCATCCAATTTTTGCCGTAACCCTCTCAACTTTCTAGCCCATGCTATGTGGGTGAAATGATGATACCATGCCAACTTTCAACCTTTTCAGAGTTCATTTGTAGTGCTTTTCAATTTCAGGGTCATTTAGTTCAAAAAATCAATAAATGCATTGAAAATACCAAATGAAGTTAGAAAGGGTTGAAAATTGATGATGTGGCTTTGAATGGTGCATTTTGAACACACAAAAATTCTGGAGTTCAAATAGGTTCACAACAATGAAATCCCTTAGTAACATATGAGTTCTCGTTCGAAACCCCGACACTTCGAAAGAGATTGTCCCTTTTGCACACGAAGTGCATCCAGTTTTTGCCGTTACTACCCTCTCAACTTTTTAGCACATGCTATGTTGGTGAAATGATGATACCATGCCAACTTTCAACCTTTTCAGAGTTCATTGGTAGTGCTTTTCAATTTCAGGGTCACTTAGCTCAAAAAAATCAGCAAATGCATGGAAAATACCAAATGAAGTGAGAAAGGGTTGAAAATTGATGATGTGGCTTTGAATGGTTCGTTTTGAACACACAAAAAATCTGGAGTCCAAATAAGTTCAAAAAATGAAATCCCTTTTGTAACATATGAGTTTTCGTCTGAAACCCTAACACTTCGAAAGTGATTGTCCATTTTGCACATGAAGTGCATCCAGTTTTTTCCATAACCCTCTCAACTTTTTAGCCCATGCTATGTGGGTGAAATGATGATAGCATGCCAATTTTTGACATTTTCAGAGTTCATTTGTAGTGCTTTTCAATTTCAGGGTCATTTAGCTCAAAACAAATCAGTAAATGCATGAAAAATACCAAATGAAGTCAGAAAGGGTTGAAAATTGATGATGTGGCTTTGAATGGTTCATTTTGAACAAACAAAATGTCTGGAGTCCAAATAAGTTCAGAAAAATATATTTTTATGATCAACTACAACAAAACTATAATATTCTTCAATAGAAAAAAGAATCAACTAAAAAGCTTTTATAAAACTCTAATAGCGAAAGGAAACAACTAAAAATAATCAATACAAAATAAAACTTATGCAATTAAAATTATATAAAATTTATGGTACTAATATTCTATAACTAAAAATAACATATGAAAACAAATTAAAATATAATATATGCGAAAAAAATAAAAAAAGACCCGGCTACTAGGCACCACGGCCTGCATACAACTAGAAACCCTAGAAATGGGCCAGGATGCAGGCCCGTAGTGCTAGCAGGCCCAACAGGGCGTCAGATAGGTATGTACTCCCTGCTTTAGAGAGGAGCTCGAGAGTGTAGTGGCGGTTCCCCTTATAAACCACTACGAGTCCCTCCCGACTAGCGAGGTGGGACTAAAGTTGCTGCTGCGGGACGAAGAGACCTATAATCCCTGTTCGTGGATCCAACCGGGACCAATGCCACCCTTTAGTCCCGGTTAGAGCCACCAACCAGGACCAAAGGTCCCTTTTTCTTGCCGTTTGGGCTGCTGAAAACTGACCTTTGGTCCCGGTTGGTGGCACCAACCGAGACTAAAGGGTGGCATTGGTCCCGGTTGCAGCCACCAACCGGGACCAATGCTCGGGCTATATAAGCCAACACTTAGAAATTTTCAGTTTCATCTCGCCCCCGCCCCCCGATGACGCCGACGACATCGACTTCGCCCCCGCCGTCATCATCGCCATTACCCGTCGTCAACCCTGCCATCGCCTGTCGTCGCCCCTTCCGTCTCCACTCCTCCCCCGACCCCCTCCCCGAGCCCGTCGTCGCCCCCTCGTCTCCAACCCCAACGTCGCCGTTGCCGCTCCTCGACCCCGCCACTCCCACGATGAGCCATTGCCGCTACTCCCCCCACCACCCCCTTGTCGTGCCCGTGGTTGCCCGAGCGCGGCGGCGCCATGGCCCACGACCACAATTTTGTGGTTAGCATGGCCATGGTCGCCGGTCACCATATTTGATGAATGAGATGTTTTTTTAGATGTATGATATATTTTTTTAGATGAACAATATGTTTTTTTAGATGTATGAGATGTTTTTGATGTATGAGATTTTTTTTAGATGAATGAGATGTTTTTTTAGATGTATCAGATGTTTTTTAGATGTATGAGATGTTTTTTTGGATGTATGAGATGTTTTTTAGATGAATAGATAGATGGACGAAATGTAATAAATCAATGTGATAGATAGATGTTTTGTGGATATTAGATGAGATGGAAGAGAAATTTATTTAGGTTTTTTTGATAAGCGGTCCGGATGTCGGACATTTATGAGAGAGGCGGTCCGGACATCAGACATGAGGGGGGACGTCAGACATTACATGAGCGGTGAGCATCGTTGTCGTCTACCCCCTCCCCGTTAACTTTGACATGAGGGGGCATCGGAAATGACGTGAGGGGGGACGTCGGACATGAGGGGTGAGCGTCGTTGTCGTCTACCCCCTCCCCGATAACTTGTTCATTTAGAAAACTCCGGTAGCATAGATTTATCAAGAATGCCCCTATTATGGATGTGCACAAGTTGATCCAATTTTTTTTATCTCATCTATATATATATATTCTTCTATATGTCACGTTGTCTAGTGTCAAAGTATTGAAGAAATCCATGGCTTCATCATTAGCCGGAAGTAACAGGCGTATGTTGCTATGAAGCTCTTCAAAGTTGTTCTGGAACGGAGTTCCGGATAGAATAATTCACTTTTTGGGATGAATTTCAGCAAAGGCCTTCCAAATAGCAATATTCGGAAGGCTCTTGCTGAACTTCATACCAAAAAGCTAATTATCATATCCGGGACTCCGTTCCAAAACAATTTTGGAGAGCTTCGTAGCATCATGCGCCTGTTACTTCCGGCTAATGATGAAGCCATGGTTTTCTTAAATCCTTTGACACTAGACAACGTGACATATAGAAGGGTAGATGAGATCAGGAAAAATGTGGACCATTTTCTGCACATCCAGAATCGCGCCATTGTGTTAAATCCCTTAAAGGTTAAGAGAATCCCTTGTTTGACATTCATGAGATAGGCGATCCGGACATCGGACAGTCATGTGATAGGTAGTTTTTTTGTTCATAGAAGACTCCGGTAACTCTTCAACATGAGGGAGGACATCGATCAACCCCCTCTCTCCCGACCAAACCCTAGAAGCGTCGAGGCCACCCCTAACCCTAGAAGAGTTGTCAAGGCCACCCCAAACCGTAAAAGCGTCGAGGCCAGTAATATGATTCCTTGTTGTGATTAGCTAGCTAGGTCTATGTTTGCCACTAATATATCCATCTCTCGTATTTGTATATTAATTGCCATGTTTTAATATTTGCATAAACTATGGATCAAAGAGACTTGGAACAAGAATAGTTTTTGGGGGACATAATCCAAGGCGGTCCTGATGTTGTCTTGTCATTTCTCAATGACACCGATGATCTTGAAGGAGAGGATTACTGCTCCGGTGATTGAACAATGGAGGACTAAGGACATAATCATGATTGCTTCGGTCACCGAATGCCGGAGGAAGAAGGAGACCATGGTGATGGCTCCGATGACCGAACGGAGGAGAGAGTTTTTTGCAAAGTCCGGCGAGGTATATATTAATTAAGCCTGTGCTAACTAGCTAATTGATGCATTAATTAATTGTTTTGGTATGTGCATATATTTATAGCCCTCCGGATCGAGCCAAACTTCGGCAACGAGACGAGGCCCGAAGACAAGGTTGGGCAAGGAAGAAAGGTTCACGATCACATCACTCGCGGACGATGGCCTACCGATTGAACCAAAGCGGACAAAGGATGCATTTGCTGCTCAGTGCGGAGCTATTGTTAGGGACAGCATCCCGATCAAAATCAACCAATGGAATAAGCCTAAGGACAACAACCCTGAAATTTCTTATGTCACCGATAGACAGAAAGATGATCTTTGGATCTCGCTGAAGGCAAATTTCACCGTACTACCAGAGGAGGATCCGAATAACCCAGTTATAGAGCCACTGGTCAAGGCGTGTGCTCTTAAGAAGATGGCAGATCTATTCAGGAGGTGGAAGAATGAGTTGAAATCAAAGTTTGTCGACAAAGGGAAGAATCTAGAATTCAGCGGCCGATTTGAGAAGATAAGAGATTACTGGCCCGAATTTGTGGCCTACAAGACATCGGACAAGAGTACGAAAATGTCTAAGCCAAACAAGAACAATGGTGCAAAGAAGCAGTATCACCATCACACGGGGTCAGGTGGCTACCTCAAAGCCCGGCCGTTGTGGGACAAAGATGAGAATGACCTGATTGCTAAAGGGGTCGAACCATAGACATTGAACTGGCCAGACCGTTCAAGGACTTGGTTCTTTGGGGTTGAGGGAACTTTGGACCCTGAAACAGGGAAGTGTTGTTGGACGAACGAGCAACTTGCAATACCCGTCAAGAGGCTTCAGAAGTATATCACCGCAGCACAGGAAGGGAAGTTCATTCCCGACAGAGAGAAGGACGAGCTAATTGAGGCCGTCAGGAATCCTGAGCACGCTGGACGAACACGAGGCACACCAGGCTCCGTTCCGTGGAAGGTTGGGTTTCCTGACGCAGGCGGTTATAGAAGCCGGGAGAGAATGAGGAAAGCGGAGCTGAGCGACATGCAGAAGCTTAATGCAAGACTAGAAAAGCTAGAGGAACGTGAGAGCCAACGAGCTGCTGGCCAACCATCTCAACGGCACGAAGCTACCCCAGAAGCTACCCCGCCATCTTAGGGAAGAAGCAGCGTGGCTTCCACGGAGCTCGTTCAGCCTGACTTCATGGCTCCTAGCTACCCCGTGGATACTATCACGGAGGTTGAACACTGTGAGATTTGGACGAAGTTCCAGAACCTCACTTTCAAGGTGGTTGTTGGCTCTGTTGCACCTCCTCAACCCAACGGAACTTTTCACTGCCTTCCGATTCCACATGGCTATGCTGTTGTGATGGTGGATGAAGTAATGGAGGGATTTGATGACCTGGAGCTTGACCACCATACAGGTTATGGGGAGAATAAGTTGGTTCATGCTCTGAGGTGTACACGTCTATGGAGAAATGAGTACATCAAGCTTCCAAACTAGACGCTCCTGCCTCCTCCTGCTCCTCCGGTGCGTCAGGGCACTCTTCCTCCTCCACCTCCTCCGACGTGTGATCAGGGCACTCCGCCTCCTTCTACAGCTCATCCGGTGCGTGATCAGGGCACTCCACCTCCTTCTCTGGCTCCTCCGGCACGTGATCAGGGCACTCCACCTCCTTCTCCGGCTCATCTGGCGCGTGAGTTGACTCCTCCTCCTCCTTTGCCTACTCCGGCGCGTCAGAGCAATCTGCCTCCTCCTTCGCCTCGTCAACAACGATGGAAGACAGACGCCGCTGCTCCGGCTCCTCCGGCGCATTGGAGCACTCCGCCTCCTTCTCCGCCTCATAAGCAACGATGGAAGAGAGACGCCGTCGCTCCGGCGGCTAGTCGTACAAGAAACGGCGGGAGGCAATTCAGATACGGTCCATCTCTCAAGGCTCTAGAAAATTTAACATATGAGAGGACCGAGAAGGAAAACAAGGACATATGTCGTGCCCAAGTGTGGGACCATTTTGCAAAGAAAACTCCACCTGCGAAGGCGAAGCCAGATCCGGTGAAAGTGAAGCACACTATCGATGCCCTAAAGCGACCATCACCGCCTCCGCTGGATTCCAACTATGTGTGCTATCTTAAAAATACATATCAAGATGCGCGGCGGTTGGGACGTACTTCAAGTTATGCAAGGTTAGCAAAATGAAGAAGTCAGAAAAAAAATTCCCAAGCTCGGCGAAGAGGCAAACCAATCGTGCCCCCCGCTCAAGGTGTCTAGTGATATTGTCACTGATCATCTGGGGATGGTGCCCGGTACCAATCCTGCTGATTACATCAGCGATGATGTGCTGTTTGAGACATTGGAGCTGGACGAATTCAGATACCGGTACGGGCAGCCTCTCGTCAAACCTGATCCTCCTCCTCTAATAACGATGATGCGATGATTCCATGATTGGTACCTGAAAACCTGCAGCGGATCTGGTAAGGATACTGTGACGATGAGAATTAAAGAGGAGCACGGCCTCGTTGGAGTGGAGCAGTTGTCTGTTGAATTTGAAGAGTTATTCCAGTTATACAATCAAAAGGCCATCGACAAAACAATCGTGACTTCCTACTGTCTGTAAGTAGTAGTTTCGTAATTAAGTCTCTATATATAGCTCAGCTCTTTCATTGCATGTATATATAATTATCCTCACTATATTATGCAGATTGAAGATCGTCGAATGCAGAAAAGGACAAATCTATGACATTGGGTTCATTAACCCAAATATCATACAACCATTAAACACAATGCCACACAAACCGAGGACAACTTTCTACAATCGTTGCTTGCAAATAAAAACAAAGAGACAATACTCTTTCCTTACAACTTCAAGTGATTGTTCCTGTCTTGTGCATATTCGGTTTCCCTTATTACTCGAGGTTATATTAATGTAATTGATGAGTTATGCATGCGTGCGTAGCTTCCACTTTATTATGCTAGAGATTAAGGTTGAGCGTGGAGTAGTAACCGTCTTAGACTCGAAACGAAAAGATCCCCAGCAATATGCGGACATGACAAAAATGCTCCAGAAGTAAGTTCAGTCTATCATTATCGCATCATATCGGCAAATTTGTTCATTTCCAGATATCAAGTAATTATTTTCTTTGTCTGGCAGGGTTTGGAAAGAGTTCACCGCAAATGTTCCTGCACTGCCAAGGGAGCTGCGATTTACACACCCGAAAGTAAGTACTACTAGCTAGCTAGTTACGCGCATCTCTCATTGATTCTAGTTTCATCAATACCATATATCATGCTTAATTATCAGTTTGATTGAACTCTATTTCTCGTAAAGTGCTTGTGGCAGGAAGCCGGGAATGATTTTTGTGGATGCTACGTTTACGAGTTCATCAACAATGCAACGACCCCTAAGCGGGGCTACTCTCAAAAACAATATGAAGTGCGTAAGCAATAATATTCACAATTTTATTTTATTACAATGATTTGTGTTAAGTTTCATTCATATAGATGTATTGTCCCCCTTCTTCAAATTAGATGTGGCAGATGCGGGATGAACTCCTACCACATGATCGCATACGAGCAATTCAAGAGGAATTAGCGGGATTCTTTCTTGACCGCGTCATAAATAAAGCCGGATAATACCATGTGAAATTTGAAATTAGATGTTAGGGATTGTAAGAGATCTTATATTGTACATATGTAGCTAGTAGCGTCGGATAGATATACGAAAACTTGTTGTTCGACCAATCTCTCGGAGAAAGAGAGGTCGATTACTTCTCTCTGTATATGTTCATGACGATCTTGTGTACTTAATGGTTCCTTCATTTGCTTACTAGCTAGCGTGTCGAGTTCTCTCTATAGTAGCTAGCGTCGACCAAGCACGGAGAAAGAGAGGACACTTCTCTCTATTATTAGCTAGATAACACAATATGAAACCCCCAAATTAACCCTATAAAACCCCCGTAAAACCCACCCCTCCCCCCTTTCAAAAAAAACCAGCTCCTGCCAGATGCTGACACATGGATGCCTTTTGGTCCCTGTTGGTGTTGCCAACCGGGACTAAAGGTCCTGCTGCCTGGGCTCCCCGCAGCGGCCACATGGAGACCCTTGTGTCCCGGTTTGTAAGCGAACCGGGACTAAAGGTTTAGGGCTTTAGTCCTGACCCTTTAGTCCCAGTTCCAGAACTGGGGCTAATGGGCCTCTAGAACTGGGACAAATGGTCTGTTTTCTACTAGTGGGGCGAGACCTTCACTCAGAGTAGTTTGTCCTTATATGAACAATTATGGTCCTATTCATCTTGACAACCGAGTGTGGAGGATGTCCTTACTCGGAGTAGTTGTTAACTTAGGCAATGCGGAGTCGCGGCTAAGTCCCCGAGTGTGGGCAAGACCCTCACTCGGCGTAGTTTATCCTTAGATGAACAATGATGGTCCTGTTCATCTTGACAACTAAGGGTGGAGAATTCCACACTCAGAGTGATTTTTAACTTAGGCGACGCAGAGTCGCGGCTAAGCCCCCGAGTGTGGGCGAGACCCTCACTCGGAGTAGTTTGTACTTAGGCAAAAGCAGGTTTGCGGCTAAGTGTTTTTCATACCCACTGGAGTAGCAGTCAACTTTCAAGAAGATATAATGAAATAAAACTTTATTCATCGAGATCACTAGGATTCATTACTGGAATGATAGGCTAAAATAGTTATGTTCTAGGTGTAGAACTTGCGAAGCAGGTCCGCATTCCAAGTTCGGGGCTCTTCTACTCCATCTTTGATGTTGTAAAGCTGATAAGCTTTGTTATGCAAGACTTTGGAGATTGCATATGGCCCCTACCATGGAGGCATGAGTTTGTGGGGTCTCTGCTGATCCAGTCGGAGAACAAGATCCCCTTCTAGAAAGGATCGGACCTGGACGTGTCTGTCATGATAGTGCCTCAAATCTTGCTGATAGAGCGTCGATATGATGAGGGCCAGCTTTCTCTCTTCCTCCAGAAGGTCGAGGTCGTCTTGCCGAGCGGTTTCGGCTTCAGCTTCATCATATAGTTCCACTCGAGGGGAATTGTGCTGAAGATCACTACATAGCATTGCTCTGACCCGTACACCATGAAGAAAGGTGTGCTCTTCGTAGAGCGGTTTGGAGTTTTCCGAATGCCCCATAAGACAGAAGGCAATTATTCAACCCAAGCTCCATAAGTGTATTTTAAGTCTCTCATCAATCGAGGCTTCAGACCTTGCAGAATCATTCTGTTGGTGCGCTCGGCCTGGCCGTTCAACTGTGGCTGAGCCACTGAGGCGTAATTAACCTGAATGCCTTGAGAGAAACAGAATTCCCTAATTCGCCCGCGTCAAAGTTCTTCCCATTATCTATGATGATATCATGAGGCACGCCGAACCTAAAGATGATTTGTCGAATGAAACTGACGGGTGTGCCTGCATCTAAGGTCTTGATGGGATTTTCTTTAACCCACTTGGTGAACTTGTCAACCGCAACGAGCAGATGTGTGAATCCACTCGACCCAGTCCGTAAGGGGCCGACCATATCTAGGCCCCATGCTGCAAACGGCCAAGTGATCGGAATCGTCTTGAGCGCGAACGCTGGCTTGTGAGACTTGTTCTTGTAAAACTGACATCCAACACATAGGTCTACTAGGTCCTTTGCTACTTCATTGGCTCAGGGTGAAAAACCCCGCTCGGAAAGCTTTAGCAACCAAAGTTCGAGAGGACGCATGATGGCCGCAGGTTCCTGAGTGGACTTCATTTAAGATTTGCAGCCCCTCCTCTGGAGAAATGCATTTCTGGATGAATCCTCTGGTGGTTTTCTTGTACAACTGGTCTCCCATAACTTCGAATGACTTGGATTGGCGGACGATCCGATGGGCTTCTTCTTCGTCTTCAGGGAGTTCTTTTCTTAGCAAGTATGCCAAGTAGGGCTGAGTCCACTCGGGAGTGATTACCAGCATTTCATGGACCAGATCCACTATGGCTGGAACTTCGACCTCAGTCGGATCAAAAGGACCGACTCCTTGCGGGGGCTCCTCTATGAAAGGATCTTTTGCGATAGTCGGAGCACACAAATGTTCAAGAAATATGTCAGTCGGAATGTTCGTCGAGTGGATCCGATCTTAGCCAGATCGTTTGCCGCTTGATTCTTTGCACGAGGGATGTGGTGTAGTTCTAGGCCTTTGAAATTCTTCTCCAGCTTCCAGACCACGTTGCAGTATTCGGTCATTGCTGGACTCCGAATGTCCCGCTCCTTCATCACTTGATTGACAATGAGGTCTGAATCGCCGTAGACCATCAGCCAATGAATGCCGAGTGAGATGGCCATACGGAGCCCGTAGAGGAGGGCTTCATGTTCGGCCTCATTGTTTGATGAGTGAAAATGGATTTGGAGAACATAGTTCAGTCGGTCTCCTTTGGGAGAGACAAGAATCACGCCCGCCCCCGAGCAATTGAGCATCTTGGAACCATCGAAGAACATGTTCCAGTTTCTGGGAACACTCGGAATTGGTTGCTCCTGCTCAATCCACTCGGCCATAAAATGAACCAACGCTTGGGACTTGATTGCTTTCTTTGCTTCGAATTTGATTTCTAGCGTGAAGGAGCTCGATTGCCCACTTCGCCACCCGGCCAGCGGCTCCCTGTTGTGCAAGATCTCCGATAGGGGAGCTCTGCTGATGACCGTGACCGAGTGATCATGGATGTAATGAATTACCTTCTTGGCAGTCAGGTAAATACCATAAACCAGCTTCTGGTAGTGCAGGTACCTTTGCTTGGAAGGATATAGCACTTCGGAAATGTAATATACGGGTCTTTGGACTTTGAATGCTATTCCTGGCTCTTCTCGCTCCACTATATGGACTGTGCTCACTGATGACCCACAAGTATAGGGGATCTATCGTAGTCCTTTCGATAAGTAAGAGCGTTGAACCCAACGAGGAGCAGAAGGAAATGACAAGCGGTTTCCAGTAAGGTGTTCTCTGCAAGCACTGAAATTATCGGTAACAAATAGTTTTGTGATAACATAATTCGTAACGGGTAGCAAGTAACAAGTGTAGCAAAGGTGCAGCAAGGTAGCCCAATCCTTTTTGTAGCAAAGGATAGGTTGGAACGAACTATTATATAAACCAAAGCGCTCCCAAGTACACATGGGAATTTTTGTCAAGCTAGTTTTCATCATGCTTATTTGATTTGCGTTCGTTACTTTGATAATTTGATATGTGGGTGGACCGGTGCTTCGGTGCTGTCCTTACTTGGACAAACCTCCCACTTATGATTAACCCCTTTCTCAAGCATCCACAACTACAAACGAAGAATTAAGGTAAATCTAACCATAGCATGAAACATGTAGATCCAAATCAGCCCTTTACGAAGCAACTCATAAACTAGGGTTTAAGCTTCTGTCACTCTAGCAACCCATCATCTACTTATTACTTCCCAATGCCTTCCTCTAGGCCCAAACAATGGTGAAGTGTCATGTATTCGACGTTCACATAACACCACTAGAGGAGATACAACATACATCTCATCAAAATATCGAACGAATACCAAATTCACATGATTACTTATAACAAGACTTATCCCATGTCCTCAGGAACAAACGTAACTACTCACAAAGCATGTTCATGTTCAAGATCAGAAGAGTATTAATTATCATAAAGGATTTGAACATATGATCTTCCACCAAGTATACCAACTAGCATCAACTACAAGGAGTAATCAACACTACTAGCAACCCACAGGTACCAATCTGAGGTGTTGAGACAAAGATTGGATACAAGAGATGAACTAAGGTTTGGAGAGGAGATGGTGCTGGTGAAGATGTTGGTGGAGATTGACCCCTCTTGAGGAGAGGATCATTGACGACGACGATGGCTTCAATTTCCCCCTCCGAGAGGGAAGTTTCCCCGACAGAACAGGCCTGCCGGAGCTCTAGATTGGTTCTGTCCAAGTTCCGCCTCGAGACGGCGGTGCTTCGTCCCGAAAGCTCTCCTCTTATTTTTCTAGGTCAAAACCCTCCATATAGCAGAAGATGGGCATCGGAGGCCTGCCAGGGGGCCCACAAGCTTGCTAGGCACGACCAAGGGATGGCCGTGCCTGGCAGGCTTGTAGCCTCCTGGTGGCCCCCCTCGGGTATCTGTTTTACCCAATATTTTTAATATATTCTAAAATAATTCTCCGTAAATTTTCAGGATTTTTGGCGTTGTGTAGAATAGGTATCTCAGTTTTTCTCCTTTTCCACTCCAGAATTTCAGCTGCCGGCATTCTCCCTCTTCATGTAAACCTTGTAAAATAAGAGATAAAAGGCATAAGTATTGTACCATAACGTGTAATACTAGCCTATAATGCAATAAATATCAATATAAAAGCATGATGCAAAATGGACGTATCAACTCCCCCAAGCTTAGACTTCGCTTGCCCTCAAGCGAAAGCCGAGATCGATAAATATCTACACATATTTAAAGATAGAGGTGTCGATAAAATAAAATACGGACATGAGGGCATCATGATCATCATTAGAACAACAATACTTATTGTAATAAGATTTCTTATGCTAAAGTAGCAATTCAATCACAAGATAAAGTATGAACCAAGAAATCTATTGACAAACAACAAACTATGATCTTAGTCATTGAATAAATTGGACAATTTATCATAACATCGGAAAGAGTCAATATAAGAGCTTGTAAAGCAAATCCACATACTCAATCATGTTTTAGTCTTTCACAATTGCTAACACTCACGCGGTACCCACGAGTTCAAAGCTTCAATCAAACACAGAGAAAGATGGCGGCTTATAGTTTGCCTCCCACCTATTCACCTGAAGAGTGATGTTAACAATAATAACTCATGATCACCCACATCCAAGTGGATATATGCGTCTAGATCATTCCCCAACACATAATGTTTGCCGAGAGAGAGGCGAAATATAGGAACTGGTGAGGATCACCATGACCCTTTGCATAAAGGTAAGTACTTAAAAGTAAAAGTAATAGATAGGCCCTTCGCAGAGGGAAGCATAGGTTGTCATGCGCTTTTTGTTTTGGCACGCATAAACCCTCAATGCAAAGGAACGCTATGTTGTATTGCCCTTTGTGATAGCAACCTTTATTATGCAGTCTGTCGCTTTTATTTCTTCACTATCACAAGTTCGTACAACACTTATTTCCCTTACAATAAAAGATCACACATATTTATAAGCAATTTTTGCCTTTTTGCACCGATGACAACTTATTGGAAGGATCTTATTCAATCCATAGGTAGGTATGGTGGACTCTCATGACAAAACTGGGTTGAGGTGTTTGGATGCACAACTAGTATCTCTACATGGTGCGGAAGTTTTGGCTAATATGAGGTGGAAGCAAGCACTACATGTTGGAGGATCTACAACCATATAACTTCTATTCAGAGGCAAGCAAACATAACCCATTATGTTGTCTTCCTTGTCCAACATCAACTTCTTTCCATGTAATATTTTAATGAGTAGTCACAATCATAAAAGATGTCAAAGATAATATATTTATATGTGAATCTATCTTCCTTTATCACTTCCTTTCCAATTGCATCAATGACCAATTACTATGTTTGTTAACTCCCAAAAAATTTCAATTGACATACTTTTTATATGTGAAGTCATCACTCCCCATAAGATCATTATGTATACTCTTTGCTTTTATTCTATTCTTCTTTTATTTATTACCCTCATGAGCATAGTAATTTAGCAAAGCCCTTCTCAGCAAAACTAATTTTTATTATATAACTCTAGGACTTGCTTACATAAGGGGAGCAAAAAGCAAAAACTCAAAGCTAGATCATACAAACACTTTATTCTACTAGATCAAAGAAAAATAAAAAAGATCGAACTAGAAAAAGGAAAAAGGTGTGATGGTGATACCATACTGGGGCACCTCCCCCAAGCTTGGCACAAGCCAAGGGGAGTGCCCATACCCATGTGCTTAGGTATCCTTCTTCGGGGGTGATGCTGGTGGAGTGGTTGATGAGGTTGGAAGCTTGTCCAATTTCCTCCTAAGCATGAAATTTTGTTCCCTCAAGCCATCTACTTCCTGCTCGAGCTTCAATATCCTTTGACACAAATCTTCCTTACTCTCTTGCGGAAAACGAGAAGGAATAAATAGAACTTTGGATTTTCTTCTCGCGTTTGGGACTCTTGATGTTCTGAACTCCACGTGCATGTCTCCCAGTTGAGGCATAGGAGTCTCCTCTTCATCTAAGCTTTCTTGTCTGTACTTGTATTCTTGTTCCTCCTTCGAGAATAATCCATAAGGATCTAGGTCCCCATATCTTGCGATTGGTAATATAATGCGCTACGTAGCTCTCCCCATCAGACTCTTGGGACGACATCTTGCTCTAAATCCGTTGCAGAAACAGCTCAAAACAAAAATAGGAGGTATTGTTGTGATACGAAAGTGCAAACCTTTGGGAGATTATATAATGAATTTTTGCCGACCCAGTATTCCACAAGAAAACAGAGTCCGGAGGGCGCACGGGGTGGTGACAAGCCCCCTAGGCACGGCCAGGGGGTGGCTGCGCCTAGCAGGCTTGTCGCCTCCTCATGAGTCTTTTGGACTACTTTTAATTTTCCTAATTTTTTTAATATTCCAAAACTTAGTAAAATTTCTATTGGGTAAGTTTTGGAGTCGGTTTACTTATCGTACCACATACATATTCCTTTTCCGAGTCTAAAACGTATCGGTAGGTCTTCCTAATATGCTCTTCCGGAGTTATGGTATTAATAATATTGGTTTCAGTATTTATGGGAGTACCTAAGATATAATGTTTGATTCTTTGCCCGTTTACCACCTTCAAATTTGTGTCGTCGGCGTTGTTGATCTTGATGGCACTGGAACGATATACTTCCTCAACAATGTAAGGCCCGTCCCATTTGGAGAGAAGTTTTCCTGCAAAACATCTGAAACGAGAATTGTATAACAAGACATGATCACCTACATTGAATTCACGCTTTTGTATCCTTTTATCATGCCATCTCTTAACTTTCTCTTTAAACAACTTGGCATTCTCATAGGCCAGGGTTCTCCATTCATCAAGTGAGCTAATGTCAAATAACGTCTTCTCACCAGCAAGTTTGAAATCATAGTTGAGCTCTTTGATTGCCCAAAAAGCTTTATGCTTTAGCTCTAGAGGTAAGTGACATGCTTTACCATAAACCATTTTATACAGAGACATACCCATAGGATTCTTGTAAGAAGTTCTATAAGCCCATAATGCATCATCAAGTTTCTTAGACCAATTCTACCTGGATCTATTAACCGTCTTTTGCAAGATCAAATTAATTTCCCTTTTACTTAATTTTACTTGACCACTAGACTGAGGATGATAAGGAGATGCAATTATATGGTTAACATCATACTTAGCAAGCAATTTACGGAAAGCACCATGAATCAAATGTGAACCACCATCAGTCATTAAATATCTGGGGACTCCAAATCTAGGGAAAATAACTTCTTTAAGCATCTTAATAGAGGTTTTGTGATCAGCACTACTAGTTGGAATAGCTTCTACCCACTTTGTAACACAATCAACAACAACTAAGATATGAGTATACCCGTTAGATGTTGGAAAAGATTCCATATAATGAAAACCCCAAACATCAAATGGTTCAATAACAAGAGAGTAATTCATAGGCATTTCCTGACGTCTACTAATATTACCAATTCTCTAAAATTCATCACATGACAAGACAAACTTACAAGCATCCTTGAAGAGAGTAGGCCAATAAAAACCATATTGTAATACCTTATGTGCAGTTCTATCTCGAACATGGTGTCCTCCGTAAGCCTCAGAATGACACTTCCGTAGGATCTGTTCCTGTTCATGCTTAGGTACACAATGTCTAATAACACCATCTACTCCTTCCTTATAATGTTGTGGGTCATCCCAAAAGTAATGTCTTGAATCATAGAAGAACCTTTTCTTTTGCTGGTATGTGAAACTAGGCGGTATAAACTTAGCGACAATATAATTAGCGTAATCCGCATACTAAGGAGCATTACAAGAAGCATTTATGACAGATAATTGTTCATCAGGAAAGCTATCATCAATAGGTAGTGGGTCATCAAGAAATTTCTCTAACCTAAATAAGTTATCTGCTACGGGGTTATCAGCACCATTTCTATCACAAATATGCCAATCAAATTCTTGTAGCAGAAGAACCCACCTAATAAGTCTAGCTTTAGCATCTTTCTTTTCCATAAGTTATTTAATAGCATCATGATCGGTGTGAATAGTTACTTTAGAATCAACAATATAGGGTCTAAACTTATCATAAGCGAACACAATTGCTAAAAATTCTTTTTGAGTGGTAGCATAGTTTCTTTGAGCACTGTGTAGAGTTTTGCTAGCATAATGAATAACATTTAATTTCTTATCAACTCTTGGTCCTAGAACAGCACCAATGGCATAATCACTAGCGTCACACATAATTTCAAAGGGTAGATTCCAATCAGGTGGTTGGACAACAGGTCCAGATATCAATGCATTCTTACGAATTTCAAAAGCTTCTACACAATCATCATCAAAAACGAATGGAACATCTTTTTGCAAGTTGTGAGCGGCCTATAAATCTTAGAGAAGTCTTTAATAAATCTCCTATAGAAACCAGAATGACCAAGGAAACTTCTTATACCTCTGATATCCATAGGACACGGCATTTTTTCAATAGCATCAACTTTAGCCTTGTCAACTTCAATACCTCTTTCAGAAATTTGATGTCCCAAGACAATGCCTTCATTCACCATAAAGTGACACTTCTCCCAATTCAAGAAAAGATTAGTTTCTTCACATCTCTGCAAAACTCTATCAAGGTTTCGCAAACAATCATCAAAAGAAGTTCCGTAAATGGAAAAATCATCCAGGAAAACCTCAACAATCCTTTCAAAAAAATCAGAGAATATAGCAGTCATACATCTTTAAAAGGTAGCAAGTGCATTGCATAAACCAAAAGGCATACGTCTATAAGCAAAGGTACCAAAAGGGCAGGTAAAGGTGGTCTTCTCTTGGTCCTCTTTTGACACAAGTAATTGAGAGAAACCAGAATAACCATCTAGAAAGCAGAAATGTGTGTGTTTGGATAATCTTTCTAGCATTTGATCAATAAAAGGTAGAGGGTAATGATCTTTCCTAGTAGCTTTATTTAATTTCCCAAAATGAATTACCATTCTATATCATGTAACAATTCTTTGCGGGATCAACTCATTTTTATCATTAGGAACTACAGTGATACCTCCTTTCTTGGGAACACAATGCACGGGACTAACCCATCTACTATCAGCAAAAGGATAAATAATACCTGCCTCCAAAATCTTAAATATTTCATTTCTTACCACTTCCTTCATTTTAGGATTTAACCATCGTTGGTGATCAACAACTGGTTTATCATCGGGCTCCATTTTAATTTTATGCTGACATAGAGTGGGACTAATGCCCTTAAGATCAGCAAGAGTATATCCAATAGCAGCACGGTGCTTCCTCAGAGTTTTCAATAGTCTCCGTTCTTCATGCTCTGAAAGGTTAGCACTAATAATAACAAGATATATCTTCTTTTTATCAACATAAGCATATTTCACGGTATTCGGTAATTTTTTAAGCTCAAAAACGGGATCACCCTTGGGTGGAGGAGGATCCCCAAGTATTTCAATAGGCAAGTTGTGTTTCAGAATAGGATGTTGATCAAATAAAATCTTATCTATTCCATTCCTTTCATTCATATGCATATCATTTTCATGGTCTAGCAAATATTGTTCTAAAGGATCAGTACGAGGCACGGCAATAGAAGAAAGACCAATAATTTCATCCTTACTAGACAATTCTTTATCATGGGGTTGTCTACGAAATTTATAGAAATTAAACTCATGAGACGTATCCCCAAAACTTACAGTAATAGTTTCCTTCTCGCAATCTATCCTGGCATTAACAGTATTCAAGAAGGGTCTACCAAATATAATGGGGAAAAATCATCTTGTGGGGAACCAAGAACAAGAAAATCAGTATGATATTTTTTTCCCACACAAGACTTCAACGTCTCTAATAATCCCATCTGGTGACATAGTATCTCTATTAGCAAGATTAATTGTAAAATCAATTTCCTCTAACTCAACGGGTGCAATATCATTCATAATCTCTTTATATAAGGAATGGGGAATTGCACTCACACTAGCACCCATATCACATAAGCCATGATAACAATGATCTCCAATTTTAACAGAAACAACACGCGTGCCAATGGGTCTATGTTTACCTTTAGCATCAGGTTTAGCAATTCTAGCAGCTTCATCACAAAATTGAATAACATGCCCATCAATATTATCAACCAAGAGATCTTTAACCATAGCAATACTAGGCTCAACTTTAATTTGCTCACGGCGTGTAGGTGTTCTAGCACAGCTCTTGCAAACCATAGTTGAAGCTTTAGCATGATCCTTTATTCTACCAGGAAAAGGTGGTTTCTCAATATAAGCGGCAGGAATAACAGGATCAACATTATAAGTAATAGTTTTCTCTTCAACTTTAATAGGTTCAACTACTTTCAATTCAATGGGAGGATGCTATTTAAACCACTTCTCCTTAGGGAGATCGACATGAGCATCAAAAGATTCAAAAAAGGAAGCTAGTATCTCAGAGTCAAGTCCATATTTTTTTAGTGCTAAATTCATGAAAAGCATCGGTGTATACGAAGGGTTTAACACAATCAAACTTAAGGTTCATACCTGACTCCTTATCTTCGTCGAGTTCCCAATCTTCAGAGTTGCGTTTAATTCTTTCCAATAAATCCCATTTGAAGTCAATATCCTTCTTCATATAGGAACCAGCACAAGAAGTATCGAGAATGGATTGATCATTACGAGAAAGTCGAGCATAAAAATTCTGAATAATAATTTCTCTTGAGAGCTCAAGATTGGGGCATGAATATAACATTAACTTAAGCCTCCCCCAATCTTGAGCGATTCTTTATCCTTCACAAGGCCAAAAATTATAAATATAATTCCGATCACAATGAACTAGATGCATAGGATAGAACTTATGATGAAATTCCATCTTCAATCGGTTGTAGCTCCATCATCCAATATCATCACATAGCCTATACCATGTCAATGCCTTCTCCTTCAAAGATAAAAGAAAGACTTTTTTATTGACGTGATCCTCAGGCAGACCTGCAGGCTTAAATATCCACAAACTTCATCTGCATAGATTAGATGCAAAGCAAGATGTAGCGTTCCATCTCCTGCATAAGGATTAGCCAGCAGTTTCTCTATCATACCCGAAGGAATTTCATAATAAATATTTTCAGTAGGTTCAGTAGGTTGATAGACAACTCTTTGTATTTTCGGTCAAGGTGAAGATACCCCGAACAAGCCCCTCAAAGGATTACTTTCCATAGTAACAAGTGACAGGAAATTTTAGCACACTATATAATTTTTTCCTTACCAGATTCCACTTACCAAAGGTGCTTCACTCCCCGGAAATGGCGCCGGGAAAGAGTCTTGATGACCCACAAGTATAGGGGATCTATCGTAGTCCTTTCGATAAGTAAGAGTGTCGAACCCAACAACGAGCAGAAGGAAATGACAAGCGGTCTCCAGTAAGGTATTCTCTGCAAGCACTGAAATTATCGGTAACAAATAGTTTTGTGATAAGATAATTCGTAACGGGTAGCAAGTAACAAGTATAGAAAAGGTGCAGCAAGGTAGCCCTATCCTTTTTGTAGAAAAGGACAGGCTGGAATGAACTCTTATATAAAGCAAAGCGCTTCCGAGGACACATGGGAAGTTGTGTCAAGCTAGTTTTCATCATGCTCATTTGATTCGCGTTCGTTACTTTGACAATTTGATATGTGGGTGGACCGGTGCTTGGGCACTGTCCTTACTTGGACAAACCTCCCACTTATGATTAACCCCTCTCGCAAGCATCCGCAACTATCAAAGAAGAATTAAGGTAAACCTAACCATAGCATGAGACATATGGATCCAAATTAGCCCCTTACGAAGCAACGCATAAACTAGGGTTTAAGCTTCTGCCACTCTAGCAACCCATAATCTACTTATTACTTCCCAATGCCCTCCCCTAGGCCCAAATAATGATCAAGTGTTATGTAGTCGACGTTCACATAACACCACTAGAGGAGAGACAACATACATCTCATCAAAATATCGAACGAATACCAAATTCACATGATTACTTATAAAAGGACTTATCCCATGTCCTTAGGAACAAACATAACTACTCACAAAGCATGTTCATGTTCAAGATCAGAGGAGTATTAATTATCATAAAGGATCCGAACATATCAACTTGTCGGAAATATGCCCTAGAGGCAATAATAAATTGGTTATTATCATATTTCCTTGCTCATGATAATCGTTTATTATCCATGCTATAATTGTATTGATCGGAAACTTAGATACATGTGTGGATACATAGATAACACCGTGTCCCTAGTATGCCTGTAATAGACCAGCTCGTTGATAAAAGATGGTCAAGGTTTCCTAGCCATGGACATGAGATGTCATTTGATAATGGGATCATTCATTAGGAGAATTATGTGATGGACAAGACCCAAACTACAAATGTAGCATATGATCATGTCAGTTTATTGCTACTTTTTTCTGCATGCCAAGTATATGTTCCTATGACCATGAGATCATGCAACTCACTAACACTGGAGGAGTGCCTTGTGTGTATCAAACATCGCAACGTAACTGGGTGACTATAAAGGTACTCTACAGGTATCTCCAAGAGTGTCTGTTGGGTTGGCATGGATCAAGACTGGGATTGGTTACTCCATGTAACGGAGAGGTATCTCAGGGCCCACTCGGTAATACAACATCGCAATAAGCCTTGAAAGCAATGTGACTAAGTGTTAGCCACGGGATCTTGTATTACGGAAACGAGTAAAGAGACTTGCCGGTAACGAGGTTGAACTAGGTATGGAGATACCGATGATCGAATCTTGGGCAAGTAACATACCAAAGAACAAAGGGAACATCATACGGGATTAACTGAATCCTTGACATAGAGGTTCGACCGATAAAGATCTTCGTAGAATATGTAGGAACCAATATGGGCATCCAGGTCCCGTTATTGGTTATTGACCGTAGAGGTGTCTTGGTCATGTTTACATAGTTCTCGAACCCGTAGGGTCTGCCCACTTAAGGTTCGGTGACGTTTCGGTAGTATAGAGTTATGCATGGTGGTGACCGAAGGTTTTTAAGAGTCCCAGATGAGATCCCGGATGTCACGAGGAGCTCCGGAATAGTCCGGAGGTAAAGATTGATATATAGGAAGTCCTGTTTTGGTCGCCGGAAAAGTTTCGGGCTCATCGGTAGTGTATCGGGAGTGTCGGTAGTGTACCGAGGGACCATCGGGAGGGGTATTTCGACCCAAGAGGCTACATGGGCTGTGGGAGGATGAATACCAGCCCTTAGTGGGCTGGTGGAAGTCCCACAAAGGGCCCATGCGGCTGGGAAGAAAAGCCCAAGGAGAAAAGGGTGGAAAAGGCAAAAAGGCTAAATAAGGAAGGAGTCCTATTCCAACTAGGAGTGGAGGAGAAGGACTCCTCTCCTCCTTGCGCCAAGATCAAAGGGCTGGCCCTTTGTGTGCGAGCCTCCTCCTCCTCCTCTCCTCCTATATACACTAGAGGTTTTCAGGGCAGTCCTAACCCTAATTGCCACGTGCTGCCCTCTTCTTCCTCTAGATTGTTTTCTCCTCTAGATCGGTTTTCAGCGGTGCTTAGGCGAAGCCCTGCTGGAATTCCTCCACCACCATCGCCGCAACGCTGTGCGCTGCCGGAGAACTCATCTACCTCTCCGCTCCCTCTTTCTGGATCAAGAAGGCAGAGATCGTCATTGAGCTGTACGTGTGCTGAACGCGGAGGTGCCTTCCGTTCGGCGCTACATCGGAAGGACCGTGATCAAGATCGCGAGACGATTCATGATTGGATTGCGGGACGGATCGCGATGAGATCGCGAGACGGATCATGATGAGATCGCGGGACGGGTCGTGATGGGATCACGGGACGCTCAGCGATTTGGATCGCGAAGACGTTCGACTACACCAACCGCGTTTCTTAACGCTTCCCGCTTAGCGATCTACAAGGGTATGTAGATCCACTCTCCCTCTCGTAGATGCTCGTCACCATGGATAGATATTGCGTATGCGTAGGATTTTTTTTTCCATGCAACGTTCCCCAACAGTGGCATCAAGAGCTAGGTCTATGTGTAGATGAGATCTCGAGTAGAACACAAAGAGTTTGTGGGCGTTGATGCTTAGATTGCTTCCTCCCCTGATCGTGTTTTGGTTCAGCAGTATTGTGGGATGAAGTGGCCCGGACCAACCTTACTCGTATGCTTACGAGAGACCAGTTCCATCGACTGACGTGTAACTTCGTTGCACAAAGATGGCTGGCGGGTGTCTGTTTCTCCTACTTTAGTTGGATCGGATTCGAGAAAGGCGGTCCTTGAGAAGGTTGAAAAGCAACTTATGTATCACCGTTGTGGTTTTTGCGTAGGTGAGAATTGTTCTTGCTAGATACCCGTAGCAGCCACGTAAAACATGCAACAACAATTAGAGGACGTCTAACTTGTTTTTGCAGGGTATGTTGTGATGTGATATGGCCAATTACATGATGAGATATATGTGATGTATGAGATGATCATGTGTTGTATAGAATATCATGACTTGCATGTCGATGAGTACGGCAACCGGCATGAGCCATAGGGTTGTCTTTAATTATTGTATGACCTGCGTGTCAATCATTAAGCGCTATGTAATTCTTTACTTCATCGCTAAAGGGTAGCAATAGTAGTAGAAGCATGGTGGGCGCGACAACCACGATGGCAACACGTTGATGGAGATCAAGATGATGGATATCATGGTGTCATGCCGGTGACGATGGAGATCATGTCGGTGCTTTCAAGATGGAGATCAAAAGCACAAGTTCATGGCCATATCATGTCACTTATGATTTGCATGTGATGTTAATCCTTTTATGCACCTTGTTTTGCTTAGGACGACGGTAGCATTATAAGGTGATCCTCACTTAATTTCAAGATAAATTGTGTTATCCCTGAGTGTGCACCGTTACGAAAGTTCGTCGTGTCGAGACACCACGTGATGATCAGGTGTGATAGACTCTACTTTCACATACAACGGGTGCAAGCCAGTGTTGCACATGCAGAACACTCGGGTTAAACTTGACGAGCCTAGCATGTACAGACATGGCCTAGGAACACAAGAGACCGAAAGGTCGAACATGAGTCATATAGTAGATATGATCAACATGGTGATGTTCACCATTGAAACCACCTCAACTCACGTGATGATCGGACTTGAGTTGGTGAATTTGGATCATGTATCACTCGAATGACCGGAGGGATGTCAATTTGAGTGGGAGTTCTTAAGTAATATGATTAATTGAACTCATTATCATGAACTTAGTCAGTAGTGTCTTTGCAAATTATGTTGTAGATTACTAGCTCACGTTGTAGCTCCATAGAATTTTTATATGTTCCTAGAGAAATAGAGTTGAAAGATGATAGTAGCAATATTGCGGACTGGGTCCATGATCTAAGGATTGTCCTCATTGCTGCCTAGAAGGCTTATGTCCTTAATGCACCGCTCGGTGCATCAACCCCTCTAGCGTCGTCTGTAGATGTTGTGAACATCTGATAGGCACGTTCTGATGACTACTTGATAGTTTAGTGTGTCATGCATTACGGCTTAGAATTGAGGCTCCAAAACGTTTTGAACGTCCCGGAACATATGAGATGTTCTAAGAGCTGAAATTTGGATCTCAGGCTCGTGCCCGTGTTGTGAGATATGAGATCTCCAACAAGATTCTTTGCCTGCAAGATAAAGGAGAATAGCTCAATCGTTGAGCATGTGCTCAGATTGTCTGGGTGCTACAATCGCTTGAATCGAGTGGGAGTTGATCTTTCAGATGAGATAGTGATTGATATAGTTCTTCAAGTCACTGTCCCTAAGCTACTAGAACTTGGTGATTAATTATAAATTGCCAGGGATGGAAATAATGATCCCTGAGCTGTTTGCGATATTTGACACCGCGAAGGTAGAAATCAAGAAATAGCATCAAGTGTTGATGGTTAGTAAAACCACTAGTTTCGAGAAGGGCAAGGGCAAGGAGGGAAACTTCATGGATGGCAAGTCAGTTGCTGCTCTAGTGAAGCAACCCAAAGATGAACCCAAACCTGGGACTAAGTGCTTCTATTATGAGGAGAGTGGTCGCTGAAGTGGAACAACCCTAGGTACATGGTAGATAAGAAGGCTGGAAACGTCAACACAAGTATATTTGATATACGTGTTATTGATGTGTACCTTGCTAGTACTCCTAGTAGCACCTGGGTATTGGATACCGGTTCGGTTACTAAATGATTAGTAACTCGAAATAAAAGTTACGGAATAACCGGAGAACTAGCTAAGGGTGAGGTGACGATGTGTGTTGGAAATCTTTCCAAAGGTTGATGTGATCAACATCGCACGCTCTCTCTACCTTCGGGATTAGTGACGAACCTAAAGAAATGTTATTTGGTGTTTTGCGTTGAGCATGAACATTCGATCGTGTTTATTGCAACACGGTTATTCATTTAAGTTAGAGAATAATGGTTATTCTGTTTACATGAATAATACCTTCAATGGTCATGCACCCAGTGAGAATGGTTTGTTGAATCTTCAGATCTTAACGAGTGCACTTCTACTTCTGAGCTTTGATGCTGATCCGGGATAATTGGTGGGCCCCAGGTGTCAGGTCCATGACCCTACCCATGGTAGGCTTCCTCATCACATAGTAAACAAATTATTGTTGTAAAAATATTCATCATATATTAAAAAATTGGGCATTCCATTAAAACATATCTATCATGTATTTGAACAATGGTTATTGTGTATTATATATATGATCAATCCTATATGTTAAATATTACTCTTGTATTAAAATGTTTATATTTTCCACTGAAGGAAAAGGAAATAAAATAAAATATTCAAATATTTCATGAAGTAATAATATAAAGATGATAAATTGCCGAGATTGACATGCCAATGCAAAGTAGTATGGCCTTGTATATTCAAAAAAAAAATCATGGTGCAAAAACAAACACATGTATTTTCCGCTCCGCCCAGAGCACGATGCATCTGGATGGACACGGGCTACGTACTCCCTAGACAAAAAAAATTCGCTCCACTTTTTTTTTTCTTTTCGATGGACACGGGCTTGTTAGACTAGAAACGGAGGTGCAGATCCAACGAGAAATCTGCATGGAGCGTGCATGCAGCCATTAGATGCGAAACCCTAGCTGCCGCGCCCGCGCCGATCGATCTTTCTTTGTCACGGACGACAACCAAACCGATCGAGCTACGTACTCCACTCCACCCAAACATGCGGGCGCCGCCGCGACGGTGGGCGGAGCTCCCGTCCGAGCTGCTCGCCGTCGTCTCCGGCCGCCTGCACGATCCCACCGACTTTGCCCGCTTCCACGCCGTCTGCACCTCGTGGCGGGACTCGCTGCCCCCCAAGACAAGTGCACTCCAGCCAGTCCTCTTCCCTTGGCTCGTCGCCCCGCCGTCCGGCCGCCGCCTCTCCGTCATCAGGCCCCGCTGCGTCTTCTCCAAGACAAGCTACCATAAGGAGGTACCCTCGACCTTCCACAAGCTCGGGTGCGTGGTGCGAGCTGACGGCACGGCGTACTGGTTTTTCAGCGCACGGGACGGGCCGAAGCTCGTCGACCCTCTCACCGGAGACACCACCCCTCTGCCGCCCTTCCCATACGGTGATAAGCGGAAGATGAGGGACAAGTCCCGTGGGGTCATCTATGGCGACGGCACCATCTTCCTCTACCACTTCTCCAAGTCTGACAACAACCATGATCAGCATGTGACCCTCCGAGCGGCCATCTTCAGCCCCGGTGATACCGTATGGACAGTCATCGAGAGAGGTTTCATGCTTGGGAGGAACAACATAGCGTTCGAAAACAACCGTTGCTTCGCCGTCTACCATGATGGCAAGATCTTGGCGTGCGTAGACGGGGACCATTGCAATGACATATGGCACCTCATGGCACCCTCGGCAGGCGATGTCCACACCAATACTGTTGAGAGTAAGGACATGTGGGGTCTCGACTCTAGCCACGTCTTTGAATCACATGGCGAGCTGCTGCGAGTGTCCATCCTGGTTATGTACTTGAGGACAATGCCTCTCGTTGGCGGCAGTAAGAAGCGTGTGGTTACAGTTTTGGTGCATGCGCTAGAGGAAGAGGTCGGCGCAGACGACATACGGATGGTGCAGTGGGCGAGGAGGGACGGCCTGAGCTTCGCCGACCGTGTCATGTTTCTAGGGTTCCCAAGCAGCTTCGCGGTGGATGCCGCGAGGTTCCATGGCGTGGACGACGAAGTGATCCGTGGGTGTGTTTACTTCTTCCAGTGGTGTTCCGGTCAGTCGGCGCTCGGTGTGTTCAGGCACAACCTTATCGACGGCAAAACCAAGTTAATGGAGTACCTGCCGTCCAAATGGAGCGACCGTAAAAACGACGCGGGTATGTGGCTCGTGCCCCGGCCTGCCATTGCTCCAGTCCAGGTATTTATGACACAAGCTCGTCATTGTTTGATTTGAAGCCTCCACCATTGTTGTGCGACCGTGTCACTAGTATTGTGTTGATCGCTGATCACATACAAATCGTACAACATAATACCAGAAAATTAATGTTTTGAAACCCACACTTGCTATTTTCCGGTCACCCAAGAAATTTTGCAGCGTCAGTCGATTAAGGAGTACACATGAGAGCAACAGAGTCCGAGAAAAAAAGGTGACTTGGTCCGTCATGGCGCCCTGTGAGGCCGACCCAGGTGTTTGCAAGAGATGGAGACGTCGCCTCTGGCCGTGGTGTCACCCGTGCAGACGAGGATGTGGGTTAGCGGGTTCACGCACCTGGGAGTTTTTTCCTCCTGGGGCGGGGAGGGAGCTAGCAGTGGTCGGGTGAGAGAGTTGTGCGGCTACCCGGGAACGAGAACATATCTAGTGCTACCGGCAAATATGTGCAACAAGTGCACAGACGTTATTTGGACCTTTAGATTGAAAACTGAGGGGCATGAGCTAGATGGAAGATGGATTTTGGCACATTTGCAAAATAGTCCTTCTATTTTAGCTCAATCAACCCGCAATTCACGTCTTGCACTCCTATCAATAAATGTGTGCGTTTCGTCTAATCAAAAAAAAAGGGGGCGTATATTTTGAACAACTGAATGCTCAATTTCAGATCTGTTTTGACTGTAATCTTTCTTGGCGAGATCTTTTGAAACAAGACAAATGTTGAATATGTTTTTAAAAAGTTAACTGTTTGATTTTGAACATTGACTTAGTCTTGTTTCATAACGATATTTTTATTTGAAGAACGTATTCAATATTGGTCTTGTTTTGAGCATTTTGTCATAACAGAAATAATTGTCAAACCAGATCCAAATTCAAACATATAGTTCAGAATATATGATCATTTCTATGTTTGGAGAAATAAATTATACAACATGGCTCTAATGATGGAAGAGGAAATGGTGGAGTGCGAGCTGATTTTAATTCTATGTGATTTTGTCTCATCCAATGGTATAACTAGGGGGGGGGGGAGGTGCTAATTCCCACTATATGCTCACATCCACGTTATCAACCCTGCTGCTTTTATTTCTCTCAGCATGCATTAGAAATACAACTTAATAAATATATTATAACTAAATAATAATCTAATACAATAGAACATATGTGGTTCTGATCTGTAGTCTCATATTGGAATTCAAGACAACCAAATCTCATCAAAGTAATATATTGCAACCAATTCCAGTGTTCTGCCACAATGTGCAAGGTATTATCTGGTTTAGGAGATACTAATTCCCACTTAAGACTATATATAATAGTTTGACACGGCGTACACACTTTGTAAGCTTGACGTGTGTTGTCATCCAAGCTAGTCTTAAATTTTGTTCCCTTTCTCAAAATATATTTGACTGTTTTCTACATTAACTAGAAGATCATATCTTATACTCCCTCCGTCCGAAATTACTTGTCACGAAAATGTATAAAAATGGATGTATCTAGAACTAAAATACATCTAGATACATCCATTTCTATGACAAGTATTTTCGGACGGAGGAAGTATTTCACAAATGAAGATTATCATTAAGAGGAACTTGTTTGTAAGCTTGACGTGTGTTGTCGTGAGAATCTAGTCCTAAATATTTGTTCCCTTTACATTTGACTATTTCCAACAACGACTAGAAGATCATATCTTATACTCCCCCGTTCGGAAATACTTGTTCTAGAAGTAGATGTATCTAGACTTATTTTAATTATAGATACATCCATTTTAATTATTTTTAGGACAAGTATTTCCGGACGGACGGAGAGAGTACTTCATAAATGATGACATGCACGTGCGTGCGTGCCTGAGTGTGTGTGTCTTTGGCATAAAGTGGCATGGTCCATAACCTAGCATTTTTTTGTCCAGGTAATTAGGGAAAGGCTGGAGGCTCCAAATGTATGTCATCCGACTCTAGGAAGTAGCTCTATCCAAAAGGAAAGATGACCAAAATGGTCCAAGGAGCCCTTCTTCAGTTTCATCATGCAGAATCTGTCTCCCGGCGTGGACAGCTCTTTCATGCGCCGCTTGAACAAGCATGGCGAAATTTTGGCCACCGGGGTGTGTGGGACAGGATGTGTTACCATATGCATAGCAATGGTGATGGTGGTAAGGTTGAACGATGCTGAGGCTGCCCTCAATGATTTGGTACTGAATGGGTACGCTCTCACGGTGAGAGGTGATACGACAAGAAGGCACCAGTTGTTAGGTGATTGGAGTGTTCCAGCCTCCATTAGTCTCATTGGTTGTTTATTTTTATGGAACATTAGCCTAGGCTGATTTGCACAGACACAGTTTGAGTTTGTTACAGTCTTGATCAACAAACCTTTTGTCTTCTCGGAATACAATTTGGTTTCGTCTCTAACCAGTAACCACTCGTGTATATCTGCAAGTAAAAAAACAATTCGAGCATGTTGAAATAACCTCTCTCTGTCACAACTTGGATAAATTGAGATTGTGCTCGAACTCTTTTTAAATTCTTATGGTAAGGCTATCGTGAAGCCATTTGCAACATGACGTTAGAGGGAATTAACCAAATATCAACCCTTTCTCTCACACGTACTAGTCAATGCCAATATACAGTACTTGGTGCGACCATGAAACACAAGATATGGAACGTGGCGCCAATGTTGTCACACCAAATTATGAGTCACCCACAAGCCTTTGATCCAAAGAATTTTCATAGGTTTTCTGAAGGATTTGAATTCTTAGGAGTTTAGTCTACATTGGCCATTTGATTCATTGGATTGAATCATATGGGATTTGTGTAAGTGTTAATTTGTTACCATGTTCATGTGTTGATGCATGGTTGAATTATGCCGTGTCATCCTCGTGTAAATACACATTTTTTCGATAAAGGGCATTTGTATTAACTCATAACACAGTATCAAGAGGATACAAGTCATGATGAGTAAAATCCGACCTCTGCATAACTAGAATGCACACGGCCAACATAAACAGTCTGAAAGAAGATAAAAATCTGACATATCGACAGTAGTAGAGTCAAATAAGACCGTCACTATGGCTATGTCGAAGGAGGTGATGTGCCGATACAAAGGTTATGCTGCCATCCATGTTGGGAGAAAACCTCCACAACCACTCGCTCCAACTGCGTACACATCGCCTTGAATAGCGGTTGGAATTCCGTACGGTGAAGCATAGACCACGTACGAAGCAATTGCGTACAGTGGAAAATAACCTGCAAAGGAGAAGAGTTTTTGTCATTAAAAATCACATCATTTCTACATAGGCAAAGCGACCATAATAAGGCATACACTCCCACCCTTATTAGCGTTTTGAACCTACAAGGAATACCGTCCAACCAATGACCAAAATATTGGCAACACTTGTGGACGGATACATATTATACGCTATTTGATTGATTGACCATATAGAATGCGCAAACTTGCACTGGAAAAAAAAGGTGTCTGGTTTTCTCGTCACGAGTACAAAAGCTACACTTCTTACTTGAACATGATGGAGCAAGTGTGAACATGCTGCAGCTTTCTGTAGGCGTCATTGCTCCGTTCACTGATATGCGAGTCCAATGTGTAGATGGCAGCTGGCTTCAGTGAATTTTATGTCAGTTCACTGTGTAAGACATCTAGAGTCGAGCAATTTTTTTTTCTTGTTAGGTATGGTCCCTTTGGACCTGTGCCTTGCAGCCCTCGCTGCACCTGATCATCTTCTCCTGCGTCCTTGTCTCCATGACAGCCCTCTGCTACTCTGCCTACTTGTTGTTGGTCATCACCTTTTACTCGGGTTTTCATGACAGCCCTCTACTACTCTGCCTCCTGAATCTCTTGTTCCGCATCTTCTTAGCCTACTCCGGTTTTTCATGCAATCCGGTTTTACCATGATTCTGTCACACAAGAGATGAGCATGAGCACATCCTGACGTGCTACTCGGAATCTGAATTTTGCGAGGTCGGCCAGTAAGAGAACTTGGCAAGGTTCAGATTCAGAGTCGAGGCCTCTTGTGTTGTGAGCTTCACGTCATTTTTTTCAGTTAAGGCTGCGTTTGGCAGCAAGGTTTTTTTAAAGTTTTTAGAGCATACTGAGGTTTCTGAAAAAGACCATGGTTTTCAATACTTTGATGTGTTTGGCTGCAGCAAAAAACTGAAGTTTTACAAACCACGGTATCCGAGAAACCAACGTATTGTTGCTGTATCAGAAAAAGAGGTCCGGACCTCTTTTTTCTAACCCGAACGGCGCACTTGACGTCGACGTCCGTGAGATAACAATATCCAACGAGATCGCCTCCTACTTCTCCTCCCCCTCGACTGTTATATCTCCTGCTAATTAGCTGATCCTGTTTGATTCGTGTACATTTGTCTCTCGGGTGCTTCTTCTTCCAGCCGGCGTCACCTGGGAGTATCCCATCTCTTCCCTCGGCCATGAGTCAATCGAGCTCATCACCAGGCAAAAACGGTATGCGCTCGTCTATGTCCTATATTAATTATTTGCCCAGTCCGGTGATCGTAATACTGCCGCATGGGGCGCAAATTGACTATAGATGTGAAAATTGGATGGGACGAGGCCAGTGATTAGTTTCCGACGAGTAGCAAATGTCTTCATCAGTTCATGGAATAGATGGACTGATCTTTCTGGAGAACCCTCGTGCGCGCAAGGCTATGCAGCTAGCAGATGCAGTACAGACGGCGCATGTACAGGCACATAGATTTTTGGCCCGGCTGGAAGTACATGAAGCGTATAGAAATAATATAATGGCAACACTCCTAAGATTGCATTAGTTTAATCTAGTTGATTTATATGAACTTAACATGCCATGTGTTCTTGATCAATCATGTACGTCCTCGTTCAATTGATCGTGCCATTAAAGGCCGACTAATCCTTCTATTTTCGCACTTGTCTAGTTAGTTCAGCATCTAGCTGTAGTCATGTTGAGTACTGCATCATCTTTTACTTGGCTGATGTAATTATAGGTCCATCTTGAACTAACAATTTAAAAACACTTACAGGGACAAAAAAGGATAGAGCAGCATGGACTAATGGTCGTTTAGCTTTTCTAGTGTCAATGATGAAAGAGTATAGGGAAGTACCGTGACCAGAATGGATGGACCAAGGAAGGATGGCATTCTATGAAAAACCGATTAAATGCGAGGCCTCCTGAAGCTAATTTTACTGTTCAACAACTGAAAGATAGGGAGCAAAGGCTGAAGAAGGAATTGAATGTCGTCAAGTCTATTGTAGAGAAGAGTGGATTTGGTTGGGATCCCAAGACCAAACTTCCAACGGCTTTAGATGAAAAATGGGAGGAGCTATCAAGTGAACAACGCAAGTGGAGGCACAAACCATTCCCCTACTATGATATTCTATATGAAATTCATGAAGGTTTGTTTCTGACAATGATTAAAAGAATAAGAAGCTACTCCTATCATGTCACTTATTAGTCATGTAACTTGTACGCAGGCAAAACGGCAGAAGGCAAACATTGCAAAAGGACAACTGATGGTACTAAAGAGAGGTCCAAGAATATGTCTCATCTTCCAGAACATGGTAGCTATACTGATGATGTTATGAGGGCTGCTACTATGGATTCTCCTGATGCAACACTATCTGCTCCTGGATCAGTAATGCCGGACTATGACTGGGGCGGAGATATGTACGGTGATGATGTTGATTTATCATATGGTGGATATTCAGAACCTCTAGGGGGTAATGAAAATCATGTTTCAGCAGTAGAAGATTTAACAAGTGTGGATTCACCTCGAAGGAAGAGGCTTCGGAATTCAAAAGGATCTGATGATGGAAGTGAGAAAACTAAGGGGAAAAGAGGTAAGGACATTGCGTTGGCCAACTTGGTTTCTGCGAGGGAAGAAGAAATGCAGACTTATAAAGAAACGAAGACAAAGCAAATTGAGAGCTACAAGGAAATCAAGATGGCCCAAATGGAAAGGAATGGCCCAAAAAATGATCCTTATGGCATGCCAAACTGTATTCAGAAACTTAAAACATTGGGACTCACACCAAGTGAACAACACAAGATGATCAAACACTGAAAGAAGATATGTTAAACCGTCAAACATTCATGGAAGTGGACGATGATGTTCTTTTGGTGATTATCCAAGAAGTGGTGGCCCCGCATGTCTGAAGGATACCAAAGTAGGAGTCGTCTTATTTAATCATGTTAGCATTTCATTTATACATTAGTTCAGTCCCATGAATCGTTGTCAATTAAGTAGTATCATGTTTCTTGCTATTCTTAATAAAGGAAGCACGAACCCTATTGATTCTGTTTAATCATTCCTCGTATACAATATTAATATTTTATTTTATTATACTCATGACACATCCAACATACGCTAAAATAAATGAATTTATTTTATTCAGGACACTTCTGAACAAAAACATATATTATGAGAACAAATGAAAGTCATGTAGTATTTCTTCTACTACGTCTAAGATAGTCTTGATAATCTTTCCACATGGCATCGGCTATTTCATCCCTTTTTGTGATACCTAGTGCTCGCCGCTCATTGAGAAAATGTATATCCTTTGTGTACTTCATATCTCCACTTGGAACACCAATTATTTTTGTTGGATCTATTTCCGATTCAACTTGGTCCAACCATTGTTCGCCGCCCTCATTACTACAAATAAAATTATGAAGAGCACAACATGCTATCGCAATTTCTGCTTGTGAGTCGATAGGGTATTGTGACGCACACTTCAGTATGGGGAAACGCTTCTTCAGAACTCCAATTATACGCTCAATATGATTACGAAGTTGTGCATGCCTCAAATTGAATAGCTCTCGAGGGTTTTGCGGCCGCTGATTGCTTTTAGCTTGCTCCACCAAATGGTAGCTTACATTGCGATAAGGTGCAATGAAATTAGGTGTGTTCGCATAACCCGCATCCACCAAATAAAACTTTCCTTCGGGGACATAGAAGTTATTTTCAAGAGCATCTTGTAGAACAGAAGCTGAACCTTCCCATCCGCTGCTGACATGGACGAAATGATTATCAAAATCACATGCAACCATGACATTTTGTGACAATGTTCCCTTTCTGTTACGATAAGGATCTTGGTCTTTCGGAGATATGCTAATCGAAATATGCGTTCCATCTATTGCTCCAATACAATTCTGTAAAAAAATTACGTACAATGAAATTTTTGTATTTATATTTGGCTATAGCATTGAAGGGTTAAAATTTGAATAATACCTTGAAATATGGCATAAATTTTGTATTGCTTGCAACTTTGAAAGGAACGTTAATTGGAGGCAATTGTATTACACTTCCAGACAATACCATGAGGGCGTTCAACACAATGTTGAAATAGCGACTTATTGTCTCACCACTATGCTGAAATTGTCCTTGGAGTGTACGATTGCTTGCATTCTTTGAAACGGCATACAAAAATATGCCTACTTGTTCTTCCACCGAGACAAAATCTGTATCTCTTAAATGGCATCTCTCTCGAAGGCACTGGACCAAGTTACGGAAAATATACGGCTCCATTCGAAAATCTCGTTTGCATCTTAATTCATGACCTTTTAGAACTTCTCGCACGAACCGATCTCCTGTAAGGATAGATTATGAATACGTGTGTGGTTGGCCGAGCTTCTATCATTACCATACAAAGCTTCGATGATAGCCAATTCATCATCTTCTCTACGTTTGCGCGTCAAGAAATTGCCCAACATTCTGATTGGCAATATAACACACCTACAAAAATATGCATATGACATCTCAGGTATACACTTTTCCTAGATCCCCAAAACATGATTGATAGTAGAACGTACCTGATAACTTGCCGTAAATCACATTCGTAGGAGAAGCTTGTTGCGTCAAGACTAGATTATGTGTTCGTTTGAAGAGGGCTATATATAAGTTGATTAGTTGAAGCCTTCAATGCCAGCACGCAGCAGCCCATGCAAAGGTCGTACGTGATTCCAGGATAGCATTATTGTAGGTTAAGTGACGTGCATGTAGGTGCAGCTAGGATGGATCTATTCTACAGATCCTAAGGTGGACGTGTGCATGGCGGCTGCATGGAGCCGGCTGATAACGGCGGCTGCTAATTACTCGGTCATCGACGGAAATGTTCTGGTCAAAACTTAGATAAAACAACACCAGCCAAACACGTAAAAACTAAGAAAACATTGGTATTAAGAAACCGCGGTCTTACTTGGCCACCCATGGGAATAATGTGGTTTTCAATTACCACAGTTTTGTAGAAACTTCGCTGCCAAACTCAGCCAGAGTTTAGACTGGGCAAACACACATGCATAGAGCAGGATTTATTTATGCAAAGTTCAGTTTAGTTGAGTTTAGGCCATCTTTCAGGAAAGGCATGCAATTACTTCACCAACAAACAAATGGATACTGGGAGTATACACGACAACCAGAATAAAGATATAGGTTTTGCTAAGTACGTACAAGCAGGGAGGCAGATCCACCCGCGATCCATCGTAGAGAATGATGAATTGTTCCATCTCAGAAATACAGTGATGATGAACCTTTGGAATTATAGCCTAACTGGAAATTGTTCCTTGAGCTGAAAAAGACAGAGGATCATATGAGTCAATGAGAGAGATACATAAATCTTGTGAATAAAGTACATGCTCTTTCATGGGAGAAAAAGTTAGTACCTTAATTCCAGCAACCCACTACCAGCGGAAGGATAGAGTAGGTCGGTTGGGATGTGCGTTCACTGCTTCCCGAATGGCAGCCTTTGAAGCTTCGACTCTGCTGCTATCGTGCCCCCATACTCTACATCTGATTTTAACTAGGCTGGGGAGATTTTCGATTCCAAGATCAAAACCACCGCCTGTACCGAGAGACTTTATTTTATCTACGTCAGATGATATATCGAGGTCATCTACCTTGGGCATGGCTCCAGCCGCAAATGTCAAATTCATCACAGCATACCGGCTATCATAATTAAATATCCTCAAGCATGGGAATCCAACTTCACCACAGACTATGACCCGTTTAACTTCAGGATCTTCCGTTGAAGGAGTATTTATAATTTCACTTTCCTTAATATCCAGAGCCAGATAATGCAGAACAGGTAAGCCTCCAAGGATATAGAGATCTTTATGCCCAACTCCGTTCGATCCAAGGCGTAACTTCTGGAGGTTGACAAGGGAGCCCACCCACTTTGGAACATGTGGAAAACTCGAACGTCTGACCGCAAGCTTCCGGAGGCTAAGTGGCATAGGGCACAGAGATTCCCCTCCTAATTCTTGGCCATTCCAAACAGTTAGAGAGAGAAGGTTCCCTAGATTTTTAAGGGAAGCGACAATAATAGTATTCTTGGACTTTTTTCCAGCTTTCACTTGGTCAGTAGAAATACTAACATCAAAATAAAGGTCTAGTTTCTTCAGACTCTGCTGCTGCCCAAATTCTTGCAGGAAGTTAAACGACTGGTTATAGACAGTGACAACATACAATTTCTCCAGTGCTTGCAGCTTGAAAATTCCACGAGGAAGTGTAACACTGTAATTGACTAATAGGTGCACCAATCTCTTGAGATTGACAATAGATGCTGGTAACTCATAAACATAAGTGCCTCTTAAGTCCAGTATCTCTAAGCACCATAGGTGTCTGATCTTTTCTGGGAGCTTGCTTACTTTATATGCTCCTCGGAGGCTCAGGTACCTCAGCTGAAACAATCTCCCTATATTTTCAATATGATGGTTCTCCAGCTGTTCGCAACCTTGAAAGTTCAGAAAACGCAAATGCCTGAACTTATCCATAGAAGGGAGATTCGCTGATGTCCCAAACACATCAAGTGACCGGACATGAGACAACACCAAGACTTTTGGCACTATCAGTTCTTTTTGCTTGCCGGCTTGCAGGGAGAGCCGACGAACTTTGCTTTGTGTCCCAACAGTCAAACTAGGAACACCTACCAAAGTAACAAAGTTTTCTTCGATGGATTTGGATATGATGAAATCAAGAATTGTGTCATGAAGTCGACAAGTTTTTACCATACCATATCTGTTTGTATACTCAGGTTGGATCAAACTCCTATTGATGAGCTCGTTAAAACACCTTTCTCCAAACTCATATGTTTTACTATATCCGGCTTCCATATGAATTAATCTTTCAGCAATCCACCTATTTATCAAAACTTTCTTCTTAAAAATAGAATCTTCAGGAAATATACTCAAACATAAGAGACAAGATTTTAGATGAGCAGGCAGTTCAAAATAACTAAGTGACAGTATCTTCATCATTCCTTCAACATTGGGATTTCTTTCAAGTGCTCAGCCAATCGAATGTTCAACTTGTTTCCATGGACCCTCTGTTCTTTCAGTATTTGCCAACAGACCAGATATAGCAATGATTGCCAAAGGCAACCCAGCACATTTTCTCAAAATATGCTCAGAAACTGTTTTAAGGTATGAGGGGCAATTTTCTTCGGCGTTGAATAGTCTTGTGTAAAATAACTGCCTAGAGTGCACCATGTCAAGAGGACTTATGCAATAAATATATCCACTGGATGTTGTTGAACGGCATGATTCAGCAACATCATTTATACGGGTAGTGGTGATTATGATACTTCCAGAACTAGTCACGGGAAATGCAAGCTTAATAACATGCCATGTATCCACGTCCCATATATCGTCAATAACAACAAAATACCTGCACGAGGATACATGGTTGATATCAGTGTGTAATGATATAAAGACTATACAACAAGATAAACAAATACATAAAACTATAAACATGTTCACAGTAGCAGCATAATGTGTACTACTGCAAGAAAGCTGACACATGTGTACTGTAAGAAAGACTTAGTTCTTGTGTGTATATAAGTACTTCATCGGTTCCAAAATACTTGTCATGGTTCTATTTGAAATTTGAACGAAATCACGACGAGTATTTTGGAATGGAGGGAGTACATGCTAATAAGTTTGCAATATTATATGGAGAGTTGTCTGATACACAATAGGTTAAACATGAGTTTATTACCATAAATTACTCATGGACGTTCTTAAGATATATGCTTTTGGATACACACACTCTCTCTCTCTCTCTCTACATATATATTTTTTATTTACTTAGCAGGAAAAATGAACTTCACTACAAAATATTTGACCCTTTTTTTCTAGCAATTGATGAAAAAATGAACAGAAAAACCACATGGAACTTCATTAATTTATATTTGAGGATGGCAAGTTGGAAAAGAAATTGTACCTTTTGTCTGCCAGGAAATCTGCGATCTTGCTAATGAGTTGTTGTATACTCCCTAAAAATAGTTCCCACTGACTTCACTAAAAATAGTTCTCATGACATTCATCATGTCTGGATTTCTTGACACGGATAAGAAGGCTCGACATTGAAATTTCCCTTTGAGGTCTTGATACACTTGATTTGCAAGAGTTGTCACACCTTCAGTCAATAGTTTAATTACTTCAGCCTTGGGTTCATCAATTCCGACAAGCTCAGAGGCCTGCTGAAAGATAGCAAGGGCTCTAGGGTCAATGGTTGTATTCTTGGCCTTGGAGAATGCCTCACGAGACTTGTACCTTGCATTCCTCTCAGCCACCTCGATGATCTGCTTCTTCAAATCTTCGGTCTCGTCGCCGATCCGGCGACGACGAGTCTTCATCATCCCCAATGAGTTCTTTATCTTCTCCAAGAAACCATCTGGATTTGAATCTTCGCTGCCCACACTCTGCATGAAGTCATCGATGGAGTCCTCCATGTCATAAGAGAGCTCCCGGACTTCATTCATCCACACCTTATCCTGAACATCAGGGTCCTCCTCCTCTGACATCTTGAGAAGAAATGCTTCCATGGCAGTGAGTTCACGGGTAAGCGACTTGATCTCACCACGCACACCATACTTCTGATTAGCCTCTTTGTGTGTTGGGAGGCCACGTGGAAATGTTCCCCGTCGTCGCTCTCGCAGGTCCTGTCTTACACTTACAGGAACGTCAAGGCGACATTTGGTGTTTCTATATGGATTGGAAACGCCATCAAGGTTGGCGTTTTGGGGACACACGAAAACGCCATCATGTTAGGTGTTTCATGCAGAACAGACTGTCCACCAATTATTCTCTTAAGATCTTTTGCGTTTTTCACATAACAGAAATTGCACAACACATAGAAAAAAAATGAAATACACACAACATAATAAAGTTCATACAAATTAAGAGTACACATAGATTAGTTCACATAATGGAGTTCGTAGCAATCAAGAGTACACATAGATGAGTTCACATAATGGAGTTCAAAGCTCATAATCTAGGCGAGAAGTGCATGACGAGAACCACATTGTTCTACTGTGTAGAGCAAGGCCCCTTTCTATTCTTTTCCTTCCTCCTCCTCCTCCTCTCTTTTCCTTATGAGATGAGCCTCGTGAACCATCCTCTCTATGAATAGGTTATTCTCCCTCTCTTTCATTGCCTTGTCAATAGCACAAACTTGCTTCCAATTCTCTTCAAGATCCTTTTGTCGTTGCGCAGCTGCCTTCTCACACTTCATTTTCAGATATATTTTTCTGCATCGTGAGATACTGAGATGTCATCCTATCATGTTCCTACATTTTCTCTTTGAACTCCTGTTGCTTCTTCCTCTCTAGTTTGGCTGCATCCTACTCTCGCACCTTCCTCGCAACCTTCTCCCACCACCCCTGCATCTCACCTTCCCCATCCGTCTCCTTCACCCCCTTCATTGTTGCCTTGTTGGGTTGAAAAGCCACCATATCTGTAAAAAATTAAAATACATTAGTTAGTAATGACAAAAACAATATGAACAATAATATTAGAATGTAGGCACGTACGGTAACGGTCCATCAAGGTGTCCAAACATTCCTCTAGCACGGCCACAACCTCTACCCATGAAACCTCCTCTAGCACCAGCCGAACCTCTACCTCTTCTAAGAAGACGACCACCGGTAATTCGGCCTCTATCGTGGCCACCAGTAAGTCCACCACCGGTACCGCGGCCACCAGCAAGTCCACCACCGGTACCGCGGCCACCATCCAGCCCACCATCGAAACCGCGACCACTATCAAGTCCACCACTGGAACCGCAGCCACCATCAAGTCCACCATCGAAACCACGTCCACCATCAAGTCCATCACCGGAACCGCCTTTGCTACAACCACTTGAACCACCTCTGCTACCAACATCACTAGTAGAAGCATTGTGTCCTTTTGAAGTTTTGTTTGCTTTGCAAGTCCTCTTGTTGTGTGTCGTTTCACTGCAACCACCGCGTTGGTTAGTATCGCGTGGCTCCATGAAATATCCACTACCAAACTCTCTTGTGCTCATGATTTCATCCATATCATTCCGGTATCGCTTCGTTCTCCTTCTACCCTTGGGTTGTACCATCATCTTCGGATCCGTCCTAATGTTAGTGTCGTGATACTCTGGCCATTGTGGTGCATCCAGAAAAGGGTGGAATCTAGACGCCCATTGTCGGTGTCAAAACCGGCGGATCTTGGGTAGGGGGTCCCGAGCTGTGAGACTAGAATCGATGGTAACAAGAGACGAAGGAGACGATGTTTACCCAGGTGGGCCCTCCTATGGAGGTAATACCCTACGTCCTGCTTGATTGTATTGATGATATGTAGGTTACAGAGTCGATCTACCTCGAGATCAAATAGCTAAACCCTAGATGAGTTGTCTTCCTTCTACAACCGAAAACCCTCCAGCTTATATAGATGCCGAGGATACCTAGGGTTTACACATAGTCAGTTGCACATCGAAGGAAAAAACATGCCTATCTACTATCAACAACTTAGAGGACACACCACGGCTTCTCAAAGCTTCCCCTTGGCGACGGGGCCCTTGATCATCCAATGCTCATCCAACGGCCCATACAGTCCGGCCCATGAGAAACAGGTCAGCTATCCGAGGACCCCTTAATCCAGGCCTCCCTCAGTAGCCCCTAGACTAGCATTCAACGCCGAGGTATATCCGGATAATCTCCGTATGTCATAATCTCCGGCTTGCAAGGCGAGTCTCCTACTCCTTCTTGTTCGGCAACCGACCAGTCATCGGTGAAATCCCAAGCGTCATGAGCTTGCCAGGTCCATAACTGTCAGTGTTTCTCGATTTTTGCGCGTCGTGGGGAGACGAGCGGTTTAGTAATTTTTTTACAAGACTACCCCTCCACAACGGAAGCACCACTCATTTAAGAAAACAAAATCGTTGCCTAAACCACATCCTCTTCCTCCTCCCCATTAGAAAAACTCTCAGCGGAAGATCACCACGAAAAACATGGCGAGCGCCCCCAGCTCTTCCTCGCGCCCCTATGGTTCCCGTCCCGGGGATTGGACCAGCTGCACTGTATCGCTCCTACGACTGCGTAATGTGGAGACCCAGGGGTACCTTCCTTCCCCGAATCTGGAAGTGACCAGCGCAGGCTTATCTTCATTCAATGGCAAAGTTTTTGCGAAGAATTTCCCCAATCCACGAAGGGGGGAACGCGTATGCTTTGTGCCCTTTCTCCTGCGGGGTCTAGGGTTTCCTATTCACCCATTCTTTAGAGGGTTACTGGAATTTTATGGGATCCAGCTCCACCATCTCACCCTAGGGTCTATCCTACACATCTCGGGCTCCATCGCCCTTTGTGAGATGTTCCTGGGCTGCGAGGCACATTTTCAATTGTGGAGGAAGTACTTCTACCTCGTCCCTTGAACTCGGGATAAGACAATCTTGAAGGTTGGCGGAGACGAAGTATGCCGCATAGCAGGGACGGGGTATCCAGTGGGAACTCCGAAGGAATTCCAAGAATGGTCTTCGGAATGGTTTTATCTCGAGGACGTTCCCCTGTTCGATACAACCCGAATACTCTGTCGCCCCCTTAAAGAAAAGGTACAATTGGCGACTGAAGAATTCATCCCAAGAGGACAACGTTGAAGCGCTTTGGCAGCCCAGGTGAGGATACTAGCCCACCACAAGTTGACCATGATCGACGTCATGGCCGCTGCCATCACGCGGTGCGTGCAGCCTCTTCATCAGAGGATACACCCATTGTGGCGTTACAATGGGACAAGCAACACCACATGCTCCCGAGGACTGGGTCCTGTCGATCAAACTGCATTGGCCGCCGCACTTGCCGACCTATAAAAAGGGGAGCAAGAGGACTTTATTCAGCGGTCGACCAAGGGGGGATACTCAAGCTACAATCCCATCGAATGGGTAAGCCTTTCAACACCATCAGACCACAATTCGGGTTTCCATTTTGTCCCTTTTTTACCAAAGCTTTCAACTTTATGTGAACAGGATTGGATAAGCTTTATCGAGACAGTCAACTGTCTGACCCCTCAGCCCGAAGACTATTCTTGTGACGATGATCCGGGCTTTCATGAGGACCCAGATCTGTCAATTGATCTTGAAGACGGTGTTTTCTACCAAGAGAGCCTTGATGGCTCCAAGGTGGCTATCATAGGCGATTACCCTGGATCGTTCCCTTCTCATGCGACAAACAAGAAGAAGAAAAACTCATTCCGCAAAATGAAAGCATCCTCCAACGCCCCAAACGCGCCGGCTCCTCCTCCCAAGCGTCGTCGATCCGCGCTTCATAAAACGGCAACGACAGCCATGCCCGGATCGGAAAGCGACAGGAATCCAACAAATGAGCCGGCTACGAGGATGAGTCCATCCACTCGTTCAACCCAAAGGTATTTTGTTCGACTGTTTATTTATCATCACAACTGATAGATCCTCATAGCAGATTTGATATCGAAATTCATAGGCAAAAAACTCAGCCTTCCTCTGCCGAGGAGGTAGCCAGGGTGTCCGGGGAAGCTCAAAACTCCAGAGCTTCGGGTCATGCTGAACCTGCTATGGAGGTTTCCATGGCCAATCCGGCCCCTGCCGATTCCGATGACGCCCTGTCCATTACCAAGTCCGAAGTAGGAAGCGCCATGAATCATCGGCGGTGAAGAGAGGCCCTGTGTCACCCAGTATTCTCCGAACAGGAGTTCAGTGCTCTATGCACAATGGACGTGCACATTGGTGCTGCCCGAGCTGGGTTCAGGGAGGCCATGAAATTGATATCGTCCATCCTACAGGTAAATAATCGGTTTTATAGAGTCCGATCACTTGTGTAAACCCAGTAGCCCCCAAACCTTAAATTGGTCGGGACGACCGAATTAAGGGTCCTTGTGTTGCTAATGCATGCCTCGAAGCAGCAGAGCGAGCAACTGGCCAAGGAACTAGAAGCCAGCTGAACGCAGGTTGAATCTGCGAATGCCGAATTAAAGCAAGTGAAGAGATTTACTCGGGAGGCACATGGTGAGTATATCTGTGCTGCTGATCTTAGTATATTCCCATGCTGACTCAAGGGTACTTTGTAGCAGCTGAATCAATAGGGTAAATGCAAAAAGATTTGGAGACAGCCCGAGAATCTCAGCGATACGCTGAGTCCCAGCACGAAGTCAGTTGTCATGTTTTGCAATGACACCTTGAGGAGAAGAACCATCTTCAGGTGGAGAACAAACGACACGCCGAGGAAATTGAGAGCTTAAAAACTCAATTGGCCCAGGCCCAAGAAGAGAACTAGAAACTACAGAGGGGCATGTTCGGTAAGTGTGATTCTAACATCAGGAAGTACTTCTTATAGATGAAGCATAATAGGCATGCCTTTGACTCATGTGTAGGTCTCCTGTCTGGGTGGCACGAAGAAGAGATCGGATCCTACCGAGGGAACCTTCTGAAGGAGCTTTCCGCCCTTCATGAGCATGCTCGGAAGGCCATGAAAAGCATGGTAAAGGCTCTATGGCCCGCCGAGCAACCTCCGGAGGGAATGACTGAACTAGTCGATCGATTCAAGGGAACCCGAAGTAGGCTCGAGCTGTGGAAGACATCGTCTTGCTGGGAGGGAGCACGGGAGGCGTGTGCGATGATCAAGACCTGCTATACCGGGCTTAATCCCGAGCGCATGGCTCAGGTTGGGCCAGTAGGGTTAGTTGGACAAGAAGTGCCACTCCACCTGGTATATGACCAGGTTATGCCTACCGCTTATCTATCGCAAGAAGACTGCTCCCTTGACACTACAACCGACAATCTCAATCAAGAGCCAAATGTATGATTATATGTAACTTATGTAAGAATAATCGAGTACTTGCTCCATCTATGTTGTAAACTTTGTCTTAACCAGCCATCTGCTTCTACCTACTGTGCTAAGAGATCAGGAGTGTTCCTCGTAACTTATCACCTTAGAAGAGTGGATTATGTTTAGGGAACCAGGCAATCCGTCAATTTGGTGCGAACAGACAGAAAGCACACGAGGAGATATGTTATATTACTGCTTAGCGTAAGAAACATCTTCTGAAGAAAATAGTACCTCTATTGATACCTTTCTTTAGGGTTCTACGAAGATCGTAGGTAGAAGGCCGTATACTACTAGTATGCGGCTAAGGGCTTTTTAAAGAAAAGAAAACCAAGTAGTGGTGGTAACAACCATAGTCGTATTAATTGCTTCTGTCACGGCCGACCAATTGTCTACTTAAGATAGCTAGCTTTTGGCTTCACACGTCTGAGGTACGTGTCCATATGACCCTGCCATAACAATCGCAGAGGTGCTCCCTTTACCCTCTAACCGAACAATCGGGAACATAGAGGGTAAGCACAGGAGCGAGGCAACCCAGCTTGGCAAAGTCTTAGTTCGAATTGATGCATATGATGGCTTAAACGCGACAAAGGAAACGTGTGTACACAGGAAGTGTGGATAAATGCTGATAATATAAAAGTCTTGGCTTCGGAAAGAAGCCCCCAAGTGTTGTGTTCGGATTTAACACTTAAAGGTGTAAGCCGAGAGTCTTAGCACAAGATCGGTTGAACTGAACATAGATTTGTTAAGAAAAGAAAAATGCAAATCTATCGAACAGCAAGGTGGGATGAGGAGGAAAAATTAAAGAAAAGCGGGGGTAAAAGGTAAAGAATGTAATGACACCGGTTTATCCATGGAAGCGCCGAAGACGAGTTGTGTTCCATGGGTTTGGTTCAAGGCGGCTGTCCGGCAGGTTCCGAAGACGGTAAACACCTCCCACGAGTACCCCGTCGATTATGAAGAGGCCCTCCCATTTGGGGTTAAGTTTATGCTTTTGCTTCTCCGGGAGCCGTAAGACGAGTTCACCCACGTTGTATGCTTTTGCCCTGACCTCCCTACTCTGGTAACGTCGGGCCTGCTATTGGTAAAAAGTAGAGCGAGCCCAAACTATGTCGCACTCTCCTTCTAAGGCGTCCAGGTCATCCTGCTGATCTAACTCGGCTTCCTTTTCCTCGTACATGTGCACCCTCGGTGCGTCATGAATAATATCACAGGGAAGGACTGCTTCTGCCCCATAGACCATGAAGAACGGTGTGTATCCCGTTGATCTGTTCGGGGTGGTGCGTAGGCCCCATAGAACGGAGTCAAGCTCCTCCACCCAATGACAGTCGGACTCATGAAGAGATTGGACCAAACGTGGCTTAATCCCGGTCATGGTGAGACCATTTGCTCGTTTGACTTGTCCATTGGTCTGCGGATGATACACATATGCGTAATCGAGCTTGATGCCCATTTTTGTGCACCACCACTTGACCTCTTGGGCCGTGAAGTTGGATCCATTGTCCGTTATTATACTGTGCGGGACACCGTAATGGTGTACCATGCCGGATATGAAGTCGATTACTGGTCCAGACTTGGCCGATTTAATGGGCTTTGCCTCTATCCATTTGGTGAACTTGTCAACCATGACCAGTAAGTATTTATTCTTCTTGGTCCCCCCCTTTAAGTGGTCCAACCATGTCTAGCCCCCAGACCGCGAAAGGCCAAGTGATCAGAATAGTCTGAAGACCTGTTAGGGGCATGTGACTTTGATTAGCGAAAAGTTGACACCCCACGCAGTGTTTGACAAGTGATTGGGCATCCGTCCGAGCAATGGGCCAAAAGAAGCCAGCTCAGAAGGTCATCCCGACCAAGGCTCTTGCTGTGGCATGATGACCGCCCATCCCAACGTGGAATTCAGCCAACAGTTGCTATCCTTCTTCCTCAGATATGCACCGCTGTAATATTCCGGTGGTGCTTTTCTTGTATAACTCACCCTCGTGTATCTTGTAGGCTTTGGATCGCTGAATTATGCGTCGCGCCTCTATCTGATCATTGGGGAGCTCTTTGCGAAGAAGATAGGCAAGAAAGGGCTCGGTCCATGGCGCAATTACTTCCATGACCTCATGAGCCGAAGGCGTTTCATCCATTACGGAGCCGCCGATGATTTGGTCGTCTGGTTCGTGTAGAGGGGGAACAACCTCTTATGACGTATTTAGACCGGCGCCCTTATAATCGTCCTGCCAAACCACAGATGGCTTAAAAAGCCATTCCAGGAAAGTGTTTTTTTGGGACAGGGTCGTGCTTAGCCCTCATGCGGGCTAGTACGTATGTCGACGGCTTGGTTGTTGTCGCGAGCGACGTGGTGAAATTCCAACCCCTCGAACTGTGCGGATATCTTTAGGACGTCATTTCAGTATGCCGCCATCTTCGGGTTTTTGGCGTTGAATTTGCCATTGATTTGGGAGATGGCCAAGTTGGAGTCTCCCCGTACCTCTAGCCGACGTATGCCCATTGATACTGCCATCCGAAGACCGTTCAAGAGTGCTTCGTATTCGGCTGCATTATTGGAGTCGGCATACATGATCTGCAACATGTATCGAACGTTGTCGCCTGTGGGGAATGTGAGGATAACTCCAGCCCCCGGTCCGATCAAGGTTTTGATCCGTCAAAGTACATTGTCCAATGGGAGTATGTACTATATTCCCTGGGGAGCTCGGCCTCTGTCCACTCAGCCAGGAAATCTGCCAGTACCTGAGATTTTATGGCACGTCATGGCTTGTAGGTTATTTCAAAGGGAAGGATCCCAATAGCCCACTTGGCTATGAGGGAGGTGGCGCCCGTGTTGTTTATTATGTCGTTCAGGGGTACTTCGGATGCCACCATTACCGAACACTCTTGGAAGTAGTGTCTGAGCTTTTGTGATGCCATAAATACTGTGTAGGCTATCTTCTGGTAGTGCGGGTATCTGGACTTGCATTGCGTTAGTACTTCTCACACGTAATACACCGGCTTTTGTGTTTGGAATTTGTGTCCCTCCTCCTCTAGTTCGACGACGAGCACTGCGCTAACAACTTGGTTGATAGCCGACATGTATAATAACATCGGTTCACCAGCGCCTGGTGTTGTGAGTATGGGATTGCTTGCCAGCAGTGTTTTAATTTCCTCTAACATAGTCGCTGCTTCGTTGGTCCACTCAAATTTGTTGGTCCATTTCAACAGCGTATAGAGCAGTAGAGCCTTTTCTCCGAGGCGAGAGATAAAGCGGCTTAGCGCCGCTATGAACCAGCCAACCTCTGGACATGCTTTAGCTCTGTGGGAATTGCAAGTTCTGATAGAGCACGGATCTTAGCTAGATTTGCTTCTATTCCTCCATGGGAGACGATGAATCCGAGCAGTTTACCAGCGGGAACTCCGAATACACATTTTTCCGGATTCAGTCGTATGTTGTACTCACGTAGGCTGGCAAAGGTTTGTCGTAGGTCGTCGATTAGCTGGCTGACGTGTTTGGTTTTGATTACCACATCGTCCACATATGCCTCAACTGTCTTACTAACTTGTTTCACAAGACAAGTCTGGATCATGCGCTGGTATGTTGCTGAAAATGCGTTATATCGACTAGAGGGGGGTGAATAGGCAATTTTTACAAATTCATCACTTGAGGAATTTCAACTTGAGGAATTTGAAATGTGATGAATAACTAGCAGCGGAGTGAGTAATCAAGTGCAAGAGAAACACAACAGTAGCATAGTCATCGTGATGAAATAAAACATGCACAGATTACAGGTAGCGTGATATAGGATAAGCAGGTGAGGAACAAGGTAACTTGAAGAATTTGAGGTGAGGAAATTGTGGAAGTCTTCAGTCAAATTCTTCAGACATTAACGATCAATTTCATCAACAAGTATACGAGGAAATAGAGGGGTTGAGGAAATAGAACCAAGTAGCTCGATGAAGACAATGGTTTGATGACCCAGTTCCAACTATGTGACAGTCATATGTCTAGTTTGGAGTGGCCTGCTATTTAAACCAGAGGACACATAGTCCCACGACACACAGTCCTTACCGTATTTTCCTTGAGCTAAGGTCACAAAGTCCTTGCCCAATACTCGTGGTAAGTCTTCAGGGTAGACTTCCAAAACCCTCAAAAATTGGTCACCCGAAGATCCACAATTGACTGCTCGATGCTCTAGACCAAGGTCACTCCGTGATCCCCAATTGACTACATGATACACTAGACCATGACACCTAACCGTCTGGAAGATACACAATCTTCAAAGGTAACAAGAATTAGTTCCACACAGGAACAATCTCTTCAGTGATGCTCAATCACTTTGGGTTTGGTGGTTTGGATTTGGGTTTTTCCTCACTGATGATTTTCTCTCAAAGTCCTTGGAGGATGGGTTGCTCTCAAATGAAAAGTGTCAGTTCTCTCTTGGAGCAGCCAACCAACTAATGGTTGTGGGGGTGGCTATTTATAGCCAGGGTGCAACCTGACATGATAAGACATAAATGCCCCCAATGATATCACCATTCTGTGGATAAGATGATTGGGGACAGCTGGCGCTAAGCACAACAACGGTCGGAATTTCGAACTATGAAAGTCCTCAGGTTTATCATGTTCCTCACTTGTAGGCAATTCGCACTAGCAAAATCCTAACTCCTCAGTCAGACCAATTTCCTTAGAGATAAGAAGAACTTCGTCTCTGTCACTGAACTGTAAGAGATTTCCAAAAGTCTTCACTCGAAGGATTGGATAGGTTGAGTATTTGGAGTTGAGCATCAGTTGGAAATTTTCCTTAGTATTACCTCGGCCCCCTTTAACAATACGGTGTTTCCTATGACTCAAAGAAAGGAAATGAAACTACGAAAACAAAAGCCTTCATGCTTCATAGTCCTCGTTCATATCTTCAAAGTCACACCAACTTTTTCATTGTCAAAGTCTTCAGGGAATACCAAAGTCTTGACCAAAGTCTTTAGTTGAAGACATACATTTTTAGGGGTCGATAATCTCTAAATATATAAAACCCTCATCGACTTATAGAGCATGTGTACACTCACAAACACATTAGTTCCTTAACCTATAAGTCTTCAATACACCAAAATCACTAAGGGGCACAAGATGCACTTACAGTAGCCCCAATGTTTTTTAGCCCAAAGGGCATCGTGTTGAAGCAGAATGGCCCGTAGGGGTTGATGAATGCGGTTGCGGCTTGATCAGATTCCTTCATTTTAACCTGATGGTATCCGGAATAAGCGTCGAGGAAACACAACGAGTCATGTCCGGATGTGGCATCGATGATCTGGTCAATGCGCGGTAAGGGGAAAGAGTCCTTAGGGCAGGCCTTGTTGAGGTCTTTGAAATCGACGCACAGCCACCAGGATTTGTCTTTCTTTGGTACCATCACCAGATTTGCTAACCATTCGGGGTGCTTAATTTCCCGAATGAATCCGGCCTCTAGCAGTTTAGCTAATTCTTCACCCATAGTTTGCCGTTTGGGTTCGGAAAAGTGGCACAGGGTCTGCTTAACGGGCTTGAAGCCTGCCATGACGTTTATACTATGTTCTGCCAACCGCCGTGGGATTCCGGGCATATCGAAAGGATGCCAGGCAAAGATGTCCCAGCTTTCCCATAAAAATGTCAGCGATGCTTCGTCCACTATGGGATCGAGCTGACCTCCAATGGACGTTGTCTTGTTGGGGTCCATCAGGTGCACTTGAAATTTAATGATTTCCTCTGCGGGTTTAAATGACATGGGCTTGGGCCTTTTGCTAAGCATCACGTCATACTTGTCAACTGTTGACCGAAGTGTGGTCAGTTCTTCAGCGAAGGTCTCGGGTAGTGCCTTGAGGGCGAGCCTACTGTTCGAAGGGCTATATGCGGATCACTGGCGATCGTGATTACTCTGTTTGGTCCTGGCATTTTGAGTTTCATATACCCATAATGGGGTATAGCCTGGAATATTGTGAAGGTGTCACGTCCTAATAGGGCATGGTAGCCACTTGGGAAGGGTACGATGTTAAAGAGGAGTTCTTCGGATCAGTAGTTTTCGAGAGTGCCAAACACTATGTCCAGGACGATGCATATTGAACATCGTGCCTCTTTCTCCGGAATGATTCCTCGGAAAGTCGTGTTGCTATGCTCGATGCGAGATCGATCGAATTGCATTTTTTCTAGGGTGTCTTCGTAGATCAGGTTTAAACCACTGCCGCCGTCCATTAGCACCTTGTGTAACCTGTAGCCATCAATGATGGGGTTCAGGACTAGTGCGTCCGGTGAGTGTCCGGGAAGAATGGCTGGTCGGTCGGTATCTCCAAAGGTAATGGGTATGTCTGCCCATGCACTTGTTGCTGCCACGTGGTAGGCCTGTTCGAGTTCTTTAAGAGCTCTTTTCCTCCTGTTCCTTGAGGGGAACGTTGTTGGAAATATGCCCTAGAGGCAATAATAAATTAGTTATTATCATATTTCCTTGTTCATGATAATCGTTTATTATCCATGCTATAATTGTATTGATTGGAGACTTAAATGCATGTGTGGATACATAGACAAAACCATGTCCCTAGTATGCCTCTAATGGACTAGCTTGTTGATCAAAGGATGGTTATGGTTTCCTAGACATGGACATGAGATGTCATTTGATAACGAGATCACATCATTAGGAGAATGATGTGATGGAGAAGACCCAAAATACAAACATAGCATATGATCGTGTCAGTTTATTGCTACTGTTTTCTACATGTCAAGTATATGTTCCTATGACCATGAGATCATGCAACTCACGGATATCGGAGGAGTGCCTTGTGTGTATCAAACGTCGCAACGTAACTGGGTGACTATAAAGGTGCTCTACAGGTATCTCCGATGGTGTTTGTTGAGTTGGCATGGATCGAGACTGGGATTTGTTACTACGTGTGACGGAGAGGTATCTCAGGGCCCACTCGGTAATACAACATCACAACAAGCCTTGCAAGCAATTTGGATAAGTGTTAGTCACGGGATCTTGTATTACGGAACGAGTAAAGAGACTTTCCAGTAACGAGGTTGAACTAGGTATGGAGATACCGACGATCGAATCTCGGGAAAGTAACATACCGAAGAACAAAGGGAACGTTATACGGGATTAACTAAATCCTTGACATAGAGGTTCGACCGATAAAGATCTTCATATAATATGTAGGAACCAATGTGGACGTCCAGGTCCCGCCATTGGTTATTGGCCGTAGAGGTGTCTCGGTCATGTCTACATAGTTCTTGAACCCGCAGGGTCTGCACACTTAAGGTTCGGTGACGTTTCGGTAGTGTAGAGTTATGTATGGTGGTGACCGAAGGTTGTTTGGAGTCCCGGATGAGATCCCGGACGTCACGAGGAGCTCCGGAATGGTATGGAGGTAAAGATTCATATATAGGAAGTCCCAGTTTGGTCGCCGGAAAAGTTCCGGGCTCATCGGTAGTGTACCGGGAGTGCCGGTAGTGTACCGGGAGACCACCGGGAGGGGTATTTCGACCCAAGAGGCTTTATGGGCTGTAGGAGGATGAATACCAGCCCTTAGTGGGCTGGTGGAAGTCCTACACAAAGCCCATGAGGCTGGGAAGAAAATACCAAAAAGGAAAAAGGTGGAAAAAGGCAAAAAAGGGCCAAATAAGGAAGGAGTCCTAATCCTACTAGGAGTGGAGGAGGAGGACTCCTCCCTCCTTGGTTTGGCCGACCCAAGGGCTGCCTTTTTGGCATCCAAGCCTCCTCCTCCTCTCCTCCTATATATACTAGAGGATTTTAGAGTTTTGGCACAAGATTTTCAGCCACGTGCCACCCGTTCCTCTAGTGCATAGCTTCTCCTCTAGATCGGTTTTCTGCAGCGCTTAGGCGAAGCCCTGCCGGAATTGCTCCACCACCATCACCGGAGCGCCATCACGCTGCCGGTGAACTCTCTCTCCTCTACACCTCCTCTTGCTGGATCAAGATGGTGGAGATCGTCATCAAGCTGCACGTGTGCTGAACGCGGAGGTGCCGTCCGTTCAGCGCTAGATCGGAAGGACCGTGATCGAGATCGCTAGACGGTTCGTGATGTGATCACGGAACGGATCGTGATGAGTTCGTGGGACGGATCGTGATTGGATCACAAGACGGATCATGATGATATCGCGGGACGCTCGGCAATTTGGATCGCGAAGATGTTCGACTACACCAACCGCGTTTCTTAACGCTTCCCGCTTAGCGATCTACAAGGGTACGTAGATCCACTCTCCCTCTCGTAGATGCTCATCACCATGGATAGGTTTGCGTGTGCATAGGAAATTTTTTGTTTCCCATGCGATGTTCCCCAACAAACGTTTCGTAGATCGTCAGGACTTCGGTGTTGTATTCGGGTCACGATGTGGAGCGCCTATTCGGCGGCAGCGCCTCAAGAATGGTCTCACCGTTTTTGTGACCTGCCTAACAACCCAGCAAGCTCTAAGGCTGTGAGTCGGGTTTGTGTTCAGCAATATAGAATGTATGGGGCATGGTTTGTCTAACAGTCCGTTAAGGACAGTACTGTCCCCCATAAGGGGCCTGTTCCTCTATTCAGTGGGTTCGAATCTGGCTGGCCGCTTTGGAGGTATCCTCCTTTTCTGATCTCCTCTAGGGTGTTCAGCGAAGGTTGGTTCCAAAAATAACTGTTCGGCTTGCCAAGCGCTTTCCATGGCACAATATTTTTGTACCAAGTCTGAAAGCTCGGCGAAGTCATGAATGTGTTGGCGAGCTAGGGCGTTAAGAATCCCTTCATCATGGCAATTGCGATTGAAGGTTGCCATTATCTCTTGGTCACTAAGAACTTTTTCTCTGCTTCTAGTGAGCAAGAGTCTAGCCCAAAAATGATGGGCTGACTCTCCCGGTAATTTTTTAATATACCGTAAGTCCGAAGACTTGGGCTTTGGTGCGATACTTGGATGATCGGCTTGGGTGGTGGGTGGGAATTTTTTGAACCAACACCAGTTTGGAATTGCGGATTCCGAACTATGGGCCAAATCAGGGACCAACACCAGTCCATCTCCAGAGCAAACTCCGGTGTCTATGTTACAGGCGAGGTCTCAATGATTGGAGACCGGAGTATAAATCGTTTTGAAATCCGATCGCTGGGTGGATGGGCCCCCAGCCGGACACTCGATGGTGGTTACTAGGTGGGTGACAGTGGAGACGTGAATCTCCCTGTCGTCGGATCTAAGCCCGAGCCGGTCATAGACCGGAATCTGGTCATTAGACATACACATGGTATCAATCCGATCGAATAACTCATTTAAAAACGAGGTGATGGTAGGATGCGTGTCGCTGAAGCGAGTGTAGTCGATGTGTGGCGTCGCAGTTTCGGAGCTGCATGAGAGCGGATCCGGGTCCTGTTTAACCGTGGTAGATCCGGTCACCACGGCCGGATTGGGCGTTCTAGACAGCCCGGGGGTGACAACTTCATCAGAAGAGGGGCCCAACGTCTTCGGCGTTGAGGCGTCGAGACCTGCGGGCTTCTTTGTGAGAGTCGAGGGTTCTATCAAGACAAGTTCTCCCCGCGAATCAGCGGCGAACTCTAGGGTTCCGAACTTGATTCTTTGATCAGGGGGGGGGGATTTTCCATTCTAGCCAAGGTGGCCGATCGGATTGGCGTGTGACAGGATGCCGCCGCTTGTGAGAATCTGATCAGAGATGATAGTCCTTTGGCCACAGATCTCATTGCTTCTGGCAAGGCAAGACATTGATTCCTTTGATGATCACAGCATAACTCTCAATGAAAGCACCAATGTCGGTATCAAAACCGGCGAATCTTGGGTAGGGGGTCCCAAGCTACGAGACTCGAATCAATGGTAACAGGAGAAGAAGGAGACGATGTTTACCCAGGTTCGGGCCCTCCTATGGAAGTAATATCGTACGTCCTTCTTGATTCTATTGATGATATGTAGGTTACGAAGTCGATCTACCTCGAGATCAAATAGCTAAACCCTAGATGAGTTGTCTTCCTTCTACAACCTAAAACCCTTCGACTTATATAGATGTCGAGGGTACCTAGGGTTTACTCATAGTCGGTTGCACATCGAAGGAAAAACATGCCTATCTACTGTCGACAAGTTGGAGGACACGCCACGGCTTCTCGAAGCTTCCCCCCTTGGCAACGGGACCCTTGATCATCCAATGCTCATCCAGCGGCCCATACAGTCCGGCCCATGAGAAACAAGTCGGCTACCATGGACCCCTTAATCCAGGACTCCCTCACCCATGTCAACTTATGAGTTTGCAAGTTGAATTCACACAACCTCACAACTACTCCATCAGAGACGGGCAAATTCCTTGTGCGAGCAGTCGTAATCATGTGCGGGCATGGCTAGTGGTACTTACTAGGCCGCTCACAAGTGCAATGTTGTGTTCAAAGAGCCACCGTAAAAGAGCGACCCCCATATGATTGTCCATCTCTCGTTGTCTCACCTGGCTCATCAACTTGGTATTTCATTTCAACATTATCAAAACAAGTGGCTCGTTGGATGGCTGACTTGTCTTTTCGAAACTCTAGCCACTCAGCAACCTTGTTCGGATAAATCTCATTGGGAGGCTTCTCACTATCACCAATCAACTTGTCGATTTCATTGGAGTGCTTCAAAAAATACTCATTTAGCTTGTAAAAAGTATATTGCACTATTGTCGTCATCGGCAACTAACGGGCACCCTTCAAGACAAAGTTGAAGCACTCAACAAGATTGCTTGTCATGTCACCATATCTCATGCCTCCTTTGTCACATGCCCGTGACCACTTCTGTCTCTCATCAATATTCCTTTGTAGGAAATATTTCCCACCTTCATTTGCCTTCTCATATATTTTGTCCAAGCGTGTCTTAAACGTCTCAACGGAGAAGGCTACACATGCAGAGTTAAGATCCTTACAAAGATCCCTGTTCTTGCAAGCCCTGTAAAAGTTTGCAACGAAGTGCCTCATACACCAATGGTGATGAAGCCTCACATGCCCTGGAATGTGAATATCCACGACATTCAATATGCCTTCGTACCGATCGGATATGATGCATACCTCCCTATTCGAAGGAATGACCGTGGTCCTCACAAGTCTCATGAACCATTCCCAGTTCTCTTGGTTCTCCACAGACACCAAAGCAAATGCCACAGGTAACACCTGATCATTAGCATCATGTGCCATTGCTATCATGAGTGTGCCCTTGTATTTTCCAGTCAAAAATGTTCCATCTACAGACAAAACTGGACAACAATGCTGGAAAGCTGCAATGCATGGGCCAAACGTCGAAAAGGCACGATGAAAGACTCCTTCAATATCTTGGACATAGTGGTATATTCCTGGTTTTTTATAGGACGTCGCGCCCAACAACCTGGGTAGCATGTTGTACGCCTCTTCCCATCCACCATACAACATTCTAAGAGCTACTTGCTTGGCTTTCCATGTCTTCCCGTACTTGACATTATACCCAAACTTATCGTAAACCCAACTCATCAAAAACCTCACTTTAATGGTTGGATCCTCGGCTACATGTTTTTGGTATTTATAACCGATGAATTCCGAGGTTAGCTGACGGTGTGTCCTTCGTGCTTCTATGGCCGGCGCTATGCATTGGTGAGTGGCTTTGCAACTTGTTATCTCCCACCAATCATATTTCGCGAGTCTTCCATTCTCTGTCCATTTGCATCTTTCCACCTCACATTTCACGGTGTATCGCTTGTTGCAGTCCGAGTGGACAACTATGAAAGGCCTGTGGTGTTTGACAACATACTTACACAACCACATCTTGAATTCTAGCATGTGCTTGAACATCAAACCTTTCCTTAGGTAAGACATCGAAATCTCGTCGGGTGTACTACTTGGGAACTGTCTAGCCTCTATTGTCTTACTCATGCCACCGTCACTATAGCCTTCTCTGCAAGCTAACATCACAAAACAAAGGAACTTTGTGATCCCTACCGGTGATTTTTATGTACCACTCTGCTTCTTTCTCAGTGAAGCCATCCTCGTCCAACTCATTCATCGGTCCTTCATCATCCGAGTCATCTGTCGTGGGAGCGAGTTTGACAGTAGAAGATAGGCGTACGAAAGGAGAGGGTAGAGTCCTAGCTACGGCGAGGGTGTACACACGGATGTATGAGTTCAGGCCCCTCTCGTGGAGGTAGCACCCCTACGTCTCAGTGCTCGGGAGCTCTTGTCGTGTGGAATATGAGTGTTACAGGGGTGCAAACCCTTGTGTAAGAGGGGAGGGACGGCTTATATAGAGTACGCTGCCCCTCATGAATGTCAGGCAACCAAGGGTTCGATCGTGGGAATAAAGACGTACGTTACTGGTAACGTACACAATAAATTCTACTAATGATGACTGGCCTAACGCCTGCCTGTTGGCCTCCCTGGGGTATCTTATGGTCTTTTGGTGTCGACTAGTAGTGAGGCCTTCCGAGTGACAGGAGACTGTCGAGTGGAGGGAGATACCCCCGAGTGACTTAACTATCGAGTGACTATGGCATCATGATGACTTCAGTCAGAAACTCTCTTGCCACCATTAAGTCCTCCAATATAGTGTCCTTAGGTAGGGTATGTAGGTCAGGCCTAGGACCCTACCATAGGTACATATCCTCGTCATTAGCCCCCAAATGGATTGGGGTTCGAGTGAAAAAGGAGTCGATGCTAATTCTGATAAAGCATCGAGATTCCGGATGTACTTCGGAGCTTCAAGGAAATCTGCATCGACTGAAATCTTTATCGCTTGCTCTGATCGATTTTTCCTTGATAAATGTTCGAGTGTATTTAGGCACAAAATATGTTCCGAGGGAATCATCAGGATCTCTTGATACGACGGGTCGCTCTACCGGGTCCGGATTTCACGGGATTTGAAAATTTTGGGAAGTCCGCGCTGTGCAAAGTTATCATAACGACTAGGGCAAGTGGAGGAGCAACGCCTCAATTTTCATGCCGTCCATTACGCCACGTACAACACGACTCCCGCGGTAGAGATATCCGGAGATTTAATGGGCCCGAATGCCAGCGACTCACTCCGCTGATATAAGATCTCACATCGCGACACGGGCCGCGCCTTGTGGCGTCGTCTTGCGGCGGCCGGCCGGGGTCAGCGATACGGCCGGCCACCCTGTAGCCATGCCAGGGCAGGAAACGGAGTGGTTGAAGGCGTGCCGGCACTAATGGAAGCCTGGTCACCATCCTCCAGGGTCAGAGGCCCTGACATCTTTGCTGTAGCCATATCGGCGCTGACCCCCGATGGGATGGGGGCCACTGTTGCCACACACGCCCTGTAGGCGGTATCCAATGCCCAGCCGGCTGGGCACAACCGGCGGGCCACCTCCAACAGGGCGTAGCCGGACTGTAGGGGGAGGCGGCCCGCCCTTTAGTCGTGTTAGGAGGCGAGGGAAAAGGGGTGCCTAAGGCTACCCCGGGGTCGTCCCCCCGCCAGTAGTCCCCAAAGCCGGGAAGGACCCGCCGATGGGCCGCGGCGGTCCTCACCGGCTTGAAGATCGTTCTTGTGCCGCAGGCGGCCTTGAGAGTCGAGCTGAACCGGAAAGCGACGGTCGGCTCTGCCACCGGCCGACGCTTCACGCGCCGCCTCAGGCTTCCCGCCTGGATGGGGAGGCGCCACGCGGCGGAAAAGACCGGGCAGCGGGGCGGGGCCTCCCGCGGCCGCAGCCTCGGTCCGCGCGCAAGGATCCGTTACGGCGCGGGGCGGACGATTGGCATTCTCGAGCGCCACGATGTCCACCCCGCGCACCGCGGGAATCGTGGGGGTCGTGCGCAATGAATCCGGCCCCCACCACCGCCCGCGCGGGGTATAAATGTCGAGAAAGGGGAGGCAGAACGGCCCGTTCGCTCCTCCTCCTGCCGCTGCATCGCCTTTGTCGTCTCCCTTCCCCCGCTGAGAGAGAGAGAGACCGAAGCACGAGGCAATCCACGCCGCCGTGTGCCGCCGAAGAGAGCCCAGACCGCCGCCGAACACCCTCGCCAGCGACGCGACCACACGCCCCCTCGGTGGCGATGGCGGGCAAGGGCGCTTGGGACTGCAGTGATGTGGACGAGACCTTCATCGAGCACCTCCGCCACCATCGCAAGCTCCCGACGGAGGAGCACCTTGTGGCGTGCCCGGACGGGCTAGAGAACTCCCTGGCCCCGCAGGAGGGCGAAGTGGTTGTCTTCGCCGACCAGTTCCTCCGCGGGCTCGGGCTGCCAGCGAGCGCTTTCTTCCACCGCTTTCTGACGCGGTTCGGCCTGCAGCAGCACCACCTCGCCCCCAATGCCGTCCTGCAGCTGGCAGTGTTCATCACCCTCTGCAAGGGTTACTTGGGAGTCGCACCGAGGCTTGACCTCTGGTGCTGTCTCTTCTTTCCTAAAAGGCATACGACAAAGGACCCAGCGACGAAACAGATGGTGATGACCGCCTGCGGAGGCGCCCTGATCCACATTCACAAGGGAACTGGCTTCCCGAAGCTCCCGCTGCACGAGTCGGTGAAGCGATGGCAGCGGGGGTTCTTCTACATGAAGAACGCGAAGCCGGAGGAGGACTGCATCAACCTCCCCGACTTCGCCACCGACCCACCAACCGCGATGCTAAACTGGCGAGCGGTCGCGTCTCCGGCGCCCGAGACGGCAGACCGGCTCTGCGAGCGCCTGCTCGCGATGACCGGGACAGAGGGGCTGAAGGCCACGGACCTACTGGCCACGATGGTGGCACAATGGGTGCAGCCGCTGTAGAGCCGGCCACACGTCATCTGCTAGATGGGAGGACGCCACGACCCCTGCCGGCTCTCCACCAAGGAGATGAAGCCGGCCTATGTGGCGAGGAGGGTGAACGCCATTTCAACGACGAAAATGGCGGAGGGAGAATGGCAATGGGGAAAGACCCCGTACAGCCGGAGCCGCCCGGCGCCACGGGTAAGTGACAAGCCGGTTCCTCCCCTTCATCTTCTTTTAGAGGTGATATCCCTCCCCTCGGTCTGATAGTGAGCCACCCGGCCCGCCCACAGCTCTTCCCTCTGCTGCAAAACTACGGGGAACCGGCCCCCGATACGGCGGAGTCGGACCCCGAGGAGTTCGAGGACGCCGACGACGTGGAGCCGGCCGACTCCGAGTGAGCCGGAGCATCTAGTGCCGGCGACGCGGAGACGGAGATGGAGGGGGCCAAAGACGCCGAATCAACGGGAGAGTCCCCTCCCCAGACGCGCGTTGCCGAGGCTCCGAAGAAGTCTGAGGCTTCGGAGTACAAGGTCACGGCGCTGCGGAGACACCAACCTCGAGCTGGCGGCGGCTCCAGTCGGGGAGGCCCGGGCGCGGGCGACAAGGGGAAGGGGCCGGCTGCCACCAAACCGGTGCCCAAGCGTGTGGCGACCGCGCAGCCGGGCGGCAGTCGCAGAGACGGCGGCAAGAAACAGAAGGTCACCCAGGCGGGACCCGTGAGGAGGGCGATCCCCATCGTCGTCGGGTAAGTCCGTCTTCTCCTGCACTTTGGTCCACCAGGCCCCCCCAGTCTCTTATTTCTTCGTGACCAGGGATGCGCGCGCCCTGTGGAGGACATCGAGGGAGAGACGGAGAGGGTGGCGCCGCCGACGGCAGCCGAGGAGAGGGAGCGCTAGGCGTGGCTCGACTTCGAGGTGGCCGAGCAGAAGAGGCGCGTCTAGGAGCTTCGCCCCTGGGAGGAGGCGGCGAAGAGGCAAGGGGGAGCCAGCGGGGAGGCCGCTGGCGGAGCATGGGAGCCGTTCCCCCTCCCCCAAGGAAACGGCGGGGAGACCGCGGGCGGAGCTTGGGAGCCCTTCCCCCGTGGCCAGGAGAAGAGATCGAAGGGCCACCATGGCCCCGGGCGAAGGGCGGAGGCGAGCACGACGGCCACGGGGGGTGAGGCGGCAATGGGCCACGACATCGCCCGGACGATCGCGGGCGACGTGCCGCCGAGGCTGGAGCTACTGGCTCCGGAGGCACCACCATCGGACGTGCTGGCTTCTGAGGCGCCAGCTCTAGAGACGCTGGCGTCGGAGGAGAGTCAGCCTAGAGCAGCCGGAGGTGGGGTGCCGGAGGGGGGAGCCAGGATGGCCGTGGGAACGGTCGCCGCAAGTGCGTCGACGGCGGACGCCTGCGCGACGGCGATAGGAGGGGCCGGTCGCATCGAGGTCTCCAACAAGGGAGAACCCGCAGACGGGGGCCGGCCGTAGCAGACCTGGGCGGCGGCCGTCGAGTGCCCTCGGAGCGGCGGCCCGCGCCCAGACGACGCAAGATGCTCGGGCCGCCAGCGACCGGCTGGTGAGCTTGGAGCAGGCGGTCATGGTGAGTCTTCTTTCCTTCTTCCCTTTACTTGCATTTTTTCCGTCTTTTCCAGTGGGGACGCGCCAGCGCACCCATTGGGGGTAGCCCCCCAGGCTCGAGCCGGCTTGAGCGCAGGCGGGTCGAACCTAAAGCTCTTGTTGTTTTGCAAGCTGTGCACGACGGCCGGGTGGCAGCATACAACACCCTGCTCGGGTTGTACCGGGGAGCTGAGAACCGGCTCACCGTCATGTCTGCGGACCTGCGAGGTACGTTGCCCTTGCGAGCGTCTTGCGATCTTCCAGTGGGAGCGCGCAAGCGCACCCAATGGGTGTAGCCCCCGGGGATCAGGCCGGCTGCCCCGGAGGCGGGCTGAATCCTTTCCGACTCCCGTGTCTTATGCAGCCACCCATGCTGAGACGGTCTGCCTCCTGCGCCAGGTGGTGCGTCTTACGAGGAGCAGGAACTCCTGACGATGGAGGGTGACCAGCTCCGTGGGGAGGCGAACCAGGCGAAAGCGGAGAGGAAGGGCCGTGAGGCGGCCCATCGTCGAGTGCTGGCAGACCAAGAGGCGGCCCTTCGTCGGGAGGCGGAGGGACGGGAGAAGACGCTCAGCGAGGAGCTGGAAGCCAAGGACTCCGCCTTGGCCAAGGCGGCCGAGGACGCGCAAGCGGCCCAGGATGAGCACGAGCGCGAGCGCCAGGGAGGTGCGGTTGTAGGAGCAGGGGCACGAGGTGGACCAAATCCTGCACAGTAAGTTTCCGTCGCCTTGCTCTTCCTTCTTGGTTTCTGGTTTGCCTCCCCGCTCATCCCGAGCCTCTTCTTAGGGCTCTTCTCTGTCATGCGAGAGGTCGCGGAGGCGGCCGTCGAAGCCGACCATGAGGCCCGGCAGGCATAAGGAGAGGCCGTTGGGACGCTGGCCCCTTGGACCCTGGACGAGGTGGGGATCGCCGCCGAGGCGCGCCTGTCAGAGGTGGTCCGCACCCTGAAGCGGCTCCAAGCGGCCGGCATGACGCTGGTCCACTCCCTCTGGCCCGACACGGTGGAGCCGATCTCCATGAACCGGCTGTCGAGGTGGTTGGAGTTCGGGACGGCGTGGGTGAACGCCTAGAGGGCCTCCGCGGCACGAGCTGGCGCGGGCATGGCGCTCCGCATCGCCAAATCGTGGTACCCTGAGCTGGACTTGGGCTTGCTCACGGCCCAGCGGGCTGGCGCCGACCCGGAGCTGGAGGCGGTGGCCGACGAGATGTTGGTGAGGGCGAGCGATCTTGTGTCCTTCGCCGCATGGGACGAGTACGTCCTGGAGCACGGGGTGGACGGCGTGATGGTCCCGGAGGACCAGTACGGGCTCGCCCTGGACGACCCAGATGGGAGCTCCGCCGAGACGGCTGATGAAGGCTCCGACACCGACGAGTACGCCGAGTCCGGGCCGACTCCGGCTGCGGGGGCTTCTACCTCGGCCGCCCCGGAGGTGCCGGCTTCGAAGGCGCCAACACCGCCGGCTCCCAAGGCGTGAGCATCGCCGGCTCCAACGGCGTTAGTACTTGGAGGAAGGCCGTCCCGATGCTGCCATAGCTTAGGACTTTTCTTTCTTGCATTTCTGCTTTTAGACTGGAATTCCACCCACTGGGGGTGTATATGTAATGAACCCGTGGCCGTGGGCCTTTTATATGTAATGAACTTGTGCTATTTGTCTTAGAAAGAATGTGCGTGCCGGCTCTTCTTTCACCCTTTGCCTTTTGACTTGTGTTTGCGCGCCAGGATTCTTTCCGGCTTCCACCCCGCCTTCCGGCCAGCCGGAAGCCGGTCTGGGACAGGGACGGGGCTTCACCCTTAGGAAAAACAGCGGGCTCCTAGAGTCAACCGGCTAGGGCTAGGTTGTGCTTGCAGAGGCTGGTTACTAAGATTAACATAGCTCGGCTGGGCCGGTCCAGCTGCCGTGCGCGTCGGCTGACCTTCGTGTGAGAAGTTCCTTCGTACCCCGTGGTCCCTTCAGCCGGACAGCCGGGAGCCGGTCTGTAGCTGGTTAGGGGATGGGAGGCGAAGGGTTGCTTGCTCACATTATTTGTCCGGCTCGATGGGGATCCGGGCGAGCCCCCGGGCTGGGGAGCCGGACCCGGTTGACGTGCCTTAGACAATAGAACTTTGTAGGAATCGAAATGGGCGTGCCCCCAACGTCGGCTTGGGGGCCGCTGTCGCATTTATAAGCCCAAAATAGCGAGGATACATACAATGGTTTTCAACAATAGAATGGACGGAGGAGCGCCGCGTTTCACGCACGCTCCATCTCCTCGCCGGAGGAGTCTCTCTTGCGTTTCTGTGGCTTCTGGTCGTCTATTAGATAGTATGCGTTGTTGCGTGGCGCCCGGCTGACGATGAATGGGCCCTCCCATGGGCAGGACAGCTTGTACTGGCCGGCGGTTCGTTGGATCCGCCTGAGCACCAAGTCTCCTTCGCTGAAGGAGAGAGGACGGATTCGCTTGTTGTGATAATGTCGGGGCTTCTTCTGGTAGATGGCCGTCCGGCTCAAGGCGAGCTTGCGGGCCTCCTCGAGGAGGTCGAGGCCGTCTTCCCTTGCCTCCTTCACGTCCTTTTTGGTGTACATGGTGACCCGAGGCGAATCGAATTCGATGTCGGTGGGGATGATCGCCTCGGACCCGTAAACGAGAAAGAACGGAGTGTAGCTGGTCGACCGGTTGGGTGTTGTCCGGAGGCTCCAAAGGACAACCGGCAACTCTTCGACCCAACGGCCAGCCGATCGGACCAGTGGTGTCACGAGCCGGGGCTTGATGCCAGATAGGAGTAGGCCGTTTGCCCTCTCGACCTGGTCGTTTGACTGTGGGTGGGCGACGGACGCCAGGTCGAGCCGGATGCCCCGCCTTGAGCAGAAGCGCGCCAGCGCGCCTTTGGCAAAGTTCGTGTCGTGGTCGGTGATGATGCTATGGGGGACGCCGTAACGTACCGTGATGTCTTCGATGAACCGGACGACCGTGGGGACGTCTAGTTTCTTGATTGGCCGGGCCTCGATCCATTTGGTAAACTTGTCGACGGCGACGAGAAAATGTGTCATGCCGCCTCGTGCGGTTTTGAAAGGTCCCACCATGTCCAGACCCCAGACGGCGAATGGCCACGAAAGGGGGATGGTCTGGAGAGCGCTAGCCGGAAGATGGCTCTGCGTGCTGAAGCGTTGGCAGCCCTTGCACTTGTCAACGAGTTCCTTGGCCACCTCTAGAGCAGTTGGCCAGTAGAAACCATGACGGAAGGCCTTGGCCACCAGGGACCTGGAGGCGGCGTGATGCCCGCACTCGCCCTGGTGGATGTCGAGGAGGATTTCCTGTCCTTTCTCCGGCTCGACGCAGCGTTCGAAGACACCGGTGGTGCTGCGATGAACCAGCTCGTGGTTGATGATGCCATAGGCTGGGGCCTGGCGCTGAATTTGCCTTGCCATGGCCTCATCGGAGGGGAGCTCGCCGTGCAGGAGGAATGCCAGGATAGGCCGGGCCCACGAGGGAGCCGAGACAGGGGCCGGCCCAGCCCCCGAGACTGGCTCGCCAGCCCTCGGGAGTGAGGCGGCGGTGGAAGCATTGACCGTTGTCATGACGGCGGCGAGGTCGGTGCCGGCGTGCGTGGGTGCGACCGGCTCAATTGCCGTAGCAGACGGTGCCGGACTGGCGGCTGGTGGTGGTGGAGCTGGCGATGCCGCCGCAACCGGCAGGGCCGGTTGGGCAGCCGGTTACGCCACGGTGTCGGCCGCGTTTGCTAGCACGGAGATGGACTCCGACTCGGAAGAAGGCTTGATCGACGGCTTCATAAGCCGCTCGAGGGAGACGCCGGCTGGGATGGCCAGCCGGGTGGAGCCAATCTTGTCCATCGCGTCGGCCGCGTCATTGTCCGCACGGGGGATGTGGTGGAACTCACAACCCTCGAAGGAGCCGGTGAGCTGCTGGACGAGGAAGCGATAGCTGGCCATGTTGGCGTCCCTAGCGTCCCACTCGCCAGAGACCTGTTGCACCACAAGGTCCGAGTCGCCGAAGCAAATGATGCGCTAGATGCCGATCTCTTTGGCGAGCCGAAGGCCATGGACGAGGGCCTCGTATTTGTCCATGTTGTTGGAGGCGGCGAAGTGGATCTGGAGGGCGTAGCGGAGCTGGTCTCCTCTGGGGGACGATAGGACGATGCCGGCTCCTAGGCCAGCTCACATCTTCGAGCCGTCAAAGTGCATGCGTCAATGCATGGAGTCGGGCGGAGGCAGCACGAACTGGGTTTCGGCCCAATCTACGAGGAAGTCGGCCATTATATGGGACTTTATGGCGGTGCGTGGCTCCTACCATATTTCGCAGTCGGCCAGGGCGATGGCCCATTTGGCGATCCGGCTGGTGGTGTCCCGGCCGGCCATGATTTCGCCCAGCGACGCTGTGCTCACGATGGTGATGACGTGCTCCTGGAAGTACTGTATCAGCTTCTGGGCTGCGAAGTATACATTGTAGCACATCTTCTGGTAGTGGGGGTAGTTTTGCTTGGAGGCGGAGAGGACCTTGCTGAGGTAGTAGACGGGGCGCTGCGTCAGCAGTACCTTGCCTTCCTCCGGCCGCTCCACCACTAGGACGACGCTGACGACGCGCGTGGTCGCCGCAATGTAGGCGAACAAAGGCTCCTTGTCAGCCAGCGCAGCCAGGATGGGCGCGCTGGTGAGAGCTCGCTTGAGGTCGCGGAACGCCGTGTCTGCCTCGTCGGGCCAGTCAAACAGGGCCGGCTTCTTTGAGAGGTCTCGGCCCGGCTCGACCAGGGCCGACTTGCGTAGGAGCCCGGAGAGGGGCAAGGCCTTCTCGCCCAGCCGGCTGATGAACCGGCTGAGGGAAGCGAGGCAGCCGGTGAATTTCTGAACGTCGCGGAGCCGGACCGGCGTGGGCATGCGCTCAATCGCCCGGATCTTCTCGGGGTTAGCTTCGATGCCGCGGGCGGACCCAAGAAACCCAAGAGCTAGCCGGCTGGGACGTCGAAGGCACACTTCTCTGGGTTGATCTTGATCTTGTATTTGCGCAAGTTGGCAAACATCTCCCGGAGGTCATCGAGGAGGCTGAAGTGCTTCTTGGGTTTAACGATGATGTCGTCCACGTAGACGTGGACATTTCTGCCTATCTGAGGCAGGAGGCACTTCTGCATGCAGTGCTGGAAGGTAGCGCCTGCGTTCTTCAGGCAGAAGGACATGGTGATGTAGCAGTAGGCCCCGTAAGGGGTGATGAAGGAGGTCTTGAGCCGGTCGGCCGGGTCCAGCTTTATCTGGTGGTAGCCGGAGTAGGCGTCCAGGAAAGACAATAGATCGCAGCCGGCCATGGAGTTGATGACTTGGTCGATCCGCGACAGGGCGAACGGGTCCTTGGGGCACGCCTTGTTCAGGCTCATGTAGTCGATACACATGCGCCAGGTCTTGTTTTTCTTCAGCACCAGGACTGGGTTGGCCAGCCAGTCCGGGTGAAACACCCCCATGATGAAGCCGGCTGCGAGCAGCCGGTCGATTTCTTCTCCTATAGTATACCGCTTCTCCTCGAAGAAACGGCGCAGGGGTTGCTTGACCGGCCTCGCATCCGGCCGTACATGCATCTTGTGCTCGGCGAACTTCCTCGGAACACCCGACATGTCCTTGGGGGACCATGCAAAGATGTCCCGATTCTCACGGAGGAAGTCGACGAGCTCGCTTTCCTATTTGCTGTCGAGGCGGGAGCCGATGGTCACACACTGGGTGGAGTCGGCTGGATCGAGTGGCACCTGCCTGGTGTCCTTGGACGGCTGGAATGAGCCTTCGCCGATCGACTGGGACGGGGGTGCCAGTACGGCCGGCTGGGCGGAGGCGAGGGCCACCAGCCGGTCGAGCTGTCGCTTCTCCTTGGCTATCTCCAGGGCCTCGGCCAGCCGGCTACCATCTCGCGCGCACGCCATTGATATCTGGTACTTGCCGGCGATGGTGATGATGCCCTTGGGTCCCGGCATCTTGAGCTTGAGGTAGGCGTAGTGGGGGATCACCATGAACTTGACGAGAGCGGGCCTACCGAGCAATGCGTGGTAGGGACTGTCGAGGTCCACTACCTCGAACAAAACCGGCTCGCGGCGGAAATGACCGGCGTCACCGAAGAGTACGTCGAGCTTGATCTTGCCGACGGGCGTACAGGACTTCCCCGGCATGATGCCATGAAAAACGGTCCGACTCGTTTTCAGATCCTCCACCTTGAGCCCTAGCTTGAGCAGGGTGTCGAGGTAGAGGATGTTGATGCTGCTGCCTCCATCGATCAGAACCCGCGAGAAGCAGCACGAGCGCTTCTCAAAGGCGATGGTGGGATCGAGGACGAGGGCGCAGCTGTCGGGGTTCGGCATCATGGCCGGGTGGTCCGGCCGGCTCCAGGTGATCGGCTTCTCGGACCAATGCATGAACTGGGGAGTCGCGGGCATAGTGGCGTTCACCTCGCGGTGGAGCCGGCGCTGGGCATGCTTGTCCGTCTCTTCGCTGGTGAAGATGACATAGCAGTCGTCGTGTTCGGGGAACCGGTCGTGTAGCCGGCCGTCGCCCCAAGCCGGGGCCGGGTTCGCCTGAGCCGGACCGGGGGCCGGAGCCCGAGCCGGGGCTGGCGCTGGGGAGCGGGCTGCCTACGCCGGGGGAGCCGGGAGGCCGTCCCCCCGGGCCAATCACCGCGAGAAGCTGCACTGCCGGAGCGTGAGCGTGGCCGGCTTGGCGCCGGAGTGGTTTTTGCAAGGGGGTCAAGCATTTGCTCGAAAGTCAGCTTGGGCTGCAAGGCGGCCTCGCCGGTGCGTTGGCGTTGACCGGAGGCCTGGCCAGCCGGCTCCTCCTCCTCGATGGAGGCGACCTGCCGGCTCCCATAGCGGGGATTGGGCTGGTCGTTCTTGCGCTTGCCGTTCTGCGGCTGCCGGTTGTCAGCCATCGCCCGCGGCGTGGCGGGGGGCGTAGCCGGCTTGGCCGGTGCCTTAGTCTTCATCCTCATCGAGGAGTCGGCCGTGGCGTATTTGTCCACTTTGGACATCAAGTCCGCCAGGGAGGTGGGCTCGGAGCACAGGAGCTTGTGCTTGAGGGGGGTGCCATCGTAGCAGCCCTCGACGAAGTACTGGATGGCCTGTACCTCGTGTACTCCTTCGCAGGAGTTGCGGAGCTTAGTCCAGCGCATGAGGTAGTCGCGGAGGGGCTCGTTCGGCCCGTGGACGCACATGGCCAGCTCGCGGGGCCGGCCGGGCCGTTTGTAGGTGCCGATGAAGTTGCGAACTAAGGCCTCCTCGAAGTCCGTCCAGGTGTTGACATTGCCGTGGCCAGGTTGTTAAGCCAGGTGCGGGCCGAGCCGATCAGCATGAGGGGGATGTAGCGGACGGCTACGCACTTGTTCCCCCTGGCGATGCCGAGCACGGTGGTGTAGTCGATCAACCAGTCCTCTGACTTGGCGGCCCCGGTATACTTCGGGGTGTCGCGGGGGAGCGTAAAGCTTGGCGGAAAAGGCTCGTTGCGGATCCGCGGACCGAAACAGGCTGGGCCAATCGAGCCCTCCTCCTCGAGGAGAGCCGACTGCACCAGCTGGTCAAGACGGAGCCAGGCGTCGTTGTCGCTGTGGGGAACGCGGGGCCCGAGCCGGGCGGCGAGCTCGGGGCGGACAGCCAGCAGGATGTACCACGCGGGTTCCTGCCGCGGGGGCAGAGTATGCCCGCGGGTGCGCCGGCTGCCGCCAGCCGGCGCCTCGTCGTGGCGGTGGCTGCCAGCCGGATTGTTGCTGCGCCGGCTGTTCACAGCCGGCGGCTCGTTTCCGCGTGCTGGGGCGCGTTGAGCGTTGCTCCGCCGGGCGTTCCGACCGGAGGGACGAGGGGTGCTGGAGTGCTGAGCCGGCCGACGGTCAGCGGCCCCAGTGTCCTTGCCCTCGGGACGGGGAAACTCGGAGATGGCCCCGCCGGGGGTGAGGACGACCTGTTGTGCGTTGGTGGTGTAGATGAGGTCCTTGATGTGCCGCTCGCGTGCGGCCCGCTCCTCGCCCTCCAAGGTTGCCATATCCTCGTAGGCAACCTTGGTGGCGCGCAGGTTGGCCACCGGGGTGTCATAGACGGGGAAATGGCCGCCGAGGATTTCTGCAACCACGCGGCCGCGTTCTCGCACAGCACCATGCCGGCTGGCTCGGGGCCAGCCGGGGTGAGACCGTACACGGAGTTGTATTCCCGCTGCGTGGCCTCCATCTGGCGCCGCTCGGCAATGAGGGTGCTGGCTTCTTCGAACAGCAGGCGACGGGCCACCTCCAGCTCGGCTCTGGCGGCGACCGGGTCCGCCGTTGTAGCGATAGGAGTGCCCAGACCCCAGAGGGTGGCGGCGAGTGGGTCGGAGGTGCCGGCGCGAGCGGCTCTGCATCGGCCTCGGCCGCTCGCACACGACCCAAAGTGGTGGAGGAGACGGTGACCATCACTCCCACGCGGGTGTGGGGGCCGATGGCCTCGCCCGTGGCGAGCGTGCCCACGGACAAGGGCGGGTCGGTGCAGTCAAACACCCGACTAGGGTACTCGTCGGCCTCCTATTCTTCGGCGAGGCTCAGCTTGCCGAACCGCTCGGCGAGCGCGGCGACGTCAAGCGCTAGGTCGCGGCCGAGGCACTCGTTAGTGATGCCGGCCGCGCTGCCAGCAAGGCTCGCCGGAGCAAGCCCCACGAGCACGCGGTTCTGCCCAGACGCGAGGCGGTCGGGGGAGGTGGTGAAGGGTCCCGCCTAGAGCGTGACTTTGGCCGGCGCCACGGACGGCCCCACGGTGGGCGCCAACTGTTGTGGTTTCGTCACGGCAGATGCCATAGGTAGGCTTATCGAGAGGGGTCGAAGGACGCCGGCGGGCTCCGGGAGCGAGATTAGGCACAAGAGGTGGCTGACACACGATGTACCCAGGTTCAGGGCCCTCCGGGGGAGGTAATACCCCTAGTCCTGCTCAGTCTAGCTAAGACGACGGTCGGGTTACAATGGTGCTCCTTGAGCTGTATGGAACGAGGAGGAAGAAGGGGCTAGCCTACTCTTCCGCCTCGCTACGCGTGTGTGTGTATGGTGGATGTGGAGGGAACTCCCAAAGAGCAGCTGATCGATGCCCTCTGCATGGGGGCGGCCCGGGGGGGTTTATAGGCCAACCCCCCGGAATACAATACAAGTAGAAAGCCAAAAGGGGGCCCCAGCCGGCAGCCTCTCTGGCCGGCTACGTGGGCCCGGCCGGGGGGGGGGGGGCTGTCATCGGTAGGTCCCGCCAGCTGAAGAGTCCCGTCAGGAACCGGTGAGGCCCGCGAGGCGGGCCCCGGCACCGGTCACATCGCGGCACAGGCCACGCCTTGTGGCGTCGTTTTGCGGCGGCCGACCGGGGTCAGCGGTACGGCCGGCCACCCTGTAGCCACACCGGGGTAGGTAACGAAGTGGTTGAAGGCGTGCCGGCACTGTTGGAAGCCCGGTCGCTATCCGCCAGGGTCAGAGGCCCTGATGTCTTTGCTGTAGCCATATCGGCGCTGACCCCCGACGGGATGGGGGCCACTGTTGCCACGCACACCCTGCAGGCGGTATCCAATGCCCAGCCGACTGGGCACAGCTGGCAGGCCACCTCCGACAGGGCGTAGCCGGACTGCAGGGGGAGGCGGCCCACCCTTTAGTCGCGTTAGGAGGTGGGGGAAAAGGGGCGCTTGAGGCTACCCCGGGGTCGTCCCCTCGTCAACCATGGGGTCCACACACTAGGTGGGTCCGGATCAATAAATACATACTATTCACTCGACCGAGTACGTTCCATCCACTCGGTGACAGTCAACCACTCGGCCATATGTCTCACTCGAATATGCGAAGACCAAAAAGGCAGTCGAAGCATCGTTCTCATTGTGGAGGTTTTGTAGTGGGCTGACTTTATGGCAGCAATGCCCCATCTTGTAACATAGGAGGTGACGGGGTGGCGCACTCTATATAAGCCACCCCCACCACTAGACTAAGGGGGCCTCTTCTCCCTGGACTCTCTCTTGCCATTAGTCTCAGGACTTAGCTAAGGCATGGAGATCCGTTCTCCTTTCTCCCTCTCAAATACACCATGTAACTCATGTTCATGAGGAATAAGCAAAGCCTCTCTGGAGCACGAGATGTAGGGTTGTTTTCTCCATCGTGAGAGGCCCGAACTCGCTAAAACCACTGTGTCACCCATTTGCATCTCGATAGATCATGCTCCGTTATCCTATCCCTCTCTAATGTCAGAATCGCTCTGACGACATTTGACGTCCACCGTAAGGCATGGCGTCTACCGAATCATGATGTAGACGGTTTGTATCCATTCTTACATCTATTTGGTATTTTTGATGCGTCTCGCTTTTGCCAAGAACAGGCTCGTCTTCGGCCTCATATGTGAACACTGTAACCTGCGCTTGCCGCGCTCCGCCATTGTGCAACGGGCTTGACGATCCAGCACCGTGCTCGCTAGCCTGGTGTCGTGCTTCCCCGTTGGGAAATGTGCTAGCCGTCCCAGCATCGTGCTCGCCTGCCGCCCTCATGCGCTTGTCGCCCGGTGCCGCGCTCGCCTGCCTGCCCGCGACGCCCTCGCTGGGCCAGTGCCACGCTGCCCCGCTGTACGGCATGCTCGGCGGCCTAGCACCACGCTCGCCTGCCGACCTCGCGTGCTTGCTGCCCCATGACGCGCTCGCCGGTCCTCGCCTCGCCGACAGCAGATGCATGCGTAAATGCATAACCCACTAAGGCAAACCCGCATCATGAGCTAGTTACCCATTTCATGAAGGTAATTTATCACCTCATTAAGACGCCAATTAGTGAGGATTTCCAACGCAAGTTACCTACTGCGGCCAATCAATGAGGATTTCCAACGTCAGTTATCTTATTATTGCGTCCAATTAATGGACGTCGTGTAGGACTCCGCGCAGGGCTCTTCCTCTGTAGGAGCGTGGCCTCTTCCCATGCCCCACTATGCGTGATTAATTAGTGCGTCCATACGAGATAATGGAGCCACATATACACGTCTCTTCTCTTAGCACGCTTCAACCGAGCCGACTGATGCATGCATGCATAGCTTCAGTATGGCAGTGCATGCGTACATTCAACTGACAAGTAGCATCCGGTCACTTTGTCTACCAAAATATATTTGTAAATACTAACTTGCAGGGTCACCCATCTGTCGTTGTATCCGGACAGTGTATCCGGACAGCAGTTTACTCAGACAGACATTCCGCTCATGCTACAAACAAAATGACATGCAAATAAAATTTGTGTTTGGATGATCAACATACAGATCACTCGACCGTTCCGCACGCCGTCACTCGGCCGGGCACTCCTTCGTCACTCGGCAGCTCCGCGCATCGCCATTCGGCGAGACACACCTTCGTCACTCGACAGCTCCGCCCGTCAGTAGCTCCGTGCATCGTCACTCGGCGAGGCACGTCTTGGTCATTTGGCAGCTCCGCGCATCGCCATCCATCCGGACGCTTCGTTGTCACTCGGCAGCTCCACGTGCCATCACTCTACTCGACGCGTCGTCATCACTCGGCGAGGCACGTCTTCGTCATTTGGCAACTCTGCACATCGCCATTCAGTCGGACGCTCCATCGTCACTTGGCAGCTCCGCACGCCATCACTCTACTGGACGTGTCGTCATCACTCGGTAGCTCCGCGCATCGCCATTCAGCCGTACGTTCCATCGTCACTCGGCAGCTCCGCGTGCCGTCACTCTACTGGACGCGTCGTCATCACTCTTCAGCTCCGCGCATCGCCATTCAGCCGGACGTTCCATCGTCACTCGGCAGCTCCGTGCGCCGTCAGTCTACTGGACGCGTCGTCACCACTTGGTGAGGCACGTCTTCGTCATTTGGCAGCTCCGCGCATCGCCATTCAGTCGGACGCTCCATCGTCACTCGATAGCTCCGCGCACCGTCACTCTACTGGACGCGTCGTCATCACTCAGCAGATCCACGCATCGCCATTCAGCCGGACGTTCCATCGTCACTCGGTAGCTCCGCGCACCGTCACTCTACTAGACGCGTCCTCATCACTCGGCAGCTCCATGCATCGCCATTCAGCCGGACGTTCCATCGTCACTTGGCAGCTCCGCGCGCCATCACTCTACTGGACGTGTCATCATCACTCGGCAGCTCCGCGCATCGCCATTCAGTTGGATGCTCCATCGTCACTCGGTAGCTCCGCGCGCCGTCACTCTACTAGACGCGTCCTCGTCACTAGGCAGCTCCGCGCATCACCATTCAGCCGGACGTTCCATCGTCACTCGGCAGCTCCGCACACCGTCACTCTACTGGACGCGTCGTCATCACTCGGCAGCTCCGCACATCGCCATTCAGTCGGACGCTCCATCGCACTCGGTAGCTCCGCGTGCCGTCACTCTACTAGACGCGTCCTCATCACTAGGCAGCTCCGCGCATCATCATTCAGCGGGATGTTCCATCATCACTCAGCAGCTGTGCACGCCGTCACTCTACTGGACGCGTCATCATCACTCGGCAGCTCCGCGCATCGCCATTCAGTCGGACGCTCCATCGTCACTCGGCAGCTCCGCGTGCCGTCACTCTACTGGACGCGTCGTCACCACTCGGCAGCTCCGCGCATCGCCATTCAGTCGGACGCTCCATCGTCACTCGGCAGCTCCACGCATCGCCACCTGATGAGACACGTCTTCGTCACACGGCAGCTCCGTGCATTGCCACTCAGCCGGACGTGTCTACTTCGCCCGACCACTCCTTCACCATCAGACAACTAAGTCATTCGTCATACGCTGCATTCAATTAAATAGTGTCGAGGAAGTCACACATGACGTTCACTCGGAGGCCACGCCACCTAGTGTACCTCTACGCTCGGTTGTTTATTTTTATGTGGGAACACTTCACTTCCGCTTCTTTTGGGTTCAGTACTCAAACAAGTTCAGTCGGATCTTGCACTCTGTTAGACCCTTGCCGGTCCCGAACCAACAAGCACCTGGCACACCCAGCGGGTGTCTATATGTGTTATTTACACAAATTATTTCAGCAAATATCAGGTTACTCAAGAACTTTTTATGTTGGCTTGTGCTATTTTTCGTACATAGGTTACGCGTTCACTCGACGCATCTATGCACCATCTTCGTCGCTACTCAGGCTCAGTCGCCGCGACGATCATTCGTGAGTTTCCACTTGTTCAGACGCCTCCTCGATGGCATGATGGACTTGGCTGTCCTGCGCGCCGTCTCTTGATCGGCTATCTGTTCGACGACAAGCTCGACTCGGCCGCCCCGTGCGCCATCACTTGGTCAACTCCTCTTCCATGACAAGCTCGACTCGGCTGCCCCGTGCGCCATCACTTGGTCGACTGCACTCCGACAGATGTGTCTTCAGCACTAGACCGCCCCGCGCATCGCCACTTCGATGGATGTGTCTTCATCACTCGGCCGCCCCACGCGTTGCCACTCCCATGGATGCGTCTTCATCACTCGGCCGCACCGCGCGTCGCCACTCCGATGGATGCGTCTTCATCACTCCGCCACCCCGCGCGTCGCCACTCCGATGGATGCATCTTCATCACTTGGCCGCCCCGCGCGTCACCACTCTGACGGATGCGTCTTCATCACTCGGCCGCCCCGTGCGTCGCCACTCCGACGGATGCGTCTTCATCACTCTGCCTCCCTCGATATCCATGCGCATCGCCACTCCATGTGGCACGTCTTCATCATTAAGCCGCCCCGCGCGCCATCGCACGGCTTAGCTGCGATTCCGTATCGCCTAAGTCAAAAATTACTCCGAGTGCGGACATGCTCCACACTCGGGGGTTTAGCTGCGATTTCGTATCGCCTAAGTCAAAAACTACTCCGAGTGCGGACATGCTCCACACTCAGGGGCTTAGCTGCAATTCCGTATTGCCTAAGTCCAAAACTACTCGGAGTGCAGAGATGCTCCACACTCGGGGGCTTAGCTGCGATTCCGTATCGCCTAAGTCAAAAACTACTCCGAGTGCGGACATCCTCCACACTCGGGGGCTTAGCTGCGATTCCGTATCGCCTAAGTCAAAAACTACTACAAGTGCGGACATGCTCCACACTCAGGAGGCTTAGCTGCGATTCCATATCGCCTAAGTCAAAAACTACTCCGAGTGCGGACATGCTCCACACTCGGGGGCTTAGCTGCAATTCCGTATCACCTAAGTCAAAAAATACTCCGAGTGCAGACATGCTCCACACTCGGGGGTTTAGCTGCGATTCCATATCGCCTAAGTCAAAAACTACTCCGAGTGTGGACATGCTCCACACTCAGGGGCTTAGCTGCGATTTCGTATTGCCTAAGTCCAAAACTACTCAGAGTGCGGAGATGCTCCACACTCGGGGGATTAGCTACGATTCCGTATCGCCTAAGTCAAAAACTACTCCGAGTGCGGACACCCTCCACACTCGGGGGCTTAGCTGCGATTCCGTATCGCCTAAGTCAAAAACTACTCCGAGTGCGGACATCCTCCACACTCAGGGGCTTAGCTGCGATTCTATATCTCCTAAGTCAAAAAGTACTCCGAGTGCGGACGTGCTCCACACTCGGAGGCTTAGCTGCGATTCCGTATCGCCTAAGTCAAAAACTACTCCGAGTGCGGACATGCTCCACACTCGAGTGAGGATTTTAATTTAGGCGAAAGGTGGTTCGCAGCTAAGCCTCCGAGTGTGAGGAATGCTTGCCACTCGAAGAAGTTTTAGAACTTACACGAAGACTGGTTCGTAGCTAAGTTTCCGAGTGAACGGACTACTGTCCACTCGGAAAGGTTTTTAACTTAGGCAATAGATGGTTCGCGGCTAAGCCCCCGAGCGTGTGGATTTCTCAACACTCGGAGAAGTTTTTGAACTTAGACGAAGACTGGTTCGTAGCTAAGTTTGCTAGTGAATGGACTGTTATCCACCTGGAAGGTTTTAAACTTAGGCAAAAGCTGGTTCGCAGCTAAGCCCCCGAGTGAGAGGATCGCTCATCACTCGGAGAGGTTTTTTAAACTTAGACGAAGACTGGTTCGTAGCTAAGTTTCCGAGTGAATGGACTGCTATTCACTCGAAAGGTTTTAAAGTTAGGCGAAAGCTGGTTCGTAGCTAAGCCCCTGAGTGAGAGGATCTCTCATCACTCGGAGAGGGTTTTGAACTTAGACGAAAACTGGTTCATGGCTAAGTTTCCGAGTGAATGGACTTCTATTCACTCGGAAGGTTTTAAACTTAGGCAAAAGCTAGTTCGCAGCTAGGCCCCCGAGTGAGAGGATCGCTCGTCACTCGGAGAGGTTTTTGAACTTAGACGAAGACTGGTTCGTAGCTAAGTTTCCGAGTGAATGGACTGCTATCCACTCAGAAGGTTTTAAACTTAGGCAAAATCTGGTTCGTGGCTAAGCCCCCTAGTGTGAGGAACACTCTTCACTTGGAGAAGTTTTTTAAATGTAGGATGGTGTGATCGGAATCGACAAAAGACTGTGGAAGTCATAACCTTCATAAACGATATTGTCTGGAACACCTTTATTACATCAAAACAACTCAGTCTTCAAGGATAGAAACGTCATAGTAAATCTGCGTTCCAGGCCCATGGCTCGTCGATCTGCTTCTTGAGGTTGTAGAGATAGTAAGCTCCGTTCTTTAGTATCTTGGTGACGATGAAGGGACCCTCCCATGCTGGCGCAAGCTTTTGAGGTCGCTGCTGATCCACTCGGAGCACCAAATCACCTTCATGAAACAACCGACTCTTGACATGTTTTGCATAAAAGCGGCGCAGGTCTTGCTGATACACAGACGGCCGAATCAGGGCCATCTCGCGCTCCTCTTCTAGAAGATCTACTCCATCATGTCATGCTTGTTCCGCTTCAGCCTTGGAGTAAAGATCCACACGAGGGGAATTGTGAAGGAGATCACTCGGAAAATGGCTTTAGCTCCATACACCAGGAAGAAAGGAGTGCGGCCGGTCGACCGATTAGGAGTCGTTCTCAAGATCCATAAAACAGACGACAGTTCAGTAACCCAGGCTCCAGCTGCATGATCTAGGTCTCTGATGAGTCGAGGCTTCAGCCCTTGAAGGATAAGGCCATTGGCTCGCTCAGCTTGACCATTAGTTTGAGGGTGTGCAACGGATGCGTAATCCACCCGAGTGCCTTGGGTGAAGCAGAAGTGTATGAACTCTTCCGAGTCAAAGTTTGAGCCATTGTATGTAATGATACTGTGAGGAACTCCATATCAAACGATTATCTCTCTCATGAATTTGATCGGAGTGCGCGAGTTCAGCTTCTTTATAGGCTTGGCCTCAATCCACTTAGTGAACTTGTCGAATGCAACAAGCAACTGGGTAAATCCACACTGGCCTGTCCGAAAGAGACCAACCATATCCAAACCCCAGACAACAACGGCCAGATGAGCGAGTGGAATAGTCTTCAAGGCAGACGCATGCTTGTGTGATAAGTTTGAGTAGAACTGGCATCCTTTGCAGTGATCAACAATGTCCTTGGCCATCTCATTAGCACGCATCGAGAAGAAACCTGCTCGCTATGCTTTGGCAACAATCGTCCTGGAGGACGCATGATGACCGCGGGTTCTCGAGTGAATCTCCTCCAAAATCATTCGACCTTCTTCAGGAGAGATGCATCACCGCGTCACGCTAGTTACACTTTCTCTGTAAAGTAGATCGTCCATCACAGTACAAGCCTTGGATCTACGAACAATCTGTTGAGCTGCGGTTTCATCCTTTGGGAGTTCTTGCCTCGGGATATATGCAATATATGGCACTGTCCAACCGGGCATGATGACTAGAATTTCCATGACAAGATCTATGACCGCCGGGACATCAACTTCAGTTGGATTAGATGCACTTATAGCTTGCGGGGGCTCTTCAGTGAAGGGATCTTCCTACATAGAAGGAAAATGTAGGTGTTCCAGAAACACATTGCTGGGGACAACCTTCCGAGTGGATCCAATCTTTGTTAGCTCATCGGCTGCTTGATTCTTCACTCGGGGAACATGGTGGAGTTCCAAACCTTCGAACCTCTTCTCTAGCTTTCTTACAGGATTGCAGTATCCGGTCATAGCGGGGTACCTGACATCCCACTCCTTCATCACTTGATTAACCACCAAATCAGAGTCACCGTATACAATCAGGCGCTTGATGCCAAGTGAGATGGCCATACGCAACCCATACATGAGTGCTTCGTATTCTGCTTCGTTGTTGGAGGAATCGAAGTGAATCTGCAGGACATAACTGAGTTTGCCGCCTTTTGGGGATAACAAAACTACGCCAGCACCAGACCCATTCAGCATTTTTGATCCATCAAAGAACATGGTCCAGTGTGCCGAGTGGATTTGGATTGGCTGCTCTTGTTCAACACACTCGGCCAAGAAATTAGCAAGTGCCTGAGACTTGATCGCCTTTTAGCTTCAAACTTGATGTCAAAATAGAGGAGCTCAATAGCCCATCTAGCCACTCGACCAGTCGCATCTCGATTGTTGAGAATCTCAGATATTGGAGCATCGCTAACGACTGAAATCGAGTGATCTTGAAAGTAGTGTGCCACCTTCTTTGCTGACAGATAAATACCATAGACAAGCTTCTGGTAATGCGAGTACCTTTGCTTCGAAGGAGTCAACACTTCAGAAATGTAGTGGATTGGACGTTGGACTTTGTACGCCTTGCTTTCCTCTTCCCTCTTGACAATGAGACTTGTACTGACGACCTGATTAGTAGTTATGATGTACAGGAGCAAGGGCTCTTTGTTGTGCGGAGCAGCAAGCACCGGCTAGGTGGAAAGCAGGGCTTTGAGATCGACAAATGCTGCTTTAGTTTTTGGAGTCCACTCGAATGTATCAGTCTTCATCAGTCGGTACAAAGGCAACGCCTTCTCACCAAGACGAGAAATGAATTGACTCAATGCCTCCAGGCAACCTGTGAGCTTCTGAACATCGTGCACTCGCACAGGGCTTTTATTTGGGTAATGGCACTGATCTTCTCAGTATTAATGTCGATTCCTTGTTCAGAAATGAGGAAACCGAGTAATTTGCCACCAGGAACACCAAAAGTGCTCTTAGATGGATTAAACTTTATATCATACCTTCTTAGATTGGCGAATGTCTCGGCCAAGTTAGTCAGCAAGTCGGAACCTTTGCGAGACTTGATGATGATATCATCCATGTAAGCTTTGACATTCCGTGGAATCTGGTCGAGTAAGCATTTCTGAATCATGTGCATGAAAGTAGCGCTAGCATACTTCAAACCAAAAGGCATGGTGATATAGCAGAAACACCCGAATGGGGTGATGAAGGCTGTTTTTATTTCATCCGGACCAAACAGATGGATTTGATGGTAGCCGAGTATGCATCAAGAAACGATAAATGCTCACACCCCGCAGTCAAGTCAACAATCTGATCGATACGAGGGAGAGGAAAATGATCTTTTGGGCAGACCCGATTGATATGTATGAAGCCAATACACATGCGGAGTGACATGTCCTTCTTGGGGACCATGATGACATTCGAGAGCCACTCGGAGGGGTAAATCTCACATATGAACTTAGCCGCCAAAAGACGAGCCACCTCTTCGCCGATTGCCTTCCGTTTTTCCGCTGCCGGCCGACGCAAGTGCTCTTTCATAGGTTTGGCCTTCGGATCGACTCTCAATCGGTGCTCATCCAGTTCCCTGGGTACACCCGGCATGTCAGCAGGCTTCGATGCGAAGATGTCCCATTTCTCATAGAGGAACTAGATGAGCTCGTCTTCCTATTTGACATCGAGTGTCGTTAAAATGTTACTCGGGGCAGCATTGGGGTCCGTCGGGTGAATGTGTACCTTCTTCACCTCACCTACCGACTCGAAAGCTGACTCAGAAGCGGTCTTCTTAGCACGCAGCAAACCAGCAGGGTTAGTGCTCTTCTTGTACTCTTCTGATACGTCTCCAACGTATCTATAATTTATGAAGTATTCATGCCATGTTTACAATAATTCTGTATGATTTTGGTATGATTTTATTAGAACTAACCCGCACTGATGTTGTTTTCAGCAGAACTACCGTGGTGTTGTTTTTGTGCAGAAATAAAAGTTCACGGAATGAGATGAAAATTTATGGAGAATATTTTTGGAAAATATAAAAAAAAATACTGGAGGAAAGAGTCACCTGAGAGGAAGTCCGAGGAGGCCACAAGCCACAGGGGCGCCCCCCTAGGGCGTCCCCTTGGCTTGTGACTTCGTCGGGAACATTCTGGACGTCGGACCTATTGGAAATATGCCCTATAGGCAATAATAAAGTGGTTATTATTATATTTCCTTGTTCATGATAATTGTCTATTGTTCATGCTATAAGTGTATTAACCAGAAACCGTAATACATGTGTGAATACATAGACCACAACATGTCCCTAGTGAGCCTCTAGATGGCTAGCTCGTTGATCAATAGATGGTCACGGTTTCATGGCCATGGATATTCGATGTAATTGATAACGGGATCACATCATTAGGAGAATGATGTGATGGACAAGACCCAATCCTAAGCATAGCACAAGATCATGTAGTTTGTCTGCTAAAGCTTTTCTAATGTCAAGTATCATTTCCTTAGACCATGAGATTGTGCAACTCCCGTGTACCGTAGGAATGCTTTGGGTGTGCCAAATGTCACAACGTAACTGGGTGGCTGTAAAGGTGCACTACGGGTATCCCCGAAAGTATCTGTTGGGTTGGCACGAATCAAGACTGGGAATTGTCACTCCGCATGATGGAGAGGTATCTCGGGGCCCACCTGGTAATACATCATCACAATGAGCTCAATGTGACTAAGGAGTTAGTCACGGGATGATGTGTTATGGAACAAGTAAAGAGACTTGCCGGTAACGAGATTGAACAAGGTATAGGGATACCGACGATCGAATCTCGGGCAAGTAACATACCGATTGACAAGGAAATTGTATACGGGGTTGTTTTAAATCCCCGACATCGTGGTTCATCCGATGAGATCATCGTGGAACATGTGGGAGCCAATATGGGTATCCAGATCCCGCTATTAGTTATTGACATGAGAGGTGTCTCGGTCATGACTGCATGGTTCCCGAACCCGTAGGGTCTACACACTTAAGGTTCGATGTCGCTAGGGTTGTATGGGAATAGTGTACATGGTTACCGAAGGTTGTTCGGAATCCCAGATGAGATCCCGGACGTCACGAGGAGTTTATGAATGGTCCAGAGGTAAAGATTAATATATAGGAAGTGAGGTATTGGTCACCGGAAGTGTTTCGGGCATCACCGGTAACGTACCGGGACCACCAGAAGGGTTCCGGGGGTCCACCGTGTGGGGCCACCGGCACCAGAGGGCTGCATGGGCCTAAAGTGGGAGGGAAGCAGCCCCTAGTTGGGCTGGTGTGCCTCCCACCAAGGCCCAAGGCGCAGCAAGAGCAAAGGGGGGCAAACCCTACCGCAGATGGGCCCTAGGCCCACCCTAGGGCGCCTCCCCCCTTCTCGCCCTCTCTTGGACGCCGCCCCAAGGGGCTATCTAGGGCTGGCCACCAGCCCTAGGGTGGGAACCCTAGGGGCTGCCCCCTCCTCCTCCTATAAATAGAGACGCCTAGGGGCTGTTGGCACACACCAATCTCCCTCGGGCAGCCCCTCTCCTCCTCCTCCTCCTCCGTAGTCCTTGTTGAAGCACTATCGGAGTTGCCACGCTGCTCCACCTCCACCACGCCGTCATGCTGCTGTTGTAGCACTCTCCCTCAAGCTCTCCCTCCTCCTTGTTGGATCATGGCGTGGGAGACGTCACCGGGCTGTACTTGTGTTGAACGCGGAGGCGCCGTTGTTCGGCGCTTAGATCAGTATCGATCGCAATCTGAATCGCTGCGAGTATGACTCCACCAACCGTGTTCTTCTAACGCTTCCGCTGAGCGATCTTCAAAGGTATGAAGATGCACTCAAACCCCTTACTCGTTGCTGGCTTCATATAGATAGATCTTGGTGATACGTATGAAAATTTTGAAGTGCTACTACGTTCCCCAAGAGGACCGACGCCAAAAACTCCGAAAAGAAACCTAGATCGGGAGTTCCGCCACCGCACACCTCCAGAGCCACGAAAAACCAATCCTGGTCCTCTCCGACACCCTGCCGAAGGGGGTCACCATCACTGTAGGCCATCTTAATCATCCAGGAGGGGCCATCAACACCATGGAGGCCAAGGACCAGAGGGAGAACCTCTCCCCACAAAGGGGGGAGGCCATGGAGGAGGAAGCACAAGGGGGAGAACCTCTACCCCTCTCTCCCGGTGGTGCCGGAGTGCCATTGGGGGAACCATCGCCACGATGATCGTATTCATCAACATCACCTTCTTCATCACCATCCTCATCTCCTTTTAGCGGTCCACTCTCCCGCACCCCGCTGTAATCACCTACTTGAACATGGTGCTTTATGCTACATATTATGACCCAATGATGTGTTGCCATCCTATGATGTTTTGAGATTTGTTTTTTCCTTTGGGTTGATTGATGATCTAGATTGGTTTGAGTTGTATGTTTATTTTGGTGTTGTCCTATGGTGCCTTCCATGTCGCGCACACATTGTAGGGTGTTGCAATACGTTCGTGAGTCGCTTATAGTGGGTTGCTTGAGTGACAGAAGCATAAACCCAAGTAAGGGGGTTGTTGCGTATGGGATAAAGGGAACTTGATGCTTTAATCCTATGGTTGGGTTTTACCTTAATGATCTTTAGTAGTTGCAGATGCTTGCTAGAGTTCCAATCATAAGTGCATATCATCAAAGTAGAGAAAGTATGTTAGCTTATGCCTCTCCCTCATATAAAATTGCAATGATGATTTCCGATCTTGTTAACAATTGCCTAGGACAATTCCGCACACCGACCCATCATTATTCCACACTCGCTATTTGTAATATATTGTTATATTATGATAAAAGCACCTATATTTATATTTTAGTTCTCCAATATCATGCAAAGCTATCCTCTTCATACCCACAACGTAGTTTTATTTCTCGTTTCTAGTTGGAAGCAAACGTTCGGTGTACGTAGAGTCGTATCGGTGATAGATAGGACGAGAGAATATTGATCTTACCTTTAGCTCCTTGTGGGTTCGACACTCCATACTTATCACTTCCACCTTTGGAAATTGCTATGATGATTCCTTGCATTTGGGGATTATCATCTTCCAACTTGACCATAGTCATCTGATGATCGGCAATTTTTGAGCCCTGCTGAAGGCATTCTTCATTCCTCTGTCGATTCGCTATGACTATGATCACATCCTTGGGCCCATGCATCTTCAAATTGAGATACACGTAACATGGACGGGCCATGAAACGAGCATAAGCAGGACAACCATGGATAGTGTGCTATGCACTCTGGAAGTCCACGACTTCAAACGTCAATTTCTCTTTGCGAATTTTTTTATCGGTGCCAAACACCACATCCAAAGCAATCTGGCCGAGTGATTTGGCCTTCTTCTTAGGGATGACTCCGTGGAACTGCATATTGCTCTCACTGAGTCGGGACATCGGGATGCCCATTCCCTTGAGGGTATCCGCATACAGAATGTTCAATCCACTCCCTCCGTCCATGTGGACCTTGCGGAGTCGAGTGCCTCCCACAACGGGATCCACCACCAAAGCCTACCGACCGGGGGTAGCAACATGAGTAGGATGATCTGACTGATCAAGAGTGATAGAAGTCTGAGACCACTTGAGGTATGTGGGGGTTGTAGGAATGGCCATGTTGACTTCTCTGTTGATAACTTTCAATCGACTCTTGCTTTCAACATCAGCAAAAATCATCAGAGTGGCGTTGACATCGGGAAAAGTTTCTTTGTCTTCATCATCCTCTTTTTCAGGAGTTTTGTCACTCGACTGACCCTCCTTGAACTGTTGGATCAGTAGGCAACACTATCGAGTGGTATTTTTAGGCAGTATCAGATTGCCTTCTTCATCTTTCTTCGTGTGGATTGCACACGGTAAATTTAGAACATCGGTTCCTGACTGATTCTTTCCTTTCTTGGGGGTGAACTGTCCCTTGGACTTCCCCTTATTTCCCCTTGTGCCGCCAAAGCGGCCGCCTATGCCTGAGCAGGACCATCAGCCTTGTGTTTTTGTTTCCAACTGGAATTGCCGCCGACATCATTGTCGCTTGCTTTTCCTTTGCCGCTGCGGAGGCGGTCTTCCTCTTCACCATTGGCGTACCGAGTGGCTATCTCCATCATCTTGCTCAAGGAAATTTCACCTATACGCCCAAACTTCAGGTAGAGCTCTCTGTACTTTACACCAGCCTTGAAAGTGCAAACAACTTGATGCCCAAATAGGTTCTCCACTGTGTGATGCAAGGTCAACCAACGCGGAATGTAATCTCTCAAGGACTTGTTGGGCTTCTGGACGCAGTGCTGCAAATCGATCAAACCAGCCAGATGCTTGCAGGTGCCCTCAAAGTTTATGATGAACACTCGGGAAAGATCCTCCCAGCAGTAGATGCTAGAAGGAGCCAAACAACTCAACCATGCTCGGGCCGAACTGTCCAACATCAAGGACAAATGCTTCATGGCAATGTTGTCATTTCCTCCTCCGATCTGCATAGCGACTCGGTAATCATCCAACCACGTTTCTGGCTTTGACTCACTAGAGAACTTGCTTATCCCAGCCGCCAACCTGAAGTTGGGGGAGATCTCTGCATAACGAATTGCTCTGCTAAAACACTCGGGGCCAGAAATGACAACACTGCTTCCACTCGGGTAATCTCTGTCATGACCATCTTTGTGGGCTCTGCCTCTGTCGATCCTCTTCTAGGCGAGGTAATCTCTCGCGTTAAACCTAGGGTTCCGCTCATCACTGAATGTGCGCCTTTCGTCATGGTGCCGGGGCACATACGAACCACTCCGCAGAGGAGTAGACACTCGACGGTGGTCATCACAGCGAAACTAATCTCGACCCAAACCTCGATGCTGATCTTCATGGTAACCTCCACCCCTACGACGCAAAGGTGACCCTGGACTATGCGCTGACTGAACTGAGTCTGCCTTTGGTGAATTGTGGTGCAATCTATTGCGCGACTGAGAAACAACTGAGTTCTGGCGCTGCGCTGCATCAAGCAACGCCCGAATCTGCAGCAAACCTCTACCAGCCTCTGAACATGACGGCTGAATGTAATCTGCAATCCTAACCGCTGCTGCAACATTTAAAACTGGAGTGCAGTATATCTCAACATTGTTTTGAGAACCACTCGGAAATAGCTCTCGCTGACGTCGACTGGGAAGTGGTGGACGCTAGCAAGCACGCTCGTCGAGTTCTTTCTGGATCTCTCCGAGCCGAAGGCGCGCGACCTCCAAGGCCTGAGCCTTAGCAGCCGCACCGACAATGTGTGTATGAAGGATCTCCTCATCCCGGTGCTGCTGGTCATTCAACGCTCCACCAGCCTCTCGCCTACCGTGGCCGAAACTAGGCGGCGGCCTCTAATGTGAACTGGCCATAAGAACCTCCGCCGTAGGATTGCAACTCTCGCACTCGGAGGGAATGTCAGACTGATCTGAAGCCGAGTCGAACATGCCGTAAAGTGACTCAGCGGTCTCAATAGCCACAATTTGCAGGGATGAAATATGGCGAGCCACTGCATGCCTCACCCATCGCTGGAGCTGCGAACGACCGGATCGCTTGCGACGACGAATTGCGGGGAGGGCTGACAGATACGGAGTCGACGGCTGCTGTATAAGTACGCCACAAGAGCTCACACGGAAGTGCGCCGCCCCGTGGGTCGGGAGCGCCTCAACATCTAGAGACGCCTCCTGAAGCCATGCCGAATCGTCGGCGATGAAGGTGAGCACTCCGAGACGGATCTCATGGCCCAGGAACAAACCACCGCCGAAAGACATGACGAAGGGGGAAAATGCAACCTCGCCGGAAGTCGCTTAGACGCCTACCCCACGGTGGGTGCCAACTATCATGGGAGAGAGTATGATAGTAGAATATAGGGGTACGAAAGGAGAGGGCAGAGTCCTATCTACGCGAGGGTGTACACATGGATGTATGTGTTCAGGCCCCTCTCATGCAGGTAACACCCCTACGTCTCAGTGCTCGGGAGCTCTTGTCATGTGGAATATGAGTGTTACAGGGGGTGCGAACCCTTGTGCCAGAGGGGAGGGCGGCTTATATAGAGTACGCTGCCCCTCATGAATGTCAGGCAACCAAGGGTTCGATCATGGGAATAAAAACATACGTTACTGGTAACGTACACAATACATGCTACTAATGACGACTGACAGAACGCCTGCCTGTTGGCCTTCCTGGGGTGTCTTCCGGTCTTCTGGTGTCGACTGGTAGTGAGGCCTTCCGAGTGATAGGAGACTGTCGAGTGGAGGGAGAAACCCCAAAGTGACTTAACTGTCGAGTGACTATCGCGTCATGATGACTTCAGTCGGAAACTCTCTTACCACCATTAAGTCCTCCAATATAGTGTCCTTAGGTAGGGTATGTAGGTCAGGCCTAGGACCCTACCCTAGGTACATATCCTCGTCATCATCCATACAAGCACGCTGATAGATAATGTCAGGATCTATGTCCTTATGCCTTACTTGAGCCTTTATGTCACCAACAATGTTTTGTTGCCTCTCATACTCTTCCTCCAAGTCATGATCATCATCATTGGTCGGTGCACTAGCTCCAAACTCATATTTGGTATACTCATTAGCTTCCACTTCAACTTCATGCTCAACATCTTTTACCAAGGTTTGGTTCAAGTAAACTTCAACACATTCAGACCTCCTACCTCATTGCCGATCCGGCAATGAGCCTTCTTCTTCCCGAAGGAGTTCTTTATCTTTTCCAAGAAACCATTTGGCTTTGAATCTTCACTGCCCACACTCTGCATGAAGTCATCGATGGAGTCCTCCATATCACAGGAGAGCTCCCAAACCTCGTTCATTCACACCTTATCCTGAACATCAGGGTCCTCCTCCTCTGACATCCTGAGAAGAAACGCTTCCATGGCAGTGAGTTCACGGGTGAGCGACTTGATGTCTCCACGCACACCCTTGACTTGACTAAACTTTTTGTGTGTGGGAAAATCATGTGACTAACTAATTCACTACCTATCTCATAGATTGTCATTTAAATAACACGAGCAATTATCCAATTATTAGATTTTGCATTAGATAATCAAAATTAAGTTAGACATTTTATTTATTGTTGCTCGATACTGAAAAGGTGTTTGGAGTTTATTTTCAGGATGAACTTACAACATTGTATAAATCCGCCAAATATCATGGGAATCATGTTTTATCTGTGAGTGTTTATGTAAAAAATACAGCAGAACAAATTTTTGAGAAGCATTAGGAGTAAACTTCCAGTGGAGAGACTAATCTAATCATCTTGGTTGCATCATGCATGGTCGTACTAGTAGTACTCCCTCCGTCCCGGTGTATAGGTCATCTTACGTTGTGCACTGCGATCAAGGTGAAGAAGAAAACGAGAGAACTTGATGTTTATTATCTAATTAATATCATTGCATGCAATAAAGTGACCAATGCATGCTATGCTAGGTATTCTCAAGTCATATGCACGCCTCACGTTTTCTATTGGTTGATTTCTTTATTCATGTTAAGAAACAAAAAACGAGGTGAGAATTAATGCACCACATCTAAGTGTTTTGGGAAAATCTAATTCTCGTAAGATGACTTATACACCGAGATGGAGTGAGTACACTATTACCATTAAAAATCAGCACTTATGGGGTCATGCTAGCGCAGGCTATTGTACATAATGAAATAGTTAGCTCGATCACATGTTTGCAGTATATTCTACGTTTGGGCATGGGCAGCCCGGCCCGGCCGGCCCGACCCGACCTGGCCCGAAAATCTCTGGCCGAGCTGGGCTTGATCGTGCCATCGGGCTAGGCTCAAGCCTGGAAAGTGAGCCCGGCCAACAGACTGGGCCGGGCTCAGGCTTACGAAACACAATTTGTTAGCCTAGATCGGGCTAGGCCGGCCGGGCTTTATCGGGCTTTCTAGGTTCGGGCCAGGCTTAGGCCCGATTTGTTAGGCCCGATGGCCGGGCCGGGCGGGGCTCGGGCCTAAGTTTTCCCATTCGGGGTTTTTCAAACCCGACCCGAAATGTAGCACTAGTAGAAAACAAGCCATTAGTCCTAGTTGGGAAGGGCCTTTAGTCCCTGTTCCCCAACTGGGCCTAAAGTATAGAGACTAAAGGGTCTAAGGCTTTAGTCCCGGTTAGCTACGAACTGGGACTAAACCCTGCCCACATAGGCGGTAGAGCACGCCAGGGCATTGGGACCTTTGGTCCCGGTCGGTAACACCAACACGTTCTAAAGGTTTAGGGGTTTAGGGATTTAATGCTTATTTTTTATTTTTTATTTTGTATTTTTCATTTAATTCTTTTTCATTTCAAACATATTTTACGCTACTACATACTGTACAGGTTAAGCATATATAATAGAATTTCTCGTAGAACCGATCATATATATATATATATATATATATATAAAACCAAAAATACAATTTGTAGTACAAGACAATAACACTCACTCGAGGTTGGTAAAAGTATTTCTGCTTTGTACTTTAGGGCCTTCAAAAACCTTGGAAGATGTTTCTCTGTGTATTTAGGGTCCCTTCTCAAAACTTCTTAATTAATGGTATTTGGGTCAACGAACCCAATGCCATAGACTCCAGCTCTTTTCGATTCAAAAATCTTCATTCTGCATAATACCACACAAAAGAATATAGTGAGTATAATAACAAGCAATGAACGAGCTGAACTAGAGACTTAAATTACATAAAAAATCACTTGTCGACAATAGCAAATGACGATAGACTTGTCGAGTGCTTTTTGATTGAATAACTGAAAAAAGATCTTGATTTTCAATCCACAAAGCATTTTCATGGATGTAATGCTATTTCTCGACTTTCACCATGAGGCTAGATCATCGCCCGACCTTTACTTCTCTCATGTACCAGTCATGCAAGTTGCGCATTTGCATTGTTAGAAGCTTCTCGTCGTTAGGAGTGACCAGAGATTTCCCGGGGACATATTGCCATGCTATTTCCTTCGGATCCAATGGTGGAAATTCCTCGATCTCTAGGAATTGTTCAACGGTGATACCGAGCAATCTAGAATTCTCTCTATCAGTGTCGGTTATTACCACCTTATTGGCACTCACCTTGAGCGGGCTGATCGATTGGATTGGCTGTTCTCTGAGCTGGGGAACAGTTTTCCCGCATTTTCTACTACCGCTCGATGTCTTCCGTCTGTTGAGGGATTCAAAGGACTTGGTGATACAACGTTCATAGTCTGATACCGGCCTTTTCTCTGCTGATTTAGCTGCATCAACAAAGTGTTGTACGACCTCGTTGGGTACTTTCTCCATTAGCGACGGGGGTGGTTTCGGTCGAAAAAAGGCCTTCAATTCGGTAGCCACTTGTTCATCTGTTTCCTCGTTAGTCTTCTCGTAAGCTAACTTCTTTTTCATAGGAGGCTCGGGTTTCTTCTTTTGTGCTGATCTCTTTCGCTTTGGAGACGGAGGGTATCGATATCGCGGATTCTTCACGCTAGGCTCGATTTTGGGGTGGGATGGACTATGCAGACGTGGCGGAGCTTGATATCGCGGACTCCCCATGCACTCCGTCTCGAGGAGGGATGGATTTGGCTGGCGCGGCAGAGATGGATATGGCAGACCCACCCTGCGCTCCATCTCGGGGTGGGATGGATTCGGCTGGCACGGCGGGGATGGATATGGCGGACTCACCCTGTGCTCCATCTCGGGGAGGGTTGGATTCTGCTGACACGACGGACTTGGAGGAGGAGTCGGTGGCCTTGGCACCGAGTTTGCAGACACGATGCATTCCTTTTTCCATAAAATGACACAACGCCTGCCTTCTCCTAGTGTCCGCTCCCCTTCACCTCCAAGGTAGTCAAGATCTAGTGTTTCATATGCCGACACAACTTGATCCACCCCGACACGAGCATAGCCAGGTGCAATCGGATTGCCAGGGAAAGTTGCTTCAGGTCCACTCGGTAAAGCAAAGTCGTCCGCTGCCTTCATGGATATGTTCTTCAGTTTCACATGTAGCTCACAAGGTGTCAACACTAGGATATCATCCACGGGGTAGCGAGCTAGCACTGCATCATCGTCCGGGACCTCCGTGGAACCCATGCTGCTTTTCTGCCTACATGATGGAATGGTACCATCCAGTGCTCGATCTGGTTGCTGCTGCTGCTGAGACGCGCCTTGCTGGCTAAGTGTGTTGATTTTCTCCTGTTGCATGTTATATTCGCATTCCAAATCCTACATCCGATCCACTTCATGCTTCTTCTTTCTGTCATGACTTCAGTAGCTCTCGTTCCAATCCGCAAACCCTAGAAACCACGGAACAATGCCTTTGCTTGTGTTCGTCCTGGGTGATCAGGATTCTTGAGGGCGCGCAAAAGCTCGTCATTCTCTCTCTCCGGCTTGTACACACCCGCTCGAGCTTCTTCTATTGCTTTAATTATCTCGTCTGTGGCATCTTTAAGACTTGCATGTTCAAGAAATTGGCTTGTCTTTGGGTCCAACTTTCCCTCATGTGCATAAAACCAAGTCCTGCACCTCTCAGGCCAAGTATCTTTTACTAGAGAGACCCCTGCAACCCTCATGTTTCGCTCAGATTCATCCCACTTAGTCAACCCAGACTTGTAGCCGCTTGGCCCCAAACGATGGTGCCATGTTTTTTGTCGGCATTTTCTTTATTTATTCTCGACCATTTCTTAAATTCTTCTGATTTCTTGAACTTCACAAATTCGTCCCAGTCATCTGATAACTTCACATATTCTCCTTTGAATTCTGGAGTCTTCTTTTCTCCTTCCAACTAATTGTTCCATAATATTTCCTTCCAAGACTGGAATTGCGTGTTCATCTTCTTAAGAGCACACTTCTTGAATTTCTCTCGTTGGAGATATGTGAGACCCCCTCGTAGGGTGAAATGTTTCATGACCTCCTCCCAAAGCAGATCTTTTGCTCTTTGGCTGACAAAAGGAACTACGAGATCCTTTGGCAGATTCCATTCTTGAGCGGTGATCAAGATTTGGTCCCTAATGATAACTCTCCATTGACGTATAAATTTGTTTGCATTCTCTTTAGGACCAATCGGTTCTCCATCTGCTCTGATTTGATCGATGTTATACTTCACGCCTTGTTTCAACTTTCTTGTCGGGCAACGTTTAACCCTTGTAGAAGATTTGCTTGATCCAGGGGGCTAAAAGGAAGAAAGATTTATTAATATATACAAATCAATCAATACATTCGATGATCACCATAGGGAAAATTAATACCTCACCGGACTCTATTAAATGGACAAAAAATTCTTCGCCATCGTCATTGTCAGCTGGTTCGCGTTCGTCTCTTGGTTGTTCTTCCTCAATTCCCTCACCGGATGGGTTAAGGTATTGTGAGCCATCATCTACTTCATTCTCTTTGTTTCCGGAGCGTATCAGGTCGTACATGGCATTCTCTTGATCACGGTCGTCATAGCTTAACTAATCCAGAATAAATATAAAGCAATTAGAATGCATTCAATATGCAGAACCGGAGATATGCAAATCAATACAAGGCAATGCAACAATATGATCATATAATATCACTAATACATCATCAAATAATAGTATCACAATTACCTACTCGAATAGAATCACTAATACATCATCGAATAATATCAACCTTCGGGTCGACGACGGGGCCCTCATTCCTCCGTGGTTCGACGACTCGGGACTCGAGACTAAAAAAACAATTAAACTAAAAAACTAAACAACTAAACTAAAAAAACTAAAAAAACTAAACTAAAAAAACAAAAACAACTAAAAAAACAAAAACAACTAAACTAAACTAAAAAAACTAAACTAAAAAAACTTAAACAACAAAACTAGACTAAAGTAAAACAACTAAACTAAAAAAACTAAAACAACTAAACTAAAAAAATAAAACAACTAGGTGGCCGGCGCACGTACGTGGTCGTGGTGGCCGCAGTGGAGGAGGATCGGAGCAGTCGGCAGGAGCTTGATACGTCTCCAATGTATCTATAATGTTTGATGATGTCATGCTATTATATTATCTGTTTTGGATGTCTTATATGCATTATTATGTTATTTTATATTATTTTTGGGACTAACCTATTAATCTACAGCCTAGTGTCAGTTTCTGTTTTTTCCTTGTTTTTGAGTTTTGCAGATATGGAATATTAAACGGAGTCCAAATGGAATAAAATCTTTGGAATTATTTTTTGGAAGGAAACAAATCCACTAGCCTTGGAGTGCACGCCAGGGCACCTGCGAGGAGGTCACAAGCCCTAGAGGCACGACCACCCCCTGGCCATGCCTGGCAGACTTGACGTTTCTCGGCAGGTCTCCTAACCCTATTGTTCGGCCTATAAATACCCAAATATTCCTCCCAACACCAAAAAGAGCCACGCAAATACTTTTCCGCCGCCAGAAGCCTCCATTCCCGAGAGATCCTATCTTGGAGCCTTTTCCGGTAATCTGTCGGAGGGGGATCCGATCACGGAGGGCATCTACATAAACTCCATTACCCCTCCGATGATGCGTGAGTATTCCAGCACGGACCTACGGGTCCATATCAAGTATCTAGATGACTTCTTCTCTCTCTTCGATCTTCAAGACCATGTTCTTCATGATCTTCACGGAGATCTATCCGATGTAATACTCTTTTGCGGTGTGTTTGTCAGGATCCGTTGAATTGTGGGTTTATGTTCAGATTATCCATGAATCTTATTTGAATCTCCTCTGAATTCTTATATGCATGATTTCATATCTTTGCAAGTCTCTTCGAGTTATTGATTTGGTTTGGCCAACTAGATTGCTAATTCTTGCAATGGGAGAAGTGCTTAGTTTTGGGTTCTATCTTGCGGTGTCCTCACCTAGTGACAAAGTAGGGGTAGCGAGGCACGTATTGTATTGTTTCCATCAAGGGTAAAAAGATGGGGTTTTCATCATATTGCTTGAGTTTATCCCTCTACATCATGTCATCCTACCTAATGTGTTACTCTATTCTTCATGAACTTAATACTCTAGATGCAGGCAGGAGTCGGTTGATGTGTGGAGTAATAGTAGTAGATGCAGAATCATTTTGGTCTACTTGACACGGATGTGATGCCTATATGCATGATCATTGCCTTGGATTTTTACATTATTATTCACTTTTCTATCAATTGCTTGACAATAATTTGTTTACACATCATGATATTTTCCTTCAAGAGAGAAGCCTCTAGTGAAACCTATGGCCCCCGGGTCTACTTTCGATAATATCTTTTCAGATCTATAAACCAAAAATATCAAAAATACCTTGCTGAAATTTATTTATCTTTTATTTGTTTACATCTATCTATATCTGATCTAATCCTTGCAAATAACCGTGAAGGGATTGATAACCCCTTTATAGCATTGGGTGCAAGAGTTTGATTGTTTGTGTAGGTGCATCCATTCACTAGTAGAAAACAGTGCATTGGTTTGGGCCGGGCCA